>OZ026517.1:43128316-44547316 GCA_964019695.1 Loripinus fragilis | reverse complement strand
TTTAATCTGCTTTCAGTTTTAGCTTTCATTAGAGAACAGAAAATATAATTGAGCCGCAACACGAGATTTCTACAATGTAACAATGTGGTATGTGTGACCAGCAAAGCCTCAGACCGGCCTGCGCATACGCGCAGTCTGATCAGAGCCTTTGCTAGTCACTCGTATATTCTATGAATGTTACGCTACTGACTGCATATTAATGTGACTACGACAAACTTAACTGAAAGGACTGTACAAGTCTAGGAAAGAGTTAATCACGACGGATTGTGATACTAGGCTACAACAGTGTTACTTTAAAATTCGGTTTTAATACCATATCGGGAAACCAATTGTTGACTGGCTGCTGCTACTGGCAGTCAGATGGAATATTGACACTCTTCGACAGGCTCTCTTATAGCCTGAGTTGACATGACGATATTAAAACACTTACAAGTGCGACGATGCATGAGCATATAAGGCTCTGTTCAATTCAATTCTATTGAATTACTTCACTGCCATTTCTAGGGTTTTTAATTTGAATATTTCTCTGATAGAAGGTAGGCCATCTTATTATTAAGTGTTTTTTTTTTATTTTATTATTGCATCTGTATTTTATTATTATTTATAGTATTATTGTTGTTTTTATTTTAGTAAATATTTTGATTAATTATTATTATTATTATTATTATTATAATTATTATTATTATTATTATTATTATTATTATTATTATTATTATTATAAAGAATAATTTAATTGATATGATAGTCAAAGTATTGGATCACAAATATACTCAACAAAAAAGTTAAGGAAATCTCAGAAAACCATGCAACATAAGAAAACCAAAGCTTACAATTATTCGATTTTTATTTATATGTTTAGATACATGTCATCGGTTGAGAAAAATGTTATTTTAGTTTGCTAGCACCAATACCTTTGTTTTTGGTACAGTATCAAGTAACCCAGGGGTCAAAGTCATTTTTCGCTACAGAGCATTCCCTCATAAACACATGAAAACATCTAAGTTTTCAAAACTTGAAATGCAATTTCTTTTGAATGTCACATGAAATTAACTCGATAGCATTAAACATCACATTTCGAAGATAAGAATACCTTCATCAGTAACGAGTGTGTCCCCTGTCAGCGGCAAATAAGGACTAGCACCGGTTTCGCATACTCTGAATACTGGTGATTTGGTGCTAAGGGATCAGCATCAATATCACCTGCACCACTGCATCGAGAGGTTGGGGGTTTCTTGATGTCATTATTATGCGTTGGACCTTCTGTCTAAAATGGCCATAGATCTGTTAAAATGTAGACATGTCTGACGAGCGAACTGACCAGTCAATGCGCACAACATTGTATTGCTGATTCTAGTGAAGTGTGTTCTGACACTGCCATCCTAGACCTGATGCTGCCACTGGTTTTCGCACAAAAGGCAGGACAACAGACCACAACACCTAATCCATGTACACTTGACTGATCAAGTGTCCCTCTATAACAACCAGATCTGTCATCATAGGTTTTAAACATCTCTATCTCCCGAGGGACCTGGCGAACGTTAATGTATGAAAACCTATTTTTGCTCCCTAAATTGATTTTTTGTGAAAAATGGAACGAAAACCAGTCAACTTTGACATGGATTTACTAAGCTGCTATGGGCCCTATAGACCCAGAGAGAGCGTCATTATCAAGGCGAAATCCAAAAGTCTTTAAAAGTTTTAGATCGTTTGTCATAGCTCCTCAAACCCACTTTCCTTAACTTTTTTGTTGAGTATAGTTTCTGATAAAACAACCGCTGCTCGAGTACATGGCTCAATTTTGTAACAAAAAAAATGAACATGACGACTTCTGGAAATCTGGTGTCTAATTAAAATAATGGTCTTACAATCTGGTTTTGAAATAATGGCATTTTTAACAAAATTCCATTTGCACATAAATCGCACCACAGAGATTCCTAGGAAAGGATTACTACATTTTATCAACAAGTATTAGCATTGATGGTTCAACATATCAAGTAAGTAAGATATCATTATCTTCAACAGTATTCGCAATTTCCATGTCAATGCATAAGAAAACAAATTTGATCTTGTCATAAAGTAGGTCGAGAACAAACTAGGGTCGTCATTTGAAAACATTTCGTAGAGTCGACATCCACAGTGCTACATATCAAGACTCTAAGTCATAGAATGTTTTGTTTCAAAGATGAATCTTGCTTGAACATGGCGGCCATCTTTGTCATGTGTCCTAGACCATTTTTATAAACTTTCGGTTTTCTTACCAAAGAAGTCTGCATCTGAAACGAGTTTATTAACCATAGTAGTTTTTAACAAAAATGTTTTAATACGAGTATGTTCAAAAGGAGCTGAAAGGTGAAAGGCCAACTCAAACTTTGGTACTTATATTAGTTCGCTGTCTCATTAGTTTCCGTTTGCTGTATCTATTAAATGAAATGACTTTTGTTTCAATTATTTCAAAAAAATCAACTCTTCACTAGTTTCCCATTTAAATGCTTTAGGAATCTTATTTGATCTTGACATTAAGACGGTCAATGTCAACATATAATCATCAATTAAATAATCAGTAGGCCACACATATTCTATGCTAAATACCAAGGCATAAATTCATCCGCCTTCTGATTCCGGAGAACAATATTTTTAAAGCGTTTAGTATCCATATGAGTTTGGCGGCCATTTTGGTAATGAGACCAGAAAAATTTGCACAAACAATCGTTCTCCTACCCTAAGGAGTCTCCATGTGAAATTAAAGTTTGTTTCAGAGGAATAGATGTACGGACGACCCATGGGCAACGTATTCCTTGGTATAATATTAGCTCACTCATGAAACTTATCGCATTGATTGCGTTGCATGCATGCGAACAAAAAAGGTGTAGACTGTGTTAGGGTTAGGGAACACGTGATTTGTGACGTACGTCATATGGATATCTGTTGCAGTAAGTAGTTATCCATCTTGGAAGCTGTCCTCATATGATTTTTTACACAAAAGTTGCAGAAGCAAGCAACCATTTCATGAACTACATGTAGCCCATAGCTTAAGTAATTTAAATATTTTACTTATGTGGCTACACACTGCTTGTTGACCTATTTTACTTCTACTCAAGTTTTTGACTAAATCATTGTGCGAACTGTCATAACGGCATGGTCTTTGTCGAAGTGTTTGCCTTTCCTACAATGTAGATTACACAGCATGTACTCCATTTGTTAGTGTACCAACACAACTGCCAAAATATATGACATGTGTACTAAACTATCTTGCTTACCTCTTAAATAGACACAGAACTGATGAAAAATGCACAATCGAAGTGTAGACAAGCTTTAAAATGGTCCCTCGTATGAGAGCAAGAGGAACTATGTTGTGCCAGAAATGACTTTACATTGTTTTTCACCGATACATAGGTCATTCCTAACGCTAAGCAAACACCGTTTTGACCTTTGCCCTGCATTTGTATGAAATGTCATACAAACTTCCTGTTTCAATACAATTTCAGTCCCATGAATCATTTTATTACAAATAATCCACAGTTTGCATTCAAGTGAACGCAGAATGGAACCTGATCAGCGAGTTTCTATGAGATTTGTGATAAAAAAGAAGATTGGAGCATAGCCTGGTATAGCAGAATCGTGTTAAATAATAATATCTTGTGGCTGGCAAGAGAGCCATAAAAATGACAATATTAAAAAGGCATCTGACTGGGAGATGTTTATTCTTTCCCTAATGACGATGAAAGAATAATAACGGCATTGCTTCTCGTTATATCCAGGCACCTGCTTTCATTCATTGAGCCTTGCCATTGGAGTGTGTCGTCTGCTTATAACCTTTGCAAACAGTTTGGACCGATATCAGGACGGACGTTGCGTCGGTCGTGATTTGGGCATAGTCGTGAGAAAGCATATATTCGTGGTTTGCTACTAGATAAGACTGATATTAGTCTGCTAAGCTACAGAAACTAGCTAGAATCTTGAAATTTTGAATGTGGTAAGTTTAGGCATAGTTATTTGTAGAAAAAAACATAACTCAGACCCTGAGCAGCGCCGATTGCTGTTCGCATGCAACGAAATCAGACGACGAGGCCGATTTGAACCAGCACATGCGTGTGTACTATTGGTGGGCAGCAAATACTCATTCAAATCCCGCTTACCACATTCACAACGTATGGAAGTAGATGAATGCTCATCTCAAAAATATTTCTCGTCCCAAGTTGATTGCTCGGCATGCATGTTTAACAGAACGCGTCTGGCAGTGTATTAAAATGGTTAAACCACTATAAAGTTCGCATATTTTTTCACGAACTACCTTTTGCCGGGTTCCGAGCAAGCTATTTGAACACGAGGTCGAAAGGCCAAGTGTTCAAACATCTCCCGAAGGACCCGGTAAGCGTTTTTGCAGGGTTATTGTATAGAGAGCCCCTGGTTATTGTAAGCATTGTTTTATCGTCCTGTCAAAATCATAATTTTGTAACAAAATCATACTTTTGCCATGCATGATTGTTCTGTTCAAAAGGCATTACATTGTCATGTATGCTTTCTGTCAAGCATTGAATATCAACAGTGAAATGTCTAATTATCATGAGCCGTCTCATCAAGTTCTACATGCTTCTTTATCTAGATAAGAAATTCTTTAAACCCTTAATGCGCCACTCGCAACAAAAGGCGTCTGCTTTTCTCGTCTGCTGAAATGTTTTAGAAGCCTCTATGGTAAACAGTGTGGACCCCGATCAGACTGCTCCTCTGTTCTGGGTCCATGCTGTTTGCTTCTATACTTAATTCGTCAGTAATGTTAGGCAATTATTTGCAGCAGACGACTTCAGCAGACGACATTTTGAGATGCATTTTTTTCTTGGCGCTTTAAGGGTTAGAATTCATTCCCGCTATGACTTTTGTTATCTACTCTCTCATCTGATTATGTTCTTAGATAGTCTATATAGTGTTGGCTGCTGCTGAATAAAAAGTTTGGACCCAGATCAGGTCTGTCAGAACATCGGGCCTGATCTGGAGCCAAAATGAGTGACACTCTGATATAGCATTCCTGAAATATCTTTTTTTCAAAATGATAATGTAAGTTTGAAAACAAAATGTCAGCAGACGACAAAGGACAAAGGCAAATCTTAGAATTTATCTAGCATGCAAAGAATTAACTTGCTTTTGTTTTAAATGAAAAAGCAATTAACTCAAGTGACCTTCAAGGTGATTGGCTGATTCGTCATGACTTTGCAATGGCGATTAGATCATGTCCTATTCCCCATGTCTTGTCAGGTTGGCTTTTAATATCACACATGACTCTGTAATAGCAGTGTTCACACGAGCTGATATGTATTCTATGACTAAGTCAGACTGACAAAATCATGCGTCTAAGCACATCACCTCTTAATTTGTCAATTGGTAAAAACACCTATTATTCGACTATTGGGTAACTGTCTAGCCACGCTCCCTACTGGTTCCTATCTCCGTTAGCTTTACAAGAGACCGGGACATTGCATACCACGTGGCGATAGAGTGACCGAATAGCTGTATAATATTCGAATAGGTATTTCTGCAGGGATAGTGGTTTGCTATGGAATGAAATTTCCGCCGATACTCCATGCATACAAGTTTGTTTTTGTATGTTGGTAATCTCATTTTACTTTGTAAATTGTGTCATTATATCATGCAAATTGTCATTTAGTAGTCGTTTCACTCGTATTTAGATTCAGATCATGCCATTTCTCGGTTTTCAAAAGGCAGAACTAGGTTGTAAATAGGCAGAACTAGGTTGTCATGAGGCAGGACTGGATTGTCATAATAAAAAAGTGAAAATGCTAAGTTTTTTGACGCCAGAGGGCGCACCGAATTATCGGAAATTAATAATTTCTCCCAAACAAGTAGCACTCAGTGCAAACGGTGTTATGGATGATTTCTTTTACCTAGAAATTACCCCTTTGAATTTTTTTTTGTTTGATTTGATTCTTTACGTCCCAGTCAACAATTTTTCAGTTACGTTGGGACGGGTCTTCCTGGGTTATAGGATAAATGTGTCTTGCTCAAGGACACAATGCTGTGACACCGGTGAGGCTTGAGAAAACTTCGTCCCGTCCCGCCAAGCTCTGACACAAACAACATATGTAGATCTATTACTGGGTCATTCATTCATTCCCGCCTCACATCCGGACAAGATTGGACACATCAAAAATATGAGCCGCAACACGTGATTTCCAACAGTGTGGCATTTTGACATGAACAGACTCAGATGAGCCTGTGTAGCCTCATTTTAAGCTTAGGCAAATCATGTGAATATTAAAGCAGCTGTCAAATGCTCTAACCAGACTGCGCAGGCTGGTCTGAGCCTCTCTGATCGCACATATCACATTGTTGGAAATCTCACGTCACAGCTGAGAGTGCAGTGGCTCAGTGGTAGAGTGCTTGACTCGAGACCAAGCGGCCACAGGTTAGAGCCTCACCGGAGTCACTGTCCTTGAGCAAGACACATTAATCCTAGCTTTGTACTGGTTCAACTCAGGAAGATTCGTCCCTTTATAACTGAAAGATTGCTAATGGGAAGTAAAAAATCAAATCAAACAAACAAAAATCATGTCATAGCTTTACTGGATCAGGATACCACATGATTATATATATCCATACTTGTCTTGACTAACTTTACCTACCTTTATTTTTCAAGCTGACATATTATATTTATTTTTCATGTTGCGAATTTTTAGGGTTAATTTTACAGAAGCGGAATGAGGGGTGCTAATGATTAGCGAATTTTGGCCTAAAATATAATTATTAGCGATTTTTTGGTTAAAAATTACTGAATAGTTGAATGGGGCGTTTCAACGGTTAGCGAATTTGATGGAAAAAAAGTTATTCCATGTCGTTCTACAGTAACCGGTCTTACTGATCTATTTGCAGTTGTCTGATTGCCCTTCATGGTCCATCAATTAATATGAAGAATGGAAACTTTATAGACATAGATACATGTACCATTGAGCACACAGCGAAAACTGATCAGACTTGGTTGATACAGATCCAGGCTGATCTACTGGGTGTAAGTTTCTCTGATTCACAGATCACTAAACCCTGAAGCCATTGATTGATTTGTCAGTTCGTGGTTTAGTTCGCCGTCAGTGCTGAAAAAAATTTAGTCAAACTACCGTTCAAGCTCGTTCATGTGACAGTAACATACTTTTAATAATTTGGCAATGCATTGTATACGAGAAATCCCTAAATGGATACTTTTATAAACAGTGAAGACCAAGATGAAATGCCACATTATGCGGCATTTCATCAAGGTCTTTACTGTTTGTTAGGTAAAAAAGATCTTCAGACAAAAAAACAAAACAAACACTACTTTTAAAAACTATAACCTGACACCCCAAGGTATGTACAGTGGCCTATCCAAAGTTTATTGTATCAAACCAGAAGGAAAGATCCATTTGTATACAGAGTAAACAGTTGGAGGTAAGAAGTGGCCAGCTAGTCATTTATTTGTGACCATGGAGCAAATATATGTTTCCCTTGCCTTAGGAATTAAAGCGCAAACAAAAACTGCATCTGAAAATGGCATCTGCTAAAGTTATCTGCTGCATATAAGCATACAGGCAGATCGTGTGGACCCAGATCAGACTCTCCTACAGCAGGAACAGTCTGATCTGCACAGTTTGTCAATGAGGCTTCTAAAACATTCCCAAAGACGACAAATGCAGTTTTTTGTTGCGATTGCCGCTTTAATGCCTAAATGCTTATATTGTGACTTATTTTGTATCTAATATACACTTTGTTGCATAGTAACATTCAGTATACAATAAAGCCACAATTGCTGACAAAGAATTGATCGTTATATCTGCATGTCATCTGCATCAAGTAGTCTTGAAAACTAGTTTTTATCGCCCAAATGGCATGTCTCCTAAGATATTTTACAGATTTTGTCAATTTTTTTACTGATTACTGACTTTGGGGTCATTTTTTTACTCATTGGCGATTTGGGGGCTTTTTTTTAACTGTTTAGCGATCTGTGGGCCTAAATTTTACTGATAGCGATTTTAGAGGTACCCCATTTAGACCCTCCAAAATCCCTTGTGCTGGCTCAGTAGGCTCCAGAAACAGGTCAATTCTCGATAGATCAAGGCATGGGTGGATCCGTTGGGGGGATATGGGGTAGGGGACAGGGGTCTGAACCACCTGGAAGATCAGACAGTTATAGGGCACTTAGCGATACTGGTCACCCCTGGATATCACAAAACTTCCAAGCCAGCATTCTTGATGTTCAGCCATCATTGGTCCACCTAAATGCCGTTTTATTGCAATTTAAATGGCGTTTTGCTGGCGGGCTAATGATGACACACTTTTTATGGTATTTGGATCCTCTCTCTCCTCATCAACTATAAAAAATAATTGTCAGAGTTGGACCCCTCTGAAAAAAAGCTTGATCTGCGCATGCGGGACTTTTTTCTTCAAATTGTCAATAGTTTGAATTAAAGTCATAACAGTTTGAATTAAAGTCATAACTGTTTATAGTATATGACCATCTTCATCTTAGGGATGAACCATCTGCAATATTTAGTTTGTCTAGATGCCAAATTTCTGAGCTTCCATCGCCGTCCATTCGATGAGAAGGCTCTATCGAGATTCCACATATGCACAGACTTATCTCAGCCTTCTTTGCTTGCTATTGTGCTAAGTTCGAAATTTCATGATATAAGATACTGATGTTGGGATGTTAATAAATGCTAAGAGGGTGTTCCCTTTTTTACATGTAGAAAGGTTTGGCTTCATTGTTTGAAGACAGACCATATGGCATACAAGCCATCTTCTAAATATGTTGTGGGTACCTCCACCATGAGCGCATCCAGTAATGGGGTCAAACGGCTCCAACTCTGGCAACTTTTTTCAGTTGATGAGGGGAGAGAGAGGATCAAAATACATTTTTTCAGTGGGCCATCATCCGCTCACCAGCGAAACGCCATTTAAATGGCGTTATGTCCTTTTGCTGGTGGGTTGATCATGGCTGCTGGAATAGTCTCCTTTCATCATTCATATATGTAATCGTGTCCACCTGTATTTTGAGATAATCCACAAGCTTTAGCGAGTGAATTATCTTACATACAGGTGGAAAAACATCGTATAGCTGTTTTATCTCGTACATCAGTGTATACCTTGCAAATAATGAGATATTGCGCTAAAGTTGGTATAATGGGCTAATTTTTAATCTTTTCTTAAGATTTTAACTTGTATTTCTACAAGGTTGCTTCCCTTTAAACTTAAAGTGTATGTTAATGCTTTTTAACATTTTATTTCATTCACAAATAAATATTTCGTTATGGACTAATTTTATTTTCACAGATCATTTATCCATCTGGTTAGTTAATTACAGAATCTTTTATAGCCGTTTATCTAATCTTCTGGGAGCAGACATCTTACAGCTTTTGGCACATATTAACCTGCGTTAACCTCAATATGCTGGTCTGCGGAATGATTGAAGTGGCACCTTGCAGTCAATTTCTTTATTTCAATATTGGATAAATGGTATTCCGTTTTAATTACAATCAACAGCCAAATCAATGCAATTTAAAATGTAACAACTGTCAAACGAAAAGTATTTTGTTTTTCAATAAGTTTCATTTGATTTCATTCTGTCTTTTTGTTAGCCAAATGAAAAAAAGTGTTTCAAAATATATCATCTGCCATAGTAACAATTAGTGCTTTATGACTTAAATTTTAGAATTAATTATTAAATATGGGCCAAGTATCAAAATAGACTCATCAATGCACGCACTGCTAAAAGCATTACTCTGAAACATTGTTATTTTTTGCCTTTTGACTGATTTATAATTCTGCTTTGGTAGTGTGTAAGAAGGTGGAAGTGATTCCAGTTTTGGTGTGTAGAGATTATTGACCTGAGAATGACCAGACTCCCATTAAGAAGCAAAAGTAATTAATAACAGGCTAATAGAAGTGCATTCACGATTATTTAATGAAGGATTACTCCTGCCATACTGTAAATTCTATAATAAATGCATTTTAAAAAAAAGTGAGAATTGTCCCTTTAAGACATTTTCATTTTTGTAATGTTTTCGTTGATTTTCATTTTTGTTAAGAATTATTTAAATGGGTTTACATTTATGACATTCTACATGGATGTTTTAGCAAGAATTTAGTCTTGCATCCTATAACAAACGTTTTACAAGAGGACAAAAATTAATACCAACCAACAAGTCTTGAATTTTTCGACATATTTATTTGAAAATAAGCGAAAAGTAACAAAGAGGGCAAAGATCAGGAATCGATACAATCAAGTACCACATTTTCGGATAAAGTATTCAGCCAAAATGACTCCTGGCACCGTTTTCCGAAATTAATCAATGAGTTCCGAAAACAGGATATCCTATAAATTATAAATGAAAGCGCGCCCTCTGGCGTCAAAAAATATAGCATAGAAAGAAGCGCGGTATTACCGACAATATTCAATGCTTGTTTCATGTCACTTTATTATGTTGTTGATGCTATTTATAGTTTACTTTGTACTATTTTTTAATTCTTAAGCAACATCCGTTGATCAAAGCTATTATAATAAGGCAATTCACATGATACAATGACATAATTTACGCAATAAAATTGCAATCTTAAAAAAACAAAAAACTAAAAAGGACACATAGAGTATCGGCGGAAATTTCATTCCATAGTTTGCATGTTCAGTAATGATACGTACATAATTTGCCGTTTATAACAACGCTGTGCACATAATGACTAAGTCATTTAATATTTTTGTGCCAAAAATGCGATTTCATAGCAATTTGACAACCGTCAAACTCGTTGCGAAAAAGCGTTGAAGTGCTCAGCAAGCCTCTCATGTGATCGCTTTTCCCTGACCCGTTAAAAAAATTCAATAATACGCTGACTCATATGTAAGATCCTCTATTATACGCATGTCCCTCTCTTTTAACTCTAGATTCTAACTCCTTAGCACACGAAACACATATTTAATTATACAAAGATGCATTAACGATGCATACATGTATACCAGCTCCTTTTGCCATAAACCTGATTGCTAGTCTTGGTATAGCCTAAGTCTATGCATGGTGTATACTTTCAAGTTAAAAGCGTGTACGTGTATTTACAAACAGAGTGGAACACAGTTTGGATTCTTATCAGATGGCTTTATCAAAAGCTATCTGATCTGCATCAACAGTAATTTCATAAAAGGAAAAAATGACAAATCTAATGTCAAAACAGGTATTATCTTTTGTTTTCACGTTCTCTGTTTAAGTGCAGCTAATTTGCGGATGCGTAGGCTGACCTAGTCATTTCCGTTCTGTTGACTGTTGTGGGTGAATATAAATTGAATAATGATCGCTTAATTTTATTAATGTCCCCATACAAATGAAGAGATTCATTTATAAATAGTTTTAAGCTTTAGATACTTTAGTTTCTCATCCAAGGCATTTACTTTTTTGCATTTTGGGATTTTTTATTTTTACATGTTTCTTGTCGTCTGAGGATTTTTTCTAACAACTTACTTTTATTAAAATATTCTTTCAGGAATACCATCCGTGTGTCAAATAGCTTGCATTCAGATCAAGCTCAGAGTTTTGACAGGCCTGCTCGGGGCCCAAACTGTTTGAAAATGATTTTTTTTTAATTTTTTAATTCCCAGTCAGCAAGTTTTCAGTCATGTCGGAAAGGTCTTTCTGGGTTGAACCAGTACTTAGCAGAGTATAAAGTGTCTTGCTCAAGGACACATACATGTAGCAGTGTTGAGGCTCAAACCCGCAATTCCACGATCTGGAGTTCTTAGCCTACCGTCGCTGAGCCACTGCGTTTCTTGACCTTGAACGTAATCTAGCACGACAAGTTATCCACTTTTCTATATGATATGAGACGAAAAGAAGTCTTTGATTGGAATCAATTAATTATGTCCAGAACGCCCATTATGCAATGCATGTGCAGATATTTCTATCAATTCAGGTACTGTCCTGCAATCCAAGAGTGACAGTGACGTCATGCTTTTTTACAAAGTTATCAGGGACTTACATTGTATAATCGATATATCACTTGTGTTTAATCCTATCCGCAGGATTCCTATCCGTAGGATAGGATTAATACACATGTGATCTATCGATTCGCGTTACATGGGTAGCTCAAGTTGAGTGTACAAGTTAATGTTTTACTTAACAATTGTAAACAAAGTATTACGTCACTGCCACTTTTGGTTGGCACGATAGTAACTAAATGACATAAAATATTATTATAGCTGTAAATGTGTTTACGGTCAACAGTAAAAGTCTGCGGTCTCTCCGGTCCATAAACTCATATTTTAACTTATCCATTCAGATGACATTTTTTCAAGAAAATTAAACATTAAAATTGAAATATGCTTCATCAAATATAAAATTCCGGAAGCCACCCTCGCGTTATGTATTAAGAAATCAAGACGACAAAACATTAACTGATCATAACACGAAAATGTGATTCAATGGAAAAAATAAAAGAAATTATTTCCATCGTCTCTGACATTTGAAAGCAATTTCAACAGCATCTTTTTGCAATTGGAAAACTTCGGCTCAATTTGCGAATCAAGCCTCGGATGTATGTAAGATGAAAACGCTCCATTTTATCATTCGGAACTGGCATAAGGAAAATAATTATTAGTTCTGTAGTATGTGGGTCCAGTTCTATTAAAATCAAGTATTTTGATTACCTTAAACGTTTTATCAACAGAATAAATGAAGTTTATGATTTTTCGATAAAATATCTCTATTGCTACATTTTATTGAAAAAAAACATAAACTATATTTATTTCTAACGGCTATCCCACTTGTTATTTTGTTGGCATAGTTTCTGTGACGTCAGTGTCACGTTATTTAACGCCAGCGTCACGCTTTCAAAGTAACGTCCTCGATGTACATCCGAGGTCTGATTCCACGGAATTGGCTGAGGCAGTTCCGATTGCATCTTTATGTTGAAGCGCACTCTCTTGAAGGTAAATGTTGTTTATGATTTTTTCTATAATTCTAGATGTTTGGACTATTTGTTCAAAAACACATTACCGCAATGTTTTATGCAGATGGTATTGATGTATTTAAAATTATGTCTTTTAGAACAAAACAAACTATGAAAAACTAATAAATGTGCAGTCTGGAAAACAGATAAAGCGAACGCTTTAATCCCATTTATAGCGAAATATCTACATTCTTAAAGCAAGCTTGTAATTTATCTTTTTTTTCAAGACACCTCGTGAAAAAGATGATAGGCACGTGGTTAACTGAAATCCCATTTTTAAAAATAGTAAATGAGTATGATCAGGAAATACCATTTTAAGTCTTAAAGATAATAAAGTGGAAGCTGTGGGCTGTGCACTTCATCATCACGTGATTATCCATAGTTTGATTACTATCTATATTTTAAATACTATCCATATTTGATTATAACCCTGCATAACTTAGATCCATTTGTTCTTATTGAAAATATGTTAGCTACATTTACATATGAGCCGCGACAAGTGATTTCCAACAATGTTGCATTTTGACATGGATAGACTCAGACAAGCCTACGCAGCCTGAAGCTTAGAGACGCCAAATGATATTCAGTCAGTAGCTTAGTATTCATAGAATGTTCAAGCGACTAGCAAAGGCTATGAGCAGACTGCGCGTATGCGCAGGCTGGTCTGAGCCTTTGCTGGTCGCATATACCATATTGTTGGAAATCTCATGTCGCGGCTCATATAGAGTTGCAGGAGCCAGTTTATTGGGATGCACATTTTTATACAATCTGTCGATTAAGTCCCGCGAGGCTTTAAAAATTCCATGCTCAACTCAACTAAGTATGAAATTTATCATGCCCATAAATGTTAAAATGCCAACAGTTGTTGGGATTTTAAAATATTGGCATTTTAACATGTATAAGCAGGATAAATACAACTACTAAAAGTTTGAAAGCATGGAAAGACTTTAGTTTTCAACATTTTATTTTTATGTGCATTTTAAAGCTCATGCTCAGTTGAGCTGAGCATGAAAAATGTTTTGTAACCTTGGGACAAATAGTAGAGCAAACTAGAGCTCAAAAGTCGCTTCCTTCAGGACTTTTAGGTGCCCTCTCTGTTAACAAGTAGTGTTATATACCAAATTGTTCGTTAGCATCCCTAGTTTCAGAAAACCAATGATGTCGGTGTCGGAGTCGCGTACTTACAGAGTTATGACCCTTGAAAGCTACCTACCCGAAACACTCTTTAGACTGATTTTGGGGTATAAAATGAGTATGAAATGTGTTTGTTTTGCTGGAAATAACCAATTTTACGTATTTTCGACTAAAGTTTGAATCTGAAACGGAAACTATGGTTAGTTTCTATTCAGTTTTCCCAATAAAAGAGGCGATTTGGAAGGATGCCTTTTGTAGCGCGCCCTGACGGCGCCGGCGTCGGTGTCAGCACTAATGTAGGGGTGGCCCTTTGATATATGTTTGATATCTCCTGATCGAGTGATCGGATTTTATCAAAATTTGCAAGAATACAGCAACTAGGATTGATAAATAGTCGACTAGTATTTAGTGACCTTGACCTTATTTTTAAGGTCATTATAGAGAAAAGTCTGCTTAATTTATGCCAAAAATTACTTAAATTCGCATTATCTTCGGAGAAAATCAGCGGATTTTACCCAAATTTGCATGATTTTAATAACTATACATGGCAAAATAACGATAAAGTTTATGAAACTTTGGTCTAATTTTCAAGGTCACAGTAGGAAAAAACTGCTAAATTTAGGCAAAAAAATAATTAAATGCACGTTATCTTCAAACTGGGTCAGTGGATTTCACCCAAATTTGCATAAACTCAAGATCTGGATATGACAATAAACCGATACAATTTTGGAGACCTTGACCTCATTTGCAAGGTCACATTAGAAAAAAAACTGCTAAATTTAGGGCAAAAATACTTATATGCACATTATCTTCAGATTGGGTCAGCTGATTTTGCCAAAATTTGCATGAATCTAATACATGGACATGACAAAAAGCTGATAAAGATTTGGGGACCTTGACCCTATTTTCAAGGTCACATGAGAAAGCGAAACTGCTAAATTTAGGCAAAAAATACTTAAATGTACATTATCTTCAGAGTGGGTTAGCGGATTTTACCCAAATTTGCATGAATCAAATATCTGGACATGACAATAAACCGATAAAATTTTGGAGACCTTGACCTTATTTTCAAGGTCACATTAGAAAAAAACTGCTAAATTTAGGGCAAAAAATACTTAAATGCACATTATCTTCAGATAGGGTCAGCTGATTTTGCCCAAATTCGCATGAATCTAATACATGGGCATGACAAAAAGCTGATAATGGTTGGGGACCTTGACCCTATTTTCAAGGTCACATAAGAAATAAAATCTGCTAAATTTAGGCCAAAAATACTTAAGTGCACATTATTTTATGAGTGGGTCAGCAGATTTTACCCAAACTTGTATGATTTTAAAACCTGGATATGACAAAAAGTTGATACAGTTTTTGAGACCTTGACCTTATTTTCAAGGTCGCATTAGAAAAAAAGCCAATTTTAGGCCAAAAACTAATTAAAATGCGCATTATCTTCAGAGCAGATCAGCGGATTTTACCGAAATTTGGATGAAATTAATATCTTGACATGACGAAAGATGATAAAGTTTTTGCGATCATGACCCGGCTTATTTTCAAGGTTACATGTACATTAGAAAAAACTGCTAGGTTTAGGCAAAAATTATAGAATTTGCGAGCCGGCCGATGTTTCAAAGTTTATTGTGTGAGCAGGTAAATAGTCGATTGAATTATGGAAATCTTGACTTTAATTTCAATGTCGATGCAGAAAAACCCTGCTTAATTTAGACCAAATGTACTTAAATGTACATTATCGCCTGGGCGAATATGTGTACAGATTTTAATGAAATTTGCATGTCTGCAACACCTGGACATGATAAAACTCTGACTAGGTTTTGGGGAATTTGACCTTATTCTCACAGTTACTGCAGAAACTTTGCTTGATGGATTTTCTTGCTTGATTTACAACGCAGCTCCTCCGAGGGTGATAGTACCATCAACATATTATTTTACGGCTGTGATAATGGATCATTTTCAGATGAAAATTTAAGGCATTCTTACTTTTGCTCAAAATATAGACTGTGGGTGCACCTCAATGAGTCGCCTCTAGCCCACACAATTTATGTTTTAGAGCAAAATAAGAAAATTATTGTCAACCCCCTTTAACCCCCGTTTTACTATTAAAGTAGGGTGTGATGGGATATAGATTACATGGACGTGTTAGCATGATGTAAGGTATTCTTCTTATGCGTCTCATAGTCCAAAATATACTAAGGGAATTTGAAAACGCTTCAACCTTTATTTCATATTTTCTTTACCACGGTTACTAGCTTACTTCTATTTATGGAGAGGCCCTGTGTTGTTTGAATAAGTTGCGATTACTGCATGGCTACTCTGATGACGTCATACCATACCAACCCTTAATGCCCCTTACACTATAACGGATTTAGATAACGTGCCATCAACGAATCACAGACACACACACACACACACACATTGAAAAATTCGACGACTGTGATCATCGATGCTTGGATTGACTTAACGAACTGAAAACGAATTTGAAACGAATCCAGAACAACGAGTATAGACGAACATGAGAGCGAGGGATAAACGAATTTCAGCAACCTCTCAACCAACGTCTAACGTGCTGTGCGTACTCTCTGTGCGTGTGCTCTTCTAATAGTGTACGTACCCAAACCGATCACGTAACATGCAGTTATATAAACAAAAGATCAAACCTCAAGTTATTTTTATTCCAAACTAGTTTCAGCTGTGCTGCCTATTCTAAGGACATTTTGTAAACAATCAAAGAACTTATATTCATATATACAAAAGAGACAACCAACTGCGACAGAAACGATATTTGAACCAGGAACCATTCTGTAAAAAGTCCAAATCAGTGCCAAATGTTATCCACTGTTAATTTATGATTTATGGCACCATTGCAAAATTCGATACAATAGGCTTTTTACTCTTTTGTGTAGTTTATTTTCAATTTAACAACTCCAGGAATGACTTGTTTATTGCAACCATTCAAATCTGCAACGAGCGTTTTTATGTCTGCAAAATTATTTTGGAGTGTTCAAACATTTGTGAAGCAACAAGGTTCGCTTATATTGTACTTCAATATAAACAAGAGGACTCATGGGTCCTTGGTCGCTCACCTGATATGACTATTCGTAAGGTCAGAGGAAAGCATAATCACTCCCCAACATTACAGACGTTGCTTTTAAACGTATATATGTAATGTTCAGGAATGTAAAAGGTTGATAAACCTCAGTGGATATTAACATTTAAACCAAAATGAATCAAATCAGATCAATGTCTAATTGATAACAATTCCAGACACATATGGACGCAGGTGAACAGACAGAATAAATACCAAGGACCTAAGCCTTGTGGTTTCAGACAAGAAGATTGTTTTTATGTTTTCCCTATAATTAGCCAATGTAAAAAGTGTAACTCCAGGACGGGGCCACTTTTGCCCCAGTGCCATAATTTAAACAGACTTGGTTGAAGTTAAATAGATAATGCTTCATATTAAACATCAAGGCTCAATGCCTTGTGTATTTTGAAAGTTTTCAGCTTGAAAATCTATTTTAGCCCATTTGAGCTAGATACATGTACATATATACAATGGACTAAAACCATTTAAACAATTAATCGTTGAAGGCCATATAAGGATCATTCCTGTCAATTTGGTCAAATTCCACCCGATAATGCAGGAGGACATGTCTTTTGAAGCAATTGTTGACGACGGACAACGGGCAATCAAGACCACAACAGCTCACTTTGAGCCAATGAATCAGGTGAGGTAAAAGATCTTGTCTGCTCACACTGACCCAGTTTTTGTAATTGTTCTATGTTTGTTGTACGTTACATTATATCCATTCTAGTTTTGCAATCATCTAGATGGGGAAGAGAGAGCTGGTTGCTTTGCTTAGTTTGTCTTCCTGGTGTCTCGTGATTGTTATGTGGCTCTTCCTTGCGAAGCCATGGGTTTGTCTGCAGTTTGTGATTGTGTTATTTCCTGATCATACTCGCTTACTATTTTTGGAAAACAATATGACAGAAAAACAGACAATTGACGCAAGCATATGCCTGCATTTACGTCAGAAGTTGTTTAGAAAAGACGCTCGAAGGTAGCTTTAGCATTGACGTTAATGCCGCTATTAACATTCAAACAGAACATTTCAGAGTTTGTATCTATTTGATAACGTCGCTTGTTCAATCGTAAAGACCTTCCAACTCTCCAAAAGTTTCAAATAAGTGAACAATACAGGCGAAAAAGGGTGGGTGGGGTACGCCTACTTTTGCAATGCACCGAAGAAACGAATTCAAACGTTGATATAAATAATTAGATATGATAAGTCTGTAATCAGGGGGTAAAACTAAGCTTTCAAAGACACGACCACCTTTCGTCGTTCACAACAACAGAGAGAACCAGGACGCAAATATTACAAGATACAAGAGTTTAAATATCTTTGTCGAGAATGACCTTGAGGTCAAGGTCAAAACTTTAAAAAAAAAAAAAAAAAAATAGTAATCCAACTAGATATTCACATGTTCATTGCTGTTAGAAAATTCCTTCCGCTAGGTCGAAAGAGTTAGAAAATAGAATTTCATTATGGTGTGCACAAATAAGTGGGTGGGGTACTTCCATGTTCTCCGTGCTTTTTTGGGGCATTTGAACTTGCTTTCATAGGTAATGGCTATGAATTTATGTAGCACAGATTGTGTTTGCACTACAAAAATGTGACTTTGAAACTGTGGCCCTAATTAAAGGAGAGAATGTTTTAAATTAGACAACCATTTCTTCTGACTTTTTTAAACATTATTAAAATGTTGTACTTTGAATGTCAGCTGATATAGTTATAAGCCTAATGTTGTAGTGAAATTCCCCTATTACACATCTTAAGGTATTGTTACAAGAAAATATGCAAAAATTGCGAATTTGTTTTAACAATCACAATTGGTTTTCATGTTAGCAGAATGATCGCTTCTACAGCTTAAAAAGTGGGTGGGGTACTTTCATGTTCCACGTGCCCTTTTGGGACATTTGAACTAGCTATCATAGGTAACGGTTGTAATTTTTATGTAGCAAAGGTTTTGGTCTCGCTATGGAAATGTTAATTTGAAACTTTGGACCGAATTATTAGAAAGTCTGGTTAAAATTGGAAGAGCATTTTTTTCTTACAGTTTTTTAAACCTAAATTTTGTAGTTTAAATGTCAGGAAATATAATTATAGACATTATTTTTGTAATCAAATTTGCCTATTAAATAATTTAAAGTATCGGCAACAAGAAAATATGTAAAAAATTGTGGATCCGTTACATTAATTTCAATTATTTTTCCTTTTAGCATAATTAGCGCTTTTCAGGCTTAATATGTGGGTGGGGTATTTCAAGGGCAGATAACTCGATAAGTACACGGGATCAAATGCGACATCATTGGTTTTCATAAACCGCAGATATTGGCTGTTGTTTTGGTATATGACTCAACTTGTTAACAGAGAGGGCACCTAAACTCCCTCTCAGCGCCTTGATATTTGCAGTACTAAAAGCTCTAGCAGAGATAATGAGCTGAATTGAATGGAACCCAAGAATTGCAGGCAAACTTATTTGGTATGACAAAGTCTAAGCTTAATACTTTCCTTCATGAATATGCATGCTAGGCTCCACCCACTTATATTGTTTGTTTGTTTGATTTGATTATTCACGTCCCATCAACAATCTATCAGTTAAACAGGGACGGGTCTTCCTGGGTTGAACCAGTACTAAGCTAGGATAAATGTGTCTTGCTCAAGAAGCCCAAAGCAGTGACGTCGGTGAGGCTCGACCCCGCGGCCCTCGAGTCAAGCACTCTACTACTGAACCACTGCGCTCCCGGAGGAATACTTATATTGATAAACTTTCATGCTGATACATAGAACAAAGAAATTACTTGTCAAGTCTACTAGTGTAGGGTCAGCAAAATCATATTTCCGTAAGCAAACCGAGTATACCCTGTGATCAGACTGCCTGATCTGGGTCTGCTCTGTTTGCAAAGAATAAATGCGTCTCTATGAGATAAAGGGTTAATGAAATTGGAACATTTCAGATAAACTAAAAGTGCACGCGATTGGAAAATTATTCCTAAATATTTAGGGTAATCTTAAGCATTAAATTTGCTTTTGCAGCATTTATCTTGTGCAGTTCAGCCATTTTAAAGACGACTTGTCCAAACAATTACAGTAAAACCTGTCTTAAGCGGCCACTCAAAAATAGACAAAACAAAGATCTTAATGACAGATGGTAGCTTAATGAAGGCCAAAAGTATTGCAGAATGCTCTCTTGGAGCATTCTGCAATACTTTTGACCTGCATTAAGCAATAATCGGTCTTGAAAACCAATTTTTGGTCTTCTTTTTGAGTGGCTGCTTAAGACAGGTTTTACTGCAACGTGTTGCATTAGGTTTCTTTTAGCCTCAAACTCGATCATTTAACCATTTTACATGTAAGACCAATGGAATCTATTTAGCTACATAAGATGAAATAAGATGTTGGGATATCACAGGTATTATTTTTTTTTGTAATTAATGTATTTCTTTCTCTGAAGGGCGATCAATTTTGTCTTAGCATACATAACAGTGCAGACCTTGATAAAATGCAGCATCAATCTTTATTACAGTCAGGTGCCAAATTAAAGTTCACAAAATGAATTTCAAAGCAAAAAATAATGATTATTTTCAACACTTATAATGCTTTAAATATAAATAAAAGATTAACAACATTAATAAGGCTTATGTTTGGATACATCAATATCCTCCCTATCATTACAAATGTTCAGAAAATTTTACTCCATACTGGAGGTGGTTGCCTAGCAACAAGACAAAAATGACCCAAATTTGCCCTTCTAGTTCATTAAAATAATTGCCATGGCAACCAGACATTCAATAATTACTTGAGCGTATGCTATAACATGTAGGACTTATTGATGTCTTTATGTGTGGTTTTATTTTAATTTCTATCCATAACAAAGTGAAAAAATCAACATTCCATTATAAAATTGATCAAGAAAATGATAAATATTAATGAATATCAAAATTACAGCATGTTTGTTTCCATGACAGTATCATTTTGAATGCATTACTCTAACTTTTTAAAGACATTTTATTGACAGGTTATCTTTGTTTTAAAATCTTAAGTATAATTTGAAGTACATAATGACTTTCAAACTTGTGTAATTATTAATATTTGTCTGCCACACCCCCATTTTAGGAACTTTGACTCTTGACAGATTTTTTTAATATTTTTTTCGTTTTATATTGTTTAGCTATAAATGAAAGACAAATAAATCACTTTTTGATGGTCAATATATAAAAAAAATGTTGTCTTGGAGTAGCATTAATAATAAAATCAGAAATTCATTCCTTGTAACCATGGCTACCATCAAAAGGAGCACACTAGTGACTTTTAGCTATTTTTATCGGTTGCTTAGCAACAATATGCAAAACAGTGAACAACTTCATAATATTGTGAATATTTGAAGGCTTGTTTATATCTTCCCATTCATATATTTGGCAAGTCCATAATATTAATAAAATTTAAATGAATAAGAAATTATTGTCAAAATTTCCAATAAATTTCTACATTTTTTTAGGTTTGTGAACTTTAATTTGGCACATTAGTGTACATCTGGATATTCACTGTTGTCAAAGTCCCCGTTTTGGGGTTTCATGTCCTCAAGGGGTTAATTCCCTATGCAACAAAAACACTTCCCATATGATGGCTGGCCTGTTCTGGATCCAAACCCTTTGACACCCTAAAAGTTTTCCCGAAATATTTATTAAAACATTCAATTTGATGTACAGGCTGATTCTGGGTCTTCGTTGGATGCACATGTCCCTGTGTGTTTTTAACTGATGTTGGCTCAAGATTCTCTAATGCAGCTTAAATACGTGTAACCAGCTGTAGCTGACAAATTCAAGAACTTACTAGAGAAAAGCAGTCATGAAAATCATTAAGATGGCTGCTTGGATCTTAGAAAAGTGGTTTAAATTTTTGCCGTTACTTCCAACATTATATCAATTAGTAACTTTTTACTCTTGAGGGCACAAACAAAAAAGAACATGATATATAGTAAAATGAGGGTTCTGGACCAAAAAAGTGCGGTCCAGAATTCTCAGGCCCTCTGGCTTGCTATTTTAGCTAAAAGTATTGCTGCTTTTAGCTAAAATAGCGCGGTCCAGAACTATCAGGCCCTCTGGCATTGCTATTTTAGCTAAATGCATTGCTGCTTTTAGCTAATAAGGCACTGCCAGGGGGCCTGAGAATTCTGGACCGCAGTTTTTGGTCCATAACTCTCGTTTTTACTATATATCATGTTCTTTTGGTTGGTGCCCTAAAGAAGGAATATTTACTAGACACTTTGTGTTGATGCTAAATGTCCAAGTCATGTCAGGAAGGTTTCCTGTTAGTACTTAGCAGACGATCAAATTTTTCGCTCAAATGCACTACACAGTGCCTGCGCTGGATCTTAATCCAGTAACCCTTCAACCACAAGTCTATCGCCAATCGCAACAAACGCCGTCTGATTTTCTCGTCTTCTGAAATGTTTAAGAAGCCTCTATGGCAAACAGTGAGGACCCAGATCAGACTGCTCCTATAGGAGCAGTCTGTTCTGGGTCCACGCTGTTTGCCCTTATGCTTAATTCGTCAGTAATGATAGGCAATTATTTGCAGCAGACGACATTTTCAGATGCATTTTTTCTTGGTGCTTTTAGGGCTAACATTGAGCCACTGTGCTCCTTCTTGTTAACTTGACTTGTCACTTAACACCTTTTCTTATGACAAAACCAACTAATTGTCAGCTGCGCTAGCAAAGATTTAGGTAAACTGATTACCCTCTTCGTCTAATTAGAGTCTTCGATGTGTGATCTGTGGATAAAATGTCATCGCCTGATCTGGATCCAAGCTGTTTGACACTCTTATGGTATTCCTGGAAGAATTTTTTTTTTTTAAAAAAAAGCATAAAAAATTACCCAGGCAGCATAGAGTTTAATTGTAGAATGGAGTACAGAATGATGCAACAGCTCCCAAAATATATTCAGACATCATACAAATGTACATGTAAACATGATTAACAAACATATTAAAGATGATTGTTTCCTAATAGCTAGAAAAAGTGTCCTTTTCAGAAGAAAGTTTGGGTCTTTTAACAAGATGGAGTTCTGTTTATGACTTGATTCATTTTCACCCTATTGCCATCTTTTCCCGCATGGTTCTAATTCTACAACGTACATTAGAAAGCCATGAAAAGTCGAATGCAACCAGTATACGATTGGTCGATTGTGAAAATCCCCGGGTGTAGGTCATACATGAACTGACATGTCTTCAGAAAATACAACACAAACCATTTACCCCATTATTTTAGAATGAGAGCTTTTGCATGTAACGAAAATTGAGTCATTGTTGTTTTTTTTTACTAGAAGTTGATTAGATTTATTAAGAATGGCTGATTCAAAATAGATACGGCATATCCTGGAAAATCTCAAGGAACACATAATTAAATTAGAAAATGAACAGCAGCGACAGTTCCCTACAAAAAGACGTTTATATGTCCTCGAAACAACAGATATGACACGAAGGCTTTTTGATTTGTACTAGTTTACGTGCTTGGAGGCATTGACACCAAGGCATCTTTTAATTAACCCTGCATCCAAACAAACAGTGTCAATAACCTGTTCGGCCAAGTTCAGATACAACCGTCGGGATGGTAGTACTTGACTTTTCGCTTACTGTAAAGGCGGCGCCTCATGAATGCGTAATTAGGACTAGTCACCTATTATTTACTCTAACAAAGAAATCAAACACAGTTTGCATGTTGGTGCGCTTTAATGTGAGCAAATGAGCAGCGTGACATGGAAGGACGTTGTAGACCTTGATGAGATCTATTTAAGAAGTGCTTGTAAAAGCCCTGCCAGTAACACAGCTTACTTAACCCTTAGATCTTCTCATTGCCGAAGTCCAGCCCACATGACACCAAACTTTCTATTTTTTGTTTGGCGAAAACTTGCTGTTATTTTAAACAGTGCAGTATACCACATAGCATGATGACGACGTGCAAATCAACACGGCAAGATCTCTTGCTCGAATCTATACAAATTTTTGTGCCTGTTGCTCACGTCTGTGAAGCCGCCTTAGAACTGATTTTCACGACACTTCGTTCACAAATACCTGATTATTCTCAGTCCGTGCATGACGACTGAGTAATAATATACTGCACAACCTTTGTTAATGCTAGTACCGACTAGACAAATATTCTGCTCTATTCGATGAAACGAGCAGAATGTTAAACCTTAGGCATAGGTAAAAGCTGAAAAGGTGGCGTGGTTTTATTCATAAGTAACTGTATCATCTTGTGCCACAACCTCAGTCATTATTTAGTCCTGTAAACGCCAGCAAGATAACTGCATCTGAAAATGTCTATTTAACATAAGCAGGGAGGCAAACAGCGTGGACCCAGATCAGACTGCTCCTACAGGAGCAGTCTGATCTGGATTCACACTGTTTATCTATGAGGCTTCAAATACTTTAGTGGACGACAAAAACATACATTTTGTGTTTATGTGCTTTAAGGGTTAATAAATGTGAGTTCAGTGTGTTTACGGTTAGGATATTCATGAAATGCATGCCCGTTTGCGCGGCTCAAAAAGCTTATTAACTCTTTACCAAATTATAAATAAAGCCCGATTTCCCTTTCTTAGCAGATGAAATAGCCGAACCATACCCAGATATGAATATTAAAGTTGCCACCTTAACAGTTTGCGAAAAATCAAGTAATACATCATTGAGTCTGACTGAGGCGTCCCGGTTTTACCCTTTCCTTGTTAGTGTATGCTCTCAAACTTTGCCGACAGATAGTTGGTCCTGATTTTGATCCAAACTGTTTGACACTCTGCATGATAGTGTTCCTGATAGAAGTTTTAGATAAAAATGATAAAAGGCCGTAACTTTAATATTCATATATGGGCGTAGTTCGGCTATTGCATCTGCTCAAGAAGGGAAATCAGGTTCTATAGATAAGTAAGTTGTTAGGGCCGCGCAAAGGTGCGTGCATTTCATGAAAATCCTAACTGTAAACACACTGACTCACATTAATTAACCCTTAAAGCGCACAATCGGGAAATGTATGTTTTTGTCGTCCACTAAAATATGTGAAGCCTCATAGACAAACAGTGTGGACCTAGATCAGACTGCTCCTGTAGGAACAGTCTGATCTGGGTCCACAATGTTTGCCTCTATGCTTATGTTAAATAGACATTTTCAGATGCAGTTATTTTGCTGGCGTTTCAATGACTAAATAATGTGTTCTGCGTCTTTACTGAGGTAATGGCGCAAGATGATACAGTTACTTTTGAATAAAACAACGCCTCATTTTCAGCTTTACCTATGTCTAAGGCAGACCAGTCCTAATGTGCCGCCTTTACAGTAACCCAAAAGTCCTAATAATGTGCGATTAACATAATATAAGCTGAGTTTGTCAATCTTCAAAATGCACTGAATAATTTTGTTTTTGTACTCTCAGCTTCAAAAACCAAAGCTAACTTTAGATACTTGGTAAAACAGTAATAGGCCACCACATTCAAATGTGTGTAAAAAAAAAACGTTCATTAAGCTACCATTAATTTTGTCATTTAGATCATTGGTTAGTCTATTTTTAGTGACCGTTTTACACAGGTTTAATTTTACTGTACATCCTAATGGCACTGAAATTATGTTGCTTCACCATTCAATCAGTTTTGGAACTCAGCACCAGAAATCAGTAATACGCATAGCCTCTACATTCAACAAGTCTACTTCGGTTTAAAATTATGGGCGGTTGCTACCAATTTTACGCCTTTTCATATCGGCACGTGCTGGTATTTGACAGTCATTACCTGTGAAAAATTGACCCTTTCTGTTTTCAATAGACTTTAGACAAAATTCTTACATGAATAGTTTTTTGCTATTTTTGAAAATCGATTCATAAACATATCAGAAACAAAGTTTTTAGATGTACAAATCATTGACTATCGTGGTACATTACGTTTTAACGAATAAAGTGCGCAAAATGTGGCATTGGTAGGATGAAAAATGGTATGCGATGCTCATGGACGATGGTAATTGGTGTGTGATAAGTAATTGACTGTAGGGTTGACATTGCAGCTTTATATTTATTATCATTGTCTATTTTGGGTCCAACTTGTCGCATATGCGTAAACGACAGCCACACGTATACATATATATAGGAGGGATGTTCGAAATGAATTGTCCTATATCTCGATATCCACGTGGGGCACGATCATAACCAATATATACCTGATTAGATTTATTCAAAGTCTACACAACGGTGTATAAATGTACATGTTAGACTAAATGCAAGACATAAAATTTGCCATATTAATACACGCAGTCATTGACCACTGTAGTAAAAATGGTTGGTAGAAGCGTTGACCAGAAAGATGAAATACGGGCTTACATCAAAGCTCGCTCAAAACTTGGTTGTTCTTTGAAGCAGCTGATGACTGAACTTTCTACTACTAAAGGACCTTCTTGTGTGTCTTATGACATAGTTAGGCGCTAGAAAAATAGATTTGAATCTGGTGTAGAGTCCATCAAAAATGCACCAACATCAGGAAGGCCAAAATTTGCATCTCGTAAAGAAATCGTTTCAAACATAAAGGAAATCATTGAAGGAGATGCCAGATTTACAGTTCGTGATATTGCACGAAAAGTAGGCGTATCACTATCAACGGTTCACCTTATTTTGGAGAAGCATTTGAAAGTCCGAAAGATTTTTGCTAGATGGGTGCCACATCTGTTGACTGATGAGCAAAACATTAAACGGGTTAAAGTGGCCAAAAAGCTGCTTCAAATGTTTCAAACTTGTGACAAAAAGCAGTTTGCCAATGTCTTCACAGGTGATGAAACTTGGGTCCATTATTTTGAGCCCGTCAGAAAGGTTAGCAATAAAATCTGAGCCCACTAAACATAGCAGAAGCCCAACAATTGCCAAACGGTCTTTGAGTGCAAGGAATGTTTGGTATGCAATTTTCTTCTCTGGTGAAGGAGTCGCAATAAAAGTGCCGGTGGAAAAGGACAAAAAAACATCATCAGAAAGTACTACAAAGACAAAGTACTGGAGAAGCCGAAAGAAATATTATCAGAAACGACTCCCTGTCACTGGTTTTAAACATATCCGTCTTCTACATGGTAATGTCCCTGCTCATGCCTCCGAAATAGTTACGGCGTTTTTGAAGAAAGAAAAAGTAACTGTTTTGCCTCACCTCCCATATTCCCTAGATCTTGCCCTATGTGATTTCTTTATGTTCCCGAAATTGAAATAATTCCTTGCTGTGCGGAAATACCAGTCCTGACAGGTACTTGGATCTGTTATTCGTCAGTACCTTATTACTGTGTCCAAATCAGCGTACCGTGACGCCTTCAGGAAGTGAAACATCGGTTTTGCAGTTCAAGCCACCGGGAGTTATTTGATGGCATTAAATGAAAACTTTTGGGCTAACTTGAAATTTGAGGTCTCCAGATAGAAATAAGAAATTCTTTTCGAACATCCCTCGTATATTGGTGCTTAAGCCTTCACCGATGTCCATAATTTAAGTACTCGAGCAGTCGTGGTAGTGGCGTATGCGCTGGCTCGTCTGAGCTGCCACCGGCCCCCCTGTTGAATATGTATCAACATCTTATTTTTTCATAGATGCAAAGACTGGTTTTCGCCTTTGATGTCCATATGCAACATAAACAAGTATCCTCGTGCTTGTCTATCTACCCTTTATTAGTATGACTTTGTTTCATTTGTCCTTGGATTTTCAAGAAAAGAAACATTTCCGTATCTGATCTGGATCCAAACAGATCGCAAACGTTGTTAGCTTATGGGCCGCGACATGAGATTTCCAACAAGGTGGTATATGCGATAAGCAAAGCCTCAGATCAGCCTGCGCATACGCGCAGTCTGATCAGAGCCTCGGCTACATGTAGTTGCTTGAATATTCTATGAGTGTTAAGCATTTGACTGAACATCATTTGGAGTTTCTAGGCTAAAACGGAGGTTGCACAGGCTCGTCTGAGTCCACACTTGTAAAAATGCCACATTGTTGGAAATCACATGTCGTGGCTCATACGATGCGAGAAATAGTACAATTTCTTTAAGCAACCTTGCCTTTGCTGCCAACACACGCAAAGTCATCAAGTCACGCTTCTGTGCCAATTTTAAAAAGAATACGAGACATATGCACAAACTGAGTAGAACACGCGACACGTCCCTGTTCAGTTATTAGGTCAAATACACTGGCATTGATAGAACCTTTTAGTCTAATGGCAGCATCATAAAATCCAGCTTTCCACTGGTACTTTAGTATATAATTCACAGTATTAGAGTAAATTCTTGGGAAGAATTTGTAATGGATTGAATGCATTTAACTACGTATCATTCTCAAAGATCGCCGAGAGACTGGCCTGTTATCATTGTTAAACGTGTATTGCGGAAAATTTATATATTAGGTCACTCTCTAGCCAAGCCACCGAGTGGTCTCTATCTCCGTTAGCTTTACAAGAGACCGGGACAATGCAAACCAAATGGAGTTACAGTGACCTTATAGGTGAATAATACAATAATTATGTTGACATCAAGACCTTTGAAAGTTAATTTAGCTGCAGCCGGAGTCGGAGTGACTGCAGTCGGAGTGACGTCGGGAGGATATCGTCGATTGTTGTAAACGGGTAACATAGTTTTGCGAATAGTGTACATATCTAGTACTCAGCGCAGTGGAAAGATGTTACATGAAGACAAATGCCCTGCTGAAGTTTTGACGTCGTTTTCAACTAATCTTCTGACTGCAGTAGTTAACGCATAGCCAGATCCAGAAAATTCTGTGGTGCCTTCATAAATATTTTTAGTCATTAAAGTATTTAACAGAGGGGGCCTTACGCACCCGCCTCGTGAAGCAATTGGACCCTAGGGGTCCAACTGCTTCTCGAGGGGGTCTGTATAAGAATTTCTAAGGAAACATACAGCCACTATATCCACTAAGGCTTTTCCAGATGGAAGAGTGGGGTGTCTGACTCCCTGTCCTCTCCTACTATCTAGATCCGCCCATGTTACGTGTAAACTATTAAGTGGTTAAAAAATGAAACGACTGAATAGCACGTGGATATCTGAAGCCCATCACATGATTTGATCTATTTCGATGTTCAAAATAATACCTATAACTGATAACTTGAAGTCGCTTATTGAATTAATTTTGAAAGCTCCTTTTTGATGTGTAAGCGAATGACGAACACTACACTTTTCATTGTCACTCTTGTGGAAGTCAGATGGACTCTATAAATTCACTATGAAGGGAACATTTGTCTTTAAAAGTCGGTCATATCAAGTCAATATGGTAAAGACATGTTTTGAGAAAACCATCCCTCTGTCCTCTTACGGTATATTGATCCATCTTTTTAGCCTGAACATCACAGTAGGCATTCAAAAGCTGGACATTACTGAATTGCGTTTCGCGTGTGGTCCGACAGAGGTTCGAATCGGTTTGTTATCTGGGATATGTCTGTTTCTCTAACAGCGAGTGCTCTGGCGAAAATATCATTGCTTACCCATACATGACATATGAGCTGTGGCATGAGATTTCCAACAATGTGGTATTTGCGATCAGCAAAGCCTCAGATCAGCCTGCGCATACGCGCAGTCTGATCAGAGCCTTGCTAGTCGCGCGAATATTCTAGGACTGTTAAGCTATTGACCAAACATCATTTGGAGTTTCTAAGCTTAAAAGGGGGCTGCACAAGCTCGTCTGAGTCTACACTTGTCGAAATGCCACATTGTTGGGAATCACATGTCATGGCTAATATATTTATTCCTATATTTTCAGTTGGAAATTACAGAGGTGAATCCATGTGACGATGACGCCTTTGTGGATCGTGCAGGTATCTCTACAAGAAGCAATGGCGAATAATCACACCAGTGGCTCCGTGCAGATGAAACCACCAGACAGCGAACATTCGGATATCCTCGTCAACATCGCAAGAGATCTTAACATGTATTACGTGCCTTTTCTTCTCACATTCGGTCTTTCACTGCACGTGCTCTGTTGTCTTGGATTCACAAGAACAGACCTCCGTAAAAAGTTCTTCACGCAGATATTTCTGGCCATCACGATTTCTAACATAGGATTTCTATTAACACTACTGCTGTTATGGTTGAGTGAACAATCCATTGACATTTACAAAGTGCCGGGTATGTGCCCGATGGTGATATTCATGAGTCATTTCTTCCCATTCCTGTCCTTCTGGCACAGCGAGGCGGCCGCCATTATCATAGTTCTTCAGCCCAACGTTGGTTTTGTGAATAAATTTAGCAGAGGTTCTGGTAATGGTAAGATTCTCGTGGTCTGTTTATCAGTGTTGACGTTCACGGTTTACCTGTACAAGACATGGACTAATGGTGTGCTTACCATCAAGGGAGTAAACTATTGTACCGTATTACCGGACACGCAAGACGCAATGAAAGTGTTGAATATTTTTGATGTATTGTTTCTGTTGGTGTTACCATTAATTGGATTTTTAACATTTGACGTCGTTGTGATATTTCGGCATTTGCGTTTCTACTGGCAGTGCCAGAGGCGTGTGGGACCGCGAATGAAAATAGCAAAAGACGCCATGAGAGTTGTGATCGCACAGTCCGTTTGCTATGTCTTACTCGTGGGGCCAGGATGTGTATCAAAATTAGTGTTTTATGGTAAGGGCGGGCATTGGAACAAAGAGATAGATGTCCGGGATTTCCTGCTGCAAAATTTATTCCAATTTTTATTCTACACATATTTTGCATTGACTCCGTTAGTGCATGTGATGGTGTCCACGTCATTTCGATCCCATTTTCGACTTTCATTTGAAAGAGTTAAGCGAGAGTCACGAGATAGTATATTTCAGACAGAACAAACTTCTGACCAGACATTGCTGTGATATGGACCAGAAAAAGCTTTTAAACAATTTTGTGTTGAAATGTTTAATTATCTTTCCCATCAAATGTTTTATTAGGTTGAATAAGATATATGGCTGCACAGCAACTTCCAAAATAGATTGTTCTTGCTTAACTGCAGTTTTAGAAAAGGCACAAAAATATTGGCTTTAACTTTTATAACTATTAGACTTCGAGCTAAAAAAGGTCCTGCTCCCCCCCCCTAGGGAATTTTGCAGACATATCCTATCTTGAAGAAAATTTCAAGCCGCATCTTTTAAGAGATGTTTGCACTTTGTGCTCCGGGGCGTTAGTCTCTGACAGCCTGTTACATATGTTACTGTAACAAACTAAGGAAAAAATCAGAATGAAAGTTTGAGTTACAGAAAGAAGACATTAAACCATCTAGTTATTCAAATTTCTTATGTAGTTTGCAAGCTGGATGCCTAAGCTACATTAAAGCAGCATTTTAAACAAAATTACAGCCTTCAATGGTGTTATATGCGTTACATAGATTAAATTTCCCTTTGAAAGTTGAAATCGTAACTAACATCATTCATTTTACAGATGATTTGTGCATTTTTACAAGTGTTTTTAATCTTAGTTTACTAAAGTACTTATTTGACTAATAGAAAAAACAAAGTTTGCTTTTCTATCTCAAATACATTGTTTTATATGAGCTATTAAACAACCCTACCCCCAATTTTAAGTATCCAATTTTGGTATATATTAATGAAGAAAAATATATGAAAATATTTGACGCTCGTGGATATCTTACATTTTTGGCACTGTCTTGCTAATGCAATAAAGAATCATACATTTGCAAGTTTGACATCAGGATCAGAGCACTAATTAAAGTATGTAACGTATGTTACATGGCATAATGAATGAGCTAGTAAATTTTCTTGGAAGTAAGAGATGATATTTCAGAAAAATACCGTTTTTCACATGTTTTCCTATTAATATCTAGCCTCTGGTGCCTTAGTCTTAGTAATAACAGTCATTGCTGATAACAAGCTCTTGGAATTGTGTTACCTATGTTATATAAAACCTTTGTAATCACATATTTCCTAATGCCTATAATATTAAAATATATAGACATATAGATAGAAAATAATAGTTCTCATTTAAATGACACAATTTAATAAATATTCCTATTAAATAAAATTATTCAAAAACAATCTTTATTCAAGTCACCCTCACAATGTCTATCATTGTGTCTGCTTCTATTGCAAAATAATCACCCATTTCATCACAACCAGTAGAATCATGGCATTGTATTAGGACTGCAAACCGAGTACAACCCTGTTCCTCTCCACCCCTTTGGGAATTGTGCAGACATATCCTACCTTAAAGAACAATTCAAGCTGCATCAAATAAGAGATGTTTGCACTCTATTAACTAGGGGCTTAGCCTCTAATGGTATGATATGTATGTTACCATATCAATTTAAGAATAAATGAATTGAAAGTCTGAGAAACAGAAAAAAGACATAAAACTATCTATTTATTTGAATTATTCATGTAGTTTGCATGCTGAATACCTTTGATACATAAGAAAAGATTTTTTAACAAATATACAGCTTCCTATGGTGTTATATGTGTTATATTAATTAAGATTACTTTTTCAAATTGGTAATTGTGACAAACATCACTTATAAGCACTTCGTGTGATCCTCCTCTTTAGCCATCAAAAGACTTAATTTTCTTTGTATGTGTGGCCAGTGCCAGCGTCAAACAACTTGACTCAGTCAAACTTGAATCCTTAGCATTCTTCAAAAGCAGAAACAGCATGTCAGTGTCATGGGATCAAGCACCTGATTAAATATGGGTTTAATGCCATTTCACATATATGCATACAATGGAGTATGACTCTGGTATGTATCTCTTCCTGTGAAGTGGCAAGAGCAATCTAACTGCAGCTGCCTCTGCATCCGTGCTAGTCAAATGTAACTTTGCTCTGATTTTGCAAAATCTATGTCTCTACCGTGTACCTCTAAGAATACTTTAAGATTTCTGACATTGGTCAAACAGAAATTTGATAGGCTGCTTTTTTGCATCATTTGCCATGGAACCTATCCAGTGTTTCGGTGCTTAAGTCCTCAGATCTTAGATCAATAGTATTTTGCTGCGCCCAAAGAACTTTATAAGTTTTCTTTAGTTACAATGTTGACTCTTGATGGTTTTGGCAGACCGTCTGAAACAATTTCTGTTACACCTTGAAAGTTATCTGGTATTAGAGAAAGAATATGAAGCTGGACATTGCCATCAATTATATTTGCAGTTGGTTGTTTTTTGATGTCAGTACATTGAAGCATGTCTTAAAATAATGTAAAACCTATGATTTCTCAGTTTTTGCAGCCATATCATTAGCTGTTGCATTCAAAAGAAGGAAAGTGGACTATAGGTAGAATGGGATAACCAGTAGTTCTATATTATGCACTATGGAAGATTATACAGAGTAAACAAGTTGATAAGGTGCCTCATTTCATGATCCATTGAAAACACTTGCCTCTGACTGTGTAATCAAAAAGGATGTCACGACAATGCCCTTGCTCATTTATTATGACGAGTTATATATGTTACATCCTTTAATAAGCGCTCTTATCTAAGAAACTTAGTGAATCATTGAATTGAAAGGGTCTAATTTGCGCTCTTTTCATCCTGCATTCATTGCTTTACCTGCTGTGATACATCTAGTTCGTTTATCTGAAGGGAAAGAGTTACCTCGGTTTCAGCACTTCAGAAGTACTAAGACTTCAAGTAAGTTTTTGAATGCTTGGGGAAAGATAATAAGTGCAGAGACATTATTAGATGAAAATATGTGGGTTGCATGTATGGAAAGGCTACATTTATAAAAGTTAACCAGCTAAGATATGATTCTTTATCACAGAAATATCAAGGTACATCAGTCCAGGTTCTCATTGCTCTTAATGGCATAGTTTTACTCCTTGTAAAGCGTTAGTCTTTCTCCTACTTGCAGAGTATCACTTGAAACACATACTCAAAGAGCCAACTATTACGAATTCATATCAGTTTCCGAATGTTCCAAGCAATAAATGTCAAAATTGGAAAGTTGATAATGGCTCATCAATTTTGAGTGGACTGGTGGTAAAATTTTATATTAGTAAATGATTGAAATATTGTGTGATGATTCTACTAGTTGCAAGGAGGCGTGTGATACCCAGTAATAATGATTACCACAGAAGCAGACAACGACAAACGTTTAACATTAGTGTTAAATCGATGAGAAATAGTTTCGACCATTTCATTTATTGTATTTTCTTGTAAAAATGTAAAACTATCTTTTCTATTTGTTGCTCTATATTTAGCATTATATGCACAGTATTAGGAAATGTGTCCAAAAGGTCATTGATAACATCTGTAACAACAGTCCATGGGCTTGATAATCAGAAATGAATATAATTCCTAGTGTTTTGGCACCAAAGACTTATAAGTACACATTAAGTGTCCTGATCTTTAACCTAATGACATCTTGTAGATATATGAGCAAGACAGACTAAGAAAATGAAAAATATCCACACGCTGTAATCGCTTTCATGTGTTTTACTTAAACGGTAATAACAAAATTCGCTTCTCTGTAAAACTGGGAGTAGGGCTGTGTATTAGCTCCTATAAGACAATATATTTAAGATAGATAAGCAAACTTGGTTTTTCCTATTCATCAATTGAGTATATGTTTGTAAAATCTAATAAAACCGTTTGAAACCAAGTCATAGTAGTTGTTTAACTACATGACGATAGCCTCAATTATAGCTTTTAAATTATAATAAGGTTCATATAACGCACATAACACCACAGTTAGCCGTATTAATGTTAAACAGCTTCCATATGTAGTAAAGACATCCAGTATAAAGACTATAAGAATGTCAATTTATTAGATAATTTTAATGTCTTCTTTTGGTAGCTCAAGCATTCAAATTTCTTATTCTCAAATTGATATAGTAACATATGTAACAAGCTGTTACAGGCTAACGCCCCAACTTACAAAGTGCAAACATTTCTTATTAAATGCACCTTGAATGGTTACATAAGTTGTAATTTGTCTGCAGAATTCCAAAGGGGATTAGGATGGAGCAGGCCCTTACTCAGCTTGATGTCAAAATACTGTTTGATGATTTTACTTATCACGCTAACATATGTAACACTCTCTGATCTTTAAAACTTGATGACAACTAGCAGATCTATAAGTCTTTATCATAGGAGCCAGTTTAAAATCCCTAAACAATGTAAGATATCCAACAGCTGCGAGTTTTTTCACAATTTTAGCTCAAACTTTCAAACTACATTTATTTATTTGATATAGTAACGCATGTAACACGCTGTTTCAGACTAACGCCCCAACATAGAGAGTGCAAACATCCCTTATTCGATGCAGCTCGAGTTGTACTATAAGAAGGAATATGTCTGCAAAATTCCCTCGAGGAGATTAAAACATTTTTAGGCATATCTTACGTAAAGACAATCAGCTTGCCCGTTTATTACACCAGGTAACATATGTTACAGCCTCTGATATTAAAAAAAATTGCAACAAACTTGCAGATTTATGAGTCTTTTCATATAAGCAAATAAATCCCAGACAATGAAACACATTCATCAACTGCAAATATTTTTTAACTATTTTTTCTTTAGTTTTAATACCAAACATTTCACCTTAAAACTGGGTAGGGGTAGGGTTGTTTAATTGCTTATTTCAGAAAAAATATTTAAGCTAGGGAAGCAAACTTTAATTTTTCTGTTAGCCAATTGCATAAGCTAGTCAGACATGGTTAAAAACATTTTGCAAAACACACAGAGAGATTGTGAATGTAAATGATGTTAGCCACACTTGCAAACTTTAATGGGTTATCTGATTTATGTAACGCATATGACACCTTAGGAAGCCGCAATTTTGTTCAAATGGCTGTCATACGTAGTTAAGATATCCAGTATGCAGACTATATAAATGATTTTTAAAAATAAATATTTTAATGTCTTTAATTTGTAGCCCAAACTTTCAATTTACTTTTTCTTAGTTTGATTAAGTAACGTATGTTACAGGCTCTTACAGACTAACGCCCCGGAGCACAGAGTGCAAACATCTCTTAAAAGACTCGGCTTTCAATTCTCTACAAGATAGGATATGTCTGCAAAATTCCCTAGGGGGGGGGGGAGCAAACCCATTCTCAGCCATCCGTCTATATGGATTTGGCTAGCACATGTTATTTTGGCATTTGTCATGTATGCAAGCAGCGTAGGGTCAGAAGAGCTTGCGTTTATGCACATTCTTGCCTTTGCTGCCAGCCTTCATAAATAGAGACGTTGATGTTTCCTAGACCAAAATTTAGACCATTTACTCATTAGTTAGCTGCACGTGTATGTTTTTTTTAGATATATAAACGCATATTCATTAAGTACCAGAGTCTTAGGGGCTGGCCCATTCAATTATTTTTGGAAAATTAGAATACATAGAGGATCTTACATTAGTGCTACTCTTGTTGCAGATATAGAGGATCTTAGACGAGTGCTCGTGTTTTATTGAATTTATTAAATGAGTTGGGGAAAAGAGATAAAATGCGAGGCTTCGCATTTAATCTCTTTTTCGCAACGAGCTAAATAAATTCAATAATACACGTGCGCGAATGTTAGATTATATATATATATCCAGCCCTTTATTCAATATGTGTAAATGCACTTTATATGTGAGCTGTATTAGTAACAAAAGTTCACCCTGCTTAATCTCACATATCTGAGATTTCAGAGAGCTACACTACAATGCCAAAAACCACAGCGTATTACCCTCATGGACAAATTGTCTTAGAACTTTGCCATATTTCAACGTTGTCTAGATACAGATAAGTCAATCAAATTTTTCAGACATACTAAAGGCTTTGTGCCATTTTTACAAAGTTCAGAACTCTTTCCATTATAAAACCAACATCATATTTTCGATGCAAAAGATCTGTTTGGTGTACTCAAAGAACCAACTCATAGAGACAGTCCTTTTGATCATACAAAACATATACAGTAAAAACCTGTCCTAAGCGGCCACTCAAAACTAGACAAAACGAATATCTTAATGACAAATGGTAGCTTAATGAAGGTCGAAAGCATTCTGGAATTTGAATTAACAGACTCAGTTTCATTAAGTCTAATGAAAATTTTGAATACAGTTATCCCCTTAAGTCCCACAGATATAAAACAAACTCGAAGACATAAAGACCCAAACGGATCAGAATAATTTAACAATTTGGAAAAGGACCCATTATGGACATTTTGTCAAATCATTTGATTATTAATGCAGCAGTTTTTACAAGAAGATTCTTTGAAGTTTTCCCTACAGTAAACCTGTGTAAAACGGACACTCTCAAAAAGACACGGGTTTTACTGTATATGCACATTGGAAGAATTGGTCCCGTCTCCTGGTGGCCATGTTTTCGACTGGTCAAAGAATGAACAATCTTCCAAATATTTTTTAAATTGGATTTGTAAATTTTTACAAGAAGGTCTGCAAGTTTTCATTAAATTTTGCATTCCACAACGACCAGAATTCTGAGAAATCTGCATGGAATTTATTTCTTTGAACAGCTTTGAAATAGGACCACCAATGATCATAGCTGTGAAGTTTGTGTGAAGTTCAACTCGGTGATTTAAACGATCTAAAGCATTTGTTGATGGACGGACGCCTTCGGAGGGACGGGCGCACACACGGACTGCGGAAATCCAACCATCACAAAAGATCCTATTGAGCACGTTAAGCTCAGATGAGCTATAATGTGACAAAAAATAAGAATATGATAGGAAATAAAGCAGACTGTTTATTCTAAGCAATCAGTACATGTTAAGCATGTAATATGAGGTAATACATAATACATACAAATTTTGTCCAGACGTGAAACCCAGATGGGTGACATAATACATACAAAATTCGTCCAGACGTGAAACTCAGATGGGTGACATAACGTAATACATGCAAATTTCGTCTAGACGTGAAACCCAGATGGGTGACATAATACATGTACATTTCGTTCAGACGTGAAACCCAGATGGGTGACATTATACATGCAAATTTCGTCCAGACGTTTTTTGGGTTTTTTTTTTGTAATTAGTTATCCCCAAAAGTTTGATTTGGTATAAATCACCATAAATCGGCATCAAATTTGGGGTACGTGCATTAAGGGGCAATTTTGGCCCCCTTTAGAGTCAAAAACTGAAAGTTGCTTTTCACAAATTTCAACTTCTTGGTTTATCAGAAGAATAGCCCAAGTTTAAAATTTTGGCATTTATTTTACTATTACCGGTTGCTATGGTAACCAAAATGGCCGACAAAATATTTTGGCGACCATTTTTGTTACCATAGCAACGGTAAAAGTCGAATCAATGCCAGACTTTTACACTTTGGCTATTCATCTAATAAACTGATAAGAAGAAACTTGTGAAGAGCAACTTTTATGTTTTGACCTCATGGGGGGGGGGGGGCAAAATAGCCTCTTAATGCACGTACCCTTTGCACCGGAGTCCCGATGACCCCTGACTAAATGGTGGATACTGAATGTATGGCTGCGGGTCGAACTCACCAAAGTCTAGGGCATGTAGCTTCCAATACGCACAATGGACTAGTTCATTTTAATGGGCTAGACATTGTGATAGTGGGCATATATGGGCAGTCTGTCAGTTGTCTCGCAAGAGCCTTCGATGATGCCACACACAAAGAGAGATGCAGGGTCAGACCAAATTCGCCCGGATAGCTGCGCTTGCACATTTATCCTTTTTTCAGCCAAAACGAGTTAAGTTCACCAATAAGGTCTTTTTTGTGTCCCACCCCCATTTTAGCATGTAAACAGTGTATTTTCTAAAGCTTTAAGGTTTATAAGTTTAGTTTAGGTTTATGTTGAAACACATTTATCAACAGCAAGTGCCCCTAAAATTGCCAAAAATGCTGTCCCATCGTCATAGTATGTAATTTTAAGAATGTATTAAGCTCACATGGTTGTTTTTATAAGCAGTTTTCAACTTTATTTTATTGACACACATATATACCTTTCATTTAATGTCCCTCGTTTGATTGTAAAGTATTTTTTTTTGTTGTACTGATGATTAATGTCCCATAATCTAATGTGAAATACGTTACCAGTTTAACCATCTCTCAAATAACAAACCATGCATGTTAAGCTCACATCAAATATCTCTATGTCAAGAGGATTAATATGTGCTTGGACAAAAAAACGAATTTGGGGAAACATTTCTTTATTTTCGCAGATGAAAAGATATCTGAGGTTGTCTAAAAATCTGCAGTTGTGTGAATTACGTTACAAATTATTTGTATAAGAATAAGAAGAGGTTCAAATATTGCAATTGAAGCCAATGTAAGATTTATAACCTAACTATATAACAAACCATACAAGAACTTTACAAGAAGTTGTTTGCATAGAAAAATAAGTGGAAATATAAATTTGTGAATTACGTTACTGTGTATTACGTGACTACATTTTACTAAAATCCAAATGCCTCTCTAAATGCTTACACTAGCTGAAACAAAATGTCTGTTTGAAATCAAATCATATCTGTTCAAATTAATAAAGATCAATTTCAACCGTATTACAGATGTCATTTTATTTTAAAAAGGATTTACCTATATGTTTTGGGTACATCGACTCCCCTGTTCATGTAACTTACAAAGATACTCATTATATCAACACAACATATGCAAAGTAATCTGTTTGAAAAAACAAAATCGAATAGTGTTAATCTCTAAGGGATTGTTCGTATGGTTTTTGAAATGAGCTGGATTAAGCTGGTAAAGTAATTCACAAGTAGGTAAAGTGATTCACATTCTACGAAAAACCCAGATACGTCCAATGAAAGGGTCAAAGGCGACAAATCGTGTGTGATTATAAGTTTCTGACTTGTTGTTCAATTGATTTTTTCTCTTTTTCAAACAAGTTTATCTTGTTGCTGCTACCACTGGGGGTTTATTGGTGTGTTTATGTGTATACTTTGAAATTGGCACTTTCGCTTTTGCATCCTGGTCCATTCCAGTTGAACGCAGTGGCCCCAAATGTTCTCATGGCTTACTATGTGTATGACTTCTATGGTTTATATGATATATAAAATAGTTGACTTGAATTATAACTTCTTTTCTTCAATTTAAGTGAGCAAATTGGCTATGTGAATTACGTTACCATGAGCGTTTTGCCGTTTTTATGAGAAGAGCGTATCTTTGTGAATGATGCAAACTTTGTTTTTTTTTAAATATGTACACGAAAAGGCATTTATTGAAGTTCGATTATTTATTCTGCATTGTCTTAGTTTGTAGTCAGTCACAACAAGTTTTCAAATATATGCAATATTTGTAATCATTATTCTATAATCATATTTTAAAGTGTTATTCCAACAAGATTATTGAAACAAGGTGCAACAGCTTACTTCAAATGTGCAGAGCATGATGTAAAAAGTGTTAAGCAACACATTAGAACCTGATATATTGCAGAAAAAAATAGGTTTCTACGCAGAAAATAAGACCAGAGTGTAAGGTATGTGAATTACGTTACCGACCTATTGGCACACTGTTCTTTATACAAGAATACATATTATTTCCAATACCAAATAAGAATGTAATTTTTAATATTCACCATCTACTATTTTAAAGCCAATATTTTTTTCTGGCCAACTCTTCAAGTTTGATTGGTACAATTAAACCAATAACTGTCATCATAGAATTACAGTTGAATTCCACTGTCAGTTCATAACAAACTTGCTTAGACCATGCTGAGAAGCAAAAACATGATATAAATCCTTCATAATAGGCTTATTTGATCAACAAGAGATCCAAGTAGAAATGCATGCTATAGAAGTTTTTTTATAGTTCTAGTCTTGTAAGAAATTTGGTATGTACAAGTATATTTCATCACTGTAACGTAGTTCACATTCAAATTCAGTGGTGCTCTTTGTGATTAAATTTGTGCTAAATAGATTGAAATATTCAGTTGCGCACTTTTTTAGACATCATCATCTAATTGACCTATACGAATAAGTAAAAAAATAACATAAAAATGAAAAATTAAGCCAAAAAATTGTGGGGCAAAAATTGGCTGCGATTGGTGAACTAAACTCGTTTTGGCTGCTTTTTTTCTAGATACTGTACCCATAGATCAATATTTTGGCAAAACAGTGAAGACCCAGCTGAAATGCCGCAAAAAGCGCCATTTCATCAGTGCCTGTGCTGTTTGGTAAGATGCAAATATATATATATTAAAAGTGTCTATCTGGTGTCTATCTGGTGAACTACAAAATGGTGAAATATATGCTTTTTGCATCAATACTTTTTTCTGAACTACAAAATGGTGAAATATATGCTTATATATACGTTTGAAAAAGTCCTTCAGAATAAAAAGGGTGAACTCATACAAGGCCAGCGTCCTTTTTGTAGGATATAAGCAAACCGTGCAGGCCAAGATCAGGCGTCATCAGAACGCGGTGTCTGATCAGAGTCTCCATTGTTTGCTTACACTGAATATTATTTTAATGAAAAGTACCACCAAACACCCCTTAAAATGGGAAATGGACTGTTTCGGTGATATAGACTTCGAGCTAAAAAAGGTCCCGCTCCCCCCCCTAGGGAATTTGGCAGACAAATCCTATCGTTAAGAAAATTTCAAGCCGCATCTTTTAAGAGATGTTTGCACTCTGTGCTCCGGGGCGTTAGTCTCTGACAGCCTGTTACATATGTTACTGTAACAAACTAAGAAAAAAATCAATGAAAGTTTGAGCTTCAGAAAGAAGGCATTAAACCATCTAATTATTCAAATTTTTTATGTAATTTGCAAGCTGGATGCTTAAGCTACATAAAAGCAGTCTTTAAAACAAAATTACAGCCTTCAATGGTATTATATGCGTTACATAGATTAAATTTCCCTTTGAAAGTTGAAATCGTGATTAACATCATATAATTTTACAGAAGATTTGTGCCCTTTACAAGTATTTTAATCTTATCTTACTAAAATACTCATTCTACTAATAGAAAAAACAAAATTTGCTTTTCTATCTCAAATACATTGTTTTATATGAGCTATTAAACAACCCTACACCCAATTTCAAGTATCCAATTTTGGTATCTATTATTGAAGAAAAATATAGGAAAATATTTGACGCTTGTGGATATCTTACATTTTTGGCACTGTCTTGCTAATGCAATAAAGAATCATACATTTGCAAGTTTGACATCAGGATCAGAGCACTTATTTAAGTATGTAACGTATGTTACATGACATAATGAATGAGCAAGGAAATTGTCTTGGAAGTATGAGATGATATTTCAGAAAAAAATACTATTTTCACATGTTTTCCTATTTATCTCTAGCCTCTGGTGCCTGAGTCTTAGTAATTACAGTCATTGCTGATAACAAGCTCATGGAATTGTGTTACAGATGTTATAAATAATCTTTTTATCACATATTTTCTAATGCCTATAATATTAAAATATATAGACAAATATATATAGAAAATAATAGTTCTCATTTAAATGACACAATTCAATAAATATTCCTATTAAGTATAATTATTCAAATACAATCTTTATTCAAGTCACCCTCACAATGTCTATAATTGTGTCTGCTTCTATGGCAAACTTATCACCCATTTCATCACAACCAGTAGAATCATGGCATAGTATTAGGACTGGAAACTAAGTACAATCCTGTTCCTCTCCATCCCTTTGGGAATTGTGCAGACATATCCTACCTTAAAGAACAATTCAAGCTGCATCAAATAAGAGATGTTTGCACTCTATTAACTAGGGGGTTAGCCTGTTATGTTATGATACGTATGTTACCATATCAATTTAAGATTGAATTGAAAGTCTGAAAAACAGAGAGAAGACAAAAAAAAACTATCTAATATTTGAATTATTCGTTTAGTTTGCATGCTGAATACCTTTGATACATAAGAAAGTGTTTTAACAAATATATAGCTTCCTATGGTGTTATATATGTTACATTAATTAAGATTACTTTTTAAAATTGGTAATTGTGACAAAAATCACTTATACATGTAAGCACTTCGTGTGATCCTCCTTTTTTTGCCATCAAAAGACTTAATTTTCTTTGTATGTGTGGCCAGTGCCAGCGTCAAACAAATTAACTCAGCTATAAATTGAATCCTTAGCATTCTTCAAAAGCAGAAACAGCATGTCAGTATCATGGGATCAAACACTGAATATAAATATTGGTTTAATGCCATTTCACATGTATGCAAACAATGGAGTATGACTCTGGTATATGTCTCTTACTGTGAAGTGGCAAGAGCAATCTTACTGCAGCTGCCTCTGCATCCGTGCTAGTTAAATGACAACTTTGCTCTGATACCGTGTACCTCTAAGAACACTTTAAGATTTCTGACATTGGTCAAACAGAAATTTGATAGGCTGCTTTTTGCATTATATGCCATGGAACCTATCCAGTCCTTTGGTGCTTAAGTCCTCAGGTCTTAGATCAATAGTATTTTGCTGGGCTGAAAGAACTTTATAAGTTTTCTTTAGTTACAATGTTGACTCTTGATGGTTTTGGCAGACCGTCTGAAACAATTTCTGTTACACCTTGAAAGTTATCTGGTATAAGAGAAAGAATATGAAGTTGGACATTGCCATCAATTGGTTATTTTTTTATGTCAGTACATTGAAGCAAGCCTTCAAATAATGTAAAACCTATGATTTCATAGTTTTTACCGCCATATCATTAGCTGTTGCATTCAAAAGAAGGAAAGTGGATTGTGGGTAGCCAGTAGATCTATATTATGCGCTATGGAAGATTTATACAGAGTAAACATGTTGATAAGGTGCCTCATTCCATGATCCATTGAAAACACTAAAATTGAAAACAGTTGCCTCTGACTGGGAAATCAAAAAGGATGTCACGACAATGCCCTTGCTCATTTATTATGATGAGTTATATATGTTACATCCTTTAATAAGCGCTCTTATCTTAGAAACCTAGTGAATCTTTGAATTGAAAAGGTCTAATTTGCTCTCTGTTCATCCTGAAATTCATTGTGTTACCTGCTGACTGATACATCTAGTTTGTTTATCTGAAGGGAAAGGGTTACCTCGGTTTCAGCACTTCAGAAGTACTAAGACTTCAAATAAGTTTTTGAATGCTTGGGGAAAGATAATAAGTGCAGAAACATTATTAGATGAAAATATGTTTGTTGCATGTATGGAAAAGCTACATTTATATCAGTTAACCAGCTAAGCTATGATTCTTTATCACAGAAATATCAAGGTACATCAGTCCAGGTACTCATTGCTTTTAATGGCATAGTTTTCCTCCTCTCCTACTTGCAGAGTACCACTTGAAACACATACTCAAAGAGCCAAATATTAGGAATTCATATCAGTTTCCAGATGTTCCAAGCCATGGATGGCAAAATTAGAAAGCTTATAATGGCTCATCAATTTTGAGCAGACTGGTGGTAAAAATTGTATGAGTATAACAGTAAATGATTGAAACATTGTGTGATGATTCTACTAGTTGCAAGGAGGCGTGTGATAATAATGATTGCCACAGAAGTAGACAACGACAAACGTTTAACATGAGTGTTAAATCGATGAGAATTAGTTTGGACCATTTCATTTATTGTATTGTCTTGTACAAATGTAAAACTATCATTTCTATTTGTGGCTCTATATTTAGCATTATATGCACAGTATTAGGAAATGTGTCCAAAAGGTCATTGATAACATCTGTAACAACAGTCCATGGGTTTGATAATCAGAAATGAATATAATTTCTATTGTTTTGGCACCAAAGACTGATATTATAAGTACACATTAAGTGTCCTGATCTTAAACTTAATGAAATCTTGCAGCTATATGAGCAAGACAGGCTAAGAAAATGTAAAATATCCACACGCTGCAATCACTTTCATGTGTTTTACTTAAACGGTAATAACAAAATTTGCTTCTCTGTAAAACTGGGAGTAGGGCTGTGTATTAGCTACTATAGGACAATATATTTAAGATAGAAAGGCAAACTTGGTCTTTCCTATTCACCAATTGAGTATATGTTTGTAAAATCTAATAAAACAGTTTGAAACCAAGTCATAGTAGTTGTTTAACTAAATGACGATAGCCACAATTATAGCTTTTAAATTATATTTAGGTTCATGTTACGCACATAACACCACAGTTAGCTGTAGTAATGTTAAACAGCTCGCATATGTAGTAAAGACATCAAGTATGCAGACTATAAGAATGTCAATTTATTAGATAATTTTAATATCTTCTTTCTGTAGCTCAAACGTTCAAATTTCTTATTCTCAAATTGATATAGTAACATATGTAACAAGCTGTTACAGGCTAACACCCCTACTCACAGAGTGCAAACATTTCTTATTAAATGCACCTTGAATGGTTACATAAGATGTAATATGTCTGCAGAATTCCAAAGGGGATAAGTAGGGAGCAGGCCCTTACTCAGCTTGATGTCAAAATACTGTTTGGTGATTTTACTTATCACGCTTACATATGTAACGCTCTCTGATCTTTAAAACTTGGTGACAACTAGCAGATCTATAAGTCTTTATCATACGAGCCAGCTTAAAATCCCTAAAAATGTAAGATATCCAGCAGCTGCGATTTTTTTCACAATTTTAGCTCAAAATTTCAAACTACATTTCCTTTATTTGATATAGTAAGGCATGTAACATGCTGTGACAGACTAACGCCCCAACATAGAGAGTGCAAACATCCCTTATTCGATGCAGCTCGAGTTGTACTATGAGAAGGAATATGTCTGCAAAATTCCCTCGAAGAGATTAAAACATTTTTAGGCATATCTTACGTAAAGACAATGAGCTTGCCTATTCATTACATCAGGTAACATATGTTACAGCCTCTGATATTAAAAATTTTGCAACAAACTTGCAGATTTATGAGTCTTTTCATATAAGCAAATAAATCCCAAACAATAAAACATATTCATCAACTGCAAATATTTTTAAGTATTTTTCTTTAGTTTTAATACCAAACATTTCACCTTAAAACTGGGTAGGGGTAGGGTTGTTTAATTGCATATTTTAGAAAAAAAAATATTAAGCTAGGGAAACAAACTTTGCTTTTTCTGTTAGCCAATTGCATAAGCTAGTCAGACATGGTTAAAAACATTTTGCAAAACATACAGAGAGATTGTGAATGTAAATGATACTAGCCACACTTGCAAATTTTAATGGGTTATCTGATTTATGTAACGCATATGACACCTTAGGAAGCCGCAATTTTGTTCAAATGGCTGTCATACGTAGTTAAGATATCCAGTATGCAGACTTTATGAATGATTTTTAAAAATGAATATTTTAATGTCTTTAATTTGTAGCCCAAACTTTCAATTTACTTTTTCTTAATTTGATAAAGTAACGTATGTTACAGGCTCTTACAGACTAACGCCCCAACGCACAGAGTGCAAACATGTCTTAAAAGACTCGGCTTTTAATTTTCAACAAGATAGGATATGTCTGCGAAATTCCCTAGGGGGGGAGCAAACCCATTCTCAGCCATCCGTCTAATAAGAGAGGTGAATTTCATTCGGCTTAAATGAGTTAACTCTTTACCTCTTATTCTCGCCTGCCGATCACCTTTGCAAACAGTTTAAACCCAGATCAGGCAAAAAAAAAAAACGTCAGGCCTGATCTGAATCCAAACTGTTTGACATTCTGATGGTATTCCTGAAAGAAATCCTCGAAAAAGTTGAGTTTGAAAAGAATCAACAGACGACCAAAAGTATGGAAAAATTACCCAGACCTTTGCGACAGACACCATTATCAGACTTGGGCCTCGTCGCGACAAAACTTGTCTTCGGGGTTTCCGAAAAGGCGAGATTCAAACCAGTCTCCTTAGCTACAGAGACTAGCTAGAATATTGAAATTCATTTATGCAAGTTGAGATGTGATACTTTCCAGTAAGCGAATAACAAAGGCACTGATCAGTCTGCGCAGACTGGTCTGCGCCTTAGTTGTTCGCAAACCCCCGAAGACAACGGTTTTATTGCGACGAGGCCCAATTATCATTATAATCAGGTGCTATCAAATTTAGTAAGTACTCTATTGAACACAAAGCAATATCGTCACACAATGGTGTTTATGCAAAAGTTCTGTCACTATAATGAGCTGTATGTAGTTTTATCTGTTATTTTTTTTTGAAAAATTACTGCACTAGAATGGCGTGTCTAAAGACTAACAATACCCAAATTATTTCAAATTGATATATGTGCTGACATTGTCATGCGCAGGCGCGATACTAAAAATCGACCTGTCTGCTAATTTAAGGCACATCACGACGGAAAAGTCGGGTTTGTGATAATACGCGGTGTGCATTACCCGAAACACTACGTTAAAAACGTAACAAGCACTGAATGGCTATAAATAATCCGTTTATGGAGACATCCAGTAAACTTTGGTAGCTAAACAATAACAATAATTGGTATTGCAGTATTTAGCGAAACAATGATAAGATTTTCAACACTAAAACATTTTTGAGTCAAAAATTTGGTTTCAGTGACACGCGATGACGCAGATTGATAACAAGTTTGAATCAACCAATCGGGCGAATCACATGATTTGATGACGCTGTCGGTAAACAAATATGTCGCGTGTACCCACAATGCTCAAATCAGACAGGTGAGTATTTGAAAGATGCTTCTCGGCGGAGACAATGACGTGCTGATCAATTTACTTATCACGTGGTAAAATGAATCAAAGAAGTAAGTGAGCATGACCGTGAAAAACACAATCATACACTGCAGACCAACCCACGGCGACGTGAGTGAGAGCCATAGAACACATTCACAAGACAACAGGAAAACAATTTTAGTAAAGCAACCACCTCTCTCATTCTCAGCAAGATGATTGAAAATTAGATAGGAAAACTAAGTACTGCATAACAAAACAAGGACCAAACACACAACCCCAACAGACAATTGGAGCACCAATAAACAATGAATCAACAATAACAGAACCACCGCCTCAGAACGGACAGCTGCCAATGCCACTGCGGTTGGGTGGGCTTAAATGCATTTTACTGGGACCAAATCTTCACCAAACTAAAATTTATAGCTATATTAAATGCTGCACTAGGCTTTAGCAGTTTTTATTGATTGTGTGGACAGTATGCTATTTCACTGCGCACAGTTCTAAGATGGGTTAAGGCATAAAAAGCTGGGGACTTATGTATAGAATATGATACCCGTCCTGGTATGCATAATGTTACCAAATCAAACATGGCTGTTGTACAAGTTTTGGGTCGAATAGGATGCATGATTGTCGGTAAATAAAATAAAACCGTTCGCGCTTGAGAAATATTTGCGTTTGGTGGGTGCCCAATTCGATCGCTGCGGACACTCCTTAAATATGCCAGGCAACTCTTAAAAATAATAGAAGCTGCATTAATCGGGTTATGAACAGGTGACAAACCCTAGGTACACATGTTTGAGCCACAAAAAAGGGCTGATAATTAGCGTGACAAACCCTAGGTGAACATGTTTGAGTCACATAGAAGGGCTGATAATAAGCCTGACAAATACTAGTAGCACATGTTTGAGCCACATAGAAGGGATGATTATAAGCGTGAAAAACCCTAGGTGCACATGTTGAGCCACATAGAATGACTGATAATAAGCGTGACAAAACCTAGGTGCACATGTTGAGCCACTTAGAAGGGCTAATAATAAGTGTGACAGACCCTAGGTGCACATGTTTGAGCCAAGTAGAAGGGCTGATAATCAGCGTGACAAATCCTATGTGCACATGTTCGAGCTACAAAGTAGGGCTGATTATAAGCGTGAAAAACCCTAGGTGCACATGTTGAGCCACATAGAATGGCTGATAATCAGCGTGACAAATCCTAGGTGCACATGTTTGAGCTACAAAGAAGGGCTGATAATAAGCGTGACAAACCCTAGGTGCACATGTTGAGCCACATAGAAGGGCTAATAATAAGTGTGACAAACCCTAGATGCACATGTTTGAGACTCATAGAAGGGCTGATAATCAGCGTGACAAATCCTATGTGCACATGTTTGAGCTACAAAGAAGGGCTGATAATAAGCGTGACAAACTCTAGGTGCACAGAAGGGCTGATAAGCGTGTTGACAAATCCTAGGTGCATATATTTGAGCCACAAAGAAGGGCTGATAATTAGCGTGACAAACCCTTAGTGCATATGTTTGAGCCGGTTGACAAATCCTAGGTGCATATATTTGAGCCACAAAGAAGGGCTGATAATTAGCGTGACAAACCCTTAGTGCATATGTTTGAGCCACAAAGATGGGCGATAAGCAGCGTAACAAACCCTAGGTGCACATGTTTGAGTCGTATAGAAGGGCTGATAATAAGCGAGACAAATTCTAAGTGCACATGTTTGAGCCACAAAGAAGGGCTGATAATAAGCGTGACAAATCCTAGGTGCACTTTTTTGAGCCACATAGCAGGGCTGATAATAAGTGTGACAAACCCTAGGTGCAAATTTTTGAGCCACATAGTAGGCTGATAATAAGCGTGATAAATCCTTGGTGCACATGTTTGAGCCACAAAAACGGGCTGATAACAAGCTTGAAAAATCCAAGGTGCAAATGTTTGAGCCACAAAGAAATAAAAGGCTGATAATAAGTGTGACAAACCCTAGGTGCACATGTTTGAGCCACAATGAAGGGCTGATTATATGTATAACAATCCCTAGGTGCACATGTTTCAGCCACATGGAAGGGCTGATAATAAGCATGACAAACCCTAGATGCACATGTTTGAGTCACAAAGAAGTGCTGATAATAAGAAGTGGAAACGAAAAGATCCAAATCGGCCATGTATTGGCAAGATATAGAGGATCTTACATGAGTGCTCATGTTTTATTGAATATATTAAACAAATTAAGGAAAAGCGATTAAATGCGAGGCTTGTCGAGCATTTTATTGCTTTTTCGCAACAAGTTTTATAAATTCAATATTACCAGAGTACGAACGTAGGATTATTTTTTTTTACATGACATTAAAATTACATAAAAATCGAATTTTGGGCGTTAGAAAGTCAAAAGTTTGCCATCTTTTAAAGCAACATTATAATGACGTCATTACGTTACGTTACTAAATATGTAAACCACTAGTGGTTGATTGATTTTATTGCATGGCGTTATATCACTACTAGACTCGACGTCATGTGATATTTTCTTTTACTCAATTCTGTTCAATACTACTAGGCCATTCGAGTGTCTTGACCATCTGATCATACAGTCCCTTGGCAATACTATAAGAAAACGTACCGAAGAAAGTTAAAGTGTTTTACAACATGAAACATCCAAAAGAAATGGTGGTCATTGGTGCATTTTATACACGACAACTCGTCCTCTCACAAGGGTTGACGTTGTTAAGTCTTTTCTGGCTTCTGAAAAGGTGGAAGTTGTAAACCATCCGCCTAAATCAATGACCGGAGTTCCTGTGACGTCTTGATCTACAGGGCTCCAGAAAAAAGCTTTCTTTAAGAAATATAATTCCAGAAAGTATATTGGCAGTGTCATTAATCAGTGTCATCAACAGACACCAGTCCCCGAGGCGCTCTAATTAACTGAGCATGAAATTTCAACTGCTCATAATAACTAAAACGCTGAAAAATAAAGATTTGATCAGATGTAGTACTTATCCTCCTAATAAATGTTAAAATGCAAATAATTGTTGGCATTTAAACATTTATTAGCCGGTTAATTTGAGTTGTGCATGAAAAAGGTTTTATAACCTTGGGACCAAGAGAAGACGATTCGTCTGCTCTTTGTGTTTGGGCGAACGGGTCGCAAAAATGAGTTTTGGTAGAGGGTAAATATTTCAGAGGTACGTTTTAGTAATAATTTTGATAAAACCTTGCGTTTAAGAAATCCGAGCCCAATGGCATTACCTTTCTACATGACCCTCGTACATGTTTTAGAAATATCTATTTCAGGTTTAAAATTTATATTTCTTCGACATTATGGCACCTTATTGAAATAAAATCAATAATGTGCAAGTTTTACAATATTAAAAAATACTTAATTCGTTAGCAGACAAAAACATAAATACATGCATCAGCGTTGTCCTCAATGGTGTCGTTTGAAAAAACGTTTTAACCCTTAATGCACCAACAATAGTCGTCTGCTGAAATGTTTAAGAAGCCTCTATGACAAACAGTGTGGACCCAGATCAGACTGCTCCTATAGGAGCAGTCTGTTCTGGGTCCATGCTGTTTGCTTCTATATATATTCGTCAGTAATGATAGGCAATCATTTGCAGCAGATGACTTCAGCAGACGACATTTTCAGATATTTTTTTTCTTGGCGCTCTAAGGGTTAACCAAGGACCACGATAATTGTGAGGAAACCTGTCTTAGGAATTGAAAACTTGTCTTGGGAATTGAAAAACTGTCTTCGGCATTGGTTTTAAGATCGGGATCAAACCAGCCTCTACAGCCGTACACACACAACTAAGCACGTGACTGGTTAATTATGGTTTCCAGAGAGCGAATTAAAAGGCACTGATCAGACAGCGTAGAGGCTGTACAGGCTGATCTGCATCTTTGTTGTTCACATGTAACGGAACGGGATTTTCCCGCTAAAAGTTTGGTGAACAAAAATGGAAAAAACATAACATAACTCCATATTTGATCAATCTGAGCTAGAGGTTATACAACTTTTTTCATGCTCAACTCAACTGAGCATGGAATTAATCGCACTCATAAATGTTAAAATGCCAACAGTAGTTGGCATTTTAACATTTATGAGCAGGATAAATAAATACAACATCTGGGGGTTCTAAGGCCAGAGAAATGTCTATTTCTTAGCATTTTAGTGTTTATGAGAATTTGAAATTTCATGCTCAGTTGAATTGGGCATGAAAAATTAAAAAGCCTTTATAGCCTCGGGCAATGCATGAACCACGGGATGAAACCTATTGTGTTTAAGCGTCAACTTTTTACGTTTTTTTCATTTTTTAATTTATTTGAATGTGACCAGTGCACGACAAAGTATCTGTATTTGGCATTGTAAACAGCTACCAACATATGGAAATTATGTCTGAAATATAAGTGATGCCCGGAAAACTGCAGTTGGCAGTTTTCCGGGCATCAATTATATTTCAGTCCAAATTTCAAGATAATGTAAGTAGCATAACATACGTTAGCTAACTGCAGTCAAAGCATCATAAGACAACTCTCGTTCAAGCTATTGTTTTTGAAAAATTCGATAAAAAGACTACTAAAAGAGAATAGGTTGCACCTCATTAGAACCGCCCGTTTATATGTGCGCCGTCACCCTGGAGGGGTCCTGGCTTGTGCTCCTACTTTTTAGCGCCCTGCAATCTTTGTTTAACTCTTTGCACCCTGGGTAAATGTAATTCACATGCCTTTCTTGTCATCTGCTGTTTTTTGTTGTTGTTTTTCAAAATCAACCTTTTCGAAATATTCTTTCAGAAATACTATCAGAGCGGTTTGGATCCAGATCAGGCCCGACGTTTTGTAGGGCCTAATCTGGGTCCAAACTGTTGCAAATGTTATCAGCAGATGACGCCAATAGGCAAAGTAGTTAATTGGCCTAATTTATCGGCTCAACTTTATGTTTGGCGTGCATTATGTGCATTTTTTTCAATTTACTGAATATAATATTAGGCCCCGTATACAATTATTTGCTTATGAATTCCCCCAATAATCTGCGACAATCGCTTCCTAGTCCAGACAATGGTGCTCTATTTGAAGGATCATTGAAAAAAGGCTCTTTGTTACGAATATCAAAAGCTGTCGAACCACCATGACCAAGTTCAGTAGCGCTATGTCGCGATGGTTTTTAAACAGCCGAAGGTGTGGCTATTTTGGCCCTAAAGCAATTGTCGTTATTGTTTTTGTTGTTTCTTAATTCAATTATTTTGTAAAATTTTTAGATTATGCCCCAGCAAACATATTACCGTTGTAATAACGTCGTATCTACGTCGATTCAACGGCATTACGTCGCATCGACGTCGATACGACGTTGTTTTAACGTTATATGTCTACTGGGGTAGTACATATCTTGTATTGAGTATGTTCGTTCTACGTTCCAAAATGATAAACACCAGCGATAGAGTACAAAGCATCCTGTCTCTATTTTCACAATCAGCCAAATAAAATAGGCCTAATAAAATAATACTATCCGCTATGTAAGGGATAGACCAGTCTACATCTATACACAGTTGATCGCTGCCATTCCTTGCATGTGTCTCAGGGCGCTTTTCCTGTATACTTCATATTTAGTGTCTTGTATGGTTCCAGTTCAAACAGTTTTGAACAACACGCAGTTGGTTTCCCTCAATTAGCGAAGGCATGTGACTAGCCATCAAGATGTTCCTCAGATACATTTTCATTTTTGTATTTTCTCAAGGTAACACTTTTCATTTATTTGTTAGCTTTAATTGGATTCGCGTTTTTCGCTACACGTAGTGGCTGTTAATAACCAATGCAAACAGTTTGCACCATATCCTGATCTGGATCCAGCGTGGTTTGACCGTCTGATAGTGTTCCTGAAAGAAATAAGTTTTTGAAAAAGTTAATTTTAAAAAAAAGCAAGCAGACGTTATCAAATGTTTGAAACATTAGCCTGTATGTAAAGTTAATTCAATTCAAAGTAGTACAATTCAAACAATTTGGTACATACTTTGTAAAGGAATTGCCCAGTTAAGGCGTGATATCGGCAAAGGGGGTGAATATGGTCTAACGTAACTACTCCAAAATTGTATTTTTATGCTATATCAGTAAAAAGGTTAGACTGGCCCCCGTCTAACTGATAATTTTATCATGTTACAAAAAACTGCAACTTATAATATTTTTTATTGTAATAGTGTCTACTTCTCTGATACATCTCAGAAGGGAGATTATATCAGAGAAAAGTTTGGTTAAGTAGGAGAAATTTACCTTGAACTCAGGGCCTGAAAGCAAGGCTATATAAGGGTTAAAGCGCATGTTTTTGATTTATTCCAAAGCTGTGTTAACCATCAACAATTGTAAAATAGATTTATCTAACAATATCTCATTCGATCTGTCTGATCAGTATGTCTGTGCACATTTTAAGCGTGCAAACTGCACTAATTTTTAAGACAACCGACTGTAAATAGGCAAACGAGGATGCTTCATTTTCATTATTAGACGAAGTCTTATAATTTCATTGTTTGTAAAATGCTGACTTGATCTCTGTATGGAAGAAAGCGCATGCCATAAAATGGTTATTCATCTATCGCAGAGATTTAGTAGTATGTTATGTTTTGTTTGTTTGTTTTGTTGCTTTACGTCCCAAGTCAACTGTTATGGTCATTGCGGGACGGTCAGTTCACCTAACCACACTTTTTCCTGGGCAAGGTTGAACAAGCAGTTAACCAGTACTTTGTGCACATACTTTCGCTTGTAACTGACAACAACCCTTCTTGAATGATTCAGCGGAAGGGAGGAGAATGACCGTATATATTATTTCATGATCAATCTCCACGAAAGTATGGGACTGGGCCGGGATCGAACTCGCGACCCCTGGATCTGCAGTCAGACTCGCATCTGTCGCCAGACACGTTACCGACTGCGCTACGCGGCCCGGTGTATGTTATGTTTATTTATTTTTTTATTTCATTGTTTTTTTTGGCCCTTATTCATTAGTTTTAAATATAATTTTCACGTTGACGCTGAAGGAATGACATTTATTTATTAAGCAGAAAAAAGCATGTTGACTATGTTTTTAAATAGTTAAGAAATTATGAATAAGCTATGTGACGCATCTATTTTAGATATATACGAATTTCTGGCCTTCAACTTTAAGGAAAAAATAGGTTTTAGCTAAATAAATAATATATATATGCATACTTTTTCTCTGTTTTTTATTGTTCAATGGTTGAAAATTTGAGAAATTGTTATGTTGTTGTTGTTGTTATGCTGTTGTTGTTGTTGTTGTTGTTTAAAAAAACATTTTTTTGTTTAGAAAATCTAATAACTTTTTTAAAAAAGGCTGATATGTTTTGTTTTTGTATTAAAAATAGCTTTGAGTTATGTTTTAACATATTAAATGAAGGTGGCTGTTTCAATTTGGACACATGCCCATAAGTGAGGTACATACATGTACCTCAAATGAGAGACTACGTCATTTCACCTGCTATCTATATTTTCCTATTGACATCTGTGGAAATGGGCGATATGATTGCTATAAGCTAATGTGACTCCATCGGAATAAACCAACAATTTCGACCCAAAGTTAAGTTAGGACATTAGGGTCTTACACTAATCTCTCATGAATGATTTCTCACAGTTTGGGTGTGCTGTTTCTGGGATTATGAGTTCCTTGGGTTGTCAGTAGTAATGGGCGGCACTCTGGGGCATTTTTTTTTAAGCCTGAAAAGAACTTAGAATTTTTCAGGCTAAAAAAATGCCCCATAGATGCCACCCTGGTAAGCTTGAGTGACTAGCTGTGAATAACTTAGTTTATTTTGCGCAAAAGCGCAGGCTGATCTGTGATCGTGATAGTTTTCTGGACTATTGAAAATAACTTAGTTTATTTTTGCTCAAAAGCGCAGGCTGATCTGTGATTGTGATAGTTTTCTGGGCGCATCGCTGGGATGCTGTGAATAACTTAGTTTATTTTCGTAAAGATCTGATTGTGATAAATTCCTACCCACTCGTCTCTCGCTGGTAGGCCTATTGCGGTTATCTTTTTATAAAGACTAACTTTACTCGCATCACAAACAACAGGGTTTCTAATTTGCATATCGTACATCTAGTACGTTGCAATAGCGAATTATATTTTACGTAAGGAATTTTGGGTTCATGAAGTTCTGCGTATCTTATAGTCTCTTTAGAAAAATAACTTAGATATTCAAGGCTAATTTCTGTAGCTAAGAAATATTACATTTAGCACAATTTTTCGCTTTTCGCGACTTTCAATGATAAGTTACGTCATATAGATTATACATGACGTCATTTAAAAGCAAGTAGTATCTTCTAAAAGCGACAACAAGTATAACCTTTCGAACCAATAGATAACTTGGTCATTTTAAGAGGAAAGGTATTCAGATATAATGGGCCTATTTATTATTATTTTAGCTTTACATTTTGGTCAGACTCTTAGCTTGATTTTAACTTAGTACTTTTAATAGTTGATTAGGGTTATTATATGCTAAAAGTTAAGTTGTATAGAATGTCGCTTGAGGTTGTATCTCAAGACCTCAACTTCTAGATGTATTACTCTGTAGAATCAGCTAGGACTTTGAAAATTACTGAGTCATTTTTTATCTAGAGTAGGTGTGTACTTAGCAATGATAAGTCTGCTTGAATGTTTCTAAGGATTACACTTTTTCAGGTTCTTGCATGGTGTCGTATTTGATAGCTAGTATCAATCTTTTGATTAAGTTAGAGCTTCTGTTGATACGTTAGATAATCATCATTGGCATGTAATAGTATTGGGGTTTAATGATAATATGTTGATGAAAGTGTCCATGTCGCTTGAGATGTGGATGCAATGTGGACCTTCACACGTAAAATGTGGATGCAATGTGGATCCACCACATCTCCACATTTTGAAGGTGGATGTAATGTGGAGCAATGTGGATGTATTGTGGAGCAATGTGGATTTTCACATTTCAAATGTGAATAAATGCAGATATATTGTGGGTCAGCATAATGGAAATTTACGTTAATTCTTGGATAAATTCGAAATTAATGTGGACCGCCACACTAAAAATGTGGATCCACCACATCTCCACATCTTGACAATGTGGATCCACCACATCTCCACATTTCCACAATGTGGAGTTTCCACACCTACACATTCGACAATTTGACTTATACCCTCTCTCAATTTCAGGTAAACTTCAGCGCTGAGCTGAAATAACTATGATTGTGATAGTTTTCTGGTCGTATCCACTAGTTGGTCTATGATAGTTTCCTGGGCTATTGGGAAATAACTTAGTCATTTTTGAGGGGGATAAAGATTCTGCTGTGGTGATATATAAAATAACTTAGTTAAATTCAGCTTTGAAGATAACTTAGTCATTTTAGGGGGTATAGTATGTGGTGATATATGGTGTGTGTAATAGTCAAGGCTACTAAGTACTATGCGTCTTAGAGTCTCTTGGTCAATCAAGACCTCAACTCCTAGAGGCATCACTCGGTAGCGTTAACTAGTGTATAGCTAGCCGTCTCAAGCTTACTACTACTTATTTTTTAATAAAAAGAACAACAAAGACAAATGAACATTTCTATAATTTTATTGCCCCGCTAACTATAACTCATTACAATGACAGAGGATTAGGGCCGTCCCTCTATTCATTGTTTACAATAAGAGAAATTAAAGAATATATGCCATCGTACAAATGGAATTCAATTAGAATGTTTTAAGCATCGATCCAGGGCCTTTTTGGAAGTTGACTTTGAGTATGTCTTGGTCCAAAGTTGTTCTGTTGCAGCTGACTTGGTGCATATTTTGATCCTGAACTCTGTTGTAATGAATCTGATTCATCATCTTCACCTAAGGAATAGGTTGGTGGGTCAAATTCTTCAAGTTTCCCATCCAAGAGGTATCTTCGTTTTTTAATAGCATATTTCAAAGCGTCATCCTCATCAAAGTCATCTTCATCTCGTAGTCGTTTTGCTGTATCTGTTATCTTCTTGTGCAAGGGATCTTTCTTCAATGCCTTGGATAATTTAAGGAAGGCCTTGTATTGACCAATGGCTTCTGCTCTGTATCTTGGTTCCAGTTTATCGAAAGTCACCTCCTCTGCCTCTTCTGTGTCAATGTCTGGATTTTTCTCTATTATATGTTGTACACCTTCATTGAATGTGTCTTGTAGGATACTATGAGCTCCATCAACAAAAAATGTCCAAGGATCAAACTTGCTCTTTTTTCTAGAATAATGTTGGTCTTCATCATCTTCATCAGTACAATCTGTATCACTATCGTCATGAATACCATAATCTTTGTCTGTATATTTTCCAAAGATGTCTTCCTTTTGATGACTTCTGGAAGACTCTGCATCAGATTCTTCAGACATAGTAGATTCTTCATTTTCTGACATTGTTTCTGACTCCATAGCTTCACTGCAGATACCACTTGTCAGATGTCGTCTCAAACTGTCTGATCTTGCAAACTATCGTTCACACTTTGGACACTGATATTGACCCATTGAAATCGTTTTGGTAAATGAATTGTTTCTCCTTAATTGTATCCTTTTATACTTGTAGTGACATACAAATCCACAGTTTTGTCAATATTTCTCACAAAAATATGACATTTTCTACTCTGTCTTATTATTTGCATGTACTTCTTTTGCTGCAACACTTGAGAGAGGACTGCATTTTCTTGTTTTGCTGCTCTCTTTTGCAGAAGAAAAATTCTTTCTTTTATCACATCTTTGTTCCTTTATATTTCTTCCCTTCATATATTTATTCTCTAATGGCCGTCTTTCTAGTTGGCTTCCTATCAGCTTACGAAGTTCTCTATGGCACATTCTACAGTACTTTGGTGGTCTTCCTTGCTTGAGTTTACTATCCAACGCTGTACTCAGCCTTTTCATCTGATATCTAATTTGTCCATAGCTCATTTGATATTTAGTTGATTTTTAGAAGCAGGTTTTATCATATCATCATTGCAGCTTGTATTTTTCTGTCTTGCTGAGAGATCCATTCTTCTTCTTTAAGTGTTCGTAGAACAATAAGACATGTCAACCAGAATCATCATATTTATACTAATAGCATAATTGATCAACTTTTTATACGTTTGAAGTGTAATTTTACTTAAGTTTTCCCACCAACAAAAGGGACAGACCTGCCAATTTCATCTTTGATATCAATATGAACCTGATCAATATAAGATTTTGCCAAAGGTACATAATGTAAATTCACAAATTCTTGATGCGATTGAGTGCTAGATTTGGACTGTTTATAAGAAACAATTCTAAGTATAGGAGCTGTTATATTTCCAACGTAAGTGTAATCTGCAACATCAGAATAAACAAACATCTGATGGTGGGTCATGTTCAAATCAACAGCATATGTAAAAGCCTGGTTATCATTCCCAATCAGTTTATTTGAAAGATCAGGATTCAATCCAAGTATTTCGCCAAGAGACTTTGAAAATCTTATTTGAACTCTATTTGGATTTTCAACATGTAAATTTACACGATTACCTGATTTCTTATAACTTAATGAGATCATACTGTGAATTTGACGTAGAATAGCTCCACATTTTTCTTCAATAGCAATCTGAATTTGCTCTACTAAGTGCTGAGGCGAATTATAGTTTCCTGCTGGGATAAATAATTTTATTTCAGGACAACTTCCATCTTTCATGCATACTGTATTCATTTTACTTTTCCCCAGTCTTTCCAAAACATTCTCATCGTAGAAGTGAACATAAAAATAATTGCTATTTTGTGAAATGTTATATACTTCTGAAGGAGTCATAATTTCTACCAACGCTACAACCCATTGTTCTTTCTGGACTTGAATAGGATGATTTAGCTTTGTGGTAAATGAGAACTGTTTATTTTTAGGGAAAATATCCATAGAACTATCACTCAGTAAGCTCAGATAAAATTCATCCATGATCTCATATGTGAAACAACCACCACACTTGATAGAAATATTATATAATGACACTTAGACTTTGCTTAACGCCATATATATGAAATGGCTACTCTCATATTAATTATATTAAGATGGAATATATATCATGCAAACTTTGTATGTAATGCAGATCTGAAATATCAACTATGTGAAGATGTATATTACACGTTTAAATCCTAGACATATTCATTAACTTGTTAAATATGTAAATGTGAAAAATTCACAGTGTAAAAAGTTGAATAATTAATAATGCATGGGCTATACATTTTTTATTTACCATCAAAGGTGATGGGCGGTACTAGAACCAAAGATTAGGTTATCAGAAGTTAACTATTTAGAGATTTTTAGATGGAGTTAAGTCCCAGTCAACAATATTTCAGTAAAGTCAGGATCCTCCCAGAGACAATAAAAAAGAAAGGAAGAATAGGATAGAAGACTGAAATGGGCTCAATCCAAATTTGCCTCAGGTGAAACAAATATTATCTTGCCAACAATCCAAATATGATAGAACCATCTCTCTGAAAGTTGTCATAGCAAATGTACCATGCTACTATCAACTTGAGAAACAGCGAGAAAATAGTATTGATTGGAGAGAGGGTATAAGTCAAATTGTCAAATGTGTAGGTGTGGAAACTCCACATTGTGGAAATGTGGAGATGTGGTGGATCCACATTGTCAAGATGTGGAGATGTGGTGGATCCACATTTTTAGTGTGGCGGTCTGACCCACCCTATTTATACCGATAGCGAAATAAATCAGCTTTTTTATACTGGAAAAACCCAGATTTGGAAAAACTCAGATTTTCTCAAATCAACAGTTGAAAATTCTCAAAATTGTTTCATCAAGCGTAATCACTATTTGATTTTTTCATCCGATCGAATATTTTCCATAGGTCAAACTACTGAAATTTTCAGAAAAAATCCTCAGTCAAGAATAGTTCTCAAATTATTTTGATATGCAAATCTACTTGAATTTTTCATCAGATCAAATATTTTCTATAAGCCAAACTGCTGAAATCACTAGCAAAAAAAATGACAAGCAAAACTATATGAATTTTTCACAAAGTGTCAGGCGAGACTACAATTTTTGTTAGGCCTAAAGTCAGAATCTTTATCCCCCTCAAAAATGACTAAGTTATTTCCCAATAGCCCAGGAAACTATCATAGACCAACTAGTGGATACGACCAGAAAACTATCACAATCATAGTTATTTCAGCTCAGCGCTGAAGTTTACCTGAAATTGAGAGAGGGTATAAGTCAAATTGTCGAATGTGTAGGTGTGGAAACTCCACATTGTGGAAATGTGGAGATGTGGTGGATCCACATTGTCAAGATGTGGAGATGTGGTGGATCCACATTTTTAGTGTGGCGGTCCACATTAATTTCGAATTTATCCAAGAATTAACGTAAATTTCCATTATGCTGACCCACAATATATCTGCATTTATTCACATTTGAAATGAGGAAATCCACATTGCTCCACAATACATCCACATTGCTCCACATTACATCCACCTTCAAAATGTGGAGATGTGGTGGATCCACATTGCATCCACATTTTACGTGTGAAGGTCCACATTGCATCCACATCTCAAGCGACATGGACACTTTCATCAACATCTTATCATTAAACCCCAATACTATTACATGCCAATGATGATAATCTAACGTATCAACAGAAGCTCTAACTTAATCAAAAGAAAAAAGAGCAAGTTTGATCCTTGGACATTTTTTGTTGATGGAGCTCATAGTATCCTACAAGACACTTTCAATGGTGTACAACATATAATAGAGAAAAATCCAGACATTGACACAGAAGAGGCAGAGGAGGTGACTTTCGATAAACTGGAACCAAGATACAGAGCAGAAGCCATTGGTCAATACAAGGCCTTCCTTAAATTATCCAAGGCATTGAAGAAAGATCCCTTGCACAAGAAGATAACAGATACAGCAAAACGACTACGAGATGAAGATGACTTTGATGAGGATGACGCTTTGAAATATGCTATTAAAAAACGAAGATACCTCTTGGATGGGAAACTTGAAGAATTTGACCCACCAACCTATTCCTTAGGTGAAGATGATGAATCAGATTCATTACAACAGAGTTCAGGATCAAAATATGCACCAAGTCAGCTGCAACAGAACAACTTTGGACCAAGACATACTCAAAGTCAACTTCCAAAAAGGCCCTGGATCGATGCTTAAAACATTCTAATTGAATTCTATTTTGTACGATGGCATATATTCTTTAATTTCTCTTATTGTAAACAATGAAAAGAGGGACGGCCCTAATCCTCTGTCATTGTAATGAGTTATAGTTAGCGGGGCAATAAAATTATAGAAATGTTCATTTGTCTTTGTTGTTCTTTTTATTAAAAAATAAGTAGTAGTAAGCTTGAGACGGCTAGCTATACACTAGTTAACGCTACAGAGTGATGCCTCTAGGAGTTGAGGTCTTGATTGACCAAGAGACTCTAAGACGCATAGTACTTAGTAGCCTTGACTATTACACACACCATATATCACCACATACTATACCCCCTAAAATGACTAAGTTATCTTCAAAGCTGAATTTAACTAAGTTATTTTATATATCACCACAGCAGAATCTTTATCCCCCTCAAAAATGACTAAGTTATTTCCCAATAGCCCAGGAAACTATCATAGACCAACTAGTGGATACGACCAGAAAACTATCACAATCATAGTTATTTCAGCTCAGCGCTGAAGTTTACCTGAAATTGAGAGAGGGTATAAGTCAAATTGTCGAATGTGTAGGTGTGGAAACTCCACATTGTGGAAATGTGGCGATGTGGTGGATCCACATTGTCAAGATGTGGAGATGTGGTGGATCCACATTTTTAGTGTGGCGGTCCACATTAATTTCGAATTTATCCAAGAATTAACGTAAATTTCCATTATGCTGACCCACAATATATCTGCATTTATTCACATTTGAAATGTGAAAATCCACATTGCTCCACAATACATCCACATTGCTCCACATTACATCCACCTTCAAAATGTGGAGATGTGGTGGATCCACATTGCATCCACATTTTACGTGTGAAGGTCCACATTGCATCCACATCTCAAGCGACATGGACACTTTCATCAACATATTATCATTAAACCCCAATACTATTACATGCCAATGATGATTATCTAACGTATCAACAGAAGCTCTAACTTAATCAAAAGATTGATACTAGCTATCAAATACGACACCATGCAAGAACCTGAAAAAGTGTAATCCTTAGAAACATTCAAGCAGACTTATCATTGCTAAGTACACACCTACTCTAGATAAAAAATGACTCAGTAATTTTCAAAGTCCTAGCTGATTCTACAGAGTAATACATCTAGGAGTTGAGGTCTTGAGATACAACCTCAAGCGACATTCTATACAACTTAACTTTTAGCATATAATTACCCTAATCAACTATTAAAAGTACTAAGTTAAAATCAAGCTAAGAGTCTGACCAAAATGTAAAGCTAAAATAATAATAAATAGGCCCATTATATCTGAATACCTTTCCTCTTAAAATGACCAAGTTATCTATTGGTTCGAAAAGTTATACTTGTTGTCGCTTTTAGAAGATACTACTTGCTTTTCAATGACGTCATGTATAATCTATCTGACGTAACTTATCATTGAAAGTCGCGAAAAGCGAAAAATTGTGCTAAATGTAATATTTCTTAGCTACAGAAATTAGCCTTGAATATCTAAGTTATTTTTCTAAAGAGACTATAAGATACGCAGAACTTCATGAACCCAAAATTCCTTACGTAAAATATAATTCGCTATTGCAACGTACTAGATGTACGATATGCAAATTAGAAACCCTGTTGTTTGTGATGCGAGTAAAGTTAGTCTTTATAAAAAAGATAACCGCAATAGGCCTACCAGCGAGAGACGAGTGGGTAGGAATTTATCACAATCAGATCTTTACGAAAATAAACTAAGTTATTCACAGCATCCCAGCGATGCGACCAGAAAACTATCACAATCACAGATCAGCCTGCGCTTTTGAGCAAAAATAAACTAAGTTATTTTCAATAGTCCAGAAACCTATCACAATCACAGATCAGCCTGCGCTTTTGCGCAAAATAAACTAAGTTATTCACAGCTAGTCACTCAAGCTTACCAGGGTGGCATCTATGGGGCATTTTTTTTAGCCTGAAAAATTCTAAGTTCTTTTCAGGCTTAAAAAAAATGCCCCAGAGTGCCGCCCATTACTACTGTTGTCCTAGCTATCACTATCGCCCAACGAAATATATTACGCAGATGAGACATCCGGAAGTTAAAAGTTATTTTCAATAGTCCAGAAAACTATCACAGATCAGCCTGCGCTTTTGCGCAAAATAAACTAAGTTATTCACAGCTAGTCACTCAAGCTTACCAGGGTGGCATCTATGGGGCATTTTTTTTAGCCTGAAAAATTCTAAGTTCTTTTCAGGCTTAAAAAAATGCCCCAGAGTGCCGCCCATTACTACTGTTGTCCTAGCTATCACTATCGCCCAACGAAATATATTACGCAGATGAGACATCCGGATGTATGGATCATGCTGTCACATCCTAATGTGTGGAAGTCCTAGACCCATTGTCCCAGATTGTCAGAAACGCTTCCTAACACGTTAAATCGCCCAAACACGACATCGAAATCGTTGGGCTATTACCAATCGCGTGACATTAGCTTGTATATTTTTTATCGTTTTTCGCGTTCCACATTTGTCAATCTTAGCATCGTAAAATTGCAGTGTAAAATCTTTAATTCCGATGTGTTTTTTTTTTAGTTTCTTTCAAACACTTACAAGCTTAAGACTAAATGGAATGAGCATGTGAAAATTGGAAAATCAGTCAGACATGTCTTGGTCAGTGAATGAAAATGCTAATAATTCTTAAACCACATGGTATATTTGATCCAATTCTGCATACTTTTACAATTCAAGACTTTCTAACCATAAGTTATGCAAAATTGTGACGACGCTTCACCGAGTATTAGTACCAGCTGGCTGAGGTCTTCTAGTGAAAATGCTCATAACTTTTACACCCCATTGCTGTTGTTGGTCGAATTCTGCTTACTTATACATTTAAATATTGTTGAGCCATTGGTGGGCAAAAAAGCGACCAAGTTTAAACTTGTTAGAAAAATAACCGCCAATTCCTAATTAATTCTGGAACAGCCATCAAGTATACACCTACCAAACCTCTCAAATGTGCGTCTTTATCATGTGTTGTCTGTTTATCTGTAGCATGTGGTTAAGCTCTATTAAAATCGATTATTTTGATTATCCGAAAAGTTAAATCTGCCGAATAAGTGAAGTTTATGTTGTTGTTTTTTTTGTTGTTGTTTTTTCTTCAAAAAAATATCGCCATAGCGATATTTTATTAAAAAAACAAAACAAAATAAACTTCATTTAAGCCGTTTGTTTTGCTGCAATCACACTTGTTATTGTGTTAACATGGTTTCTGTGACGTCAGCGTCACGTTATATAATGTCAGCGTCACGTTATCAACCGCGTTATCAAAGTAGATCCCCGATGTACATCCGTGGTCTGATTCCACGGAATGTCCCGGAATCGGCCGAGACAGTTCCGATTGCCATACTATGTGCATACTATAGTGTTTCCAGAACTTAAGTGACCCCGTTATATGCTAATTATTCTTTAATGGTGATTTTAATTGAAAATTAAATTAAAGAAATGAATTTAGATATAGACCGCGTAATTGAATTAATTTTTTCCACATAAATATGAGTTTTTGTATAGGCTGGGATTAGATGGAATTTTGGTGTGTTTTCGCTGCTCCTTTTTGAATTAGTCCCCAAGTGAACCTAACGATATAAATAAAACATAGCTTATACAGATCAGTGGAGGTAATTCATCAGTACCACAGATAAGAGTGTGTAACAGAGAATTATTTTTCCTATTTCTGAACCAAAAAATATGTTGTGTGTGCTCAAAACAACCGTCTCGATGAAATGGTTCTTTTGAACACCCAAAACATGTGTTTAAACTGATGAAGACAGCCGCAGCTTCACGCTAAAATTGCTTATCTGGACCAATATTCGTGCATTAGCTCATACTGACTTATGAATTTCAATGTACATCTAAATCTAAAACGATGCATTGAAATGGCCTGTGTTCAAAAACCGATTCAAGTAATAGTATTGTCTAAACCTTAAAGCTTCATAGTCTGTAACTTTTGATCTTTTAATTTTAGAACTAATGTTTCTTTTTTTTAAGAACACAGTAAAAAACTAAAATTCAGGTATACATTTTACCAATTTCGTAAATCTTAACAAATTATCAGTATCAAAACAACAGCTTTTAAGCTAAAATACATTGTCTATAATTATTGGAGGGACGCAAATAATTACCAACAAGAGGAAAACACTTTAAAAAGACAATAAAAAAAAATCGAAAAATGTTCATAGTTGCAGACTTAGTCTCTTTAAATGCTCGGTTGTTGTTCTCTGCTAAATTTTCTTTCAAGATAATTATTATTACTAGTGTCGTCTGCTGATAACCTATGCAAACAATTTGGAACCAGATTAGGCCCGACAGGCATGATCTGGATCTGCACTGCTTGACACTCTACTGATATTCGTCGTCATAAACTCATTACTTACTAGTGTCGGCTGCTGATAACCTATGCAAACAATTTGGACCCACACCAGGCCAGACGGGCATGATCTGGATCCAAACTGCTTGACACTCTACTGATATTCCCGATTTTTTTAGAAAAAAAAAACAACAACAACAAACAAACTGATTTAAAATTTGAAAAAATATCAGCTAGCAGACGACAAAACCATGACAAATTACCTCGTAGGCAAAAAATGGAAGGTGTTACATGTACATGCAGGCTTCATGCTTCAGCCTTATATTTGCCCGCCTTCAATACGACACGGTCTAGGACCCATATAGACTTTTACAATTGCGTGTGTGCGTACGTGTGTGTGTCAAAATGATGACGAGTGAGGTTAGCGGAATAGATTTTCGTTGACTCAGCAGATATAGATATTTCTGTAGGCTAGTACATATCATCATAGCAATGCAAATATACCACGTGTATCTATAGGGGTGCACATGGGTATATTCACAGGGAAAATCAACTAAGTTATTCTTTTGTACAGGGGATTTGGGCTTCATGTACAAATAAGGGCGTCTCCCAAAATAAGTTTTAGTTACGCGGTGTGCAATTAGATCCACATGCTAAGTGCCGTTCTCCTAAGTTCAATTTAAAGCTGTTTAAAAAAAGAAAAACGGGGGTCACTTAAACCCTGGAAACACATTAGTTGTGAAAATGCTGGTGAATCTGTGCATTGGTGCAAACTTACCAGAGCCTTCCACGCTCTGCAATGCGACAAATGCGAAATTTTGATGAGTCTATGCTGGCTTATTTGTTCTTGATGTCTTTGGTACTACATGCAATTATCTACCGTTCCTCTGGTTAGTTTTAGGCCAACTCCTACCAGGACTACAGAGATATCGACATCCCGTTTGTGTAGAACAGTCAGACTATCTTGCAACTTGTACTGGCCGCACTGTCATCGCTATAGAGGATATAATGGCTGGAGCTAATTTAAAGTTCAGAGAATGTCCGCAGTCATATAGGGATATCACCCAGTCTGAGTGTTGCGAAAAAAAGGATGACGACTGCATTTTCAGGTATATACAGTACCACTCAAGCTACTCTTTACACATATTTACTTAGCAGACTACATATATACATTAAAGTTATCTACAAAACAAACATGGAATTAACATAACTCAACTTTTTTAAATAAACTATAGTTACCTGGGCAGTTGGTTAGCATGTTACACCTCGTTTACCTGTAGTGGATTCCTGGTTAACTCGGATGTAATGGTACAGTAATTAACCTTTTGGCATATTGCAAATGACAGGCAGCTCATTAAAAAAGTGTCCGAATGGTGACCAAGAGGTCGCGGGTTTGAATCCCGCCATTGACGCGGTGCTGTATTATTTAGCAATCATTTTTGCCCAGTATTTTTTGTTTCCATAGCTTGGTACTAGTTCGAACCAGGAAGCTTCTCGACATGACTGACACATGTTGACTTGGGTTTATGCGCTTAATCATTTGTTATATATTTACGAGGCACTATGTGGGATCTGTACTCCCTAGCTCCTGAGATACAATTGTATTCATCTCCCCAATTCCCTGAAAAAAATCACTGAAAGTATTTTCCAGGGACCTAATTTCAGAAATGTTCTGTAACAAAATGTATGGGCCTCACCATGAGAAAAAGTAAGTGAGTATGACCAGAAATATAAGAATTTATCATGAGTGTGAGGGTAAGACAGTAAAATCCGTCCCGAGGAACGCCGTTTGGCATCACGAGGCTAGCCGAGTAATGACAAACGGTGATCCCGAGGGACAATTTTTCTATCCTACCCTCACACGAATAATGGATTCTGGTTCTTGCTAATCACTGTTTTTATTTATTTTTTTATTTTAAAATAAGCTTCAAGAAGTCCCTGAATACGCTAAGATGCAATTAACATGATGACGATACTTGACGCCAAGTGTAAGATAGCATGCCAATTTGGTAATATAAGATTTTCAATCCAAGGGTAAAATCTCAGATATCCTTATCCGGTGTGCAAGAACTACCACAATCTCACACTGAAAACCAACTCACTGCATCGTAAGGAAGAGCCACAGAACAGTACCAAGACATCTTTAGGAGTGAAAAGCAAAGCAGCCAGCTTTCTCTTTCTCTGCAAGATGATCGCAAAACTAGAATGGTCACAAAGTTATGGATAACAAAACAAAGAAAAACACATACCCCACACAAAATGAGAAGTACATGTACATTAAACAATAAATCAACAACAACAAAACCACCACCTTAGTACGGACAGCAGACTAAACCTCCGGGCGCTTGAATGCTTTTAGTGGCACCAAATATTCGCCCTAAATTCTATTGTTGTTAAAACACAAATTTGTTAAGCTCGCATGGAAGTTTTCTAACTAATGCAATGCATCACCACTGAGAAACAATCAAATCAAATTAGCGAATTATGATGAAACAAAGAAAAGCGCTCGAGACTCACAGATAGTCAGAGCTAAAGAAAACGTCAAGTTGAGCTATGGTGGGCCCAGCCAACGACACGCATAAGACAGGAGCCAACAGCTTAAAGCTTTACGTCAGAAGCTTGATTGTTTTGTATTGTTTCAACACAAGCCAGCGTATACACAGCAATCTAACCACTGATATTGTTTGCGACTAAGAATGCTGCATGTACAATTTCATATAACAAACAAGCCTCTGTGGCTGATCCAAATTGTTAGACAATCCCTTGTTTCAAATACAAACGGATCATCTCAATATGAACAGCTCGCTAGTTGATTCTCTCATTCATGAACACCAGCATAAGGGAGATTACCATTACTTAAAGAAGTATAAAGAACCCGCTGGATCTAAGTCAGGAGAAACTTAATCAGTATAGGAGCCCTGGAAGTGACAAACTATATATTAATTCAATTGGTAAGTAATGCCACACAGCTGTTAATTCTAATTCTAAGTCACGGCTCCAAATTGAGTAACAATAAAACAAGACTTAAAACTTCAGAAATTCAATATAACAAAATTTCTCAAGAGAAATGTGATCATATAGTGCAATCTTGCGCTCACGTATTGGCTAACTGGCTCGCTCTCCAAATCTGGGAAATATATCTTGAGAGAACTACATCTGTCCTTACTCTGTCTTGCGGAGATCCAGAAGAGGGGGCAGGCTGTCTTGACCCCCAACCCTGAAAATCACAAATATGTTTTCACAAATCACATAGCTACCAAGCTAGCATTCAATTTTGGGCGATCATTGGCACGCCAGCCAAACCCCATTTAAATGTCGTTTAACTGGTGGGCCAATGATAACCCTATTATAGTGGAATTTGAATTCTTCCTCCCCTCATTAACAAGAGAAAAAATAAAGCGTTATCAAAATTGGATACTCTCTGACAAAACTTTCTCAATCCGCGCATGTCTATCTACCTGACAACAAAAGAAGGGCCGTATTCTGCAATGCTTTTGACCTTCATTAAGCTACCATTTGTCATTAAGGTCTTTGTTTTGTCTATTTTTGAGTGGCCATTTTACACGTTTTACTGTATTACAGAAAGATAACATTTAGCTGTCTAGCGGTACATTCTACAAATGAAAATTCCATGTTTGTGTATGCGACTGGGGCGGAGATCAATCATTAAGTTTGCATAATGGTAAATTTCTGTTAATAAAAGTAAGTAAGGGTGCAATCACATAAAGTCACATAATAATAAATTATGTACATGTATACAATATACAAAGCGAAATTCTTACTGTAGTATAGCCCTTCAAATGAGATACTGTGTTTATCATTATGCAAGCTTAATGATCTCCATGGACTTTTCATTCTAGACAGCTACATGTTACCCTTAAACTTTTGTTTTTATTGCATGGAATATCATTTTAACTTTTAGAAAAAAGAAAATAAATCAAGGATCACCGTACTAATTATCTTTAAGGAGTGCAAAATTTAGCCCAATCCCACATATTTTGATCATAATTCAATATTTAACGTTAAGTAGTGAATTTATTTGCCATTTTTATAATTCCAATTTGCTTTTTCGAAGCAATTCAGCATTAAAACGCTAAAAAGAGAAGAAGAAAAAAACGCTGTAAAATATGTGCCCATCCAGGAATCGACCCTGGTTATCTGGTTCCATAGTCCCACACGCTAACCACTAGGCTTGGAGGCCAAGTCGTTCGTGTATCGCACTAATTGCAGTTGAAGAATAGATAAAGTTATCCGACTCAGAAATTGTACGCATGACAATTAGGCGTATATGTCTTTAAAAGAATGATTCTACACTAAATCTACTTTCTTCCATGGTTTCATAGTTTGTTGAGATAAATAAAGGGGAGACTTTCAGTTTGACATAATATAGGATAGTGCATTAGACTTTGATACTTATCGCTTATCCTGTTGTAGGGGGGTTGGGGTTGGTTTTATTTATGCAACCACGCATCTAGCAATTTTGCATTATACTCCCATGAAACATCTCAAAATAAGCTGTCAGAAGCATAAAATAGACAGTCTATTATTGTCATCCAGGTGCATGACAAACTACATGAAAAGTTGTTCATTCCTACATGCTCATTTCTTTGAATGAATGAAAGTGGTTAGTTTTGATTAAAAAAGCTTGTGGTGAAAAATTCATTTATTGAAAAGGCATATGTTGTATTTACACATGGGAAATGCCTTATAGAAGCATTTCCAATGTGTACTGAATATAAGGATAAAAGCTATTCGGAAATTTACATTTTCCAAGTATCATTTCCATTGTCTTTACCTCTTTTAAACATCCTAAACTGCCAATCAGTATAAATATTCCTGTCACTCTGCTGCAAATTGTTAATAATATTATGTGCTTGACCGCTATATCTCTGCCAAATTCGAGTTCATGAACTACCTCTTTGCTAGCCTACTAGCTGCGTGGTTGCAATATATCAGCCAACAGCATGTCGAGATGGTCAGTTCACCGAACAACACTTTTTTCTGGGCACGCTTGACTTTCGCTTGTACCTGACAGAAAACTTCTTGAATCAGTGCAAGGGAGGGGAATGACAGTAGAAATTATTTCATGATCAATCTCCACTAAAGTGTTGGACTGGGCTGGGATCGAACTCGTGGCCGCTGGATATGCAGTCAGGCATGGTACAACTGCGCTACATGGCCTAGTTTATCCCGCATCTGCAATAGCCTATAGATAATAAACAATAATGCTGATGACATACCCAGCAATGCTAGAAGTCTATTATTTGGCCTCTGTTTCATATATACCATCCATACTTTGTGCATACTGCAGAGACGGTAGCAAAATAGTAACAAAAAGCATGTACTGGCTTACTTCTGTTTTCAGAATTGGTCCGACAGCATTTAACAATTGGCATGAAGGCTGCTCAGGAAAGCGACAATGCACAGTTCCTGGTGCACAGGCAGACGTTATAAACAAGAACAAATGCGGAGAGTATTACTTGGAGGATTATGGCACTGTTACACAGTATATGTATATAGACTATTACTGCATTGAGAGTAAGTGTTTCACAATCAAACAGCATCTTTTCCTTTTCTGTAAAATTAAGTGTACCTTTACACTAGAATGACCTGGAAAACTCCAACTACACTTAGTCTTCTGATTCTCACGAAAGTTGATATTTTTTTTTTTTTTTTTTTTTTTGGGGGGGGGAGGGGGAGATCGAACGGTTGACCAGTACATACAAATATATCTAAATTTTATATCGCATTTGATACGTATACTGTAACATGTTTTAGATTTTTTTGCGCAGTAAATGCATTCTAGTTTCGCGCACACTGGATTGGAAGAGACTACTCTTATTTTGAAATGTATTGTACAAGCCACATATACCAGATAATTTTAGGTATCTATAAGACTTACAGTTTATAATCAAATTAGATGCTGGTTGTTGTTGTTGTTGTTTTCATAGCAGTCAAGTTATTTTCTTTGAAGATATTCAACCTGCAGACCAGCCTATGGCACAGCGGTGAAGAGCCTCAGAGCTCTAACAGTCGCAAGACATCAGACAGAGAATAAAAGAGTAAAGCAACTACAGTTTCGTTCATGTTGTAAAACGTTCTAGATGTACCTCTTTCCTTTACTTAAAAATAGATTCCCGCTTGCTGGGGTTCAGTCGTTAAAAGTGGATAAAACAAGAGTGTCCAGCATGATGATTTATCCACTTACAACTGACCAACAGTGATACATTAAACTACAAGTCGCTAGCAGCATGAATTTATTTTGAACCCAGAACAATTAGCATTTGAAATAAGAACGATTCCCTGATTTTGAAACCTCCCATTGCGACATAGCGAGAAAGCACCTTGGGGCTAAGAAAGTATATAAGTTCAAGATGACCAACGATGTTCTTTAACATAGTACAACTTAGTAAGCAACTTCATGTATCAAATTCTGGAAAACATTAACCAATTCCAACCAAATAGAATTTCCCACTCAGTGCAGACCCTGATCAGACACCACAGTATTGTAATGACCCAGTTTCGTAAGCTCAGCTGTCTCGGTCATAATCAATAACGTGTCTAGTATTTTAGCAGACAGCATGACAATAAGCTATCATTAATTTTACGGTGTATTCAAAGGGAAAAGCTTCGGCATTGGGCCCATATCAAACTACATCAATTACCTCAGGTTTCTGAATGGTTTTTATCTGCGCAATTTAGATTATGCGAGTGTATTCTCCAATAATATCTCCTGCATAAAATCTGCTTGTAAACATGTGCCTCCATTTTGCTGTGTAATTCGCATTGACTTATGGGATTTGTTGTGTATAGCGCTTTGTATTGTTTCGTCTGCCAAAAGAAGTATTCACGGCTTTCAGCTAAAATTTAAGTGTATTAGTCAACACTGTGCAGATTTTCATTGTAAGGGTCATTTAGATCATTCATTTTCCTGCAATATCGGATGGTTTTCATAGTAAAGTTCATTGATTATTAGTGAGATAGAAGCAGATATGTACGGTGACCCCCTGGTTTTCTTAAGTGTAATGGCGACATTGCGCTATTTTCCTACGTCTTTAACGGTTTCCTACGAACGTTATTTCGTAGGATTGCGTGATCATACGCGTTTTCATTGTAGGATTAGTAGGAATTTCGTATGATCTGTAGATTTTTGGTATGATTGTAGGACGTAGGACCGTATACTATTTAAACCAGCGCGTAGGATGAAACGTGGACTTCAGTTTTTGACTTCAGAGCAGTAGCATCGCGCATTTTATTCAGTACGTTAATTTTTCATTTTAAGACATAGTTTTATTATCTAGAATCTACATTTATATAAATTAATCACGCATCATAGATTAAGTCCATATTCGTTTACTAATGCCTATAGTAAACATTACCATATTAGGGCATTTCTGAGCTCCAGAGCAGTTGAGTTTTGTTTGATAAGTCAGAGTTCCAGATCAGTCAGCTGATATTTTCTTCTTAAGGGTTAAGTTTTGCTAAGATAATTAACTTTAGATAAATGCTACTGCCATATAAATTTCCAAAGCTCATTATTTTACTTTAAATAACAGATTCATTTGCGGTTTTACAGAATACACATATTCATGCAGCCTTTGAAGGGTCATTTTTATTGTATATATGCAAGGGCCTGTTTCTGGTTAAATGATAAGTTAACACAAGTTTTGTAGATGTTTTATTGAGAATGCATATATGACATTTTTTCTTTTCTTTTTATGATCTTCCAAATAAAACAGGAATATCATAACTTTGGCTTTGATCTTATTTCCATTCCCTGCAATATAAAGAAACTAAGGTATCAACAATTATTTCATTCATTTGAAGTCCACATTTTTTAACAGTACACTACCAAATATTATTGCACTCTGCATTCCGTCTGTAGCTGAACTGAGCCCATAACAGACTACGAGTCGTAACATAAGTGGTGGCAGCGGTGGGATCTGTCAACATAAATACAGATCCAGTGATACGGACCTAGATTAAGATGGGTAGGAAAAAGACCAGCAGTATGTCTAGCAGAGTAGTAGAGCACTCAGAATCTGAGTCTGACAGTGAAGTGACATTTACTAGTGGAGCACTTGAACCAGGAAAATCAGTTCAAAACACCCAAGTCACTGAATCTCATGTCAACACTTTACCAATAGATAGTGCATGTGTCAGTCAAGATGACCATGAGGTGGTCGAGTCTTTAACGCAGCTACGTGATGATGCCAACATTAATCAGCCGAGACAAATTCGAAATAGCTTTGATAGAGCCAATACCACAGACAACACAGTAGGGCCTTCAATTGTTGACACACTAAACTGTAGAAATACATATGATGGCACCATGATTAATGCACAGGTACACAGCAGTAGTGCTTTGAACAATGATAGATTGCCATACCAGTCTAATATTTATTCTGAAGAAACAGTTAAAAGCACTATTTCAGGGCTGAATCAAGCTATCACATGTTTACAACAACAACAAACAGGTATGCAGCAACAGCAAGTTAATATACAACATCAGCAAGCAAGCATGCAGCAAAAGCAAGATAACATTACAGGAGCCCTAACTAATGTCTTATCTATGCTGCAGCAGTTGACAGAGAAATCTAATAATGCTAGCCAAAATAATTGTGCAACAAACGTACAGACTGATCAAGCGGCATCAGCTTCTGAGACTAACACATGTAATCAACAGACTACAGTACTGGCATCAAACAGAGCTCGTGGTGATCATGTACCTGATATCAGACAAAGAAATTCATATGAATTAGGCAATGTGTCTTCTGAATGGCTAAGTAGAGGCTCCACAGTTAATGGTAATACTGATATTTACCGACATGATGTAAATACAACCACAGCAGGAACTGTTCATAGAGACCAGAATGTGGCAATGAGTGAACACATAGATGGTCAAGGTCACTATTCACAGTTTCAACATAGATATAATCCCTATACAAATAGTTCTGTCCCACCCTTATCAAATGAAAACCCTCGACTGGTGTCTAGTGTAGAGAGAACACATTCTAGTAGACCACAAGTAACTTCTGGGTCAGGTGACATAAAGATTCCCCCTTTTAATGGCAAGGAGGAATGGAAAGTCTGGGTAAGTAGATTTGAGACAGTAGCGGACAGGAAAGGTTGGTCAGAGGAAACTAAGTTGGATAACATTTTACCCAAGCTTCAGGGTAAGGCGGGTGAGTTTGTGTTTACCCAACTGTCTAGACATACACTCTCATGCTACAGTGTACTAATAAAAGAACTAAACAGTAGATTTCGGGTGGTTGAGACAAGAAAGACATATGCAGCTAAATTTAGTCAACGGGCACAGAGGATTGGAGAAACGGCTGAGGAATTTGCTGCAGAATTGAAACGTCTATATGCGAAGGCATATAAGTTTCGTTATGAACAAACCAGAAAAGAGGACCTGGTCAGAAGATTTTTAGATGGTCTTCGTGACAGTGATGCACGGTTTGAAGTAGAGTATAACAAAGAACCAGAAAATATAGATGAAGCCGTGTACCATGTGGTCAACTTTGTTCAAACTAAGCATAGAGGTATTCAAGAAGGACATACAGATAGAAAATTCAAGAAATATGCTAGGAGAGCAAGCTGTGATGATGAAGATTCATCAGAAGAATACTTGTCAGATGAAAGTAATGATATGCATAGAGTGAATAGAGTTCCAGCAAAGAAGGAAACATCTCATAATAAGAAAACATGTAAAGATGAGGAGAAAAAGGACCCCCTCGAAGTACACCCTTCAACTGAGAATGAGTCTTTGAAAGTATTATCTGAAGCAAAAGACATGTTGCAAACATTAATGTTACAGATGCAGGAGTTTTCTAAGGTTAAGAGTGTTGAAAAGCCCACACAACAAGAGTATAAACCGCAAAGAAGTAGAAATGTGGTTTGTTACAACTGTTCTCAAAAGGGACACATAAGCCGTGACTGTCCACAGAAGGTTAATAAGCCTTCATTTAGAGCCCCAATGCATTATCCTAAATATGATCAAGGTCCTCCACAAAGAGGTATCCAAAACAATACTACAGATTTAAACTAGAAAGGGCTGTCTCTGGTGGCCACAGGGAAGCCTGCATAGAATCTATGGGCCAATTTAAACATACAGATTCAAGTGATACTCAGACTTTAAAGTCAATCAAGACTTCAAGAAAGTTACGCGATGGTATTTATATTAGGGGTTCAGTTCAGGGTTATCCAATCCTTTTTACGGCAGATACTGGTGCTTCTAAGACAGTGATTTCTAAACGCATGTATGAAGCAATGGAAATAGAAGACAGACCTGCTCTTTCAAGTTCTTCACGGTTGATAGGACCTGGTGGTTCAATCATAAAAGAACTAGGTAAAGGTAATTTTTCCTTAAAATTAGGAAACATAATAGTACAAGTTGAAGCAGTGGTGGCTGAAATTGATGATGATGGTTTGCTAGGTATAGATGTACTTCAAAATGATAAAGATGGTCCAGCAGACATACTTCTTAGTAAAGGAGTTCTGATGGTGCAAGATAAAGCTGTGCCCATGATACAGATAGGGGTGAAAAACAGAGTACGTAAGGTAGTGGCAGCTGATCACTATGTTATTCCCCCTATGGCAGAGTCTGTGATAGATGTCTTTGTAGAGAGACATGATTATGATGATTTTTCAAGTGAAAGTGAGTGTCTGATAGAACCAACCGATCATTTTAAGAAACATACCCTTTACAAATGGCAGCCACATTGATTGATATCAATAAAGGGTGTACAAGTAAAATTAGACTACTTAATCCATTTACTAGAGAGGTATCAATCAAACAAGATGCTGTAGTTGGGACAGCAGAGGTAATAGAGGGTACTCCCAAGATTTTGTTTGAGCAAGAGAATCAAACAGAAAAGAATAACTTCTATAAAGTAAGAAGAGTTGATATTGGCTCTAAAAAGGATGAAGATTTCAGTCATGAAATAAGCCAAAATATTCGACAGAGTATCAAGGATAAAAGTGATGTTTCAGTCCCAGAACATTTACAAGATCTCTTTGATAGATCAACAAAAGATCTCAATGAAAGTGAGAAAGAAAGAATAGCAGACTTATTGCATAAATTTGAAGATAACTTTTCAAGGAATGAATGGGATATAGGAGTGACCAGTCTAGCAGAACATTCCATAAAGACTGGGGATGCAGACCCTATTAAGCAACCACCTAGGAGGGTGCCGCTTGCATTTGCAGATAAAGAAAAACAAGCAGTGGAGGACATGAAAGCAAAGGGTGTGATTAGAAATAGTGTCTCTCCATGGGCAAGTCCTATATGTTTGGTTTCCAAGAAAGATGGAGGCGTCCGTCTTTGTGTGGACTATAGAAAAGTTAACGAATTGGTTAAGCCAGATGGGTTTCCGTTACCCAGAATTCAGGACTGTCTGGATGCAGTAGCAGGGTCACGCTGGTTTAGCACATTTGACCTTACTAGCGGATACTACCAAATTCCACTGAAGAAAGAAGACATTCCAAAAAGTGCATTTGTATGCAAGTACGGCCATTTTGAAATGACCATGATGCCTTTTGGATTAAACAGTGCTGCCAGTACGTTTCAAAGGACTATGGAATTGGCACTGCACGGTCTTCAATGGGTGACATGTCTAATCTACATTGATGACATCGTAGTCTTTGGAAGATCTTTTGATGAGCATATCAGTAGGATCGAAGAAGTACTAGAAAGGATCAAGCAAGCAGGCTTGAAACTTAAACCTGACAAAAGCAATCTATTTCAAAAATCAGTGCTTTTCTTAGGTCATGTGGTATCAGGTGATGGAGTACAGCCAAGTCCTGTTAACATAGCAAAGGTAGTAGATTGGCCAAGACCAAAGACGGCTAAGCAAGTAAAACAATTTGTTGCTTTAGGTTCCTATTACCGGCGGTTTGTAAAAGATTTTGCCACTTTAGTAAGGCCTATGGTAGAGCTTACAAAGAAAGGAAAGAAGTTTATCTGGAGCACAGCATGTGAGGAATCCTTTGAAAAACTTAAGAAAGAGTTGGTAAGTTCTGATATAATGGGATATCCTCTGAATGATGCAGGAGAGTTTATACTAGATGTAGATGCCTCCGATCTAGGTATTGGAGGTATACTTCACCAAGTACAGGGTGAAAGAGAGAGAGTTATTGCATATGCCAGTAGAGCATTAAACAAAGCAGAACGCAACTATTGCATTACTGAAAAGGAACTTCTGGCTGTGAGATTCTTTATTGAATACTTTCGTCAATATCTCCTTGGTAGAAAATTCAGAGTAAGGACAGATCATCAAGTTCTAATATGGCTCTTTAAGTTGAAAAAACCACGAGGGAAAATAGCTCGCTGGATTGAAATTTTAAGTCACTATGACTTTTCAATAGAGTACCGCCCTGGAAATAAACAGGCACATTGTGATGCCCTTTCTAGGTGTGAAAACCCTAGAGAGTGTGATTGCCCAGAACAGGACACAAGTGAGCCATTAAAGTGTGGACCATGCAAGAAGTGCTTAAAAAGAGCACAAGATATGTTACATGAGGGTATTTTGAAAGACATTGCTTCAAATTCAACCAAGTCAAATGACTTGAAAGACAGTTTGAACAAAAATGACAATAAAGAGGTTGCAAGAGTCACAAGTCAACAGAGAGAACAAGAATACCAGGTAAGAAAATGCTCAGAATTTTCAGGTCCATCAGGTTCAGATTTACCAGGCCCAAGTACATCAGACAGATCAGAGGCCAGCTTGATTGGAGGAGATGAGTCACACAATCTGACCAGTACCACAGTAGGTATTATTTCAGCTGATGAACTTAGAAGGTATCAGAATGAGGACCAAGATCTAGCTTTAATGGAACAGAGTAAGTCGGTAGGGGTAAAACCCAGCAGACAAGATATGGTTACAAAAAGTCCAGCCTGTCGGCATTACTGGATCTTATGGGATTCACTGGTGCTATTAAATGGTATTCTGTACAAAAAGTTCCTTAAAAGGGATGGAACAGGTGAATACCTTCAGCTGTTAGTGCCCTCAGCATTAAAAAAGGACATTTTGTGCCAGATGCACAATTCTCTTTTAGCAGGTCATCTTGGACGCAAGAAAACAAAACAAAAAAACTCTACAGAGGTACTATTGGTACAATCTGAAAGAGGACGTGAACCTTCATATTCACAAATGTGATGTATGCGAGGCTGATAAAAAGCCCAACAAGGTGCCACGTGCTGCCCTTGGATCATTACCAGCGGGAGCTCCAGGTGATTGTCTTGCCACAGACTATTTAGGACCGTTTCCAGTTACAGCTCAGGGTAACAGATACATATTACTTCTTACAGACCACTTTTCCAAGTTTGTGGAAATCATTCCAGTACCAGATATGACAGCTGAAGTATGCGCTTCCAAAATTTTGAACGAGTATATCTCAAGATGGGGCTGTCCTCTTTCTATTCATAGTGATCAGGGAAGGACATATGAGAGTAAGGTGTTTAAGGAGTTATGTAGAATGTTAGAAATAAGAAAGACAAGAACAAGTGTTAGAAATCCTAAAGGGAACGGTCAATCCGAGAGATTCAACAGAACCCTGCTAAGAATGATCAAGGCTTACTTGTGCGATGAGCAAGAAGAATGGGATTTGCATTTAGGATGCCTAGCAGGTGCTTACAGAGCCACCCCACATGAAGCAACCAAAATGACACCAAACTTGATGACAATGGGTAGAGAAGTCAGACTACCTGCAGAGCTTGTATTTGGAAGTTCAAGTACTCCACAGGGAGACGACATAACATCATATGGGGACTATGTTGACTTACTGAGATCACGAATGCAACATGCACACGAAGTAGCTAGGAAGTACTTAGGCATGTCAGCAAAGAGAAGCAAAGACATTTATGACACCAAAGTAGCTGTAAATAGGTTTGAAAAAGGTGACTATGTGTGGTGTCTAAATGAAGCAAGAAAGGTAGGAGTCGCTCCGAAATTACAACACACATACCATGGTCCTTTCCTAGTACTAGAAAAGGTGAATGATGCTAACTTTGTGATACAGATGGACAAAGATGGTAAGAAGGTGCTACTTCACCATGATAAGCTGAAACCTTATGAAGGAGAAAATCCTCCCAAATGGTTGGCTAGGTCCAGAAAGAAGTTGAGGCAGTAGAGTCACAATTGTTTAGAACAAGCAATTAATATTTTATTGAATTTAGTTACACTGTTATTTTGTTGAGTTTGCTTATTTTCATGTGCAATCAAATGAGTAGGACTATTTAGTGTACGACAGAAAAAGAAACAGTGAAGAAATACTGAGTGTTAAGCAATCAGAGAGTGAAATTCTTTCTTGGTGTAAAGAATCTACAGAAGTTGATCAGAAGTAAAGGGATAGTTCTAGTCAAGTACTGGTGTAGATGACAGACCTGATGCAGTTTTAGAATGAAGAGGACTTGATACATTTTATGTGAAGAGAAATTTTTGGAGACAACACGATGAGGAACCATTTGAAGGTTTTAAAGAGGTGAACTGTCTAGAAGTGATTGGTAGTTTTAAAGAAAGATCCGAAGAACGGTGTACTGATATAATGCGAAGGACGAAGATAGAATTCAGAAGGTAGAAGATTTCATAGAACGGTGTATTTCTTTAATAGGACAGAGAAAGGGTTAAGAAGAGATGATTTTGTGTAATAAAAGGATTGGAGAGTGAGTTATGGTGCTAGTTTATATGATAAAAGAGAAAGGAGTTCACAATATAAATGTTATGTTTATACTGTATGAAGTGTTGTAGAAATAAAGAATTTTGTCATAAAATGCAGTTGTATCAATTAAAGTCCAAAAGGTATTAGGTCAGGGATCACTATCTTGGCGTAAGTCATTCTGGTTAATTATGACTCAAAAGTATTTCTGTATAACTTCAGGCTAAGATGGAGAACAATATGTTGGAAGTGGTAGAAGAAGATAGAATAGAGAGAGCAAGGAAGAGAGGGAAAGCATACCAGTGCTTAAGATGTTTCAGTAGAGAGGGGAAAAGGACGGTTGACATAAAGTGTCGGATAGAAGATCACATCATGAAGATGCACTTGGCCTTGGAGGAAGTGCCCTTCTATTGTAAGCTTTGCTCGTTTAAGTGCCAAAGGAAAGATCAGCTGTTGCAACACGTTTCTGGATATAGTCGTCATGTCCTTCTAGCGGCAAAGTATAAGATAATTGACCATAGTCAGTGTTTAGTGGAAAACAGGCAACCCCATGTTTTTGGACCCCAGGACTATAGAGTTCTTTCAGCTACGGATAGCCTTCTGCACTTTCTAGGGGTACAGGCAAAGGGATCAGTGACCAGTACTACGGTGCCCACATCAACACAGGAGACATGGACAGCACAGGCCATCCCCAAGCAAACGCTAGCAGTGACACCATCAAATCAGAATGTTGCAACAGCAGACAATAGTTTGATTATTAAGACAGTGCCTACAGTGTTGCAAGGAAATCTACTAAGGACCCCATCAGTATCTACAGAGAATGGTTCCCACTTCACTATGGCGACACCAGTTCAGAATCCGTCAGATCAGCAGAATTTTGCTAGTCAGTTGACTGCATTCCTACAGAGTATGTTGGCACCACAGTCCATTAATATCCAAGGTGAACAGCAAGAAACATTCTCCAATACTTTATCAGTGTCGGACAGTGATTTAGGTCAAACTGGGGGCATCAGTTCTTCTGGAACAATAGCAACAATGACAGAGAGCTATCAGCCACCAGCAGCAAATTCAACAGAATCAAATACAGAGAAGATAGCACAGTATATACCGACTCCAATGGATACTATAACAGCAAAACAAAGCATGGATAAAGGTGTAACAGTAAAGCCAAAGAAGACCGAAACATTTGTCTTTAATGACACAGAGGAGGATGTCTTAGATCTGGAGGACGATGACCACATGTCAATTGCGTCAGCGGGAAGAAGGAAATATGAAAGTGAGGATCCACTTGAGGAAATTAAAAATGCGAGACCGAAAACAGAGCTGCCAGTAAATATGGAGGAATTAAGTACAAAGGCTCTGGTAAATGAAGTAGGAAAGTTCCGTGAATCTGTGGAAAAGAATACTATAGTGGCGACAAAATTAGAAAAATCTTTAGTAGAAAACAATTACATGCTAGCAAAACTGACAGAAGCAATAAATAGGTTTAAAACAGTAGCAGAAGAAAATGAAATTGAGGAAAGAAGGAGAGAAGAGCGAAGAAGAGCATGGGAAACAAGGAGGGATGAGGAGTTTATGAGGGAGCTAAGTAAGATACGCGGAATAATGGATAGAGATTGTAAGAAGAAATAAGAGCAGACAGGAGCAGATAGAGATAGTAAGAAGGATGAACTGAGAAGAGCTGATAGAGATTGTAGAGAGGAACATAGAAGCAAGTCACAGGACAGGAAGATGGTGGATAGGACAAATACACATAATGAGAGGAACAAAGAAAATAATAAGAGGGACTCAGTTTTGCACAAGTCATATACCAAGCATACACTACAGTCATACTATGAGAAGAGGAAGAATAGGAATTAAGATCTTTCACACGCATTGATTAATTGTTTTATTGAACAAAGTTTTAAATATTGAAAGACATTGTTTAAGGAAGGCCAAATTTGATTGTTTTGTTTTAGATTTATGAAAACGTTAGCTATTTCTTGTGTATGTTAAAGGACATAAATTATGAGAAAATCTCATGACTTTTTGTCGTTTTAACATGGCAAGAAAGCTCTTATATTGTAATGAAATAAAATTTTACATCTTGGTAGTTAATTAAATTTGAGCCTGGATATGTATATTATATGACAAAAAGAGTAAAATTGTTTCAAAAGTGTATCAAGCTTGCATGGTATATGCTGAATAATGTAGTGTTTATAATGCTAATCACAACGTGGTTTTAGCATTAAAACACTAGCATTACTCTGTAACATGAAATTGTATTCAAAATGCAATGATTTTGGTCTCGGGTCAGCTTGATGACTTAATTGATACACTTGTTGCTGTATTTTTACATGTTTGAATTGTGGAATAAGTAACATAAGGTTTGAAGATATCAACTCCACATATAAGTAATCATTGACAGTAAGGACCGGATGTCTGTAATTGGTGACTATGGCATTTCCTAGTCATATTCAATTTTATTATTGATTTTATTATTGTTTCTACAGTAACATGTCATGGTAAAAGTATTTGGGAAGAAATGGATCAAATCTTTAATTAGGATGAAGTCTTATCCTACTCATAGTTTTGAACCATTTACTTATAAATTAACATCTGTCCTGTAATGATATATTGTCAGGTTTTTTTTTTACTTCCATAGGCTGCATGATTTAGAGGATACTTAGGGGATCACCAATTCTATCTCACTTCTGACACCATGTTTTGTAAATAGTAAGGAGGCTTAAGAATGCTATTTTTTAACTTAAATGTTTGTGTGAGGTATTTGATGAAGGTAAAAACTGGTTCGTCATATCCTGATTCATGTTCGTTGGTCGGAACTTCAACGATCTTGGAGGGGGGTAATGTAATGACCCAGTTTCGTAAGCTCAGCTGTCTAGGTCATAATCAATAACGTGTCTAGTATTTTAGCAGACAGCATGACAATAAGCTATCATTAATTTTACGGTGTATTCAAAGGGAAAAGCTTCGGCATTGGGCCCATATCAAACTACATCAATTACCTCAGGTTTCTGAATGGTTTTTATCTGCGCAATTTAAATTATGCGAGTGTATTCTCCAATAATATCTCCTGCATAAAGTCTGCTTGTAAACATGTGCCTCCATTTTGCTGTGTAATTCGCATTGACTTATGGGATTTGTTGTGTATAGCGCTTTGTATTGTTTCGTCTGCCAAAAGAAGTATTCACGGCTTTCAGCTAAAATTTAAGTGTATTAGTCTACACTGTGCAGATTTTCATTGTAAGGGTCATTTAGATCATTCATTTTCCTGCAATATCGGATGGTTTTTATAGTAAAGTTCATTGATTATTAGTGAGATAGAAGCAGATATGTACGGTGACCCCCTGGTTTTCTTAAGTGTAATGGCGACATTGCGCTATTTTCCTACGTCTTTAACGGTTTCCTACGAACGTTATTTCGTAGGATGGCGTGATCATACGCCTTTTCATTGTAGGATTAGTAGGAATTTCGTATGATCTGTAGATTTTTGGTATGATTGTAGGACGTAGGACCGTATACTATTTAAACCAGGGCGTAGGATGAAACGTGGACTTCAGTTTTTGACTTCAGAGCAGTAGCATCGCGCATTTTATTCAGTACGTTAATTTTTCATTTTAAGACATAGTTTTATTATCTAGAATCTACATTTATATAAATTAATCTCGCATCATAGATTAAGTCCATATTCGTTTACTAATGCCTATAGTAAACATTACCATATTAGGGCATTTCTGAGCTCCAGAGCAGTTGAGTTTTGTTTGATAAGTCAGAGTTCCAGATCAGTCAGCTGATATTTTCTTCTTAAGGGTTAAGTTTTGCTAAGATAATTAACTTTAGATAAATGCTACTGCCATATAAATTTCCAAAGCTCATTATTTTACTTTAAATAACAGATTCATTTGCGGTTTTACAGAATACACATATTCATGCAGCCTTTGAAGGGTCATTTTTATTGTATATATGCAAGGGCCTGTTGCTGGTTAAATGATAAGTTAACACAAGTTTTGTAGATGTTTTATTGAGAATGCATATATGACATTTTTTCTTTTCTTTTTATGATCTTCCAAATAAAACAGGAATATCATAACTTTGGCTTTGATCTTATTTCCATTCCCTGCAATATAAAGAAACTAAGGTATCAACAATTATTTCATTCATTTGAAGTCCACATTTTTTAACAGTACGCTACCAAATATTATTGCACTCTGCATTCCGTCTGTAGCTGGTCTGAGCCCATAACAGACTACGAGTCGTAACATAAGTGGTGGCAGCGGTGGGATTCGGTAGCGCCTGAGTTGGCCTCTGGGACAGTAGCGGGATCCCTAGGTCGTGGTTGATGCCCGGCTCTCAGGAAATAAAAGGGGGAAGAGTGTAGTGACGGTGCCATTCCTAACAGCCTCACTGTTGGGTTAACTCTTTAGCGACATGGTTAGAGTGGTTGACTGTCACGCAGGAGTTCTTGGTTCGAATCCTGGCGGACCCAGATATTTTCCCCTTGGAATTACTTCAGTATATATGCCTGCTTTTTACAAATATCCAATGAAAAGGACGCAAGGCTTATATGGGTTAAAGAGAATAAACTATTGATGTGTTTTTTCTGTATAATTATTGAAACGCATATTCCATCACGAACATGCAACAGTATATTTACAAGTTGTCTGTCGTGAACTTATATATCGCTCATTAAGATTCTTCCAATGTGTACATAACATATAAGTTTACTGTGACAAATAAAGATTGAAGTGTGAATATCCCACACATACCTCTTTTTCTACGGTTCTCAATTCTAGCACATTAATGAGCCATGACATGTGATTTCCAACAATGTGGCATTTTGACATTTGTAGACTCAGACGAGCCTTTGCAGCCTCCTTTTGAGCTTAGAAACTCCAAATGATGTTCAGTCAGTAGCTTAACACTCATATAATATTCAAGCGACTAGCAAAGGCTCTGATCAGACTGCGCATATGCGCAGGCTGATCGGAGGCTTTGCTTGTCACACGTACCACATTGTTGGAAATCCCATGCCACGGCTCAAATTTTGGTAACATTTTAAACGATCTTTTCAGCCTCTGTAATGCACAGTATCTGCACTCCCTTGGCAGGAGAAATATACACAGAAGAACTACAGTTTCTTGTCAACGACGACTACCCATCCAGTCTTAACACCGGTAACACAGATTGTAACTGTTCTATTGAAGTTGATGATTGCTACGACAAAATAAATATTTACACAATTCATATTGGATTGGGTGGAACGTAAGTTATGAGGGTCATTCAATAAGTAACCATCTTGTTTAAAACCACTAGATCTTGAGTCCTGATATTAAGTATATAGCATCATCCAGTGGACTATATTTCAAGGACCTCTGACGGTGGTAATGGGAATCACAGTGTATCGCTGCCTATAATTTTGATAAAAATTAAAGTCGATCAAATGCTTCCATCTTCATATATAAGCTCCCTTTTGGTCTCTATTTTATGATTTTGCATTTGATTTCCTATTTCCATAAATGTACAGCTTTATTTGGGGGCTAAAATGGTCACTTTTTGCATTATACATATAGGAAATAGAAAAATATTTTTGAAACATCATTCCCCCCCCCCCCCCCCCCCCCGAGTTCCAACTAATCCTTTAGCAAGTACGTGTGTTCTTATATTTTACATAATATATGCGAAAACTAGTTGGAACTCGGGGGGGAATGATATCCCACAGCCCATAATGTGACGTCTGGGCGAGCCCGAACATTAGCATCTGGATTTTTGGTGTCCTCTCTTGAACATCTTTTTTTCTAGCATAATGAAATAATTAGTACAAGTAAGCTGCCTTTTCATAACCCATTAGTCATGAAATATTACAGCGTTTTAGCATATTTTTCTTTAGATAATGAAAAATGCCCTTTTACTAAATTCAGTTGGTAGATTATTTTGCACATATACTGTATCTACCCAATACACATAAACTACATGACCATTAACTAGGGTCGTACTTGATTCATACTGTTCTGTCTGTTCAGAGTACTCCCAGAAGATGATGTGAATCAAGTGAGACAGAACATTTCGGCGTACTCCGTAGTTACTCTATGAATCAAGTACGCCAGAACATTTGCAGAGCAATATAAACAAAAATGGCTATTTACTTCACGAACAAGGAAAGTAGCAGTTCCGAGTCTGATAGCGACTCAAAACAGGAAATGGTCTTACTGACACTATTCCTGTAAGAGTTCCTTGTTTTAAAGCTAATGTTTGTGGAAGTTTCTATTCCATTTAGTCTTTCCGCCATTTTTGTTTGATCACGTGACCTCTCTACTCTGACCACACCACCTCGGACGGCGGTGTACTCGGAACAGCTTCTGCACAGCTGTTCTCTGATACTTGATTGGAATTCTGCCTGTCCAGAGTAAAAAGCGTACTCAGAACAGGTGAATCAAGTATGACCTAGGTGTACTTAACGCATGGATGAATGGTTATAGTCCATTGCTGCATAATATTGCACCCGTAAATACATTGTCATCAAGGTTGAATATGGACTACAGTTGCACTCCAAAATATTTCTTAACAAATCAGATAGAAAAAAACAACAGCAAAAATAATCATTAAAATGCTCTTGCTTCTGGACTTAAAAACATTTTCACTGCGGTTTATAATCGAGTATTGGTGATATAATACCTTTACACGTGAAAATAATTGATTTCTAAATGTTTTGGTGAAGTAAAATTTTGCAACCCTTACCCCCTTTGGTAGCGTCTCCTGTTTTGTAATAGGGATCTGCCAGTCTAATTATAACCTTAATTCGTTCCTAATACATCAAGCGTCCTATCCAAAAGGATACCAGTGATATCTTATGCATAGGGAAGTTTTGGGAAGCATCCAAAAAATAGGCAGATACCATATCAAAGTGTCAGAGGTCCTTTGCTCAAAATAACGATCACGGGACAAAAACGGCCCCACCAGAAAGTCACCAGGGGCTTTGCCAGTTTTTAATAGATACCTATAAATTCAAGGTTTTGAACAAAACGCAGGTGAGCGATCCAGGATTAATTGGTCCTCTTTTATTGTGTGTCAATACTTGAAATGATATTATAGTACATGATAAATGATGTTTCCAAATGAAATGTTTACTTTAAGTACGTCATTTTCTTAATATGGCAATACACATATATACACGTAATAGCAAAACAGGCATTTCCCAAACTACGAGGGTTAGTCAAAAATAACTGAGCCCTACCTCATTATATCTTAGCCTCACATTGTAGACTAGAAATATAATCATATTTTATAAGTTTAACATGTCATAGACGTTTTGACTTAAAATAATACACCCAGTGAAGCTTCTGTTATGGTTGCTAGGTAATTAAAGATCGTCAGTCAGAGTTATTCGTTCGTGATCTCCGCCACCAGGAATATACAGTATGTTTGAGAAAAGCTTGTGGGCTTGAAAGTTTTTGAGAAAGACATATTTGACATTTATTTGAATAAATATGTCATATTGTCTTTTCATTATACTTGGTTCGTAAATATTTAGGTGAAAACTGATTGCATGCATTGCCTAGCAACAAAATAAGTCAAATACACGAGGATTGTGTCGCCATGGAAACAGAATCATTTATTCCAAACAAGGAAGTTAATATTTCTGAGGGTTTGTTTGTGTATGTAGTACTGCGAAAGCATTATTAAGCTATTATTTTATGTTTTGTATTAAAATTGTGTCAATATGAATGTGAGTGGGGTAAATTATAGGACTTGAGGCACGTAAAAATTTGCTAAATTCTGAAATCAAACTACCATAGCATCTATAATTTGGTATCAGTTGTTTTCTTTTCTGTGGCACTGAGTAGGTACATGTAATAGGTATCAAACGACAGTGAATGCAGCATTACATTGGCATAATCGTTTCCATGGCACTGCTTAGATACTGATGTATTACAGCGTGAACGCACCCGTTTGACAGGTGTTGTTCAGCTGCCTACCTACCAGTTTTTAAGGCATACCAATTAGGTTTAAATTCGAAATTGAAATCATTGGATTCATATTTCAAACGTACGTATATTATCATAAAATAAAGGTCAAATTCGATTATGGATAAAATCCACTGATTATTATCAGAGTTATGGCCCTTGATCTCCGTAAGAAAAATGGTTTCTGGCAATATCATTTGTGTATTGGATTCATATTTTATACACAGGTAAATAATTATGAAATACATGTCAAGTTTGAATAAGGATAAAATCTACCAGGTATTGTCAGAGTTATGGCCCTTGATCTCTGTAAGAAAAATGTTTCTGGGTGATATTTTTGGAATACATTGCTTTATTGGATTCATATTTCATACACAGGTATATAATCATAAAACGCATTTCAAGTTCGATTAAAGATGAAATCTACTCATTACTATCCGAGTTATGGCCCTTGACCTAAGTCAGAATTTTGTTTCCATTCAATGTATTACGAATGAATGGATGGAATTTTACAAGTTTTTACATACACTTTGATATTGACAAGATCTATGTTAGGATTGTTTGTGTCAATATATGCAAATTTATGAAAGAGTTATGGTCCTTGACTCGTGTCAGAATTTCATATTGGTTAAATATCTTAAGACTGAAGGAAGGGAATTTGATAAAAAAAATGCATATGGATAGATATTGACAAAATCTGGGTTGGTTTATAACAGAGTTATGGTCTAATCATGTTAGAATTTTGTTTTTGCTTCTTATTACAAGTATGAATGGATGCATCTTGACACACTCCGTAATATATGTTTGCACAATTGACAATTATAAAACCAGCCCAGATTTTGTCAATATTAGTGAATCAGTCATATCTGGGAGATTTCTCTCTCATACAATGGCCTAGGGCGGGAGCATCTGTGTCACACTGACACATTTCTAATTTCCTTCAATGAGATGTTCCTCCCGTGTAGGGGTCCAGCTTAAGTGGCCAAAAGATGAAACATGGTGGTCGCCAGAGTATCTCATTCTTGTTTATTAATCGAACAATATTGATTGGATCTGTAAATCAATCGCGACCTTATTGTGATTTAAGAGTTGTGAGGACCACAGCTTACTTAAAAGCTTAAATGGATGTGTAGGGAAAAACATTTACAGGTCTGCATATAACGTTTTTACCTAAAATGGAGACGAGAGGTGCTGGATAGTTTATTTTGATTTGTCTCTTATCTCTCCACAAATTCATACGATTCTATTTCAAGTTATCGAAGGGAACACCTTCAGACATTTTAGATGATTTAAATAGGCAGGTAACAACTTTTGTTTTATGATAGATATCCAATCAACGATGGCCAATCATGTTTAGATGACAACTAAGGCCCACCATGGCTCAAGTTGAGATTTTCTTTTGCTCTTACTATCTGATAGTCATGAGCCACTGTCTTTGTTTAATCATAGTGTAATAATTGTAGCTCACCTCAGTCGAAGGCTAACGGGTGAACAAAAGGTATACCAGTCACTCCAGTGTCCCAGTTTATCTTGCCCCCCCTGGACAGCTTTTCCCCCGGGGTAGGCCAGCTGTGTTGACTTGCTCCCTGGGGGACAAGCTGTCCTGGGATATCTTGCCCCCAACCCTGGTTATTTTTATTCCCGGAGGGCATGCTGTCCAGGGTGGTTTATCTTGCCTTCCACCCAACGCTTTTAAAAAATAATACATGTCAATATGTTGTTTTTCTGTATCATTTTAATGAATTCAGGTCCTCCATAAGTCATAAAATGAGAAATCAATGCCTTTGTGGTCATTATTGGTTTTATTAGATTAAGAGGTAAAATTATATATCAAAATATTTAACCTCATCTTGAATAAAAAATATAAAGATAAAGTGATTTAAAGCTTTAATTTTATCTAAGCTGGTGTGTGGCTGCTCATAATCTGTTAATTAATGGGTTCCCAAGGGATGAGAGAGCGGGAGGGGTGGGGGACAAGCTGTCCAGCGCAGTTTATCTTGCCCCTCCCCATCCTGCATAACAAAAATTAATTTCCACTTATTTTAAACTATATGATGAGAAAATGGATTGATTATAAACATGATTCTAGTCAAATTCAGCTTTTTTGTCACATTGTTTTGTATTCTTGGTTGCAGGGGTGGAGGCAAGCTATTCAGGGCAGTTTATCTTGCCCCACCCACCTGGGTATCCAAATAAATTTCTTTTGATAATTCTACCTTTTTCAAGCCATCTTAATGTTCAGATGTACCAATATAAACATAATACAAGTCAATATTCAGCTGTTTTTTTTTTTTGTCCAATTGTTTTGTATGTTTAGTTGCAGGGTTACGGGGCCAGCTGTCCAGGGCAGTTTTTCTTGACCACCACCCACCTGAGTATCAAAGTAAAATTATTTTGCTAATTCTACTATTTTGAAACCATCTTAATATGGAGATGTATCAATTATAAACACAATTCAAGTCAAATTCAGCTGTTTTCTTTTTTGTATTGTTTCATATTCTAAGTTGAAGGGGTGGGAGGCAAGCTGTCTAGGGCAGTTTATCTTGCCCCCACCCACCTAGGTATCAAAGTAAAATTATTGTGCTAATTCTACATATTCTAAACCATCTTTATGGGTCGATATACGATGGTCATCCAATAAGTTCTAACAATAACCCCATAATATACTGACGGACTTTAATAACGCAACACTTGGATAACAGCTTTAATTTATGTCTCGAAAAAGAAGGCAGAACAATAATTTTGACTGTATGTTAAAAGGCATTCATTTGTGGGTACAACATGGAAAACTTGTTCAACTAAGATGAACTTAATGCATTAAAATGTAAACTTTTTAGATAGGTGTCAACTGTTTCATGTTACCAAATGTTATGGATGAAAGATTCCCTACTTCTTTAAATCAAGAAACACTAAAATCATCAAATTTGTATCATGATCTTTGTTAGTCATCGAGAAATCACTCTCATATTGATTGACTGGTCTGCGATTCAGCGTATCTGAGTATATGACGTTTATCTGGGTGTACCCTTTCATTCAATAGCTTAAAATCTCCTCTACTTAAGCAATGTTTTAAAGGCTAAATTCAAATGGAGAAAATAACGTCGTCCAATTTAGTTGTACAATTAAAACAAAAGTGTTTGCTGAAGAAGCCAACTCATGATGACATTATCGAAGCAAAAGAAGTTTACATTCAACAGTCTTTTGGAAGATATAAGGGGAAGTTAGTGTTGCGTAATTAAAGTCCGTCAGTATACAAAATCTATTTCTCTAGGACGTGTTTCAATGATCTTTACATGCTATTTAGAATATAGGAAATTGAAGCACCTGTTCAATTATTTTCCACGTTGCAAATGCAATGGTTGCTAGGCAAATAAAGAGCACAAAGTAAAGGGCCATGGACAGGAAAGTATATGTGGTATTTATACCCAAATTTCTAAGAAATTACAAAGTTCTCTTTAAAACTTTTTTATATACACTGAACCGAAGTTATAAGTAGGCACTATACAATTTTTTCTCCCATTCAGAAAGTAATAATCGCTTTTCCAAAAGTTAAATTCTATAAAAAGGTCCAAGGCTTTGGCGAGACTCTGCAAATAATGTCATTTCAAAATGACTGGTAGATCTTGCACAGACGGGGTCCGAGTAAAGGTACCATCATTTCAAAAAGTCGCACTTTTTAGTGTGATATAAACTATTCATCAGATACGTCATCCATTTATATTTTAATTAGTTTGAAAATGTTTATAACAGGTGTGATATAAGATGAAAAGAATCAAAAGTTTTTTTGACAATTGAACACTCCATTTCTCTTCTACGTTAACATGAAGACAGCCAGGGTCAACAACTTCATTAAAGGATTTTTAACTTAACCATGCGGTTTGCATATTCACTTTGCATTGCTCTTTACGCTTTATTATCTGCGGCACAGGAGTGCAATTTTCAGGGGTTCTTCATTATGAATTGGCGTCACTGATCTGCTTAAAAATTAAAAGAAATCTTTTACAAATAACTTTAAAATGACCTTTAAATTTTCAGATTAAAATCGGAAGTTGATACCAAATTAGTATAAATTATCGTACGAAAATGGGCTCATCAAGTTGCATGCTGTTTTGTCAAACATATTAACATAAAATAAAACACATATAATGATTTTGGTACGTGCAGCTGATGATTTCCGAAAATTTTGGAAAATTCGGAAATTTTTCAATTTTTAAAAATTCATAAAAAATCTGTCATAAGCAAAATGTCAAGTGTTTTGTGTTTTTTCAAGTCGACTAGGCAGGTTTGTAATCACCGGTACTTGAATTTGATGAAAACTGCACTCAAAATGCTTATTTTCTTCAAAAAGTTGATTTTTGCATTTTTGAACCCAAAAATCGTGAAGTGATAAAAAAACTCTTCCAAAACACCACTTAGCTTTAGTCCATTACAAAGCACATGCTTGGGCAAAAATTCATTTCAATATCACTAGGGCTTAGTCAGAAAAAAAGAAATTGAAAAGTGGCTACTTAGAACTTCGGTTCAGTGTAGATGAATAAAGACATTATGTATGTTGATTTTGAACGTCATAAATAATGGTTTAGCTTGCGACTGTGGTGTTAGCAGGTTTTAATTATTGCATGTTATCGATTTTTTTCTGTAAAAGTGGGTTGTACTAAAGTATTGATTGAAATGTTATTACGTATTTTCTATACGTTCAGAAGAATATAGACCAGATTTATCGAAACATGTGTCTATTAATACGCAAATCGATCATAATGGCTTATTTAAGTGTTCAAAATATACTGTTATATAATTAGCGTCTTAAATGAGACAAAATGTAATTTTATGTTGTTGTCTAGCAACCAAGAACGTCCACAACAACTTGGTAAATGCCATTGTGGTATTTGCTTTTATGGATCAATTGTGTATTCAGACAACATCACCAACCACTAAATAACTTTCCAAAGAAACAAACTGCATCTTTGACTAACTCTACCCCCAGCAAAAATTAGTTAAAAATGTGATTTTCGTGGCCAAGGGCTCTCACAGTATTGTTTACAAAGTAGTATAGCATCAGATCAGGTTGTGATAAAGACTCCATATTTAAAACATGAGTAGACAATACACATAGCCACATGCAATGGGTAATATAATTCTGATTTCAATAACAGTTTCTGAGATATGTGACCATTGTCAGAACTTATTGGATGGCCCTCGTATCAATTATAAACACAAATTCAGCTTTTTTCTTTGTCATATTGTTTTATAATTTAAGTTGCAGGGGTGATGGGTAAGCTGTCCAGGGCAGTTTGTCTTGACCACCACCCACATTGGTATCCAAGTAAAATTATTATGCTTATTCTACTTATTTTAAATCATCTAGTTGTGGAGATGTATCAATTATAAACATAATTCGAGTCAAATGCAGCTGTTTTCTTTGTCCTTTTTTTCGTACGCTTAGTTAAAGGGGTGGGACTAGCTGTCTAGGGCAGTTTATCTTGCCCCCACCCACCTGGAAAATCAAAGTAAAATAATTTTGATAATTCAACATTTTCTTAACCATCTTATTGGGTAGATGTATCAATTATAAACACAACTCAAGTCAAATTCAGCTATTTATTTTTATCTCATTATTTTATATTCTAAGTTGCAGGGGTGGGGGCAAGCTGTCCAGGGCAGTTTATCTTGCCCCCCCCCCCCACCTAACTGGGAATCAAAATAAAATAATTTTGCCAATTCAAACATCCTCTCTTCTGAAACCAGTGGACTTATAAAACTCAAATTTCATATTTCATGTGTGTTTGTTTTTGTTAATGCTTCATTAGAGTTGCTTTCACAATGAAAAGTTTCCTGAATGTTACAGAAGTGGAAGTTGTGAGGGACAGAGCATTACTATCACCGACGGTGATGATATCCGTGTTTTAACCTGCGCCGACAACAGTATAGAAGGCATAGCTGTGGTGGAAACAAAGACAACGTACATCATCATTGAAAATGCCGGAAGTGGTCTATTCTGGTTTGGCTTCGATGGTAAGGAAATAAGTTTTGACTAGTACATGTATAATTGAGCCAGTAAACACGTTTATACGAATCAAAATTGCAAATGTGTAAAATAAGAAACCTGCACAAATTGCATAGATTTCATGTTTTGTACCTTTTAAATAGATGATCTCACATAAGTGTTCATGTTTTATTGAATTTTTAAAACGAGTTGAGGAAAAGAGATAAAATGCGAGGCTTGCTGAGCATTTTATCTCTTTCTCGCCACGAGTTTGATAAATTCAATAATACAGGGACACGAATGTTAGATTCTATTTATCATATGACATTAAGATACCTTTGAAATCTCATTTCTGGCGTTAAAAAGTTATAATTGCGTCATTGTGTAGGCAACATTGTTATAGACATCATAACGTTTCCCGAAAATCTGTAAACCACTAGCGGTTAATCTATTTATTGCATGGCGTTATTTCACTCCCAGACGTTACGTCATATGATAAATGTTTGTATGCTTTAAAACAAAACCAGAGATCTAGATACTTAGAATGTGCTTTAGAGATTGTTTTGTGAATATAGATACGTCGAATGCAATTAAGAGAGTACACGACCCTTAGGTTTGCACTATAGTCATTTTGTGAGTCTTTCCGTCCGTTAGCAGTTAGTGAACACGTTCATGACTCATGCACCGCATGGTAAATTTTAATCACATTTAGCATGCATATGCATGTCAACATGCTCTAACCATTGGCATTCAAAACTACCTTTTTGATGGACGAGGGTAATGGTGAGCATCAGTCTAGCCTGTCGTGGTCAGTTAGTGAAAATCATCTTATCCCTTGAATCTTATGGAATAATTTGGATCAAATTTTGCATACTTATTATAATTAAATTTGGGCCAGCCATGGTATACAAAAACTGTGAAAATGGTTTGCCGACCATCATTTTGGCTGTTGAGGTATTTAGTTAAAATGCTCATCACTCATAAACCGCATGGTATATTTTAATCAAACTTCGCGTACTTATACATTTCAACATTCTCATCTGGACCTTGGGTGTTAGGTGGTTCATGATTTATCATAGACCAACCTATGTCGTGCATATCACTTCCAGTTGATTGTTTAGTTAATATAGAGCTATCGAATGTAATTTAGAGATCGCTTAGTTAATCTAGATCAATCAAATACAATTTAGAGAATGTTAAGTTAATCTAATACCGTCAAATACAACTTTGAGATTGTATAAGTAATCTAGATCCGTCAAATACAATTTTGATATTGTTTAGTTAAATTTGTACACTTGCCCTTAAGCTGAAAATGCTAAATACAGAAAAAAAATGTTTTTTCTATGGTTAGGGTTGTGTTCGTGAGTTTGTCACTTTCCCATTGGTATCCTGGGTCAGGTGTGGTACTTGATTATATCGATTCCTGATCTTTGCGCCCTTACTTACTTTGTGAAAATAATTGAAAAAATGTGCATTTTGTTATAATAAAACACAATTGAAATGGGCAAAGTTTCAGAAAAAAAATCAATGTTTCTGATAGTGGCTCTGATATGGATAATGAATGAACCCACTTTTTCAGGCTCAAATGAGCATGAAATTGGTCATACTCATAGAGTGAGCGTTAAAATAACAATTGTTTGCATATTTTAGAAAGATGAATACAACATCTGAGAGATCATACTAAATTCTTATCAATTGTATTTTTGATTACAAGTGCAGCGTCATTTTCATGACTGTTTTGGGTACCAAAAGTAACCATCTCAATGAGACGATTGTTTCCAGCACCAACAAGATAATAATGTTTTGCTTGAAAAAGAAGAAAAATGATTATCAATTATTCGACCTTATCTGGAGGCATGGACAAAACCAGCTATAAGAATGCGCCCAGCTAAGGCTAAATAGCTAAGTCAAATTGAGATGATAGACTAAAGTGACTTCAATTTCAGCTGCAGGAAAAAGCGCTCCTGTGAGAGTAAATTGTCCAGGAATACCTCAAGTTCGATGTATGAGTAAGTACAAAGTAAAAACAGCAGTTTCTTTTAAAAAGCCCAAGTCACTATGTGAGGGCCAATTACAATACGAATTTGGGCAATTGAAAAATTTGAGGGGGGATGGGGGTATTACAAAATCTATTGTGAGTTAAAAAGGTAGGGTAAGTATTACCTGGATATACCAAAAGGACAGGCCATGGACTTACCTATAACACTGTGAGTAACAAATACGAGAACACAGACATCAACAGAATATTTTAATTAAAGTTAGGCAGCCAATTCTCTCTCTCTCTCTCTCTCTCTCTCTCTCTCTCTCTCTCTCTCTCTCTCTCTCTCTCTCTCTGACATTTGGATTATTTATTACAATTGTATAATATCACAGAGCACTGAATCACGAAACCAGGGCAACATATTATGAAAAAGTTGTTATGTTAAAATTGAGTTGATATTACAACACTCTTTTCAATATTATGATTGATGAATAATCCCTCAGGACCAGAATTGAGCTTAATATCATAATTCATACTAACTTAAAGGTAAAAGATAAAATCATTCAGCTAAACAAAGGGATACTATCTCTCTAATTACAGTTTGAAAGCAAAGATACTCCGTTTGACACATACAATTTCGTAGACTCATTTTTTTAAATTGAACAAAGGTGTTACATAGTGGAATCCTGGTTCAGATGACTAGAGCTATAAAGGAAATTCTAATGCACTTGCAACGCGACGTTTGATTGGATAAAGTCATAAATTTGCGACAGTATATCCTGCGATATACTGCCGGAAACCCGACGTCGTTACGTAACGTCGCTTTTCATTGGTTGACAAGTGAATATATGCAACTGGCAAGCGGTTTTATGCAGCTGGCAGCCGCTGGACGTATAGGCACAACAAAGCACATGTTCACTGGGTTTTTTTTAAGGAAAATGTTAATAGTGCATCAGAATGGGGATAACCATATTCTAAATTATCATTTGGGGAGGGTATTGTCGGATATACGTTCGGAAGTCACGTTTTTTGGCTCCACTTACACGTCACTGTAAAACTAAATTTCAGACCTTATATCCGACGATATACCTCCCCAGATAAAAATTTTGAATACAGTTATCCCCTAAGCAAGACCAATCACTGTCCGAAAGGTTTAACAACAATAGTAAAATCTACTCCAACCACATCCCCATGGACCTCGACTACTGACCTACCTACAGTGTTGATTCTGTTGTTGTTGTTGATATATGAGCCATGGCATGTGATTTCCAACAATGTGGTATTTTGACAAGTGTAGACTCAGACGAGCCTGTGCAGCCTCCTTATAAGCTTAGAAACTCCAAATGACGTTCAGTCAGTCGCTTATTCAAGCGACAAGCAAAGGCTCTGATCAGACTGCGCGTATGCGCAGGCTGGTCTGAGCCTTTGCTGGTGGCACTTAACACATTGTTGGAAATCTTATGTCGCGGCTCATATTGTGTGTTGTTCCTACCATTGCATGAGGGGTTTGTGCTGTGACCTCGTTTTTTAATGTAAACTGAAGTGTCCTTTTTAGCTTTGGAATTATCTTGTTGAATAGAAGAATGAGCTAATTGTTTACTTGAATTGCATACTTGTTGATGTGCATAGGTCCAGATAAGGATAGTTATTGCGCCTAAAATGTAACTATGTTCTCACTCATGAAGTTAAATGTGTTATATGTGCTTAAAAGAACCGTCTTATTGAGACGGTAATGAGACTGTTCTTTTGAGTACCCAAAACACATATTTTTGATGCGAAGTAAGAAAAATAATTATCCAGTAGGCACTCTTACCTAGAGGCCTGGATTTGTTCAGTGTCTCAAGGTAACTTACGAATCATGTTCAATTTCTTCATTTAATCACAGATAAACGCTCTAAAATGCTTGAGTTCAGATTGATTTTTGTTCATCAAATTCACATTGTATCTACTTGCTTTAAAATTATATGAAAACTTTAACGTTTGATGTCTGGGAATGAAATAACAAATTACGGTTTTGTCATCGTGGATAATTAATCAATGACAAAACCGTATAATTATGACTATACCGTAATTGACAATTTTTAATATAGTTTTAAAAAACACATCAAAAATCTGATTTTATCTCCGTTTCGCAAACCAGCAAAGAGGTTGTTAACAAGACGATGCAATTTCTCTCGAAGCAAACATATGCAAAAGCTCATTTTGTCAGCCTATCTTTGAAGATAATTTTACTATAAACCCGGAGTGGTTGACGAGCCCCAAATTGCCGAAGCAGTATGACCTCAGTGGATAATGCAAAAGGCAAGTTACAGATCCATTCAGCAATGGGGTCTAACTTGTACAAATGTTAAGACCCAAGTTTCAAAATTGAAAATAAGTAGATCATTATAAAATAAAAAAAATACCCATTTAGTTTTTTGCATTTCTTACATACGATTGATATATTTTATTTATTTATATTTTTCCACACATATCTTCATATACTATTGCCATAAAGATAAGCATATTCCATTTGATAACACCACTTAGATTTTAGAAACGGTAAGAATGAAAACTTTTGAGAGATACCAAAATTTTATATGTGGTATACAACAAAGCAGAATACCAGCGATCTGATAAAGAATATCTGTGGAATCTTTGACGTGTTTATAGGCTGCAAACACCTTACAAAAATTATCCATACTTTTAAAAAAAATCAATGAAAACAGCATGGAGGCAAAGAATCAGCAAAATTTAACAATAAGGCTGTGACAGTTGGATTTTCTTTAAAACTTTCTCTTTGGAGCATACACTTTAAGGATCTGGTGCAAAACGTCACGAAATGCCTCATGATAATCCACTTCTTCCGGTTTATGCTGTGTATAGCCTTCACACTGTCAAATAAAAACTCTGCACATTTTCATCATGAAATTCATTGGGTATATGCGTTCAAGATATGAAATCCTGTCCCACTCATACAGTAGAGTCCAGCAAAATTCACAATGATTTTGATACAGCTGGTTTCCAGTTTAAGACATATCAGCCGAGCTCATCCCACACATGCTCAATAGGGTCAAGTCTGGCAACAAGCTCGGCCGTGGAAGACTGGCAATGTTCTGTTGATTTTTGTTTTCCTCCATGATGCGAGTACAGTGAGGTCTTGCAATATCTTCTCGGACCACCATGTTCTGGCCCTCTAGCGAGTCCAAGGGTGACCTAACACCAGATTCCAAGATTTCGTCCTGGTACTTTTGAGCGTCAAGGTCCCAGTACCCACCTTTAACTGTATCAGGTAGTCGTCAGATAATGCACCACGTACCATAATGCTTCAGTAACAATTCCTTGCACTCAAGAATTAATGTAGACCGTTTCCTTATTGTGATATTGCCACTCTCTGTAAGTTCTTTCAAAGGTCTGCTTACAACACTCCGAGACACGTTTAATACCCTTGCAATGTCATCTTGCTGCATACCAGCGTTCCTAATGACAATTTTACACATTCTGTCCGCTTTTTTTTGTAGGTTCATCCAACATACGCGTTTTAAGGCTATTTCATGACTCAACAGCAAAAGAAATTCATTCTTGCATATCAACCCCTGGAAAGTACTGTGTTGTAAGCTTCTCGTTCATGGACAGTAGTAAAAGAAACTAATCGAACTTATCCAAATTCAGTAGTCCAAATACAAGTGTATATGTCGAATATAACCCAAAACTCGAATTATTTCATTGCTTCGAAAATCATAATCGTATAAAATTATGCTGAAAAAAAAGTAAGTGAGTATGATCAGGAAATACCACAATCACAAACCGCAGGCAACTCCATGGCACCGCGAGGAAGAGCCGCTCAACCATCACAAGCCACCAGGAAGACAAATGAAGCAAAGCAATCATCTCTCTCTTTATGGCAATAGTATATTTATTTGCATGATCACTTATTCAGATTGTCCATCCTTTGGTAAACTCATAAACGGCTGAAGTGTTATTACAGCAGATTGTTTTGGGTGGGAATACGTATCTTCTAATTTCGCATGACCTCTTATTCAGACTGTCCATCTCTTGGTGAACTCATGAATGGCAGAATTGTTACAACAGAAGTCTTATCCACAGGAGTAGAAGCAATATATGAATGTAATAAAGGTTATGATATCATTGGCAACGTCACACGAATATGTCTTGAAGACGGAACTTGGAGTGGAGCTGCACCAGTATGCAAAATAAAAGGTTTCTCCTATTACATTTCTTCTCAGCACTTCTTCTTTTCCCGTTGAAGAGGCTTTAAATTTCTTTACATTCTTGATAAATTTACATGATTTTGTTATCATCTGCTGATGGACGCGAATGTGAAAGTGTGTTTAAGTAAAGCACTCACAAAAGGACAAAATCATCCTGTCGTTTTCAGATGTAAGTAAATCATGTCCTAGTTGCAATTTTTAATTTGACAAAATTGTATTTGAATGCTTTTCGCAAAAACAAAAAGACCTTGAAGTAAATAAAATGTAGGGAAATACAAGTATAATACTGTAAATTCTGAAATTTTTGCGAGGGTTTTATTTTGCGAAACTTCGAATATACTTCGCATATGAGAAGTTTCTTGAAAATGAAATCCTAGCGCAATGGCGTAATCACACTGTCCATTACTGATATAGATTTACATGCCCTAGTCACGAATTCTTAATGTTGCAAGTATGTTTTAACGCTATTCACGAAAATAAAATTCTCACGAAAATTTCCAGGTTTACTGTAGTGTTATTGTTTCAGACTGTGGTTCCCTACCCAAACCAGAAAACGGAAACGTACAATATTCTAGCAGCACAACTTATGGATCAATGGCCAGTTATACTTGTGACCCCCAGTATGCTGTTGTGGGTGTTAAGGAGCTAGTTTGTACAGAAAACGGAATTTGGAGTGGTACATTTTTGGGCTGTAGAATCAATGGTAACTATGATGTTTTGTATTTCTTTAAGCACATGTTGTTTTTTTTTTTTTATTTTTTTGTTTTGCTTTTTAATGTTTTTAAGTCTATTGTCCAATCTATTTAGATATTGAGCCTTGTCAACAACTAGAAAATAACAGTAGAGTTGCATCCTGAAATATGTGTGACATATGGCCAAAATGTTCAGGATTCGATTGTATCAATATTTAATAACGAATTAAACCATCATCAAACCATCATTAATTAAGTCGTCATTAAACCCGGTTGTACAAAACTTTTAATGACGAATGTTTGTCGTTAAAGCAGAGAGTTTGTCATTAAAGTTAACGATGGTCCAGGGGTAGTTTTAAACCGTCATTAGCGGAAATAAAGATGGCCGCCAATGTTGTTTTTCATCGACTCGGACCGATGAAACCAAAGAAATGCTCGAAATCGACGCCTAATGAAGATCTAGACGTTGTTAAAATGGCCAAAGAGATCAAAAATACATAAATACATACTGGAGCAAATTCTGCATGAAATAGAAACCAAATCAAAACGAGTAAACAATATCGGCAAAACGTCCAGTGTCCATTTGGCTATTTCATCGTCCTTCTGTTGTTTTGACTGCTGACGTATTGAAATCGACATGACGTGATGAAATAAAATGACAGACCGCACACTAGTAATTTGCATAATAAACCGCATTCATTATTATTTAACTATTTGATTATTTAACTAAGGTATCAGTAGGGGCAGGGACTGGGAGTCCGGACCCCCCCCCCCCCCCCCCACGCCTGGAAAATGATACAACTGTCCGAAAAATTACGAAGCTCCTCAGCCAAAATGACATTTAAATATTGTAAATCGTATGAATTCATATTTGATCATTTAAATAAGGATTCAGTAGGGACAGGACCTGGGCGTCCGGACCCCCACCCCACCCCCCTTTGCGAAATGATAAAACTGTAGGAGGTCACCCTCTGAAAAATTACGAAGCTCCTTAGCTAGCAATCAGCGTTGGCATTACACCTCATCCCCAAGCAATATGACATTTAAATGGTGTTTCCCTGGTAAGCAGGCCAATGATGGCCCACTTCGCTTACTGTAAATAGGTTTTTAGGCATGGACCTCATCTCCCCTCTGTAAAATATTAGTAATTTGATGTCAACAAAACACTCTGAACCTGGACACCATACTTTCCCACCCCCTCACTGACTCGAGGGGCCGCGAGTTCGAACCTCACAGGCGTCACTGCGTTGTGGTCCTTGAGTAAGACACATTTATCCTAGCTAAGTACTGAATCAATACAGGAAGACCCGTCTCTGTTTAACTGAAAGTTTGTTGATGGGACGTAAAGAATCAAATCAAACAAACAAACAAGACCCAAAATGCCGTAGTGGTATGTCCTTTCTAGGTTTGTAGTCATCTCTTTTCGGAAGAGAGAGCTGGTAATGCCTTCTAGATGTCATGTAATAGCTGTCAGTGTTATGTGTATCTTTCTCATGGTGCAATGAGTTGGTCTACAATGTGTAATTGTGGAACTCGCGGATCCAGAGGGGGGCAGGGGGTCCGGACCCCCTTAAATAGGGTTTCCTAGTAATAATGGTCCGGATCCCCTGAAAAATCATGAAGCTAGAAAGCCAGCATTCCATATTGGGCCATCATCGGCACGCCAGCGACGAAACGCCATTTAAATACATGATGGCGATCCGCTTTTTGTGGTATTAGGATCATAAACTAAAAATAAAAACTGGAACTGCACATGCTGACTTACAATGACATTTACGGGATTAATGTGTTCAAAATTTTCATTTGAGGGGGGCACACCATCGGCTAAACGGTCGGAAATTTAGTTTTACAACGACACGCGAGCGGAGCCATTAAACATGATTTGCGAACGTATCCGACGATACACCTCCCGAAATGACAATTGTGAATTTGGTTATCCCCATTCTGCATAAGCCGAGAACACCTTTGTTTTTCTCGTTCTTTAAACATTATTTCATTTTAAAGAAAAGCCTACATTTACATTTTCAGCTCAGATATTGATGCGACATCAAATCTGCTGAGTGGTAGAGTGCTTGACTCGAGACCAAGGAGTTGCGGGTTTGAGTCTCATCGGCGTCACTATTATCTTTGAGAAAGACACATTTATCCTTGCTGAACACTGGTTTAGCCTAGAAAGAACCGTCCCGACATACATGTAACTGAAAAATGTTGACTGGGACATTAAGTTTCAAATCAATCAATCAATCAAACAACATATTCCAAGGAATACCTGGGATATAGAATGCCTAAACACAATTTTGGTCAAAACTTGAAATTTGAAATTGCTGGTGTGAGTTTGAAAAAAAACCTCAAGGCCAGGGTAACCTAAATCTAATTATATTAATTCTTTTCCGTCTCCAGACAGTGTATCTCCAAGATCTATGAAAATCCACATAAGGGTTCATACGATAGAGAGCTCAGAAAATGCTGATATTCAGTCTTGAAGGGATGGTGGCCCACAAGATTAGGTCAAGTCACCAACTCTATATTGTAACGTACGCAGCCCTAAAGTCGTCATAGCCCTAAGGTCGTCAGTTTTCTTTTTGCCTCGCTCTCTTTCGTCCACATCATCGAAACTTCTCAGAGGGGGCATCATTTGAAAGGAAATTATCTGCCCTGTGTATTGATATATAACGTACAGCCAAGGTATAAAAGGCATCCGAGTGGTAGGCGTTGAAATGGGGGTACCCAATTGTATGCAAAATTGGAAGTCTGTCGAGAGCTGAAGGTGATATTGATATCGAAATTACTAAACTGTACATTTGTTCCACATAAACACTTGCATTTTTATATGTACAGAAGATATCAAATTAGCAATAATTACATTCCTATGACCGATAAGACATTCCCTAACAAAAATAAAAGGTCGGAAAGTGAGATGACGACTTTAGGTCTGACCTGCCGACTTTTGGGCTTCATAAAAATGGGTGATTTTTCTCCCTGTTTACTCACTTCGACTGTGTTAAAACAACGACTTGAACTCGTTTTATGCACCACCCTTTCGTATATCCCGCTCCTTGGGGGCCATGTGTACCAGGGACATAGCGGGGCTTAAGTGCCGGAGGCTAACCTCTGATGAGTCCTGGCAGTGCCGTAGATGTGCTGTGGTTTCATTTTCCACCCTAATAGCCTGCACACAGTCTGGTAAGCTCTTGTTTTCGTTGTCTAGATAGTATAATATGAAATAGGCACACCTAATGGGCAACCAACCACTATTTGATCTGAGAGGATAGCACAGAATACGGTATTTCTTGTGAGTCGGTACTCGTGTGAGTATAAAAAGTAAGGAAGAACGCAAATGTCAGGAATCGATACAATTAGTATCACACCTGACCCAGACCACTTTATGGGAAAGTGACAAAAGAACAAGAAAACGTCGAATACAGAGGCGCTTTGAGGTGCAACTCAGACGAGCCTGTGCAGTCTCCTTTAAAGCTTGGACACTCAAAATGATGTTCAGTCAGTAGCATAACACTCTTTTGAAATTCAAGCGACTAGAAATGGCTCTGATCAGACTACGTGTATGCGCAGGCTGATCCGAGTCTTTACTGGTCGTACATATCACATTAGTGGAAATCTCATGTCGTGGCTCATTTCAAAGGCGCGACGATGCACGTGGCAGTTGGCGTTTGGCTCAAGATGTTATCACGTCGTGACGTAACGTTATAAGAATTGTGACGTCACGTCATGGGGATCACGCAGCCGCTTGCCTGAAAGAGCTATCACTACCGTTCAAGCTCCTGGTGATAGAAAAAATCCCTCAGTCTCATGGCTAAAATATGACTTTAATATCAACAAACCTGGCATCTTCGCGATTCACTTTTACTTTTTGTATTTTTTCAATGCTAATGATGATCACGACATATTTTTCAACAGTAGAATTAGGTTCTTAGTAAGATCTAGATTGGTTCCCCGTATCGACTCCGTATAGATACCGGAACTTGGCGATACCGAAAATATTTCCTATTCATATTTGAAGATGAATGGGCGTGAATAGAACAGAACAGAGCCTCTCTAGTCGTAAAGCAACCAACCCTCGTGTTGCCCCGCTCTGCGCGGGGCAACACTCGTTGGTTGGTTGCTATTAAATGCTCATAATTGCCAAATCCTAAATTTTAAGTCCGAGTAGCTGAGCATGCCAGTTTAAATCAGTATATGTTGCAAATCCCAAAGACATGGTTACTCATGAAGTGGCTCATGTATGCCAACCACACTCAAAACGCCTACAGGACTATTAACACCTGAATAAAGACATTTACACGACCAACACTGTCTCTCAGGTATTCTGTTTAAGCCTACGCCGACCGCTCATATGTGCTCATATGATCATGGCCACCTAGTTTACATCCATACCACCACCGCCATTTGGAGTTTCAATACACATCGAGGACCACCAACTTCGCTACTCAGGGCAACAAAATACGACTAGCAGCATCACCACTCAGACCTTTAATACGTCTGTAAGCCCATCAATACCGCCATTCGTACCTTCAATATATTTCTTAGACCACCAATAAGGTACTTAGACCTTCAATACTTCCCTTCAATCACCTACACTGTCACTAAATTAGACAACACGTCAAGGAATGCGAACATTGCCAGTCCACTCATACCTTCAGAGTACGCCCATATGGCCACCAACACCACCAACGAGACCTCCAGTATGTACCTGGGACCATCAACGCCGACTCTCAGACCACCAGTGCGTCCCTAAGATGACCTCCACCACCACTTAGACATATAGTACACGCCTACGACTACCAACACTGCCCCTTTAGCCTAGAACGCCCATAGGACCACCAGCGCCGGTGCTCAGACTTCCAGGACTTCTCTGAGGCCATACACACACCCATTTAAATAAACAAGTGCCATCACTCAGCCCTATATTGCGCTAATAGGGTCACAAAAACACCATCCATCGCTGACGACCTTAGGGCCTAGTTACTGACGACTTTAGGTCTTGGTGGTCCTAAAGTCGTCAGACAGACCCCTCTTGACAAAAGCGGTCTTTTAACGGTATTTTTGGGTAGTTTCAAGCCATTTTCTTTAGTTCATCCACTAGCTGGGTGGTTAAACTACCATCTGCTAAAGTCTATTCTTAGTCGGTGAAAGTCACCTATCTGGGACAATCGCCTAAATGCGTCAAGGTGACGACTTTAGGGCCGCGTACGTTACTGCAATAAAAGAATAATAATTTGGGCCTCGTCGTGCGAAAACCTGTCTTCGGGGTTTCTGACAAATCGGGTTTCAAACCAGTCTCCTCAGCTACAGAAAACTGAAATTTTACCTGTAGCAAGTTTACATATGAAACTTTCCAAAAAGTGAACAACAAAGGCGCTGATCAGGCTGGTCTGTTACTGTGTTGTTAAAAAAAAAACCCGAAGACAGGTTTTCTCGCGACGAGGCCCATATATATAAATTGACCAGAATCCATTGTTACATTGTTCGGTTCAAGATCAGACTGCGCGGATGCGCAGGCTGGTCTGTGCCTGTGTTGTTAAAAAACCAACCGAAGACAGGTTTCCTCGTGACGAGGCCCATATATAAAAATTGACCAGAATCTATTGTTCCATTGTTCGGTTCAAGAAATCACCTTCGGAAATCCTATTTTGGTCAAATCTGACATTGCAAAGTGCTGGTGTGACCTTGAAAATAAAATTAACCCCCCAAACAATGTATCTAATTCACACACTATAAAAACAGCCTTCATATGATGGTGACCTCGAAAATTATGGTCAAAGTCACCAAATCTAATCAACTCTCTCGAAGTTTTGGTCAAAGTCCAATCACTGGTTCACGGAAACGAAGCAGAGAGTTAAAGCTGATACGCGTATACACAAGCAAACAAGGAATATTTATGTCTCCCGCTGGAACGGTCGGGAGACATATTGTTTTTCCCCTTGCGTCCGTCCATCTGTCTGTCTGTCTGTCCGTCACAAAATCGTGTCCGCTCTATAACTTAAAAACCGTAAGTGATATTTCGACGAAATTTCATACATTTGTAAGGCACATTCAGACGACGTGTCATGCACAAGATCCATAAATCTTGCATGTTAATTTTTTTAAATAATTTCCCTTGTAACAAAACTAAATTTTTTGGTCCGCTCTGTAAATTGAACACTGTTAAAGCTATTTGGTTGAAACTTCATGCACTTCTAGAGCACAATGAAACAATGTGTCACGCACAAGAACCATAACTCCGCTTTGGATATTTTGGAGTTGTTCCCTTTGATCATTTGCAATGCTATTTCGTGTCCATAACCATAACAGGTATTTCAACGAAACTTCATACATTTGTAAAACACATTCAGACGACGTGTCATGCACAAGAACCATAACTCTTGCATGTACGTTATTTCCCTTGTGTCTGTTCGTGGGTATCCGTCACAAAACCGTGGCCGCTCTATAACTTGATAACCGTCAGAGATATTTCAACTAAACTTCATATATTTGTAAAGCACATTCAGACAACGTGTCATGCATAAGAACCATAACTATTGCATGCATATTTTTCAAATCATTCCCCTTGTAACATTACAAAACACAATTTTGTGATTTTTTATTCCTAAAAGGGGGAGACATCTGTTTTTTTCGTTGAAGAACAATTCTAGTTTAAACAAAATTTGTGATTGTGTTTCCCTTTGACAATAACGGCGTTTAAGACATGAGAGAATGATAATAAGAGGATAAAACATTCTTTTTCATATATTAACGTTTGCGCGGTTCGGGCTGCAACACATTATCACACTCGGGCTTGGCAAACGTTAATATACGGAAAAGAATGTTATAACGTAATTGTTATATACCTTCCTCTCAAGCATCAGGAGTTCTTCATAATTTTATTCAATTGTATGCAGAAATGTCCACCGTAACATCATGAAGCGTACAACGAATTCACACAGGATATGCGGCAATCGAAAACGTCAATATTATCGACAAGCGAAGACAAAAAATAGTTAGAAACATAGTTTTCGATTGCCTTTAGTCGCCCGACTGGTGACGATTGGCAATCGAAAACACTGGTTGTCGCAATTTCTGATCCGCGTCCGTCGATTGTTAAAAGAGTTTTTGATTGCCGTATACATCTGGTGTGGAAACAAAATTATTTTTTTCAACAGAACCATAAAAAATGTAAATTTTTCAAAGTAGCCCTTGATTCGGATTGTTTTGGCTATATGTATTCAGTAGGTCTATATTCAATAAACACTTCAGATAGGCGGCAATCGAAAACGTAAATACTATCGACGAACGTAGATCTAAGATCGTTAGAAACAGAGTTTTTGATTGCCGTTTGTCGCCCGACTGTAAATTATTCCTATAGTAGCCCTTGTTTCGGATTGGTTTTGCCTCGTATTCAGTAGGACTATACAATAAACACTTCAGATAGGCGGCAATCTAAAATGTAATTACTATCGACGAACGTAGATCTAAGGTCGTTAGAAACAGAGTTTTTGATTGCCGTTTGTCGCCCGACTGGCAACAAATGGCAATCGAAAAACCTTTTTCAAGCGATTTGTGATCCGCGTTCATCGATTGTTCATAGCGTTTTCGATTGCCGCCTGTCAGATATGATAAAGGAGTGTATTTTATGGTAATTAAAATAGTTTGGTCATTTCTCCATAAAACATTAGCGACGATATACCTTAACTTGCAGACGACGTCCCTGAGCGGGCTTTAATGGCATTGCAGCCCTCTGCAGCCATGTATTAATGGGAATGAATCCCGCGAACAGTGATGTGTCGCATTGCGACACGTTAAATTTAGATGAAAGTACAACTGTCAGCGATTGAAACAAGTCAAGTTTCTATAGTAAACACTCATAAAGGTATTGTGAACCTTCCTAAACATTTTAAAACTCCTCATGATTTAAATGACAGTGTTGAGAAACAAAAATGCTGAAAACCCCATTCTAAAATTCCAACCGAGTCAAAAGTTTTAAAATTATGCAAATTAGTATATAAGCCCCGCCCACATTGGCGTACTTCGAATCGAACTATAGTTCAAACTATAGTAACTAAAGTTTGATTCGAACATCGATAGTCGCTACTATACTCCTACTATACACCGTTACTCAAGTAGATTGTCTGGTTCCCTCTTAGCCCTATCTAACAACATGAGGTCAAGAGTAGCCTCAAAATAATTTGTTTTAGAAAATAAATACTCGCTGTGCTCTATTCGCGGTCCTTCTTATTTTTTAATTGTTATAGTGCTACCAAGATTACATTTGCTTGTTTGTAAACATCAGGCTGGCATATCTCGAAAGAAAATACATGTTTAATGCTCCGAGGGTATATTCAGCGGCCAGGTGTAGTTTTGAGATGATTTTTTTCAAAATGACATATTTCATGTTAATCGATTTCTAAGCTATTTAAAACAGCACAATTGAGCTTTTATATGCAAATGTTGTATTTTATCATATTGAATCAATTTCAGCAAATAAAATATTAAATAATGTTAAAATAAATGAAATATATTAAATTTAATATTTCAAAAAGCTCAAATGACGTCATATGAGCCTCTCGTATATTTTCATCTAATTAAATTTAGAAACATTCATAACTTGGTAACTATTTTGAATTGTTTGATGGGGCTTTCGACGTTCTGTTTCTCTCATTACTGGCTTTTGAACCAATAGGAGTTTTAAAAAAGTGTTTTTGAAGGTTCACAACAATATATATAACAATATAACAATATAACAATAGCGCACAATGCGTTAATAAATCCTTTGAACGACTATTCTGCGTTCGGCGTCGTTCTTTCCTTCTTCTTTTCTTCAGGGAATACGGTGTTAAGTATAAACTAGTTCCACGATTGAGATATAACAAAGTCTGTGCCTGTTATTGATGGGGGCGGGGGCTTGTAGGCTTTGCGAATGATAGACACATACTGTCGGACGGCGATATTGCTCTAATAACCCCGGTCTGCACTGCAGGTATGATTGGTTTCTTGTGGGTGGGGAGTGGATACAGAGACAAGCGCGGATCCTGAAAGTTTTGTCATAGGGGGTCCAACTTTAACAGTGTTTTTTTGTAGTTTTTTTTCTCGATGAGGAAATAGAGGATCCAAATACCACTAATAGAGGGCCATCATCGGCCCGTCAGCGAAACGTTTCGCTGCTGTGCGGATGATGGTCCAACATGGATGCTGGCTTGGAAGCTTTGTGATATTTTCAGGGGATCTGGACGAGTAGCGCTAAGAAACCCTATATTTTTGTGATTTCTCAGGGGGTCCGGACCCCTGCCCCCCCCCCCCCCCCCCCCCGGATTCGCGCATTAGGGACAGATAATAGAGGCAGCCTAGGTGGTACATGTAATCGTGGTCTTCTGACCTCTGATGATTTCTACCGGCACATAAACAGTGTAACAGATTGAATTATCAGTGCGCTGTCAAATGAAACATCGGGCGATTTTTGTGACGTTTCACATTTACACGGCTTTCTATCTTCGCAATCGTAACCAAAACGACTTTCAATAGCCAGTATTTGCATCTTTCAAAATAAAAATGCAAATATTCACATCGGGTAATAATTATAAGAGCGTATCTGATTTATGTATTACTGGGTGTGTACATTATTTTTGAAACTTTGCATACATTTTCGACATATTATCAGGATGTGCATGTAGATTCACTGATTATATAGCTATGTTACTGACGAAGTTACGTCTGGCCAGACACAGTCTTTTTTCTACTATTGGCACTGGAAGACAAAGTTAGACACCCATGAACAATCTATAATATCACCCACAAAAGCGCAGCACATATAATTTATGGGATCCCAGTGGGGTGGGGGTAGGCGTCTCTTGATTTTTTAATATATGCGTATCCTTGATCATTTGTTTCTTGGCTCAAATTTTTGAGTTACTACATATTTTAGCGGTTCACAGAAAAATTATAAGGATAAGGTACTGGATGGGAATAATTTATGGGGCATCAGGGATGTACCTACGTGTACGCAAATAGGCATGTGCGTACAACTTGACGCAGCAATTAGTACAGGTTTTTAGTTACAATAAAACCTGTCATTAGCGGCCATTCAAAAATAGAAGAAAAAAATATCTTCATGACAAAAGGTACCTTCATGAAGGTCGAAAGTATTGCAGAATGCTCCTTGTTTTGACCTGCATTAACCGATTATCGGTCTTGAAAACCCAGTTTTGGACTTGTTTTTGAGTGGCCGCTTAAGACTGCTTTTTCTATATATTTAATTTGATTTTGAAAGAAAAATGTAGCTTATAGTGTTTAGTTGCGTGTCTTTGGGGCTCATTTTAGCCCTTTGGAATACCCTAAACCATTTTCTACCACAGGGCTTCACCCCTGGCCCCATACAGGGGGAGTACCACCAGACCCCTCAAGATTGCGTACTCTATAAAATGCCTCAGTAACGCACCTGGGTATACCCGATATATTTTTAAGGAAAAACAGTAGTTGCTGGTGTCTATCATATGTAACAAGAAAAATAATATTGACGGTACCCCCCCCCCCCCCCCCACCACACACACACACACACACCACCACCACCACAACCACCACACACACACTCCCTCCTCACACTCACGCTAGTCGCTTGAATATTCTATAACTGTTAAGCTACTGACCAAACATCATTTGGAGTTTCTAAGCTTAAAAGGAGGCTGCACAGGCAAATTTCCTGGACCAAAGAGAATTCAAATGCTATTTTATAAGGATATACTTGTAGGCGACCTTACACAACAAGCTGTTTTCTTTGATTTATGCATATCACTGACGAATCTCAATGCTGGTTTAGCAAAACTTTCAGCGTTTAAAGTTCGTTCCCGATGATAGAATTGCGATGATAAGTAGTCGTGAATAATTTGTATGTCAGAAATCGGATTAATTTGAATAAAATCACACAAAAAAACTTTAAAAAGAAAGCAATACGGGATAATTCCACTGTTAATCATGTAGATTCTCTCTCATAAGTCTATCCTCAATCGACTGTTTTAGCGATCGAATTCCTAATTCTTCGTGGATTTGACAAAAGATGTAACAGTTGACTTCGTACCAACATTCAATTGTTTTAAATTTCTTTCTTTTGTTCGAACGAACTTAGATTAGATCCAACAAATTATTTTGTTTATCGACCGGAAATTGTAGGTGACTGGTTCACGTTAATTTTAATGACGAGGTTCGTCATTAGCGCGTTATTAACTAACGTCGGCTTAATGAACCTTTCGTACAACCCACTTTAATGCCGTCATTAACTAATACGTCGTTAGCGTTTTAATAACGTATTAGCCGCTAATTTGTCGTTAGGCTAATGACGTGTTGATACAATCGGATCCTGGCCTTAAAATTTTCATATTCTATTGAAAAAAATCCGCATCGAAATCAAAGTGTACTTTTTACAAGAATTCACAAAGGAAATAACTGCATTCAAAATATTTATTTGGCGGGGCTATATGTTGAATATACAGTCAATTTTCTTGGCAATGCGTACGCAGATGTACAATTTAATATCCAGTTACATCTCTTTTTTCATTTAAAACAACTGTGAGAATGTATTATGATGCACATTTATATACCTTTGTAGGCAAGCCTCGCGATTCAATAAGCATTCTGGCGCAATTGCCTGGACAACTTGTTGCCTGGCCAACTGGGTATTAAAGGAAGATCACTTAGTAATCCTATGTACGTATTTCTTTCCAAAAGAGTGTGACGAGCTAAGCCCACCAGTAAATGGCTTTTTGATATACCAAATTGGAGCGGGAAGTCGTTTATGGGTTCAGTACTGGTGCAAAACTGGCTATGAACTTGTCGGATCTTCGAAGCAAGAATGTAAAGACAATGCATGGAGTAATGAGCAGCCGACCTGCAAAATTAAGGGTAAGGAAAAATCTTATTATGATCTGTGATTGCATTGATATTATTTAACAACAAAGTCACTGTATCGCCAATTGGTATGCAATGGCGAAGTATCTTTAATGCTTACAGGGTTGAAAAACAGTTCAGTAATATATTTTCTGGGCCAGACTAGCTAGTTTCTGCCATTTAGGCTTCATCAGTGACCCTCTAATAGATTCAAAGTTCAACAATGAAACCCATGTTCCCAAAGGACAAGAAAATAAAATCTACACTATAGTGAAGGACAGGGAGACGTTCTACCGCCGCCACACAGTCCCAGTCACCAGCTGTAGTGAAGTCAAATATGTTCTTAAAAGGTTATCCTTTGGAAACAAAGACTGCACCAAAGAACTGAAACAAGAGTGTGCATATTTTCTGGGCCAGACTAGCTAGTTTCTGCCATTTAGGCTTCATCAGTGACCCTCTAATAGTTTCAAAGTTCCACAATGAAACCAATGTTCCCAAAGGACAAGAAAATAAAATCTACACTATATATGAATCCGCCCATGCAGACCTAACCCAAAAGTCAGTGTTAAATATTTTCTAAAAATTTCAATAAAACGCACATTTATTATTATCACGTGTTTCACAAAATAAAAAAGGCAAATATCTGAAAGCAATACAATCAAGTACCACACCTGACCCGGGACACCATATAGGAAAGTGACAAAAATACATGAAGACTCCACACAGAAGAAAGTCAAGAGGTCAGTCCTTTCCCAGCAGGTGATCACAATCAAGATGTATATGTTTTGACATTAAACATAGCAATTTGCTCAAAAAGCATTCAGTTTCGATAATTAGGAATTGTTATGATCAAAGACTGCGGCCTAACAAAAGGCACAATGAGGATGAAACATAAAGCACTGACATTTTTTCTTACTAAGGCACCATAAATATTGAATGAATTTTAACCAAATCATGAGCATTTCAATGAAGCGAAAGTATTTCGGAATAATTTTCATTCAATATATATTTGCAAGTTTCAAAAATGTAAAAATCAACGTTTAGGGTGTAAAAATAGTTTTTGGTGCATTTCTATCAATTTGAATTGAGGTGTTTACTAGCTGGTCCAGGTTACTTAAAAAAACACCAAACATTTGAAATTTGATATACGGTAAAAACTTTATGCAACTTTAAAAAATGGAAAAAAAATCACATTTTTCAATTTCTGAAAATCGTCAGTAGCACACGTTAAATCATTGTATGCGTTTTATTTTATCTGCACATGATAGACAAAACTCAACAGAACTTGATCAGTCTATTCTGCGGCAGTAAATCTTCTAGACTATTCCAAACTTCTGGTTTAAATTGTGAATTTTTAACAAATAATTAGCCGGCATTTGTCAAATAATTTCAATTTTTTACAAAAAGAACAATGACTTCTAGAAAAATTGAATAAAAGCTGAAAATGTCAATGCCGTACCACAGATAATAAAGCGTACGGAACAGTACAAAGTTTGTACCTAAAGTGCATGCTTGGGCCAAATTTCTTAGATTAAGCTGCTCTTAGCACATGTTTTCATGTTATTACAAAAAAATGGCAAGTCAGACAGTGTAAAAACGTTTGATTCACATTCATCCTATATCATGGCATTCAGCAACATCTTCAAACAATCAAACATGTCAATTGGTAATGCTTCTGTGGAATATTTAATCTTGCTGTGAAAAGTGTTAATTTTTGAAATGAGGGTACCTTAACTCGGATTTAGTATGTGCAAGACCAATGAGAAATTTTGAAATGAAATGTCTTGTAGCATCTCAACAAAGCTTTGGTTTATTTATAGAATTACAATTTTGTATGGCAGAGTTTTAGTTTCTGAACTAGCATAAAAAGTGGAATGTGTTCGTTTATAAGTTTGCCTCAGTGTACCTTTCATTCCAGATTGCTCCATGTTAATTGCACCAGACCACGGAGATGTGACCTATCCCAATGGCACAACATACAGGGCAATCGCTGTATTGACATGTGAGGAGAATCGTGTATTATTTGGCCCAAATACTCGAGTTTGCCAGGAAGATGGAACATGGAGTATTTCACAATCATCCTGCCTATATAGTAAGGTTTTTACTTTGTTAAAGATATATGTACTATTTGGCCCATATACTCGAATTTACCAGGAAGATAGAACATGGAGTATTTCCCAATCATCCTGCCTATATAGTAAGGTTTTTACTTTTTTTAAGATATATGTATTATTTGGCCCAAATACTCAAGTTTGCCAGGTAGATGGAACATGGAGTATTTCCCAATCATCCTGCAAATGAAGTAAGGTTTTTACTTTGTTAAAGATATATGGCCTAGCTACGTGAGATAATCATTTTTATCATATTTGTTTTATTTGTATGTGCTATCAAATTTGCAACAAAGTGAGGCAGCCAGACTTTATTGAATTCAGGCAAACAAATACGAAGACCAGTCTGGACATTTTGTGCAGTCTAATCTGGTAAGCACCTTCGCTATTCATTCTCTGAAAAAATCCAAACTGCTCATCGGATTCCGCAAAATTCCTTGGAAACAGACCACCAATGTACATTAAGGATCTACTTTGGTAGTGTTGGTAATAGCGTGACGCTGACGTTATATTACATGACGCTGATGTTATATAACGTGGGACTGACGTCACAGAAACCAGGTTAATACAGTAACATGTGTGATTGCAGCAAAACAAATGGCTTAAATGAAGTATATGTTTTTACAATAAAATATCGCCATAGCGATATTTTATTGAAAAAAACATCAACTTCATTTATTCTGCTGATTAAATTTTTCAGATAATCAGAATAATCGATTATCATAGAGCTGAACCCAAATGTTACAGAACTAATTTTCCATACACCAGTTTCGGCTAACAAAATGAAGCTCTTTGGTACATTGTACTACCCGTAATGCTCCTTACATACACTCGAGCCATGATTCGATTCTCCAACTGTGGCGGACTTTTGCGAATGTCTCTGAAAGTGTAGTATCTTAACTTGCTGCATGTGCATTTTATTATTCCAGCTTGTCTATGTAGTTATGAAAGCTCGTTCGATTATAAACTGGCCAAAAAACCCAAAGACAGGGCCTACATAATATCATGTATTAGATCTAAAGCTACCCTGAATGGCCTTTCTGTGTGTATCCGAGCAAGCATTGCCCTAACAAAGCTTTATGGATGTATATTTTCTTCTAAGTAAATAAGAAAGCATAGGTCAGGAATCAATACAATTAAGTAACACAAGTTACTCAGGACGCCGAATGGTAAATTGACAAAAACACAAGAAAACACCACATACACGAAAGCCAAGATATCAGCCCTTTCCCCACAGGTGACCACAAAGCTGCAACAAACAGACATCACATTATGGCAACGACAAACACAATAACAAAACATATCCACAAAAACACTGCCTTGGAATGGTAAGTAAGAAAATTATGGAAGGGCTGCACCCTTAATTCCAATCTGGATCAATACACATAGAAGTTTTGTTTGCATAAAAATCCCTAGCTTATCCTTGAAACATCTCTTATAACATATAAATCTAGATATAAAAAGAAGGGTCTGAGTTTTTGCTGTTTGTGAACTTAAAGTATAGAAGAAGCTTAACGGATGAACCAAACCAAAAGGATACAAGTCCTTATGGCTGTATTAGCGTGTATGTATAAAGAATGAATTTAACGCATAAACTGATTAGAACTAGCTTATTTAGTAAATAATTACAACACATACACATATCCAAACTTATTAAATAAAAATAATTACAACACATATACATATCCAAACGGACTTTTAAATCGCAACACTTACTTCTTAACTATATATCGCTAAAAGCTTAAGCCCAAGTGTCTTTTTCTCTCAAAATTTTGCAGCATTACAACCTGCGGTTTAAATAAAATCTTTTATGATGTCTTGAGTGGAAACTATTACAAACTTTTTAAGTAAGGTGCTGAGGTTTTTAATATTAACATAATTTTCATAGTCAAAAAAGCTTGTAAAATAGGTAGGATGTCTTCCAAATTATGGGTTTTCATAAGAATTACAAATCTTAAACATGTCAGATTTGGCCACAGTTATTCAAAATTAAACAATATACATTGTGGTTCATAAGTTATATTGTTCATACTATGGTCAGAAATTATGGTTTATTTTATAGCTGGATTTTTAACTGAGATATATGATTCAGTGAATTATTCTACCACACTTTGTGAAAAAAGAAGCATTTTTGTCATTATAACCATCCCCCTCTTTGGCATACCTTGTTCACCAGTGATATGTTTTAAACAGCAGCTACTACATAACAAGAACCAGGAAACCTGTCAAAAGAATTCTAATACAGGATTAAAACACTTGACATTTCAGTGATTGAAGAGTTTTATGAGTGTTGCTGTCGGCTTACTGAATATAGCTTTGCATTATATCATTCTTAAACTCGTTAAATATCAACTTACCATTACTCTATACATATATCCATAATACTCAACTGACTTATTAAATATTATTCTTACACATTTTTTCTTTGTGTTTGCTGCTCTTATAGGACAATTTCTTCCCACTGAGAAAATGGAAACAGCACTGATATGTCTGGGTGAAAACTTCCATGGCTCTTGTCCACTAGGTAAAAAAGTAGCCATTCAGGATGTTCACTATGGAACAAAATTATCTTCAACATGTGGTTACGCTGAAACATCAGCTGAATGCTGCAAGAAAGACCCTTCCGATTGTATTCTACCATATGTCAACTATAATCAACATATAGCCTGCTCTGGCAGACAGACATGTGAAGATGTCACACTACCTGTAGGGAACTCAACAACATGTGGTACACTTTACCCAATGGTCAACCACTACATGTCTACTGATTATTATTGTATAGATAGTAAGTATTACATGTACCGTTTTAAGCACATTTTGTAGATGAGCTTCAGCTTTACAGAAATGGTCCTTGGTTTACTTAACTGAACTGGGTCAACTAGTAATGCTTATAGGCCAAATTTGTTTAGATTTTCCCCTAGATGTTCTCTGATTTATAAAAAGAATTACTTTCGTTATTTTCATATCACCTGGTACACATCTTGCATAATTGAAATAAAAAAAATAACTCAGTTGTATGATTTATAACAGGTGTGATTCAATCCTTATTGTGGTAAAAGTAAAGAAGAATACAAAAATCAGGAGCAATCCCTTTTCCCAGGTTTGATGCTAGATTAATGTCAAACATCATGATTAGAAATGGAGATAAGCTGACTCATAAAAAAAACTTTGTTGTTGCATGTTTAGATATAAAACCTTTGCAAACGTGTATAATAATCTTGTATTTTTTATCATATGACATCGCGTCATGAAGTAAAATAGCTCACTAGTGGTTTACATATTTTGTAATGCTATGAAATGACGGACTGAATAACGTCGCATATAAATAGCAAAACATAGACCTTTACATACCAAAAATGGGATTACAAAATAATGTTAACGCCATATGATAAATAGAATCTAGCATTCGTGCTCCTGTATTATTAATTAATTAAATCTGTTGCAATAAATATGTAAAATGCTTGACACGCCTCACATTTTATCTCTTTTTCCCAAGCTCATTCGATAAATTCAATAAAAACATGAACACTTATGCAAGATGCTTTATGTCTTGACATTTGCTGTATTAATACAATTTAGCATTTTGTTCATAATAAGACCCATATTGTGTACCATCAAAAAGAATCCAGTTAAACCTGAGCATTATTTTCTTGTCTACAAAATCTACACCACTGTAAATGTTGGTGAAAGATTTGTCATTTATCATTATCAAGCTCAATTAAACTAGGCCATCCCCCGAGGTTATACAACTTTTTTCATGCTCAACTCAGCTGAGCACAAAATTTATCCTGCACATAAACGTAAAAATGCCAACAATTGTTGGCATTTTAACATTTATTAGCATAATAAATACAACATCTGAGAGACTTTAAGCAAAAAACTTCTATTTGTAGGTACTTTAGTTTATGAGCAGTTGAAAGTTCGTGCTCAGTTGAATTGAACTTGAAAAACGTTTTATAACCTCGATGCCTGATTTTATCTAACTGATCAGAGTTTTTTTCTTGCTATGGGTCTTCATTAGACTATTATTGTATAAAACATAGAATAAATCCATTGCTTAAAATGAGCTATAAAACTATAAGGGTCTATAAGTTCCTTAAGTACTTTAAAATGTCAATTGAAGGATGATATAGAAAAAATATTGAGTATTTAATCTCCAAAACAATGTGCGTGCGTGCGTGCGTATGTGCGTGCGTGCGTGCGTGTGTGTGTGTTTGATCAAGGAATGTCAATAGCACAAGCCACAGACCAACACATTGTATCCATAGAGAAAACCTTAACCCATAGACTCACAATATAAATCAGCACCATGAAGTGAAGGATTTCTAAAAACTTGCCACTTAAGTTATTAAGCATATTAATTTTGTACTTTGGACTATCGATTTAAGTTATCAGGTGACCAACAAAGAATAACTTAAAGAAATCAGTGAAATAGTCAAAATACAAATGAATTACTTATTTTGGTAATGTTATGAAATATGAAATTTATTACTACTATCACAATTCACTTTTGGTTTAATTATTTAATTGCATAAGTTGACTTAACAGGGTCGAGCAAGCAGAAATTTACAGACAAGAAATACAAAACTTATTGTCTTATAATGTTCACTTAAGAGGTTTGTTGTGGTTACACGTAAGAACTATTCTAATGAAAAACACAGGCCAGAAGGTTATAGAACATCTTAATTGCTCATCTCAGCTTTAACACTCTGAAAAATTATCAGCAGGATTACTTTCATGCTCAGTTTAGTTGAGCATAAACAAGGTTTTAATATTCCCAAGGCCAAACATATGAAAAATATAGAAAAAAAAGTTCAATTTGTGAAAGAAGTGTACCCAAAAGATTTTGACTGATTAGAAAATTATTTATTTAGAGTTGAACATCTGTATTCGTATGGGTATTAGGCTTCATATTGATATAATAAGCATGGGAGTGCCTATTGTGTACCTAAAGGGGTCAAAGGTAGAAATTTCTTCCTAATTGTTCCTGGATGATATTTAATCTTAACAAATATTACATTATGCTACATTTCAGGCCAGTCTTTACCATTTGCCATAGTACCCATTTAGTGGTTTCCAGTATATAAAGAATTAATGTATACACATTATCTCAAAATGTAATTTTCCATATTCAGGAACCAAAATATTGCCCATGTGCTCTACAACATCGGTAGCTGACACAGGCATTCCTTTATATCTGTACAACAAAGATTACCCAAGCAGTATAAGCTCATCAGATATACAGTGCGCATGTTCTGTGGAAACGACGGACTGTGGTTCCAAAATCGACGTGTACTTTGTTGATTTTCAACTGGCAGGAGCTGATGAAATGTGCACAACAGCGAGTCAGCAGCTTCATATTCAGGACAAGAGTAACACTATGACGTTGGAATGTTTCAACGACACAGGATACTCAATAACAAAAAAATTGACTAGTGACTCAAACTATCTGACTATTACACTAGAGAACCAGGACAAAATTAATAAAGGACATTTCTGGATGGCATTTAAAGGTACAAAATTTAATTTATTTTAAAGAACAGTATCAGAGTGTAAAACGGTTTGGACGTAGATAGGACAGACGATTTGTCAGTTTGTTTAACAAAAGGCTTTTCAATTAACTTATACCACCTTGAAAATACAGGTTTGGATACAAAATGCTAAATCTGTCAGCCAAGTGCGCCAGTTTTAAACATTTGTGGTCTTCGAATGCGAGTGGAATTCGTCTTGTGAGATGTAAGAAGGAGTTTCTGCACAAACTACTTCTTACATCTCTATTGCGAATACCACTTTTATTATTTATGATGGTGTTAATATTTACCACAATATTTGCCTTGAGTGTATAAATTACAACAAATGTTTAGATCACTGCTATGACCTTAAAGACAAATGCCAAGGTGAAATACATATTTAAAATTAGTATTATAGCCTGTAACGCGAATGCCTTTTTCAGGTTATTGACAAAAAGTGTCAATGTTTAGCAAAATATACTGCTTATAATCTGTTTGTTGGTAACACCTGTAACAAATTGGGATCACAGGTCAAGGTCACATATTGTAAGAACATGTTTAACAGCTCGTAACACTAGCTCATTGTATTTTTGACAGAGTCTTCTATTTATAACAAATATTGCAAGTATGACAGTTGAGTCAAAGGTCAAGTTAAATATGTATAGAATCATTCTGTTTGGACAACTCCTCTTTATTTCTGGATGGAGGGTATTCATATTTATCTCATAATGTCGCGTCTGGGGTTGTTATAACGTCATTCAATATTATCGATAAACCACTAGAGGTTTACAGATTTAATAACGTAACAAAATGACGTCCATTATAACGTTGCGCAAAAATGACAAAATCTTGACGTTTTTTCGCCCAAAATGTGATTCTTATTTAATTTTGATGTCATGTGATAAATAGAATCTAACATTTGTGCTCCTGTACTATTGAATTTATCAAACTCGTTGCGAGGCTTGTCAAGTATTTTATCTCTTTTCAACAACTCGTATAAACAATTCAATAAAGCATGAGCACTCATGTTTGATCCTCTATTTAACACACTGTTTTTCTGAAGACAAGGTTTTGGATTGCATGTATGACATTGGAGACAAAGGTCGAGATCAAACAATGCAGTATTTATATACAGGTATAAGCCTGTATGTTTACAATGGATGTTCACAATGCAAAATTAATGTGAGAAGGAGTTTAGCATGAAGTGGCTAACAAAGTAGACGGATGGCTGAGAATGGGTTTGCTCCCCCCCTAGGGAATTTTGCAGACATATCCTATCTTGTAGAGAATTGAAAGCCGAGTCTTTTAAGAGATGTTTGCACTCTGTGCTCCGGGATGTTAGTCTGTAAGAGCCTGTAACATACGTTACTTAATCAAACTAAGAAAAAGTAAATTGAAAGTTTGGGCTACAAATTTAAGACATTAAAATATTTATTTTTAAAAATCATCCATATAGTCCGCATACTGGATATCTTAACTACGTATAACAGCCATTTGAACAAAATTGCGGCTTCCTAAGGTGTCATATGCGTTACATAAATCAGATAACCCATGAAAATTTGCAAGTGTGGCTAACATCATTTACATTCACAATCTCTCTGTGTGTTTTGTAAAATGTTTTTAACCATGTCTTACTAGCTTATGCAATTGACTAACAGAAAAATTAAATTTTGCCTCCCTAGCTTAAATATTTTTTCTGAAATAAGCAATTAAACAACCCTACCCCTACCCAGTTTTAAGGTGAAATGTTTGGTATTAAAACTAAAGTAAAAATAGTTAAAAAAATATTTACAGTTGATTAATGTGTTTCATTGTTTGGGATTTATTTGCTTATATGAAAAGACTCATAAATCTGCAATTTTGTTGCAAAATTTTTGATATCAGAGGCTGTAACATATGTTACCTGATGTAATAAATGGGCAAGCTCATTGTCTTTACGTAAGATATGCCTAAAAATGTTTTAATCTCCTCGAGGGAATTTTGCAGACATATTCCTTCTTATAGTACAACTCAAGTTTCATCAAATAAGGGATGTTTGCACTCTCTATGTTGGGGCGTTAGTCTGAAACAGCGTGTTACATGCGTTACTATATCAAATAAAGGAAATGTAGTTTGAAAGTTTGAGCTAAAATTGTGAAAAAAATCGCAGTTGTTGGATATCTTACATTGTTTAGGGATTTTAAACTGGCTCCTATGATATAGACTTATAGATCTGCAAGTTGTCATCAAGTTTTAAAGATCAGAGTGCGTTACATATGTTAGCGTGATAAGTAAAATCATCAAAATGTATTTTGACATCAAGCTGAGTAAGGGCCTGCTCCATCCTAATCCCCTTTGGAATTCTGCAGACAAATTACATCTTATGTAACCATTCAAGGTGCATTTAATAAGAAATGTTTGCACTTTGTAAGTCGAGGCGTTAGCCTGTAACAGCTTGTTACATATGTTACTATATCAATTTAAAAATAAGAAATTTGAATGTTTTAGCTATCAAAAGAAGACATTGAAATTATATAATACATTGACATTCTTATAGTCTTTATACTGGATGTCTTTACTATATATGGAAGCTGTTTAACATTAATACGGCTAACTGTGGTGTTATGTGCGTTACATGAACCTAATTATAATTTAAAAGCTATAATTGTGGCTATCGTCATTTAGTTAAACAACTACTATGACTTGGTTTCAAACTGTTTTATTAGATTTTACAAACATATACTCAATTGATGAATAGGAAAAACCAAATTTGCTTTTCTATCTTAAATAAATTGTCTTTTAGGAGCTAATACACAGCCCTACTCCCAGTTTTACAGAGAAACGAATTTTGTTATTACCGTTTAAGTAAAACACATGAAAGCGATAACAGCGTGTGGATGTTATTCATTTTCTTAGTCTGTCTTGCCCATATATCTACAAGATGTCATTAAGTTAAAGATCAGGACACTTTATGTGTACTTATAAGTCTTTGGTGCCAAAACACTAGGAATTATATTCATTTCTGATTATCAAGCCCATGGACTGGTGTTACAGATGTTATCAATGACCTTTTGGACACATTTCCTAATACTGTGCATATAATGCTAAATATAAAGCAACAAACAGTAAAGATAGTTTTACATTTTTACAAGAAAATACAATAAATGAAATGGTCCAAACTATTTCTCATCGATTTAACACTCATGTTAAACGTTTGTCGTTGTCTGCTTCTGTGGTAATCATTATTACTGGGTATCACACGCCTCCTTGTTACTAGTAGAACCATCACACAATATTTCAATCATTTACTAATATAAAATTTCACCACCAGTCCACTCAAAATTGATGAGCCATTATCAACTTTCCAATTTTACCATTTATGGCTTGGAACATTCGGAAACTGATATGAATTCCTAATAGTTGGCTCTTTGAGTATGTGCTTCAAGTGATACTCTGCAAGTAGGAGAAAGACTAAAGCTTTACAAGGAGCAAAACTATGCCATTAAGAGCAATGAGAACCTGGACTGATGTACCTTGATATTTCTGTGATAAAAATCATATCTTAGCTGGTTAACTTTTATAAATGTAGCCTTTCCATACATGCAACCCACATATTTTCATCTAATAATGTCTCTGCACTTATTATCTTTCCCCAAGCATTCAAAAACTTATTTGAAGTCTTAGTACTTCTGAAGTGCTGAAACCGAGGTAACTCTTTCCCTTCAGATAAATGAACTAGATGTATCACAGCAGGTAAAGCAATGAAATGCAGGATGAAAAGAGCGCAAATTAGACTCTTTCAATTCAATGATTCACTAAGTTTCTAAGATAGGAGCGCTTATTAAAGGATGTAACATCTATAACTCATCATAATAAATGAGCAAGGGCATTGTCGTGACATCCTTTTTGATTACACAGTCAGAGGCAAGTGTTTTCAATGGATCATGAAATGAGGCACCTTATCAACTTGTTTACTCTGTATAAATCTTCCATAGAGCATAATATAGAACTACTGGTTATCCCATTCTACCTATAGTCCACTTTCCTTCTTTTGAATGCAACAGCTAATGATATGGCTGCAAAAACTGAGAAATCATAGGTTTTACATTATTTTAAGACATTCTTCAATGTACTGACATCAAAAAACAACCAACTGCAAACATAATTGATGGCAATGTCCAGCTTCATATTCTTTCTCTTATACCAGATAACTTTCAAGGTGTAACAGAAATTGTTTCAGACGGTCTGCCAAAAAAATCAAGAGTCAACATTGTAACTAAAGAAAACTTATAAAGTTCTTTAGGCGCAGCAAAATACTATTGATATAAGACCTGAGGACTTAAGCACCAAAAGACTGGATAGGTTCCATGGCAAATGATGCAAAAAAGCAGCCTATCAAATTTCTGTTTGACCAATGTCAGAAATCTTAAAGTATTCTTAGAGGTACACGGTAGAGACATAGATTTTGCAAAATCAGAGCAAAGTTATCATTTGACTAGCACGGATGCAGAGGCAGCTGCAGTTAGATTGAAGAGATATATACCAGAGTCATACTCCATTGTATGCATATATGTGAAATGGCATTAAACCCATATTTAATCAGGTGTTTGATCCCATGACACTGACATGCTGTTTCTGCTTTTGAAGAATGCTAAGGATTCAAGTTTGGCTGAGTCAAGTTGTTTGACGCTGGCACTGGCCACACATACAAAGAAAATTAAGTATTTTGATGGCTAAAGAGGAGGATCACACAAAATGCTTATAAGTGATGTTTGTCACAATTACCAATTTTAAAAAGTAATCTTAATTAATGTAACACATATAACACCATAACAAGCTGTATATTTGTTAAAAAATCTTTTCTTATGTATCAAAGGTATTCAGCATGCAAACTACATGAATAATTCAAATAAATAGATAGTTTTATGTCTTCTTTCTGTTTCTCAGATTTTCAATTCATTTATTCTTATATTGATCTGGTAACATACGTATCATACCATTACAGGCTAACCCCCTAGTTAATAGAGTGCAAACATCTCTTATTTGATGCAGCTTGAATTGTTCTTTAAGGTAGGATATGTCTGCACAATTCCAAAAGAGGTGGAGAGGAACAGGGTTGTACTCAGTTTGCAGTCCTAATACAATGCCATGATTCTACTGGCTGTGATGAAATGGGTGATTATTTTGCATTAGAAGAAGACACAATGATAGACATTGTGAGGCTGACTTGCATAAAGATTGTTTTTGAAAAATTTTATTTAATAGGAATATTTATTAAATTGTGTCATTTAAATGACATCTATTATTTTCTATGTATATGTCTATATATTTTAATATTATAGGCATTAGGAAATATGTGATTACAAAGGTTATATATAACATTGGTAACACAATTCCAAGGGCTTATTATCAGCAATGACTGTAATTACTAAGACTAAGGCACCAGAGGCTAGAGATTAATAGGAAAACATGTGAAAAACCGTATTTTTCTGAAATATCATCTCTTACTTCCAAGAAAATTTCCTAGCTCATTCATTATGCCATGTAACATACGTTACATACTTAAATAAGTGCTCTGATCCTGATGTCAAACTTGCAAATGTATGATTCTTTATTGGATTAGCAAGACAGTGCCAAAAATGTAAGATATCCATGAGCGTCAAATATTTTCATATATTTTTCTTCAATAATAGATACCAAAATTTGATACTTGAAATTGGGGGTAGGGTTGTTTAATAGCTCATATAAAACAATGTATTTGAGATAGAAAAACAAACTTTGTTTTTTCTATTAGTCAAATGAGTACTTTAGTAAACTAAGATTAAAAACACTTGTTAAAATGCACAAATGGTCTGTAAAATGAATGATGTTAGTCACAATTTCAACTTTCAAAGGGAAATTTAATCTATGTAACGCATATAACACCATTGAAGGCTGCAATTTTGTTTAAAAATGCTGCTTTTATGTAGCTTAGGCATCCAGCTTGCAAACTACATAAGAAATTTGAATAATTATATGGTTTAATGTCTTCTTTCTGTAGCTCAAACTTTCATTTTTATTTTTTCCTTAGTTTGTTACAGTAACATATGTAACAGGCTGTCAGAGACTAACACCCCGGGGCACAGAGTGCAAACATCTCTTAAAAGATGCGGCTTGAAATTTTCTTCAAGATAGGATATGTCTGCAAAATTCCCTAGGGGGGGGGGGAGCAGGACCTTTTTTAGCTCGAAGTCTAAAGCTACCATTTATTCCAGCCACAAATGATGCTGCACCATTGAAGATTACCTGCCCAGCTGCTGAACAAACACTTTGTATGGGTAGGTAAAACTACTTCAATATATTTATATAAATGTATGAGAAAAGACATACCATTTTTTGTACGTATTACATAGGCAAACAGCTGATAGAAAACGCACAACTTAGTCTCTGCACAAAAAGAGTATGATTGTAAAGAAAGGCAACCCTTTAAGATAGTTTAGCATGCATCTTTAAATATTTTAAACTTGCTTCATAGAAACCTGAGGGATGGTGACACAAACCGCGTTTTTACAAATAAATGACGTATATACAAACATTTGAAATTCCATGAAAATATGTATCCAGCATGCATGGGTCTAACTCTGACAACATTTTCGTTTTAGCTAGGCCCCAAAATGAACTTTGAGTGCCATATAGTAATCACACTGTCCGTACATAAGTCTGTCCATCCCGCTTCGTGTCCGGTACATATCTCCTATATTCTTTGAGAAAGAAATTCCCAAATTTGGTTTGAGGATGCATCCTGGAATGGCAAACTGTTGCATACCATTTTCGGTCACCGTGACATTGACCTTGACCTCTGACCTAGTTTTTTAGAAAAAATCGTGTCTGGAGCCTATTTGTCATATTATTTTAGGTAGGAATCGCTTACTTGGTGTGTGAATTGATATTGGGATGACAAAAATGTGGCATACCACCCTTTTGTCACTGTGACCTTGACCTTAACCTCTGACTTAGTTTCTATAATTGGAATTGAGTCAGGTGCATATCTTCTATTTTCCTTGAGGTAAAAAATCCACATTTGCAGTGTGCATGCATCTTGGGATGGCGGAGTATCACATGCCATTTTCGGGTCACAGTGGCCTTCACCATTGACCTAGTTTTTAGAATAATCGTGTCTGGAAAATATCTCTTTTATTATTTGAGATAGGAATCCCAAATTTTATGTGTGGATGCATCTTAGGATGTTGGAGTGCCATGTACTTTTTGCAGGTCACTGTGACCTTAAATTAGACCTCTGACCTAGTTTTTTTAGAATAATCGTGTCTGGAGCATATCTCTTATACTATTTGTGGTAGGAATCCCAAACTTGGTGTGTAAATTGATCTTAGGATGGCAGAGTATTCTGTTTCATTTTTGGGTCACTGTGACTTTGACCACTGACCTAGTTTCTGCAATTGACATCGAGTCTGGTGCATATCTTCTATATTATTTTAAGTAGGAATAACAATGGGGAATGCGAGTGCATCTTGGAATAACAGAGTGTCAAGTACCACTTTTTGGTCACTGTGTCCCTGACTTCTTACCTAGTGTTTTTAGAATAATCGTGTCCTGTGCATATCTCCTATATTATTTGAGCTAGGAATCCTAAATTTGGTATGTGGTTGCATCTTGATATGGCAGTGTCATGTACCAGTTTTTGGTCACTGTGACCTTGACCTATTTTCTAGATATATCGTGTCAGGACCATATCTCCTGTATTATTTGAGGTAGGAATCCCAAATTTGGTGTATGGATGCACTTATAGATGGTGATATGTCGCGTACCATTTTTAGGTCTCTGTGGCCTTAAACTATGAACAAGTTTCTAGAATAATTGTGTCTGGAGCTTATAACCTGTTTTTTTTTTAGGTAGGAATCCCAATTTTGGTGTGTGGATTCAATTATCGATTGGGGAATGATGCATGCTATTTTGGGTCACTTGGACCTTGACATTGACTTCTGACCTCATTTTTAATGGGTTTTTTTTCGTATCTGTAGCATATCTCCTTTATTACAAATAACTTTCCTCAAATGTGTCTTATGCTTGACCAATTCCTTTTGGGGCATTTGTCACGTTACTGTGACATTTCTTGTTAATAGAGGGAAAATAAAGGATCAAGATAAGACCCTCCGGCCCATCAGGGAAATGGAGTTTAGCTGGCAGGCGAAAAATCGCCCAGCATTAAATGCTGGCTTGGTAGCTTTGTAATTTTCCAGGGGATTGAATCAGTATTGCAAAGGAAGGAGGGGGGTCCGCGCATGTCCAGGTTTTAGGATCAGGTAATGCTGAAACTATCTGATAAGTTAAATATTGAAACTGCATGTGACAATTTTGAATTCCTTTTTCAGAGAGTGGAAAATCTCTGAATAACAAAAAGGTAATAGAGTATGATCAGGAAAAGTCACCATCACAGGGTACAAACAAATACACAGCACAATGAGGAAGAAACACAAAAAACAGACAGCAACAACACAATAAGAGTTCAATAATGAGCTTTCTTGTCCTCAGAAACATGTTTGCAAAGCTAGAAAGAATACCAAGAGCCACGCTACAAAACAAGAATCCAACATGTAATACCCACATACACAATGAAAGCAACAACAAACAATTAAAAAAAACAATAAAATAATTACAGCCATAGAATGTGTAATAAATTTGTGATTTGCTGTAGTATCTGCTACGTAGGTGTTGACTTATATATACGTTGTCGATGATATATCACACCACGTTAAAGACCCTGATGGCGATGAATGGTAATGTATTGGATGGTTTATAATGCATAAGTATTTCAAAGCAGCCGCTGGCTAACAACTAACTTGTATGATTTACATACAATATACATGCATCTTGACTCATATGAACCCCTAATAGTTTAGCTTGGTGGAGTCTTATTATGATATGCGTGAACAATGAAACACCCCTTTACAGACTGGACAGCAACCTAGGCACAGTAAAGTATGCTTATATGCTGTCTTGTGAGATATGATTTTATCAATTCTTTGTTATAGTTATTTTAACTTTATGCTGGATATTTATTAGATGTTCAATTGACTGGGTGATGAAATATGTTTAAATTGAAGGATAAGAAAATATTCACAAGAACACTCACTTTTTGTTGTTAAATTACTAGACCTATAGTTTTATCTGTCTTCATTTTTACACAGATTGTCCTGAACTGGCTAATATCACCAATGGTAAAGTAACAACAGATAATGGAACATCAACAGGGCAGATAGCGATATACAGCTGTGATCCAGAGTACGACCTAGTTGGCGATTCCGAAAGAATTTGCTTGGATACTGGCAGATGGAGTGCAAGTGAACCTAGTTGTACTTTGAAAAGTAGGTAATGGGTGATGCAGCAAAATACTCTGAGCCGCGACATAAAATTTCCAACAATGTGTTATGTGAGAGCAGCAAAGGCTCAGATCACCCTGCGCATATGCACAGTCTGGTCACAGCCTTTGCTAGTCGTTTGAATATTCTATGATTCTTAGGCTACTGAAGGAACATCAATTATTATAATTTCTATGCTTAAAAGGAGGCTGTACATGCTTGTCTTAGTCTACACTTGTCAAAACGCCACGTTGTTGGAAATCACGTCTAAGTATACTTTGAACACCACTAGGACTTGGCAGATGTCAAAACTGATTGGAGTTGATCAAAAACGTACAATCTACTTTATTTCAGATGCCACTGAGAAGTTGTAATGTATTATGCCATGTCCTGCCTCTAAATGTGTTGTATTCGTGAGTCTATCTGTCTGAATACATTGATGGTTAATTGGTTGATTGTCCCTACATAATATTAGTTTTAACTCTGAAACACCCTGTTCTACATACGAACATAATTATTGCTTTGTTACAAACATTTCCATCCCTCAGTTCCTTGGTTTTAAGCATGACCTGGGAATGCTACAATCACAGACTCACACCAATCCACAGCACTGTTAGGATGAGACACAAAATACCAAAGGCTACACAATGACAAGGAAGGATAGATGGCATTCAACCTGCTCTCTCTTCCTCATCAAGATGATTGCAGAACTGCAGCTACCAGGGATTGAGGGGGAGGGCATAACTGTATTTTACTGGCCAAATCTTAAAGCTAAATTATGCTGTAATTAAACAAAAAAATGTTTGACTTGAATGGGCGTTTGCTCCTTTTCTTCTGAGAGGCATGGCCCTTAATTAATGTGACTTTTGCTTACGTTGTACATACATTTCAATACTCGATTATGCCCACCTCAGTGGTTGCAGAATTAAGTACTTTATGTTAGGTAAAAAAATAAAACGTTACGGTAAATGTTGTTTGTGTTGTTAACCTTTTCCTACATGAGTATTCAGCATAGGCTCCATTAACTTTGAATAATTATGCATATAAAACTTTTGCGTTTGTACATAGAACAAACTAATTACTTGTCCGGCTCACTAGTATAGGATATCAAATCATAGTTTCATAAGCAAACAGATTAGACCCTGATTAGGCAGCTCTGTCTGACCTGGGTCTGCTCTTTTTGCAAAGGGTTAAATGCATCTCTATGAGGTAAAGTGTTAATGTTTGGTTTGTTTTTCTTCAGAATGTCCAGCTCTGAATGCTTTAGAGCATGGCACTGTGAAAAATGATGGAGGTTTAACTGTTGGACAGGAAGCAACATATGAATGTAATGATGGTTACAATTTGATTGGAGAGTTCAAGCGGATATGTCAACTCAATTCAACATGGAATGGGGATGAACCAATGTGTACTGCAGCAGGTACCCATCGTATTGCTTTTTACTGATAATTGTTTGTTGTTTGTTTGTTGCTTTACGTCCCAAGTCAACAGCTATGGTCATTGCCGGACGGTCGGTTCACCTAATCACACTTTTTCCTGGGCAGGTTTGAACAAGCGGTTAACCTGTAATTTGTGCACATACTTTCGCTTGTAACTGACAACAACCCTTCTTGAATGAATCAGCGGAAGGGGGTGTGTTGTGTGCTGTCTGCTGTTCCATTCAAAACATCTCAGTAGTAAACAGTGTGGGTCCAGATCAGACTGCTCCTCTAGGAGCAGTATGATCTGAACATATTGTTTATATTAATGCGGAAAAGAAGTCCTTGATTAAAACATTAACATACGACAGAAGAATTCAGCAGACAAAGCTTTGTTGGGGATTCTCCACCTTAAACAATCTTGCAGCACTTTTTCGGGGCTAGGGTCATTTTTATTTGTTTAAATAGCAATTGATAACTTTGGAAGGTAAAGCATATTTGTTTTAAAGCAAAGTATAGGAACACGTATCCTGAGAAAACCCTCTAGCCACCAAAGCACAATTTGCACATGTGCGCAGTCTGGCTTTTCTTATTTTTGTTTGTTGACTAGATAGCTTTTATAGACATACATATATCTTTTATATTTGGGGTTCCAGGAAGTCTTCGTAGCTTAGCACGCTGATCTTGAGCCATACTTTGCTGCAGAATCTATTTAACCCATTTAGTTTGCAGTGTATCATATATGCTACATGTGTCGTTTTGGTGTTGTGGCCAGGATATTGACTTGTTAGTTAAGTTAAACTGCTAGAAAATCAGTTAAGATGTCAGGTAATAAGAATAAATTAGTCCAATGAGATCTTTTGTCTGATATGGGTTTTATCAGCCACCAAAGATAAAAAAAAATGTATCATATATGATACATCAGGCAATAAAAATAAAATTTGAGGTATTTACTTGATCTTTTGGCTATTCCTGATATTCATAAGCCAATAACTCGCAATAAATTGTTAACTCAGAAACTTCTTAAACAGGGCTATCCGTATCATAAACTTCGCAAAACATTTTCAAAATTTTATAGACGATACTATGATTTGATTTCTAAATTCCAAGTTGGACTTAAATCTCTCTTGCGCCAAGGACTTTCGGAACCTGATTTCTATGGTGACTTGGTGTATAAGTTGAAGAAGATTGTTGGCCTTAATAATTTTTCTGCGCAGTTCATTAAAATAATTTCCCATTATAAAAAGATTGGCTATAACATTAGTGTATTGCAACAGACTGCATGCTTGGTAGTCAACCCAATCACGGTTGGCAACTTTGCTTTCCTCTTTAATTGCACGCCGGTGGGTCGGACTTCAGACTCTATGATGGTTCCGACTTAAAGACTTATCTATTGATAAGATGGTAGGGGCCTGATGCTTTGGCTGTTTGTCGGGCCCACCGGGGTTTACCTGTTGGATTTCTTTTGCTCCGGTATTCAGTTTAATTTACTGTTGAGTCCTTATCCTTGCTTTATCTCCTTGTTATATCTTGATTTATATGTTTTAGGAGATGGTGCATTGATAAGTTAGGGGTCTTTCATGCAAACCAAATATTTATGTGTCTTGATCCACATCTGAATTAAGGGTGAGGTTGGCGCCGTTAAACCGGTTTAAGCCCTCCAGTAAAATATTTTACTGACCGTTCCAAGGCGGTACTTCTTTTGTGGATCTTTTATGTTTTTGTTCTGTCTTGTGTTTGCTATGTTTTGTGCGCGTCTGTTTATATGTGCTTTGTGGTCACCTGCTGGGAAAGGGCTGACCTCTTGGCTCTCGTTTGTGGTGTCTTCTGTGAGTTTGTCACTTTCCCATTGGTATCCTGGGTCAGGTGTGGTACTTGATTGTATCGATTCCTGATATTTGCAACCTTATTACTTTCATACACTTACTTTCAATCCGAAATGGTAGCCCCAAATTAAAATGGGTACTTGAGTAAGTCAACCGATAAAACAGATTGTTTTGAAGATTTAATGTCCAATGCCGGGGCCCAATGTAGCATATATGATACATGTCACTCTCTGCAACCCTTGACGTCAACACAAATTCAGACCATGTTTTCCATTTGACTACCCCAAGTTAGTGATTGGATGGAATATAAATGAGCCAGTGCATGAGATTTCCAACAATGTGGTATGTGCGACCAGCAAAGCCTCAGATCAGCCTGCGCAAACGCGCAGTCTGATCAGAACCTTTGCTAGTCGCTTGAGTATTCTATACATGTTAAGCTACTGACTGAACACCATATGGAGTTTCTAAGTTTAAAAGGAGGCTGTAGAGGCTCGTCCGAGTCTACACTTGTTCAAATGTCAAATTGTTGGAAATCACGTGTCTCGGCTCAAATGTATTCTGATAGTTCATTCTATGTTTTGGCCCTAGTGGGTTAAGCAGTAAACATGTTGCATTTTCAATTAATTCCCTAAAGTGCCAATCACAACAAAAGTTGTCTACTTTGGTTGTCTGTTGAAATATTTTAGAAGCACTGTTTGTCCCTATACATACATTAGTCAAACAATGCTAGCACATATATGCATCAGGCAACTTAAGTAGACAACACTTTAATGGTGATTTGAGGATTATTTCTCATCAGAAGACTCTGTGAACCAAAAGTTGCATGTGTGTTCATTCCTTTCACAAGTGAGTATGACATGGACCACAGGTTATAAAACTTGAGTTTTTTCTCAAACTCAAAATAATGAGCAATGATTGGCTGCTTGTGGAAACGTGTCGTCAGCAAGCAGCCAATCATTGCACTTTATTTTGAGTTTGAGAATGCACTCAGGTTTTATAACCTCAGGGCCAGGACATACCACAATGACAAACGGCAGACCGGCCTGCACCCAATTAAAGTGAAGCAGCTAGCTATCTTTTCCTCAGCAAGATGATTTATAAACTATAAAACACACACATACACACACACAAAATGAAAGCAACAATAAGAACTACTAAACAACACCGTTATAGGTCGACAGAGGTAGGGCTTCAATATATCTTACAGGCCAAATACGGTATTCCATAGGTCAAGATAAACTACATTTTTTAGCTTAATACTTGTGAATATTTCCTTACAAATTAGTTTTCACATATGGCTAGGGTGCCTCCTTTGGCTTTAATTAATGCTGTGAATCGTTGCGGCAAAGACTCTTCAAGTCTTCTGATATTTCAAGTAGCACAGTATTTATCGCAGCAGTAATTCGTGACAAAGAAATCAAAGGAGGCCACACCCACTACTTAAATATTTGAATAACATGAAGTTAGTGTTGGTGAATATTTGAATTTGACACACTACTTTGACAATACCATTTTGCAAGGTCAATGAATAACAGGCAATTTTATATACTGATTACAAATGATGAGACGATGAAACTATTTGTAAAAAAAAGAATCAGGTGGGGGAGTTTTTATGAAAACAAGCTTATTATAAGATGTTGCAAAACGGTTGTGTTTAAGTATATAAGGCTTAAAATTCATGTGAAACGTATTCCAGCAGAGAATCTATACTATAACGCCACCAAATACAATATGCTTTTATAGACATTTCATAAATAGGTATTATTCTCTGAATCCAGCGACCAACATTTATTACAAATAGTAAGGATTGTTAACTTTAGAAGTTCGAAATTTTGAGGTTTTACTATTTTCGAATAGAGTGTCCAGCTCTGATGCATCCTTACCATGGTACCGTGGAACCTTATAACAGTACAGTACCATTCCCAGAATCAGCAAGGTATACTTGTGATGATGGCTACTCTATCACTGGAGACACTACAAGAACATGTCAAAGTCATGGAGGTTGGGATGGAAGTGAACCTTCCTGTAATGAGATAGGTACAGTCAAGCTTTGCGAGGTTTTATTTTCCCAAATTGCACTTAAACATTTGTTTGCGACACTAGGACATGATTTACCTAAACCAGTAAATAAAGAGTGATATTGCCATTTCGTTGGGATTTGTTTTCTCGAAACTTGCGAAGTTTCACGAAAATAAAACTCTGAACATTTCAGAAATTACAGAATATTCCATTGATCAGGAGATAATAGTGCTTTCTCATATACTCATCGCATATGCGCAAAAACACCTTTTAAAGGCACATGCTGATGTATTTAGCCATGCTTGAGGTCTTACATTTCGCCTGAGGCTTCATTTACATCCATACATACATTGTGTATGCGAACCATAAAGTTTCTGGCATATAAAATCGTATGTGCTAATTCACATCAGTATTCTTATTGTTCATGGGCCAGTATCCGATAGGGCTTGATTTGGCATTTTCATTGATGGGGCCCCCATTTTTATTTTTTTTATTTTTTGGAGGAGGGGGGAATCTGGGAGAATGACTATTTATTTTCAGGGAGCTGGGGAGTACTGGTAATTATTTTAAGGGAGTTTGGGAGCAAGCTCATAGTTTTGGGGATTTAGGAAGTTCCGCTAAAAAGTAAAAAAAAAATAAAGAAAAAACCTCCATTTTATTTGATTTTTAAAAATTTATTCAGCTTGTGGGGCTTGATGTCGCATTTTCAGTGATGGGAGCCCCCAGTGGCTTTGGGGATATCACGAGAATTACTATTTATTTTAGGGAGCTGGGTAGCAAGCTCATAGTTTGGGGGATTTTGGAAAACCTGCTAAAAAGTAAAACAAAATAAAATAAAAAAGTTTCTGTGGATGCAGCTTCTGTAGGGGCTAGCACCCATGACTGCCCTTGTTAATTGACTAATGTCTTTGTTTTATACAAACGTGCACATCTGGATTGGTCTTGGAGAAAAATATAGTGATTCAATTATGTTGTCGTTGATAATTTTTGATTTTTAGGTTCATATTATCATACTTTGGAACGCCCAGAACGCAACAGTTTGCACCCCATTTACACATTTATTTTCAAGGGGAGCATGCCCGGACCCCCTAGAGCGAGTGTAAATCTTCATTGTTACAGCGCTACCTATACGCCTGCTATGTAATCTCTTTAGTTGCTTGCTCATTTTTATTAGAAAATATAAAGAATGCTGATTAATTTCTTTTATATTCTTCCTTGATGAAACTGAAGTTAAACGTGCGTATTGGGGCTAATAGCAATAGTAGAAAAGACTTTTTATGCTACAAAAGATAAATACTTTCACTTTGTCTAAAGAAAATATCCTAGTTAAAACTGTGGGAAAAAAATCAGCCCCTTCTTCCCTACCAAAAAAACCTGGTGTAATTCTAATATAAAAAAATCTAGAGAGCATTCCTCCGTACCTCCCTACCAGGTACAGCAACAACATTTTGACCATATACTTTGTACCATATACCATGTATTTCATTGAATGTATTCCATGGCTAAAGCCTGTCTTTTCATGTATAAGGCAAATTGGTATGTGAACATTAAGTCATGCAGTCTTGTATAGCTTCATAGTTTTTAAGTATGTGATTTTATCCTACGGAAAGAAAAATACATTTTAGGGTGGATTGACTTATACTTTGGGGGATTTGGGGAGAAGCTGTATTATTTTAGAGATTTGGGGAGGAAAGGCAAAGTACGAGGGGGGTTCAATATGTAATGAAAACCCATTCATAACTCCATCCACAAACGTGTTAGGATTAAATGACATATGCCAAACGAGAGATCAAAGCGTCGCCGTAATAATGGTACATAAAACATTATTTGATCTTTACAATTTAAATAAGTTACAGACTTTTTAAAAAGTACTCTAATATGCACTGCATATATTTTCCTCCGAATTGTAAAGACTCATTTAAACAAAGGTAGAAAGGCATGCTGTATTTTCAAAAACAAGCATTTAACATGCATGAATCACATATCCATAGTTTTCTGGCTCATTTTCCCTTTATCTGCTATAACCATACAAACTTTTGACCGGTACCGATGTCTCCTGCAAACGGTTTTATCACGTTACCCCCTCTTACGTTGACGTCGTTTAAAGAAATGGACGTAACACTAAAATTCGCACGGTTCTTGAAAATCTGATATGTGCCTTTGTACCAGGAAAGGACAATTTTGATTGTATCGAAGTTTCAATACACACAGTGTATAGGCAGCAGACCAGCTAAATTGAAACCAATATCTAGGGGTATCTCATCTGAGTGGTATACCATTTTCGTTTCCTATAATTTTATTGTCTGAAATTAGCCAGCTAGATTATGTACATGAAAATACGTGTAGCAATGTCCAAATAATGCATCTGAATGCAAACATTGATGAAACGCGGTATTTTGTCTGATCCATTTCAGTGTAAGCCAATGATGGGTTTCTTTTAAGTGGTTTTCTCATTTCAAATGACGTACTTGGGAGTACTTTATGAGTGAGATTTAATATGGAAATTTCAAAATCGGCTGTATAACTTGCAAATGAACATCGAAGCGACCAGAAAAAATGTTACAAATGATATGAGTTTTCGCTATGTATTTGTTCACGCAAAAACGACTCTGTCAATGAAATGCCAGAAAATGTAGCATCAAGGAGGATTTTAACCAAAATGACAGCCTCAGAATTCCATACAATATCAAGCAAAATCAAAAATATTTGCAGGTATAAATCTCCAATATATAGGTATTTACCACAAGAAGACACAGACTGAAAAAAATCCCTCGTTCATGTAGTTATCTGCTTTTGAAAACATTGTTTTATTTCGTATTGCAGTGTACGTCAGAACCCTATCTTGAAAGTGGCTTGTGTAAATTCGATAATGAGCTGGACATCTGCAATTTTACATTTATTTAGCCAAGAAACAGACCTTTTAATGAAAGTTATTATGAAATGTGTAAATATCAAACTTTGGGATGTACTGGGCTGTTTTCATTACATATTGAACGCCCCTCGTACATCCAGGAAGCTTAGAAATTTTTTCAGGGATTTGGAGAGACCAATGCATTATTTGTAGGGAACAAGGGAGCACAGACCCCCCTGGAGGCCTCAGTAATGTCCTTTGTCTACTCCTATATGGTGTATGTATGTGTGTGCAGCGATGTCTCTGATGCTTAGCTTTACCTGAGTTTTTACGGATTCCCACAATGATTAAAAAGGATAACCTATCCACTGTTAATTTTGAAAACTGATTGAACAGCTTTCGTGTGGCCAAGATGTCTCGGATTGCTTCTAATTTCAATCTTGTAGTGCTAACATGAATTGATATGCTAAAAACTATAAAGCCATTTGTGCATATCTTCCGCTGCCAAACTTTTTGGCAATTCCTTATCTTTTGTATCTTAGCATAGCATTGCTGTAACATCCGCCATTTGAAAAGATATATTTCTTTCAAACAAATATTCACCTGATTTGAACGTATGATTAAAATTATAAAAGCGCATTTGCCTTATGGGTGTAGCTTATGGGTTACACATATGGAGCAATTGTTCCTCATAGTCATAATAACATTTCATATCACATACATACCAACTGTTGCCTATAGCCTGCTACTTACATGACAACTGCCATTTTTGCTTCTCCTATTGTGTACAGTTTATCTCTTTAAACTCACATGAGATAGAGGCTCATCTATTGAAATAATTGAATGTTCATAGTGTGACATGCATAATGTGTCGTCAACAATTGCTTCAAAATACATCTCTTTAAGTGCAGGCTGTATTTTGACCAAGATCGGCAGAAATGATCCTTATATAGTCCTCTTTAACAATTGTTCAAGTGGATTAAGTCCATTGCATATCTAGCTTCTTGTCTTAAAGCGAAAGGCATAGAGCCTTAATATATGGTATGCAGCATCATTCAGTCAACCTGGGGTCTAATTTTCTACATAGGCTCATATAGGGAAACTTGAAAAAACCTTCTTGTTGGTATCAATTGAGCTTTCACCCCTGGGCACAGAATTGCTCAATTCAGAGGGTCATAAGTATTGCAAAGGCATAAATAGGAAAGCATGAAAAACTCTTCTTGTCTGGAAACACAAGGCCTAGAGCCTTGATATTTGATTTGTAGCCTCATCTAGTGGAGCTCTACCAAGTTGCTTCAAACTATGACCCTAAAGCCCAAAGCATCCTTTTTTATGTATACGATGATGAATATAAATCATAAATTATTATGCAAAAACGTAATAGGCTTTTAGTGTAAGGAACTTTAAATTACCAAGCAAATTTTCACTATGAGCTATGAAATAGAATCTAACATTGGTGCTCGTGTATCATTGAATTTCTTAAACTCGTTGCAAAAAGCCTCACATTTCATCATTTTCTCCTAATTGTTTATGAAAATCAATAAAACATCTGCACTCATGTAAAATCCTCTCTATGTTTGTTTATAGTCTGCCCAACCTTAACTGACCCAGAGAATGGAGTGGTTACACAAAATGCAGACCCATTGCTTGGGAAAATTGCCATATACATATGCAACACGGGCTATGTTCTAAGTGGTAACCCAGTACGACAATGTCAAAAGAATTTTACATGGACTGGTGCAATCCCTAGTTGCACTCCTCGAGGTAAACAGTCTTTCTCTCTCTCTCTCTCTCCTTCTTTTCTATCTCTCTCTCTCTCTCTCTCTCTCTCCACATTGAGATTCTTGGAAATACATCAAACGAAATCAAAAACTATAATTTATTACTAACAGAAACAACTTAGATTTTAAAATGAGTTTATGTTTTTGTTTGTTTGTCTTGATGTTAAAAGCCAAGGCAATGTTTAAGGCATGTTACGATTCGCTGGCGTGCCAATAATGGCCCGCTTATAGTGTTTTCTATTGGAACCTCCCTTATCCTCCACTTTTGGAGTTCCGTGGCTCAGTGGTAGAGTGCTTGACTCAAGACCGAGGGGCCGCAGGTTCGAGCCTCACCAGCATCACTGTGTTGTGTTCTTGAGTAAGACACATATTTCCTAGCTTAGTACTGGTTCATTCTAGGAAGACTTGGACGTTAAGAATCAAATCAAACAAAATTATCCCCCCTCATCAACAAAAAAAAGTAAACAAACAATCAAAAACACTTTATCACAGTCAGATCCCTCTGGATCGGCGCATGCCTTCTGGAAGCATATATAGAGCAAGGAAGAAGAACGCAGTGGCTCTGTGATATATTGCTTCACTTAGGATTGAGGATTCCATGACTAAGACAATTTAGTTTTATTATATACCTATAAATGATACGACTTTAGAACTGTCTGTTTTCTGGCCATCTGATACAGAAAGCCGGATCAACGAACTGAGGTTTTCTGAATCCATATCACTATCCTTTAAAACGAGGCTAACGTCGGTTACCTGCTTTTGCGGTGACGTTACGTAAAGTAAATTTCAAGCATGGAACCAGAGACGGAAAACAGGATGATGCAACGTCATATTGTAATTATGACGTGAATATGACGTGACGTTTTGTAATGGCAAACGTTCCCGCATTTTTTCTGGATTAAAGACTGAAACAATTTATAAAATCAAAATAATGTCAGAAAAAGGTATATGATAAACACATTATTATAAGAGTAACTTGATCTGGCGTACAGTATCACGTCTCGTGGATGAGGCCATATCATCGGATCACCCTCGACGCTTCGCGTCTCGGGTGATCCGATGATATGGCCTCATCCACTCGACGTGATACAGTACGCCAGATCAAGTTACTCTTATAATAATGTGTATTTACTGAATCACGGACAGGGTCAAACACATGCGTGGATCCAGAAAGTTTTATCAGACGGGGTCCAAATTTGATAACGTTTTTTTATTGTTTTTTTTTTCGATTGATAAGGGGATAGAGGATCCTAAAACCACTATAAATAGGCCATCATCCGCCCGCCAGCAAAACGCCATTTAATTGGCATTTCTCTGGTGGGCCGATGATGGTCCAACATTGAATGCTGGCTTGGTAGCTGTGATGTTTAAGGAAATCGGGACCAGTATTGCTAAGAAACCGTATATTATTGTAATTTTTCAGGAGGGTCCGGACCCCCAGCCCAACCCTCTGAATCTGCGCATGAAACATGCCTGATAAAGCCAGCACTAGGCGTATAGGTGCTAAGAGGTTTCGCAAATTACAATAAACTAGTATAATAGACTCAATGGAACCAAGTCTGCTGTTTCTAAACTACTCAACTCGGTAGTAAAATAGGAATCAATATGGGACAATCACTGGTTTAGATAAACAAATTTTTCTATGTAAAATTGCCGATATTTTCTTACCAATAATTCTTAACATATGTTTTGAGTGCTGAAAAGAAACATCTCATGGAGACAGATCTTTTAAGTACCCATAACATTGTTTTGGCTGGGAAATAAGAAAATGAATTTTCTGTTACGTACTCTTTAACTAAAAGCCTGTGGGTGTATATGTGTCATTATCTGCCAGATGCTGAAAAATATTAAGGAATCTAGGGCAAATGCTAATCAATAAAAAGAGTTACTTAGTTTATAATTGCTGTCGTTAAAAGAGGCTAACTCTGTAACTTTTAACATTTTTTCGATTTTTTTATTTCTTTTAAATCATTTGTAAAAATAAAATTAAGTTATGTTTTCACAATAAATATGTTCAGTACAGCTAAAAACTGCATGGAAAAAAGATTTATCTTATAAAAACAGCTTTTTTTATCCCTTGTTCGTAATTATTTACGTCCCTCCAATAATTCTGAACAGTTGATTTTTAACATAAATGCTGTTGTTTTGATAGTGATAATTTGTTAAGATTTACGAATATGGTAAAATGTTTACCTGAATTTGAGTTTTTTTTGCTGTGGTCTTGAAAAAAAGAAGCATTAATATTATTAAAATTAGAAAACCGAAGGTTGCAGACTATGCAGCTTTAAAAGATACGTACGTTTTAGCACACACAATTTACATAAGTTACAAAATGCGTTGGAAAGCTTGCGTTGGAAATGTTATATTCAGAAATGAATTTTGTTGAGTTTGTTACGCTACCTACAGGGCATAAATTATGATTCACTACTGTATATGCACGCTGCTTGATATAATTTATCAAGAAAGCCATTCAGAATCATAAACCTTAAAGTTTGTATACTAATCGGTTATTCCTACTGGTTTGGTGCAACAAACTTGGGATAGTCCATTTTATGTATCTAGGGATGACAGGTTATAATTAAAGAAATATTGTATTTTCTTGTCAAAAGATCTTTTTTACCTTACCAAACAATGTAAACCCTGATTAAATGCTGCATTTTATGGAATTTCAATAGCGTAGCCAGAACGCTGAAAATATTAAGAGGGTGCGTTTACTGCGTAATGTGAGCTGCCAATGCATTTCATCTGGCTCTTCAATATACATTTAGGGTTTAACTGTATATAAAGGGGCTAAGACATCTGTCAAGACAAGTATACATTTGACCATCAAGAGAGTAAGTAATGTTTTGTGCTTTATTGTTTATAATTTGAGCCGCGACATGTGATTTCCAACAATATGGCGTTTTGACAGGTGTAGACTCAGAGGAGCCTGTGCAGTCGGCTGTTAAGCTTAGAAACTCAAGCGACTAACAAAGGCTCTGATCAGACTGCGCGTATGCGCAGGCTGATCTAAGGCTTTGCTGGTGCACATACCACATTGTTGGAAATGTCATGACGTGGCTCATTGCAGGGCTTGGTGATGATTGTTTGAAAGCATCAGATTGTTCTGGAGTGATTCATGGAGGAACTTGTAAGGATGCTATTTGTCAATGTGATTCTGGTTTTAAAGAACAGTCAGATGAATGCATTGGAGATAGAGCCACAACTGATAAACAAGGTACGGTTTTGTTTAACTCTTTATGCCCCAGCCAACAATGTTTCAGTCATTGTTTATCACTTAAACTTGTTATGGATTATTGAAACATTTTCAAGAAACATGGGTGTACATGGGTGAAAGTTTTCAGGATTAATCCTGAATTCAGGATTTGGAGGCTGAAAGAAAGTCAGCCTCAAAATGCTGAATTAGGGTGTTTTTAATAGCTTCTTTGATTAATTTTTAGATTATTTAAACACAATTAACAATTTAAACATGAAGTTATTCATTTTTGTAGGCATCCTGCAAGTTTAAAAATTTGAATTTCTTAAGTTCAGGATTTTGAAAATTTTGAACTTTCAGCCATGGGTTTATTATTCAGTTCACATAAAGCGCATTATATTATTATTATCTATTGTTTGTGTAGTAAATTTTTTTCTCTTCACCAAGAATTGATTTTGTTTCCAACGATGAAGATTGTTTTATTAAAACTGATTAGCATTTATGTAGGTAAAATTTATATTTGCCCCACTGCTACGTCAGTGCCACAGAGGGAATTCAAACTTTACATATATAGACTTTAGGCCTATTCAACATCCCATGAATGCCTGCACACACATGTCCATTTAAATAACAGCAAATGTGAGTAAGGTTCATGTCACCCATGGTTCAACAGTTGAACATACAGAATCGGGGTATACATTAAGGCATCCCTATTTATATATTATATACCTATAAATGATACAACGTTTGAACTGTATGCTTCTGGCCATCTGATACAGAAAGCTGGATCAACGAACTGAGGTGTTCTGAATCCATATCACTATCCTTTAAAACGAGGCTAACGTCGGTTACCTGTTTTTGCGGCAACGTTGCGTATAGTAAATTTCAAGCATGGAACCAGAGAAGGAAAACATGATGAAGTAATATCAAGAAACGAAACGTAATGGCAAACGTTCCCGAATTTTTTCTGGATTAAAGACCAAAGCAATTTAAAAAATCAGAATAATGTCGGATAAAGGTATATCATAAACATATTATTACATAATAGTAACGTGATCACTGCATCACATCTCATGGATCATACCATCGTGCCTCGGGTGGTCGGACGGTATGACCTTCTCAACTTGATGTGATACAGTACGCCAGATCAAGCTTCTATTATAATAATGTGTATTTATTGACCCATTCGATACGTGGGTATCTGATAATCAGGCTTATAATTATTGTTTGTATTCTTATCCTTTTAGGTTCATATGGCAATGGGGGTATATTTGATAATAGCCTCAACATTATAGTAATTGCAGTGAGTGGCGGTTTTGTTCTGGTGGTTTTGATAACCATTTTGATTGTGTATAAATGCCGATTGGTAAGTAAAACAAGGTGGTAAGCGTATCGTCATTTATCCTTAATTTGAGACTTCAACTGAAAATAAATTTTGTAAACATTAAAAGGCACATAACACTCAAAGGCACAGCCTCGATTAATAGGTGATATTGCCACACAAATATGAGTTCATTTAAGATAATCAAAGGCCACTAAGACAGTGACCTACTGTGGATTTCCAATAACGTGTTAATTGACATGCTGATAGGGTAGCATATGGTCAATATAACACATGCTGCTGTTGCTTCCTTGGTGTAACAATATACAACTATTTTTTGGTGAATATCTTTTTTCTAACATTCCATATTTATGTCTTCTATCTATCTAGATAGTTAACTCAAACAATTTATGCAAATAGTTTTATTTTCTATTCGTCATTTTAAATCTATATTCTTTCGTCGTTGAGATTGAACAGTGACCTATAAGATACTTCACTGGTTTGGTAGAAATAGATGAGCATTTATCTTAAAACATTAAATACTATTTTCTATCTTTCAATACATAATTTTCTTCATTTTGCTTTAGTTCGTAGATTGAGTATGCTTGTTAGAATCTCATCAGTATGGTGGTTTGTAGCCTGGGTTCCAGTCTGATTATTATTTTATTTATTTAATGTCAATATCTAACAAAATGAATAATGTACCACTGATACCTTTGATGTATTTCCTTTTTATTATTTTAAATTTTTGAGAGTGTTAGCCTAGGAAAATATTTGTAAAAAATATTGACGACTAGACCAAGAATAGGTGGTTCTGTGAATGACTATTAGTTTATGTATTGCACATCCCCCCTCTATACAAAAAATAACAATGACTAAACGTGTCAGTTCTACAGCCACAAAATGGCATAAATTACATGAATAGGCATATTTCCTTAGTGTACGAGTGACATTTTTATGTTCGTAGAATGCGGTTGTATTACTTGAAATATAGAACTTAAGGTACCAACAGCATACATCATTTAAAAGGTCTATTTTCTATCTATCAACTGATATAAATTTTACGTCATTAGCATTTAGTTCTGTCAATATATACAGCTTTCCATACAGCATGGTAAAGGACACTGCCAGAAATTTGTGCCGTTTAAGCACTGGGCCAGAAAGAAATTAGACGCTGTTATGCTGCGTTTAGTATGGTAAAATAAGTACATGCCAAGCTGATTTTTTTCTTTTGCACTATAAAATTATTCTTTCAAATGCTACTCATAGACAAGTGCTACATAACTATAAGCATGTTGTTTGCTATGCTAAGGCAGTTAAAATGTCCATCAATATACTAAAATAATCAATGACAAGTGCTGGTTAAGATATTGTTGTATCGATTTAAGCGTGTCCCATACTTATAAACACAAAAACTATAGTAGTACTTTATGCTGAAGCATATCAAGTGACAATCAAAAGCATGTATCCAACTTCGATTTGTATCTCACTTTTAATAATAATTTATATGCCTAATGTACTGCAGTTTTAACCCAGTTCAGGACTGACATTTTGTTGGTAATGTCCATCTATATCTAGGTACAAATTGTTTAAGAGTCTAATAGTGAAAAACAATTAAAACAGTTAGAAGACAAGCATTCAAAGATATTTTGGTAAAGTTCATGTTTTAAATACACGCCCAAATGTGAGTATGGGTTTTGTCTGATGATCAATAACCAAGATCGCTAAATGGCTACCACCCTTCGATTTGCACTTTTCGCTTTTTTATATAAGAAATTAAGTGCGGAGCGCAGTGGCCCAGTTTGTAGAGAGTTAGACGGGGATTGAAGGGTTCCTAGTTCAAATATCTACACTGGTTGAGTCACTATGTTGTGTTCTTTAGGACAACCTTTTTTTTATCCACCACTTAGTACTGGTTCAACGCAGGAAGACAGTACTGACATGACTGAAATACTGTTTACTTTTTCTACATCTTAGTAAACCGACATGACTGAAAAAAATGACAGTGACGCAAAGAACCAAAACAAAGCAATTAAATGACTAGTGACAACGTTAGAGAGCCTACAAAAGAGTATAGATGAATGGATAAATGGATGGACTGACTTACTTACAGCTAAAAAAATCAAGTTTTTTCATTTAATGTGTCTTTACAAATACTCTCATTCCAGTTGTTTTGTTGTTGATTGTGTTGGACACATTTTTAACCTATGCCCACCACTGTTTTTGTCCTGAAAATGTTTTTTTCTGCTTTTATGACTGCCTTATATACTCAAGTGCATTTCACTCTGTATGTATTCGCGAAAGCAAATGTCAGGACTCCCATCGAACTGCTTCAAGTCCGATCTGGGTCCATACTGTTTGCAATCTTGTCTGTTTATGAACATGAGCAGATGAGAAGCGCAGATGATAAAAATAAGAGTCTTTGGGGCTGTTGGTTAAGTCAATAACATTATTTCTCCCAACCATGTATACAATTTGGATGGGTATCCAACCAATCTGAGCAGAGCTTTGGCTGTCTGCTTACTAGACAGAAAATGCACATGCATACAGCTAATTGTCTAACAAGAATGAGCGGCTGTACAGGCCAATCAGACTTGGCGCACCATTTTGCTAGATTTGTCCTATTTCTATTGTCCATTTATAATGACTTATCATCTAAAATTATGCAAAATATTTTTTTGAAATTTGGACAGACAGGACTAGGCAAATAGTGTAGACCCAGATCAGAAAGCTCCTGATTAAGATATTCACTGTTTGCGTTCAGGTATTGAAAGTTTTATGTAAACAAGCAGCTATATGCAATAAACTGCATTTTTACAACTGAAATGGCTTTTATATTTCTAATAGATTGCCGGTACTCGCTAGATCTGCCAGAATGAGGTTCTAATGAGTACCTTCAATTAATGTCTTGGCCAAGGATAAATTAGAAAAATGAAGTTTAGCCTTGTTAGTCCAACTTTATAAAATATAACAGAAGGGTTCAATGAGGTTTAAATTAAATGGCCATTTGCCATACGAAAGCAACTTTAATTCTTTCCAACGACTTTTGTCATCTGGTGATAACATTTACAAACAATTTGGACGCAAAAACGGACTGACAAATGTTCATTCTGTTCTGGATTCAAACATTTTGACACTCTTGGGGTGTTCCAGAAAGAATTGTTCGAAAAGCGAAATATTAATGAAAAAGTCAGCAAATTATAACAAAAGCATGAAATAAAAAAAACAGCATGAAACAAGTTATACTTGCAAAAATTGATTTCATATAATTAAGCCTTGACATGTGATTTCCAACAATGTGGCATTTTGACAAGTGTAGACCCAGACAAGCCTGCGCAGCCTCCTTTTAAGTTTTGAAACTGCAAATGATTTCAGTCTGTAGGGCTCTGATCAGACTGGGCGTATGAGCAGGCTGGTCTGAGGCTTTGCTGGTCGCACATACCATATTGTTGGTAATATCATAGCGGCGGCTCATATAATGTTCCCACCATTGTTAAGAAGACATATATACTAAATTAAGAATATTAGCTAACAAACAAAATATTTCTTAACTTTCTCAAATACATGTGGACTAATAGATAGCTAGGTTTACAACTGTTGGTGGTCAGTACTTACTGCGATAATACACTGCCTGACCAATTATTCAATTAAGCTGAAGAAGGCTCACTAATATGGGCCTGGATTTTGAGGCTATTCCGAAGAGTAATAAGATATTTACATATGAGCCGTGACATGTGATTTCCAACAATGTGGTGTGTGAGACCAGCAAAGCCTCAGATTAGCCTGCGCATACGCGCAGTCTGATCAGAGCCTTTGCTAGTCGCTTGAATAATCTATAAGTGTTAAGCTACTAACTGAACATCATTTGGAGGCTTTAAGCTTAAAACGAGGCCGCACGGGCTCTTCTGAATCTACACATGTCAAAATGCCACATTGTTGGAAATCACATGTCACGGCTCATATCACATTGTCAATCAACGAAGGTTCAGGTATGATCACAGACATTGATTCATAAATTTTCCTTCTGTCTCAACAGCTGGCTCAGCTAAGACTGTTGTCAGTTTCTGACAAATGAATGGACAATGAGTAGAGATTTAACATAAGTCCTGTTCCGGGTAAAGATTTATTAAAGTATAAATTTGACCATGTTGGCATTACTTGATTAAAGGATAAGTTTGAACATGTTGGCACTACTATCTTACTGTTAAATGGGGCGTCAAACATCAGAGTAACTTTAAACAAAACACATGTATCCTTAACTCATTTAAGAAAGGTGGCAAAGATCATGTTTTTGTACAATCAAGTACCACACCTGACCCAGGATACCTTCAGGGAAACTGACAAAAACACAATTTAACATCACGAGCGAGAGCCAAGAGGTCAGCCCTTTCCCAGCCAGTGACCACAAGTTAAAAATGAACAAACTCGAAAGTATGACAAACACAAGACATAAACAACACAAATGACCCACAAAAGAAGTATCGCCTCTGAACTGTTAGTTGAACTTGGGCAAACATTGTATACCCAGATCAGACGCTACAGAACAAGGCATCTGAACAGAATTTCCACAGTTTGCGTACAGTATGTTCTATTAAACATAGGATAAAATAAGAATATCACCCAACAACCCTTTAACCGAAATGGACCAATTCAAATGATGAGTAAGGACAATTCCATTCAGCTTAACCCTTTGTATACAGGAAACCAATAAAGGGGTACTTTTACAAACAGTGAAGACCCAGATAAAATGCCTAATGCTGCGTTTCACCTGATCTACACTGTTTGTTAAGGTAAAAAAGATCTTCAGACATAAAAAATGCACTTTTGAATAAAAATTACAACCTGACACCCCTAGATATGTACAATGGACTATCCCTAGTTCAGTGTATCAACCCAGAAGAAAGAATATATTAGTATACAATGGGGTAATGGGTTAATATTATATAATTGTTACAGACAGCTCCTAGAAACAATGACCCAGAGGTAAGACAGCCTCCAGACAACACTTTATCTAACAGAGCGCCTCATCCTCCTCCTAGGATAGTGTACAACGACAGGCAACGTGGTCGTTTACAGTCTGATGGTGAATATGTGGATATAATTGATAGCAGTTACAAAGATGATGTTGGCATTCGGTATGATATCAGTGGAAGACTAGATGGCCAAGGATATCTTTATTTTGGTAAGCAAGGAAATGCTACGCATACAAATCAAGGCCAAGCAATGGAAAGGTATGATCGTAATAGATTAAGTCTTCCCATGCCAAAGCAGAAAAGAACATTTTCATATGAAAAGCCTGTAACAACGAGCAACGTAGACCAACGTAAAGTTATCAGAAATTGACTTAGCTACAAAGAAACACAGTTCTGGGATAATAAACTGTTTCATACAGCTCACATAAGTATGGGATTTATTCTGGTCATTCATTTTGACCAATTTAAACCGATTCAAATTTCCCACTACTATCAATTGGAGCAGTCCACTTCAAACTTTTGGGATGTAAAGTGGTATTATTATTTTTTTCAAATTTAATAGAACAATCTGTAAGCAAACAGTCAGGAACTGGGTCAGAGGCCACGCTTTGTGGCATCTGATCTGGGTCTGCACTGTTTGCCTGTGTCCCATAAAAGGACGCTAGACTTATATGTGTTAAAATGCCTACAATTGCTGGCATTTTATAATTTATTACCTGTACAGATAAAACATTTTCTGTCCTCAGCAAGAAAAATTGTTTCTTTAATATTTTTTATATTCATGAAGATTTTTTATTTCATGCTCATGTATACTGAATATGAAAAAGTTTTATAATCTCATAATAGAGGCTGACATATAAACAACAATGTACTAAGAATAGTTTTCTTGTACTTTGTAAGAGAGGACCAAGAACATTTCACAGAGACTTGCATAAAATGAAATACCAATTGATATTGTTGTTAAAGAGATTGAGTGTGCCTAAGTTCACTCTTATGATATTGTACTGTATATTTTATTATTAATTAGGAACGTGTTTGTATATTATTTTAATTTAACTCCATGTACCAGGTATGCTGATAGTTTACTGTATTTTTATTGTGTAATTAAAGGAGGTGATAATAGTTTAATTTGTACTTGAATTGTGATTAATACTGGTTGTTAATATTGTAAAAAAAATAATATACTTTCATTGTATAGGTAAATAAAGAATAGGCTGAAAACAGTGCCATTTATCTTGCATGATTATAAAAAACATATTAATATCATTGAAGAGCATATCAATCATCTAATTATGCAATTGCTTTGTTAACACAGTACCTGTTGATAGCATGGTAGATTAGTGTGGTACTTGATTGTATAGATTCCTGATCTTTGCACCCTTACCTTCTTGCTTTGTAAATAACAGCTTGTTGACAACATTTTTCTAGAGAAACAAAGGATCTTACAGGATGCTCATGTTTTATTGACTTAATTAAACGAGTTGGAGAAAAGAGATTGCAAGGGTTGCAGAGCAGTTTATCGCTTTTTCGCAACGAGTTTAATGCATTCAATAATACAGGAGCACGAATGTTAGATTATACTGATCATATGACATTAATATTACTTTGAAATCTCATTTCTGGTGTAAAAAAGTAAAGATTTCGTCATTATGTACGTAACGTTATTATGGACATCATCACGATTCCGGTAAATCTATATACCACAAGTGGTTTATCGATGTTATAGCATGGCGTTATTTCACTCCCAGACCTCGACATCATTTGAAGAATATATGTTATATACCTAGTATGAATTTCCTATTGTTTTGCAGTGAGATAGTTTTAGTACCTCGAGGAATGAAATACCTCACTAGTTAGATATGATTTTTGTTAGAACTTCTTTCTGTTATAGCTTAAGTATCCAGATGGGCAACATATTTCACTAGTTAGATGTTTGTTAGAACTATTTTCTGCTATAGCTTAAGTATCGTGAGCAGCGACATATTTCACTAGTTAGATTTTTGTTAGAACTACTTTCTGATTTAGCCTTAGTATCGTGAGCAGCGACATATTTAACTACATGTAGTTAGATGTTGTTAGAACTACTCTCTGTTATTGCTTAAGTTTCGTGGAAAGCGACATATTTCACTAATTAGATGTTTGTTAGAACTACTTTCTGTTTTAGCAAGTATCGTGACGTCGACATATTTCACTAGTTAGATATTTGTAAGAACGACTTTCTGTTTTAGCTTAAGTATCGTAAGCAGCGACATATTTCACTAGTTAGATGTTTGTAAGAACTACTTTCTGTTTTAGCTTAAGTATTGTGACGTCGACATATTTCACTAGTTAGATATTTGTAAGAACGACTTTCTGTTATAGCTTAAGTATCGTGGACAGGGACATATTTCACTAGTTAGATGTTTGTTAGAACTACTTCCTGTTTTAGCTTAAGTATCGTGACGTTGACATATTTCACTAGTTAGATATTTGTTAGAACGACTTTCTGTTATAGCTTAAGTTTCGTGGACAGGGACATATTTCACTAGTTAGATGTTTGTTAGAACTACTTTCTGTTTTAGCTTAAGTATGATGACGTCGACAAATTTCACTAGTTAGATGTTTGTTAGAACTACTTTCTGTTTTAGCTTAAGTATCGTGACGTCGACAAATTTCACTAGTTAGATATTTGTTAGAACGACTTTCTGTTATAGCTTAAGTATCGTGGACAGGGACATATTTCACTAGTTAGATGTTTGTAAGAACTACTTTCTGTTTTAGCTTAAGTATCGTGACGTCGACATATTTCACCAAGTAGATGTTTGTTAGAACTACTTTCTGTTATAGCCTAGCTATCCTGAGCAGCGACATATTTCACTTGTGATGAAATGATTTCCTGTCTATGCATTTCTTATCTTTGTTTTTTTCTTCTGTCTTTTTTTTCTTTGAAACGTAAATTGTATTTGTTATATGACTCCTATAAAAGACCTCCTCTGATTGGCTGAAACTAGCTTGCACTGGTTGTGACAGATCATGATGTCAAACAGTGATGAGCTAAAGACAAGTTAATAAGTGTTGTCAGTCTTGACAGAGAGCTGAAAATAGATTACACTAAATCTAGCCCAGGTGACACGGCTTTTGTCAGAGCCGACAGAGAACTAAAAATAGACATTGAAACACTGACTGGTTTCTTATGTATATTTCACAGGTAAAATGTTTGTTCATTTTATGAGAACAGCATTTAACCCATTTATGCCGAATGGAATTTCCCATCTTTATCAATTGGAACAGTCCATTTCTGTTTTAAGGGATGTTAGGTGGTATTTTTCATTTTTATTCAAGTTTTAATAGAAAATTATGCAAGCAAACAGGGGAGACCCTGATCAGACGCCACATTCTGTGGCGTCTGATCTGGGTCTGTGCTATTTGCCTATGTCCCACATAAAGAACGCTAGGCATATATGGGTTAAAAATGCAATGATTTTGCTTATCTCATAAGAGCTGCAGGAATTTGGGAAGTAGATTGTTGAAATAATCTTCCTAGTGAAAGTGCACAAGGAACATCTGACTTGAGTAAATTTATAAATATGAAAATACTTTAAATAAAACTAGGAAAAGAGAGACAGTGTCATATAACAAAACAATTGTTGCATTCTTTTTAAGTTAACATCAGGATTAGTCAACCCTCGAAAGTGATGTTCACCTGTGCTTTGCCTCGGTGAACATCACTGTTCTTGGGTTGACAAATCCTGATTTTAGCCTCAAAAGAATGCATCAATTGTATAATAATATACAGAATAATACATTGTATTTCCTTGATGTAAAAAAATCTGTCACTCTGGTTTGTCTGAATACACCTAATTGAATAGTCTTGCTGCACTCGTTGTTTATGTTTTATCAGCCGGTTATTTGTGGCAGATTTTTCATATTATGGAAACACAGTGCACTATTCTCTATGCATATGTACAACAGGCAGTAATATATGTCAAGAGGGCTTATATATGTTTCTTTCAAACATGTCGTTAGAAAAGTGTGAGCTTTTATTTGATATACATATATTAGCTATGGAAATATACACCATTTGTCTTAGAGGCAAAGACAATAGAGTGGTACATTGCAGTATTTAGCAAGCCTTCATGCTTCAACAACGGCAGAATCTAGAGCGCAGATTTGGTACCAGTAAAATGAATTTAAGCACCCCCAGTGGCTTAGGCTGCTGTGCGTTCTAAGGCGTTGGTTCAGTTGTTGTTGATTCACTGTTGATTGTTACTCCCATTGTGGGATTCTGTAATTGTTCTATATTTTGTTGTGCGTTACTTTGTGTCCATTCTAGTTTTGCAATCATCTTGATGGGGAAGATAGAGCTGGTTACTGTGCTTAGTTTGTCTTCCTGGCGTCTCGTAATTGTTGTGTGGCTCTTCCTCGCGGTCTGCAGTTTGTGATTGTGGTGTTTCCTGATCATACTCACTTACTTTTTACTACACTGTATATAGATAGTGTACAGGTGTGTTTCGCTAAATTAACATGTGGCCTTATATTTTGTTCGTTTTTGTTAATGGTTGGTTGTTGTTCAGTTTGTAATCTGTTTCGTTGCACTCTTTATACTACATCACATAATCACCAACATATGCTTGTTCCTACTGAAAGGTAATCAGCGTCAAAAACTGTTGTATTTAGCCTGATTTCTCTTTCATATACGAGATTTAATGCGGAATTCTAACACTGATCGCCAAAATAGCCAATGGTTAAATTCAGTGATTAATTAGTTGACAATTCACTGCACGGAGTGGCGTGGATGTCATTCGGTTGCCAGTTTGATCTATCACATAAAGCCTTTGCGTAGCGTCTTTTATACAACAAATGGACGTTCACACTTTACATAAAATTACGCGTTTCAGTCCAAACAAGAGTTACGGGAAATTGTAACGCACTGTTGAAGATAGCGGAATAATTATAGATTCTAAAGGATACTTTCATATCCTTAATCTTTTTGTATGTTAAAATCAAAATAAATTCGCGCTGGTAGTGGTTTGTTGCTTAATACATCACTGTATTTGGCCAGTTGTAAGTGGATAAATCATTCGCGCTTCACACTCATGATTTATTATCATTAACTACTGACCTCCAGCCAGTGGTATATTAAGCAACAAATCACTGCAAGGGCGATTTTTTTTTTCTTAAGCCATATACAAATGCTATGCAAAATTGTATACAAATTGCCATAACTAACACTGGCTACTGGTCTATATGAAGGGAATTCGAACTTGAACTGAACTGAACTGTTATGACTGACTCTGTTAGTTAAGTGTATGTTCAAAATTCTCTGTGCATTCAAAATTCTTTCAATTCTATGGGAATACAATGCAGTACCTTGGCACTTGGCATTCTCACATTTATCATACACGTAACTTGGCAAATCATCATATCATGGTAGACACTTGTGTCAAGGAAAATGACAACCGTGTGAAGAAGATGGAAGTTATGCTATGGAAACTAATTATCTGTTGTGCGGCCTTAACCTTGGTCATAGTGAACTACATCACATAGTCGTGTTATGGTGGGTGCTTGTGCTAAGCGATACAATACTTGGGAGCATATGCGAAGATGTGCTCGTTAAATCAACTTTCAATTATCCCTTTCCCTTAGACATATGGACCTAGGGTATATGAGTGACGCATAATTTTGTTATTGCGGACTCCATGTGTTAAAATATATACAGTCAGACATAAGTTAAGCATCACCTCAATAGTTTCCTGGAAAATGAAGGAAGCTTTCCAGTCATGAATATTTTCTTGTTTTATTTATTAAATTAGATAAAGTGGTGACAATTTACAGCAAATTTCGATTCAATTATCACAAAGGTAAACTAACAGGCATGGTAAATGCACACTTTCCCCTAAAAATGTCCCTATTCTCTAGCCCATTATGATATTTTCAAAACGCTTAGACATGTAAAGTTTTAGTGTCACATTGTTACAATATCAAAGACAAATTCTGTCTGAAAATTTCAGATTCATATCTCTAAAAGAATAAAAGTTATGGATGTGTAAAGAATGGCTTGTTATATAGTGATAATGCGAAGATTATTAACTCGCGATTATCTTTCACTATGATCCTCTATAACTGAAATGTATCCTGGAGTTCGACAGAATCAGTTTGACAATATTTTTGAAAAATAGGTCTAGATTACTTCTGCGTTTATTTGAATTCAAAGTAAGCATTTTGGGTTAAGCTGTGACACTTTTAGGGGTACACCCCCCCAAATAGGGGTCGGTGTATACAGGACACCGTAGAAATTCAGCAAAATGACCAAATGACATTCTGATGTGTCTAGCAGACCACATGAAGACAAGGGTAACATAATATTACAAACTGTTTATTCTTCTGAAAAAAATTGTACTTGAAAAACGTCTCTGAAATAATGTTCGGGTGATGCTTAACTTATGTCTGAGTGTATATTAAAATCAGGCTAAGAATACATGTTTGAAGCGATATGAAAATCATGCGAAATAATAGTAGAAGTTATGCTTCAGAAACTGATTTCTAATTTGACCTTGACCGTGACATTTTCCTTAGACATACATATTTATAGCGTATACACAAAACATTGATATAACATAGTGGGCACTTGTGCTATCAGATATGAAAATGTGGTGAAAGATGTCAAAGTTATTCAATTTAAGGATTTAATGCTTTATTTATTTTACAAGGATTCACAACAGCCAAAGGGCTACTAGTTGGTCTCCTTACATATAACATAACAATTAAACAATATGACTATATATATGATGACGCGCATACATACATACATACATACATACATACATACATACATACATACATACATACATACATACATACATACATACATACATACATACATACATACATACATACATACATACATACATACATACGTAAGTACGCATTCATGTACCCATGCACCCACGTACATACATACGTATTACGTACGTACGTATCTGACAGACAGACATACAGACAGATAAAAAGACAAACGGACAGACAGACACACAGACAAGTAAACGAAAAAAAGGCACAAAAGGGTAGAGAGAGAACAAAGAGCAGAATAGAAAAAAGAATAGAATATTTATTATTTCCTCAGTGGGCCCCATATTAGATAATGTTTAATGCCAACGTTGGGCCAGCAGTGCAAATAGCAGCGAGTCTTCAAAAATTATTGCTGAATATAAACGGCAGCATCTTTAACTAACTGATCTTTAACGTATGATACTAACAAGCCATCTCATGTTTAATAATTCTTAGCCATGTTGGCGCAACCATACTGACGCACCAATAAGGCAAAAAGTGAAAAAAAAGGCCTGATAGGAGGACCTTTTGCGGCGTTTAGGGTTCTCATACTTCTTTAAATAAACATTAATTATCGGCTGAGGTGTCAATTAATTCTTAGAAAGTATTAAAGCGTTTTGTAGAGTCTATATATTCAAATACATCAGCAGTATTTTCATCATACGAGGCGTCTATGGAGCCTTCTAGAAGTACTTTACATATATACTTCAGAGTTATGCTTCGAAACAAACTAACTTTACCTTGCTCTGTGACCTTAACTTTGATCTTAAGAACCTTCATGTTCACCTCACTTTATGCTGATTACCTTTAATAGTTCAGGCTCCGAGATTATAAAACTTTTTACATGCTCAACTCAACTGAGTATGAAATTTTAGCTGTTCATAAAAACTAAAATACAGACAAATAAAAGTTAATTGCTTTAGTGTCTCAGATGCTGTATTTACCATGCTAATAAATGCTAAATTGCCAACAATTGTTGGCATTTTAACATTTATGAGCAGGATAAATTTTGTGCTTAGCTGAGTTGAGCATGAAAAAAGCTTTATAACCTCAGGGCCTGGTCATAGCGGAGGATAATCATAGGTTTTTACACATACGCACATACTAGTATTGCACACATATAAGATTTTATTTTCTATTTAAAAATGTACATAGGCATTGTAATGAAACTTCTAAGAAATAAATTTCTGATAAACTATTGAAGCGTTTTAATCATTTGTCGATGTTTATAAGCCATTAGTTGAATTTTTGAAATTTTGTTGATTATCAAATTGTCGAGCAGAAAAGGCTCGGACGTGCCAGCGCTAATAAGCAAATACCAGAGCCCACACTGTGTGCATGGATGTTGATATTTACTCTGACGAAAAACTAGACCTCTAGCCTCGCATGATACGTCAGAGATAATTTTTCGTATGTACGAGGTTTGTCCCAGTAAATCGTGGACTTTTGTTAAAACACAAAACCGTGTACCTGGAATTCTTTGAATAATGCATTGTGTGTTCATATACATCTAGGATGCATTTACTTTAAGGGGATTGGTGTCTGTGGAGCACGTCGATTATTTAAATGAAATTCATCTTGCACAAATATTACTGTGCATTAAATTCTATTTCGCAGTTGTATTTCACAATATGCATTACTATCTCAACTAGTGACTATTCAAGGTATAACAAGGCCATCGATATCCTAAAATTCGTAAAGCATTTTCTAAATTCTATAACAGACACTGTTAAATACTGGCCTGTTGCAGATGAGTTTTTAAAACAATATTGTATTAAACAATCAACTTTGAGTGTCTTTGGTAGAATTTAGAAATTGCTTTACGAATTTTATGATATTGATAACCTTGTTTTAATAAATCATTTATCAATATCAGGCAATAAGATTCATAAAAAACTGGGGGTTTTGAAATAAAAAAGGCCACCAGAAGAAATGTTCTGGTTCACATTGGCAGAAACAAAACAAAAAAGTGTGTTTTGTGAGGCAGCAATTTTCATAGAAAGCATTTTATACACATGTGACAATTCTCAGGTCGTATATTTCACAGAAGTCGAACGTATTTTTACATATTCGTGAAAGGGTTACGAGTAGTAATAAAACCAGGTGAGTAAGTCGCCCCAAAGTCATGATTTCCTCCAAGAGTGCTGATCTTCCTCTAGGTAGCGTTTGGTGTTTGTGTACTCCTTAATCGTACCAATGAATATAATATTGAAATAAGGGCCAAGCTAGCTCAGTTGGTAGTCTAAGAGCGTTAGACTGAAATCTAAAGGTCAGAGGTTCGAATCCTTTACAGGGCAATTTATTTTTAGCTTTACTTTGGCTGTAGGTATTATTTTGAATATTGTTTTTACCTTTAAACGGGATTAGCAGATGTAGCAACTGTCATTTCGTGTTTGTTAAGCATGTGGGCAAGATAGACATGGATAATATAATAAAGAAAAGGATAACATTTTACGGCAATATTATTTTTGATGGAATAGACCCTTCTGCATACTCTGATGCTCAAAATCTTACAGCGTTCTCAAAAAGAAGTATCCTGACGTGTTTACAATAACCTATTTAAAACAATGGCTTAGTAAGCAAGATGCATATTTTCTTCAGAAGTCTAGACAACATAGATTTAAAACTGCTAATGTACGAGTGAGTGCTATAGGTGCCCAACTGGACATTGGTCTGCTTTCCATGGCTAATCTAGCTGATGAAAATGATGGTGTACGATTCTTGCGTTGCGCTATCGATATTTTGTCCAGAAAACTTTGGGTAAGAAGTTTGAAAAGAAAAACAGCCAAGAAAGTATTAAGAGCTATGAAAGACATTCTTAAAAACATTTCTCCTACAAAAGAACAAAAGATTTGCGCAGATAGGAAGCGAATTTTGAAAGCAGTGCTTTAAGAACTTCATGAAAACCAGCAATATCTACCTTTTTACTGCTTATAATCATATAACAAGTAATTTCGTGGAGAGAGTTCAAAGAACCCTAAAAGAAAGATTTTACAGAATGATGAGACACAGAGTACATATCGATACATCAATCAGCTTCAAAACGTTGTCGCTAGTAACAATCAAACACCTCATTGTGGTTTAAGTGGCATGTCTCCTAAAGATGTCAACAAAAAATGAGGCTGATGTGTGGGCACAAATGCACTAAAGGAAGTCTAGAAAAGTTATTGCCGAACCCACTTTTCATTTAAAGAAAGGTTACCTTGTGCGAATTAGCTTTATAAAGCAACCGTTTCAGCGAGCTTATCAAGAGCAATTCACCACTGAGGTGTTTATGGTTGTTGCTAGAATTTTTTAAATCATTCCCATGTACAAACTGAATGATTTAAAAGGAGACACTATACATGGTTTGCTCTACATAACTGAACTTCAGAAGGTCAATAAAGAGGAAAACAGTCTGTGGTTTATCGAGCTGATATTGAAAACTAGAAAACCTGAAAATTAGAAAAAACTATTTTAATGGAGTGGCATGGGTTCCCTAAAGCATTTAACAGTTAGGTAGATGCCACCGATGTAAATGACGAATCTCAGACATCAAAATATCAGAATGGAGAGATACTTATACATTAGAAGTTATGAAAGCACTGCATAATTTTTCGCGCTGTCGAAGATTCTAGATCGAAACAGAAGTCTGTGGACGTTCTTTACATTTAAAGCACATTTGCAAAGAAAGCATTGTGTTTGGTCTTGAGCAGCCGCTGTTAAGATGACTGGTCAATAACAAACATAAAAGTTGGAATACTTGCTTGAAACACCTTACTGTCTGCCTGTGGAAAAAGAAGGAGTTGAGAGAATCTCAAATCTATAAAATAAAAAAGCCGCAGGTGGTGCATTCGCATCAGATTGCACTTGACACTTCACTTGAAACAGTACCTGTTTCTATAAGTGAAAGCAATAATATAGTCTAGATGAAACTTTACATTCCAAATCCGCAAAAGTGGGTAGTTTTTTCGACAGAGTTGGCAGTGGAAAAGCAAGTCTCAACCAATCTGTAGGGGTCGAAAGTTATCTATCATACCTTTAGACCACAATACTAATACAGGTGTAGACAAGGTGTATCCTATCCAAGCGGCATAACTGGTTGAACAGACCATAGCTTAAGCTAAATCTGAATTAGAAAGGAAGGATATAAATCCAGCAAAAGTTGTCTTTATGATTCATTCTTCATCTCAAAAGCGATGAAGTGGAATCAAACGCAAGAGGATAAGTAAAAAAATCACGAAGATGAGTTGAGTGACAACGTGGTAGTTGCTAGAAAAAACATACAGAAGGAGGAAAGTCTCTAGAAAAGGACGTAAGAAATTACCTGTGAGTCGTAGGAAAGAAATATTTGAAATCAGTTAAAGCAAAACAAAAATGTCTGTATTAAACGAAGAGAAGCTTAAAGAGGGACTTACGTCTGAGTTGAATTTATGGGATCTCCCAAGTGTTCAAACCAGCATCATAGGAGTTTTTGTTCGACGAAACACGTCCTTTGTCACAAGTGTCAGGAGAAAGTCCATTCGAATTTAAGATATCTGGATGAAATTCAGCTGATTTTGTTTATTTGAGGAATTATCATATTAATGTAAGACTCAAAGTTACAAAGGCGGATGGTACTGCTTTGACGACGACTGACAAGGTGGGTCCTGCCAATGTGTTTCTTCAGACCCTCTTTTCTACCAGAGAAGTAACATTGCAAAAACAAAGCCACCATTACATGTAACTACAATCCCTACATAGCTTACATTCCCACTATATTAAACTATGGAACTAATGCTGTGTCAAGTCAGTTCAATACTCAACTCTTCTTCATGGACAATGCTGATAGTCCAGGAGTATCAAGGGACTTTTAGAGAGAGCCAAGACCTTAGACCTTCAGGAGCCCATATTACACAACTTCTTATCAATGTCCAGATATCTACTAAATAAAGTCGATGTAAAGATAAAGATGTACAGAAGTTTTGCAGAACTTTGCTTATTAACTGTAGATACCAATTTTCATCCCTTGAATATCGAAGATATACTGAACAAAGTGAAAACGCTACACTCCAATTATCTATATTTTGTGAGAAAGTATTGGACAAAAAGTATTTACTGAAGCTTAAAAATGTTTCCCAGACATCCAGCAAATGATTCATCGAAACTCCACTAAGGATCATTGACACTTGCTATGGGTAAATGCCTATGGTTTTCAGTAAAAATAAAAGTTTGTCAATCGTCCCTTTCTTCGCCTTGAAGATACTCTGAACTCAGAACTTTATGGCTGTGAAATCCGTTTTTGATATTAGATGCTCCAAGGATGTAAAATTTAGGGTAGAACAATCAGTTTTACATTAAGATATATAGAAATCCGAAAACATTTTTTAAAATATCATTCCCCCCCCCACCCCGTGTGCCAGCAAAAGCTTTTGCATGTATATGTGTTACCATATTTTACACATTGTATGGAAGTGGCTTGCTGGCACAAGGGGGGAAAGATGTTCAGCAGCCCAAAAACCCAGGGTCTAAGCCCATAAAATGCCCTTTTCTGCCAAATAAGAAACTATTGACAGTAATGAAGTTCTCTAGAACCAATCTCCTAAATTGCTTTGTATTCTGTACTTGTTTAATATATAAGTATTTAAAGATTAAAAGTAGAATTAGCAAGGTTTTATGCATTTTTTCAAAAGAAAACATCTCACTGTTATTAAATGACACATTACTTTGCAAACGTCCTGTACTTATCTATTTGCATGCTAGGGAATTGTTCATGTTTTATTTTCGTCTGCTGACTTTCTTCAAAATTAAGTTTTTAAAAATAAAACACCCAGGACCACCATCAGAGTGTCAAACAATTTGGATCCAGATCAAGACCGACATTATGTTGGCCTTTATCTTGGTTCAAACTGTATGCAAAAGGCTATTGGCAGACGACAAAATTATCCCCTGGTATGCAAAGTGTTATAACAGATAAATATTTTAGTGTACAATATATTGTCTCGTATAGGGATATACATGCACATGAATACCATAAATATTCGGACACTTTTAATACATTTAACATGCTATGCCCTTTAAACAAAGCAACAGTAATATTCAAAAAATCTAGTTTGAAACAGTTTTACTTCCCAATGCTAAATGGGACACTTTCATTCCTTCAAAAATATTTATATCTTTTGTTGAGCTTTCAGTTTTGTATTATTTATGGTACATGTTGTAAAAAATGTACAGGTAACTTCTAAATTAACTCCCCAAAACCATTTTATTACAAAACATCTTTTGTTTTTAAAACAATTTCATCAATTATCGTGATTCGTTAATACTCTGCTTATGGTATGTTCAAGAGATATTACCAGGCCTACCAAATAAATCAAGAAAACGTGCAGAAATCACTTTTTAAAGCACTTTTTATTTTCATGAAATTTCAGACCCCCTCTCCTTTCTACCCGCCATAACTCTAGAATGCGTAGGAATTTTGAAAATATTTTGCTAGCTGGCTCTTGCCATTAGATTCACCTATTGCACTGATACTACATGCACCACACTAGAAGCTCAAAAGCAGCGTTCTGGGAATCAGAAAAATAGGCGTATAAGGCCCAAACCGTCAATGATCCTTTGTCTCGTTTGATGTCCGAGCTTTTATGTTGTCTCTGTCAGACAATTATCAAGCTGATATTATTGAAGCTTTTAACTCTACCTCCAGATATTTAGATGACTTACTTAATATTGATAATCCTTATTTTGAAAAATTGATAGGTCAGATATATCCCACTGAACTTCAGTTAAATAAGGCGAATTCTTCAGATACTGAAGCTCCGTTTTTGGACTTGAACTTGTCAGTAACAAATGGCATAGTTTCTTCTAAAATTTATGATAAACGGGATGATTTTAATTTTGAAATAGTAAATTTCCCATTTCTTGATGGAGAAGGTCCTCGCTCTCCTTCCTATGGTGTATATATTTCTTAGCTTATTCGTTTTGCTAGAGTGTGCTCTAATGTTGATGACTTCAACAACAGAAACTTATTTTTAACTGCTAAATTATTAAAACAAGGCTATAGATATCATAAGCTTCAAAAAGCATTTTCTAAATTCTACTACAGACACTCAGAGTTAATTGTTAAATACAACATTGGGTTAAAAACTCTTCTGCAACAAGGCATATCAGAACCTATATTTTATGGTGATTAAGTCTATAAATTCAATTGAATTGTTGGAAAACCTAATTTTAGTGATCAATTCAAAAAGATAGTAAAAAGTTATATAAGGGTTGGATATAATTTGGATATCATGCGACAGTCTACATGCCTAGTTTTAAACCCAATCACGGTTTATAGCTATGGTTTCCTCTTTAATTGCACGACGGTGGGTCAGGCCTCAGACTCTATGACGGCATGACGTAAAGCTTTAATCAGTGGGTTGGTGCCTGATGCTTATCTGTAGCTGGACCCACCGTCGCTCAACTTGAGGTTTTCTTTAGCTCTGACTATCTGTGAGTCATGAGCCCTTTTCTTTGTTTCATCATGGAGTGTTAATTTGATTAGAGTGTTTTCCATGATGATACATTGCATTAGTTAGATGGCCTCCATGCGAGCTGAACATTTCTTGTACTTCAACAACAGCAGAATCTAGGGCAAAGATTTGGTACCAGTAAAATGCATTTAAGCCCCCCCCCCCCCCCCCCCCCGGTGGCTTAGGCTGCTGTCCTTTCTAAGGTGGTGGTTCTACTGTTGTTGACTTTTTGTTTATTGTTACTCCCATTGTGGGAGTCTGTAATTGTTCTATGTTTTGTTGTTCGTTACTTTATGTCCATTCTAGTATTGCAATCATCTTGATGGGCAAGAGAGAGCTGATTGCTTTGCTTAATTTGTCTTCCTGGTGTCTCGTGTTGGTTGAGCGGCTCTTCCTCGCGGTGCCACGGGGTTGTCTGCAGTTTGTGATTGTGGTATTTCCTGATTATACTCACTTACTATTTTTCAATCCAAATGCGGGTAAAGCCATAATGCGTGCCTACACCAACTTGTTGATATCTGGTGGAAAATGGAGGCAAGACGAAGGGAATCTGCTTGACAGGAAACACTACTTAAGCGGTTCTACCATCTTTGTGTTTCAGTTGGAGCCTGACTTTTCTCAACACAGCGAGTATATGTCTCTAGTGAAGATGGGTAACGTGCGACTGGGTGTTGTATTCAATACTCCACTGACAGGTATGTTTTGTACTTAATGTAAATCTAATAAACTGAGTATCAGTCTTTGAAACTAATAGAGGATCACTGATGACGCCTAAATGGCAGAAACTAGCTAGTCTGGTCCAGGAAACATGCACACTATAGTTTCAGTTTTTAGGTGCAGGCTTTGCTTCCGAAGGATACCCTTTTAAGAACATATTTATATATGTTTAGACTTTGTCATAGGTTTAGTTCTGTTTTGCATCCGTTCTTGGTCATTGCTCATTGCTTTATTTATTGCAAGGTTTGCCTTTTCCTTTTTGTTCCTCCTTTTCTTTGCGTGAGGTTTTACCTATAACTTGGAAGCTAAATGGTATTCATCACCACATGCATTTATGTACTTAAATTGAAATTATTGAAAACGTTTCAATTTGGGGGGTATTGTAACCTGTTCTTTTGTTTTCAATTTGCTGAAACAATAAGCTGCATTGTCTACAGTGAAAGTTCAGGCTATTTTGAGATAAACAAGGAGAGGGACATCATTCTTCCCTAAAGGGCACCTCACATTTAAAATATATGATAGAAAGTGACGTCGTATTTCAAGGAATTTGCTGCCAATAGACTTCCAACAAAACTTCTTCCAGAACCTTTTGAAATCACCGCTAGCAAAGACATTCATTCTAAACCTAGTCAACATTGATGTGTCTTTTCCTGCAATTTGATAGGACATGTTGACTTTTTGATATTTATGCAAGAACGCAAGGTCAAAATAGTCATCATTTCCAAAGGTGGTTAGACACGAATGCTAACACTGTTCAGACTAATCATGTTCAAATTCAGGGTGATACTTTATCACTCTGCAGACTATACTGCATCTTCTTTCTTCACCAAAGACTAATTGGATGCACCTATAAAGACTTTGTAAATACTTTCAGTTCATCAGATTTTAACGCAAATGATAGCTTTATTGCTCATACTATGCTTTATGCTTATTGTGAGTGTGTGGGAAAATAAATTGACAATACTCAAACGTGTAGTTCATTGATGCAGTGCATGTAATAATTGAGTGTAGTTTATGATAATTCATACAGAGTCAATAAAAAGATGATACACATCGACTTGCTCCTGATCTTTTCTTTTTCCTCAAAGCACAAAAAACACCAAAAGCATGGATATATAATTTATTGTAATACACAGATTAATATAAAATAAGTACACCTAACAGGCAACCAACCCCTATTTGATCTGAGAGGATAGCACAGTATAGCGTATTTCCTGAGAGTCAGTACTCGCGTGAGTATAAAAAGTAAATTAGATTAAGGCAAATGTCAGGAATCGATACTATTAGTACCACACATAGCCCAGAACACCTTATGGGAAAGTGACAAAAGTACAAGAAAACGTCACATACAGTAACACCTTGAGGTTAGCTCAGACTCAGGGTCGTCACCGTGTATTTCAAAGTGGTCCGTCAGAGGAAACCATCGAGTGCCTAAGGCACCAAAGAGTGGGGAGCATGAGAGGGGTATCATTCCATCCAATTGTTAGGGGGTCTCCCCCGATATTTCGTTTTAATTTTGAGCGCTTCTATGTTCGTTTTAATAGGTTTGATGCGTTTGGACTAGATTGCAGTCGCTTTGCGTTCATGTTTTGGGGGTTTTTTGCTAGAAAAGATACTCCTTGTGGAGTGGAAAACCGAATGCTGGACAAAAACTTTTATAGACAGTTACGATTTTCACTTTTTTCTTCAGCATGTTATTTTGACATATGCATCCGCATGCTTTTGTCAAAATACTTTAAGCACCATTAGCACTTTTACTTATACTTTACAGAGATTGATCAACAGAGTCGCTGATCAGTATGCGCGTCTGTGCAGGCTGGTCTGCGCCTTTCTTGTTGAAATGCAACTACCTCAGGTTTTCTCGCGACATGATCCATAACCCTTATCTCTGTGACTGCTTGTTTTAACCCCTTGCCAAGATCTACTAATGACATGCGCATAGTTTGGAGTGTTTCAGTAAATTTTGATTGAATAAAATCAAAGAAAAATGAGCCGAAACAAGAAAAAAAGGGACACGGCGGATGGCAAACTTGGCTGAAAAAGTGGGTCCAGCAAACGCTGGACCTGCTGGACCTGCGACGAGGGCATTAGCCCCTTTCCCAACAGGTTACCACAAGGCTGCAAGACACATACAAGGCAATATGTCAAAGACAAACACAAATAAAGACGTACCCCCTTGGAGCGGTCAGTAAGAAAATTACTTAAGGTTAAAGCTAGAAAAACAATATAATCCTGCAAGCTATTTTAAAGGGGGCGGGACCCTTGAACGGATGTTCCTATTGGATACCATGAGGATTTGTAATTTGAGCAGCGACACGTGATTTCCAACATTGTTGCATTTTTTTACAAGTGTAGACTCAGACGAGTCTGAGCAGTTTCCTTTTAAGCTTAGAAACAAAAATGATGTTCAGTCAGTAGCATAACACTCATAGAACATTCAAGTGACTAGTAAAGGCTCCGATCAGACTGCGTGTATGCAGAAGGCTGATCTGAGTCTTAACTGGTCGCACCGCGAGGGGGGGGGGGTAACTTGAGGGTAATTTTGCAAAATGTTTACATGAATATCTGAGCAAAAATATGAGTATTTCTAAACAGGGTTGTCAGGGGTCGCACATATCACATTTTTTGAAATCACAAGTCGAGGCACATTTGTGGCTGCCTTTTTCAAAGGATTGACGATGCACGCAAGTTGGCGTTTGGCTCAAGACGTTATCATGTCGTGACGCAACGTTATAAGAAGTGTGACGTCACGTCATGGGGATCACACAGCCGCTTGCTTGAAATCACTATCGTTACCGTTCAAGCTCCTGGTGATCGAAAAAAAAACTCAGTCTTATGGCTAAAATATAACTTTATTATCAACAAAACTGGCATCTTAGCGATTCACTTTTACTTTTGATATTTTTTAAAATGTTAATGATGGTCACAGCATATTTTTCAACGGTAAAATAAGGTTCCTTGTTCGATTGAATCGCCTTCGTATAGATACCAGAACACCTTTGACAGAATGGAAACCAGGCCTTCGTATTGCAGATGAATAGAACAGAACAGAGCCTCTAATCGTAACACCAACCAACCCTCGTTGTTGGTTGGTTGCTATTATGTAAGGCATGGTTGTATAACAAGTAATGAAGTAAATAACATCTTTACGCAAGGCATAATTGTAAAGTCATCAATGGTGAACATTTTATCACTCAGTTTGATAAACTCTGTTTCACTTTGTTCAATAGGAATGATCGTCAATGATTGTTAATCAATCTCGTTATCAGTATGATCATCATCACTGTTTGTTGCACCAGCAATTTTATAATCACAGTATAAATAACTTTTTACGGCATCCAAAAGATATATTTCATCATCGAAAGCAGAGAGTCTCTTCTTTTGAACCTTTTACCAAACAATTCGTGTTGTGACTTCTTAGTGATGTAATTGAAGATATAATACTAGTTTCCTCAAACACAACGGTCCTGTAAAATGCATGTTTCAGGTCTTTCTTTACTGTTACTTTTTCAATGGCCTTTGCTCGTTTCTCTTCTCTACCTCTGTCACATACGAAACTATACATTTTAGATCTGAGTCCTACACATTCAGATATAGGCTTTTCATTTGTTTCGTCTTTCCATTTATCAACGATCTTTTTATTTAAATCACTGAAAAGCTTGTATTTTCTTTGGTATTATCTGAGGTGTAAAAGTCTTCTAGAGATGCTTTTATATCTTGGTATATATCTGCTGTCTCACACGAAAAATGTAGACTGTCTGTATCTGTCATCAACAGCTGTGCGGTGTTATTGTACTTCTTCCTAATGTACTAATACAAAAAGTCAAATATGAGGGTCTTGCTCAAATCTGAAAACAATAAAAAAAAGTGTACCTATATAACGAGCCGAATGACATGTCTTAATTTGCTCTACCATGAGGCACAGTACTCAATGCTAATAGGGGTATTGTGTATATATTTTTTGTCTCTTTAAATTGGAGCCAACCAAAATGAGGAAATAACAAGAACAAAAAATCAATACAAACCTAATATAGCCATTCAACAGTCGACTGACTTGAATAATTTGACATTGGCCCTGTACATTTCTGCGGCAACCAGGTCTTCATAACAGATTTTAGAAGTTTTGTAGCTGGCTTTGGCACTAACTTTTAGAAGCCTTGCTTCATTATGTATCAGCTTTAGCCATCTATACTTTCTAACATTTTCCATTGTCTGTAAATTTAGAAATGTATATGCTTTTCGGTCAATGGAATCAAAAGGTGACATAACAATTTAGTAACAAGGAACAAACATAAAAAACAACTTACCTTTAACGCTTTCGCTGCCAAACGCGACTGTAGTCGAATTTACTGTTCACTGCCAAACGCGACTATAGTCGAAATTTAAAGGCAAGGTTGATAGCTGACTATTTTTAACCGTTATAAGGGACGCAAATCTTTTTCTATTTTTCAAAATGTTAAAGGGACATAATGATATCATATATAGAAGTAAACGCAATTTTCTATACAGGAATTGACTTTACAAAAATATTTGTAATGTCATTAGATTTCGCAGACGTCAAAAACAACTTTAACATGTCCAAGGGAATGACATACAGGACCCATTTAGCCCTTCAACTGCTATACTTTGATTTATTTCTTATGAAACAATATAATATCAAAAAAAACCTTATGCTTGATACTTGGTGTAGATGGATGTTTAATCTTTTTTGCACAAAATAGTTGTTTATAGGCATTTTTTCATATTTTCAATATGGCTTCCAAAATGGCCGCCAACGGTCACGTGATTATTTTTTATCATTATTAGTTCAAATGACAGTTTTATATATTAGCAACATTCTGTGAAAGTCTCACAGCAATAGGTTGAAAGTTTCTGGAGATACTGTGTGTTGAACCCATATACCCTCAATATTCAGGAGTCCTTGAAACATGCTTGGCTCTGAGATATTGGTTTTTTGAGATGCTTGGCAGCGAAAGTGATAAAAACATGGAGTTGTTCATAAGTTTGAAGAAATTCTTCTGAAAGGTGCTCTACTTAAAATATGTTTCAGTGACCTAAATTTATTCGAAGCAGTGAATTCACCAGGTTTAAATGTACAATTGAAAATAAAGTATTTGATGATGAAACCAACTCATGTTGACATTATCGAAGCAAAGGAAGATTAAATTCAACTGTCTTTTGGAAGATATTAAGGGAAGTTAGTGTTGCGTAATTAAGGTCTGTCAGTATATGATTTATGCAGGTCAGTGGTGGTAATTCGTGTATTAAGCTATAATTCACCGCCTATACTAAATTAAAATTTCACTGTACAGCGAAATTGATGCATTTAAATGTCCTGTATTCAAAGGCGATCCAAGTTACAATATTGGCGAAATGTTATATGCTCGGTTATGCTATGTCATTGTTGTTCTCTGCTGGTTTTTTCTTTCCAGATAAGCCTATCTAAAACAAAATTTCAGGTAAACGAGCAGAGTGTCAAACAGTATGGATCCAGATGATACTCTACATTTTTTATCCTTTGATAGTTGCTGTAGTTGGAAAATAAAAGAAAATCAAGAAGCGAGTTTTCTATAAAAGAAACAACAGATGTCTCCCGTTGGTGTCAGAAAGATCAAAGTGGCATTAAATGCAATTTCAAACAGATTTTTTCAGCAAATAATCAATTTCATGTCCAGCAAAGATATCCTGCAAATGCAGTAAACTATTGCAAAATAGTGACGCCTGCTGATAATTTTACAAATAGCTTGTACCCAGCTATTTGCAAAAATTATCAGCAAGATGTCAGGCAAGATCTGGATCCAAACTGTTTAACACTTTGATGATATTCCTGAAAGTGTTTTTCGAAAAAGTTTATTTTACAAAATAAGATATCCAATCCCTCGTGGGTGGGGTGTGAGGGGGCGGTAACTGCCTATATATGATTGACCCAGTTTTTTCATCATTGTTATTTGAATTGTCCCGTTTTCTGACATACTTGTTTGAAAATACTCATATATTTGCTCAGATATTCAGCTCAGAAACCAAAATTGTAATATTTATTTGTAAATTTTGTTTACAGACAGTAAAGAGGGTATATAAAAATCGAAGAACAGTTTATGAATACGTAAACATTTTGTTCAATCAAGTATATGAATAGGTCATTTTTTTCGAGGACCAAGTATATGATTGGGGTAGGTTTAAAAAACTGGCTGGCACACCCATACCAAAATTGCCCCAAAGTTACCCACCCCCACACACACCCGAGTGCAATCCAATAACACTCCTTCTTTATATAATCTCTCACAACTTTGAGCACACAAAATATATGTTGGAACTGATGGGTAAGTAAATTTTCACAATTTTACGCTCAAAAATTATGTTTACCTAAACCTACGTTTAAATACATAATAAACATGTACCTTGATAATCTTTTTTGTACAATATAGGCAGCATCCTTCCTATCATCCCTAATCTTCTGTAAAGCCTCGAAGAGAAGGTTGAGGGCGAACCGAGATGGAGGTGATGAACATCAACCTACCAAGCTATAAAAAGATACCAACATTTCCTACTGATATTGTTAATTTTAAATTACTTCCATTCCTAATAAAGTGACGATATTGCAGTTATCTCAGCAGCATATACGAAATAACTCGATATCAATAATAATTGGTCCCAACGTATAAGTCTGACACCATAACTTTCTAGAATAGTCCTCTGACACTATTGTCAGATATAAGCTCATCATATTCTCATTTATTTAAGTTTATTGTCCATTCTTAATTAATTCGATTGATGAAAAACAAAAACTGGCGATATTGCGGTTATTTCAGCAGCTTATACGAAAGAACTCAATATCAATAATAACTTTACCCAACGTATAAGTATGAATCGATAACTTGCTAGATCTCCTCTTTTCATATTTTCAGATATTCAGATTATTATAATCTCATGTCTGATATAAATCCCTACTTAACTTATGCTTTACTGTTAGCTCTACTTTTGAAATCATCAATCATATTCCAAATGTATATTTTCTATGTGATCAAATAATATCCATATTACTTGAAATAATCCTCCATCAAAATGATTTATGTACTCAGACAATATCCTTTCTCCTTTGAAATAATACTCTATTGATTAATCCTCCATTACTCTTTGAAATAATCCTCCATTGATACAATCTCCTATGTAATCACACAATATCCATCCTCCATTGAAATAACACTACAAGGCTAAATGAGTATATTTTCCATTTCAATTTTCTACAAGCCCTATTAGCATATCTATTGAAAGTTGAAATAACACTACAAGGCTAAATGAGTATATTTTCCATTTCAATTTTCTACAAGCCCTATTAGCATATCTATTGAAAGAATCCTGAAATTAAATTATTTCAAATGAATACCCTTTCTATGTAAGCATGTATATTTTCTTTTGAAATAATAAAATAATAAAAAAAATCTCCTATGTACTCATACAATATCTTTCCTCCATTGAAACAATACTCAAGCAAACCATATTCTATTCCTCCTTGAAATAATATTCCATTGAACTATTCTAAATAAGTATATTTTCTATGTAATCAAATAATATCCATCCTCCTTGAAATAATCCTCCATTGAAATAATCTATGTACTCACACAATATCCTACCTCCATCGAAATAATCCTCTATCTACCTCTGGAAAGTTTCAGGCAATTATCTTGGGTAAGAGGGGGCACGGTGACTGTGAGAGCTTCACAATACATGATAATACTGTTAAATGTGAAGACTCAGTCAAGCTATAAGGGGTTACCATTGATTACATGTTAAATTTTGACGTGCATATTTCTGATATCTGTAAAAAAGCAGCAAGGCATATAAATGTCTTGGACAGGCTCAGTCGCTACTTAAGCACTGAAACCAAACTACTTATTTACAAGTCCTTCGTAAGATCTAACTTTAGTTACTGTCCAGTAGTCTGGCACTTTTGCTCCAAATCAAGTACTGACAAAATGGAAAAACTTCAGTATAGAGCCCTGAGACTGGTATACAGTGACTTTATTAGCTCTTACCAGAATCCGTAAAATTGCCATTGAAACATTTAAAATCCTTAATAATCTGTCACCAAGTTATATTCTTGACTTAATAAAATTTAAAAACACAAATTACTCTTTCAGATACCAAAATCTTGCTGAGCTTCCTAGAGTAAACACAGAGTCTTACGGTAGGAAATCATTTAGATATGATGCCGCCCACATCTGGAACAGTCTCCTAAATGAACTGAGGACAACTACTGACTTCAAAGAGTTTGGAAGACTGATCCGGGCCTGGGAGGGTATCTCATGTAAATGTTCTATGTGTAAGTTTAATTTGTAGTTTTTGTTTTACCTGTCTAGTTCAGTTCCTCAGTTCAGTTGTGACTTTTACTGTTCTGTTTACCTTTTCATTTGTTTAGTTACTTTTTAAGTTATTTTAATTAATCTAATTAAAGCTTTTTGCTAAACTTCCAAAGTGCAACTATAATCTATAGTTCTTATAATTTTATAAGCGTAAAATTGGTATGATTTTCTAATTAACATTAAGCATGTGTTTTGGGTGCTCGGGGGAACCGTCTTAATGAGACGGTTCTTTTGAGTACCCAAAACCTATGTTTTTCTCACCTATATTAAGCGTGTGTTTTGGGTGCTCAAAAGGACCGTCTCATTGAGACGGTTCTTTTGAGTACCCACAACATATGTTTTGAATGAGAATTAAATGGAGAAAATGGTTTTCCAATGCGCGCTCTTATCTGGTGACCTGGCTAAAACTATAGCTGTATTAATATGCAGCTGATAAGTCAGCTCTCCGCTGAGCTCATCTTTTGGTCTATCTGCGCCCTATCTAGGCTTCGTCTTTCGCCCAAGAGCCTTGAAACCAGCCAATATGGCGGTCAGGGTCTCTTGAGCCCCTTTTATTCCACCTTTTCGAGTTTCGTAAACTCCTTCCGCTAGATAGATCGCAAAGAAGGATCTTTTTTATTTGTATGCTCATAATATATAATTTTAACAATAGGAAAAAAAATATTAGTTTTATAAAATTTTATCTTTATAAGATTTTATCTTATATATGATCTAACTTATAAATATATGTGCTATAGCAATGTAAATTTCTGTGATATTAACCAAAATTTCCTGTGATTTGTTATATGTTTATACTTGTACAGTCTTTCACTTTGTTTGTTGGTAAAATAGCCTAAATGGCTAATGTTTGATATGTTTAAATTGAATGCCGACTTTAAATAAAGTTTCATGTATCTTGTATCTATCGATCTATTGATCAATCCTCCATTACTCCTTGAAATAATACTCCATTGAAACATTCCAAATAAGTATATTTTCTATGTAATCCCTATAATCAAATAATGTCTGTATGTACTCCTTGAAATAATCACCCGTTGAAATACTCTCTTATGTATATGTACTCACGCAATATCCTTCCTCGATTGAAATAATACTCAATTGATCCAATCTCCATTTTTCCTTCAAATAATTCTTCATTGTAATGAAATAATATCCATCCTCCTTGAAATACTCCATTGAAATAATCTTTTATGCACTCACAAAATTTTCCATCTCCCATTACTCCTTGAAATAATACTCCATTGAAATACTCTAAACGGACGGTAATCAAAAAATGTCCACCCTCCTTGAGATAATCATTCATTGAAATAATTTCATATGTACTCACACAATACCCTTCATCCATCAAAATTTGATGAAATAATACTCTATTGATCCATCCATCATTACTTCCTTGAAATAATTCACCATTAAAATATTCCAAAAGTATATTTTCTATGTTATTATTAATATCCATCCTCCTTGAAATAATCCCCCATTGAAACAATCTCCTATGTACTCACAACATATTCTTCCCTAATTATACTCCAATGAAAATGAAATATTCTAAATGAGTATAATTTCTGAGAAATCAACAATGTCCATCCTCCTTGTAATAGGCCTCTATGAAATCATCCAATTCTATGTAATCACACAGTATGTATCCTAATTAAAATAACCATCCATTGAAACAATCGTCAATGTACTCACACAATATCCTTCCTCCATTGAAATCATACCCATGACTTCAATATAAAAAATGGGGAGGTCACGTTTATTTATCTCAGCATCTTGGGAACATGACCATGCAAATCCCGAGAATTCTAATTGTTCATGTCATTTTATACAAAATTAGGGGAAAAAGGTGCTGTAGACATGCATCATACCCTGCCTCGAAATATTTTCAATACAAAGACAAATCAATCCATAAATCGAGGGCCATAAATCAGTTGAAGATATATGAAAATTTAAATGCAGCTGTCTCAGCCTAGATATTTTTTTATACAAAATTGCCTCATATTTTCATATCAAGGGCAATACCTCTGTAGTTATTTGATTAAATTAAACTCTCATGCAAATTTTGAAGATACTTGATCAAATAATGCTCAGGATAGATCACAGAAACCAATTTTCAACATACATTTTGTAAATAAAGGGCAATTACTATAGCTGTGCTTGTTTGACGATATATATATCAATCAATGATCCCAAACCATAAAATGGACAGAGTGCTAGCATATTGACCCTTTCCCTGCTAGCAGTGAATTTTGTCATCTGCTGATAACCGGGCCCAGATCAGGACCCAGAGAATGCCAGCCTTGATCTGGATCCAATTCCAAACAATAACTTTTGATATTTTGCCAGGATTTCTGAAAGACATTTTCAAAAAATTAATTCTTGACAAAAGAGGCTCTGATCAGACTGTTCCTGATTATTACAGTTCAATTTGGTAAAGATTGCATGCATTTCAACTGTACAACAAAACAAACCATGATCTGCCAGTTTTTAAATCTTCACACAGAGGTTGGTCGTAAAGTGGGCTGTTTTAACCCAGGTTTCGCACCACCTCAGTGTTTCAATGCCGGTATCATGACGGACTATGCTTGCGAAGAAGGCAGTACCTACAAATCAAACGTAAAACTAATTGAAATGCCAACGAGTACACTTTTTTTAGAAACCGTCGAAAATAAAATGGATTCTTCTGAGATCAGTTCCGAGTTGCAAATACGTGTTACACTAGTACTGGTTCCAGCATTGCACACATACTACAATGTATCTGTGACTGCGACAGTGCAGTAAATAGCACATCGATTGCGACAGTTTTCCAATACCGCTTTTGATCGCACGATTAAAACAGTGTTTCTGCACAAACAGCGACTTTTCGGCGCAAATTTCAACCTTACATCGGACCACAGGTCAATCCACCATTTGGGACTGCGGTCCGACGATATTTCATAATGACTGGATGACAGTAAAGTTCAACTGATAGCTGAAAAATGCCGTTGACACATTTTATAGATAACTCTTTCCGAAATAAAAAGGGATTTTCCGATGGAATTCCCTTTTTTTGATAGTAAAACATAAATATGGATATAATCATATTTGAGTTTTGCATCGTTATAGAGTACAAGAATAATGGTGCAATGTAATTTATTTTTCCTATGAACAGAGGAAATTTCCTCTGTTGTGGCTGCTCAAAATGCAGAAATTGATGTCCTTAAAATATGTTCCAAGTAGTGTATTTGTCCTAATAGTTTAAAGAAAAGTTCAAATATCAATTTGTATATCAAGTAGAAATCGGTTTACAACAGAGGAAATTTCCTCTGTTTTGACAATGGGACAAGTCTACCTTTAATCACAATCAGATTTCCATCTTATTGCAGACCAGAGGAATTTTCCTACATTTTACTTTCAGTATCTCAACAATATGTTAAAAGAGTGACCTTTACAACAGAGGAATTTTCCTCTGTTTAGTAGTTCGAAAATTTCCTATAGTGACTTCCAGAATTGATTAATTTTACATTCTAGTCATAACTTAAATATTACCAATTTCCAACAGAGGAATTTTCCTCCGTTCGGTAATTCAACAATTTCCTATAGCGAGAATTAAGAGCCTATTTTCCTATAATAAAAATGAAGAACCCTGTTTGTTATCATTTCCATCTTAATCATAACTTAAATGTTTCCACTTTTCAACAGAGGAATTTTCCTCCGTTTTCCATTCTGTATCTTGACAATCAATAAAAGTAGAGAAAATTTTGCAACAGGGGAATTTTCCTCTGTTCAATAGTTCGACAATTTCCTATAGTGACTTCCAGAACTGAGAGCCTAACTTGTTTGACATTCCAGTCATAACTTAAATATTACCAATTTTCCAACAGAGGAATTTTCCTCCGTTCGGTAATTCAACAATTTTCTATTAGGAGAATTAAGAGCCCATTTTCCTATAATGAAAATGAAGAAACCCGTTTGCTATCATTTCCATCTTAACATAAATATCCATCATATCTTAAATGTTTCCAATTTTCAACAGAGGAATTTTCCTCCGTTTTCTATTCTGTAGAATATCAAGAAAAAATTGAAGGAGTGACCTTTACAACAGAGGAATTTTCCTCTGTTTAGTAGGTCGCCAATTTCCTATAGTTACTTCCAGAACTCTGAACCCAACTTGTTTGACATTCTAGTCAAAACCTAAAATATCCAATTCTCCAACAGAGGAATTTTCCTCCGTTCGGTAATTCAACAATTTCCTTTTGCGAGAATTATGAGCCCATTTTCCTATGATGAAATTGAAGAACCCTGTTTATTATCATTTCCATCTTAGCATAAGTATCCATCATAACTTAAATGTTTCCAATTTTCAACAGAGGAATTTTCCTCCGTTTTCCATTCTGTATCTCCACAATCAATATAAGGAGTGAATTTTACAACAGAGGAATTTTCCTCTGTTCAGTAGTTCGACATTTCCTATAGTGATTTCCAGAACTCCGAGTCCAACTTGTTTAATATTCAAGTCATAACTTAAATATGACCAATTTTCCAACAGAGGAATTTTCCTCTGTTCAGTTGTTCAATAATTTTTTATAGTGACTTCCAGAACTCTGAGCCCAACTTATTTGACATTCTAGTTATAACTTAAATATTGCCAATATTCCAACAGAGGAATTTTCCTCCAACCATAATTTAACAATTTCCTATTGCGAAAATAAAAGCCCACTTTCTTATAATGAAAATGAAGAACCATGTTTGTTATCATTTCCATATTAACATAATTAACCATCATAACTTAAATGTTTCCAATTTTCAACAGAAGAGTTTTCCTACATTCTCCATTCAGTTTCTCGACATACAATAAAGGGAGTGAATTTTACAACAGAGGAATTTTCCTCTGTTCAGTAGTTCTACAATTTCCTATAGTGACATCAAGAACTCCAAACCCAACTTTTTTGACATTCTAGTAAAAACCTAAAATATATCCAGTTTTCCTCCTTTCGGTAATTCAACAATTTCTAATTACGAGAATTTAGAGCCTACTTGAAGCTTTTAACTCTACCTGCAGATATTTAGATGACTAATTTAATATTGATAATCCTTATTTTGAACAAATGGTAGGTCAGATATATCCCACTGAACTTCAGTTAAATAAGGCAAATTCTTCTGATACTGAAGCTCCATTTTTGGACTTGAAGTTGTCAATAACAAATGGCATAGTTTCTTCTAAAATTTATGATAAAGGGGATGATTTTAATTTTGAAATAGTAAATTTTCCATTTCTTGATGGAGATGTGCCTCGCTCTCCTTCCTATGATGTATACATTTCTCAGCTTATTCGTTTCGCTAGAGTGTGTTCTAATGTTGATGACTTAAACAACAGAAACTTATTTTTTACTGCTAAATTATTAAAATAAGGTTATAGATATCATAAAATTCGAAAAGCGTTTTCTAAATTCTACCACAGACACTCAGAGTTAATTGTTAAATACAACATTGGGTTAAAAACTCTTCTGCAACAAGGCATATCAGAACCTATATTTTATGGTGATTAAGTCTATAAATTCAAACGAATTGTTGGAAAACCTAATTTTAGTGATCAATTCAAAAAGATAGTAAACGTTATATAAGGGTTGGATATAACTTGGATATCATGCGACAGTCTGCATGCCTAGTTTTAAACCCAATCACAGTTTTATAGCTATGGTTTCCTCTTTAATTGCACGGCGGTGGGTCAGGCCTCAGACTCTATGACGGTTCTAACGTAAAGCTTTAATCAGTGGGTTGGTGCCTCATGCTTATCTGTAGCTGGACCCACCGTGGCTAAACTTGAGGTTTTCTTTAGCTCTGACTATCTGTGAGTCATGAGCCCTTTTCTTTGTTTCATCATGGTGTAGTAATTTGATTAGAGTGTTTTTTCCATGATGATACATTGCATTAGATAGATGGCCTCCATGCGAGCTAAACATATCTTGTACTTCAACAACAGCAGAATCTAGGGCGAAGATTTGGTACCAGTAAAATGCATTTAAGCCCCCTGGTGGCTTAGGCTGCTGTCCCTTTTAAGGCGGTGGTTCTGTTGTTGTTGACTTTTTGTTTATTGTTATTCCCACTGTGGGAGTCTGTAATTGTTCTATGTTTTGTTGTATGCTACTTTATGTTCTTTCTAGTATTGCTATCATCTTGATGGGGAAAGGAGCTGATTGCTTTGCTTAATTTGTCTTCCTGGTGTCTCGTGATAGTTGAGCGGCTCTTCCTTGGGTGCCATGGGGTTGTCTGCAGTTTGTGATTGTGGTATTTCCTGATCATACTCACTATTATTGTTCAATATTTCTGTCTTACATTAATTACAGTTTAAGAAAAGAGGAATTTTCCTCTTTCCAGTAGTTCTACAGATTCCTATAGTGACGTCCAGAACTCAGAGCCCAACTTGTTTGACATTCTTGTAATAACTTAAATATTACCAATTTTAGAATAGAGGATTTTCCTCTGTTCGGTAATTCAATAATTTCCAATTGAGAGAAATAAGAGCCCAATTTGTTCTATATTTCTGTCGTACATTAATTACAGTTTAACCTCTAAAGCGACAAACAGTTTGATCCCTATCAGGTCCAGACAGAATGTCGGGCCTGATCTGGGTCCAAATTGTTTGAAAGGGTTATGAGCAGATGACAATGTCATGAAAAGGTTTAACGCAAAGTTAAAATACATCGGTTCAACTTGAACTTGTCATAACCTCTAAAGTGTCAAGCAGTTTTGACCCCTATCATTTCCGGACAGACTGTCGGGCCTGATCTGGGTCCAAATTGTTTGAAACACTTATCAACAGATGTCATATGCGGACAAAGTCATGTAAAGGTTTAACGCAAAAATAAAACATTGGTTCAACTCCAACTTGTAACCTCTAAAGCGTCAAACAGCTTGGACCCCTATCAGGTCCAGACAGATTGTCAAGCCTGATCTTGGTCCAAATTGTTTGAAAGGGTTATCAGCAGATGACAATGTCATGTAAAGATTGTCATGTTTAAGTTTAACGTCATGTTTAAGTTTAACGCAAAGTTAAAATACATCAGTTCAACTTCAACTTGTCATAACCTCTAAAGTGTCAAACAGTTTTGACCCCTATCAGCAGATGACAATGTCATGTAAAGATTGTCATGTTTAAGTTTAACGTCATGTTTAAGTTTGACGCAAAGTTAAAATACATCGGTTCAACTTCAACTTGTCATAACCACTAAAGTGTCAATCAGTTTTGACCCCTATCAGCTCCAGACAGAGTGTCAGGCCTGATCTTGGTCCAAATTGTTTGAAACGGTTATCAGCAGATGACAACGTCATGTTAAATGTTAACGCAAAGTTAAAATACATCTGTTCAACTTAAACTTGACATAACCTCTCAAGTGTCAAACAGTTTGGATCCCTATCAGGTCCCGACAGAATGTGGGGCCTGATCTGGGTCCAAATTGTTTGAAAGAGTTATCAGCAGATGACAATGTCATTTAAAAGTTTAATGCATAGTTAAAATACATGGGTTCAACTTCAACTTGTCATAAACCCAAAAGTGTCAAACAGTTTGACCCCTATCAGGTCCGGACAATTGTTGGGCCTGATCTGGGTCCAAATTGTTTGAAAGGGTTATCAGCGGAAGACAATGTCATGTAAAAGTTTAATGCATAGTTAAAAAACATCGGTTCAACTTCAACTTGTCATAACCTCTAAAGTGTCAAACAGTTTGACCCATATCAGGTCCAGACAGAATGTTGGGCCTGAACTGGGATCAAATTATCTGAAAGGGTTATCAGCAGATGACAATGTCATATTTAAGTTTAACACAAAGTTAAAATAAATCGGTTCAACTTTAATTTGTCATAACCTCTAAAGCTTCATACAGTTTAACCCCTATCAAGCCCAGACAGAATGTTGGGCCTGACCTGGGTCCAAATTGTTTGAAATGGTTATCAGCAGATGACAATATCACGTAAAAGTTTAACGCATAGTTGAAATACATGGGTTCAACTTCAACTTGTCATAACCTCTAAAGTGTCAAACAGTTTAACCCCTATTAGGTCCTGACAGAATGTTGGGCCTGATCTGGGTCTAAATTGTTTGAAAGGGTTATCAGCAGATGACAATGTCAGGTAAAAGTTTAACGCAAAGTTAAAATACATGGGTTCAACTTCAACTTTTCATAACCTCTAAAGTGTTTAGCTGTATGGACCCCTATCAGGTCCGGACAAATTCGGCCTGATCTGGGTCTAAATTGTTTGAAATGGTTATCAGCAGATGACAATGTTATTTTAAAGTTTAAATCAAAGTTAAAATAAATTGGTTTTAATTATAACTTGTCATAACCTCTAACATGTCCAATAGTTTTGACCCCTATCAGGTGCGGGCAAAATGTGGGGCCTGATCTGGGTCCAAATTACTTAAATGGGTTATCAGCAGATGACAATAACATGCTAAGGTTAAAAAGTTAAAATACATCGGTTCAATTTCACCTTTTCATAAAATCTATGGTTTTTAACAGTTTGGACCCCTATCAGGTCCAGACAAATTCGGGCCTGATCTGGGTCTATATCGTTTGAAATGGTTATCAGCAGATGAAAGTGTCATGTTAAAGTTTAAATCAAAGTTAAATAATTTGGTTCAATTTCAACTTGTCAAAACCTCTAAAGTGTCAAATAGTTTTGACCCCTATCAGGTGCCGGCGGAATGTCTGGCCTGATCTGGGTCCAAATAACTTGAAAGTGTTATCAGCAGATGACAATGTCATGTAAAAGTTTAACGCATAGTTATAATACATGGGTTCAACTTCAACTTGTCACAACCTCTAAAGTGTCAAACACTTTTTACCCCTATTAGGTCCAGACAGAATGTCAGGCCTGATCTGGATCCAAATTGTTTGAAAGGGTTATCAGCAGATGACAACTTCATGTTAAAGTTTAACGCAAAGTTAAAATACATCGGTTCAACTTCAAATTGTCATAACCTCTAAAGTGTCAAACAGTTTGTACCCCTATCAGGTCCGGACAGAATGTTGGGCCTGATCTGGGTCCAAATTGTTTGAAATGGTTATCAGCAGATGACAATATCACGTAAAAGTTTAACGCATAGTTGAAATACATCGGTTCAACTTCAAATTGTCATTACCTCTAAAGTGACAAACAGTTTGTACCCCTATCAGGTCCGTACAGAATGTTGGGCCTGATCTGGGTCCAAATTGTTTGAAAGGGTTATCAGCAGATGCAATGTTATGTAAAAGTTTAACGCATAGTTGAAATACATCGGTTCAACTTCAACTTGTCATAACCTCTAAAGTGTCATACAGTTTGACCCCTATCAGGTCCGGACAGAATGTTTGGCCTGATCTGGGTCCAAATTGTTTGAAAGGGGTTATCAGCAGATGACAATGTCATGTAAAGGTTTAACGCAAAGTTAAAATACATTGGTTCAACTTTAACTTTTCCTAACCTCTAAAGTGTTTAGCTGATTCGACCCCTATCAGGTTCAGATAAATTTGGGCCTGATCTGGGTCTAAATTGTTTGAAATGGTTATCAGCAGATGAAAGTGTCATGTTAAAGTTTAAATCAAAGTTAAAATACATTGGTTCAATTTCAACTTGTCATAACCTCTAAAGTGTCAAACAGTTTGACTCCTATCAAGTCCGGACAGAATGTTGGGCCTGATCTGAGTCCGAATTGTTTGAAAGGGGTTATCAGCAGATGACAATGTCATGTAAAGGTTAAACGCAAAGTTAAAATACATTGGTTCAACTTCAACTTTTCATAACCTCTAAAGTGTTTAGCCGTTTCGACCCCTATCAGGTCCGGACAAATTCGGGCCTGATTTGGGTCTAAATTGTTTGAAATGGTTATCAGCAGATGACAATGTCATGTTTAAAGTTAAATCAAAGTTTAAATACATTGGTTCAATTTCATCTTGTCATAACCTCTAAAGTGTCAAATAGTCTTGACCCCTATCAGGTGCGGGCAGAATGTCGGGCCTGATCTGGGTCCAAATTACTTGAATGGGTTACCAGCAGATGATAATAACATGTTAAGGTTTAACGAAAAGTTAAAATACAGCGGTTCAATTTTACCTTTTCATAACCTCTAAAGAATTTAACAGTTTGGACCCCTATCAGGTCCGGACAGATTAGGGCCTGATCTGGGTCTAAATTGTTTAAAATGGTTATCAGCAGATGACAATGTCATGTTAAAGATTAAATCAAAGTTAAAATACATTGGTTCAATTTCAATTTGTCATAACCTCTAAAGTGTCAAACAATTTTTACACCTATCAGGTCCAGACAGAATGTCGGGCCTGATCTGGGTCCAAATTGTCTGAATGGGTTATCAGCAGATGACAACGTCATGTTAAAGTTTAACACAAAGTTAGAATACATCGGTTCAACTTCAAATTGTCATAACCTCTAAAGTGTCAAACAGTTTGTACCCTAAAAATAGTAAAAGAGTATGATCAGGAAATACCACAATCACAAACTGCAGACAACCCCGTGGCACCGTGAGGAAGAGCCGCTCAACCATCACGAGACACCAGGAAGACAAATTAAGCAAAGCAATCAGCTCTCTCTTCCCCATCAAGATGATTGCAATACTAAAATGGACATAAAGTAACGTACAACAAATCAGGTCTGGACAGAATGTAGGGCCTGATCTGGGTCCAAATTGTTTTAAAGGGTTATCAGCAGATGACTATGTTGTGTTGAAGTTAAACGCAAAATTAAAATACATTGGTTCAACTTCAAATTGTCATAACCTCTAAAGTGTCAAACAGTTTGTATCCTTATCAGGTCTGGACATAATGTTGGGCCTGATCTGGGTCCAAATTGTTCAAAATGGTTATCAGCAGATGACAATGTCATGTTCAGGTTTAATGCAGTTAAAATACATTGGTTCAACTTCAACTTGTCATAACCTCTAAAGTGTCAAACAGTTTGGACCCGGATCATGTCCCGACAGAATGTCGGGCCTGATCTGGGTCCAAATTGTTTAAAACACTTATCAGCAGATGTCATCTGCTGACAATGTCATGTAAAGGTTTAACGCAGAGTTAAAATACATTGGTTCAACTTCAACTTGATACAATCTCTAAAGTGTCAGACAGTTGAACCCCTATCAGGTCCGGACAAAATGTTGGGCCTGGTCTGGGTCCAAATTGTTTGAAAGGGTTATCAGCAGTTGAGAATGTCATGTAAAAAGTTTATGCATAGTTAAAATACATTGGTTCAACTTCAACTTGTTATAACCTCTAAAGTGTCAAACAGTTTTGACCCCTATCAGGTCGGGACAGAATGTCAGGCCTGTTCTGGGTCCAAACTACTTGAAAGGGTTATCAGGAGATGACAATGTCATGTAAAGGTTTAACGCAGAGTTTAAATACATTGGTTCAACTTCAACTTGTCATTACCTCTAAAGTGTCAAACAGCTTGGATCGAGATCTGGTCCAGACAGAATGTTGGGCCTGATCTGGGTCCAAAATGTTTGAAACACTTATCAGCAGATGTCATCTGCTGAAAAAGTCATATAAAGGTTTGACGCAAAAATAAAATATTGGTTCAACTCCAACTTGTCATAACCTCTAAAGTGTCAAACAGTTTGGACCCCTTTCAGGTCCGGACAGAATGTCGGGCCTGATCTGGGTCCAAATTGTTTAAAAGGGTTAACAACAGATGACAATGTCATGTTCAAGTTTAACACAAAATTAAAATACATCGGTTCATCGTAAACATGTCATAACCTCTAAAGTGTCAAACAGTTTGAGCCCTATCAAGTCCCGACAGAATGTCTGGCCTGATCTGGGTTTAAATTGTTTGAAAGGGTTATCAGCAGATGACAATGTCATGTAAAGATTTAAGGCAACGTCAAAATACATCGGTTCAACTTAAACTTGTTATAACCTCCAAAGTGTCAAACAGTTTTGACCCCTATCAGGTCCGGACAGAATGTTGGGCCTGATCTGAGTCAAAATTGTTTGAAAGGTTTATCAGCAGATGACAATGTCATGTAAAAGTTTAACGCATAGTTAAAATATATCACTTTAACTTCAACTTGTCATGACCTCTGAAGTGTCAAACAGTTTGGACCCCTATCAGGTCCAGACAGAATGTTGGGCCTGATTTGAGTCAAAATTGTTTGAAAGGTTTATCAGCAGATGACAATGTCATGTAAAAGTTTAACGCATAGTTAAAATATATCGGTTCAACTTCAACTTGTCATGACCTCTGAAGTGTCAAACAGTTTGGACCCCTATCAGGTCCAGACAGAATGTCGGGCCTGATCTGGGTCCAAATTGTTTGAAAGGGTTGTCAGCAGATGACACTTTCATGTCAAGGTTTAATGCAAAGAAAAATACATCGGTTCAACTTCAACTTGTCATAACCTCTAAAGTGTCAAATTGTTTTGACCCCTAACAGGTGCGGGCAGAATGTTGGGCCTGATCTGGGTCCAAATTACTTGAAAGGGCTATTAGCAGATGACAATGTCATATTAAGGTTTACACATAACTAAATAAATAAGTTCAACTTCGATCTGTCATAACCTCTAAAGTGTCAAACAGTTTGGACCCGGATCAGGTTCGGACAGAATATTGGGCCTGATCTTGGTCAAATTGTTTGAAACACTTATCAGCAGATGTCATCTGCTGACAAAGTCATTGTAAAGGTTTAACACAAAAATAAAACATTGGTTCAACTCCAACTTGTCATAACCTCTAAAGTGTCAAAGAGTTTGGATCCCTATCAGGTCCGGACAGAATGTTGGGCCTGTTCTTGGTCAAAACTACTTGAAAAGGGTTATCAGCAGATGACAATGTCATGTAAAGGTTTAACGCAGAGTTTAAATACATCGGTTCAACTCCAACTTGTCATAACCTCTAAAGTGTCGAACAGCTTGGACCGAGATCAGGTCCAGACAGAATGTTGGGCCTGATCGGAGTCCAAAATGTTTGAAACACTTATCAGTTGATATCATCTGCTGACAAAGTCATGTAAAGGTTTAACACAAAAATAAAATATTGGTTCAACTTCAACTTGTCATAACCTCTAAAGTGTCAAACAGTTTGGACCCCTTTCAGGTCCCAAGAGAATGTGGGGCCTGATCTGGGTCAAAATTGTTTGAAAGGGTTATCAACAGATGACAATGTCATGTTTAAGTTTAACGCAAAATTCAAATACATCAGTTCAACTTCAACATGTCATAACCTCTAAAGTGTCAAACAGTTTGACCCATATCAAGTCCGGACAGAATGTCTGGCCTGATCTGTGTCCAAATTGTTTGAAAGGGTTATCAGCAGATGACAATATCATGTAAGGATTTAAGGCAAAGTGAAAATACATCGGTCACTTTCAACTTATTATAACCTCCAAAGTGTCAAACAGTTTTGACCCCTATCAGATCTGGACAGAATGTCAGGCCTGATCTGGATCAATAATGTTTGAAAGGTTTATCAGCCAATGACAATGTCATTTGAAAGTTTAACGCATAATTAAAATATATCGGTTCATTTTCAACTTGCCATAACGTCTAAAGTGTCAAACAGTTTGGACCCCTATCAGGTTTGAACAGAATGTCCGGCCTGATCTGGGTCCAACTTGTTTGAAAGTGTTGTCAGCAGATGACAAGTCATGTCAAGGTTTAACGCAAAGAAAAATACATCAGTTCATCTTCAACTTGTCATAACCTCTAAAGTGTCAGTTTTGACCCCTATCAGGTCCGGGCAGAATGTCAGGCCTGATTTTGGTCCAAACTACTTGAAAGGGTTATCAGCAGATGACAATGTCATGTAAAGGTTTAACACAGAGTTAAAATACATCGGTTCACTTTCAACTTGTCATAAACTCTAAAGTGTCAAACAGCTTGGATCGGGATCAGGTCAGAACAGAATTTTGGGCCTGATCTGAGTCCAACTTCAACTTCACCTTCAACTTGTCATAACTTCTAAAGTGTCAAATAGTTTGGACCCCTAACAGGTGTGGGCAGAATGTTGGGCCTGATCTGGGTCAAAATTGTTTGAAAGGGTTGTCAGCAGATGACAATGTCATTTCAAGGTTTAATGCAAATTAAAATACATCAGTTCAACTTCAACTTGTCATAACCTTTAAAGCGTCAAACAGTTTGGACCCGGATCAGGTCCAGACAGAATGTTGGGCCTGATCTTGGTCAAAATTGTTTGAAACACTTATCAGCAGATGTCATCTGCTGACAAAGTCATTCTAAAGGTTTAATGCAAAAATAAAACATTGGTTTAACTCCAACTTGTCATAACCTCTAAAGTGTCAAAGAGTTTGGATCCCTATAAGGTCCGGACAGAATGTCGGGCATGTTCTGGGTCCAAACTACTTGAAAGGGTTATCAGCAGATGACAATGTCATGTTAAGGTTTAACGCAGAGTTTAAATACATTGGTTCAACTTCAACTTGTCATAACCTCTAAAGTGTCAAACAGCTTGGACCTGGATCAGGTCTGGACAGAATGTTGGGCCTGATCTGAGTCCAAAATGTTTGAAACACTTATCAGCAGATGTCATCTGCTAACAAAGTCATGTAAAGATTTAACGCAAAAATAAAATATTGGTTCAACTCCAACTTGTCATAAGCTCTAAAGTGTCAAACAGTTTGGACCCCTTTCAGGTCCGGACAGAATGTCGGGCCTGATCTGGGTTCAAATTGTTTGAAAGGGTTATCAACAGATGACAATGTCATGTTTAAGTTTATCGCAAAATTAAAATACATCGGTTCAACTTCAACATGTCATAACCTCTAAAGTGTCAATCAGTTTGACCCTTATCAAGTCCGGACAGAATGTCTGGCCTGATCTGGGTCCAAATTGTTTGAAAGGGTTATCAGCAGATGACAATGTCATGTAAAGATTTAAGGCAAAGTTAAAATACATCGGTTCAACTTCAACTTGTTATTACCTCCAAAGTGTCAAACAGTTTTGACCCCTATCAGGTCCGGACAGAATGTCAGGCCTGATCTGGGTCAAAATTGTTTGAAATGTTTATCGGCAGATGACAATGTCATGTAAAAGTTTAACACATAGTTAAAATATATCGGTTCAACTTCATCTTGTCATAATTTCTAAAGTGTCAAACAGTTTGGACCCCTATCAGGTCCGAACAGAATGTCGGGCCTGATCTGGGTCCAAATCGTTTGAAAGGGTTGTCAGCAGATGACATTGTCATTTCAAGGTTAAACGCACAGAAAAATACATCGGTTCAACTTCAACTTGTCATAACCTCTAAAGTGTCAAATAATTTGGACCCCTAACAGGTGTGGGCAGAATGTCGGGCCTGTTCTGGGTCCAAATTACTTGAAGGGCTATCAGCAGATGACAATGTCATGTTAAGGTTTACGCAAAGTTAAAATACATCAGTTCAACTTCAACTTGTCATAACCTCTAAAGTGTTAAACAGTTTGGACCCGGATCAGGTCCAGACAGAATGTTGGGCCTGATCTTGGTCCAAATTGTTTGAAACACTTATCAGCAGATGTTATCTGCTGACAAAGTCATTGTAAAGGTTAAACGCAAAAATAAAACATTGGTTCAACTCTAACTTGTCATAATCTTTAAAGTGTTAAAGAGTTTGGATCCCTATCAGGTCGGGACAGAATGTCAGGCCTGTTCTGGGTCCAAACTACTTGAAAGGGTTATCAGCAGATGACAATGTCATGTAAAGGTTTAACGCAGAGTTTAAATACATCAGTTCAACTCCAACTTGTCATAACCTCTAAAGTGTCAAACAGCTTGGACCTGGATCAGGTCCAGACAGAATGTTGGGCCTGATCTGAGTCCAAAATGTTTGAAACACTTATCAGCAGATGTCATCTGCTGAAAGTTATGTTAAGGTTTAACGCAAAAAATAAAAAATTGGTTCAACTCCAACTTGTCATAAGCGCTAAAGTGTCAAACAGTTTGGATTCCTTTCAGGTCCTGACAGAATGTCGGGCCTGATCTGGGTCAAAATTGTTTGAAAGGGTTATCAACAGATGACAATGTCATGTTTAAGTTTAACGCAAAATTAAAATACATCGGTTCAACTTCTACATGTCATAACCTCTAAAGTGTCAAACAGTTTGACCCTTATCAAGTCAGGACATAATGTCTGGCCTGATCTGAGTCCAAATTGTTTAAAAGGGTTATCAGCAGATGACAATGTCATGTATTAAAGATTTAAGGCAAAGTTAGAATACATCGGTTCAACTTCAACTTGTTATAACCTCCCAAGTCTCAAACAGTTTTGACCCTTATCAGGTCTGGACAGAATGTCAGGCCTGATCTGGGTCAAAATTGTTTGAAATGTTTATCAGCAGATGACAATGTCATGTAAAAGTTTAACGCATAGTTAAAATATATCGGTTCAACTTCAACTTGTCATAACCTCTTAAGTGTCAAACAGTTTTGACCCCTAACAGGTGTGGGTAGAATGTCTGGCCTGATCTGGGTCCAAATTGTTTGAAAGGGTTGTCAGCAGATGACAATGTCATTTCAAGGTTTAACGCAAAGAAAAATACATCGGTTCTACTTCAACTTGTCATAACCTCTAAAGTGTCAAATAGTTTTGACCCCTAACAGGTGTGGGTAGAATGTCTGGCCTGATCTGGATCCAAATTACTTGAAAGGGCTATCAGCAGATGACAATGCCATGTTAAGGTTTACGCAAAGTGAAAAAACATCAGTTCAACTTCAACTTGTCATAACCTCTAAAGTGTTAAACAGTTTGGACCCGGATCAGGTCTGGACAGAATGCTGGGCCTGATCGTAGTCCAAAATGTTTAAAAAACTTACCAGCAGATGTCATCTGCTGAAAGTCATGTAAAGGTTTAACGCAAAAATAAAATATTGGTTCAACTCCAACTTGTCATAACCTCTAAAGTGTCAAACAATTTGGTCCCTTTTCAGGTCCTGACCGAATGTCTGGCCTGATCTGGGTCCAAATTGTTTGAAAGGGTTATCAGCAGATGACAATGTCATGTAAAGATTTAAGGCAAAGGTTAAATACATCGGTTCAACTTCAACTTGTTATAACCTCCAAAGTGTCAAACAGTTTTGACCCCTATCAGGTCCGGACAGAATGTCAGGCCTGATCTGGGTCAAAATTGTTTGAAAGGTTTATCAGCAGATGACATTGTCATGTAAAAAAATAAAGCATAGTTAAAATATATCGGTTCAACTTCAACTTGTCATAACCTCTAAAATGTCAAACAGTTTGTACCCGGATCAGGTCCGGACAGAATGTTGGGCTTGATCTTGGTTCAAAATGTTTGAAACATTTATCAGCAGATGTCATCTGCTGACAAAGTCAATGTAAATGTTTAACGCAAAAAGTTGATCAAATGAACAGTTAAGTGTGTTTCTCCACATCATATCCTTTTATAATCAAAATAATCGTGGCCGGACAAATGACCATGTTTTCCCTTCTTAATAAGCACAGACTGGTGAAAAAATCTAAATTTGAATAAATACAGCCCATTTTTCACCATTTTCCCATTACCTGTAATTTTCAAATTCACCACTCACTTCACCTCGGTACATTTGTTTACCTGTGTCGCTAAGGCTGTGACATCACGGCGGTCATAAATCTGAGCAAATTCTTGAAAATTCAAACAAACAAAATGGCTTGCAAGCCTTACAGACTCAGATCAGCCTGCTCATTGGTCCATGCAGACAGCAAAGACTCTGATCAAACAATGTCAATATTCAGGCTGATCGGAGTCTCGGCTGTTTGTTCATGCATCTGTCAATTTTAGTCTGTCCTCAAAGCTTGGATCCTTACCTACCCATTATGTTACTGTTCTGTTCTGTGAAAACACTGATCAGACTATAATCAAATGCAGATGTAATGCTGGAAGCTCACACCATTTAACTCTTAACCTGTTTGTGTCGTCTGCTGATAAGCTTTACAAAAAAAAAAATATCAAGAAATTGGTCTGACATTTTATTGGGCCTGATCTGGATCCACACTGTTTGATACTCTTTGATAAACCTTCCAAACAGTTTAGAAATAGATCAGACTGGCGCTATAGACTGACTGTAATTAACCTATTTGAACTGGTAATTGCTACTTCTGTAGTGATGCCTGAGGAATACTTATTGGAGTATTCTATTGATTAATGGCGATCCCCTTTGGCATGTGAGTGCAATTAAATTATGGGCTAATTGGAGCAGTTTTAACAAAATTAATGATCATATGGTCCCCAGTATACTGTTAGTTCTATAATAATGCATATGTAAAAAAAAAGTCTGAATTATCCCTTTAAACCTCTTTATGACATTGTCATCTGCTGATAATCCTTTCAAACAATTTGGACCCAGATCAGGCCAAACATTAACACGCTTAAGGGTTATGACATTAGTATTTTAATTTTGCGTCAAACCTTATTATGACATTGTCATCTGCTGATATCAAAATATCTCTAAAAAGACGTATTCTACCCTCAGCAGATAAGGCTTGGCAAAATATCCAGCCACACATTTAGTCACTCTGAAAGTATTACTTTCTTTTAATAGATAAAAGACAGTACAAACATCCAAAAACACCAAGCAGTAATGAGGTTAAGTAAAATTCCTAATTGATAAATCCTTCATAAATTCCTTTTGTAACACAAAAGTTGATCAAATGAACAGTTAAGTGTGTTTCTCCACATCACATCCTTTCATGTAAGAAACCAGATGCATAAGTTACGCAAGATTTGACACCTGTCAAAGCAACCACTGGTACCCCACGGAGCGAGCATTTAATCCTCTGATTTGTCATTATAATATTATTATGAAAGGTCTTTGCTCTCCCTGACATTTGCCATGATTTGGGACATCTGTTTTCTGCACAATAATTTTATTATCCAACTGGCTGTTTACATGGTCTAGCGAACACCTACACTTATCTATTTTTAAAGGAGGTTTTATCTTAGTAAGTATTTTTTTAGTTATTTTAATTACGGCATATATAAAGATTTAAATACACACCATTTTTGAGCGATTAATTGTTAATATTCTCTGTAAAAACTATCTGGATCCGCGCTTGTCCCGTTTTAAAGCAGAGAGGGTTCTAGCGAGAACGTCCTTCTTCTTTACTTAGTCTAATCAGCTCCTGAACCTTGGTAGCGACTCGAAAACACCAAAAAGTTGTTGTTTTTCACATATTATACATTCCATACAGAAAACGACGAAAACGACGAATGTGCTGATCAGGATGCACGGATGTGTGGAATAATATGCTCCTTTATTGTTTCTACGAGGAGCGCAATCTGAGATGTGTATCGTTTCACTGTGATAGGCAGAAAATAATAAAGAAACTGATCAGACTGCACTGAATCTTTATTGTCTTGCATGCAAAAAGCTTTGCAAGAAAGAAACGACTTATATTCAATGATACCAAAATCGGATAATCAAACTACCTTTTCAATCCGAGAAGTACATCAATCTCACTGCGATACACGGTAAATAATGTGCTGGCCCGACTGCACAGGCGTGCAGATATTGCTTTGAAAACAAACCAGTTGTTTTCTCGAGTGGAAGGGGAAACTATTTATCCATTTGATCACTTAAACCACTATAATAGACGGATATCAAATAAAAAGGCGCAGATCAGGCTTCGTAGATACGCAGGCTGATCTTCATCTTTATTATTTTATTTCTTGTATACTTGAAGCTCTTTTCGATGTTCTGTTGCCGTTTTCTTTGGGTTGAATAACTTTTTTGAACACTATAGACAACTGTACTCGCTTGGCATGAAATAATTGTGCTCGTGATATGTTCGCGCAAAAAGGGTTCAAATACATTAAAACAGGCCAGAGAGCGGCTTTAAAAACGTTTTTGTAAACAAGGTCCGTCCAGATCAGGCGGCTCTCGTGAGCAGGGTCTACTCGAATATGAAATATCTGATCATACACAAGTGGAACTTGTGTTATATGCTCGTGCGGCAGCTTTAAAACGTTTTTGTAAACAGAGTAGATCCCGATCAGGCGGTTCCCTTGAGAGCTGCCTGATCAGGGTCTTCTCTGTCTTGCTTAGGAGGATATGAAATATCTGATCATATATGCTCGTGCGGCGGCTTTGAAACGTTTTTGTAAACAAAGTAGATCCAGATAAGGCGGCTCTCGTGAGAGCTGCCTGACCAGGGTCTACTCTCTTTGAAAACAAAGTAGATCCAGATCAAGCAGCTCTCTTGAGAGCTGCCTGAATAGGGTCTACTCTGTTTGCTTACTGGGATATGAAGTATCTGATCATACACAAGTGGAGCTTGTGTGATATGGCTTTGCGGCGGCTTTTAAACGTTTTTGTAAACAAAGTAGATCCGGATCAGGTTGCTCTCATGAGAGCTGCCTGATCAGGGTTTACTCTGTCTTGCTTATGGGGATATGAAATATCTGATCATATATGCTCTTGCGGCGGCTTTTAAACGTTTTTGTAAACAAAGTAGATCCGGATCAGGCTGCTCTCTTGAGAGCTGCCTGATCAGGGTCTACTCTGTCTTGCTTATGGGGATATGAAATATCTGATCATATATGCTCGTGCGGCGGCTTTTAAACGTTTTTGTAAACAAAGTAAATCCGGATCAGGCGGCTCTCGTGAGAGCTGCCTGACCAGGGTCTACTCTCTTTGTAAACAAAGTAGATCCAGATCAAGCAGCTCTCTTGAGAGCTGCCTGAATAGGGTATACTCTGTTTGCTTATTGGGATATGAAATATCTGATCATACATAAGTGGATATGAAACAAGTGGAACTTTTGCTATATGTTCGTGCGGTGGCTCTAAGACGTTTCTGTAAACAAAGTGGATCCAGATCTGCCGGCTCTCGTGAGAGCTGCCTGGTCATGGCCCACTCTGTTTGCTTATAGGGATATGAAATATCTGATCATACACAAGTTGAACTTGTGCCATATGCGTGTTCGGCGGCTTTAAAATGTTTTGCAAACAAAATCGATCCAGATCAAGCGGCTCTCTTGAGAGCTGCCTGGTTTTGGTCCACTCTGTTTGCTTAAGGAGATATGATATATCTGATCATATACAAGTGGATATGAAACAAGTAGAACTTGTGCCATACGCTCGTGCGGCGGCTTTAAACATTTTTTGTAAACAAAGTGGATCCAGATCAAGCGGCTCTCGTGAGAGCTGCCTGGTCATGGTCCACTATGTTGCTTATGGGGATATGAAATGTCTGATCATACACAAGTGGAACCTATATGCTCGTGTGGCGGCTTTAAACTTTTTTGTAAACACGATGGATCTAGCTCAAGCGGCTCCCGTGAGAACTGCCTGATCACGGCCTCCTTTGTTTGCTTATAGAGATACGAAATATCTGATCATACACAAGTGGAACTTGTGCTATAAACTCGTGCTGCAACTTTAAAATGTTTTTGTAAACAATGCAGATCGATATAAAGCAGCTCTCGTGAGAGCTGCCTGATCAGGGTCTGCTCTGTTTGCTTATGGAGATTTGAAATATGTGATCATACACAAGTACAAGTGGAACTTGTGCTATATGCTCATTGGTGCCTTTGAATCGTTTCTGAAAACAAGGTGGATCCAGGTCGGACGGCTCTCGTGATAGATGGCTCGTCACGGTCTGCTCTGTTTCCTTAAAGAGATCATACACAACTGAGACTTGTACTTATGCTCGTGGGTGGCCTTTAAAATGTTTTGTAAACAAGGCGGATCCAGATCAGACAGCTCACGTGAGAGCTACCTGGTCATGCTCTGCTCTGTTTGCCTAAGGATATAGGAAATGTCTTAGCATAGGTGCTATATGTCCTTGGGGCGCCTTAAGAGCGTGTTTGTAAACAAGGCGGATCCAGATCAAGTGGCTCTCGTGAGAGCTGCCTGATCAGGGTCTGTCCTGTCTGCGTATGAAGTCAAGATATGAAATATCTTATCATACACAAGTGGAACTTGTGCAATACGCTCGTGCTGCGGATTCAAAAATGTTTTGATCTTTGAAAACAAAGCGGATCCAGATCAGGCGGCTCTCGTGAGAGCTGTCTGATAGGGGTCTGCTCTGTTTTTTGCTAATGGAGATATGAAATATCTTATCATACCACAAGTGGACTTTGTGTTACATGCTCGTGAGGCGGCTTTAAACGTTTTCGTTAACAAAGGTATATGGATTTTGAAAATGAAGGTTTGATCAAAATGTTAATGGAGTTTTGAAGGAAATGCTGTTTATGAAAAGTTTTTCTGTGCAAACAAATAAAAAAAAAGAACCCATTTATAAGGTTGAAACTATTTTGAGACGACACAAGTCATCATGGAGTAAACCTTCTACCTCATAAAGAAACATTTAAACGGTTTTGTAAACAGTGCAGATCCAGATCAGGCAGTTCTGTGAGATGCCTGATCGGGATCTGCTCTGTTATGTTTACGGAGATTTGAAATGCCTGATCATATACAAGTGAACCTTATAAAGTAATTTCTTAATCGATATACGAACATAAAGGTCAATATATAAAATTATTCATATAGGATGGAGCTTTTTTTGAAAGACAGGGATTATTATGAAAAACTTTTTCTGTGCAATCAAACAAAAAGAGCGCGGTCGTGTGTGGTTGTGTGTGCGTGTGTGGTGATTCATAAATTGAGCGCAAATGCTCATCAATTCGGCGCGGAGGATGCCATCAATTGGGCACAGGATTTCTATAGAGGTCGGACACCTTGCTCTCCGATTGAGCGCAAATATTTTGGCAGTTATATGTGGAGGTACCGTTCAAAGTTTCATTAAAATCACATTGATGGGTTGGCTATGAAATGCCTCTGCAGCGTTGTTCGTTCTCCTCTAGTTCTGCCAAAAAAATGCTATTTCCCCATGCTCGGTTGTTGTACGAATAACTTTACCAATCTGAATGGGAGCGACAACAAACTGACTAAGTAAGAACCGTTACTTGTAAGGCTCGGTATTTTATTAAACAGGCACTGCATTTCAGCTCGGAATAAATATTTAGTTAGAAATTTTGATTTTGCGGGACCGTGTGTGCTGGTAAAAAAAAAGATACAATACGAGTTGTTTCCCGTACCCCATACCCTTTTGTTTCATCTCGAAAAGGAACGGAAGAAGGGGAAAACAATCTCGAAAATCTATTGATACTGTGTTTCAAACAATTTGGATCCAGATCAGGCCCAACATTCTGTCCAGACCTGATAGGGGTCCAAACTGTTTGACGCTTTAGAGGTTATGACAAGTTGAAGTTGAACCGATGTATTTTAATTTTGCGTTAAACTTAAACAAGACATTATCATCTGCTGATAACCCTTTCAAAAAATTTGGACCCAGATCAGGCCCAACATTCTGTCCAGACCTGATAGGGGTCCAAACTGTTTGACACTTTAGAGGTTATGACAAGTTGAAGTTGAACTGATGTATTTGAATTTTGCGTTAAACTTAAACATGACATTGTCATCTGCTGATAACCCTTTCAAACAAATTGGACCCATATCAGGCCCGACATTCTGTCCGGACCTGATAGGGGTCCAAACTGTTTCACACTTTAGAGGTTATAACAAGTTGGAGTTGAATCAATATTTTATTTTGCGCTTAACCTTTACATGACTTTGTCAGCAGATGACATCTGCTGATAAGTGTTTCAATCATTTTGGACCCAGATCAGGCCCAATATTCTGTCTGGATATGATCCAGGTCCAAACTGTTTGACACTTTAGAGGTTATGACAAGTTGAAGTTGAACCGATGTATTTTAACTATGCGTTAAACCTTAACATGTTATTGTCATCTGCTGATAACCCTTTCAAGTAATTTTGACCCAGGTCAGGCCCAACATTCTGTCCAGACCTGATAGGGGTCAAAACCATTTGACGGTTTAGGGGTTATGACAGATTGAAGTTGAACTGATGCATTTTAACTTTGCGTAAAACTTAAACACGACATTGTCATCTGCTGATAACCCTTTCAAACAATTTGACAAAAATCAGGCCCTATGTTTTGTCCGGACCTGATAGGGGTCCAATCTGTTTGAAGGTTTAGAGTTTATGACAAGTTGAAGTTGAACTAATGTATTTTAACTTTGCCTTAAACCTTAACATGACATTGCCATCTGCTGATAACACTTTTCAAGCATTTTGGACCCAGATCAGACCCAACATTCTGTCCGGACCTGAAAGGGGTCAAACTGTTTGACACTTTAGAGGTTATGACAAAGTGAAGTTGAACCGATGTATTTTAAGTATGCATTAAACTTTTACATGACATTATCATCTGCTGATAACCCTTCCAAATAATTTGGACCCAGATCAAGCCCGACATTCTGTCCTGGGCTGATAGGGGTCCAAACTGTTTGACACTTTAGAGGTTGTGACAAGTAGAAGTTGAACTGATGTATTTTAACTTTGCGTTAAACTTTTACATGACATTGTCATCTGCTAATAACCCTTTCAAACAATTTGGACCCAGATCAGGCCCTACATTCTGTGCTGACCTCATAGGGGTCCAAACTGTTTGACACTTTAGAGGTTATGTCAAGTTGAAGTTGAACTGATGTCTTTTAACTTTGCGTTAAACTTAAACATGACATTGTCATCTGCTGACAACCCTTTCAAACAATTTGGACCCAGATCAGGCCCGACATTCTGTCCTGACCTGATAGGGGTCCAAACTGTTTGACACTTTAGAGGTTATGACAAGTTAAAGTTGAACCTATGTATTTTAACTTTGCGTTAAACTTAAACATGACATTGTCATCTGCTGATAACCCTTTCAAACAATTTGGACCCAGATCAGGCCCGTCATTCTCTCTGAACCTGATAAGGGTCAAAACTGTTTGACACTTTAGAGGTTATGACAAGTTGAAGTTGAACCTATGTATTTTAACTTTGCGCTAAACTTAAACATGGCATTGTCATCTGCTGATAACCCTTTCAAACAATTTGGACCCAGATCAGGCCCGTCATTCTGTCTGGACCTGATAGGGGTCCAAACTGTTTGACACTTTAGAGGTTATGACAAGTTGGAGATGAACAATTGTTTTATTTTTGTGTTAAACCTTTAAATGAGTTCGCCAGCAGATGACATCTGCTGATCAGTGTTTCAAACAATTTGGGCCCAGTTCAGGCCTGACATTCTGTCAGGACATGATCCGGGTCCAAACTGTTTGACACTTTAGAGGTTATGACAAGTTGAAGTTGAACCAATGAATTTTAACTTTGCGTTAAACCTTAACATGTTATTGTCATCTGCTGATAACCCTTTCAAGTAATTTGGTCCCAGAGCAGGGCCGACATTCTGCCCTCACCTGATATGGGTCAAAACTATTTGACACTTTAGGGGTTATGACAAGTTGAAATTGAAACAATGTTTTTTAACTTTGACTTAAACTAAACCATGACATTGTCATCTGCTGATAACCCTTTCAAACAAATTGGACCCATATCAGGCCCGACATTCTGTCCAGACCTGATAGGGGTCAAAACTGTTTCACACTTTAGAGGTTATAACAAGTTGGAGTTGAATCAATATTTTATTTTGCGTTTAACCTTTACATGACTTTGTCAGCAGATGACATCTGCTGATAAGTGTTTCAATCATTTTGGACCCAGATCAGGCCCAATATTCTGTCTGGATATGATCCAGGTCCAAACTGTTTGACACTTTAGAGGTTATGACAAGTTGAAGTTGAACCGATGTATTTTAACTATGCGTTAAACCTTAACATGTTATTGTCATCTGCTGATAACCCTTTCAACTAATTTTGACCCAGGTCAGGCCCAACATTCTGTCCAGACCTGATAGGGGTCAAAACCGTTTGACGGTTTAGGGGTAATGACAGATTGAAGTTGAACTGATGCATTTTAACTTTGCGTAAAACTTAAACACTACATTGTCATCTGCTGATAACCCTTTCAAACAATTTGACATTAATCAGGCCCTATGTTTTGTCCGGACCTGATAGGGGTCCAATCTGTTTGAAGGTTTAGAGTTTATGACAAGTTGAAGTTGAACTAATGTATTTTAACTTTGCCTTAAACCTTAACATGACATTGCCATCTGCTGATAACACTTTTCAAGCAATTTGGAACCAGATCAGACCCAACATTCTGTCCCGACCTGAAAGGGGTCAAACTGTTTGGCACTTTAGAGGTTATGACAAATTGAAGTTGAACCGATGTATTTTAAGTATGCATTAAACTTTTACATGACATTATCATCTGCTGATAACCCTTCCAAATAATTTGGACCCAGATCAAGCCCGACATTCTGTCCTGGGCTGATAGGGGTCCAAACTGTTTGACACTTTAGAGGTTGTGACAAGTAGAAGTTGAACTGATGTATTTTAACTTTGCGTTAAACTTTTACATGACATTGTCATCTGCTGATAACCCTTCCAAACAATTTGGACCCAGATCAGGCCCTACATTCTGTCCTGACCTGATAGGGGTCCAAACTGTTTGACACTTTAGAGGTTATGACAAGTTGAAGTTGAACCAATGTATTTTAACTTTGCGTTAAACTTAAACATGACATTGTCATCTGCTGGTAACCCTTTCAAACAATTTGGACCCAGATCAGGCCTGACATTCTGTTCGGACCTGATACTGATAGGGGCCAAACGGTTTGACACTTTAGAGGTTATGACAAGTTGGAGTTGAACCAATGTTTTATTTTTGCCTGAACCCTTTACATGACTTTGTCAGCAGATGACATCTGCTGATAAGTGTTTCAAAAAATTTGGACCCAGATCAGGCCCAGCATTCTGTCCAGGTCTGATCCGGGTCAAAACTGTTTGACACTTGGGAGGTTATGACAAGTTGAGGTTAAACAGATGTATTTCAACTTTGCGTTAAACCTTTACATGACATCGCCATCTGCTGATAACCCTTTCAAATGATTTGGACCCAAATCAGGCTCAACATTCTGTCTGGACCTGATAGGGGTCCAAGCTCTTTGACCCTTTAGAGGTTATGACAAGTTGAAGTTGAACCAATGTATTTTAACTTGCGTTAAACCTTTACATGACATTGTCATCTGCTAATAACCCTTTCAAACAATTTGGACCCAGATCAGGCCCAACATTCTGTACGGACTTTATAGGTGTCTTAACTGTTTGACAAAAGATTGAGAGGTTATGACAAGTTGGAGTCAAACCAATGTTTTATTTTTTGGTGAAACCTTTACATGACTTTGTCAGCAGATGACATCTGCGAATAAGTGTTTCAAATACTTTGGACCCAGATCAGGCCCAACATTCTGTCTGAACCTGAACGGAGTACAAACTGTTTGACACTTTAGAGGTTATGAAAAGGTGAAATTCAACCAATGTATTTTAACCATGAGTTAAACCTTAACGTGTTATTGTCATCTGCTGATAACCCTTTCAAGTAATTTGGACCCAGATCAGGCCTGACATTCTGCCAACACCTGATAGGGGTCAAAACTAATTGACACTTTAGAGGTTATAACAAGTTGAAGTTGAACCGATGTATTTTAACTTTGACTTAAACTAAACCATGACATTGTCATCTGCTGATAACCATTTCAAACAATTAAGACCCAGATCTGGCCCGACATTCTGTCCGGACCTGATAGGGGTCCAAACTGTTTGACACTTTAGAGGTTATGAAAAGTTGAAGTTTAACCGATGTATTTCAACTTTGCGTTAAACTTTGACAAGACATTGCCATCTGCTGATAACCCTTTCAAACAATATGGACCCTGATCAGGCCCGACATTCTGTCCAGACCTAACAGGGGTCTAAACTGTTTGACTCTTTAGAGGTTATGACAAGTTGAGGTTGAACCGATGTATTTTAACTTTGCGTTAAACCTTTACATGACATTGTCATCTGCTGATAACCCTTTTAAACAATTTGGACCCAGATCAGGCTCGACATTCTGTCCAGACCTGATAGGGGTAAAAACTGTTTGATACTTTAGAGGTTATGACAAGTTGAAGTTGAAATGATGTATTTTACTTTTGCGTTAAACCTTTACATGACATTGTCGTCTGCTGATAGCCCTTTCAAACAATTTGGACCCAGATCAGGCCAGACATTCTGTCAAGACCTGATAGGGGTCCAAAATTGTTTGTTACTTTAGAGGTTATGACAAGTTGAGGTTGAACGGATGTATTTTATCTTTGTGGTAAACCTTTACATGACATTGTCATCTGCTGATAACAATTTCAAACAATTCGGACCCAGATCAGGCCTGATATTCTGTCAAGACCTGATAGGGGTCAACACTGTTTGACACTTTAGAGGTTATGAAAAGTTGAAGTTGAACTGATGTATTTTAACTTTGCGTAAAACCTTTACATGACATTGTCATCTGCTGATAACCCTTTCAAACAATTTGGACCCAGATCAGGCCCAATATTCTGTCCAGACCTGATAGGGGTCCAAACTGTTTGACACTTTTAAATTAGAGGTTATGACAAGTTGGAGTTGAACCGATGTATTTTAACTTTACATAAACCTTTACAGGGACTTTGTCGGCAGATGACATCTGCAGATAATTGTTTCAAACAATTTCGACCCAGATCAGGCCCAACATTTTGTACGGACCTGATCCAGGTCCAAACTGTTTGACACTTTAGAGGTTATGACAAGTTGAAGTTGAACCGATGTATTTTAACTTTGCGTTAAACTTTAACATGACGTTGTCATCTGCTGATAACCCTTTCAAACAATTTGGACCCAGATCAGGACCCACATTCTGTAAGGACCTGATAGGTGTCAAAACTGTTTGACACTTTAGAGGTTATGACAAGTTGAAGATGAACTGATGCATTTTAACTTTGCGTTAAACTTAAAAATGACATTGTCATCTGTTGATAACCCTTTCAAACAATTTGGACCCAGATCAGGCCCGTCATTCTGTCAGGACTTGATCCGGGTCCAAACTGTTTGACACTTAAGAGGTTATAACAAGTTGAAGTTGAACCAATGTTTTATTTTTGCATTAAACCTTTACATGACATTATCATCTGCTGATAACCCTTTCAAACAATTTGGACCAAGATCAGGCCAGACATTCTGTCTGGACCTAATAGGGGTCCAAACTGTTTGACACTTTAGAGGTTAAGTCAAGTTGGTGCTGAACCAATGTTTTATTTTTGTGTTAAACCTTTACATGACTTTGTCAGCAGATGACATCTGCTGATAAGTGTTTCAAACAATTTAGTCCCAGATCAGGCCCAACATTCTGTCCGGACCTGATAGGGGACCAAACTGTTTGACACTTTAGAGGTTATGACAAGTTGGAGTTGAACAGATGTATTTTAACTTTTAGCTAAACCTTTACATGACTTTCTCAGCAGATGACATCTGTAGATAAGTGTTTCAAACAATTTGGACCCAGATCAGGCCCAACATTTTGTCTGGACCTGATCTGAGTCCAAACTGTTTGACACTTTAGAGGTTATGACAAGTTGAAGTTGAACCGATGTATTTTAACTTTGGGTTAAACTTTAGCATGACATTGTCATCTGCTGATAACCCTTTCAAACAATTCGGACCCAGATCAGGCCCGACATTCTGTCCAGACCTGATAGGGGTAAAAACTGTTTGATACTTTAGAGGTTATGACAAGTTGAAGTTGAAATGATGTATTTTAACTTTGCGTTAAACCTTTACATGACATTGTCGTCTGCTGATAGCCCTATCAAACAATTTAGTCCCAGATCAGGCCCAACATTCTGTCCAGACCTGATCCGGGTCCAAACTGTTTGACACTTTATAGGTTATGACAAGTTGAAGTTGAACCGATGTAATTTAACTTTGCGTTAAACCTTTACATGACTTTGTCAGCAGATGACATCTGCAGATAAGTGTTTCAAACAATTTGGACCCAGATCAGGCATAACATTCTGTCTCGACCTGATCCGGTCCAAACTGTTTGACACTTTAGAGGTTATGAAAAGGTAAAATTGAACTGATGTATTTTAACTTTAAGGTTAAGTCAAGTTGGTGTTGAACCAATGTTTTATTTTTGTGTTAAACCTTTACATGACTTTGTCAGCAGATGACATCTGCTGATAAGTGTTTCAAACAATTTAGTCCCAGATCAGGCCCAACATTCTGTCCAGACCTGATCTTGGTTTAAACTGTTTGACACTTTAGAGGTTATGACAAGTTGAAGTTGAACCGATGTATTTTAACTTTGCGTTAAACCTTTACATGACATTGTCATCTGCTGATAACCCTTCCAAACAATTTGGACCCAGATCAGGCCAGACATTATCATCTGCTGATAGGTGTCCAAACTGTTTGACACTTTAGAGGTTATGACAAGTTGGAGTTAAACCAATGTTTTATTTTTGATTGAAACCTTTACATTGACTTTGTCAGCAGATGACATCTGCTGATAAATGCTTCAATCAATTTGGACCCAGATCAGGCCCAACATTCTGTCTGGACCTGATCCGGACACTTTAGAGGTTATAAAAAGGTGAAATCAAACCGATGTATTTTAACTTTGCATTAAACCGTTACATGACATTGTCATCTGCTAATAACCCTTTCAAGTTTTTTGGACCCAGATCAGGCCCGATATTCTGTCCGGACCTGATAGGGGTCAAAACTGTTTGACACTTTAGAGGTTATGACAAGTTGAAGTTGAACCAATGTATTTTAACTTTGTGTTAAGTTTTACATGACATTGTCATCTGCTGATAGGTGTCCAAACTGTTTGACACTTTAGAGGTTATGACAAGTTGGAGTTAAACCAATGTTTTATTTTTGATTGAAACCTTTACATTGACTTTGTCAGCAGATGACATCTGCAGATAAATGTTTCAAACAATTTGAACTGAGATCAGGCCCAACATTCTGTCTGGACCTGATCTGGGTCCAAACTGTTTGACACTTTAGAGGTTATAAAAAGGTGAAATCAAACCGATGTATTTTAACTTTGCATTAAACCGTTACATGACATTGTCATCTGCTAATAACCCTTTCAAGTAATTTGGACCCAGATCAGGCCCGATATTCTGTCCGGACCTGATAGGGGTCAAAACTGTTTGACACTTTAGAGGTTATGACAAGTTGAAGTTGAACCAATGTATTTTAACTTTGTGTAAAGTTTTACATGACATTATCATCTGCTGATAACCATTCCAAACAATTTGGACCCAGATCAGGCCCAACATTCTGTCTGGACCTGATAGGGGTCAAACTGTTTGACGCTTAGAGGTTAAACTGTAATTAATGTACGACAGTAATATTGAACAAATTGGGCTCTTAAGTCTCTCAATTGGAAATTATTGAATTACCGAACAGAGGAAAATTCCTTTATTCTAAAATTGGTAATATTTAAGTAATTACAAGAATATCAAACAAGTTGTGCTCTGAGTTCTGAACGTCACTATAGGAATCTGTAGAACTACTGAACAGAGGAAAATTCCTCTGTTCTAAAACTGTAATTAATGTAAGACAGAAATATTGAACAAAGTAGGCTCTTAATTCTCGCAATTAGAAATTGTTGAATTACTGAACAGAGGAAAATTGGTTATATTTTAGGTCTTTACTAGAATGTGAAAAAAGTTGGGTTTGGAGTTCTGGAAGTCACTATAGGAAATTGTAGAACTACTGAACAGAGGAAAATTCCTCTGTTGTAAAATTCACTCCTGTTATTGATTGTCGAGAAACTGAATGGAGAATGTAGGAAAAATCCTCTGTTGAAAATTGGAACCATTTAAGTTATGATAGATATTTATGTTAAGATGGAAAAGATAACAAACAGGGTTCTTCATTTTCATTATAGGAAAGTGGGCTTTTATTTTCCCAAAAGGGAAATTGTTGAATTACCGAATGGAGGAAAATTCCTCTGTTGGAATATTGGCAATATTTAAGTTATGACTAGAATGTCAAACAAGTTGGGCTCAGAGTTCTGGAAGTCACTATAGGAAATTATTGAACTACCAAACAGAGGAAAATTCCTCTGTTGGAAAATTGGTCATATTTAAGTTATGACTTGAATATTAAACAAGTTGGACTGGGAGTTCTGGAAATCACTATAGGAAATTGTTGAATACTGAACAGAGGAAAATTCCTCTGTTGTAAAATTCACTCCTTTTATTGATTGTGGAGATACAGAATTGAAAACGGAGGAAAATTCCTCTGTTGAAAATTGGATTTATTTAAGTTATGATGGATATTTATGTGAAGATGGTAATAATAATAAACAGGGTTCTTCATCTTCATCATAAGAAAATGGGCTCTTAATTCTCGCAAAAGGAAATTGTTGAATTACCGAACGGAGGAAAATTCCTCTGTTGGAAAATTTCGATATATTTTAGGTTTTAACTAGAATGTCAGACAAGTTGGGTTCGGAGTTCTGGAAGTAACTATAGGAAATTGGCGAACTACAAAACAGAGGAAAATTCCTCTGTTGTAAAGGTCACTCTTTCTATTTATTGTTGATATTCTACAGAATAGAAAACGGAGGAAAATTCCTCTGTTGAAAATTGGAAACATTTAAGATATGATGGATATTTATGTGAAGATGGAAATGATAGCAAACGGGTTTCTTCATTTTCATTATAGGAAAGTGGGCTCTTAATTATCAAAATAGGAAATTGTTGAATTACCGAACGGAGGAAAATTCCTCTGTTGGAAAATTTGGATATATTTTAGGTTTTAACTAGAATGTCAAACAAGTTGGGTTCGGAGTTCTGGAAGTAACTATAGGAAATTGGCGAACTACTAAACAGAGGAAAATTCCTCTGTTGTAAAGGTCACTCCTTCTATTTATTGTTGGTATTCTATAGAATAGAAAACGGAGGAAAATTCCTCTGTTGAAAATTAGAAACATTTAAGATATGATGGATATTTATGTGAAGATGGAAATGATAGCAAACGGGTTTCTTCATTTTCATTATAGGAAGTGGGCTCTTAACTATCAAAATAGGAAATTGTTGAATTACCGAACGGAGGAAATTTCCTCTGTTGGAAAATTGGTAATATTTAAGTTATGACTAGAATGTCAAACAAGTTAGGCTCTCAGTTCTGGAAGTCACTATAGGAAATTGTCGAACTACAAAACAGAGGAAAATTCCTCTGTTGTAAAATTTTCTCTGCTTTTATTGATTGTCGAGATACAGAATGGAAAACGGGGGAAAATTCCTCTGTTGAAAAGTGGAAACATTTAAGTTATGATTAAGATGGAAATGATAACAAACAGGGTTCTTCATTTTTATTATAGGAAAATAGGCTCTTAATTTTCGCAATAGGAAATTGTTGAAATATCGAACGGAGGAAAATTCCTCTGTTGGAAATTGGTAATATTTAACTTATGACTAGAATGTAAAATAAATCAATTCTGGAAGTCACTATAGGAAATTTTCGAACTACTAAACAGAGGAAAATTCCTCTGTTGTAAAGGTCACTCTTTTTACATATTGTTGAGATACTGAAAGTAAAATGTAGGAAAATTCCTCTGTTCTGAAATAAGATGAAAATCTGATTGTGATTAAAGGAAGACTTGTCCCATTGTCAAAACAGAGGAAATTTCCTCTGTTGTAAACCGATTTCTACTTGATATACAAATTGATATATGAACTTTTCTTTAAACTATTAGGACAAATACACTACTTGGAACATATTTTAAGGACATCAATTTCTGCATTTTGAGCAGTCACAACAGAGGAAATTTCCTCTGTTCATAGGAAAAATAAATTACATTGTACCATCATTCTTGTACTCTATAACGATGCAAAACTCAAATATGATTATATCCATATTTATGTTTTACTATCAAAAAAAGGGAATTCCATCGGAAAATCCCTTTTTATTTCGGAAAGAGTTAGATGTGTCTACATTTTGTTTTAAAATCTACCTTAGACAGGACAGTAACCTTAAAGTAACTGTAAAACCTGATGTATACAGAGGAGCCAAATTTGCTTTGGCAATAAGATCAGGGCCTTCGCCGCGCATATGAAAGTGGTGTGGCGGAAGAGACCATCGAATACTGAAAGTACGAGACGGGGACCTCCCCGGAGAATGGTTCTGAATTTTGAGCGTCTCTATTTGCGTTTTTAATGAATTGATGAGTTTGGATCAGATTTCAATCGTTTTTAACACAAGTTTTCGCTCGAAAAGATATTCATTGACGCGCGAGAAACCAAGTTCTGGACAAAATCTTTTTCAGACAGTCACGATTCTGCATGTTTCTTTGACATTATTTCACCTACATGTCCAGGAAGTTTTTACTTTTAGCACTGACTTGGTGGCACTTCGGAGACTCATTTTTTCGAAATGATATACGTCTTTTTAGTAGAATACCCATTAAAAATGTAAAAATCGTTTAGATTTTGACGCGCAAATTTCCTTGTCAACAGGCCAACATACATCAATGACATCGTAATGAAGCCGGAGCCTACTGTCGAACCAAGACGGCTTAAAACTTCTCTGCTCAGGCTTTTTACGCCAAGAACGTTGAAGGGAACGAAAATTCTTGGGCTGATTTTGGAACAGGCGCACACGTATATCCATAATGGAATAACAACATTGACATGGAACGCCTCACGACTTAGAATTGTAAAATCAAAGCGTATGCCAGAATGGTTTACACCGGATATACGGGACGCGCGAAAATTACGAGATCATTATAAACGTTCAAAAAATTGGTCAAAATTCAAAGAATACCGCAATAAAACGAGAAATCTCATTCGTTCTGCTAAAAAACGCATTTTTCGGAATCTATAGCATCTCAAAAAGACACACGAAAGATATGGAAACATTTTCGGTCAATAAATAATAAGGCTAATTCCACACAAAACGAAATACCTGAAGAAATTTTGATAAACGACCAAACATATACAGACTCAAAAGATATAGCCTTCAAATTAAACGACTTTTTTGCCTCAGTGTGCGACCAGTTCAGTTTTGGAAACGATCCTGCGGACCATCTAGATCTAAATAAACTAAGAACATATGTTGAATCTAAGGTCCCATTACATGTTAATTTTACCGTGCCTTACATCACTTCTGAGGAGGTAAATGCATTTTTACATGCACTTAACCCACTAAAGCCACCGGTATCGACGGGCTAGGTCCAAGGATACTTAAAATGGCAGCAAGCATTTTGTCACCGTCGATTGCCTCCCTTATCAACAAAAGCATTCAAACGGCTTCATTCCCGTCTCATCTTAAGACAGCAAAAATATTTCCCATACATAAGGGTGGATCCAAATCTGACCCAACAAATTATAGACCCATTTCTATTTTGCCAACAATATCGAAAATCTTCGAAAAACATATAAATAAACATCTAATGGGCTTTTTAAATAAATATGATCTAATACACAAAAACCAGTCTGGATTCAGACCTAAACACAGCTGTCAAACTGCATTAATAAAATTGATCGACCAATGGATGAGCTGTATCGACAAAGGGGATATCGTAGGTACACTCTTTCTAGATTTTAGGAAAGCTTTTGACCTAATCGACCATTCTATCCTTATTAAGAAACTCTCAATTTATAAACTGAGAGATTCTACCCTCAAGTTATTTTCTTCATACATCCTGGATCGTCATCAAGTAATGGAAAGTAATACCGGTACCACTAGACCAGCACACATTAAATCGGGCGTTCCTCAAGGATCTATCTTGGGGCCTACATTAGTATTAATGTTTCTAAATGATTTGCATTTATTTATGAAACACTGCGACAGTGACTACTACGCAGATGATGCGACGGTCCATACACATGGAAATACACCAAATGTGATTGAGTCCAAGTTACAGCAAGATGGCAATAATACAAAGCTTTGGTGTAAACAAAATAAAATGGAAATAAATTATGACAAAACTACATGTATGATTGTAGGTACTCAACACTGAACAAAAAATACTCTACCTTTAAACATTTGCATTGATGGAAATAAAATTAAAGATGTTAAAAAACAGAAATTACTTGGTATCTACATTGACGAAAATCTTCGCTGGACAGATCATATTGACCACCTTTGCGCTAATATCTCATCCAAAATTTCACTACTGAGGCAACTTTCCACATATATCCCAACTGAAGCCCAAAAAATGTTCTATCAAGGGTATATTCTACCGTTAATTGACTATGGCTCAAGTACCTGGGGTACCACTTCAAGAAGTAACTTAGAAATACTTTCAAAACTTCAAAACGAGCAGCACGAATTATTTTAAATGCACCTTACGATACAGCCTCTTCCGATATGTTCAACGCTTTAGGATGGCCAACCATAGAAAAACGACATAGCTATAATAAGGCTGTGCTTACATATAAGGCGCTAAATAATCTCACGCCTTTATATATAACTGAACTACTTATTCCTATGTCACAAACGCATAACAGAGCACTGAGGTCAACTTCAAACGGCTCTTTAGCGGTACCCAGATCGAAAACAGCAATATTTGATGGCTCGTTCCCATGTACTGCACCACGATTGTGGAATCAGCTACCTGAGGTTACCAAAAAGGCATCCTCCTTAAGTTGTTTTAAGACGCAAGTCAAACAGTTTATGTTTAATGAATGATTTTAACTTTTACATTTTAAGACGCAAGTCAAACAGTTTATGTTTAATGAATGATTTTAACTTTTACCATGGAGTTTTAAATCATTTTCATAAACTTTAATGCTCATTTACCAGTTTTTACGCCTAGTTGTATTAACATTACCCAATGCTGCCAAATGTTTTATACGCTCGTTTGTACTTAACATTTTCTATGTTTTATCATATGTTTAACTTGTGTGTATATGTATATATGTTTTAGAGGGACGCATGGTAGACTAGCGTTGATCGCTAAATGTGCTGTCCTCTTTAAATAAAGATAAATAGAATGCATGCTCATTTACATGTTAACTCAAAACGTTTTAAACATACTTTGTTGGCCGACATGTTCTTTGATTTAGAAAGATTAGAAAGAAATATATTGTCAATTTGAGGGGGTTAAAACTGGATCCTAGAGAGCATCATGATTTTGATAACTGGGCCCCAACAGGAGAAAAAATCTGTCTTCGGGGCTTCCGACCATGTCAGACTCAAATCTGGTAGAATGCTGAAATGTTGTGTGAACTGTGTAGCAAGTTTATCAATTATACTTTCCTGAGAGCGAATGCCAAAGGCGCTGATCAGTCTGTGCGGATGCGCAGCCAGGTCTGCGCGTTTGTTGTTCGCATGCAACTAAGTCAGATTTTCTCGCAACGGTGGGTCAGAGCACCGTTACTCTTGTAGCATGTCTGGTTCCTATCTAGCAAGATGGTTTCCATAGCTGTCTGTAGTCACAAAATGATTTGATTTTTACAAAATAGTCATAGCTGTGCATCATTTTGCTGTCCCATTTATTCGTAATTAATTATTAGAATAGGCTGTGCAGTTTATACACATCCTTTTGTTTACGATGAAGATTTGAAGTAGCGCATACAGGGCAATTCTTTTTATTTACTTGCCAACCAACTAAAGGTTGCAACTGTAGCCGTTTGGGTGTAAACGTGCGTGCGCATCTAATACGTAATAACTTTAGTAGGAACTTTAGTTAGATTCGAAGTAGGCCTTTGTCAATAATCATAATAATGACGTTGTTTTTCAAACCTTAGCTGCAACGCGGAGTTATTGTTAATCAATGAGTTTTATGGTGGGATTCAATAAATCACACGTAAAGTCATTTCTCGATATAGTAGAGTTACGTAGTTGGTCACGTTATGGTACTTTATTCACTTGATTGGACAAATATAGTGTTTTCTCTATTCATACTTCAGCTGTTTCTTTACCCTACTCTTATCAAGCACGGACTATAGTACGAGAAGAAAGGGGTACGGCAGATACCATACTCAGCCAGGAAAGTGGTACGCCACTCGCCGGCCCTGCCGACGGCCTTGAAGACACTAAGATATACTGCAATTCAAACGAGTAGCAAGCTGAAAACTTAACTAGTCTCTAGTGTACCGGGCGCATTCTATTGGTTGTTTTGTGGTTGGAATCTGAAACAATCGATACGACATGGCCTTAAAGACACATTTTAATTTCTTCAGTAGATGGACCTCTCTATCATGATGACCGGCAATAAACAGTCCCCAAGGTCATAACTCACATCAAAGGACAGTCTTATCTACTTCATAGAAAATTTAGCAATAATACTGGTACCACTCATTATGATTCTCTCCATGGGTCATACTGGACAGATCAAAGGCTAATCTTTATTAGGTGATTATGACTTCCTTACAGGGGACAATAAAGTGGTCCCATGAAGGGATTGGGTATTTTCTGATAAAATATTGATCTTTATCTTAGTGAAAGAAATTGTGTTGTATACAGGCAAGTCCCCTCTTGAGGCCCCTTTAAGTTTGTGAGATACTTAAACAGTCCCTTATCAGTAAATTCACTAATGATTCCATATATCACAAAATATATGCCTTTAATCACCTAATTATGAAGTAGATAAGACTGTCCTTTGATGTGAGTTATCAGCAGACGACCAAAGTTGCTGCTAGGAAAAGAAAAGGGTATAAATTATGATTTCTCTTTTAACCCTTTTCATTATGCTGAATTTTTCCATATATGTCGATACAATTAGCATGGGTTCTTCCATTTTGTATTTTAGGGTTCATAGTTTGAAATTAATGAATTTAAATATATTTCTGTCCCCGAAAATTATTTCTAAGCAAGCAATGTTGTCCCCTGTTTCATCTAGGTCTTCAAAGTTTGCCTACGTACCTTTTTAAAACTGTCCAGATGTATAATACTGGCAAACAGTTTGGACCCAGATCAGGACTTACAGAGCCTCGATCCTGATCTGGATCCAATGCGTTTGACACTCTGAAAGCGTTTCTGTAAGTTTTTTTTTGTAGAAAAAGTTAATTTTGAAATCTCCTATCCTGCTATCCTTTTTTCTTGAAAACACTGTGGATCCAGACATACTGGCTTCTGCAAACAATTAAGGCATGCATTTGAATACCATAGAGTGGCAGTTTTAGATTATTTCACCAGATCTCTTAATTTCAAAATAAATAAAATTCTGGGTTAACCATTAAGCATGACACAACTAGTTTATCCCGCTTGTCAGCGAGCCAGATATCACTGACAGTTTCTTATCTCTACTCTGCATATTCTACCGGTCGGTCGTTAGGGTATTATGTAATCTAAATTTTGTCTTTAAGCGGTCATTTTTATTAACTTCGCATATAATATGTTTGAATGGTTGTTGTCAATTATGACTAGTGCACGATATAAAGGCAGTATTTGATCTTTGTAAACACATTTAAACATATTGAAATTATGTCTGAAATATGAGTAATGCCCGGAAAACTGCTGCTAGCAGCTTTCCGGGTATCACTCATATTTCTTTCTATATAGATATATATCAAGATAATGTAAGTAGCATAACATACGTTAGTTAGCTACAGTCTCAACATCGTTCAAGCAAATGTAAATGAGTGTCTTTTGATATCAAGTTTACCAGGCTCGGCTTTGAGAACGCTTCTTGACATCACGAGGCTTGCCGAGCGATTCAACCTGCGTTCTCAAAGACGAGCCTGGTAAACTTGATATTAAAAGACACGAATTCATCAGTTTACCCATTGTTTCACTCTTCAAACTAGCGATAAGGACGTTATTTTCGATTTTTGTGTTCATTCAGCGTCATTAGCGACGTTATTCAGAAAAGTGCAACGGCATCATGACCTTAAAAAGGCACATGCCGTGAGATAGACAAGACAGGCAACGTGCAACAATGCAGTTAATATGCGGGGTAACTGATAAAAGATAATACATTGTATCCCATTAGAGCAGTGCGTTCACCCTGAAATGGGCGTCTTACGTGTGCTCCTACCTTTCTTTGTTTAACCATTTGCACCCTGGGTAATTAATTTTACTTGTTTTTTGTGTCGTCTGCTGTTTTTTGCTTTTGTTTTTCAAAATCAATTTTTCGAAAAATTCGTTCATGTACAGAGTGTAAAACGGTTTGGATACAAATCAGGCCCGATGTTTTGAGGGGCCAGATCTGGGTCCAAATTGTTTGCGAATGTTACCAGCAGACGACACCATTTAGCAAAGAAGTTAACATATCGTGCATTTATGAATTTGAACAATAATCTGCTTCAATCACTTCCTGATCCTGACAATAGCGCTCTTTTGGAAGTTTCCTTAAAAAAGGAAACTTATCACAAATATCAAAGACAGTTGGACCATATTTACCAAGTTCAGCAGCGCTATCTTGGAATGTTTTCTAAACGGCCAAAGCAAGGTGCAAGGAGGCGTGGCTATCCAAACCCTAAGCAGTTGCTGTTTTTTTATGTTTTTGTCATTGGCGTAGCTCCCACTACGCAGCTACGCACGTGTGTCTTTAAAATAGTAACATTCGAGGGAGGTCACCCAATGTGGTAAAAGTAATTAATCATACCATAAGGAACTGCTCTTAAAGGAAAGAATTCGCTCCCTCTGGGAGCAAATTCCTTTAAGAGCAGTTTCCATTTTGAAAAGGGACGCAACTGAAGAGAATCATTGCTTGATCCAGTATTCTCCCTTTGGTGTGCGATACTTTTTCAGCGTTCTGGCTACGCCATTGGTCATGTTGGTTGTTGTTCTTAATTCAATAAGTTATATAAATGAATCTTGATTTTTAGATAGATTATGTCCCAGCAAACACAATATGTTGGACCAACGTCGTATCTATGTCTAAATAACGTTATGACGTCGCGTCGACGTTAATACGACGTTTTTTTATATGGAAATGTCTACTTCATTCGGGAAAGTCAGTCACAATTCGAGAACCGAGTCATGCCTCGGGTGTATATAAGGAGAATTAGGCGTAGTACTCATTCGGGAAAGTCCGCCACAATTCGAGAATCCAACTGTGGCTCGGGTGTATGTAAGGAGCATTATGCGTAGTACTTTGTACCAAAAAGCTCCATTTTGTTCGCTGGAAATAGCGCAGTGAAAATTAGTTCTGTAGCATGTGGTTTCAGCCCTGTTAAAATCGAGTATTCTGATAATCCGAAAAGTTGTATCAATAGGATAAATTAAGTTTATATTTTCCATAAAATATCGCTGTAGAATCTTCTTTTTAACGACGTTTATTGTGGAACGTTGCAACCGTTTGTACGCTTACAAACAAACTTGTTATTGTGCTGGCAAGGTTTCCGTGTCGTCAACGTCACGTTATCAAAGTCCATGAAAAGTAGACCCCCTGTGTACTGCAATGGTTGGTTCCGCATAATAGGCCGATGTGCGTGAAGATTGGCGTAGTACTATGTACCAAAAGCTACATTTTGTTAACCAGAACTGGCGAATTGAAATTTCAGTTCTGTTGCATGTGGGTTCAGCTCTATAAAAATCGATTATTCTGATTATCAGCAGAATAAATGAAGTTTTTTTTTCAATAAAATATCGCTCATTTATAATCGTTTGTTTTTCTGTAATCAGACTTGTTATTGTGTTAACATAGTTTCTGTGACGTCAGCGTCACGTTATATAACGTCAGCATCACGTTTTAACCAGCGTTTTCAAAGAAAGTCCTTGATGTACATCCGTGGTCTAATTCCACAGAATTTTGCGGAATTGGCCAAGGCAGTTTCAATTGATGTCTACTTGGGTAGTACATGTCTTGCATTGAGTATATTCAATAATAAACACCAGCAATAGAGTATCAAGGGAAAGACCAGTCTACGCCAGTACACGGTTGATGGCTGTCTTTATTTGCACGTGCCATAGGGCGCTTTTCCTGTTTATTGTTTAGTGTCAAATTGTATTGTTCCAGTTCAAACCATAGTCAGAAATATCCGTTTTGATCAACACCCGTTTGGTTTCCATCCATAAGCCAAGCCATAGGAGCAGGCGTCAAGATGTTTATTAGATGCATGTACTTATTCATTTTCGTATTTTCTCAAGGTAACACTTTTCATTTATTTGTTAGTTCTAATTTGATTCTCGTTTTTCGCTACATGTAGTGGCTGTTAATAACCATTGCAAGCAATTTAGACCCATATCCTGATCCGGATCCAGCGTGGTTTGACCGTCTGATAGTGTTCCTGAAAGAAGTTAAGTTTTTGAAAAAGTTAATTTTGAAAAAAGTAAGCAGACGATAACAAATGTTTGAAACATTACCCTGTATGTTAAGTTGATTCAATTCAAAGTTCCATTTCAAACAATTTGGTTCATCCTTTGTAAAGGAATTGCCCAGTTAAGGCGTGATATCTCGCTAAAAGTCATTTGTGAAAAAGTCAAAGTTTTAAGCTATGATTTTTGCAACAATTTTAATGACTATATATATATATATGTTCTGCGCAAAATGAGAATCTGGACAATTCCGGAATCGCTCTGCGCAAAGTGAGAATTCCTAAATTGGCGGACAGAGTGAGAATTCTTACTTTGCACGGTACAATTCCGGAATTGTCCGTGCGCAAAGTGAGAATCGGGGACAAAGTGAGAATCGTATATTCGTAATATGTTTTGCGGGTAAAATTGATATGGAGCAGAGGTTTTCAAACTTTTACAAAGTAGTTCAATTGCATATTCACCTTTAAGGGTAGGGTTATCGTTATTCAGCTGAGATGAGGGAGGGGTAAACGGTATTATGGCAGGAGGGCAGGGTACAAATTCTAACATTACTGTTTCTGGGTGATGCGGTGTCAAAATAGAAGGGGAAAATCATTAGTCTATTAAAATGATGATCAACAAAGAAAATTTGCAGTAAAGCCTGATTTGTTTCACACTCGCAGTGCTAATTATTTTAATTATTATTTATCTGCTTTCTTTATGCACTCACTGTATTTGCGCAAAATGCCGAGGTCGAACTCTAAAAGTATATGAAGAGGATAAGTGTTGTGTAAAATATCAGGCTGCTCACTGCATGCGACTGACGAGAAAAGAGTTAATATTTACGGTAGGTCTGACTACCAACTTCGATGCATGTATGCCGAATGTTGTGGGTACATACTAATGTCCGCATCGGCATTGTGCATACACATCGGCATGTCAGCGTGTTTTGCTCGTCCTTTTGTACATCAGTCCGTTGCTTCTGCTCGTCTGTCTGTGCGTCTTATAATTGTATATCATTGTGATCCTCGTTTTATCTTCCGTCCGTCCATTTGTCTGATATTCTGTCTGTCTGTCTGTCTGTATGTATGTCTGTCTGTATGTATGTGCACATGTACCTATGTAGAGACGAACGTACTAGTGTATGTACTGTGGACATCGAAAATTGAATTGACTTAACTGGTACCTTGTCTGGCTTGAGTCTTCACTGGACACTCATTTCTTTTGGGGTTTTTTTTTTCGTGTCGCGGTTCAAACGACGGCATTGCCGGTATGTGCACCTTTTTATGCAAAAACTGTGTTTACGATCGCCAAAAAAGTACACATATATTTGTGAGCGATAGCATTGTACTATACCACAAGTCGTTTATGACAGTGACGAAAGGTAAATCCCAAACCCCTTATAACTTTCTATAACTGTAAGATCTGCTGATACCCCAAACTGTGACTAAAACATATTATGACCTCAAAGTCGGACCCCCTTTCTTTAATAGAACATGAGCTTTACGTTGAAAACGCTGTTTGGATTCTTCATACGTTGTCCACACGGGAATGTTCATCTAATGAGCGTCTCGGTCCCAGAGGGGGGGGGGGGGTACTCTTATATTTTCATACAAACGTAGGCTTTGGCCATTTCTTGGGCTCAAAATTTAGAATTTCAATATTTTTTTGTTTTCAGAAAATGAATGTTTATTGGGGCATGAAGAATATTTTGGGGATAGCTTAAAATTCCTGATATTTTTTGGGGGTGAACAGTAGATGCGGGGCCCGAGCCTACATATGAAGAACAAATCAGAGTACCCCCCCCCCCTGGGGTCTCCGTGTGGTGTTATGTCGACTGTTATATCTAATATCGAATATTTAAAAAATAAAATTTGAATTTTGGATTGATCTTGTCTTTCGGTATTCGAGGGTTCGGGATTCAAAAAATGATTATTGAATTCAGCATTGTCATCGACCGGAAGCATTTTATCAAATACTGACCTGTCTGATTTGAGCACTGTGGGTACATGTGACATATTTGTTTACCAAATGCGTCACAGAGTCATGTGATTCGCCCGATTGGCTGATTCAATATTGTTTATCAAGCGCGTCATCACGGGTCACTGAAACGGTTTCAATGAAAATGCCATGCGGAGAATGTTTTCAAAAAAGTTTTAGTGCATACAATATGATCAGTCTATGGCTGAATACCGTAATACCTATCATTGTTATGATTTGGCTTCCCAAAATGACTAGATATCTCCATTGAAGGATTATCTATAGGCATTTAACGCTTGTTACTTTTTAACGTAGGTGTTTTGAGTAATGCGCACCGCGTTACAGCAGAAACCCGACTTTTCAGTCGTGATGTCCCATAGCAGACAGGTCGATCCTTTAGTATCGCACATGCGCAGACAATGTTGGATTCAGATTCTAAAGTTGAATGTTGGATTTGACATTCTATATTCGAGATTTAAAAGCAAATAATAATGTTGAATTGAGTTTGATAATCGATATTCGTGAGTAAAAATGTGAATGCTGAATATCGAGCATCAAACCAATTTTGGTTAAACAGAATTTAGATTTGTTTTCTAATACACCTCTAAACGGATTACGAAGACCCTGATCAGTCCGATATACATGGGGCTGATGACTAGCTTGGGCCTAAATTACATAACGTTTAAAGGTCATCGAAGATCCCGAGCAGCACAACTCAGAGTGCCGGCTGACCTTGGCCTCACAGGTCTTTTTTGTAAATTTGGTAGTATCTAATAAACACCGATAAATAGGTATTATTTGGAGACAATACCGAAACTCCGTCCACTGTAGAGAGATTAACTGACCATGTGACCTTCGTGCCACGCCTTAAGCATCGTTTCATTGGTTCTCACACCTGAATTATTTTATCATGTCTCAAAAAACGAAATTAGCAATAAAGATAAATAAATGCTAAATTAGCAGATTGCCGATATATTTGTACTAAAATTATTTTGAAGAGTTCTAGGATTTTATTTATTTGATTATTTTGGCATTTACTGAAAATTATAATAAGATAAAAGAAAAGAATCTAACAACATTGTATCTAAAACTTGGGTGAATAAATTTTGACTCCCCCATGGTGATTGAAATTACAGTGTAAACCCTGATCAAATTACATTCTAATTTGCGCTTAGACTGTATGATAAGGCATATTTATCGGAATATTTAGGGTAAATGCGGAAACTGATCACAAAAAAATATGTCAAAAGCAAAAATTCAAGTGGTTGGCCTTTTCAGGTCAGCTAGATGGGGTTGAAATCACTTGTGCTTTAATTAAAATAAATCTACACTCAAAACGCTCATTTTCTTAAAAAAAAATTTTTTACATTAATTTTTTGAACCCAAAAATCGTGAAGTGATAGAAAATTATTTCAAAGCATCGCTTAATTTTAGACCATTGAAAGTCACATATCTGGGCAAAATTCATTTCAATATCATAATAATTGGGGCGTCAGAAAAATGAAATTGAAAAGTGGCCATATAACTTCTGTTCAGTGTATACCGTTTACAACAGAATGGGGTAATCTCTGTCAAACTTCCCAGGATGCACGTAAAATCGGGGTACTGCCGGCCTCTCAGCGAAACGCCATTCGAATGGCGTTTCGCTGGCGGGCCGATAGTGGCCCGAGATTGGATTCTGGCTGGGTTTACTCTCGGATCATATATCAAATAAAAACAGGCTAATCTGTAGGAATGGGTAACGATTAACATGAATGGACAATCCTACGCATGTATAATAAAAAAAAAACAGGATAGACCAATCCATGTGAGTTGAATTCAAAGTTTTGTTTTGTTTGATTTGATTCTGTATGTCCTATCAACAATCTTTTAATTAAACAGGGACGGGTCTTCCTGGGTTGAACCAGTGCTAAGCTAGGATAAATGTGTCTTGCTCAAGGACCACAACTCAGTGACGCCGGTGAGGCTCGAACCCGCGGCCCCTCGGTCTCTGAATTCAAAGTAATATTTGATTTAAAATCTGATATTATTTTTCTTGTGACGATTTCATTGTGTTTTAAGTTATGGTGATTTTATGGGTTGTGCGTGTGTTCTGGAAGCTAACTCACGGGCCTAAGAGAGAGGATTATCGCTCGTACATGTGAACAAACCACACATTAACTTGTGTATTGCACCGGCATGGCCATGCACTGTGTGCGTTGCGTGATATATGATGATAAATGAAATAATGAAGCCAACATTATGTATCGAGTTAACCTGAGATTCGCCGCTTGTCTATTTTCACTTTTCGGCACCATTTCATCTGCCAAGTACATCCATCCGTCCGTCTTAGACAAACACTCAAAATATTATTTTATTTACTGACTTCTCGGATAAATTATATATATGTGTTCATCAAAAGGTTGTCGCTATTTAAAAAGGGTATGCTGTTTTTCCTTATCATAATCGCCCTCTCTCTCTCTCTCTCTCTCTCTCTCTCTCTCTCTCTCTCTGGCTGTAACTTTTTATGATTCTTCTCACGGACAGCCGTTTTATTTTAAGCCAAAATTTTGCTGACATCATCTATAAACTAGTGATGCCCGGAAAACTGTTGAATAAAGGACTTACGGGCATCACTCACATTTAGGCTGTTTGTTTAAATAATAAAGTGTTAACTGCCCATCTCTCTCTCTCTCTCTCTCTCTCTCTCTCTCTCTCTCTCTCAAAACTGGCGAATTTGATACATATTAAGCGATACCCGGATTAACCTAACTCAATACATCCTCTCTCACTCTCTCTCTCTCTCTCTCTCTCTCTCTCTCTCCTTCTCTCTCTCACACACAAATAGCCCAATACAGGATAATCCCGGTAATGCAGAACATGCAAACAGTGCAAACAAAATGTAATGTATTTAAAGTAGCTGCCGTCGAATTATATTCGAATTTGAAAATGAGAAAACACCTCTCTGCAGACGGTCAAAGTTAAAATGGGACTCCCATGCATGTTCACCAAATTCTCACTTTGTCCAGCCCATTCTTACTTAGCGCAAGGGCCTGGTTATAGCAAAAATCGATAAAATACCCCTTGCGCAATTCTAGAATTGTCCGGTACAATTCCGGAATCGGCGGACAAAGTAGGAATTCTCACAATGCGGAATTGTACCGATTCTCACTTTGCGCTGAACATATATATATATATATATATATATATATATCATTCTAAACCATATTAAATTATTGTCTAACCAATAGCAAAGGGGTGAATATGGTTTAACATAACTACTCCAAAAATTGGAATTCGACGTTATACCAGTATAAGCTTTAAAACGCATGTTTTTGATCAATTCCAAAGCTGTGTGTTACCAGTAGTTTCTAATAACAATATCACATTCGATCTGTCTGATCAGTATGCCTGTGCAAATTTTAAGCGTGCAAACTGCAGTAATTGTTAAGACGTCCAACTGTAAATAGACAAACGGGGATGCTTCATTTTCTTTATTAAACGATGTCTTATAATTTCATTGTTTGTGAAAAGCTGACTTGTTCCCTGCATGCCTCTGTACGTTATGTTATGTTTATTTATTTTCTTGCACTTTTTTATTAGTTTTAAATATGATTTTCGTGTTGACGCTGAGGTAATGATAGTTAAAACGCGGGAAATGTAAAGAAATAATTGAGTCGATGGTTTAAAAAAATAATGTATTGCACAATATCTCTGAAAAGTTTGGCAACCAATAAGGTAACTCGGGTAATGCTACAATTTATTTGGTAATCTTGGTTAGAAGGTATGTTTGGCCGCAACAAAGCGTTGGAGATATATTTTTATTCCTTAACTTGATTAAGCAACGCTTAACTGATCCGTTTATTCAAAATTGGAATTCAAGGCTTAATGATTCAACCTGTGCTCTATTTTACAGGAACTTTTCATTCGGGTACAAAACTTATTTGGACTTTGTTTCTGTTGGTAAACTCAGATTTGCACTTTCCAGACATTTATCTTCTCATCGTTTTGAAGTTGAAACTGGGAGATGGGCTAGACCAAATGCAATTCCTTTTAAAGAGGGACACTTTACTTCATGTCATTCATTTGAAGATGAGTTTCATTTTGTTTTAGGATGTTCTAGATATAACGATTTAAGGACCATATACAGCTGCTTTCCAAACTTTTTTATACATAGCGATTTTTGTCATAATTATTTGCATACCCTATACTTGTTTGAGTGTTTGTAATAAACGTTTGCTTTGTTTGAGATATGATTTATTTCTCCTCCTGTTCGTACGACATATCTAGTTATAGTGAGTAAAAATATGGCTTGTTTTGCAAATGCTTTGTATCAAGTTTTAACTTCTAAAAAGTTTATCATATTTTTAGCAAATCAAAGTTGCTTATCAAAACTCTATTTCAAATTATGAGATTATTAAGAGAGCAGCAAAGAGAACTGGGGTGGGAATCTATAAAGTCATATATACGGTGCATTGTGAAAATACTTTAAGAATTGAAGCTATCGAGTGTAATCTATTAACAATGAATCACATGATTGACTTTGGTGTTGTACATTTAGGTTGCACAAATTATATAATTTTACATAATTACTTTTAAAGATATTTTAAGTGCACTTTTGGTGTTCAAACTTGATGCTACATAGTGAGAGCCCAATTATTAGGAGAAAGACCGAAAGGAAAGTACAGTACTGCCAAACAGTTAAATGGGCAAGGAGGGTTTGAAACTGTATTAAAAATGGGAAAAATTGGGAAAATGTCATCTTTTCAGATGAATCCACACTGTAACCCTATTTCTTTTGCAAATCTATTCCCATTGGGCGTCTAAAACACGAAAAAATTTATCCACATTACATTGATGGATGGGTAAAAATCCACTGGAGTCGTATTGAGGGGACTATCTCGTAACTTTTAAAGGGGTCTCTCAACTTAAGCTTGTTAATGAAACATTCACCAGTAAGGCATATCAGGATAATATCAAAAACGATATAAAACTCCATTATGAATCACGCGTGAATATATTAAAGAGCTATTGCAAGGTACGTTATCTTGGTGAATAATTGGGGTATAGTGCATTCATATTGGAGCTTTTCTCCTAATAATTGGGCTCTTACTATGTAGCATCAAATTCATCTGAAAAGATGACATTTTACCAATTTTAATACAATTTCAAACCCTCTTGACCCATTTAACTGTTTGGCAGTACTATACTTTCCTTTTGGCCTTTCTCCTAATAATTGGGCTCTTACTATGTAGCATCAAATTTGAACACCAAAATGCACTTAAAATATCTTTTAAAAGTAATTATGTAAAATTATATAATTTGTGCAACCTACTTGTGCACATACATCAAAGTCAATCAAGTGATTCATTGTTGATACACTCGATAGCTTCAATTCCTAATGTATTTTCACAATGCACCGTATACATAACTTTATAAATTCCCATCACAGTTTTCTTTGCTGCTCTATTTATCATCTCATCATTTGAAATAGAGTTTGGATAAGCAACTTTGATTTGCTAAAATATGATCATCTTTTTTAGAAGTTAAAACTTGATACAAAACATCTGCAAAAACAAGCCATATTCTTACTCACTATAACTAGATATGTCGTGCATATAGGATCAGAAATAAATCATGTCTCAAACAAAGCACAAGTTTATTACAAACACTCAAACAAGTATAGATTATGTAAATAATTATGGCAAAAAACATAAATTTTTGGAAAGCAGCTGTATGTACCTAGTTACTACAAAAAAAGGCCAAAAATGTTTAAGTTTAAATCCGAAAACAAGAAAACTCATATAAACTTATCATTGTTCGTATTCAAGGCTTTTAAAATAAGGGAGCAATTTGTCTTTGGTGTAAAATATCTTGGTATTGATATATTTATAATCACTATCCACATTAATAATAATAATTATAATAATAATAAAAATAATGATAATAATGATAATAATAATTTATTGTTTTTTTATTATTATTGTTATTATTCTGTTGTTGTGGTACCTTCTCCACTGTCTATATACATTCACACTTGTATGCATAGTTTCTGTATTTAACAACCAGTGACAATAATATACTAGCTATATATTAAAAGTGGCATTCTCGCTTCCATATTGATTGATACTGAGGACCAAGATCAGTCTACACTTATATAGGCTGTTTTCGGTCTTTTTTGGAGTTGAGACAAGCTATTCAATATAGGCGTGGTATCAGTCCACTGTCACTTTATTTGTTATATGTCTCAAATGTTTTGTAACAGATGGGCTGATAGGCCTAGCGTTTAATAATAAACATCCAAACTTCCTCTTCTGTAGGGAAAAATTGCCGATATTTGTAGGACACGGTCAACTAAAAAATCTTTTATGGTTACAGCCAACTTAATTCTACTACTGCTTTAGCTTTTTTGCACCAGGCATGTATTTCACTAGCTGTTTAAATATGCAGCATTTGGGCGCAGGGCATATTGTTTTCGTTCTAACTCGAGTTTACGCAAGATTACAGCAGTTCTGTACCCTAGAAGCATCACTGCAGATATTTTTGGAATACCATAGGTTCCTTAAGCCAAACGCTTTACTGAGCTCAGCTGACCGAAGAAATAACAAAGTATAAGCATAGTAAAAGTAATTAAGAGTGCAAAGATCAGGAAGCGATACAATCAAATACCACACCTGACCAAGGATACCAATAAGAAAGTGACAAACTTACAATGAGACACCACGAACTAGAGCCAAGAGGCCAGTCCTTTCCCAGTAGGTGACCACAAGGTACAAATAAGCAGACGCGCACAAAGGCATAACAAACACAAGACAGAAAAAAAAATGATCTACAAAAGAAGGGTCAGTAATAATATTTTACTGGAGGGCTAACCGGTTTAACGGCGCCAACCTCACCCTTAATTCAGATGTGGATCAAAACACATAGATATTTGGTATGCATAAAAGACCCCTAACTTATCAATGCATCACCTCAAAGAACATATAAATAAAGATAAAACAAGGAGATGACTCAACAGTAAAACTGAATAACGGACCAAAAGAAATCCAACCGGTAAACCCTGGTGTGCTTGACATACAGCCAAAGCATCAGGCACCTACCATCTCATCAATAGATAAATCTTTTAGTTGGAACCGTCCGACCCACTGGCGTGCAATTAAAGAGGAAAGCAGAGTTGTCAACCGTGATTGGGCTGACCACCAAGTATGCAGTCAGTTGCAATACATTAATGTTATAGCCAATCTTTTTTATAATGGGAAATTACTTTAATGAACTACGCTGAAAAAATATTAGAGCCAACTATCTTCTTCAATTTTAACACCAAGTCACCGTAGATTTCAGGTTCCGAAAGTCCTTGGCGCAAATGTGATTTAAGTTCAACCTGGAATTTAGATATCAAATCGTAGTATCGTCTATAAAATTTAGGAAAGGTTTTGCGAAGTTTATGATACCGATAACCTTGTTTAAGAAGTTTCTGAGTTAACAATTCATTGGGCGTGTTGAAGTCAGTAACATAGCTAGATGCTCTAGCAAAACGAATAAGTTGAGAGATATAGACTCCATAGGATGTAGAGCGAGGAACATCACCATCTAAAAATGGGAAATTGACAATTTCAAAATCAAAGTCATCACGTTTATCATAAATTTTGGTAGAAACAATATCATTAGAAATTGACAAATGCAAGTCTAAAAATGGGGCTTCGGTATCAGAGGTATTGCCTTTATTATGTTGGAGCTCTGAAGGGTATATTTGACTTACCGTATTATCAAAATAAACATTATTAATGTTTAAAATGTATTCCAAATATCTGGGCGTAGTATTAAAAGCATCAATAACATCAGCCAGCTTATCATCAGAAAGAGGCATCCTAAAGTCCCTCTCATGACAAAACAGGAATAAATCGGCACCCAGGAGAGCACACTTTGAGCCCATAGGAATCCCAACTACTTGTCTATACAGCTTGGTGTCAAATCGAATAAAAATGTTGTCCAACAAAAAGGTCAGCGCATCACATACATTTTGACATGGCCATGCATGATATATTTTAGGTTTTGATAAAGTAAAAAATGCATTTCTCTCATCACATGCACGGTATGGAGAGCCTTCTCTCTGAAGGGTTCTTTCAATAAGATCAATACGTTTATATTTGATTATATTATGAGGTAAAGTAGTGTAAAGAGTAGGAAAATTATAAGTAGACAAACTGGTCGCATTGAAATCTCTAGCTTTAAGTTTATCTTAAATTTCTCCAGAATTGTTAATAGACCAAAATAGGTTTTAAGGTTCCAAGGCGGTACTTCTTTTGTGGATCGTTTATGTTTTTGTTCTGTCTTTTGTTTGCTGTGTCTTTGTGCAGGTCTGTTTATATGTGCTTTGTGGTCACCTGCTGGGAAAGGGCTGACCTCTTGGCTCTCGTTTGTGGTGTCTAACTGTGAGTTTGTCACTTTCCCATTGGTATCCTGGGTCAGGTGTGGTACTTGATTGTATCAATTCCTGATCTTTGCACTCTTACTTTCTTTACACTGGATCTCTCATATACCTTTTCATGGTACTTGTTAACATGTTTCTTAACAGCTGTAAGACACGGGTTTAACAATTTAGAAAGATTTGTTGTCGTACAAGATCTAGAATTAGCTATAAATCTTGCTTTATTTTTTTATTGAGTTTAGGTAACCAGTACAAGGTAGGAAAAATGTCTTGATTTTCTTTAGCTTTGACACTGAAATATAGGGCTGTATGACAACCATGCGCATCGACAATCAGCCTCTCACTCAAAGAAGGCTGCGGTTTTTAGGCATTAATGTCAACCAGCTCACGTTAAAAAGTCTTAATATAATACAATCGTCAAACAACTACAATATTGTTAGCAGCTTTATCTGCTGGAACCAAAACATAGGGCATATGAAAATCCTGGATATCTCGTTTAAGATGACCAAAATAAAATTAAGGTTTAGGGGGTTAAATATGTGTATTACGAAAGTAAAATGAACCAACGATTACTAAAGTCATTTGAAGAAGCAGTGATTTCATTACCACTTTTAGGGAAATCAATATTAGAGGGAAAGCTATATTTAGGACCTTTAAAAATAATATTGCAAACTCTAGCGTCAGCAATTACATTTAGATTACTTGTAATCACATGCCCTGCAGAGGGATATAAATAAGTAGAATGCTGACAATCTCAGGAGTCAGGAGTTTTGGAATCTATATCTTTATCAGCTACAATTTTATTAAAGTTAAATAAAATAGACCTATTTGGTTTGTTATATTTATAACCTATGATAGGAGTTTCAGAATTATTAAAGTAATCTGGAATAGATGAAATCACTAAATTATCCTTAAAGATACTATGTAAATCAATAAACTCCATACCTTTGTTAATGAATGGAATTTTGATTAAATGTCGTTAATGGTTGACCTCAGAATCGATATAAGGACTAAAGAAATGTTGAACATAACTCCTTGTAAGAAGTGCTGCTTTATATAATTTGTTAGCTCTATCGTAAAGTTTATTAGCCTCTAAATTACGTAAAACTGAGATAGGCAAGGAACTTAAAAATGAAAATAAGCCATGCCGACCATGATTATTTTAAGCTATAGAAAGATCCTTTAGAGAAGTATTAAGCGTTTTTCAGTACAAATGCGCTTAATGTTGCCATTTTTACGTTTACCATGAAATCTATTTTTACGTTTTTAAAATTCCAAAACAGGCTCTCGTTTGTGGTGTCTAACTGTGAGTTTATCACTTTCCCATTGGTATCCTGGGTCAGGTGTGGCACTTGATGTATCGATTCCTGATCTTTGCACCCTTACTTACTTTTATTTAGCTTAATAAATAATATGAATGCATGCTTTTTGTATTCTCAGAAAATATAATGTTATTTGTATTGTTCTATGGTTGAAAATTTGAGAAATTGTTATGTTGTTGTTGTTGTTGTGGTCGGTGGTGTTTAAAAAAAAACAATGTTTAAATTTGGAAAATATGATAATTTTTTCAAGAGGCTAGTATGGTAAATTAAATGTTTATGTCTTAAAATTTTAGCTTTGAGCTATGTTTTAACATATTAAGGTGGTACGGGACCCATGTCAAAAGATAACGAATGTTTTTAAAAAAGTAAGAGTTATCTTATTTATTGTCTGAAAACGTACAAGTATTGGCGTTCACAAAAAAAATATCATATATCAACACATATGTATGACCAAATATATTTTGACCGTCTGGTCCAGTTTCATCCCTCAATGCGTTCTGAGTTATAATCTTTGACTTTTCGCTGACTGTAAAGACGGCGCCTCATGAATGGTAATTAGGACTGGTCGACCTTAAGCATATGGAAAAAGTTGAAAATGAGGCGTGGTTTTATTCAAAAGTAACTGTATCATCTTGCGCCATTATCTCAGTATAGACGCAAAACACAGTATTTAGTCTTTAAAACGTCAGCAAAATAACTGCATCTGAAAATGTCTATTTAACAAAAGCATAGAGGCAAACCTTGTGGACCCAGATCAGACTGCTCCTACAGGAGCAATCTGGTCTGGGTCCGCACTGTGTGTCTTTGAGGCTTCCCATATTTTAGCGGACGACAAAAACATACATTGTGTGATTATGCGCTTTAAGGGTTAATAAATGTGAGTTCAGCGTGTATACGGTTAGGATTTTCATGAAATGCCTGCACGTTCGCGCGGCCCAAGCAACTTACTAATTCTTCACCAAATAAATAGAACCTGATTTGATAAAAGCCAAACAACGCCCAGATATGAATATTAAAGTTACCGCCTTTACAGTAAGCGAAAAGTCTATTAATACCTGGTCAGGCAATTCTGGTCAGAAAAGTTCATATTCATGCGTATTCAATGTATGTAATATTCGCTAATAAAGTGTCCTGTCCAATGACACAACACTATGACTCTGGTGATTCACAAATTAGTAATCCTTCGATCCCTAGTTTAACACTCTACGAGCTGAGCCACTGTGCTTCTTAAGTCCATTATCTTTGTAAATATGACGTCGTAGGTGGGAGGGCTCCCTTTTTTAGCCTGGATGAAACCCAAGAGCAACATATTGGACACTGTAAGAGCGCTCGTCAAATGCGTGGGCGTGCCTTTGCGCTATTTCTAGCTAGCCAGTGGGGAGTTTTTTGACTGAGGCTTATTTTGTATACATATACTGACGGACTTTAATTACGCAACACTAATTTCCCCCTATATCTTCCAAAGGACTGATGAATGTAAGCTTCCTTTGCTTCGATAATGTCATCATGAGTTGGCTTCCTCAGCAAACACTTTTGTTTTAACTGTAAAACTAAACTGGACGGTGTTATTTGCTCCGTATGAATTTAGCCATTTAAACATTTCTTAAGTAGAGGAGATTTTTAAGCTATAGAATGAAAGGGTACACCCAGATAAACGTCATATACGCAAATAAGCTGTATCGCAGACCTCGATGACTAACGGAGTCCGTGATACAAATTTGATGCTTCTACTGTTTCTTGATTTAAAGAAGTAGGAAATCTTTGATTCATAACATTTGGTCACATGAAACAGTTGACCCCTATCTCAAAAAAGTTACATTTTAAGGCATTAAGTTCATCTAAGTTGGACAAATGTTCCATGTTTTACTTACAAATGAATGCTCTTTAACATACAATCAAAATTTTTGTTCTGCCTTCTTTTTCGAGACATAAATTAAAGCTGTTATCCAAGTGTTGCGTTTTTAAAGTCCGTCAGTATATATATGCGAGCTGTGAATAATATAATATGACCGTTCACATATGCTTGCTTGTCTTAGCATTAACTAATTGCATTTATGAAAAGAACTCGTGTAGCATCCCTTCTTTACCCATTGCTGCAGCGGTAGAAAGTTCAACTTAAAACCAAGAAGTCCCTGGTTTGAGCCCTATTGCTTTTTTGTTTGTTTACTTATTTGTTTGATCGTTTGTGTTTATCATGGAAGTGACATAACGACATGTACCACTAGTGGTTTATAAATTTGGTATGTAATGACGTCTGTAATGGTTTCTCATATAATTATATGGCAACATGAAAGCATAGTTCCACGCAATTTCTAAACGCGATTTAAACGTAGTTTTAGGGTCTTACAATAAATAGAACCTAACAGTCGTGCTCCTGTTTTATCAAATTTATTAAGCTTGTCACGAATAAGTGACAAAATTCTTGGCAAGCCTTGCATTTCATCTCTTTTTTCAGCTTGTTTCAATATTGGGATCAAACGTTATTTTTATGCATTACCACCTGCTAGAACACCAGGGTGGTGCTGAAACACAAACCAGAAAGGCGAGAGTTATGACTCCTTTTGAGGAGTCTAGCTGATATTAGTGTATCAGAAAACCATTATTGCATAATAAGGTCATTACTCGCTTGAAAACCTGCAACAACGTTTTGGAAATAGAACATTTATCTAGATCAAAGACTTGCGTCATCCTGACGACACTTCTATACGCGTTGCTGTTGATGATGTCAATTTTATAACGAACCAAGACGTAAAGTAAAGAAAAAAGAAAAGAATAAAAGCAACAACAAAAATGCTATGAATCAACAGCACGTGAATACCCCCCCTCCCTCCCTCCCTCCCTCCCTCCCTCCCTCACACACTCACCCTCATTTTGGCACACACACAAGCGCGCGCACGAACGCACTTATAAAGGTCTTAAGGGGTCCTAGAATGTGCAAAATGAGGAGTAGACAAATAATAGGCTTTTTGCACACGAACCTAAATTAAACAACATCAACTCAAACAATACACTTTCTACGCACACGGACCTAAATTAAACAATGAAGCAGGTATGACACTCCATGCCTGTTTTTATTTCAGAGGTAAAAAAAGGAAATAGCACAAAAAATAAAAACAAGCACGGTGACTTATGCTTTTTAATTAATTATAAGTTTCTATGCAAAATTTCCTTCAAAATAATAAGTTTTTTGTTTCTGTAGTTTCATTGGGTGACATTTTTATGCAAGATTTAAACGATTTTTGGGCCTTAATGTTTTTTTTTACAAAATAGATTTAAGCTTAAAACAATAAGCTTCGTACCTTTTTTCGCTGTTTTTTGTGTTCTTTTATTAGCCAATAGCATGTAGCGTATTCCCAGGAAAAAATATGGCATTTCTCACTTTCATTTTTTTTAAAATATGAGAAATTTATATTTTGAAAAAACTCATATTTTACGATTTTTAAAGTTTAATAACTTTTTAAAAAGCACGGTAAGGTCCTGTTATTTTTGTCAAAATAGATGAGTTTTGAGCTATTTTTTAACATATCAAAAGATGGTAACTTTTTGGACATATGCTGATGAGTCTGATACTACCTGAAATAAAGGTGGCCTTTTTGACGCATGCCCATAAGTAAGGTACATACATGTACCTTAAATGAGAGGCTACGCCATTTCATCTGCTATCTATATTTTGCTATTGACATCTGTGGAATTGGGCGATAGGATTGTATCAAGCTTATGTGATCCATCGGAATAAACCAAAAATTTCGATCCAAAGTTAAGTTAGGACATTGGGGTCTTACACCAATCTCTCAGGAATGAATTCTCGCAGTTTGGGTGTGCTGTTTCTGGGATTATGAGTTCCTTGGGTTGTTCTAGCTATCACTATCGCCCGATGAAATCTATTACGCAGATGAGACATCCAGATGTATCGATCATGTCTTCACATCCTAACATTTGGAATGCCTATACACGGTATGACGTTGTCCCAATTGTCAGAAACGATTCCTAACTCATTCAATCGCCCAAACATGACATCGAAATCGTTGGGCTATTACCAATCGCGTCACGTTAGCTTGTATTTTTATGGCTTTTCGCGTTCCACAGTTGTCAATGTTCGTTTAAACATTTATTTTTGTTTGTATAACAACATGTGTACATATAATACAAGAAGTTCAAATACAGATCATTTGAAATACATGTTCAAAAAAGAGATTCAGAAGAAAGTCTATTGACTTTTTTTTAAATCTGTAATCCAGCTATTCAATATTAGAAAAACAGTAAGCATATGACTTGAATTGACATAAGTATGTATGAAACAATACAGCAAAAACTCGATAATTCGAACTGGAATTAACCAGGTTCAACTGTATATATTATAATGTCAGACCGCTTTTTATTACAAAATATGAATTTTGAAAAGGATAATGAATATGTATGAGTTACAGTTGTCCTTGTGGTCTCCATGGTGTTTGAAGGAGATGATCAAGTCTATGGGGAGTTATGGTCATTGCCTCTATGTTCCCGCCTGGCAGAAAAGTCGTTAAACCAATTAAATGTGAATATACCAGAATTCTGGATAATATGCTGTTGTTGAGGACATACATTGAGATATGGTTGCTACAAATGAAATGTGATATTGGAGCATCGCTATTGGTAGAAAACGTATTTTAAATAGTACTATTATCGCAAACATTGAGGTATGTTTCATACGAATGCAATGCGTTATTGGAGGATTAATATGTATATTCAAAAGGTTTTGACTTAATTATAAATTCTTGCACTGCTTTTAAAATCTGCTTATTTTGGTCAGCAACGTCAGCATATTCTTAAAGTGGACGTATAAATGAGAAGTAAATAGTCTGAAGAGATTTCCTATCTAGTTGAAATTTTAGTTTACGCATTGTATTGATTCGCTTCCATGCTTTGGCTTTGACTAGTTCGAGATGTTCATGCCAAGTGCAATCATTTGAAAAGATGATACCAAGGTGCTTATGAGACTTAACTTCGGCAATTTAGGTTTGGTTCAACAGAATTGGAGGGTGATATGGTTTGTTTTATTTCCTAGAGAGACGGATACACTCTGACTTTTCAGGATTAAATGTCACTAGCCATTTATCTGCCCAGCGATGGATTTTAGCCAGCTCCAAATTTAACTTTTCAGCAGTCTGAATGGGGTCATCGACAATGATATACAAGCTAGTACCGTCAGCAAAGGTCAAATAGAGGAGTTTATGTCTGCAACAAGAGAAACAGGAGAGGTCCAAGACTAGAACTTCGTAGAACTCCAGCCTTTATATGAAGTCCAGGAAGAACTTGCACAAGGCAAAACAATCCTTTGTTTCCTGTCAGTTAGATAATCAGAGAACCAAGTCGGCAACGATCCAGAAAAACTGCAGATTTAAGTTTGAAAAGAAGACCTTTATGCCAAATTCTATAAAATGCTTTACTTATATCACAAAAAAGGCACGAACTTCCTTACCCTCATTGAAAGCTTTACGGAATGTATTGTAAATATACATTAACTAATTTACAGTAGAATCCCCTAGGAAGAAACACGATTGAAAAGCTGTAATGACGTTATTGTCTCGACAGAAGTTGAAAATGTATTTATGCACATTTTTTCCCAAAACTTTGCTGACTGTACTTAGAAGAAAGATATCATCTTGGCATCGTAAAATGGCAGTTTGTAATCTTTAATTCCGGTGTTTGTTTGTTTTTCTTCAAACACATAATATGTTTAAATCTAAATGGAATGAGCGCGTGAAAACTGGAAAATCAGTCAGGCTTGTCTTGATCACTCAATGTAAATGCTCATATCTCTCAAACCACATGATATATAAGATCAAATTCTGCATACTTTTACCATTTTAGACTTTCTGACCATTAGTTATGCAAAATGGTGACGAGGCTTCGCAGAGTATTAGTCCAGCTAGCCGAGGTTTTTTTTAGTAAAAATGCTCATAACTTTTGCACCACATCGTTGTTGTTGGTCGATTTATGCTTAGTTATACATTTAAACATTGTTGCGCCACTGGTATGCAAAACAGCGACAAAGTTTTGTAAAAATAATGACTGCCACTCCAAAATTAATTCTGGAACAGCCCAAACTCATACAAATTGGTCAACTATACACCTACCAAACCTCTCAACTGTACTTTATCATGTGTTTATCATGTGTTGTTATAAGTCTAAACAGTACTACACCACACGACCCACAGGTGTACATTAAAATGAAATAGATAGGTCTACCTATAAAAGATAAAATGAGGTATGGGTTGAAAACGTCTTGCCAAGTGTTTATCTGAAAAGTTTAATCAGCAGAATAAATGAAGTTTAATTTTTTCAATAAAATTTCGCTATTGCGATATTTTATTGAAAAAAACCCATAAACATTATTTAAGCCGTTTGTTGTGCTGAAATCACACTCGTTATTGTGTTAACGTGGTTTCTGTGACGTCAGCGTCACGTTATATAACGTCAGCGTCACGCTATCACACGCGTTATCAAAGTAGATCTTCGATGTACATTCATGGTCTGATACCACGGAATTTCGCGGAATTGACCGATGTAGTTCCGATTGCCATACTTTGTGCATACTAGTTGTGAAAACGCTGTTGAATTTGCGCAAACTTATCAGATCCTTCCACCCTCTGCAATGCGATAAATGCCAAATTTTGATGAGCCTGTGCTGCCTTATTTGTTCTTGATGTCCTTGGTACTACATGCTATTATCTACCTTTCCTCTTGTTAGTTTTAGGCCAACTCTTACCAGGGCTACAGAGATATCGACATCCAGTTTGTTTAGAACAGGAAGACTATCTTGCAAATTGTACTAACGGTACTGTCATCGCTATAGAGGATATAATGGCGGGAGCTAATTTAAAGTCCAGGAACTGTCCGCAGTCATATAGACACATCACTCAATCTGAGTGTTGCGAAGAAAAGGATGACGACTGTATTTTCAGGTATATACAGTGCCACTCAAGCTAATCTTTACACATATATAGTTAACTAGTAGACTACATCTAGACATTAAAGTTATCTATAGTTACCTAGGCAGTTGGCTAGCATGTTACACCTCGTTTACCTATAGTGGATTCCTGGTTAACTCGGATGTAAAGAATAGTGTGGATGGTACTGTAATTAACCTTTTGGCATATTGCAAACGACAGGCAGCTAATCGAAGACGTGTCCGAATGGTGACCAAGAGGTCGCGGGTTTAAATCCTGCCATTGATGCGGTGTAGTATTATTTAGCAATCAATTTTTTGCTCAGTATTTTTTGGTCTCCATAGCTTGGTACTAGTTCAAACCAGAAAATTTCTCGACATGACTGACAAATGTTGACTTGGGTTTAAGCGCTTAATTATTTGTCGTATGTTAACAAGTCCCCCATGTGGAATCTGTACTCCCTAGCTCCTGAAATACAATCCCTCCTTTCCTTAAATAAAATCTCTAAAATTATTTTCCTTAGCTCCCCAAATCCCTAAAATAAGTAGGCTTCTCCCCAATTCTCCAAAATATAAGCCAATTCTCCCTAAAATTCTTCCAAATCTCCATTTTCATATGATTAAAGTCACATACTTAAAAACTATGAAGCTGTACAAGAGCGCATGCCTTAATTTTCATTTTAAGTGTATGTTCGTGACTTTTAATATTTTACTCAAATCAAAAATAAATATTTCCTTATGCATTGATTTAATTTTTACAGATCATTTATTCATCTTCTAACTTAATTACATGGGAGCAGTCATCTTACTTTTAGTGGCTACACTCTAACCCGAGTTTACCCTTATATACAGGTCAGCTAAATGATTCAAGCAACACCTTTCAGTTGTTTCAGTCTCTATTTCAATATTGGATCATGGATATTCCGTTTTAATTACAATCTACAGCCAAATCAATGAAAACTATAATGTTACAACTATCAAAAGAAAAGTCTTATATTTTTTCATAAAGTTTCAATGGTTTCAATCTGTCTTTTTGAACCTAAAATGAGGTATATAATTGTTACAAAATATGTCGTCTGCTATTAGTGTTTTAGGGTTAAATTTTAGATTAAAAGTATTAAATATTTGCCAGGTATCAAAATTTACTCATCAATCCACACAGGCCAAAAATATTACTCTCTTTAATTGCTCGCCGGTGGGTCGGACTTCAGACTCTATGATGGTTCCGACTTAAAGACTTATCTATTAATGAGATGTTAGGGGCTTTGACTGTTTGTCGGGCCCACCGGGGTTTACCTGTTGGATTTTTTTTGCTCTGGTATTCAGTTTTATTTACTGTTGAGTCCTTATCTTTGTTTTATCTCCTTGTTATATCTTGATTTATATGTTTTAGGAGATGATGCATTGATAAGCTAGGGGTCTTTCATGCAAACCAAATATCTATGTGTTTTGATCCACATCTGAATTAAGGATGAGGTTGGCGCCGTTAAACCGGTTTAAGCCCTCCAGTAAATTATTTTACTGACCCTTCCAAGGCGGTTCTTATTTTGTGGATCTTTAATGTTTTTGTTCTGTCTGGTGTTTGCTATGTCTTTGTGTGCGTCTGTTTATATGTGCTTTGTGGGCGCCTGCTGGGAAAGGGCTGACCTCTTGGCTCTCGTTTGTGGTGTCTTACTGTGAGTTTGTCACTTTCCCATCGGTATCCTGAGTCAGGTAAGGTACTAGATCGTATCGATTCCTGATCTTTGCACCCTTACTTACTCTGACACATTGTTATTTTTGACATTATCAAGGGTATATAATTTGCTTAGGTTGTGTGTAAGCAGATGGTGGTGCCTCCAGTTGTCCTGTGTAGAGCTCGTGGACCTGAAAATGGCCAGACCCCTATGGACAAGCAAACGTAATTAATTACTGTCTTTTTGAAGAGCATTCACAAACATTTAATGAGGGATTATTCCTGCCATACTGTGAGCTCTTTTATGAATGCATTTGAAAAAAAATTGTGAATTTTCACTTTAACATTTTGCAGTATACATGTAAAGACAGGGCGAAGCTGAGGAATACATAACATGTAATAATTTATGACAACATGATATATAGCTCAAAAGTATAAGGACATCCTTTAAATAGTCGCTTCAGTGATATAGTGTTCTATCTACCATTGCACAAGTCTTGAGGAAATGAGTTTGAAAAGAGCTACGTGCATCAATAGGCTATTTTGGTCCCCCTATGAGGCCAAAAATTGAAATTTGCTTTTCATCAATTTCTTCTTATTAGTCTATCAAAACAATGTATCAGGTGTATAAGTCTGATATTAGTTTGGCTTTTAACGTTGCTATGGTAACAAAAATGGCCTCAAAAATATGCTGAATTAGTAAATTGACCATTTTAAAGGATCAATTAAGACATTTAACATAGAGGACAAGCAAATACCAAAAAGATATTTTAACATATGATGAGAATTATCATGGCACAAAACATATTGAAAAGATTTTTGGTATTTAGCTGTGCTGATATCTAATTCTTAAAAAATGGTATCTTAAAGCATTAAATTAGGTCAAAAATGGCAATTTCTTTATTCTATGCCTATTTTGTCGGACATTTTTGTAACCATAGCTACGGTAAGATTAAAATAATTGCCAAAATTTCACACTTCAGTCATTCTTCTAATAAACCAATCCAAAGAAATAAGTGAAAAGCAATTTTCAGATTTTGACTCCAAAGGGGGACAAATTAGCCCCTTAATGCACATACTCATTTTGGCGAGATTTTGATAACTCAATTATCAGAGAACGTAGAATCATTCCAGGAGGTAAAATTTTGTCCATACAGTTTAAATGACATTGGTTTTAAGAATGTTTCTCAGAATTATGGAACACATGGGTATTTTTCGGTTTTCAGAGAGAACAGTATGCCCTAAAAATCACCGTTTTCGTTCAATGCTATAGTTTTCAATCTTTTGTACAGCTAATTATTCTGTCCATGCAGTCAATTTGTATAATATTTGTGACTAAACTGATTAGTTGTACCTTAAAGTAGCAAATTAAATCATGAGTTTGTTAGACATAGACATAGACATAACTTTATTCACTTAGACCAACAAGTGGTACATAAGGATTCACAATAGAAATATATGTAATGGTAACAAGAGTGGTTTGTCAAACACAAAGGCTTTTGATGTTAGTGGTAGTTAGTATTAGGGGCGAGAACGCTGGTGACCATATACAATTTCAGATTTGTTTTTGGTTCGATGACCTCCCTTTGACTTAATTGGTTTAGTTTCACCGCTTCACTGGGCTAAAATCATCCATGTGTAGAATTACACGTGAAACTCCAGCAAATCACTGGCGATACAGAGTTCATTCACTGTTAAGGAATTTACGATAAACATTCCGTAATTTGATAATCATAAATGTTATTACAACAACAAAGCGCTTTGAGTTTATGCTGTAAAATTATGTAAGGGATGCTATTGTATTCTACAGCTTATTTTACTGCCCCATGAATCAAATGATTTAATAATGTGACCTGAACCGATTATTTGGGCCTCAAAGTAGCAGATTTAGCCAATTGGTTGGCATTAAGCTAACAAACTTTACCGATTTAAGCCGTTAAATATGTGTAAGGGAGGTAATCTTTGTCTTCAGCTTATTTATCTGGCTATTCAGTCAATTTGTAAAATATTTAAGGTTAAACTGATTATTTGAAACTGATTATTTGGATCTTACAGTATCATAAATAGTCATTAGCTCGGCACAAAAACTACAAACGGCTTCGATGAAGGGCGTTAAATTTGTTAAGGGAGATTACTGCGAGTTTCACTATATTTTGCCAAGGTAAGTGACTGTTGGCAGATAGAGCAGTATGACACTTGACTCACTTGGTCACGTGACATTAATCAGCATCGTTCAATGAATGTTAATCATTTAGAACACCAAAGTCTTGAACGAAATGGACTTTTTGCAGATATAACAGAAAAGCACAGCGAATTTAAGCGTACTGGGAGGAGATAGGCAAATGAAACAATTACTTAAGCAATTGTAACCTAGCCTGACGGCTCTATCAAGGTTTATGGACTGCCCGAGGGCCAGGGCCTGGACCGCCTGGTTGATCTGGCCTGAGCCGCAGGCGAGGGCCATATCAACCCGGTGGTCCAAGCCCTGGCCCGAGGGAAGTCCATGAACCGTGATAGTGCCCTTAGCTTAGGTTTTTGGCCTCCGTGCGAGCTGAACATTTCTTGTACTTCAACAACAGCAGAATCTAGGGCGAAGATTTGGTACCAGTAAAATGCATTTAAGCCCCCCGATGGCTTAGGCTGCTGTCCGTTCTAAGGCGTTGGATCTGTTGTTGTTGACTTTTTGCTTATTGTTACTCCCATTGTGGGGGTCTGTAATTGTTCTATGTTTTGTTGAACGTTACTTTATGTCCCTTCTAGTATTGCTATCATCTTGATGGGGAAGAGAGAGCTGGTTGCTTTGCTGAATTTGTCTTCCTGTTGTCTCGTGATGGTTGAGCGGCTCTTCCTCGCGGTGCCACGGGGTTGCCTGCGATTTGAGTTTTTGGTATTTCCTGATCATACTCACATACTATTTTTATTGCTTTTAGTGCATTGAACAACTATCACATAAATTGAAAAATTATTAACAAATACTAATTATGAAAAAATTGATGAACTGTTAGATGAATTTAATAATTCCACAGATCACTGTCGTGTCCTTTAGAATAAACGTAATTCACTCGCAATTTTACAGTAAAAATCCCAAAAGATGCATAATTCATATACAGTGTAGACCTACATTAGACTGCATCTATCTGGAGCAGTCTGATTTTGGTAGGCAATGTTTGTCTAAACATATTGGTCCAAATAATTAGGATTTTACAGTAAATCTGCTATATATCCGTGTTTCTTTAACACAAGGACTTAATGCCGACGAAAAACACACATCCTTTCAACAAAAATTAAAAAGCCTGTTATATTTGTGATTAATCGTCATTTTCCGTAACACTTTTCCGGTCATCACCGTAGCGGGCACTATAACGTGGTATGGACTGGTCCATATTATACAGTTATTTCATACCTGTTTGTAATATAGTCCAAATTATTACCCAACCGTCTATATACGGAGTAATTGTCTATTTTTTGCTATGTCGTGAATCAGTGAACTATTGCCCAGTCCGTATCTTTAACTATTGACTTGCACTACATGTATACCATGGCCTGATTTCCACTTTGCTGTTAAAACACACACTCAGGCGCTTATCGACCTGCGCAACAACGATGCGCGTACGTTTCGTTTATGAAAGGAGACGTTATGCAACAAAGATGAAAAAGAGCCATGCTCTATCAACTTTAAACTCCAATAACTTCGTTGTTTATGGTCAGAAACATAAAGTGTGGGTACTCGTTTTCTCGCATTGTCTACAACAACTCCATTCAAGAAACGCTGCTAAGTATTTCATAAAAATGTTGGGTAATAAAACAGTTATTTCATGCCTGTATGTAGTATAGTCAAACTATTACCCCTTGGTACCGTGGACGACCTGATGCACTATTGCACGAGGCCGAAATGGCACCTCGGGGTAATAGTTTGGACTATACTACAAACAGGCATGAACTTCTGTATACAATTACCCCGAGGTGCTGTGGACGAGCTGATACAATAGTGCATCAGGTCGTGCACTGTACCGAGGGGTAATAGTTTGAATATACTACAAACAGGCATAAAATAACTGTTTTTATTACCCAACCTTTTTATGAAATACTTAGCAGCGTTTCTTGAATGGAGTTGCTGTAGACAATGCGGTTTTGATGCAAAACAGAAAATTTCACCTAATCTGCTCAACTTTGGTCTCAAAATGTTCTGCTCGTTCTAACTATGAACACGAGCATCCACACTTTATGTTTTTGACCATAAACAACGAAGTTATTGGAGTTTAAAGTTGTCAAAGCCTGGCTCATTTTCACCTTTGTTGCACAACGTCTGCTATCATAAAAGAACCGTACACGCATCGTTGTTACGCATGTCGATAAGCGCCTGTGTGTTTAAACAGCGAAGCAGGAAACCAGGCCATAGTATAGTGCCAGTCAATAGTCAAAAATAATGAGTGGGCAATAGTTCAGTGACCCATGACATTGCAAAAAATAGACAATTACTCCGTATAAAGACGGTTGGGTAATAAAACGTGATAGTGCCCGCTCGTGCATCTATTGCAGAATAGCGACCTTCACGTGATGCCTTTCTAACCAATGAAAAAGCGTGTTACATTTGTGATATGTACTAACAGTAGATAGATCATTTGATCCTCTTTCCAACGGTATACATAAATCTAGTTTGTCCCAAATGTCATTTAGAACGCTATAGCACTGAATCGACGAAATGTTGTTGCTGTTCCTGGCATTTTAGATATGGAGGAATGCTCTCTTGATTTGATTTTTTTAAAGGGGACCAACTAATTGGCTTTCTGGTGGAGGAGGGCATCTTTCTCCTGAAGCTTTTTTTCTTTTGAGACAAAGTAAAAGCATTTATTATTTGTAACCATAGAAAGTCTATTAACATTTGCTATCATGCCCTATAAGGTAGTAAACGCATGTTTAACTTCAGTTTCATCAAGTAAGTATATATCTGATTAGTATTCTTCATATTTTAATTTAAAAAAAATCAGCGAATTAACAAGAGAGAGAATTACATACCAGGCAAATGGATAGCCCTACTAACAATTAAGGTCTAAATCTGTGCAATGGGGGGAGGGGTAAATTGCATGTTCCCTCAGAAAAAAAATGGATAAAAATGGTGCAATCTGCTGCATTTTGAGTGTCAAAGGACGTTTTTATAACCAAAAATTTAACAATTTTAAAGGAAAAAAATCAACAACAACAACAAAAAAACATTCGTTATATTTTTCTCCAATTTCTATCAATCCAGATGAGCATGTTCGTGTGAAAATAATACATATATGCTTTATATTGATATTCGCCACCGCCCCCGCACCCCAAACCCCAAAGCCAAAGATTCTTTTTAATCAAACAAAATGGAGGATTTTCTTGTAAGGTGAAATTTTTCTATCTTACTTTTTGGCCCCCAGAAGGCAATGGAATTTTTAAAGTCAAACAAATCTAAGGCTTTACCTTTAAGGTGAGATATTTTAATTTTTGTTTTTTTACTTTTTGGCAGGGTTTCTTTACCCCAAAACTATGAGATTGCTTCCCAGCTCCCTAAATAATTTACTAGTGCTCCCCAGCTTCTTGAAAATAAATAGCCCTTCCCCCCCCCCCCCCCAGATCATTTAACCCCCTGGCGTTCATTTACTTACGTGATGTGCGTAGCGCACAGGTTTATATAAGCAAAATTTTCTGTGTAAAATTGTAAATATTGTCTAACCCATACTTTTTAGCATATGTTTGGTGCTCGAAAGAACCCTCTCATTTAGACGGTTCTTTTGAGTACCCACAACCTATATTTTAGTCGAGAAATAAGAAAATCGTTTTTTGTCACACACTTTTAACTTAATGCCTGGCAGCCTTTGAACCTTGTTACAAAATTTCCACGGACCTAATTCTGAAACGTTCTGTAACAGATTATATGGGCCTCACCATGAAAAAAAGTAAATGAGTATGATCAGGAAATACCACAATCACACACTGAAGACCAGCCCATGGCATCGTGAGGTCCAAGAGCCGCAGAACATTTGCAGTACCATGACATCTATAGGAACAAAAAAGCAAAGCAGCCAGCTTTCTCTTCCTCTGCAAGATGATTGCAAAACTAGAATGGTGACAAAGTAAGTAAGGTTGCAAAGATCAGGAAACGGTACAATCAAGTACCACACCTGACCCAGGATACCAATGGGAAAGTGACAAACTCACAGAAGACAGCACAAACGAGAGCCAAGAGGTCAGCCCTTTCCCAGCAGGTGACCACAAAGCACATATACACAGACGCGCACAAAACATAGCAAGCACAAGACAGAACAAAAACATAAAAGATCCACAAAAGAAGTACCGCCTTGGAACGGTCAGTAAAATATTTTACTGGAGGGCTTAAACCGGTTTAACGGCGCCAACCTCACCCTTAATTCAGATGTGGACCAAGACACATAGATATTTGGTTTGCATGAAAGACCCCTAACTTATCAATGCATCATCTCCTAAAACATATAAATCAAGATATAACAAGGAGATAAAGCAAGGATAAGGACTCAACAGTAAATTAAACTGAATACCGGAGCAAAAGAAATCCAACAGGTAAACCCTGGTGGGCCCGACAAACAGCCAAAGCATCAGGCCCCTACCATCTCATCAATAGATAAGTCTTTAAGTCGGAACCATCATAGAGTCTGAAGTCCGACCCACCGGCGTGCAATTAAAGAGGAAAGCAAAGTTGCCAACCGTGATTGGGTTGACTACCAAGCATGCAGTCTGTTGCAATACATTAATGTTATAGCCAATCTTTTTATAATGGGAAATTATTTTAATGAACTGCGCTGAAAAATTATTAGAGCCAACAATCTTCTTCAACTTATACACCAAGTCACCATAGAAATCAGGTTCTGAAAGTCCTTGGCGCAAGAGAGATTTAAGTCCAACTTGGAATTTAGAAATCAAATCATAGTATCGTCTATAAAATTTTGAAAATGTTTTGCTAAGTTTATGATACCGATAGCCCTGTTTAAGAAGTTTCTGAGTTAACAATTTATTGCGAGTGTTGAAGTCAGTAACACAGCTAGATGCTCTAGCAAAACGAATGAGTTGAGAGATATAGACTCCATAGGATGTAGAACGAGGAACATCACCATCTAAAAATGGGAAATTGACAATTTCAAAATCAAAGTCGTCACGTTTATCATAAATTTTGGTAGAAACAATATCATTAGAAATTGACAAATGCAAGTCCAAAAATGCGGCTTCGGTATCAGAGGCATTGGCTTTATTAAGTTGGAGCTCTGAAGGGTATATTTGACTAACCATATTTTCAAAATAAACATTATTAATATTTAAAATATCGTCCAAATATCTGGAAGTAGTGTTAAACGCATCAATAACATCAGCCTGCTTATCATCAGAAAGAGACATCATAAAGTCCCTTTCATAAACAAAACAGGAATAAATCTGCAACCAGGGGAGCACAATTAGTGCCCATAGGAATCCCAACTACTTGTCTATAGAGCTTGGTGCCAAATCGAATAAAAATGTTGTCCAACAAAAATGTCAGCGCATCACATACATTTTGACACGACCATGCATGATATTTTTATGAATAACCAAACAAAGAAAAACACAGAACTCCTACAAACAATGAGAAATACATGTACATTAAACAATAGATCAACAACAGCAAAACCACCAACTTTGTACGGACAGTAGCCTAAGCCTTTGTGCGCTTGAGTGCATTTAATGGCGCCAAATCTTTGCCCTAGTTTCTGTTGCTGTTAAAGCACAAAATTGTTTATAATGGATAAAGTGATCTGACGCAGAAATTGTGCGCATGGGAATTAGCCGCATATGTCTTTAAAAGAATTATTCAACACTTAATGTCCAAATCAAATGCAGCTTTCTGTTGTATAGAAAGGGGATAGCCGATCAATAGTGTTGGGATTTGTCATTAGACTACTTTCTCCCGTGGTTTCATAGTTTGTTGAGATAAATAAAGGTGAGACTTTCAGTATGTCATAATATAGGATAGTGCATTAGATTTTGGTTCTTAATGCTTATCTTTTTTATGGGGGGTGGGGTGGGGGTTGGTTTGATTCTTACAACCACGCAACTAATAATTTAGAAATATACCCCCATTAAACATATCAAGATAAGCTGTCAGAAGCATAAAACAGAAGTCTGTTATTGTCATCCAGGTGCATGACAAACTACATGAAAAGTTGTTCATTCCTACGTGCTCATTTTTTAAATAGATGAAAGTGGTTGAGAATTTGTTTGAAAAAAAAACTTATGGTGAAAAACTCATTTATTGAAAAGACATATGTGGTATGTACACATTGCAATTGCCTCTATTTATTCCTAACACTCTACTGAAAATTGTTTATATTTGCTTGACAGCTCTATTTGTACCTACAGCATATGAAGAAAGCTATTTTCCAAGTATCATATCCATTTTCCTTACCTCTTTTAAACATCCCAAACTACCAATCAGTATTAAAATTCCTTTCACTCTACTGCAAATATTGTTTATATTTGCTTGACAGCTATATCTCCAAATTCGAGTTCATTAACTACGTCTTTGGCTAACCTGCTAGTTGCGTGGTTGCTATGTATCAGTCAACAGCTATGGTCATGTCGAGGTAGTCAGTTCACCTAACAACACCTTTTCTTGGGCAAGCTTGACAAAGCAGTTAACCAGTGCTTTGTGCAAATACTTTCGCTTGTAACTGACAAAAAATCTTCTTGAATCAGTTGAAGGGAGGCGAATAACGATAGAAAATTTGTCATGATCCATCTCCACCAAAGTATGGGACTGGGCTGGGATCGAACTCGTGACCGCTGGATATGCAGTCAGACATGTTACAACTGCGCTACATGGCCCAGTTTATCACTGATCTGCAATGGCATATAGATAAAAAAACACCAATGCTGACATACCCAGTATTGCTATAAATTTATTATTTGGCCTGTGATTTCATATATACCATACATACTTTGTGCATACTGGAGAGAAGCTAGCAAAACAGTAGCGAAATGACATGTACTGGCTTACTTCTTATAAGTGCCGTTTGTTTTCAGAATTGGTCCAGTAGCATTTAACAATACGCATGAAGGCTGCTCAGGAAAACGACAATGCACAGTTCCTGATGCACAGGCAGACGTTATAAACAAGAACAAATGCGGAGAGTATTACTTGGAGGATTATGGCAATGTTACACAGTACATGTATATAGACTATTACTGCATTGAGAGTAAGTGTTCCACACTCAAGAAACATATTTTCCTTTCCTTTTCTGTAAAATTAAGTGTACCTTTACACAAAAATGACCTGGAAACCTTAAACTACACTTAGTCTTCTGATTCTCACGAAAGTGGATCATTTTGGGAAGGAAAACATCAAACAGATGACCAGTACATACAAAGATATCCAAATTATATTTGTTGGTTTGATTGATTTGATTCTTACGTCCCATCAACAATCTTTCAGTTAAACAGGGACGGATCTTCCTGGATTGAACCAGTACTAAGCTAAGATATATGTGTCTTGCTCAAGGACCACAACGCAGTGACGCCACTGAGGCTCGAACCCGCGGCCCCTCGGTCTCGAGTCAATCACTCTACCACTGAGCCAATGCGCTCCCTCCAAATTCTATATCGCATTTGTAATGTTTGCTGTAACATGTTTTTGATTTTTTGCCCAGTAAATAGATTCAAGTTTCACGCAAACTGGATTTGAAGATACTACTCTTATTTCGAAATGCATTAGACAAGCTACATATACCAGATATTTTAGGTATCTGTAAGACTTACAGTTTTGAACCAAATTTAGATGCTGGTTGTTGTTGTTTGTTTCAAACCAGTCAAATTATTTTCTATGAAGATATTCAAACTGCAGATCAGCCTATTACCGTGAAAAAGAGCCTCAGAGCTCTAACAGTCACAAGACATCAGACAGATAATAAAGGTAAAGCAACCAAAGTTTCTTTTGTGGTGTAAACAATCTATATGTACCTCTTTCCTTTACTTAAAATAGATTCTTGCTCGCTGGAGGTCAGTCGTTAAAAGTGCATTAATCATGAGTGCCAAGTGCGAGTGATTTATCCACTTACAACTGACCAACAGTGATACATTAAACTACAAATCACTGGCAGCACGAATTTATTTTAAATTCAGAGCAATTAACACTTAAAATAAGAACGGTTCCCTTATTTAGAATCCCCCTTTGCGATCTAGCGAGATATCACCTTGAGAATAAGAAACTATATAAGTTCAAGATGACCAACGGTGTTATTTTACATAGTACAACTTAGTAAGCGAATTCAGGTTTCTAGAAAACATTAACCCAATGCAACCAAATGGAAGTTCCCACTCTCATCATTTGGACTGATCCTTTTTTGCTTTAAGGGTTATTTGGTTGTGATTTTTTAAATTTATATTCAAATTTAAACAAAACTTTCTATTAGCAAAAAGAGCAGACCCTGACCAGACACCGCAGTATTTGGGTCTGCTTTTTACCGGTGACCAATGAAAAGGACGCTAGAGTTATATTGGTTAAAGAGATTAAAGTCTTGGTTTTTTTCTGTATAGTTATTGAAATGCATATTCCATCACGGACTTGCAACAGTATATTTACAATTTGTCGGTCGTGCATTTAGTGTAGGCCGCTGTGTCGAAATTTGGGCTCCCATGGGATTCTTTGGGTAAAAGTGATTAATGTCGATTTTCAACTAGAGAAATATATGCAGTTTAAGGAAAACGATGTTTCCAATTTTTTCTTGCAGTATTAACGTCACAGTGACGTCACAAAATGACGTACCGTATTTTCACATGAATCAAACAGTTTCTATCTGCTAGTGCTGTATACACCTAAATTAATCGCATTGTAATTTTGTTCATTGCGTTGAAGTGGTTGAAAACGTCGATAGGAGGACCAAAATAAAAATCGATTAAACGTGGACTTCAATTTTACGTCAATTTGACGTCGATTTGATGTCAGTATGCAGCAAAAATATTGGAAATATTGTGTGTGCCTTGCGATTAAAATCAAATGTTAGCATAAATTTATGTTTCTAGCTTAGTTTTTTGAAACATGTAAGCTATCTGACGGTTGGGGCGTTTGGCTGCTGCAGCATGTTAACTACGTTACACCCTCAATTGTTTAAAACACAAATAATGTAAATAAGGTTGTAAAGGTAGTACCGGTGTAATAAACTGGCCAAACATTCATTTATTGTACAAGAACATTTCATTTCCTACAAATATTTATGTTTAAGTTATTAGGGCCCATTGTAATGTCATTTATGTTATATTTAAACAATCGCTCAATAAGATTCTTCCAATGTGTACTAAACATATACGTTAACGATGACAAATAAAAATATCCCACACATACCTTTTTTCTACGGTTCTCAATTCTAGCACATTTGGTAACATTTAATACGATCTTTTCAGCCTCTGCAATGCACAGTATCTGCACTCCATTGGCAGAGGAAATATACACAGAAGAACTACAGTTTCTTGTCAACGACGACTATCCATCCAGTCCTAAAGTCGGTAACATCAAGTGTAACTGTTCTATTGAAGTTGATGATTGCTTCGACAAAATAAATATATACAATCTTCACATTGGACTGAGAGGAACGTAAGTTATGAGAGTCTTTCAATAAGCAACCAGCCCGACCTATTACCAACTGACAAACACTGTCAAGATTTTTACAGTGTGTTTGGCCACCACAATAAGACATATGAAAAACATTTAGGCATTATTAGTTCATATGTCGATATTTTATCGCGCCTTCAAGCATGACCAGTGAGTCTATCAATATTGTGTTCGTTGAAATCGGACTACCAAGGTTGTGTGCATGTGTAATATATCAAAGGACCAGAAAGTTTGTCACCTAAATAGTTGTATAAAAAACGATAGGATTGCATAATTTGATTAATTACGAGGGATGATCCTAAAGTTCTGATCCTGGCGCGATATCTCTGTAACCAGTAATGCGACATGCCTGAAAATTGCACCAAATACAAATACATTCTTTGTCTATACACTGCTTTGAGAAGTTTTGTGTAACTCGAAGGAGCAACCGGGAATCTACCACGAAACAGCCATACCCTAAATGCACTGACCTATCAAGCAGACTGTGTCATATTTGAGACCTCACAATTCAGACCAGAGCAGTCTCAGCAATTTGTTTTCATGGCTGCTCAATGTTTATCCGTAAGCCACTATGTCCTGTAAATATGGCGAACTTTCTATATGATCTCGATTTTCTAGACCCTTGAAAGTATGGTTATGCAACTATCAGCTATAATCAAATTTTGGACCATTTGAAGTTTTGACTGGCCCATTCTGCCGTAACAACAGCTGTATTAAAGGTAAAATATTTTAAGCAAACTTAGATGAACTGACTTCTGTCTGAATCAATATATAAATAGTCAGTATCGTCGGAGACTGATAGTAACCCACATAAGAAAATTAAATCGAGGCCACAAATTAGGTCAATATTCGGTGGTACACAAATTTGCATGTACATATCTAAAAATGAAACCCAATCAATTGTCCCAAGGTGCTATATATCGTAAAATGATGCAATATGGGTTTAAAATGAGCACAAAGCATCCCGGTGAAACCAATAACAATTTTGAAAAATCTTATTTAAGATCAATCATTTGTTTTGGTAAAAAAAACTTTTTTGAAACTTTTCAATTAAGATTAAGATGTTTTGTAATAAAAATAGTAATGGTCTTAAATAATTTGCCGATATTAGGTTAGGCATGTTTTGAGTCCAAAATGACAAACAAAAATCGAATAATCCTCGAAATGAAAATTCTGCAATGTATTCAAAATGACGTAATTGTCAATTTCAATGGCGTCATTTGAATTGCGTGTTGTGCTTTAAATATTGAATCGACGCAACCTGTCAACATTCTAAAATTTGAATGGATATTATGAGTAACAAAAAGTAGAAATACAATGCAATTTTATTTTGTGGTTTTAAAGATCCTGGGCTTGAAAGATTCAGATTCAAATATTATTAAAATTCTAGTACACGAAAACAGGCCAGTGGTATGGAGTGGACCAAATAGTATGTGCTGTAATTATTAGACGAAACAGTACAGTGAGAAAATATTAGCATCATTATAAAGGTATAAACTCATTCTTTTGAATGGTACATAGCATGCCTCTCAAAAATATCTCTGGACAAAGCTACAAGGTAACGATCAGAACTTTTGGATCATCCCTCGTACAGCTACTATTTTAAGTGGTTCATGATAAAGGGCACTGGAACATAACTCTTTTCATACATAATTGAATTTAGCTCTCAGAAAGTCAAACGTTTAACAACTATTTATGTATTATATATCATTAATATACGAATGTAGTTTTTTTTAAATATATTTTTGTAAAAAAGTCCATGCATAATGGGAATCTCATGTAAATTTTGTGGCGATTTTGTCGACCTATATCAAAATAAACTTTGGGGCATGTTTAACAATTTAAACCAGTTCATCCATCTGCGTTCTGAGTCTGGACCGAATGATGACTTCCTCAAAATGACTGCCAAAGTGCTACTTATGTAGAAATATACGTTATTAGATTCAAAGCATTAGGTATGTAGAATTTTATGCTGGAATCAAGTTTTTGTCTTTATTTGATCGATTTGATGTCATATGATACGACAATGGTGTGTTTCTTTTTTCTGATCCCTGGAACCTGTTTTGGGGCTTCTGATTCAATAAAACTGACCCAAAACACATTGACGTGTTTCTTTTTTTCTGATCCCTGGAACCTGTTATTTTTATGGCTTCCGATTCAATAGACCTGACCCAAAACTCATTAACCTACTTGTTATCTCGTAGGACATCATGCTGAAATTGAGTGTTTTTCGTTTGCTTTTGTTTATTTGTTTGTTTGTTCGTGTTTAACGTTCCACCAACAGCTAAGGTCATATGAGGACGGGGCCTCAACTTAAAGTCTGATCTGACAGACTGCTGAAGCCAGAGATCGAAACCGCAACCCCTGGTTTACAAGGCGAGGAGTTTATCCACTACACCACAGCAGCTCCACTGCAGCGGCTCCTGTGTTTTGATGGATTTGAGACCATACTTTATAAATATGACTGACCCATTGAGCTATTTTAGGAGTTTTTATACCCCGCCACACTTTAGTGTCGGGGTATTATGTTATACCTTTCCGTGTCTGTCCGTCTGTCCGTCCGTCCACCCGTCCGTCCGTCCGTGCTCACCATTTCCGATCGATAACTTGAGTATTTATTCACGGAATTTTTTCAAATTTTGCATACATTTTGTTATTGGCGATGAGTGGTATGGGATTGTAAAATGGGCAAAATCCGTCCATTTTTAACGGAGTTACTGCCCTTTTTCCTATTGAAAAAATGGTTTCTGGCCTGTTATTCCTTTACTGTTCATGATATCTGAATGAAACTTCACAGATATGTTGCACATCAAAGGTTACATATTGTGACTAAGGATTGTCACTCTGACCTTCCCAGTTTGTGAGTTATCCGCCCTTGATAGGTCTGAAAAAAGGTTTTTGACCTATTGTTCCTTTATTATATGGAATATCTGAATATAACTTCACAGATATGTTTCACATCAAAGGTAACATATTGTGACTAAGAACCGTCACTCTTACCTTTCCCGTTTGTGAGTTATCTGCCCTTGATTGAATTAAAAAATTTGAAAATGAAGTTTTTTACCCGTAGTTCCTTTACTATGTGGAATATTTAAATGAAACTTTACAGATATGTTTCACATCAAAGGTCACATACTGTGACAAAGAACCATCACTCTTACCTTTCCAGTTCATGAGTTATCTGCCCTTGATTGATCTGAAAAATGGTTTTTGACCTGTAGTTCATTTACCATATGGAATATCTGAATGAAACTTTACAGATATGTTGATCATCAAAGGTTACATATTGTGACTAAGGATCGTCACTCTTACATTTCCAGATTGTGAGTTATCCGACCTTGATTGATCTGAGAATTGGTTTTTGGCCTGTAGTTTCTTTTACTATATGGAATATCTGAATAAAACTTCACAGATATGTTGACCATCAAAGGTTACATATTTTTAGTAAGGATTGTCATCCTTACCTTTCCAGTTCATGAGTTATCCGCCCTTGATTGATCTGAAAAATGGTTTTTGACCTGTAGTTCATTTACTTTATGGAGTATCTGAATGAAACTTCACAGATATGTTGACCATCAAAGGTTACATATTGTGGGTAAGGATCGTCACTCTTACCTTTCCAGATTGTGAGTTATCCACCCTTGATTGATCTGAGAATTGGTTTTTGACCTGTAGTTCATTTCATCCGTCCGTGCTCACTGTTTGCGATAGATAACTTGAGTATTTATGCACAGAATTTTTTCAAATTTTGCATACATATTGTTATTGGAGATGAGTGGTATGGGATTGTTCATGGGCAAAATCCGACCATTTTCGATGGAGTTACTGCCCTTTCTCCCTTTAAAAAATGGTTTCTGGCCTGTTATTCTTTTACTGTTTATGATATCTGAATGAAACTTCACAGATATGTTGAACAGAAAAGGTTACATATTACAACGAAGGACCGTCAATCTTACCTTTCCAGTTCATGAGTTATCCGCCCTTGATTAATCTGGAAAATGTTTTTGACCTGTAGTTCCTTTACTATATGAAATATCTGAATGAAACTTCACAGATATGTTGACCATCAAAGGTTACATATTGTGACTAAGGACGTCATATCACTGTCTATCTCAGTTCTGCTGCTATTTTTCAAGGACTAATTCATATTTTCAAGGAGATTTTACAAAATTCAAGGACAATTCCAGGACAAAAGACACTTTTTTCAAATTCCAGGAATTGTCCAAGACCAAGGTCAAATTCAAGAACTTTTCCTGGTCTGTGTGAGCCCTCAGCCCTGTTTGTACATTTTTAGGTGTAGTTTCAAAAATTAAGGATTTTGGAAATTTTAAACTTTCACCCATGTGTAGAAAGCACAATGATTCTGTGCAGCAGCCTGTAAGTGTCAGAGTCTTCTATAATCTATCATTATGCAAATTGTAAGGTGCATTCAAATCAGCTTCATTAGGTAGATCTATAGAAACACAAATATTCAAACTTGTTAAGTTTTTTAACACTGTCTAACTCTTGTTAGGTCTTTTCTTGTACCTGGATGTAGTGCACAGTTCATAAGATGGTGTCTAACAGCAGAGTTTATGGTCTTGTAGCAGAGTGTAAGATGTTCCATTTAGCCAAAAAGTGCTGCATCTTTGTGCAAACCAGCATTAGGATTTAGCAGATAGTTAAGGAATGGTACCTTTCCCAGACTGATAGGTTATAACATGTCAATAGATCTTTGGAAGCACCAACCAATAAATGTACATGTAGTATACTCTTCTATTTAATAGGATCTGTGAACATGGTTAAAAGCTGAAAAATAAAAAATAACAAGCCTTTACTAACTTTACTACAAAGGCTTGGCTAGCCAAAAGGCTAGTTTAAAAAAATGAATAGGCAGTATCCAGACAGCAAACAATGGCTCTGATAAAACTATGTGGATGCACAATCTGATCTGAGCCAATGTTGTTCTCATGACATTAAATCTCTTTTCACATTGTACTGAGCCATTTTTCAGTAAAACAGAAATTGATTCATGACAAAATAATTCTTCCATACTTAAAATTTGAAAACATTGCTTTTAAGACTTGACTGCAAATACCTGCTGAAGGGTCACATGAAATGTTGTCCAGTACATCATGTAACCTATGCACCTGCAAAGTTTGAAGTTGCTAGGTCCAAGTGTTTTGCATTGACAAGAAAATACATTATTTAACTTTTGACCTTGAGGCCAAGGTCACACAAATTGTTGCCCAGGCAACCGTTAAATACACCTTTCCTATATGCACCTGTAAAGTTGAAGCTGCTACATGTATGTCCAACAGTTTAGGAGCAGATACAAAACTTTACCAGAAATGAAACAGACAACGGATGGACTTTGGTTTCTATGGAGTTCAAAATTAGAGAAAAAAGCAGGCATAAAAATCTAAAACTATCAATTTGTCTTCCAGATTTTTTGGTAAACAGTGAAGACCATGATAAAATGCAACTACAATGATATGATTTGTTTGACTTGATTGGTTATGTCCCACTCAACAATTTTTCCTGGGTTGAACAAGTACTAAGCAGGGATTATTGTGTCTTGCTCAAGGATACAACACAGTGCCGCCGGCGAAGCCGAACCTGCAATCCCTCAGTCTCGAGCCAAGCACTCTACCACTGGACTCCACGGCAACTACAATTAACATTTCATTAGGGTCTGCACTGTTTTGCAAAGACAAAACCACATCTTCATGGCAGAAATAGACCATATTCGTAATTTTGAAAAATCTACCTGTGACCCCTTCAAATACAAAATGGGCAATTCTATATTCTATAAAATGCATGATTGGAAAATGAATCAGAATGAAAAGGGTTGAGCATCTTCTGGCGAACTTGATGTGTGTCTTACACCGAGTTCTAAGCAAGACTTCCCTGCGGATGTGGCTCAAAAGGCGGTTGTGCATTTGATAGGTGTGTGATGTACGCAGGCAAATAGTGTAAAACAATGTGACGATTATTTTGTACTCACATTGTTAAGTCTAGTTTACACAAATAAGGACAGTTCACTTCTAGTATCACTTCACCTGACGACTTTATAGGCATTTGTGCTTGTTTCGGAAGTTGTTTAAGGCTGGGAAGGATGGTGTCACTGTCAGTCTAGCAATATCCATTTTCATGCCCTGAAAAAAATATTTCGTGTGTCTAAAGACCTTGTCTATCAACCCTAAAAGCGCCAGCAAAAAACTGCATCAAAAACTCAAAATGGCATCTGCTTAAGTTGTCTGCTGTACATCATTGACAATAATAATTTAAATTTAATGAGCCATGACATGAGTTTCCAACAATGAGGCATTTTGACAAGTGTAGACTCAGATGAGCCTGTGCAGCCTCCTTTTAAGCCTTTAGAAATTCCAAATGATGTTTGGTCAGTAGCTTAACAGTCATGGAATATTTAATTGACTAGCAAAGGCTCTTGATCAGACTGCACATTTGTGCAGGCTGGTCTGAGCCTTTACTGGTCGCACAATGTTGGAAATCTCATTTTGTGGCTTATTTAGGTAACCTGATGAGGTCAACAGTATGGACCCAGCTCAAATTTTTCCTACAGGAGAAGTCAGATTTGGGTCTAGACTAGTGCTGGGTATCGATTATTTTTTCGTAACAATATGAATATCCATACAAAACGATTGATATTCATTATCATTTGATATTTTCTCACTGAAAAGAGAAGGACCTAACAATATGAATAACTAATAAACCAGCTTTCAGCTTTTGAACCCCATAACAACCTGTTTCCTATGAAAGCATTTTAGTTTACCAATGTACCTAGTGGCTTTAAGTCATCCTCTGTGTTCTGTTTTGAGTTATCTACATTTGCCAATATTTTAAACTTCAGTAAAAATACTTGTAATTTCGTCATGTTCGTTCTCCATTAAATAATGTCTACGCCCATTGGCGTATGTTTTCAAATAACTGCTTTTTAAATGCGGAAAATAGCAAAAACATGATTTCAGGGAAAAAGACTAACAGGGGCCCAGTAGCCCAGTGCCCCTAAACTTTGGGCTGGGCCCCTAAAACTAAATGTTTAGGGGCCCAGCTCGCCCCTGAAAAAAGGGTAGTATGTAAAGGTATGAAGTAATGTCAAATTGGAAACTAGCTGTTGGAAGTTTACAAATCTTCATTCAGCTGATTCCAAATACTGTTAATATATGGTAAATAGTTAGAGGAATACAGATTTTGAGGGTCTCTGACTTCAATTATGAGTAAAGCAAATGCTTGGCAATGTTTAATTTTCCGCCTAATCCTGGGCCACTTAGTTTAATCATTTTGTTTAAGGGGCCCAGCTTGCTCCTGGTGAAAAATGGTTAGTCCGTATCCCTGGATTTATGTTTAATAATGTTTTAATTAACTGACTGTGTCTACAAATGAGAAGTTACCTAAACATTATGCATGAGCAGGCTTAACAAAACAATTACGACCCAGATGTGATTTTTTTTTCACAGTCGCAGACATGCAAAACGTCATGTCGGCAATACTTCAATCAGTTTACACAGCTTTTTCTCGTGTACATGTTATGTGTCATTATTCTGAAGGAAACAATTGCAAGCACATTTTAAATTTAAAAAGAAAAAGGGATTAGATTTAGATCAATATTGTTTGTTTTTCATGTTTCGATTGAGATACACTAAATATTGTAGCGTACTAGGGCTGCGTATCAGACAAATCTTTCGATACGATATTTGTATTGATACAAAATTATTAATATTCGCTATATCATATGATAGGTTTTCCCTAGGTCTGCCTATCAGTCAAATCTTTCGATATGATATTTGTATCGATACAAAATTATCCATATTCGACATATCATATGATACGTTTTCTCCAGACTCTTTCTAGTGAAATATCCTTACTCAATATTAAAAACATTCAACCAAATTGATTATGTGATCACATTTACTTCACATCGCTGTTTTTATACATGTTCTTGCCTTTTAGAAGCTTAAATTTTATTTTGAAACTCAAACAGATACTTCCATGTGCCTTTGCTCTGTCTGCAGAATTTTTTTCATAGTCCAACTTGTTATTGTAATTACAGATAGGTAATCTTTCAATCTGCCAAAATTAAATGCATTACAAAACTATTTAGGTTGCTGCTTTCTTGTAGTAAGACCTTGCTTATTTAATCAAAATATCATGCTTATTATTTTTTCAAACTCAGGCTCCTAAAATACAACTAATTATTTTCTCCGTAACGCAAGCCTAGTGGGTGGGGAACCTATCGAGATTTCCTCAACTCCAGAACAAAAACATCACAATTAATGGAGAAAAGTAAGGTTAAGTTTAAAAACATTGTTCTCTCGTTTTACCAACTAAATTAAACACATAATGGAATAGATTGTGGAAGGAAATAACAATTTTGGGCAGTAAGAAAAAGTGCAAACTTTCTTGAAATGACGATCGATATTTTTGTTCGATACACAAACCTTCAATACTGTACATAAAAGTAAATAAAAGGAAAATACTTACACAATAGGTTCATCAATGGACAGATATACTAACGAGGCATCGCAAGTGCAGACTGATCGTTGCAACTTATTTCCTGACGCACGTGTGTTGAGAAATTTCGAAAATTGAAACAAAAGCTGAAGCGACCTCACTTCCGCCAAGAGACGCAATATCAACAAGGATTTCTTTTTGAAAAAAATGGCACTGGTAAAACACGCATTGTTTGCTTTTGAGACGATACTATATAAAAGTTATGTATCATACAAGCGGATGATTTGTGCGCATCTTGGCTCTATTCCTTACTTTCAAATTTAGACTGGCCCCAGCCCTAGACAATTAATACATAAATTCTTCCAAAAATGTTCCTCCTGGCAAATGCTTGCTTTTCAAGAATTTTTTTTATGACCATGAATTCAGAAAGTTCAGACATTAGCTGGAGCAGTTGATCTAATTTCAGTTAAGTAATCTTTACCGATTTTTTAAGGTCACCAGGGTCATTATCAAGGTCATACAACCATAAAAAAAACCTTGGATTTTATATCCTCAACCATTGGCCATATTTTGACCAAGCTGACACAGATACATCATTGTGATGGCTTTAAGGAAATAATAAGATCTTGGTGACCCTGACCTAATGTTGAATGATACCAGGGTCATATAAAGCTCTTTGAAAAAACATTGTCTGCACTCTCAGAACTGAAGCAATGACCAGATTTTTACCAAACTGCCACGGATACGTCGATCAATGGGAGGACTTTAAAAAAACTATTAGCTTTTGGTGACCATGCATGACTTAATTTTCAAGGTTAACATGGTCATTTATGTCTATGAAAAAGCATTGGCTGCATCCTTTCTACTATACTCATGGCCAGGTTTTGACCAACTTGACACAGATACACCATCGGGAGAATGGTAAAATGATCAGAAACTGGTGACCTTGATCTAGTTTTCAAGGTCACTAGGGTCATATATCTATGAAAACATTGCCTGTGCTCTATCTTCTGAAGCAATGGCCTGATTTTGACCAAAATGGCACAGAAACATCATTGGAACGACTTTTAGAAATGATTAGATTTTTGTGACTTAGACCTAATTTTCTTGGTCACCATGGTCAAATATGACTAGGAAAAAGCCTTATCTGCACTCTTTCTTCTAAATTAATGGCCAGGTTTTGACCAAACTGGCACAGATACACCACTGGGAGGATCTTAAGAAATAATTAGAAATTGGTGACCTTGAACTTATTTTCAAGGTCACCAGTGTCATATAACTATGAAAACGTCTTGTCTGCATTGTACCTTCTGAACCATTGGCCAGAACTTTGACTAAACTCGCACAGACACATCATTGAGAGGACTTTAGGAAATGATTGAATTTTTGTGACCTTTACTTAATTTTCAAGGTCACTAGGGTCAATGTAACTGTGTGAAAGCCTTGTCTGCACTATATCTTTTGAACTAATGGCTACAATATATATAAGAAATAAACCCCATAAATAATTTATAAACAATGAAAAATGACCATTTTCATTAGTTTAGTTTTTGAATGAGCGATCCAATGTGATTTCATGGCATTTTAATGGCTTAAAATTGGAAACAATGGCCTTATGAAATGTCTACCTATGCTAGTTTAATGGCCTCAAATTATATATAATGGTACATGTACATAGAATGGAATTTACATTTTTATGGCCATGAATTTTCAGGATCATGTTTCCATTGGCCATTATTTTCCTGTTCAGACTTGGATATGGATTTACATAGAACTATTTTAATAATGGGCATTAAACAAGAGGTTACGGACCCATTGAATATCAGATGCCATCACATTCATGGTCAGCCATTACTTTCAACTACTTTTAATGGTATTTTCATGGTAGATTATTTAAATATATTGAACATTAATTAAATTTTAAATCTAAAACCAATAACCTCATGAAGAGTACAAACAATAAAAATGGTCATCCTCGTAGGTTTAGACATGGTATTTTGATGGCTTAATAGTATTTGCAATGGTGTTGGTAAAAATCAACAATATATTTTAACAGTCTAATTTGTATTAGGCAGTTTGGTGAGTTGGGGAAAATCTAAATTCTCATATTTTCAAATATAAAACTAAGTATGAACTTTTACACATTTTTACAGATAAAAACTTTCTAAGTCTTGAGGTTGTTCATTTTACAGATTCTTTTTTTGGCGAAGTCCAACTTTTTACATATTTTGCCATATAAAAGTTTCCTAAGTCTCACTTTACATGTAATAACATGTAAAAACCTGTTGAGTTTTACATGTCTTTACATGTAATTCTCATTTTACGTGTAACTTCATGTTACTTACATGTCAAATCAGTAATATTACATGTAATTACATGTAAAATGAGATGTAATTACATGTAAACTGATTTTTACATGTAATTCTGAGAGAAGGGTTAGACGTATTTAGCTTTGTGCCTGCCTGTGACAATATAAGTAGCCTGGTGATAAGCTTTGCAAACAGTTTGGACCTAGTTCTGTACACATGCCTGGTCTGGATCCAAACTGCTTGATTCTCAGATGGTATCCAGAAAGATTGTTTTGGAAAATTTTATTAAAAAAATAAAATCAGCAGGCAACAAATTTGAGTATAAATTTATCCTGCCAATATTTGTTCTGAAAATGTCGCCTGCTTTTTACATATGCTGCATATATTAAAGTGCACTTCAGACTTATGTAGAGCGCAGTTGAGTGTTAGACTGGGGATCAAAGGGTAGCTACAAGTCGCATCGCCTGCAGAGTATCTGTGTTGTGTCCTTAGAGCAAGGCACTTTATCCCCTGCTAAGTACTGGTTCAACACGAGAAGACTCGTCCTGACATGACTAAAAATTGTTGACTGGGACTTAAAGAATCCAAACAAACAAATTTCATGCTAGCTTTTATCATGGAAGCATTGCAAGCACTATGAACCCTGATCAATCTGTTCCTTGAAACACTACGAATCCTGATCAGACTGTTCCCATATGAGAATAGTCTGATCTTGGTCCATATTGTTTGCAATAAAAACTACCAATAAGACATAAGCAGACGAATGAGTAGACAACTCTTCATGTCTGGTGTGAGAAGGTGGTAATAAGTGCAAACTTAGAGAGCTTTTTTATACCCCCCGCAAACTTTGTTTGTAGGGGGTATACTGTTTTCACGGTGTCCGTGCGTGCGTCCGTCCAGCCGTAACGCTTTGTTTCCTTAATAACTCGAAGAGTCATTTTCTGGATTTTCATCAAACCTTGCAAACATGTTCATATATGCAAGACAAATACTTTAGACAAAAAAGTAAGGGCTAGGGGCCAATTCTATAGAGTTATTTCCCTTTGTAGTTCTAAATGGCTTTTAATATAGTCTTTATGCTTATGCTATTATAGGCCATACACGGGCCAATCAACTCCTACCACAGCTTTTGATGGAACAATTTGATACTTTTCTTATACAATGTAGACACATTGAACATATGCATGAAGGAGTTTAGTTCAGAAAAAATGATTTTTGACAAAATGACAGCTGTGAGAGCTTAGACAGTTTTTCCCTAATAAGGTGTTTGTATATGCATAAACAGTGCCTTTATGGGCCGATCAACTCCTACCACAGCTTTTTATGGAGCAATTTGATACTTTGCCTATACAATGTAGACACATTGAACATATGCATGAAGGAGTTTGGTTCAGAAAAAATAATTTTGACAAAATGACAGCTGTGAGAACTTAGGCTATTTTTCCCTAATAAGGCTTTTGTATATGCATAGATGGTGCCTACATGGGCCGATCAACTCCTACCACAGCTTTTGATGGAACAATTTAATGCTTTGCCTATACAATGTAAACACATTGAACATATGCCTGAAGGAGTTTTGTTCAGAAAAAATAACTTTTATACCCCGCCACACTTTAGTGTCGGGGTATTATGTTATACCTTTCGGTGTCTGTCTGTCCGTCCGTCCGTGCTCACCTTTTCCGATCGATAACTTTAGTATTTATCCACGGAATTTTTTCAAATTTTGCATACATATTGTTATCGGCAATGAGTGTTATGGGATTGTTAATGGGCAAAATCCGCCCATTTTAACGGAGTTACTGCCCTTTTTCGTATTGGAAAAATGGTTTCTGGCCTGTTATTCCTTTACTGTTCATGATATCTGAATGAAACTTCACAGATATGTTGCACATCAAAGGTTACATATTGTGACTAAGGACCGTCACTCTGACCTTCCCAGTTTGTGAGTTATCTGCCCTTGAAAGGTCTGAAAAAAGGTTTTTGACCTATTGTTCCTTTACTATATTGAATATCTGAATATAACTTCACAGATATGTTTCACATCAAAGGTAACATATTGTGACTAAGAACCGTCACTCTTACCTTTCCCGTTTGTGAGTTATCCGCCCTTGATTGATTAAAAAAAAATTTTACCCGTAGTTCCTTTACTACGTGGAATATTTAAATGAAACTTTACAGATATGTTTCACATCAAAGGTTACATACTGTGACAAAGAACCATCACTCTTACCTTTCTAGTTCATGAGTTATCTGCCCTTGATTGATCTGAAAAATGGTTTTTGACCTGAAGTTCATTTACTATATGGAATATCTGAATGAAACTTTACAGATATGTTGATCATCAAAGGTTACATATTGTGACTAAGGATCGTCACTATTACCTTTCCAGATTGTGAGTTATCCACCCTTGATTGATCTGAGAATTGGTTTTTGGCCTGTAGTTTCTTTTACTATATGGAATATCTGAATGAAACTTCACAGATATGTTGAACATCAAAGTTAACATATTTTTAGTAAGGACAGTCACCCTTACCTTTCCAGTTCATGAGTTATCCGCCCTTGATTGATCTGAAAAATGGTTTTTGACCTGTAGTTCATTTACTATATGGAGTATCTGAATGAAACTTCACAGATATGTTGACTATTAAAGGTTACATATTATGGGTAAGGATCGTCACTCTTACCTTTCCAGATTGTGAGTTATCCACCCTTGATTGATCTGAGAATTGGTTTTTGACCTGTAGTTCATTTCATCCGTCCGTGCTCACTGTTTCCGATCAATAACTTGAGTATTTATGCACAGAATTTTTTCAAATTTTGCATACATATTGTTATTGGGGATGAGTGGTATGGGATTGTTAATGGGCAAAATCCGACCATTTTCGATGGAGTTACTGCCCTTTCTCCCTTTAAAAAATGGTTTCAGGCCTGTTATTCTTTTACTGTTTATGATATCTGAATGAAACTTCACAGATATGTTGAACAGCAAAGGTTACATATTACAACAAAGGACCGTCAATCTTACCTTTTCCAGTTCATGAGTTATCCGCCCTTGATTAATCTGGAAAATGTTTTTGACCTGTAGTTTCTTTACTATATGGAATATCTGAATGAAACTTTACAGATATGTTGACCATCAAAGGTTACATATTGTGACTAAGGACGTCATATCACTGTCTATCTCAGTTCTGTTGCTATTTAGGCATTATATATCTCACAAAGTAACTTTTGGTTCCCCCAGCAGTGGCGGGGTATTATGCAGTGCTTGCGGTGCTTTTATTAGTTTTTGGTTTAAAATTCCAGTCAACTGTTATGGCCATGTCAAGACGGTCAGTTAACCTTACCACACTTTTTGGGGGCAGGCTTAGACTCGGCAGTACTTTGTGCACAAGCGTTTGCTTGTAACTGACAATATCCCTTCTTGAATCTACGGAAGAAGGAGAATGACGAAAGAAAATATTTCATGATCAATCTCTACAAACGTATTGGGCCCGGATTGAACTCACTATCCCTGTATCAGCAATCGAACTCCCTACCATTTGCGTTGAATGGCCAAGTCATTTTGGGGGGTCCTTTTTTATTTAAATGGACCCTGAATCCTTAAATTCAGTTTTTGCTCTATTTGAATGTTTAGGAGCCATACTATATAAATTGTTAATTGCTGGGCCCATGGACCTGGTCAGATGCATACGAGGCATTCGCAGGGGTTTTGTTGAACAGGGGAAAAGGACGTATATTTCAGAGGAGCAAAGGAAGAAAGGCCAAATTTTTAGGTGAATAAAGACAATTTTGGGGAACAGGGAATATAAGAAAGGTTTTGAGGGATCAGAGGAACAAGCAAATTTATTTCAGTGGAACAGGGGAACAGGTACCCCCGCAACACCCCATCCCCCCTTAGAATGCTCTGAGGTGACATAGTACCACCAAAGGAATTGCATACAATATTTCTCGAAAATAACCATTGTAATACAAGTAATGATATTCAAACAAACCTAGTGCAGTGTAAGTTATTTGTGATGAGAAGTGACGCAAGCAGATTTATTGCCACCCTTTATTAATTGTTAACTTAGTGTCTCCAAATTTGAGGTAATCTTGTCGTGATAGGAACATAAGTGTCACCTTTTCATCTCCAACATGATTTTCAAGCATTTGTATAGTGGGAATTGGCTCCTTTGTAGAGTTCGATATTATGCTCTAATACTGAAATCTTTCGACACTCTGAAGAAGAGAAATTTTACGAAACATCAACCAACTTAACTGAGAAAGATTTTCATTGGTTGTTCCTGGCTGACAAACAGGCATAAATATAGTTCCAGAGCATTCTTAGTTCCGTCTTCCAGTGGGACATGACCAAGTTTCCTGATCGCTTTATGGCCAGAAGAATCTGCGTTACTGAAAGCTTTCCAACATAATATTTTACCTTGCCTGACATTTATCTAGTAATATCAACAGAATCTACTGATAAAAGTGAATGTAAAGATATTTGCATGACTTTGCTGATATCGGCTGATCTAGACCTTAACCTATAACCATCTCATCAACAACTTTAATCCTGCCTGCTCGCTTGCTAAGTATATCTCATCCTGACCTTTGACAATTAAGCTCATATAGGCAACCAAAACCCTTTTCTTTCAGATACACACCATAAGCAATTAGTGTGCTAAATATGAACACTTTCCATCATAAAAATGAAATAAGTTTGTGTTACGAGTTGTGAGATAGGTTTTAAGTATACATGACCTGGACATTTGACTCCGAAATTATATCAGCAATCTGAAAACCTTCGTTGTCATCTAAACACCATAAGCAATCAGTGTGCTAACTAAGAACACCTTCGAAGTGACCGCGTGACTGAACGATTAGTGCTCCCAACTGTGGATCACAGCGTCCAGGGTTCGATTAGTGCCTGATCTATACAGCACTTCATTGCACTCAGCATTTTAGCCATCCATCCATTATCATAGCATGACTAAAATACTATTGAAAACGACATGAAATACCAAGGCTTCTATGCAATGTCTTTGGTTGCTGAGAGCAAAAGTCATTAGCCTGATGACTGGTACCATGAACGGCCACGGACATGTGCTCTGCGCGTTTTCTTTAACTTAGGTTTTAAAATATGTAACCAGAGTTTTCTTGTCCTTTGGGATCATGGGTTTTATTGCGGAACTTTGAAACTATATGAGGGTCACTGATGAAGCCTAAATGGCAGTAACTAGCTAGTCTGGCCCAGGAAATATGCACACTCTAGTTTCACTTCTTTGGTGCAGTCTTTGCTTCCAAAGGATACCCTATTAAGAACATATTAAATGAATATCCTTCAAGGCTTGGCATGAAGTTATAACACTGACATTGTGCCCGCATAACGCAGACATGTATTCTGTACGTCTTCTCACTGAAGAAACCATTTAGTTTAGCCAATTTAGAAGAAACAAAATGCAACTCCTCAAGTGGTAAAGACAAATGTGACCACAGCGTTGTTATGCATTTTGCATATCCTCTCACTGAACCGGACATTTCACCAACATTTTATAAAATCATTCAAGGGTAAAGGCGATAGGTCCGGACATAGACAAAAGGCTCACCACTGGTGATCATGACCTTTTAGTTATGGTTGAAGTGCACGCTTCGCACATCATATAACTTAGACAAATATTCGACCAAATTTGAACATGGGGCAGACATGAACTCTAATGTTCAATCCGATTACTTTCAACTGTGAGCTTTACGTTGAGTTTGCATGGTTGAACTACATGTTTGCACACCTCGCACTGAGCTGAACATCTTATCCAAGTGTAATGAAAATCATTCAAGGGGTTGAGGAGATATGGAACATACATGCAATTAAAGGCTAAATTTCATTACCTGTAACTGTCACCTTTACTTTGAGTCTGCGTAATCAAGGGTTCGGAACACCCTCTTACTGAGGTGAACATTTCATCAAGCCTCGACAATTTTAAAGGGTTCATGAGATACAAGAGTTATGAATAAACGGATGAGCAGACGAAGGCATTCCTTTAATTCCCTCTTCATTTCGAGCTGGTGGATTTATGAATGTGGAGTTTTCTTTAAGAGCTGTTAGGCAAATTTTAATTCATTTGACCTTGACCTTTGACTCCAAAGTCATATCGGTGGGCTTAAACTTTTGTTGTAATTTACACACCACAGGCAACCATTGTGTCAAAGATGACACCCTTAGTCAAAACATGGAAGAGGAGTTCATGTTACGAGCCATAAGACAGATAGATTTTAAGTATATTTGACTTTGACCATCACATTGATTACCAGGTCTGAGAAATTTGTTATTATTTACGCACAATGGCCAATTATTCGGGCAAGTATATTATTGTGTAAATGTAGTTATTATTAACAATCTGGAGTGGCACGAGCACTAAGCGATAAAGAAACTTTGTCTGGCTAACATACTTTAATATTTACGTATATGTGTATTGACTGATTAATAGAGCGATGTCTGCCATTTTGATGACGTCACCATTTACCCCAAAAGCGGATCTCAGCTGTGTGAGCTGGATGAAGTTGTTGCTAATACATCAAAGTTTAATTTGATATAGGTCGCCAAAATCGTCTCGAAATTTTCAACATAGACTACAACGTTGCTCACGCCCTAGGCTCATGGGCAAGATGCAAGATGCATTTTGAATTAGATTTCTTTGTAAACTTTATATTGTTTCTGTTTAAAATCTAGAACAGTACTGGCATTAAATCTATTTAAAAAATGCTTATTTTGCAACATACTTTGATTTTTCTTGAATACATACGCATTATAATTGTGCGATGACCGCCCTTTTGATGACGTCATTACTCGAACCAGATGCGGAACTCAGATGAGTGAACTGGTTGAAATTTTTGCAAATACCCCAAAGTTTTATTTTATATAGGTCACCAAAATCGTCACGAAATTGACACGGGACCATTCGACATAGACTAAAACAGAAAGCAATTAAAGGCATGGATTTTCAAATTTTCAAAAATAAAATTATGTTGTTGTTCTTCTAAAAAATGTAAATATTAATTTGAAACGCTGTATCTTTTTTCAACGGCAGTGAAACATATTTTCATTTTTAAAAATATAATATACGTATATTCTATGGGCTTTAATTATATCTTTGTTTCAAGTAAAAAAAACTCTTGCAATTGGCCTTTTGAAAATGACTCATGAACATAGTAATGTTGCGTACATCCAAGTTATTTTAGCACTCTTTCAATGTTAGCTATATTTTTGTTAACTAATTAGATAATATTTTTGCAAACCTAAGGTCGAAACGTATTTTGCTAGAAATTTATTACATTAAAGAAAAAAACGAACTATTTCAATCTAAAGTAGGGTAGGCTGGTTACTTATTGAAAGACCCTCGTAAAATTAAACCAACACATACTATTTTCGACCTCATCTGAGATTGTTCAGCAAAGAAGACTTATGTGAGTCTGCCCATACATGAAAGAACCTCGCTGCTAACATGTGCGAAGAACGGATGTAGATAGAGACTCATCATGGGCGTTTAAGAGATATATGAGCGAGGCGATTGCTACCAAAGTATCATGATTATACATAGAGGATCTTACATGAGTGCTCATGTTTTATTGAATTTATTAAACGAGTTGGGGAAAAGAGATAAAATGCGAGGCTTGCCGAGCATTTTATCTCTTTTTCGCAACGAGTTTAATAAATTCAATAATACAAGAGCACGAATGTTAGATTCTATTTATCATATGACATTGATATCTTTGAAGTCTCATTTCTGGCGTAAAAACGTAATAATTTTGTCATTTTGTACCCAACTTTGTTATGGACGTCATAACGTTTCCCGTAAATCTATAAACCACTAGTGGTTTATCGATTTTATTGCATGGCGTTATTTCATTCCCAGACGCGACGTCATATGATAAATTGTATTTAATTAAGGTGTTTTACCTTCTCGTGATTAGGTCCCAACATTACGATGCTTCCTCAAGTTAAGGAGAAATTTACGAAGTAATTACAAATATTTCCTATAGTTAAGATCCTGTCTAAAAGCGAATTTGTAGTATACTTAATTTACATACCTAACTTAAGGTTACGTTGATGGAAACGTTCACGTGTCCATTTGATCATACTCACTCACTGCGAGGGGTATTTATATATGAATGCAACCAGCTACATAACTTTCTTCACATATATGCTACGACAAAATGGTTTACGTTTCAATAAAGGACTATACGCACCTTTAAAATGACAAAATACATAAAGAAAAATACAATGAACTTATCGAGGTATAGCCCTTTGAATGAGGGTCACTCTAGTACACTTACACAATCAATGCTTCAAACATTTACTGTGATATAGACATGCGCACAAATATTCGATAAACAGTTGAAAATTCTTGGGGGGTTTTAAATGTTTCTATAAAAGGATTCTGTGCGAGTTATAGGGGCCTGATGAGATGGTAGGGGCCTAATGCTTTGGCTGTTTGTCAGGCCCACCGGGGTTTACCTGTTGGATTTCTTTTGCTCCGGTATTCAGTTTAATTTACTGTTGAGTCCTTATCCTTGCTTTATCTCCTTGTTATATCTTGATTTATATGTTTTAGGAGATGATGCATTGATAAGTTAGGGGTCTTTCATGCAAACCAAATATCTATGTGTCTTGATCCACATCTGAATTAAGGGTGAGGTTGGCGCCGTTAAACCGGTTTAAGCCCTCCAGTAAAATATTTTACTGACCGTTCCAAGGCGGTACTTCTTTTGTGGATCTTTTATGTTTTTGTTCTGTCTTGTGTTTGCTATGTTTTGTGCACGTCTGTTTATATGTGCTTTGTGGTCACCTGCTGGGAAAGGGCTGACCTCTTGGCTCTCGTTTGTGGTGTCTTCTGTGAGTTTGTCACTTTCCCATTGGTATCCTGGGTCAGGTGTGGTACTTAATTGTATCGATTCCTGATCTTTGCACCATTACTTACTTTTATGAAAATCCGACAATCTTTGTTAAATTACACCAAATTGTTTTCAATAAAGTCTCCTTATGTTTGCAATTAAATGGTTAACAAAACACCATATTTCAGTTTTCATTTTAATTTATCTCTAAAAAATGAATGAAGCAAAACTTAATATAGTTATAACTCAAAGACAATATGTTGACCGATCATACTGAGTTGTTGCTACAAAATATTAATGGATAATGGGTAACTTTTAAACGCTGAAAATCCTTTTTATTCAGTCAGAAATGCTTTCAGAGAAGGGGTTATTGAATTTATTTTTGATTTCGATTTCATATCATTATGGCTTTATTCTAAATTTGAACGTAAACTTTAAGTTTGGCCACTATAGGCATTATTTAGAATAAAATTACTCACACAGTCTTCAGGACTAGACAGATTGAACATAGTTTAATAAATGTAAACTCGTCATCAAGAAACAGAATAATGCTTGAAAATGATATAAGATGTTATAATCTGTAAATAGAGGACAGCGCGTTTTGAAAACTCCCTTTAAGCATATTTTCTGCAAAACACATTCAATTAGATAGAGCGGTAGTTATTATTACGTCATCAGTATATTACTCAAAATGACGGGTTTAATTAAATTAATGACGTCAAAAGCGTACCTGCTTACTCGATATTGAAACATGGTTATATGAACTACGTCCTGGAAGCAACCGTGAAAATGTTATTAAAAGTAAGAAAGTAGGCAAAGATCAGGAATCGATACAATCAAGCACCACACCTAACCCAGGATACCAATGGGAAAGTGATTACTTCACAATAAGACATCACAAACAAGAGCCAAGAGGTCAGCCTTTTCCAAGCTGGTGACCACAAGGCAGACGCGCAAGAAAGCATAACAAAATCAAAACATAAATAACACAAATGATCCACAAAAAAAGCGCCTCCTTGGAACGGTCAATAAAATATTTTACATGGGGGCTTAAACCGGTTTCACGGCATGCCTAAAAAATTGCAGCTAAAATTTGGTGCAAATTTGTCTCAAACTTACAAAGATATGAAACCTTATCCTCATATGTACCAAAATGCGTGTTGCAATTTGCTTCATTAAACTTCAGTACATAGGAGTGGCCTTCATATAAGTGTCTGTGACTCAAAGATTATTTAGTTTTTTTACTTTATGTTTGATGCCAGTTGGAAGGCGACAAAAAGTTCTTTCCAGTGACACCCCTTATTTTATGATGTAGTTGTGATGACTGTAAGCAGATAAATGACCAACGCTTTCGCAAGTTCTGTCAATTATCTGTACCACATTGTAGAAAAACTTTATGTACATAAAACACATCCCCACTTTAATTATAGTTTACAGTACGTAAAATATGGGGAACGTCCTTTTGGTTGTAAGTGCACGTATACTGAAGACCACAATGGCGTTTCCAAATACATGCTATTACACCGAGTCTGACATTATATCAAATGCCATGCGAAGCTGACTAAAAGCATCTATCTTTGTAGAGCGGATGTAATGGCAGAGCAAAAATGAGCAAAAATCGGCTGAAAACCCCTACCTGTCCGTAAAATTGAATGCTATAACAAGATGTTGACGTTTCAAGGATCACTGGAATTAGTTTTTCAAAGAGAGGTGCTGCTGTTAAAATTTGGCAAAATCTTCATTTTCAGAATTGAAATTGCGATTTTCTGAAAGTAATAAAGAGTGCAAAGATCAGGAATCGATACAATGAAGCTGACCCAGGATACCTATTGGAAAGTGACAACTTCACAATTAGACATCACAAACGAGAGCCAAGAGGTCAGTCCTTTCCCAGCAGGTGACCACAAGGCATGAACAAACAGACGTCTATGAAAACATAACAAAACAAGACAGAAATATCCTTAATGATCCACAATAGAAGCGCCGCCTTGGAACGGTCAGTAAAAATATTTTACTGGAGGGCTTAAACCTGTTTAACGGTACACCAACCTGACCCTTAGTCAGATGTGGATCAAGACACATAGATGTTTGGCTTGCATTAAAGACCCCTAACTTATCAATGCATCATCTCCTAGAAGATATATATCAAGATATAAAAAGGAGATAAAGCACAGATAAGGACTCAACAGTAAATAAAAATGAATACTTGAGCAAAAGAAATTCAGCATGCCGGTGGGCCTGAAAGCAGCTAAAGCATCAGGCCCCTACCATCTCATCAATAGATAAGTCTTTAAGTATGAACCGTCATAGAGTCTGAAGTCCAACCCACCGGCGTGTAATTAAAGGGCAAAGCAAAGTTTCCAACCGTGATTGGTTTGACAACCACGCATGCAGTCTGCTGCAATACATTTATGTTATAGCCAATCTTTTTATAATAGGAAATTATTTTAATAAACAATCAGAGCAAACAATCTTCTTCAATTTATACACCAAGTCATTATAGAATTCAGGATCTGAAATAAATTTGCAGCAACAGATACATGCCATTAGCAAAGAAAGCCTGAAAAATGATCATTGATTCTTATATAATCCCAATCTGATTTTATTTGCATGTCAAAACCGTTATTGTAATGCCTTGATTTTTTATCCAAAAAAAGTGTGTTTTTTTTATAAATTTTAACACACATTCCTGCAATTAGACAGGTAAAATTTTGAAACTCAGAGTTGTTATTTAACTTGTTTCAAATTTGATGCTGCATTATTCAACATGCATAATGTCTTGTCGTGTATGCTTAAAGAAAATGGCAAAATGTTTTCGTTTCTACCTCAAAATCCGACATTTTGAAATCTATGTGCATGCCAAATGTTCTGATATTTGTATGTAACATCACCAAATGGTACTCTATTTGTTCAAATTGTGGTGCTGTGGCCAGAATGGCCTCATCATGGAGGTCACAGAGCTTACATTGACAAATAGAAAATAAAAGAAAACATCTTGTTGGAAACCACTAGGTCTAAAGACCTGATAATTAGTATGTGGTAACAGTCAGTGGACCATATTTCAATTTGATTAAATAACGATCGAGGGACAAAACCGGCCCCACCAGGGTGGTCAGTTTTTGATAGATACCTATATATTTGAGGTTTTAAACAAAAGTCAGGTGAGCGAAACAGGATCACTTGGTCCTCTTTTTGTGTATCAATACTTGGTATGATATTATAGTACTTGATAATTGCTGTTTTCATTTGAAATGTTTCCTACATGGAAGTCATATCCTTAATATGGTGATACCCAGACATACGTAATACAAGAAATAGCAATACAGGCATTCCCAAAATGTATCAGGATATCTAAATGCCAGATTTTAGGGCAAAAAACGAAAATAATTTGCCGGGTTTATAAGTTTACACGACACAATTATGTAGGTTGAGAAATACAGCATCAAATTTAAGACAAGATATACACAAACTATATATTTAAAAAACTTTACCTGTCAGATGACAAATAAAACAGATTTTTTTAACACTGATTTTCACCCAAAAATTAAGACATTTCATTTCTGACTTTTACTTCATGATAAAGTCAGAGAAGGTTTATTTTAGATTCAATTTTTATTTTCAAGTCTTTATTGGCTGGTTATGTGTATCTGATGCTGCAGTTAGATTTCAGCAATTCGCAATTTCAGTACTTAAAGTGAAGTTTTTTGCAAAGTATCAACATAACTGCCCCTCTTTGAACAAGTAATTCCCGTGATCCGAGAAAATTCAGCATCTTGCCAAATCATTCATGCAATCGTTTTCCATTTTACAGATGGGGAGGGGTTCCGCCTTAACTAAGCAACTCTTTGTCAGTTTCTTTTGGCTCTACCATAATGCTCAAGCAGGTAATAACACAGACCTGTAATTGTAAAAAGGCACTGATTAGTTCTAAAGGATGGTGGAAGTTCAGCACTACATTTTAGTTGTAAAGTGTTTCATGATTGGTCAATAATGAACATATAAGACATACATCATATTTATTAGAAGGGTTTATACTTGCTGCACTGTTTAAAAAAAAATCTGACTGCTTTTACTGATTAAGTTTACAGGCATGGCTTAGAAGAAAGTACCTTGCATTTTGACGTTGTTTTTTTCTTAATGAGATGTTCCTCCCAAGTATGGGTCCAGCTTCAGTGGCCAAAATCGTGAAACATGGTGGTCGCCAGAGTATCTCACTCTGTTTATTGATCAAACAATATTACTTTAGGGAACAAGGTAAAGAATCATCCTCATCGTGAGGATCTATTTTTATACAGACAAACAGTTTGAATGACCCCTGTACTGTTACAGCAAGTATTTAAAATTATTCCAGTTGGGTCTAGCGGTAGAGATCTCTGATGAAGCTTATGCATGCTTGTAAGAGTTTTGTTTTTGATAAAACCTAGGCACAAAAAGGCATTTAAATACTTTACGAATATGCCCTAAACACCCATTTCTACTTTATTTTTACAATATCAACTGAGAATAATATTTGTTTTCGTTCATTAAGGAAGCATACTTTGATATTAGTCAAGCAATATTGGAAGTAAGTTTAACTTTTAGACAAGTATAAATTTTCAATAGACAATTTATTGCTCTGACCACACTTCTAACAGATTCCAAAGCTGCTATTTGTTATCATATGTCATTTAGCCATGACCTGAGTAAACAACCAGGAAATCTCTATCAGCTGATCCAGTGGCCTTGATTTTTTTGATTTCTACCTTATTCCCTAAAGTAATATAGGTTCGATTTGTATTTCAATGGCAGCCTTATTGTGATTTAAGAACTGTGGGGACCACAGCTTACTTAAAAGCTTTAACGGAGGTCTATGGAAAAACATTTACGTTTTTACCTAAAATGGAGACAAGAGAAACTAGATTATTTATTTTGATTTGTCTCTAACATTCTCACAAGTTCATACGATTCTATTATTGGTGCTTCATCGCGCGTTTTCTTGGGTTGGTCTGCAATGTATGAATGTGTTATAAACTGGTCATACTCACTTACTTTTTCAGAAAGTTTATCGATAAACTAGATTACAAACTCAGAAAGTAAAACAAGTTTTATAAAAAAAACTGTCAATAGAATATAACAATTACGTAACACCTATGCATTTCTAATGTTATTTGGACAGTATCAAAACACAATTGTAGCAATGACAATCAATGAGCTAACATTAACTACAAAATCACCTCCTAAGAACGGACAGCGACAACACCAAGACTACTGGGGGAATGAAACATATTATACTAGCCAAATATTTGACATTGATTCTATTGTTTTTGTTTGTTTTTGTTGATGCTTCATTAGAGTTGCTTTCACACAGAAAAGTTTCCTGAATTTTACAGAAGTGAAAGTTGTGAGGGACAGAGCATAACAATCACCGACGGTGATGAAATTCATGTTTTGACCTGCGCCAACAATAGTATAGAAGGCATAGCAGTGTTGGAAACAAAGACAACGTACATCATCATTGAAAATGCCGGAAGTGGTCTATTCTGGTTTGGCTTCAGCGGTAAGCAATTAAGTTTTATGAGCACATGTATAAGTAAGGGACGACAATGAAATAGGAAATTCTATAATCAATCGTTTTTAAAAAGCCAACGTGATAAAAAGTTTATACTCGTTGGATGGGGTGATCCCCCTTTAATAATTTGAGTTTTGTATAGTTGGATTATAGTAAAATAAAACCACTTCGAAATAATATGCCATTCATATAAATAGTGACCTTATATCAGACTTCAGGGAGGACTAAAGAGATCTGATTAATACCTGTTTCCTATTTAAGGTACCATGTCGCCGTGATGTAGGGGATAAACCTATGTCTTGTAAACCAGGGGTCTCAGGTTTAATTCCCGGCTTCTCTGTAAAACCACTTCCGTGAGCCTTTGGGTGTTTCCGTTATAAAACCAACATAAATCTTAAACCAATCCGGTGGAACTGATTTATACCCAGGAAAGCCACACAAAAAAATTCTTGTAAACCAAGGGTCCCAGGTTCGATCCCGGCTTCTTCATAAAACCACTTTTGGTTGAGCCTTCCGGAGTTCCCTTCATAAAATAAATACACAAATCATAAACCCTCCCGGCCCAGTACTGATTACTACCCATGGAAAAGCCACAAAAAGTTTTTTGTCTACCTTTTGGGGAATATTATACTACAAGCACCAGGTTTGCTTGAAACACATTATAGTATAAGTACCCTTCCATCCAGTTTGGCTGTCATTGGAAACTATTCTCTATTTGCAATTTAATTCCCATAACGTACTCATTAAATATATTGATGCTCTAACAATCTTTTTTTTATTTCTTGTTCTCAGACAAGCTTAATAGCTGAACTCGGTGTTAAACTAATGCGTCTGTCCGTCTATTTGGTCAAGTCATTTGAGTATGTGGCAAGGTAAATGGGTTGTAATTCGCCTGTCAGTACAGCACTGTTAGTCAGCGTTTTGGCGGCGTTTGCTCGTGAGCACTGGCTGGGATCGAGCGGATAGATCCTTATGCTACTGTTTCTTCAAACAGACGGTTACAAGGATAATTAGAGTAACATAGCGGGTTATTGGCCTCCCTTAAAGTTCAGTTATTTGGGTGCTCTCACTTAACAGGACTGGTAGTCTATTGCCTGTGAGCATCTTAATACAGTCAGCAGGTCGCGCCCGTTGCAATTTTGGGGGCTCGTCCATTACAATTTTGGGGGCTAGTCCATTCTTTTAAGTAGAAAATGACTGAGGATAAGGATGTAGAAGATATATATGCTGACAAAATTTACATGCAGAACCATGCATTACCAGTCAGTACAGGTAGTAGTGAATCAGTCATGCATTAAAATGCAGATCTAAGAGAAAATCATGGTTCTACATATTTAAAACCTGACTCAGTAGGTGCTTGGCCAAAGCAATATACATGTACATCGACTCCCTGAAGACAGTGTTTTTTCTCATTCAAAAGAGCAGCCTGAAAACAAGTCATATATTAAATTCTAATTGCAACAACAATCGGAACAGGTCGATTCCATGACACAACCATTTGACAAAATTGCTTCAGCATTGAGGATGCTTTCAGTCTTTTTTTGATGACAATGAAGCTGCTTGAGTGTAAACTCGACTGAAGATGTTAAGCCTGCCTTAAGTACTGGCACTTCAAAACACCCTGGATGGAAACCAACTCCAATTGTAAAGTTTCGTTCTCCTGCTATGGTTGAGGGTCCCAGTATTACAAATTACCATATGATGAATGCAAAACATTAGCAAGTAACCTTAAACTGCAGTCTGATATGCAAGGTAAAAACAACAATGAAGCATAAATGCATAGCACATAGGTTCATAATATGCCTTCAAAGCATTCAAGTGTGATTCCTTTGACAGCTATTGTAGACATTAAGAATACTGAACAGCAATCACATTTTGGGTCACAAACAACCAAATCACTTGTTAAACCATCACAGTCTTCTAAACCCAATGTAACGCTAGCAACACAGAAAATGACCACTTACTGTCCTGCTAATGATCAAATGCATGTTGTTGTACAGTTAAGCAAAGAAATTCAGCCAACATAAGATTTCAGCACTAAACTCCAGTATTGCATGTCAAACAATAGCCAACCACAATCTCATGGAGTTAGCAATAGCATACACAATAACTAGAAAGTGGTACTGTCATGCAATGTAAATATGCTAAGCACTCAACCATTTTTTACTACAAGCGACCTTCATCATGCTAGTGGATGAAATTATAACCTAGCACAACCTTAAGCATACTTTACATCTAGCCAGCACCAACCGTTCTATACTACCAGCAGCCTTTACCATGCTAGTGAATGTAATAATGGTTATGCTCCACCTTCAGCATGCTTTACATCTACCCAACATAAACCACTTTATACTACCAGCAGCTTTAGCATGCTAGTGGATGTATCAATGGCATTACTCCACCGTTAACACGCATCAGCTATAGATAACCCTAGCTTAAGAAGAAGTTATGTTACTTCAGCTAAACCATTATGCATAACAAGTAATATCCCAACAATTAGTAGTAATAATACCAAAATCAAGGCCCACTTCAATTTAAAAGAAAAGAAAAGGAACCAGATAAGTTAAATGAAGATACTTTTCTGTTCATTTTGAAAACAAGTTGCAATGTGGAATAATTGGCATGACAATTAGAAAGCAAAACGATTAGCGATGTTCTAGCAGGGACAGGCTCAAAAACAATTAGGACAACTTAGGCCAAATTAACTTAATGGTTTTGAACAACTAAAAAGAGTGTTAACTCAACGATATGACACACAAGAAAGAAGCGTAGCATATCGTTGCGATTTTCGTTCTCGTTATCGACAGAAGAATGAAAGTCCATCTGACTTCGCCTATGCTTTAAGAAAACAAGTATCGCTAGCGTTTTCTGAAATGCCTTATGACTGTAGAGAGATAAACGTTCTTGAACAGTACTTGAGTACTCTAGGAACATCAGAACTTAAAGAGCACGTGATCTTTAAGAATCCAAAATCAGTAGATGAAACAATAGCATGCACTGTAGGATATGAGACAGTTAAGGGATGTCAATTTTCTTCTTCAAAACAAGCGAGCCAACATGAGGAAGGTTACCTACAGGCAATAAAACACTACACTTCAATGTCTGAACAAACTTCATATAACCAGTCTTATTTAAACAAATTAACCCAAACTCTAAATGAGTCAGTAGAAAAGTAGAATCAAACACTTCAAAAATTGTCAATAGCTAACACAAATATGTCTCATAAACGGCAAGTGGATTATTCTAATTATACATGCTTTAATTGCAAAGAAACAGGCCATATAGAGAAACTTTCCAAATAAAACTTAACAGAACAACAAACAATCAATATTAAAGTCGGAAAACTAGATCAGGATGTCTTTGAGGCCAAACAGACGAGTACAAGGCAAATAAGAGTAACAAAGCGGGTTATTGGCCTCCCTTAAGTTAAGTTATTTTGGTGCGCTCACTTAATAGAACTGGCAGTCTGTTGTCTGTGTGTATCTTAATACAGTGAGCAGGTCACGTCCGTTACAATTTTGGGGACTCGTCCTATACATTTAGAAGAGCCAGTTAACACGTTTATGCGTATCACAATTGCAAATGTGTAAAATATGACACAGGCTTAGATCCCATAACGCAGTATACGCACGTGCGTAATGAAAAAAGTAACACTCAAGGGAGCCCACCTAATGTGGTAAAAGTGATTTTCTATACCTTAAGGAACTGTTCTTAAAGGGAGTAATTCGCTCACTCTGGGAGCAAATTCTATCCTTTAGGAGAAGTTCCAATTTTGAAAAGGGACGTGATTGATACAGTAGTCTCCCTTTGATGTGCTTAACTTTTTCAGCGTTCTGGCTACGCCATTGTTTGAAACCTGCACAAAATTGCAAAAGTTTCATATTTTGACCATTACACATGTTTGTATACTTTAAAACAAAACCAGAAGTCTAGATAACATTTGGGAAAATCCGTCACAATTCGAGAATTTGAATCATACCTAGGGTGTATATAAGTAGCATTACCCATAGTACTATGTACCAAAAAGCTCCTTTTTGTTAGCCCGAACTGGCGCATGGAAAATTAGTTCTGTTGCATGTGGGTTCATCTCTATCAAAATCGATTATTCTTATTATCCAAAACGTTCAATCAGCAGAATAAATAAAGTTTATGTATTTTTCAATAAAATATCGCTATAGCGACATTTTATTGAAAAAAAAACATAAACTTCATTTATAACCGTTTGATTTGCTGCAATAAAACTGGCGCATGGAAAACTAGTTCTGTAGCATGTGGGTCCAGCTCTATTAAAATCGATTATTCTGATTATCTAAAACATCCAATCAGCAGAATAAATGAAGTTGATGTATTTTTCAATAAAATATAGAAAAAAAACATAAACTTCATTAATAATCATTTGGTTTGCTGCAATGAAGTTTGTTATTGTGTCAACATGGTTTCTGTGACGTCAGCGTCACGTAATATAAAGTCAGCATTACGTTATCACCCGCGTTATCAAAGTAGATCGTAGCTGTACATCAGTGGTCTGATTCCAGGGAGTTTCGTGGATTTGGCCAAAGCAGTTCCGATTGGTCTAGATACTTAAAATACGATTAAGAGTTTTAGTGAAAATGGATCCGTAATACAATTTATAGATTGCACGATCCTTAGGTTTGCACTTAGTCATTTTGTGAGTCTTTCCGTCTGTTAGCAGTTAGTAAAAATGTTTATAACTCTTGAACCACATCGTATATTTTGATCACATTAAGCATTAATATGCATGTCAACATTCTCTAACCACTGGCATTCAACACTACCTACTTTATGGACGACGGTAATGGTGAGCATCAGTCTAGTATGTTGTGGTCAGTTAGTGAAAATCATCATCCCCCTTGTATCTTATTGAATAATTTGGGTCAAATTTTGCATAATAATTTATATTAGCCACTGGTATGCACAACTGTGAAAATGGTTTGTCGACCATCATTTTTGCGGTTGATGCATTTAGTGAAAATGCTGATCCTCCCTCATAAACGGCATGGTATATTTTAATCAAATTTCGCGTACTAATACATTTTAACATTATCGTCTTGACATTGGATGTCTGGTGGTTCATGATTAATCATAGACCAACTCATGTTGTGCATATTACTTCCAGTTGATTGATTAGTTAATCTAGAGTTTTCGAATGCGATTCAGAGATCGCTTAGTTAATCTAGATCAATCAAATACAATTTAGAGAATGTTTAGTGAATCTAGATCCGTCAAATACAATTTTGATATTGTTTAGTTAATTTTTTACAGATGCTCTTTAAGCTGAAAATGCTAAATAAAGAAATATAATTATCATAAAATACAAGTTTTCAGAAAAATCGATTTTCTATTGTTCTCTGATAGAAGCTCTTAAATGTAAACTAAATGGTCAGTTTTTCAGGCACAGCTCAACTGAGCATGAAATTAGAATTGGTCATACTCATAAAGTTAACGTAAAAATGACAATTGTTGGCATATTTTAGAAAGATGAATACAACATCTGAGAGAGCATGCAATTTTTTTATCTATTGTATATCTTATAACAAGTGCATCGTCGACTCATTTATATAATTGTCTCGTGTACGAAAGGAACCATCTCAATTAGACGACTGTTTCGAGTACTAACTAGGTAATTATGCTTTGCTTGAAAGAGAACAAAATGATTTTCAATTATTGGACCCTATCTAGAGGCATGGACAAAACCAGCAATTAGAATGCCACCAGCTAAGGCTAAATAAGATGACTCACTAAAGTGTCTTCAATTTCAGCTGCAAGAAAGAGCGCTCATTTGAGAGTAAACTGTCCAGCAATACCTCAAGTTCGATGTATGGGTAAGTAAAACGAAAACAATAGCTGTTACTTTTGAAAGCCTATGTCACTTTTGGTACTACGTGACAGGTTTGGGCAATTGAATAACTTGAGGGTGGAGGAGGGAGGTATTACAAAAAACTCTTTCGAGAACACAGACATCAAAGGAATATTTTAATTACAGTAAAGTTGACATTTCTCTTTCTTCTTCTTCTCTCTCTCTCTCACACACACTTTCTCCTGACAAAGTTGTTATGTTGAAAATTGAGTTGGTATTTCACCTCCTCTGTTACGCTGACCTTAGGATTTGTCCTTCGTAGGACACCTAAAGCTGCCATGTCAGTAGTGAAACTCAGAAGCTTTCAATAGCTTCATTAGTTGTAACTTGAGACTCGGTTAAATTCATTGTTAGGAAATGAAGTGCTTAAATAATTCATCTACAGCAAACTAATATTTTCTTTTTAAGTGCTGATGTGAAAACGGTGCATCCTTTTTATGTCTGCTGATTATATTAAAAAGTACTCTGGACTATTTTTATGATAGAAGTAAACATACTGAACCCAGAACAGACTGCAACTCATGCAACGTACACACTTTTCTGTTCAGGGTAACATATTATGTAATCAGAAGCATAGCGTGGCTCTGCAGTGCACAATATTTACTAGTTAGACAGAGACAAAAACAGTTGGTGCTAGTCTTCTAAATGCCAAATCGCAATTTTGTTGCAACGGTTTGACTCTATCAGAGGGAAAGATTTAAACCTCTACTTCTCCACTAGAAACCGAAATCATATTTAGTCTACTGAGTCTGCCTGCAAATACAGGGGTTGTGAGCTCGATCTCGGCTTTGCTTGATGCTTTTGTGGAATTGATCATGAAATAATTTTGTCAGATTGTAATTTTTTCACCTTCTTTTAGTAAGCAGGCAGAGGTGCATAGATATTGAAACATATCAAGCGAAAACTTAGTTTGTAGGCCTGGGTGCGCCCATTTTGGTGGACTAAGGGGAGGGGCGTTGGCCAACATTCAATATTTCAGAATATGCTATACGCAGTAACATGGTAGTAAATAGTTTGTCAGAAGGTACACCCTGTAACCTTGCGTTAAGCTATGTTAAATGAAGGCTTCAGTGTATCGTTACAGCTCTACTCCTAGGAAATTTCAATCCTTCGGAACTGAATTCTGCTTATATTTGTGTATCTGATAGAAAGTGTTTTAGTGAATCTATAAATCCTTGATATTGTAAAATGTTTGAAGGGTTGCCATCAATTCTATATCTTACGTGTTCAGGTATATTTCAAAGGGCATGTAAAGTAAATAAGGGTGCAAAGATCAGGAATCGATACAATCAAGTACCATACCTGACCCAGGATACCAATGGGAAAGTGACAGACTCACAGTAGACACCACAAACGAGAGCCAAGAGGTCAGCCCTTTCCCGGCAGGTGACCACAAAGCACATGTAAACAGACGCACACAAAGACATAGCAAACACAAGACAGAACAAAAAAATAAAAGATCCACAAAAGAAGTACCGCCTTGGAATGGTCAGTAAAATTTTTTACTGGAGGGCTTAAACCGGTTTAACGGCGCCAACCTCACCCTTAATTCAGATGTGGATCAAGACACATAGATATTTGGTTTGCATGAAAGACCCCTAACTTATCAATGCATCATCTCCTAAAACATATAAATCAAGATATAGCAAGGAGATAAAGTTGTTTTCCAAGAGATTGGGCATAAAAAAGACAGAAATAGTAGATTAAAAAAAAACTTAATTCATCCCCAAATCCGCACCTGATGCAAGTTTACATCCTTGTTTGGTATGCTGATTTAGGATAATTAGAGCAAAGAGTATAAAGAAGGTCAATTTAGGGTATCAATACATGGCTTGTTATCTGAGTGTAAACAAAAAAGCTACAATTATATTCAGAAAGGCTGAGAGTGTAAGAACACATAATGAAGCATTTGTAATTTTGTTGTATCAAGTAATTTTAATCTAAGGTGCCAATATTCTGCCATTTGTAAAACAAATCATATATTTTAAGCTGCTAATCTAACAATTGTATATTTAGATTCGCCTTAGAAAACTCATTCAAAGTACATTTTATGACATGGAAACAATCAGAGACATTCTCAGTGTTTCAAATAATTTGGGATCTTACGAATAAATTATTGAGCCTGTCATGCTAATCTGTGCAAATTTATGGTACATGTACCTATAAACAGCATAGTGGACCTTTGAAAAGCCAATTCAATCCAGTAGAGGTTCTTACCATACTTTGAATAATTTTTCGATACATAATACTTATAGACAGGAGCGGGGTATATAAGGAAAAATTAGCCTCAGTTTTGGCACTTTCTGACTTGCACTCAAGCTGTGAACATCTCCAGGAGTTATTATCTTTGATTTATCTCAACATGCTCACTAACGTCTACTTTGAACGTGCCGTGCGCTAATGACGCCAGTTGCTTTTATGACTTCATTATGCGTAAATGACCAGCACTGAACTGTCTAAAGACGTTGAGAGTCCCCCACTTTGATTTGGGTCCTAAACCATTTGCCTTATATTAATTGTGTTCCGATATTTAGCTACAAGGGCTATATTGGGCTTGTTATATATTTCTTATTTACTGACGACCTCACATTTATGTTTGAAATTATGATTTTTAATTAAAAATAAAGTAACAATAAATTATTCTTATCTCAATGGGTTTTGAAAAAGATTCGCAAAAAGCCAATATAACTAATTTAATGAGCAGCTATAGCTTTTAAACTAGACAGTTAAATTTCTTTGTTTTTTGTCTATTTCTGTTATAATCAGCTATACTACAAAATTTCAAAGTTTGAAGAAAATTTATTATTTAGAAACAAAAATCGCCCAGTTGTAGGTAGTGACCTTAAGTATCGCAAATCAACGTATTGTTCGTTCTGTTGATAGCGCAAATACCAACAGCTGCATATTTTGTGATAATTGTGGGATTAGTTTTTATTATATATCGATCAGGCGATTCTAATTGACACCATAAGATTAAGTTTTTTACCGAGAACTGACCATTCACGTGGTTTGGTTATCATAATTATACACACCTTTTCTGCAATCTGCACACACATCGGCCAATTCCGTGGAATCAACCTCTGCCATACATAGAGGATCTACTTTTCATGGACTTTGATAACGTGACGTTGACGTCACCGAAACAATGTCAGCACAATAACAAGTTTGATTACAGCGAAACAAACGGTTGCAACATTCCACAATAAATGTCGTAAAAAAGAATATATAGCGATATTTTATGGTAAAAAATAAACTTCATTTATCCTGCTGTTAAAACTTTTCTGATAATCAGATTAATCGATTTTAACAGGGCTGAACCAACGTGTTGCAAAACTTATTTTCACTGCTCCATTTCCGGCGAACAAAATAGATCTTTTTGGTGCATAGTAAAACGCATAATGCTCCTTACATACACCTGAGCCATAATTGGATTCTCGTATTGTGATGGGCTTTCCCGAATAACCATTTCTGGTCTACTGATAAGCAGGGTATTTATAGGAAATATAGAGTATTTTGCATGCAAAATACTTTTATTGGGAATGTTTTATTATCAAAGTCATATAAGACCTTGACTTAACCATCATATGACTAAAATAAATGATATTTGTTAAAAATGCGTTCGTGTTGGTTTAATACGACCATACCAATGCAAACTGTAATTTTTATTAACGAACAGTTTCTTTATTTATGATAGTCATGTTGACGACCTGATAACTAGCCTCAGGCATGGGTTAGAGATGTGTGACCACCTTCAAATGAAAGGTAAGACTTCATTGAATCGGCACACGATTTGCACGCGACCTATTTTTGTCTCTAACTGTCCTGATAGTACTTAGGACATAAAAGTATCAAGATCACAGCACAGTGCCTCGGATGAGTATCGCCCTAGCGACCCCTCGAAGTTTTACACTCTACCACCGAGCCACTGCTCTCCACACAATATGCCATTAGTAGATTCTATACTCTAATTATCCGTAAACAGGGAATTTGACAGACGGTGAATAATCAGATGAAATACAACTGAAAGTGGCATTGCAGCAGGATCTCCACTGTTTGCTAGGACCAAAACGATCTTCAGAGGCATACATACGAACTTATAAATAGAAAGTTATAGCCTGTAGCCCCACAATTTATAAAATGGGCCATCTTGACCTTATTGTAAACGAATCTTGGTCTTAACCCATATAACCCGTATGGAATTTCCCATCATTATCAGTTGAACCAGTCCATATCCGTTTTAAGGGTAACCGTTGTAAGGCTGTACTTTTTATTTTTATCAAAATCATAACGAACTTTCTGTAAACAAACAGTAGAAATCCTGATCAGACGCCGCATTTTGCGGCGTCTGATCTGGTTCTGCACTGTTTGCTGATGTCTCATAAAAGGACGCTAGGCTTAAATGGCTTAAAAGGATTACGATTTGGCCCCGAGGTTATACAAAATCATACTCAACTTAGCTTGCTCATAACTGTTTAAATGCGAATAATTGTTGGCATTTTAACTTCATAAATGTTATAATACCAACAATTCTAGCATTTATTAGCATGATAAATGTAACATCTGAAAGCCTTAAAGCAAGAAATTTCTTTATTTGTCGGTATTTTAGTTTTTATGAGCAGTTGAAATGTCGTGCTCAGTTGAGTTGAGCATGAAAAAAATATAGCCTCATAGCCTGAACTACGTTTCTATTGCAGGTTGCGGATCCAACCCTGCTGATATTGTCTTTTTACTGGATTCTTCGGGATCTGTCAGTACCACCGACTTTCAGAAACAGAAGGACTTCGTCGGTCGTTTCGCCCAATCCTTTGACATTGGTACACGTTACGTCCAGATTGGAGCTGTAACGTTTGCCTCAGCGCCCCATAATGAATTCAACCTGAACACGCACTCGAACAAGAGCGACCTTGTAAGCGCCATCCGGAAGATCGGATACCACAGTGGTGGTACCCGGACCGATTTGGCGCTTAAGTATGTGGCAGCCAACAGCTTTAAGACAGATTCGGGCGACAGAGATGGTGTAGCGAACATTCTGATAGTGATGACGGACGGGGAGTCCAACGAGCCTACACTCACGGTACAGGAAAGCAACAAGCTGCATCAACAGAATATCAAAGTGTTTGCTATTGGTATTGGTAGTGGGGCAGACAGAACTGAACTTGGTCATATTGCATCCGACGCTAAGTACGTGTTCACAGTGCAGAACTTTGATGCTCTCAGCACCCTACAGACAGAGCTGAGGAAAACCGCATGTGCAGGTTTGTGTTTTCTGTTTGTTTGATTTGATTCGTTACGTCCAAGTCAACAATGTTTCAGTCATTTCGGGATGTGTATGTTTGTAACATGGAATTTATAAACGACAAAGACTACCTATAGAATCGACAAATAAATCAGTTTAACAAGCCAATTTGACTTGTCTGCCATTGTCAGTAAAACGATACCATTTTTAATTTTAGGAGTGTTGTGATGACTATGTCCTTCAAATTTTAATAGTAAATTTTGTCAGCAAACAGTGAAAAGCCTGATCAGACACTGCATTGTGTGCACGCTTTCCTATGCCTAAAGACGCTAGGCTCAGAAGGGTTAATATGTAAGTAGTTATCGTGTATGTGACCAGTGGAAACTCAGACGTCAGGACCTTCGTCATACAGAAGGAACATAGATAAAGGCTCAAGTTCAACTTTAGGCATATAGCTCTACTAGGTAGCTGTCCATATGCTTTTGAAGAGTGACTTTTTTTATTTGCGACTAGTACCAAAAGCTCTTGAAATGGCTCAAATATTTAACTTTTTTAAGATGCTTTGTATGCAATATATTAGATATATGCTTGTGTGTTGACCCTCAAATGGCTATTGATGATTTTCAGGTTAAAACATTTTTTTCATTTATTTAATTCCATATCAGGACAATGAAGATGTAAGGGTGTGTTTTGTTTTAGTTTTTATTTATTTATTTAATTTTGGGGCTGGCGGTGTGGGATGGTGGGTTATGCTATTTGTTTTGTTGTTTTTTATGTTTCATTGTTCTTTCTGTTATGTCGTCTGTTTAGAATAATAGGTGGTGTTTCAGGGAATCCAGGATTAAACCTGTGTACAAAGATTTCACAAACTGTTACTGGTTTGTCAGACCTTATATTGACTTATTATCAATAAGTATGTTATAATTATTTCTCTATTTAGCCTTAACATGACAAACAGTTCTGCCGAATTTTAATGTCAGGCCAAACATGTTTGTGACATTATTTTATGATACTAGATTGTACGTCTTTGTTAAAACGAACAGCATCCAAAGTTATCAAATAAACCACAATTAAACCAACCGCAAATACATGTAATCGAATTAACCACAAGCAATCAAATATATCAAATGTATTCCAAATAGACCATAAGTAATCTGATAATACAATTTGTAACCAATCGTAAATAAAATACTGACACTCAAAAAAAGTAAGAATACATATATACGTGTGTTTTTTCTGTGTGTTCTTCTTTTCTTTTTTCTTTTATAATTGTGAACAAGATAGAACACATTTCTTTCTTGTTGGCGCTAAAAAGGTCTAATCAGTTACGCGACTAATAGACACAATTTGTTTGTTGTGATAGTCCAAAAATAGTAAGTGAGTATGATCAGGAAATACCACAATCACAAACTGCAGACAACCCCGTGGCACCGCGAGGAAGAGCCGCTCAACCATCACGAGACAACAGGAAGACAAATTAAGCAAAGCAATCAGCTCTCTCTTCCCCATCAAGATGATTGCAATACTAGAACGGACATAAAGTAACGTACATCAAAACATAGAACAATTACAGACTCCCACAATGGGAGTAACAATAAACAAAAAGTCAACAACAACAGAACCACGGCCTTAGAATGGACAGCAGCCTAAGCCACCGGGGGGCTTAAATGCATTTTACAGGTACCAAATCTTCGCACCAGATTCTGCTATTGTTGAAGTACAAGAAATGTTCAGCTCGCATGGAGGCCTCTAACTAATGCAATGTATCATCATGGAAAACACTCTAATCAAATTAATACTCCATGATGAAACAAAGAAAAGGGCTCATGACTCACAGATAGTCAGAGCTAAAGAAAACCTCAAGTCGAGCCACAGTGGGTCCAGCTTCAGATCAGCATCAGACACCAACCCACCGATTAAAGCTTTACGTCAGAGCCGTCATAGAGTCTGAGGCCTGACCCACCATCGTGCAATTAAACAGGGAAACCATGATAGCTATAAACCGTGATTGGGTTTAAAACTAGGCATGCAGGCTGTCGCATGATATCCAAATTATATCCAACCCTTATATAACGTTTTACTATCTTTTTGAATTGATCACTAAAATTAGGTATTCCAACAATTCGTTTGAATTTATAGACTAAATCACCATAAAATATAGGTTCTGATATGCCTTGTTGCAGAAGAGTTTTTAACCCAATGTTGTATTTTCCAAGTTGTTTAACCACAAAAACGTGTCACGATTTTAAACCCGGCATCGCAGATGTGAATTACCATCTGTATAAACATTGCAGTAGAGGTTTTAGCACACATCAAATATGCGGAATGCCTCCAATTAACATCTGTGCAGACGCCTTCAACGGGGCTAGAAATCAATCCTTTAATCTGAGTCTTTATCAATATCCATACTTTGTATTTGCGAACATCGAAGGTGAAGGCGAAGGCGAGTTTGCGCATATGTACATATTCGTCGTAGCCTTCGTTGCTCAATAAGTGATACATGCAAGTACCAAAATCTCATCTGCCGGCACAACAAGTAAAGCTAATATACTTGTATTTTCAGTCAACATTTATTTGTGTGTGTTTGTTTGATTTTAAACTTAACGTCCCAGTCAACAATTTATCAGCTATATCGGGACGAGACTTTGTGGGTTGCATGACTCAGTACAAAGCAGTGGTTAATGTGTCTAGCTCAAGGGCACGGCGTAGTCATGCCAGTGAGGTTTGAATCTGCAATCCTTCGATCTCGAATCAAGAACCCCCCAACTGAGCCACTGCCCTTCCTTTCATTTTTGATGATAGGCAAACTCTGCAAACAAAAATATTTGAAAGTAAAACGGTTGGCCGACCATTTTGCAAATATGCGCAAACGCCGTATGATTCTGTTTTAGGCATACCTAAGTTCCCAAGTGGAGAGACCATAAATATAAAATCACGCATATGGAGAGTAAGCGAACAAAATAGCAGAAAAAAGACAATATCCCAATTTTATTATAAAATAGTTCTCCCCCAAAAGTCAGAAACAGAATCTCATAATCTGTAAAAAAAGATATTTTTACATGTTTTCCGCCAGAAACTATCAATATTCAGTTGTACTTAACGATATGCTGTTCCAATCATCTCATTTCAACAAACAGATGGAAGTCTTTCAATTGTTTTTCTGAAGAAAATGTAGACAAGTTATCTTTTAAAAATTGGCAAAATGTGAATCAGCTGACTAGACTTTCATTGATGTACATTTAAATTGTTTAACAGACCAGAAAACAAAAACCCTAGTCAAAAAACACCACATAAAAGTTAGAATGAGATTCAACCTTTGATATCACAATGGATAAAAAAGAAACAAATTTTCTTACTTGGTCCAATTTCCTACTTTGCGCAGGAGCGATTCTAGAATGGCTCTGCACAAAGTAAGGATTCCCACCTTGCGCAACCAACTTTGCGCAGGACAATTCTAGAATGGTATTGATTCCTACTTTGCGCAGAACATATACATAACTTAATATCACCTGCATCCAACATAATGCTCAAGGACAGGGTACAATGATATTTGCCTATGATGTAACGTTATGTATACATAATTTAATACCAACTGTTTCCGATATAATGAACAAAGCACAGGATGCAATGACTTTTGCCTATTATACATAATATAATAGCAACTATATCGCATATGATATAAAAGCACACGATACAACGAAGAGTAGACACAACATCTACAAAGCAGTCACCAGGAGGCAGTTAAGGCATTCTATAGAAATATCATATTTTCATTTAAGCAAACAGAGTAGACCCTCATCAAGTAGCTCTTTCAAGAGAAGCCTGATCTGGGTCAACTATGTTTGCAAAATCGTTAAAACGCGTCTCTGTAAGTTCACTGAGGAATTGAGGCCCACCATTTTATTACCAGTACATGTAACGTAACAAACCCTCCACGATGGAACATGGTCCTCTCGAGACGTTATCGACTTAACAAGTGAATCAAATGGCTATAAATATAAAAAAATCTACGATTGAAATGCAACTGAATATCTTTTCTGAGGTTGGTGCCGTAAAACCAGTTTAAGCCCTGTAGTAAAATATTTTTACTGACCGTTCCAAGCTTGTACTTCTTTTGTGGATCATTTAGACCAAACCGCTGCTTGTTTAACCTTTGAGTGCACCCACACATATAAACCAACCTTCAAACCATAAAACAACCCTAACTCACTCCTGGGAAAGCCAAGGAACAGTCGCAAAAGTTTTACAGGAGTGTTGTAGTGAAGACACTCACCTTGTATCCAGGGGTAATAAGTTCTATCGGTGGCCCCAACAATCTGATGGAAAAATAATATAAGCCGTGGCGCATCTTCTGAAATGCTTAAAACCAGATGCACCGCAGTTTATGTTTCAGGTGATTCTGTACTTAAAATTTCAGAGTATATAAAATAACGTTGCGCAACATTTTAATAAATCAGAAAATTGCTGTAATTTCAACTAAAAATGGAATATTATTATATTAGGTTTCAACACAATACAAGATTTGTGAACACTTTTCTTTCCATCGGTTTGACGTGTTAGGTAAACATTTGGTGTCATCAAATTTATGAAAAATGTAATTGAGAATTTGATTTTAATTTAATAATGACGCCAATTGTTTAGTGTAACACCAGTCAAGGCGACGAAACGAAAACTGTGGATGTAGACGTCTCTTCATGACGGTGCAGTGTGTGACTGCTATGTGTTGGCAGAAGCTTTTTGTACCTACGTGTACGCAAATACGCATGTGCATACAACTTGACGATGCAAGTATAGAGTTTTAGCTATTCAATTTGACTTTTGAAAGAAAAAATACAGTGTTTATGTTGCGTGTTCTTAGAGCTCATTTTAACACTGTGAAATGCTCTAAAACAACTTTCCAAAATAGGAACAAACCCCTATCTCCATACAGGGAAAGCATCTACCCTCCCCTTCCAGAGTGTGTACTCTATAAAATGCCTTAGGAACGCGCCTGATACTTATATCTCAAGCAAGAGCTTTTGCTCAGGTGAGATCTCTCCCAATGAGTATTATGTACCAGTCGGTTTGCAACCACGCACCCAGTCCCCTGACATGGGGGGTGGATATACGGGCAAATGTGTCGTGATTTAATTTGTTGCATTGTCCCCTTAGTGTGGGGGAAATGTGGGCATTTGATATACAAAAGCAAACATGACAGTACAAAATAAAACAATACAGACGGCGGAGAAAACTGCCATGGTTTTAACAAAAGTCAAAGTCCCCGCTAATCTTTTGTTAGAAATGAGTAGTGCATAATTTCAAGTCCTCGTAAGGGCCAAGGAGAAATCTGAATTGCCTAGTCGTTTAGTACATGAAGGATCAAAACAAGATGCGGACTTTTATGCTTGGATATCATGTCTGCTCTATATCTTCTTTACATTCGAAGGATTTTCAATACATTTTATTCAATATTTTCCTCAGTTAGATTATGTGCAATACACAAAGTTCTATAAACATGCAGCTTTGTTTCAATTACTGTGGTTCACCTCTCATGATATGGATTATGAGCTAGCACAGGTTGCAAACCCCTTATGTGTTTCCGCTGTCCATTAACCTTAGCTTGATGAAATATTGACGCAAGAAATAATCATTTTGAACACCGAAAAATTGAATTTATTTACTTGCAAGTACAACCAGTGAACGCATATTGAACAAGAAATATCTTTAAAAAGGATATTCGGCTGCATTTTTAAATGTAAAATTTATTTTTCTGTACGTGTTTTTATACTTATAAACAAGTGAAATGCCACCGTGCGGCATTTCATTAGGCTATGCACTGTGTGTTAAGATAAAAAAAAGTCATAATTAATACACACTCAGGTAAAAGATAAAAGCATTCAGCTATTCAAAGGGATTATATCTCTCTAATTACGAACAGTTTGAAAGCAAAGATACCCCAAAATGGAACAACGGTGTTGCATACTACAGTAGAACTTTAATGGCTCAAACAGACTTGGGACCATGAAAAAAGTTCTAGCCAAGAGTAGTTTCAGTCATCCAGAGTGGATTGTGCCTAAAATGACCTGTAGGGACCATGTTGATAGTTCTAGCCAGCCCAGGTGAATGAGCCATCAGAGTTTGAGCCATTGAAGTTCTACTGTAATATCCTGGTTCAGATGACCAGAGCTATCATGTCAAGTAAAGTAAGACCAATCACTGTCCAAACTGTTTTAACAACAAAATAGGAATCTACTCCCACCACATCCGACCTTTAGTGTTGTTTATGCTGTTGTTGATGTATTGTGTGTTGTAACTACCATTGTATGAGGGGGTTTGTGCTTTGTACTCGTTTTTAATGTAAAATGGAGTGTCCTTTCTAGTTTTGGAATTATCTTGCTGAATAAAAGAGTGGGCTAATTGTTTTACTTTAATTGCTTACTTGCTGATGTGCATAGGTCCAGATAAGCATAGCTTTTGCGCCTACATGCATTTTGACTCATATAAAACCCTAATCTGTTGGCTTGGTGGAGAACTATTATGATATGCGTGAGCTATGAAGCATTCCATTACAGAATGGACAGCAACCTAGGCCTAGTAAAGTATGCTTTATACGCTGTCTTGTGAGATATGGTTGTTTCAATTCTTGGTTATAGTTTTTATAACTTAATGCTGGATTTTTATTAGATTATCAATTGACTGAGTAATGAAAATATGTTTCAGTTGAAGGATATGACAGTATTCACAAAAACAATCACATTTTGTTATACCAAACCTATGGTTTTATCTGTCTTCATTTTTACACAGATTGTCCTGAACTGGCTAATATCACAAATGGTAAAGTAACAACAGATAATGGAAGATCAACAGGGCAGATAGCGATATACAGCTGTGATGCAGAGTACGACCTAGTTGGCGATTCCGAAAGAATTTGCTTGGATACTGGCAGATGGAGTGCAAGTGAACCTAGTTGCACTTTGAAAAGTAGGTAATGGTAGATGAGCTACTACCAACAAAATAACTTGAGCGCAACATGAGATTTCTAACAATGTGTTATGTTGGAATAGCAAAGGCTCAGATCAACCTGCACATACAAGCAGTCTGATCAGAGCATTTTCTAGTCGCTTGAATATTCTATGACTCATAGGCTACTGACCGAACATCATTTATAATTTCTAAACTTAAAAGGAGGCTGCACAGGCTTGAATTAGTCTACACTTGTCAAAATGTCACATTGTTGGAAATCACGTCACAGCTCTTTTTTATTTGCTAGTGCCGTTGTTAAAACTGTCCGAATGTCACTGTCTAGGCTAAAGACGAGTACCATGGCTATCTACTAAGTACCCTTTTATTTGAACACTGATTGGACTTGGCAAATGTAAAAACTGGCTGGAATTGTTGCAAAACATGCAATCTACTTATTTTAGATGCCCCTGAGAAGTTGTAATGTATTATACCATGTCCTGCCTCTTAATGTGTTGGTACTCGTGGTCTATCTGTCTTCATACATTGAGGGTTAATTGGTTTGATGTCTTTAGAGATTTTTTAACTCACAAACACCCTGTCCTACCATTATTGATATGTTAGAAGCATTCCAGTCCTTGTTTCCTTGGTTTAAAGCGTGACCAAGAAACGCTACAATCACAGACTCACGTTAATCCTATGTACTGTTAGAAGGAGACACAAAACACTAAAAGCCACACGATGACAAGAAAGATATAGATAGAAGTCAAGCAACCTGCTCTCTCTTCCTCATCAATATGATTGACAACCAGAGCGAATGATGGGGTTTGAATATATATATCGCGTCTTATTTAACCTTAAAGTCTGATGTTATTAGAACACAAAAATTGTTTAGCTAGCACAGAGGTTTACTGCTTTATTTTTAGGTGTAGCGCTTACTTTATATGAGTTTTGCTTACATTGCTCATGCATTCCAACACTGGATTGTGCACACTCAGTGGTTGCCAAATGAAACCTTTTATGTTTTAATTTTTTGTAAGACGTTAGCTTTCCAAAGAGTTAGGATGAGTTTGCTGTTTTTTTCCTGTTAACCCTTTCCTTCATAAATATTCAGCCTAAGCTCTTCCCACTGCGAATAATCATACAAATGAGCAGCGACATGTGACATGTGATTTCCAACAATGTGGTATTTTGACAAGTGAAGACTCAGACGAGCCTGTGCAGCCTCCTTTTAAGCTTAGAAACTGGAAATGATGTTGAGTCAGTAGTTTAGTATTCATAGAATATTCAAGCGACGAACAAAGGCTCTGATCAGACTGTGCGTATGCGCAGGCTGGTCTGAACCATTGCTGGTCACACTTACCACATTTTTCGAAATATCTCATGTTGCGATTCAAATAAACTTTCGTGTTTAAAAATAGAACAAACAAATTACTTGTCAGATTAACTTGTGTAGGACCTATCTAAACATATTTCCATTAGCAACACAGGGTAAATCCTGATCAAGCAGTTCTTACAAGAGCTGCCTGATCTGTGTCTGCCCTGTTTACAAAAGCGTTAAAGTTCCTATGAGGTGAAAAGGGTTGAAGTTTTTTGTTTTTCTTCAGAATGCCCAGCCCTGAATGCTTTAGAGCATGGCGTGGTGAAAAATGATGGAGGTATAACTGTAGGACAGCAAGCAACATATGAATGTAATGAAGGTTACAATTTGATTGGAGAGTTCAAACGGATATGTCAACTCAATTCTACATGGAGTGGGGAAGAGCCAGTGTGTACTGCAAAAGGTAACCATCGTATTAAACTCTTTCAGTTTTTAATCACTACTAAACGTCGTGTGATGTGCTTCTGTTGGTACTTCTTAAGCCTTTCTGTAGTGAACAGGGTGCATCCATATTAGACTGCTCCTAAAGGACCAGTCAGTTCTTGTCCACCTTGTTTGTATGTTTGCACAAATTAGTCCTTGATGTAAACAGCTACATACAGCAGACAACTTCATTCTTCATCTTAAGAAATCTCGCAGCAAATTTAATGAGTGTTTTGAGGGTCATTTTTACTTATTTACATAGCAATTAATAACATATTTGGGAAAACTTTGGAAGGTAAATCATATTTGTCTTTAAACGAAGTTTAAAAACGTGCCATGCTAGAGACTATAGCACAATTTACACATGTGCACAGACTTGTTATGTTGACCAGATAATATGTTGACAGTTCGATCTTTTTTTAGATTTGAGGTTCCATGGAGTCTCTATTAGCTAGAGCAGGCTGTTTTGTGTTTTAACTGTACGACCCTTAGGTTTACACTTTAATCACTATGTAAATCTGTCTGTCTGTTAGCAGTTTGTGAAAATATTCATAACTCATGAACTACATTGTATATTATGATCTTATTTTTAAATGCTAATATGCATGTTAACATTCCCTAACCACTGACATGAGAAACGACCTTTTTAGATGGATGAAAGTATGCTGAACATCATTCCAACTTGTTGTCGTTAGTAAGTAAAAATCCTCATTACTCCTGAACCTTATTGGATATTTGGATCATATTTTGAATACTTTTTTATTGATACTGTCCAACCACTGGTATGCTAAATGGTGACTAAGGTTTGCCAAGCATCACGTTGGCGGTTCGAGGTATTTTAGTAAAAATGCTCATAACTCTTGAACCAAATTTTTTTGAGACTGTGAAAATTATGCCATTTCAAAATGACCAGTAGATCTTGCACAGACAAAGTCAGAGTAAAGGTACCTTTATTTCAAAAAGTCACACTTTTTACTGTGATATAAAATATTCTACAGATATGCTATCCATTTATATTTTAATTAGTTTGACGCTGTTAATAACAGCTGTGATATAAGATAAAAATGAATTAAAAGTTTTGTGACAATTGAAATCTCCATTTCTCTTCTACTTTAACATAAAGGCAGCCACTATCAGCATCTTAAAGTGTTTTAGCTTTAACCATGCAATTTTATATCAACTTTGCATTGCTTTGTACCCTTTATTATCTGTGGCACTGTATTGAAATTTTCAGCGATTATTTAAAATAAATAGGCTTTACTGTTTTATTTAAAAAATCAAAATTATCTTTGGCATATGCCATTTAAATGACCTTTAAATTTTCACGATAAAACCAGACATGGACACTAGTCTTGAAAGAATAACTTTAAAAAAATGTCTGATCGGGCTGTATAGTGTTTGGTCTAACATGTTTACATAAAATAAAAAAAATACAAATATATTACAATGTGCAGTTGATTATTTTCGAAAATATGGAAATATGGAGAATAAGCTTTTTTTAAAAATCATAAAAATCGTTTATAAGCAAACATTCTGGAGTCAGCTAGACGGGTTTGAAATCACCTGTACTACAATTCAACAAAAATGCAATCAAAACCCTTATTTTCTCCAAAAATTTGATTTTTGCATTTTTGAATCCTAAAATTGTGAAGTGATAGAAAACTCTTTTAAAGCACCACTTAACTTAAGTCCATTTAAATGCACATATTTGTGCAAAAAATCATTTCAATAACGTTAGCGCTAAGTCTGAAAAATAAAATTGAATAGTGGCCACTTAGAACTTCGTTTCAGTGTAATTTTGAGGCTTAATTTACTGACTGATGTCTAATTGTAAGGTTGTCACTTTACCATTGGTATCCTGGGTCAGGTGTGGTGCTTGATTGTAACGATACCTGTTTAAAATGTCCATTACCTGGATTCGTTTATGTTTTTGTTTACAACGATTCTCATTTATCTTTGAACCGACTGTACATGACATTTCGATGCTATCACATCAGAGAGAAGTGGATGCCAAGAGTGTTTACTGCTAGGATGGATATACGTGAAGACTGACCAAAAATTGAAAAATATTTCGGCATGGGCATTTATTAAAAGTAAGAAAGATGGCAAAGATCAGTAAACTATACAATCAAGTACCACACCTGACCCAGGACACCAAATGGGAAAGCAACAAAAAATATGTCATTTTTTAAAATTAGATAAGTACTGAAAGCTCTTGTGCTTGTCCATATGGTTTGTTAAAGCAGAGACAGTTTATTTTGCTGCAAACAATATATGACACTTTCATTGGCAGAGTCAAACTTTTTAGACCTAGATCATATGACACAGAACACAGCATTTGTTAAGGATTTATCATGTTTGCTTACAGAGTGTTCTTATGGAATTTGTCTCAAATATAAATTTCCACATACAAACCCTAAAATTTGAAATGGACTCACCAAATTGATGATGAAAGCTCATCCAGCTTAGCCATTTAAGCATAGTGTCATTATAGGGGATATAGTCAAACAGTGCACCACAGGATACAGTGTCTGATCAGAATTTTTACTGTTTGCTTACGCCATGTTCTAGAAAAATAAGGAAAAATGCCCCTCTACTACCCTTTAAATGAAAGTAGACTGGTAAAATTGATAAAATGTGGAAAAATTATTCAGTTAAATGAATATATTTAAATGAAAGTAGAATCTCTATAATTTAAAGTCTTTGGAACTAAAGGTACTATTTTGAGCTATTAGAAGTTCGACTTATATGGAGATATACTTAAAATTTGCATTCCCAAAAATAATTATCATTCAGATATTCATCTATCAAATATAATGTTTTGAGCATGTATAATGAACTTCTTTTACGCACCAAAATATGTGTTTCTACAGACACTCATAAGTATCAAAGCTCCTTTCTTGGTGTCCAGTGTGTCCATATTTATTTTGAATTAAGAGTATTTCGAATTTCAAAGTTTGAAATTTTCGAAGTTTTACTGTTTGCTTGTTTTGAATAGAGTGCCCAGCCCTGATGCATCCTGACCACGGTACCGTGGAACCTTATAACAGTACAGTACCATTCCCAGAATCAGCCAGGTACACATGCGATGATAGCTACTCTATCACTGGAGACAGTACAAGAACATGTCAAAGTCATGGAGGTTGGGATGGAAGTGAACCTTCTTGTAAAGAGATAGGTACAGTAAATTCGGCAATTTTTGTGAGATTTTCTATCGCCAATTGCGTTAAAACACATATTTGTGAAGTAAAAGACATAAATAGCAGCAAACATTTTGACCTTAAACACATCCTGACCTCTGGGCTAGATTGCAAGTTCAGATATTGAAACTGTACAGATAATCTTAATTTTTATTTTAATTAAGCACTGAAAAATAGTCTGTAGGCTTTTGACTATGATCTGTGTGATACCAGAGGTGCACTTAGGAGTTGGTGAAACTTGATTCATGTTTTGGGATTAATAGGTTTCTCTTAAATAACCTTTTGATCTGTGAAATCAATTCAACAGATTTGCCTTGTTTGACTTGTAAGGCAACACATCTGATTTTGGGGGGTTCTATTCTTATATAAACTTTAGTTTGTTTCAGAGTAAGTTTTGATATCATATGATAACTAGAATCTAACATTTGTTCTCCTGCATTATTGAATTTATTACACTTCATGTGAAAAAGACATAAAATGCTAGGCAAGCCATGAATTTATATCTTTTTTCCAACTTGTTAAATAAAATCAATAAAACACAAGCACTCATGTCAGATCCTATATAAATTTGATTTTAGTCTGTCCAACCTTAACTTACCCTGAGAATGGAGTGGTAACACAAGATTCAGGACTAGGGATTGGAAAGTATGCCATACACATATGCAATTCAGGCTATGCTGTAAGTGTTAACCAAATACCACAATGTCAAAACAGTTTTACATGGAGTGGTGCAATCCCTATTTGCACACTTGGGGTAACCGGGTTATGCTTTTTTTTCCTTTTTATCCTTTCCTTCTTGAATATTCAGCCTAAGCTCTTCCCACTGTGAATAATCATACAAATGAGCCGTGACATGTGATTTCCAACAATGTGGTATTTTGACAAGTGTAGACTCAGACGAGCCTGTGCAGCCTAATTTTAAGTTAAGAAACTCAAAATGATGTTCAATCAGTAGTTTAACATTCATAGAATATTCAAGCGACTAGAAAAGGCTGTGATCAAACTGTGCGCATGCGCAGGCTGGTCTGAGCCTTTGTTGGTCACACATTTTTGGAAATCCCATGTTGCAGCTCAAATAAACTTTCCTAATCGAGCATAGAATGAACAAATTACTTGTCAGATTCACTTGTGTACGACTTCATCTAATCATATTTCCATTAGCAAACAGGGTAAATCCTGATCAAGCAGTTCTTACAAGAGCTGCCTTATCTGGGTCTGCCCTGTTTACAAAAGCGTTAAAGTTCGTCTCAATGTGGTGAAGGGTTGAAGTTTCTTGGTTTTTTTTCTTCTTCAGAATGCCCAGCCCTGAATGCTTTAGAGCATGGCACGGTGAAAAATGATGGAGGTATAACTGTTGGACAGCAAGCAACATATGAATGTAATGAAGGCTACAATTTGATTGGAGATTTCAAACGGATATGTCAACTCAATTCTACATGGAGTGGGGAAGAGCCGGTGTGTACTGCAAAAGGTAACCATCCTATTAAACTCTTTTAGCTTTTAAACACTACTTAACGTCACGTTTTGTTAGTTTGTTTGTTTTGTTGCTTTACGTTCCAGTTAACAGCTAATGTCATCATGGGATGGTCAGTTCATTCAACTACACTTTTTCCTGGGCAAGCTTGAACAAGCGGTTAACCAGTATTTCATGCACGTACTTGCGCCTGTAACTGACAACAACCCTTCTTGAATGATTCATTCAGCGGAAGGTAGGAGAATAACCAAAGAAATTATTTCATGATCAATCCCCACGAAAAAATGGGACTTGGCTGGGATCTACTTTGCGACCCCTGGATCTACTGTCAGACAAGCATCTGTAGCCAGACACATTACCGACTGCACTATGCAGCATGTAAAAAATGTCACGTGATGTGCTTCTGCTGGTACTTCTAAAGCCTTTCTGTAGTGAACAGCCTGCACCCATATTAGATTGCTACTCAAGGACCAGTCAGATCTTGTCCACCTTGTTTGTATGTATGCAAAAATTAGTTCTTGATGTAAACAGTTGAGCCACATTGTATATTTCAAACAAATTGCGCAAACTACTACACTTAAACATGTTTTGCCTATATGTGGGTCATATATTGTCTGCGCTTATTCAGAGATAATTGTGGCTGCATTTCTTGAAACAATAAATTTTAATAACCAGACGATATATAATCTTAAGCCAATGATTTCAATTCAACTTCTCAAAGCCTACGTGGATGCATAAAACTAGGCGTATTTGTCTGCTCTATATGCCCGAGGCAGGGGCCGCACTGCGCTGGCTTTAGAACCAAAAATAGTAGTAGTTAGCTCAGCTTGAATCTTTTATGTTGTCTACCCCAATGCTGTTACAGTATGGATCCTGCTTTCGTGTGAAGCAATCCATCTACCTTGATAGATATATTGAAACAATCAGTTTGGTTATTCGAAAATTGCTTTCAATCTAAATGCGGTGAATTTCATTCTAATGAGCAAACATTCGACGTGGGTCATGCATAATACTGTCACATGACATTATTACAGAATATTTTATAGCTTAAACTATGTTGCACTTAAAAATAACCCTTAGAGCGCTAATAACATTGAAAATAACATGCTTGCATCGTCTGCTGAAAAGTTTTAGTAGCCTTTTTGACAAACAATGTAGACCCAATAATTTTTTATTAAAATAATGCTGATTGTTATATTTATGACAATAAAACGTTTTAAATGGCATTGCAAAACTTTTGCGTATAAGTTTACACTGAAACAAAATTAAAGGTGGCCACCATAACATTTTTGCGCCTGTTAAGAAAGTAAACATCGCTCTTACAAAATTTTAATTCCATAAAAATATTCAAGGCTTTTTCGAGACTCTGAAAATTATTCAATTTCAAAATGACTGGTAGATGTTGCACAGACGAAGTCAGAGTAAAGATACCTTTATGTCAAAAAGTCTCACTTTTTATATTGATATAAAATATTCCTCAGATATGTTATCCATTTATATTTTAATTAGTTTGAAGCTGTTAATTAGAGCTGTGATATATGATTAAAATGAATCAAAAGTTTCGTGACAATTGAACTCTCCTTTTCTCTTCTATGTTAACATGAAGGCAGCCACTATCAACAGCTCAATCAAAGAGTTTTAGCTTTAACCATGCAATTTATATATCAACTTTGCATTGCTCTGTATGCTTTATAATCAGTGGCACGGCATTGAAATTTTCAGCAAATAATTTATTATTAATAGGCTTTATTGTTTTATTTAAGAAATCAAAAATATCCTGTGCACATGCCATTTGAATGACCTTTAAAATTTCAAGATAAAACCAGACGTGGACACCAGTCATGAAGAATAACTGTAAATATGGGCTGATCAAGCTGTATTGTGTTTGGTCTAACATGTTTATTTGAAAAAACAAATACCATGATATTAGTAAGTGCAGTTGATTATTTTCGAAAATATTGGAAAATTAGCTTTTCTTAAAAAATCATAAAAAATCGTTTATAAGCAAAAAATCAGTAGTTTGGTGTTTTTTCAAAGTAAGAAAGATGGCAAAGATCAGGAATTGATACAATCAAGCTCCACACCTGACCCAGGATACCAATGGGAAAGTGACAACGTCACAATAGACATCACAAATGAGAGCCAAGAGGTCAGCCCTTTCCCAGCAGGTGACCATGAGGCATCAACAAACAGACGTGCATGAAAGCATAACAAAACAAGACAGAAGTTATATAAATGATCCACAAAAGAAGCATCGCCTTGGAACCGTAAGTCAGTTAGATGGGTTTGAAATCACCTATGCTTCAATTTGATGAAAATGCACTCAAAGCCCTTATTTTCTTCTAAAAATTGATTTTTGCTTTTTTGAACCCAAAAATTGTGAATTGATAGAAAACTCTTTCAAACTACCACTTAACTTTAGTCCATTGAAATGCACATATTTGGGCAAAAATTCATTTCAATAACGTTAGCGCCCACTTTGAAAAATAAAATTGAAAAAGTGGCCACTTAGAACTTCGTTTCAGTGTAATTATAAGGCTTAATTTACTTACTGATGTCTCGTTGTGAAGTTGTCACTTTACCATTGGTGTCCTGGGTCAGGTGCAGTGGTTGATTGTATCAATTCCTAATATTTTGCTCTTTTTATTACTTTCAAAATGCATGTCAAACGAAAATAAGTTGAGGTGTAAAACATCAAGTACTTTATGGGCATGTACAGATGTTTCAAATATACATAATAATATGATTGATAATTTTCATTGAAAAAGGTAAATTACAGTAAATGTATTACTGCAGTTTGAGGCAGGTAATTATATAAACCTGTATAAAATATCCATTACCTGGATTAGTTAATTTTTTGTTTGCAACGATTCTCATATATCTTTGAAACGACTGTACATGGCATTTTGATGCTATCACATCAGGGAGAAGTAGAAGCTAAGAGTGTTTACTGCTAGGATGGATATACGTGAAGACTGAACACATATTGAACAGTATTTCTGCATGGGCATTTATTTAAAGTAAGAAAGATGGTAAAGATCAGGAAACGATACAATCAAGTTCCACACCTGCCTTAGGACACTACATAGGAAAGCAACAAAAATTCATCATTTTTAAACTTTAGATAATTACTAACAACTCTTGTGCTTGTCTAATTGTTTGTTAACGCAGAGAGAGTTTATTCTGTTGCAAGCAATCATTTGCACTGTCACTGGCAAAGACAAACATTTTAGACCTAGATCATATGATACAGAACTCAGCATTTGTTCAGGATTTACCCTGTTTGCTTACAGAGTGCTCTTATGGAATTTGTCTCAAATATAAATTTCCACATACCAACCCTTAAATTTGAAATGGACTGAACCAATTGATGATGAAACTCATCCAGCTTAGCCCTTTGAGCATAGCGTCCTTTATAGGGAACATAGGCAAAAAGTGCGCCACAGGATACAGCGTCTGATCAGAATTTTCACTGTTTGATTACCCTATGTTCTATTAAAATAAGGAAAAACGCCTCTCGACTATCCTTAAAATGGAAATAGACTCGTAAAATTGATAAGAGTCAGAAATTTTATTCAGTTAATTGAGTATATTTAAATAACGGTAGAATCCCCATTTATTCAAAGTCTTCAGACCTAGAGGTACTATTTTGAGTTATCAGAAGTTTGACTTATATGGAGATTTACTTAAAATATGCATACCAAAAAAACATTATCATTTAGATTTTTTCCTATCAAATATAATGTTTTGAGTTTGTATAATGAACTTCTTTTACGCACCAAAATAAGTGTTTCTACAGACACTCATAAATATTAAAGCTCCTTTCTTGGTGTCCAGTGTGTCGATATTTATTTTGAATTGAGAATTTTTTGAACTTTCAAAGTTTGAAATTTCGAGGTTTTACTGTTTGCTTGTTTTGTATAGAGTGCCCAGCCCTGATGCATCCTGACCATGGTACTGTGGAACCTTATAACAGTACAGTACCATTCCCAGAATCAGCAAGGTACACTTGCGATGATAGATACTATATCACTGGAGACACTACAAGAACATGTCAAAGTCATGGAGGTTGGGATGGAAGTGAACCCTCTTGTAATGAGATAGGTACAGTAAATTCGGAAATTTTTGCGAGATTTTGTTTTCCCGATTTGCGTTAAAACATATATTTGCGAAGTAAAAGATAAACATAGCAGCCAACAGTTTGACCTTAAACACACCCTGACCTCTGGGTTAGATTGAAAGGTCAGATATTGAAATTGTACAGATAATTTTATTTTTTATTTAACTAAGCACTGAAAAATAGTTGATAGGCTTTTAACTATGATCTGTATGATACCCGAGGTGCACTGAGGAGTTGGTGAAATTGGATTCATGTTTTGTGATAGGTTTCTCTACAATAACCCTTTGCAGGGTGATATAAATTCAACAGATTTGCCTTGTTTGACTTCTGTTTTGTAAGGCAACACATTGGATTTTCTAAGTTTCATTCTTAAATAAACTTTAATTTGTTTCAGAGTGAGTCTTGCATGCTTAACCATATATCCCATTGTTGGTCATTACTGTACATATAGAAATGAAGTATAGTGTACAAGCCAGAGAACCGTTTACTATCTTATAACGTCCAGTCTGGGAGTGAAATAACGCCATGCACTAAAATAAAAAAAACACTAGCGGTTTACAGATTTTCGGGAAACGCTCTGACGTCCATAAAAACGTTGACAACATAATGACAAAATAATCCCTTTTATACACGAAATGAGATTTTAAAGTTTTTTTTATGTCATATGATGAATAGAATCCAACATTTTTTCTCCTGCATAATTGAATTGATTAAACTTCTTGCTAAAAATAGATTAAATGCTCGCCAAGCCATGCTTTTATATCTTTTTTCCAACTTGTTCAATAAATCAATTAAACACAAGCACTCATGTCAGATCCTCTATATGTTTGATTTTAGCCTGTTAAACCTTTAATGGCCATGAGAATGGAGTTATAACACAACATTCAGGACCAGGGATTGGGAAGTATGCCATATACATATGTAATACTGGCTATGTTCTAAGTGGTACCCTGTACGGCAATGTCAAAAAAATTTTACATGCTTGGTGCAATTGCACACCTCGGGATATCTGGGGTATACTGTTTGTTACTGTTAACCCTTTCCTTCATGAATACTCCGCCTAAGCTCTTCCCACTGTGAATAATCATACATGTGAGCCGCGACATGTGATTTCCAACAATGTAGTATTTTGACAAGTGTAGACTCAGACAAGCCTGTGCAGCCCTCTTTGAAGCTTAGAAACTCAAAATGATTTTCCAATACTAGTTAAACATTTATAGAATTTTAAGTGACTAGTAAATGCTCTGATCAGACTGTGTGTATGCGCAGGCTAGTGTAAGACTTTGCTGGTAATTCATACCACATTACAGGAAAACTTGTGCTGTGGCTCAAATATACGTTGGTGTTTGAACATAGAACAAACAAATAACTTGTCAGATTTACTTGTGTGGGACTTCATCTAATCATATTTCAATTAGCAAACAGGATAAATCCCAATCAAGCAGTTCTTATAAGAGCTGCCTGGTCTGGGTCTGTCCTTTTTACAAAAACGTTTAAGTTCGTCTATATGGGGTAAAGGGTTGAGTTGTTTTGTTTTTCTTCAGAATGCCCAGCCCTGAATGCTTTAGAGCATGGCACAGTGAAAAATGATGGAGGTATAACTGTTGGACAGCAAGCAACATATCATTGTAATGAAGGCTACAATTTGATTGGAGAGTTCGAGCGGATATGTCAACTCAATTCTACATGGAGTGGGGAAGAGCCAGTATGTACTGCAAAAGGTAACCATCGTACATGTATTTAACTCTTTCAGCTTTTAATCACTACTAAACGTCGTGTGATGTGCTTCTGCTGGTACTTCTTAAGCCTTTCTGTAGTGAACAGGGTGCATCCATATTAGACTGCTCCTAAAGGACCAGTCAGTTCTTGTCCACCTTGTTTGTATGTATGCAAAAATTAGTCCTTGATGTAAACAGCTACATACAGCAGACAACTTCATTCTACATCTTAAGAAATCTCGCAGCAATTTTAAAAGTGTTTCGGGGGTCATTTTTAATTATTTACATAGCAAATGATAACATATTTGGGAAAACTGTGGAAGGTAAATCATATAAACCGTAGCACAATTTACACATGTGCACAGACTAGTTATGTTGACCAGATAATATGTTAAACGTTCGATCTTCTTTTAAATTTGAGGTTCCATTAAGTCTTTATTAGCTAGAGCAGGCTGTTTTGAGTTGTAACTGTAAGACCCTTAGGTTCACACTTTAATCACCATTAAAATCTGTCTGTCCGTTAGCAGATGGTGAAAATATTCATAACTCATGAACTTCATTGTATATTATGATCTTATTTTTAAATGCAAATATGCATATTAACATTCCCTAACCACTGGCATGAGAAACGACCTTTTTTGATGGATGAGGGTATTCTGAACATCAGTCCAGCTTGTTGTCGTTAGTTAGTAAAAATCCTCTTTACTCCTGAACCTATATATACCTAATTTAATTATCCATTACCTAGATTATTTCATTTTATTTTGTTTATAACGATTCTCATATATCTCTGAACCGACTGTACATGACATTTTGATGCTATTACATCAGAGAGAAGTGGATGCTAAGAGTATTTGGGCATGGGCATTTAGTAAAAGTAAGAAATATGGCAAAGATCAGGAAACGATACAATCAAGTACCACACCTAGCCCAGGGCCCCACATTGGAAAGCATCAAAAATATGTCTTTTTTGAACTTTGGATAAGTACTGAAAGCTCTTGTGCTTGTCCATATGGTTTGTTAACGCAGGAACAGTTTATTCTGCTCCAAACAATCTATGGCACTTTCACCGGCAAAGGCAAACATTTTAGACCTAGATCATATGACATATAACTCAGTATTTGTTCAGGATTTGCACTGTTAGCTTACAGAGTGCTCTTATGGAATTGGTCTTAAATATAAATTTACATATACCGACCCTTAAATTTGAAATGGACTCACCCAATTGATGATGAAAGCTCATTCAGCTTAGCCCTTTGAGCATACTGCCCTTTATAGGGGACATAGGCAAAAAGTGCGCCACAGGATACAGCGTCTGATCAGATTTTTTACTGTTTGCTTACGCTATATTCTATCAAAATGAGGAAAAACGCCTCTCAACTACCCTTAAAATGGAAGTGGACTGGTAAAATTGTTAAGAGTCAGAAATTTTATTCAGTTAATTGAGTATCTCTAAATAACAGTAGAATCCCCATTTATTCAAAGTCTTTGGACCTAGAGGTACTATTTTGAGTTATAAGAAGTTCGACTTATATGGAGATTTACTTAAAATATGTATTCCCAAAAATAATCATCATTCTGATTTTTTTCTATCAAATATAATGTTTTGAGTGTGTATAATGAACTTCTTTTACGCACCAAAATATGTGTTTCTACACACACTCATAAATATTAAAGCTCCTTTCTTGGTGTCCAGTGTGTCAATATTTATTTTGAATTAAGAGTTTTTTGAACTTTCAAAGTTTGAAATTTCAAGGTTTTACTGTTTGCTTGTTTTGTATAGAGTGCCCAGCCCTGATGCATCCTGACCATGGTACAGTGGAACCTTATAACAGTACAGTACCATTCCCAGAATCAGCAAGGTATACTTGCGATGATAGATACTATATCACTGGAGACACTACAAGAACATGTCAAAGTCATGGAGGTTGGGATGGAAGTGAACCTTCTTGTTATGAGATAGGTACAGTAAATTCGGAAATTTTTGAGAGATTTTATTTTCCAGTATTGCATCAAAACATATTTTTGTAAAGTAAAAGACAAACATAGCAGCAAACATTTTTACCTTAAACACTATGGAATAAAATCTTCGCCGATACTCTGTGCATACAAGTTTGTTTTTGTATGTTGGTAATCTCATTTTACTTTGTAAATTGTGTCATTATATCATGCAAATTGCCATTTAGTAGTCGTTTCATTCGTATTTAGATTCAGATTATGTCATTTCTTGGTTTTCAAAAGGCAGAACTAGGTTGTAAATAGGCAGAACGAGGTTGTCATGAGGCAGGACCGGATTGTCATAATACAAAGGTTTTTGACGCCAGAGGGCGCACCAAATTATTGGGAATTAATTATTTCTCCCAAACAAGTACCACTCGTTGCAAACGGTGTTATTGATGATTTCTTTTACCTAGAAATTACCCCTATGTATTTTTTTTTTGTTTGATTTGATTCTTTAAGTCCCAGTCAACAATCTTTCAGTTACGTTTGGACGGGTCTTCCTGGGTTGAAGGATAAATGTTTTTTTCTCAAGGACACAACGCTGTGACACCGCTGAGGCTTAAGAAAACTTCGTACCGTCCCGCCAAGCTCGGACACAAACAACATATGTAGATCTATTACTGGGTCATTCATTCATTCCCGCCTCACATTCATACAAGCTTGGACACAACAATAAATGAGCCGTAACACGTGATTTCCAACAATGTGGCATTTTGACATGAATAGACTCAGATGAGCCTGTGTAGTCTCATTTTAAGCTTATGCAGTTCATGTAAATATTCAAGCAGCTGTCAAAGGCTCTGACCAGACTGCGCAGGCTGGTCTGAGCCTCTCTGATCGCACATATCACATTGTTGGAAATATCATGTCACAGCTGGGAGCGCAGTAGCTAAATGGAAGAGTGCTTGACTCGAGACCGAGGGGCCACGGGTAAGAGCCTCACCGGAGTCACAGCGTTGTGTCCGTGAGCAAGACACATTAATCCTAGCTTAGTACTGGTTCAACCCAGGAAGATCGGTCCCTTTATAACTGAAATATTGTTGATGGGACGTAAAGAATCAAATCAAACAAACAAAAATCTTGTCATAGCTCATTTTATGTATTTACTGGGTCAGGATACCACAATATATATGTTCAGCGCAAAGTGAGAATCGGTACAATTCCGGAATTGCACCTGGGCATTGTGAGAATTCCTACTTTGTCCGCCAATTCCGGAATTGTACCGGACAATTCTAGAATTGCGCAAGTGGTATTTTATCGATTTTTGCTATTACCAGGCCCTGCGCAAAGTAGGAATGGGCTGGACAAAGTGAGAATTGGGTGAACATGCATGGGAGTCCCATTTTTAACTTTGACCGTTTGCAGAGAGGTGTTTTCTCATTTTCAAATTCGAATATAATCCGACGGCAGCCACTTCAAACACATTACATTTTGTTTTCACTGTTTGCATGTTCTGCATTACCGGGTTGTCCTGTGTGTGACTTGAGAGAGAGAGAGAGAGAGAGAGAGAGAGAGAGAGAGAATATATTGAGTTAGGTTAATCCGCGTATCGCTTAATATGTATCAAATTCGTCAGTTTTGAGAGAGAGAGAGAGAGAGAGAGAGAGAGAGATGGGCAGTTAACACAGTGACTTTATTATTTAAATAAACAGTCTAAATGTGAGTGATGCCCGTAAGTCCTTTATTTAACAGTTTTCCGGGCATCACTAGTTTTTAGATGTCAGCAAAATTTTGGCTTAAAATAAAACGGCTGTCCGTGAGAAGAATCATAACAAGTTACAACCAGAGAGAGAGAGAGAGAAAGCGAGAGAGAGAGAGAGAACGATTATGGTAAGGAAAACAGCATACCCTTTTTTTTAAATAGCGACAACCTTCTGATGAAAACATAAATAGCATTTATCCGAGAAGTCAGTAAAGTAAATATTATTTTGAGTGTTTGTCTAAGACGGACGGATGGATGTACTGGGCTGACGAAATGGTGCCGAAAAGAGAAAATGGACAAGCGGCGAATCGCAGGTTAACTCGCTGGATACATAATGTTGGCTTCATTGTTTCATTTATCATCATATATCTATCAACGCACACAGTGCATGTCCATGCCGGTGCAATACGCAAGTTAATGTGTGGTTTATTCGCATGTTCGAGCAATAATCCTCTCTCTTAGGCCCGTGGGTTAGCTTCCAGAACACACGCACAACCCACCAAATAACCATAACTTAAAACACAATGAAATCGTCACAAGAAAAATAATATCAGATTTTAATCAAATATTACTTTAAATTCAGAGACCGAGAGGCCGCGGGTTCGAGCCTCACCGGTGTCACTGCGTTGTGGTCCTTGAGCAAGACACATTTATCCTACCTTAGTACTGGTTCAACCCAGGGAGACCCGTCCCTGTTTAACTGAAAGATTGTTGATGGGACTTAAAGAATCAAATCAAACAAAACAAAAATTTGTTTTATTATACATGCGTAGGATTGTCCATTCATGCTTATCGTTACCAATTGCTACAGATTAGCTTGTTTTTATTTGATATATGATCCGAGAGTAAGCCCGGCCAGAATCCAATCGCGGGCCACAATCGGCCCGCCAGCGAAACGCCATTCGGATGGCGTTTCGCTGACAGATAGGTAGTGCCCCGATTTTACGTACATCCTGGGAAGTTTGACAGAGATTACCCCATTCTATTGTAAACGGTATACACTTAACAGAAATTATGTGGCCCCTTTTTAATTTCATTTTTCTGACGCCCCAAGTATTGTGATATTGAAATGAATTTTGTCCAAATATGTGCCTTTCAATCGGCTAAAATTAAGCGATGCTTTGAAATAATTTTCTATCACTTCACGATTTTTGGGTTCAAAAATGTAAAAAATTATTTTTTTAAGAAAATAAGCGTTTTGAGTGTAGTTTTATTGAATAAAAGTGCAAGTGATTTCAAATCCATCTAGCTGACTTGAAAAGGCCAACCACTTGAATTTTTGCTAATGACAGATTGTTTGTGATCAGTTTCCGCAATTACACTAAAATATTCCGACAAATATGCCTTATCATACAGTCTAAGCGCAAATTAGAATGCAATTTGATCAGGGTTTACACTGCCATTTCAATGACCATGGTGGAGTCATAATTTATTCACCCAAGTTTATGATACAATGTTGTTAGATTTTTTTTCTTTTATCTCATTACATTTTTCAGTAAATGCCAAAAGAATCGAATAAATCAAATCCTAGAACTCTTCAAAATAATTTTAGTACTAATATATCGGCAATCTGTACAGCTTGCTAATTTAGCCTTTATTTATCTTTTTTGCTTATTTCGTTTTTTGAGTCATGGATACAATAATTTAGGTGTGAAAATAAATAACTGGAACAAATGAAACGATGCTTAAGGCGTGGCATGAAGGTCACATGGTCAGTTAATCTCTCTACAGTGGGCGGAGTTTCGGTATTGTCTCCAAATGTTACCTGTTTATCGGTGTTTATTAGAAACTACCAAATTTACCAAAAAAGACCTGTGATGCCAAGGTCAGCCGGCACTCTGAGTTGGGCTGCTTGGGATCTTCGATGACCTTTAAACGTGATTTAATTTAGGACAAGCTAGTCATCAGCCCAATGTATGTCGGACTGATCAGGATCTTTGTTATCCGTTAAGAGGTGTATTAGAAAACAAATCTTTGAAAGGCGATTTTTGATAAGGCAGCTCATCAGGATCCACATTCTGTTTCACATTCAAATGGGCCCTTCAGTTGAAATAACACCGCACAGAGACCCCAGAGGGCGGGCTACTCTGATTTGTACTTCATACGTAGGCTCGGGTCCCGCATCTACCGTTCACCCCAAAAAATATCAAGAATTACAAGCACCCAAAAAATATTTTTCATACCCCCCAAAAATATTCATTTTTCTGAACCCCCCCCCCCCAAAAAAATATTGAAATTTAAAATTTTGAGCCCAAAAAATGGCCCAAGCCTACGTATGTATAAAAATATCAGGGTACCTCCCCTAGGGACGGAGACGCTCATTAGATGAACATTCCCATGTGGACAACATATGAAGAATCCAAACAGCGTTTTAAACGTTAAAGACATAGAAAATTTAGCAATAATACTGGTTCCACTCATTATGATTCTCTCCAGGGGTCATACTGGACAGATCAAAAGCTAATCGTGATTATGGGCAATAAAGTGGTCCAATGAAGGAGTTAGGTATTTTCTGATAGAATATTGATCTTTATCTTAGTGAAAGAAATTGTGTTTTATGCAGGTAAGTCCCCTCTTGAGGCCCCTTTAAGTTTGTGAGATACTGAAAGTGTTCCTTATCAGTAAATTCACTAATGATTCCATATATAACAAAATATATGCCTTTAAGCTCATGTTCTATTAAACAAGGAGGGTCCGACAGTGAGGTCATAATATGTTTTAGTATAGCGTTTCGAGGTATCAGCAGACCTTACAGTTTTAGAAAGTTATAATGGGTTTGGGATTTATCTTTCGTCACTGTCATAAACGACTTGTGGAATAGTACAATGCTATCGCTCACAAATATATGTGTACTTTTTGGCGATCGTAAACACAGTTTTTGCATAAGAAGGTGCACATACGGGCAATGCTGTCGTTTGAACCGCGACACGAAAAAACAACAACAACCAAATGAAATGAGTGTCCAGTGAAGACACAAGCCAGACAAGGTATCAGTCAAGTCAATTCAATTTTAGATGTCCACTAAGTTCGTCTCTACATAGGTACATGTGAACATACATACAGACATACAGACGGACGGATGGACGGAATATCAGACAAATGGACGGACGGAAGATAAAACGATGAGCAAAATGATAATATCATATATTATACAATCATAAGACGCAAAGACAGACGAGCAGAAGCAACGGATTTATGAACGAAAGGACGAGCAAAACACGCTGACTTGCCCACATATATGCACAATGCCGATGCGGACATTACAGCTAGTATGTACCCACAACATTCGGCATACATGCATCGAAGTTGGTAGTCAGACCTACCGTAAATTTGTTTGTTTGTTTTGTTGCTTTACGTCCCAAGTCAACAGCTATGGTCATTGCGGGACGGTCAGTTCACCTAACCACACTTTTTCCTGGGCAGGCTTGAACAAGCGGTTAACCAGTAATTCGTGCAATTGAACTACTTTGTAAAAGTTTAGAAACCTCTGTCCCATATCAATTTTACCCGCAAAACATATTACGAATATACAATTCTCACTTTGTCCCGATTCTCACTTTGCGCACGGACTATTCCGGAATTGTACCGCGCAAAGTAAGAATTCTCACTCTGTCCGCCAATTTAAGAATTCTCACTTTGCGCAGAGCGATTCCGGAATTGTCCAGATTCTCACTTTGCGCAGAACATATATATATATATCTATACTTGTCTTGAAGAACTTTACCTCCCTTTATTTTTAAGCTAAATATATATCGTATATCTTTTTTTTCATGTTGTAGAGCTGATGCATTTATAAAGTATATTTTTCTACATCTAAATTGACTCTTTATCTATATGAAAAAAAGAAATTTCACTCGAAATGAGAATAAAAGGCGTCATCTCAGTCAACTCATATATATTTGAAAAATCATAGTTATAAATAATATAATAGGTTAAATGTTTTTAATGTAGCCGCCGCGGTATAGTGTATGGTGAAACGTGAATAGTTTTCCTTGTCTGTTGGATCATACTTTAAGCCAAGAGGCTTTAAACCCAGAAAGAATGCCAGGTGAGCCTGGCAGTCGGGTGCTCCTGGGATATTAAATGAAAAACATAAACCAACCCAGACCAATACTGGTTACAGCCAAGGAGTAGCCACAAAAACAGTATCATCCAGAGGGGTGGGCTCGACAGAGACTCCTGACATGGAAAATCATAAGATGTATAGGTTTCCATAGGAATAAGCAACTGAACCCCTACCCCCAGGAAAAAATGAACCGGCCCATATAATTTATTAGCTTCCTTTAAAATAGACAAATAGAGCCCCACCCCATCTCCCATCCATTGTAAAATAAGTTAGACATACTTAATAAAAGAAATGACAACACCAAATGAACAGATTTGTGCCTGGTGAGACTGTGTCTTTGGTGGCGGTAAATGCGAAAAGTACAAAATGATGGTGTCAATAGGGTTTCTTGATTAGCAAATAATGGCCCTAAAATTAATAGTGGAATGGGGCGTTTCAACGGTTAGCGAATTTAATGGAAAAGAAATATTCCATGTCGTTCTACAGTAACCCGTCTTAATGATCTATCCGCAGTAGTCCGATTGCCCTTCAAGGTCCATCAATTAATATGAAGTATGGAAACTTTATAGACATAGATACATGTACCATTGAGCACACAGCGAAAACTGGTCAGACTTGGTTGATACAGATCCAGGCTGATCTACTGGGTGAAAGTTTCTCTGATTCGTAGATCACTAAACCCTGAAGCCATTGATTGATGTGTCAGTTTGTGGCTTAGTTCGCCGTTAGTACTGAAAAATAAATAAGTCAAACTACTGTTCAAGCACGTTCATGTGTCAGTAACATACTTTTAATAATTTGGCAATGTAACCCTTTGTATACGAGAAACCACTAAATGGATACTTTTATAAACAGTGGCATTTCATCAAGGTCTATACTGTTTGTTAAGGAAAAAAAAGATCTCCAGACAAACGAAAAACAACAACACTACTTTTAAAAACTTTAACCTGACACCCCAAGGTATGTACAGTGGCCTATTCAAGGTTCATTGCATCAAACCAGAAGCAAAGATCCATTTGTATTCACAGTAAACTGTTGGAGGTAAGAAGTGGCCGGCTAGTCATTTATTTATGACCATGGAGCAAATATATCTGCTAAAGTTATCTGCTGCATATAAGCATACAGGCAGATCGTGTGGACCCATATCAGACTGTCATTTGCATCAAGTAGTCTTAAAAATTAGTTTTTATCGCCCAAATGACATGTCTTCTAAAATAGTTTACAGATTTTGTTAAATTTTTGCTGATTAATGATTTTGGTGTCATTTTTTACTGATTAGCGATTTTGGTCCTAAATTTTACTGATTGCTGATTTTTGGGCCTAAATTGTACTGATTAGCGATCTGTGGGCCTTAATTTTACTGCTTAGCGATTTTAGAGGTACCCAATTAAGACCCTCCAAAACCCCTTGTGCTGGCTTATAAGGCTCCAGAAACAGGTTGATTCTCGATAGTTCGAGGCATTGGTCGATCCGTAGGGGGATATTGGGTAGGGGAAAGGGGTCTGAACCCCCTGGAAGATCAGATAGTTATAGAGCTCCTTAGCGATACTGGTCACCCCTGGATATCACAAAACTTCCAAGCCAGCATTCTTGATGTTCGGCCATCATTGGTCTACCTAAATGGCGTTTTGCTGGCAATTTAAATGGCGCTTCGCTGGCGGGCCAATGATGACACACTTTTCATGGTATTTGGATCCTCTCTCTCCTCATAAACTATAAAAGTTGTCAGAGTTGGACCCCTCTGAAAAAAAGCCTGATCTGCACATGCGGGAGTTTTTCTTCAAATAATCAATAGTTTAAATTAAAGTCATAACAGTTTGAATTAAAGTCATAACTGTTTAAAGTATATGACCATCTTCATCTTAGGAATGAACCATCTACAATATTTAGTTTGTCTAGATGCCAAAATTCTGAGCTTTCATCGACGTCCATTCGATGAGAAGGCTCTATCGAGATTCCACATGTGCACAGACTCATCTTAGCCTTCTTCGCTCGCTATTGTGCTAAGTTCGAAATTTCATGATATCAGATCCTGGTGTTGGGATGTAAATAAATGCTAAGAAGGTGTTCCCTTTTTATACATGTAGAAAGGTTTAGCTTCATTGTTTGAAGACGGATCAAACGGCATACAAGCCATCTGCTAAATATGTTGTGGGTACCTCCTCTATGCGCGCATCCAGTAAGGGGGTGTCAAACTCTGGCAACTTTTTTCATTTGATGAGGGGAGAGAGAGAATCAAAATACCTTTTTTTCAGTGGGCCATCATCAGCCTGCCAGCGAAACGCCATTTAAATGGCGTTATGTCCTTTCGCTGGCGGGTTGATCATGGCTGCTGAAATAGTCTCCTTTCATCATTCATATATGTAATCGTGTCCACCTTTATTTTGAGATAATCCACAAGCTTTAGCGATCGAATTATCTTACATACAGGTAGACAAACATCGTATAGTTATTTAATACCACATACATCAGTGTAGACCTTGTACATAATGAGATATTGTGCTATTAAAAGTTGGTATAATGGGCTAATTTCTAATCTTTTCTTAAAATTTTAACTTGTATTTCCACTAGGTTGCTTCCCTTTAAACTTAAGACATTTTCATTTTTGTAATGTTTTCGTTGATATTCTTTTTTGTTAAGGTTTATTTAAATGAGTTTACATTTACAACATTCTATATCGATGTTTCAGCAAGAAATTTATCTTGCATCCTAAAACAAATGTTTTACAAGAGGACAAAAATTGAAACCAACAAGTCTTGAATTTTTCGATACATTTATCTGAAAATAAGCAAAAGGGAAGAAAGAGGGCAAAGATCAGGAATCAATACAATTTTCGGATAAATCTTTCAGTCAAAATGACTCCTGGCACAGTTTTTCAAAATTAATCGATGAGTTCCGAAAAAGGGACAAACTATAAATTATAAAAGAAAGCGCGCCCTCTGGCGCCAAAATATATAGCATAGAAAGAAGCGCGGTATTACCGACAATATTCAATAATTCAATTGCATCATCATGTCACTTTATAATGTTATTGATGCTATTTATAGTTTACTTTGTACTATTTTTTAATTCTGAAGCAACATCCGTTGACCAAAGCTGTTATAATAAGGCAATGCACATGATACAATGACATAATTTGAGAAATAAAATTGCAATCTTAAAAAACAAAAACTAAATTGGACACACAGAATTTCGTCGGATAATCCCTTCCATAAAACACACCCTGACCTCTGGGTTAGATTGAAAGGTCAGATATTGAAATTGTACAGATAATTTTATTTTTTATTTCACTTAGCACTAAAAAATAGTTGATATGCTTTTAACTATGATACCCAATGGGCACTTGGGAGTTGGTGAAATGGGATTTATGTTTTGTAATTAATAGGTTTCTCTAAAATAACCCTTTGCCGGTTGATATAAAATTAACAGATTTGCCTTGTTCGACTTCTGTTTTGTAAGGCAACACATCGAATTTTCGGGGTTCTTTGCTCTAAAAAACTATAGTTTGTTTCAGAATGAGTTTTGCAAGCTTAACCATATATCACTTGTTTGGTCCGTACTGATCATATAGAAATGACGTATAGTGGACAAGTCAGAGAACCGTTTAATATCTTATGACGTCGAGTCTGGGAGTGAAATAACGCCATGAATTGGAATCAATAAACCACTAGTGGTTTACAGATTTTTTGGGAATCGCTAAGACGTCCATAACAACGTTGACAACATAAAGACAAAATAATCCTGTTAATCCTTGAAATGAGATTTCAAAGTATTCTCTATGTCATATGGTAAATGGAATCCACCAGTTGTTTTCCTGCATTATTGAATTTATTAAACTCCTTGCTAAAAAGAGAGAAAAAAATGCTCGACAGCCATGCATTTAAATCTTTTTTCCAACTCGTTTAATAAAATAAAAAAAAATCATAAGCACTCATGTCAGATCCTCTATATGTTTGATCTTAGTCTGTCCAACCTTAACCGACCCTGAGTATGGATAATACTGGCTAAGTTCTAAGTCTTAACCAAGTACAACAATGTCAAAAGAATTTTACATGTTGTGGTGCAATCCCTAATTGCACATCTTGGGATATCCGGGGTATGCTGTTTTTTCTGTGTTAACCTTTCCTTTATGAATATTGAGCCTAAGCTATTCCCACTGTGAATAATTATACAAAATGAGCCGCGACATGTGATTCCAACAATGTGGTATTATGAGAAGTGTAGACTCAAACAAGCCTTTGCAGCCTACTTTTAAGCTTAATTCTCAAAATGATGTTCAGTCACTAGTTAAACATTCATAGAATAGTCAAGTGACTAGCAAAGGCTCTGAACAGACTGTGTGTATGCACAGGCTATTCTGAGTTTTTGCTGGTCATGCATACCACATTATTGATAATCTCATTTTCGGCTCAAATAAACTTTCGTGTTTGAACATAGAACAATCAAATTACTTGTAAAATTCCTTGTGTAGGACTTTATCTAATCATATTTCCACTAGCAAACAGGGTAAATCCTGATCAAGCACTTCTTACACGAACTGCCTGATCTGGGTCTGCCCTGTTTACAAAAGCGTTAAAGTCCGTCTCTATGAGGTGAAGGGTTGAAGCTTTTTTGTTTTTCTTCAAAATGCGCAGCCCTGAATGGTTTAGAGCATGGCACTGTGAAAAATGATGGAGGTATAACTGTTGGACAGCAAGCAACATATGAATGTAATGAAGGCTACAATTTGATTGGAGAGTTCAAACGGATAAGTCAACTCAATTCTACATGGAGTGGGGAAGAGCCAGTGTGTACTGCAAAAGGTAACCATCGTATTAAACTCTTTCAGTTTTTAATCACTACTAAACGTCGTGTGATGTGCTTCTGCTGGTACTTCTTAAGCCTTTCTGTAGTGAACAGGGTGCATCCATATTAGACTGCTCCTAAAGGACTAGTCACTTCTTGTCCACCTTGTTTGTATGTTTGCAAAAATTAGTCCTTGGTGTAAACAGCTACATAGAGCAGACGACTTCATTCTTCATCTAGAAGCAATCTCGCAGCAATTTTAATGAGTGTTTTGAGGGTCAACTTTACTTATTTACATAGCAATTGATACTCTTTTTGGGAACACTTTGGAAAGTAAATCATATTTGTCTTTAAACGAATTTTAAAAACGTACCATGCTAGAAACCGTAGCACAATCTATACATGTTCACAGACTAATTTGTGTTATTTCTGTATGTTTACTGGATAATATGTTAAACGTTAGATCTATTTCAAATTTGAGGTTTAAGTCTTTATTAGCTTGAGCAGGCTGTTTTGAGTTTTAACTGTAAGGGCCTTAGGTTTACACTTTAATCACTATATGAATCTGTCTGTCCGTTAGCAGTTAGTGAAATATCCATAACTCATGAACTACATTGTATATTATGATCTTATTTTTAACTGCAAATATGCATGTTAACATTCCGTAACCACTAGCATGCAAAACGGCTTTTTTATGGATAAGGGTTTGCTGAACTTCAGTCCAGCTTGTTTTGGTCAGTTACTAAAAATCCTCAGAACTCCTGAACCTTATTGGATAGTTGGATCAAAATTTCAGGGGTTTAGTGTGTATGTGTGTGTGTGTGTTTTTTTTTTTCAAGTCAGCTAGCCGGGTTTGAAATCACCTGTACTTCAATTCAGCAAAAATGCACTTGAAACATTATTTTCTTCAAAAAAAATAATTTTTGCATTTTTGAACCCAACAATTGTGAAATGATAGAAAACTCTTTCAAAGCACCACTTATCTTTAGTTTATTGAATATTTGGCAAACATTCATTTCAATAACGTTACCGCCAAGTCAGAAAAATAAAATTGAAAAGTTGCCACTTCGAACTTTGTTTCAGTGTTATTACATGTATGAGGCTTAATTTACTAATTGTGAAGTTGTCACTTTCCAATTGGTATCCTGGGTCAGGTGTGGTGCTTGATTGTATCGATTCTTTTGCCCTTATTGATACTTTTAAAATGCATGATAAACGAATACCAGTTGAGGTGTAAAAACATCAAGTACTTTATGGGCCAGTACAGTTGTTTCAAAGATGCGTAATAATATGACTGTATAATTTTAATTGAAACATGTAAATTACACTAAATGTATTACTGCAGCTTGGGGCAGGTAATTGTATATACCTTTTTAAAATATCCATTACCTGGATTAGTTCATTTTTGTTTACAACGATTCTCATATATCGTTGAACCAACTGTACATGACATTTCGATGCTATCATATCAGAGAGAAGTGTATGCTAAGAGTGTTTACTGTGAGGATGGATGTACGTTAAGATGACTTAATATTGAACAATATTTCGGCATGGACATTAATTCAAGTAAGAAAGATTGCAAAGATCAGGAATCGATACAAAGTACCACACCTGACCTAGGGCACCACACGGGAAAGCAATAAAATACGTCATTTGTGAACTTTAGATAAGTACTGAAAGCTCTTGTGCTTGTCCATATGGTTTGTTAACGCAGGGAGAAGTTATTCTGCTGCAAACAATCTATGGCACTTTTACCTGCAAAGGCAAACATTTTAGACCAATATCATATGCTACAGAACTCATCATTTAGTCAGAATTCACCCTGTTTGCGTACAGAGTGTTATTATGGAATTTGTCTCAAATATAAACCCTTTAATTTAAAACGGACTCACCCAATTGATGATGAAAGCGCATCCAGCTTAGCCATTTAAGCATATCGTCCTTTATAGGAGATATAGGCAAACTATGCGCTACAGGTTACAGCGTCTGATCAGATTTTTTACTGTTTGCTTACGCTATGTTCTATAAAAATAAGGAATAGTGCCTCTCAACTATCTTTAAAATGTCAGTAGACTGGTAAAATTGATAAGAGTCGGAAAATTTATTCAGTGAAATAAGTATACTGAAACAATAAAGTTATGTCTGCTTGACGTGTATGTCTGCCAGTTCTAAATGGATGAACGCATTTCATTTCATTTTTTTTTTTCATTACAAACTGTTATCCTTTAGAAGCGTTATGCACTTTAACGAAATTCATTTGATAACCAAAAGAGCCGCTGCCAACTCAGAGAACACGAGTACCCTTAAAATCAAAAGTCACAACATCAATAGCTTGGGTATCCATCATCATTCCGAACCGTTCAAGCACATTTAAACATCAGTGAGCAAACTCTCTAGTAAGATGTTATGCATATTAGATGTAAGCATATTTTTACGACCACAACCATTAATCTGTAACATACTCTGACGTCACAAAACATCAATCAAGAGCGTGCGTGTAGACACTCAGAAAATTCATTGTTTGTCCTAAATTTTGATAATCAACAGATTCGGTCAAATTTGAACTGCTTTTTCGTCATAACAAGCATTTTGACATTAATGAAGACAAAAAAGCATCAAAACAATTGATACTGGAAATTTACTTGTGTTTTTTCCCTGTAAGGGTGGGGTATAAAACACAGATTTATTGAACATGTAATGGTCGACATCAGTCATGGTTTTTATTTATATCCTTTGTGCAATCGTTGTCATACACCAGCACAAGAAATTAAAACAAAAACGGTGTCAAATGATGTTAGGTTAAGGAGAATCAGAGGTTCTTAAATTGTTATTTGTTTAATTAAAAGGGAAATAATTTCTGTTAATTTCGTAAATTAACGGTTTTGAATTGCAATGTCGCTCGTTTAGTAAGCACATTTGAGATTTTTAGATGTTTTTTCATCGTGAGACGTTCCTGGTTGCCATTTAACGTAGAATTTACCACGTTTTGATGATCAACTTGCTGATGATAATGAAATGAGCTGTCTTCATTTTAGGTTCAATAACCCTTCCCGATAAGAAGAAACAATCAAATAATTACCAAGTTTTGTGTGTCGGAAGTTTTATTAACATTTTAGCTAATTTTTTGCTGCGACATCTTAATTGGATCAAAAGATACAATACCATGAAAATCGGACGTATCTTTTTTGTTTGAGTATATATCTAAATAACAGTAGAATCTCATTTATTCAAAGACTTTGGAACTAAAGGTATTATTTCGAGATAGCAGAAGTTTGACTTATATGGAGATATACTTAAAATATGCATTCCCAAAAATTATAATCATTCAGATTTTTTCCTATCAAACATATGTTTTGAGTGTGTATAATGAATTCTTTTACGCAACAAAATACGTGTTTCTACAGACACTCATAAATATTAAAGCTCCTTTCTTGGTGTCCAGTGTGTCGATATTCATTTTGAATAAAGAGTATTATGAACTTTCAAAGTTTGAAATTTCGAGGTTTTACTGTTTGCTTGTTTTAAATAGAGTGCCCAGCCCTGGTTCATCCTGACCATGGTACCGTGGAACCTTATAACACTACAGTACCATTCCCAGAATCAGCAAGGTATACTTGTGATGATAGATACTATATCACTGGAGACACTACAAGAACATGTCAAAGTCATGGAGATTGGGATGGAAGTGAACCTTCTTGTAATGAGATAGGTACAGTTAATTCAGCAATTTTTGCGAGCTTTTATTTTCCCAAATTGCTTTAAAACATATATTTGCGAAGTAAAAGACAAACATAGCAGCAAACATTTTGACATAAAGCACACCTTGACCTCTAAATAAGATTGAAAGGTAAAATATTGAAATTGTACAGATAATTTTATTTTTTATCTAACTAAGCACTGAAAAATAGCTGATAGGCTTTTAAATATGATCAGTATGATACCAAAGGGGCACTTAGGAGCTGGTGAAATCGGATTCATGTTTTGTGATTAATAGGTTTTTCTAAAATAACCCTTTGTCAGGTGATATACATTCAACAGATTTGCCTTGTTCGACTTCTGCTTTGTAAGGCAACACATCTGATTTTCAGGGTTCTATTCTTAAATAATCTTTATGTTGGGTTGCCAGCAGGAACAACAAGTGTAATGTATGTTGAAATGGCTGTTTAATTAACAACAAGTTTGGCTATAGTACATTCACACGATATGATGATTACTTACTACATACGTAACAATATATGTAATAAAGCATAATACACATTGATTTTAAAGTAAACGAACCAAGACAAAATTAAGACAGCATGGGTGAGGGAGAAAAGAACAACTTTTATGTCCACAGTGATTTTAAGGAGAAAATTGTTATCATTAATATCACCCCCACCCATGCAGCAGACCATCAATAACTGCACACGCCTCATGCTATTTGTATACATACCATGTAAAATAATAATAGCCAGTAACCATGAGAAAGGATAAGGAGCAGTTATTCTTTCTCGACTATGATTTATATTTCTAGTTTACCAAACATATACGTAGTGCTCCTAAGTACAATGTAACTGCATAACTCTATTTGTATATTTTAGCAGTGACAATTGATTAGCTTTACAAGAATATAATACAAAACAAAACGTTCCCAACATGCAAATCATGTAAAAAAAAAAACACTAAAGTATAGGCTCTAAGTAATGCATACATGGTATTAATAGCGAGATGTCCCACATCAAAACTGAATTTACCTAATCATTGTTATAAAATTTAAAGACTGGCATTTTTTCAGCAGCTAGTCAAGTCAAAATTTATTCAGATCCCCTGCATCATAGCTGACAACTGCAAGATAATGTTACAGATATTAATTATCCTTATGAAATAAGTGACGTTATCATGGACACAAATAAAAGTTTTATAAAGACCTTACACTGTGCAGATGCCCTGCATCATACATAGTGGTTATACATGGTTCATATCCAACAACCTATAAGGCGCCCTGTACTATTACAGATAGCTTAAAAGTAAGTAATGGTGCAAAGATCAGGAATCGATACAATCAAATACCACACCTGACCCAGGATACCAATGGGAAAGTGACAAACTCACAGAAGACACCACAAACGAGAGCCAATAGGTCAGCCCTTTCCCAGCAGGTGACCACAAAGCACATATAAACAGACGCGCACAAAACATAGCAAACACAAGACAGAACAAAAACATAAAAGATCCACAAAAGAAGTACCGCCTTGGAACGGTCAGTAAAATATTTTACTGGAGGGCTTAAACCAGTTTAACGGCGCCAACCTCACCCTTAATTCAGATGTGGATCAAGACACATAGATATTTGGTTTGCATGAAAGACCCCTAACTTATCAATGCATCATCTCCTAAAACATATAAATCAAGATATAACAAGGAGATAAAGCAAGGATAAGGACTCAACAGTAAATTAAACTGAATACCGGAGCAAAAGAAATCCAACAGGTAAACCCCCGTGGGCCCGACAAACAGCCAAAGCATCAGGCCCCTACCATCTCATCAATAGATAAGTCTTTAAGTCGGAACCATCATAGAGTCTGAAGTCCGACCCACCGGCGTGCAATTAAAGAGGAAAGCAAAGTTGCCAACCGTGATTGGGTTGACTACCAAGCATGCAGTCTGTTGCAATACATTAATGTTATAGCCAATCTTTTTATAATGGGAAATTATTTTAATGAACTGCGCTGAAAAATTATTAGAGCCAACAATCTTCTTCAACTTATACACCAAGTCACCATAGAAATCAGGTTCCGAAAGTCCTTGGCGCAAGAGAGATTTAAGTCCAACTTAACCCTAACAATTTACTTAATCTACATTGACTGTTCATTCAGTATGTCACCATCACAACTAAGAACAATGGTGATCTTTTAAAATAAACTAGGAAAACATTGAGCCATATATTGCTGTAAGGCACAGTTTGACTTATCAGTATGTAGATCTTATATACATAATTCGATCCCATTCTATTAATGCGCTGTTTTACATAGAGTTAAGAATTGCTGCATGGCTATGTTTTTTGTTTAACTTATCCGAATGTTATCCTTATATACGGAATTCAATCCCCATCTATCCATGCCCTGTATCACATTGAGCTGTAAATTGCTGCACAGAATTTTTTTTTGTTTTGTTTTATTTTATTTGTGTGTGTGGGGGGGGGTCCGTTGAATTTATCCGAATGTAATTATTATATACATAATTCAATCCCCATATACCAATGCGCTATATTTCCAAATCTGAGTAACCCAGACGATAGGCTTGTGATGCAACCCCTACTCTAAAGAATATGATTATACAACTTGCTATAATAGCCAAACAATTCAATCTCACATAAGAAGAGCATCCTACCGCCTTGTCTGGTGGGTAACAATGTGATTAATTGCATGTTACGAATATGTAACTGTAAATTTTCTGGTAAGTTATCCATATGCAGTGATCTCCCCAATTCGCAAAAGCAGAATGAAAGGTTTCAGTTATGGGTGGTCTAGTATTTCCCTTTCTGTCACTTTTATGGACAGACCTTAAAAGACGTATATCAATTAAAGCTGCCGAAGGATCTTGAAATTTCCTGTTTCTATGCCCATAACATAATGCTTATCAACGCCTGCATAACTGCCCTTTGCATGCACAAAATAACAAACAAATAAAGCCTCTCAACTGAGTACATGTGCAAAATAAAGATTCCTAATACATCGTTTGTGCTCTCGTATACAGCTGTTTGACGTTAAAAAGAATATAATGCTAAGAGTACATAATCTAAACGTCGCAAGCTTTTCATTAATGTTTTGCCTATTTGTAAGCTCAGACACTGCTTCATTTTCCGCTTAAAGCCCATGCATTATTTACAATCAAATATCCCAAAGTATCTAGTGCAAGAACAATTGGAAACAAGTCTTCGATCATAAAACAATATAATGTCCAGCACGGAAGCCAGTTCCGATAGACAAAGCGTTTGTCAAAAGTTCCATCATATCAGTTATGCTTGCATCCGAATTTAACTTCATAGTTTTGGAATTTTCCCAACTTTCAATAAGTAAGAAACTTTTTGCATTGAACTGTTCTATGAACCGTAGCCATATTTGCATAGCCATCTCAGATTTGTGCCCATCACTCAGGGGTGAGGTTTTCTATGACCCCTCGTCAGTTTTGATAAGACGTTGCAAAAAACACCTGCCAGGTACAACTACAGAGCAAGCAAAATTCAATAGCCTCACCAGCGTTTGAATCCCTACAAGAGTAATATTCAATCACGATTAGTAACTGTTTAGTCAAAGCCTTACTTTCGAAAGTTTGTCCGCTGGCATTGTTGCCTCTATTAAAAATGTATCTGAATCTTTACTTGTACCTAAAACATCTGTAGGAAAAACAGGGCTGCATTGTCTTAGCATGCTTTTATTAATTGGAATACCAGGTTTTCGTCAAAGGGACAAACATTGTTTAGTGTTTGAAAACAATGTTCCATTTTTATGGTGAATGAATTGACAAAAATAAAACAACAATTGAACTGGCCCTTTCACCCCAAATATTTGTTCCAAATGAAGAATATCACTTTTTTGACAATAAAACGTTTGGTCAGCTGTGTTTTAATAATGACCCATTTAATGCCATCGAAAACAGCCATCCACTTAGGAGATGATAAATGATGTATTACTCAGAATTCAGCTTCCTCTTTTTTCAGTATTAACCTAGACTTAGGGGACGTTAGACTTGTTGCATGTTCCATAAGTTCTCATGAACAGACTCAGTTGTTTTCTAATATTGTAGATACTCTCTTCTTCTGAAGGCTCTGTTTTTTGCCAGAATATTTATATCTAAATTATCTTGAAAATATGTTCATAAAAGGAGACACACAACTTTCTTGACTTTTTTATGTGGCAATTTCCAGGCAGATACCAGATTTCTGCAATATCTAAACTGAATGTTGCCTTCAAGTGGGAATTATAAACCATTAAAAACCGTCAACAACAACAAAAATCTTTCTGTTGGTCTATAACCTTGCAGGTACTGATCTTAAATTCCAGCTATAATGGGATATCCACAAAGGGCATCTCATTTGAGGAACAGTCAAAAGCTACTTGATTTTTAGCAAGCACTTTCGACTGTGGTTTAGGAACCAATGTGGTTTTAGACTAATATTGTGTTACCTTCGATCTGTAACCATGGTAACAAACAAATTTTATTAAGATGATTTGCCTTACACTGCTCGCAATAATGTCTGAACAATACGTATTGATGCAAACCCCTTTGCTACGAAATAAAAAATAAGATTTCTGTTGCTTTGCAGGACCTGTTCTTCCTGGTAGGAGCTTTTTGCACTAGTCTGACCACTAACATCTTAACATGTAAACTTTAATTAATTAAGTTCCATGGTAAATGTGTACTCCGTGGCCATTTTCAAAACATCTGATCATAATGCCTAGCTGAATTCTCTATAGACATCTGAGATAATTCTTGCTTATGACCCAAATACTGCAGCATATAAACTGCTAAATCTGGATATTCCTCTTTTTTGAGTCATTGTCAGCTGGTTTTCTTCCAATTGAATTTGGAAAGATTGGGACGTTTGTGAAGATAATAAAATGCTCAAATCTACAAATTGATTTCACCAGAATTTGGACCTAGAAGCAGCATCAATATGTATTCCAATATGTGCTGGGCGACATGCAGCTGTAGCAGGCATTATAACAGACCCCTCACACTGTGTCAGATTTGAGGCTTCTGCAAACAGAGTCTGGTTATTAGAATTATTATCCACAGAAGATAGCTCAGACACCTGTAAAGACCGCTGTTGATCCAGTGAATGCACACGCTAGTGCAGTCGTCTTTGTTTGATGTAGCTGCGATAACACATTCTATTAACTGATCTGGCATAATTTCAATTATCGTGTGTAGAACTTGGACGTGTTGTGGTCGCCTGACTATTCCACCTCTGCTGCCCCGTCTGTCATGTTATTGACCGCACTATGCCTGAAACTTGAGCAAAGATATTTGTGAGTTTATGGAATAATAATTGCTCTAGTAGTACAATCAAACTTTCACACGACCTGCGCATTTATGTGTCAATAAAAGCGTTCAATGTCAGCCTGAATCATTGTCATATTTATGCTTGTAACTCAATATGTACAGCTATATCATCACATGGCTTAGTACACAGAAAAAGCACCTTACACAAAAATAATAATAAAGAGTATCACTATCGACATCACTGACCCCTGATTCATAATTAAAACCAAATATTGGTCAACAGAACAACTGATCAGTAATACTTCTTTGTATATAATCAAGTATTATATTAAGCTGAACCTTCCAAAAGCAAAGCAAGCGATTAATAAGGCAGATCAAAGGTAACACAAAGTCGAAAAACATAGAAATACTTAACAAAATGTTAGAATTACTCAATAAAATGCCACCAAAGCAGGCAGCATCCAACAGATTGCGCCAATGCTCATCTAAAATGTACACAAAACTAAATCTGACTATATTGAGTAAACGCTGCACTTCCAAAAGGCTAAAAAAGATCTGCAAACCGAGAAGTAAGGTAATAGATAGAAGAATACTTTTTGCTAATCCTTAAAACAACAATCACAAAAATGCGTCTGCTCCGTCATCTGTTCAAATGTTGTCAAGTATCTTTATCAAACAGAGTAGACCCAAAAGCAGTCTGATCTGGGTCGACACTGTGTGCTATACCGTCACATTAACCACTAATATTACAGGGTGGGTAGTCACGTGGTTTCTGTTAGGATACACTGTACGGAAAAATGGCGGACTTCTTTCCACAACGATGTTTTAAGCAAAAGTAAGTAGATATTTCTGCGTGTTTTTTCATCTTTACACAGAAAGTTATACACCATTTTCCAGCCCCCATTTTTCTCGATTTAACGATGCTAGGATATCTTCATAAAGCTTCTTACTTTGAGTACAGACTCTGTCACAAAATTTTTAGCGGCGAAGATCGGGCCTGAGTTTGGAAATAAGCTGTATGGACAACATTTGTGACTGAGTTAGTACTCAAAGTAAGAAGCTTAAAGATGCTATCCTGGTAGCGTTTGATAGGGGAAAATGAGGGCTGGAAAATGGTGTATAACTTTCTGGGAATAGATGAGAAAACATAGAGAAATCTACCTACATTCGATCAGAATGCCCGTACAGCGTATTCGAACATCCGTACAGTGTATCCAAGCCAAAAACCACGTGACTACCCACCCTGTATTATCGAAAATGTAAAACAGACAATTTAAGCAGACCACATTTAATTCTTTTTCTTTTTGTAATTTAAGGTACCTTTTTCTTAGAACCAAATCAGCTACCACAGAAATTAGATTAGATCAACATGTGTAAATAAAATGCCTGCAAACTATTTTAATAGGCACGTAAATGTTTTACAACACATTTCATCACATGATGGTTCTCTTTTTCAGAAGAATGCCAGTACATCCAATCCGAGTATAGTGTATTATTATACATTAACATAGTTTCCTCTTTTATCAATAAACATGTGCATAGCTCCTCCTTATATAACTATCTACATAGCTCCTCCTTTATATAGCCTATGATATGGGGAACTATTTTCCTTGTTAGTACACTCGCACTACCAGTTTATAATCGCATGTGCGTTACCTTTTCTTTAATTTGCATTATGTCATACCAACAAAAGTAGGATACACAAATTAACCCCAGCAAACGTATATCTTGCCGTCTGTTTCATAGTCTTATTCACTGTAGAACTCAGAGACAGAAAAAACCGATGAATCACGGTGACCTGACCCTGATGCCAAATTCTGTATACAACAAAATGCTCCTTGCAACCCAATTGACACAATTGAGCGGTGACATGAGATCTCCAACAATGTGGTATGTGCGACCACCAAAGCCTCAGATCAGCCTGCGCATATGCACAGTCTGCTCAAAGCCTTTGCTAGTCTCTTAAACATTCTATGAGGGTCAAGCTACCAACAGAACACCATTTAGAGTTTCTAAGCTTAAAGGAGGCTGCATAGGCCCATCTGAGTCTACACTTGCCAAAACGCCACAATTTTGGAAACCACTTGTCGCGGCTCATATGATGTACTTGACAATGGGCTGCTTTTAGCATTTTGTAAATTCTTTGAAGTAAAATTATCTGTAGGTTCCTCAGGACATACTTATAAAGTGAACTATTATTCTAGAAAGGTATAAAATCCATTCTAAATGCGCATACATTTCAAGCTTCTCTATAATAGAATGCCAAAGATCTACTACCTCTGATCTAATTAAAATGAATATTACATGCATGCATGTATTTTCAAGACAATTTATAATAATTTATAAAGTCACTTACTGTTCCAGACTGTTTATACCTCAATTTCTACGCTCCTTTGAAACACAAATACAGTCTTCAAACACTATTTAGCAAATTCTTCTCCCAACGATCACTTCCAACTGACAAAGCTTATTGGATTTCAGTTTAAAGACACTTACTTAATTTAAAAGAAAGACGAAATATATGTATTACAATAATTCAGTGTATGCGCATTGCTTGCTAGAGACTAACTGCTGTTACCAGAGAGTGTAAGCTAAATTTAGAGCACAGAAAGTTTATCATAATAGCTAACCCCGACATAAATGTACTTAAGCTTCTGGTCTTAAGTTTTGGATTCAATTTAGATCAGAGTGGGTTTTCCAGGCTTAACCATATATCCCATGTTTGGTCCATACTGTACATATAGAAATGACGTATAGTGGACAAGCCAGAGAACCGTTTAATATATTATGACGTACAGTCTGGGAGTGAAATAACGCCATGCATTAAAATCAACAAACCACTATTGGTTTACAGATTTTCGTGAAACGCTAAAATGTCCATAACAACGTTGCGTACATAATGACAAAATAATCCTTTTTACGCAAGAAATTAGAATTCAAAGTTATCTTTTTGTTATAGGATAAATAGAATCTAACATTTGTTCTCCTGCACTATTGAATTTATTAAACACCTTGCGTAAAAGAGATAAAATGCTTGGCAAGCCATGATTTTATATCTCTTTTCCAACTCGTTTAATAAAATCAATAAAACATAAGCACTCATGTCAGATCCTCTACATGTTTGATTTTAGTCTATCCAACCTTAACTGACCCTGAGAATGGAATGGTAACACAAGATGCAGGACTAGGGATTTGGAAGTATGCCATATACATATAAAGACAGGCTATGTTCGAAGTGGTAACCAAGTACGACAATGTCAAAAGAATTTTACATGGAGTGGTGCAATCCCTAATCGCACACCTCGGGGTAACCGGGGGATGCTGGGTTTTCCTGTTAACTCTTTTCTTCATGAATATTCAGCATAAGCTTTTCCTACTGTGACTAGTCATACATATGAGCCACGACATGTGATTTCAAACAATGTGGTATTTTGACAAGTGTAGACTCAGACAAGCCTGTACAGACTCCTTTTAAGTTCAGAAACTCGAAATGATTTTCAGTCAGTAGTTTAACATTCATAGGATATTTATGCGACTAGAAAAGGCTCTGATCAAACCAGCTCAAATAAACTTTCCTGTTCGAACTTAGAATAAACAAATTACTTGTCAGATTCACTTGTGTAGGACTTCATCTAATCATATTTCAATTAGCAAACAGGGTAAATCCTGATCAAGCAGTTCTTACAAGAGCTGCTTGATCTGTGTCTTACCTGTTTAAAGGAGAGTTAAAGTTCGTTTCTATGAGGTGAAGGGTTGAAGTTGTTTTTTTTGCTTCAGAATGCCCAGCCCTGAATGCCTTAGAACATGGCACCGTGAAAAAGGATGGAGGTATAACTGTTGGACAGCAAGCAACATATGAATGTAATGAAGGCTACAATTTGATTGGAGAGTTCAAACGGATATGTCAACTCAATTCTACATGGAGTGGGGAAGAGCCAGTGTGTACTGCAAAAGGTAACCATCGTATTAAACTCTTTCAGTTTTTAATCACTACTAAACGTCGCGTGATGTGCTTCTGCTGGTACTTCTTAAGCCTTTCTGTAGTGAACAGGGTGCATCCATATTAGACTGCTCCTCAAGGACCTGTAGGATCTTATCCACCTTGTTTTTATGTATGCAAAAATTAGTCCTTGATGTAAACAATTTCATATAGCAAACGTCTTCATTCTTCATCTCAAGCAATCTCGCAGCAATTTTACTGAGTGTTTCGAGGGTCATTTTTACTAAATTACATAGCAAGTGATAACATATTTGGGAAAACTTTGGAAGGTAAACTATATTTTTCTTTAAACGATGTTTAAAACGTGCCACACTAGAAACTGTAGCACAATTTACACATGTGTACAGACTAATTTGTGCTATTTTGACCAGATGATATATTAAACGTTCAATCTTCTTTTAAATTTGAGGTTCCATGAAGTCTTTTTTAGCTAAAGCAGGCTGTTTTGAGTTTTAACTTTACAGAACTTAGGTTTATACTTTAATCACTATGTAAATCAGTCTGTTCGATAGCAGTTAGTGAAAATATTCATACCTCATGAACTACATTGTATATGATGATCTTATTTTAAATGCAAATATGCATGTTAACATTCCCTAACTACTGGCTTGCGAAACGACTTTTTTGATGGATGAGGGTTTGCTGAACATCAGTTTAGCTTGTTGTGGTCAGTAAGTTAAAACCCTCATGACTCATGAACCTTATTGGATATTGAGATCAAATTTTGAACCATTATTTTTATTAATACTGTCCAACCACTGGTATGCAAAATGGTGACTAAGGTTTGCCAAGCGTCACTATGGTGGTTTGAGGTATTTTAGTAAAAATATTCATAACTCTTGATCCACATGGTATATTTTTATCAAATTGTGCATACATTACATTTTAACAAATGTTTGCCTATATGAGGGCCATATATTGTCTGCGCTAATTCAGGGATAATTGTGTCTGCATTTCTTGAAACAATTAATTTTGATAACCAGACCATATATAATCTTAAGCCAATGATGTTAATTCAACTTCTCAAAGCCTTCGTGGATGCATAAAACTGGGCGTGCCACTGTCATTATTACAGAATCTTTTATAGCTTTTACTCTGCCTCACTTTCAAATTACCCTTACAGCGCCAATTACATTAAAAGTAACATACTTGCGTAGTCTGCTGAAATGTTTTAGTAGCCTTTTTGACAAACAGTGTATACCCAATGAGTTTGTTATTAAAATAATGCTGGTTGTTACATTTATGACAATAAAATGGTCTAAATGGCATTGCAAACTTTTGCATATAAGTAAACACTGAACCGAAATTATAAGTGGCCACCTTAACATTTTTGCGCCTGTTCAGAAAGTAAACATCGCTCTTACAAAATTTTATTTCCATGAAAAAGTTCAATGCTTCTTTGAGACTCTGAAAATTATTCAATTTCGAAATGACAGGTAGATCTTGCACAGACATAGTCAGAGGAAAGGTACAGTTATTTCAAAAATTTACACTTTTTACTTTGATATAAAATATTCCTCAGATATGTTATCCATTTATGTTTTAATTTGTTTGAAGCTGTTAATTAGAGCTGTGATATAAGATAAAAATACATCAAAAGTTTCGTGACAATTGAACTCTCCTTTCCTCTTCTTTGTTAACATGAAGGCAGCCACTATCAGCAGCTTAATTGAAGAGTTTTAGCTTTAACCTAGAATTTCTATATCAACTTTGCATTGTAATCTGTGGCACCGCATTGAAATTTTCAACAAATTATTTATAATTAATAGGCTTTGCTGTTTTATTTAAGAAATCAAAAATATCTTAGGCATATGGCATTTAAATGACCTTTGAAATTTCAAGATAAAACCAGACGTAGACACCAGTCATGAAAGAATAACTGTAAAAATGAGCTGATCAAGCTGTATTGTGTTTAATCTAACATGTTTATTTGAAAAAACAAATACCATGATATTAGTAAGTGCAGTTGATTATTTTCGAAAATATGGGAAAATATCTAAAAAGAGCTTTTCTTAAAAAATCGTTTATAAGCAAAAATTCAGCAGTGTGGTGTTTTTTTTTAAAGTAAGAAAGAGGGCAAAGATCAGGAATCGATACAATCAAGCTCCACACCTGACCCAGGATACCAAAGGGAAAGTGATAACGTCACAATTAGACATCACAAACGAGAGCCAAGAGGTCAGCCCTTTCCCAGCAGGTGACCACGAGGCATCAACAAACAGACGTGCATAGTTACATAAATGATCCACAAAAGAAGCACCGACTTGGAAGGGTATATCAGCTAGATGGGTTTGAAATCACGTATACTTCAATTCGATGAAAATGCACTCAAAACCCTTATTTTCTTCTAAGAGTTGATTTTTGCATTTTTAATCCCAAAAATTGTGAAGTGTTATAGAAAACTCTTTCAAAGCACCACTTCACTTTAGTCCATTGAAATGCACATATTTGGGCAAAAATTCATTTCAATAATGGTAGGGCTCAGTTTGAACAATAAAATCGAAAAGTGGCCACTTAGAACTTCATTTCAGTGTACTTATGAGGCTTAATTTACTTACTGATTTCTCATTGTGAAGTTTCCACTTTACCATTGGTGTCCTGGGTCAGGTGTGGTGGTTGATTGTATCAATTCCTGATCTTTTGCCCTTTTTCTTACTTTTAAAATGCATGTTAAACGAAAATAAGTTGATGTGTAAAACATCAAGTACTATATCGGCCTGTACAGATGTTTCAAAGATACATAATAATATGACTGTAAAATTTTCATTGAAACAGATAAATTACAGTAAATGTATTACTGCAGTTTGAGGCAGGTAATTATATAAACCTGTATAAAATATCCATTACCTGGATCAGTTAATTTTTTGTTTACAACGATTCTCATATATCTTTGAACTGACTGTACATGACATTTCGTTGCTATCACATCAGAGTGAAGTGGATGCTAAGAGTGTTTACTGCGAGGATGGATATACGTGAAGACTGATCGCATATTGAACAGTATTTCTGCATTGGCATTTATTTAAAGTAAGAAAGATGGCAAAGATCAGGAAACGATACAGTCAAGTACCACACCTGACCCAGGACACCACATAGGAAAGCAAAAAAATACGAGTTTTTTTCATTTTAGAAAGCTCTTGTGCTTGTCCATATGGTTTGTTAACGCAGAGAGAGAGTTTATTCTGGTGCAAGCAATCTATGGCACTTTCGCCGGCAAAGGCAAACGTTTTGGACCTAAATCATATAATACAGAACTCAGCATCTGTTCAGGATTTACACTGTTTGCTTACAGAGTGCTCTTATGGAATTTGTTTCAAATATAAATTTCCATATACCAACCCTTAAATTTGAAATGGACTCAACCAATTTATGATGAAAGTTCATCCAGCATAGCCATTTAAGCAAACCGTCCTTTATAGGGGACAGAGGCAAACATTGCGCCACAGGATACAGCGTCTGATCAGAATGTTTTTTGTTTGCTTACGCTATGTTCTATTTAAATAAGGAATAATGCCTCTCAACTACACTTAAAATGGAAGTAGACTTGTAAAATTGATAAGAGTTGAAAAATTCATTTAGTTAAATGAGTTTATTTAAATAACAGTAGAATCCCTATTTATTAAAAGTGTTTGGACCTAGAGGTACTATTTTGAGTTATTAGAAGTACGACTTCTATAGAGATTTACTTAAAATGTGCATTCCAAAAAATAATTATCATTCAGATTTGTTTCTATCAAACATAATGTTTTGAGTGTGTATAATTAACTTCTTTTATGCACCAAAATATGTGTTTCTACAGATCCATAAGAGCACTCTGTAAGCAAACAGGGTAAATCCTGAACAAATGCTGAGTTCTGTATCATATGATCTAGGTCTTAACTGTTTGCCTTTGCCTGTGAAAGTGCCATAGATTGCTTGCAGCAGAATAAACTCTCTCTCTGCGTTAACAAACCATATGGACAAGCACAACAGCTTTCAGTACTTATCTAAAGTTCAAAATGTCCAATGTGTCCATATTTATTTTGAATTAAGAGGGTTTGGAACTTTCAAAGTTTAAAATTACGAGGTTTTACTGTTTGCTTGTTTGGTATAGAGTGCCCAGCCCTGATGCATCCTGACCATGGTACTGTGGAACCTTATAACAGTACAGTACCATTCCCAGAATCAGCAAGGTACACTTGCGATGATAGATACTATATCACTGGAGACACTACAAGAACATGTCAAAGTCATGGAGGTTGGGATGGAAGTGAACCTTCTTGTAATGAGATAGGTACAGTAAATTCGAATTTTTTTGCGAGATTTTATTTTCCTGTATTGCATTAAAACATATATTTGTAAAGTAAGAGACAAACATAGCAGCAAACATTTTGACCTTATACACACCCTGACCTCTGGGTTAGATTGAAAGGTCAGATATTGAAATTGTACAGATAATTTTATTTTTTATTTAACTTAGCACTGAAAAACAGTTGATATGCTTTTAACCATGATCTGTATGATATCCAAGGGGCACTTAGGAGTTGTTGAAATGGGATTCATGTTGTGTGATTAATAGGTTTCTCTAAAATAACCCTTTGTATTTTAAAATAAATTCAACAGATTTGCCTTGTTTGACTTTTGTTTTGTAAGGCAACACATCTGATTTTCAGGGTTCTATTCTTAAATAAACTTTTGTTTGTTTCAGAGTGAGTTTTGCAAGCTTAACCATATATCACTTGTTTGGTCCATACTGATCATATAGAAATGGCCTATAGTGGACAAGTCAGAGAACCATTTAATATCTTATGACGTCCCGTCTGAAAGTGAAATAACGCCATGAATTGGAATCAATAAACCACTAGTTTACAGATTTTCAAGAAACGCTAAGACGTCCATAACAACGGTGACAAAATAATGACAAAATAACCCTTTTTACGCTCGAAATGAGATTTCAAAGTATTCTCTATGTCATATGGTAAATAGTATCCAACAGTTGTTCTCCTGCATTATTGAATTTATTAAACTCCTTGCTAAAATGAGAAAAAAATGCTCGACAGTCGTTCTTTTAAATCTTTTTCCTATTTGTTTAATAAAATGAATAAAAAATAAGCACTCATGTCAGATCCTCTATATGTTTGGTTTTAGTCTGTCCAAGCTTAACTGACCCTTAGTATGGAGTGGTTACACAAAATTCAGGACCAGGGATTGGAAAGTAAGCCATATACATATGTAATACTGGCTAAATTCTGAGTCTTAACCAAGTACGACAATGTCAAAAGAATTTTACATTGAGTGGTGCAATCCCTAATTGCACACCTCCGGATATCCAGGGGATGCTGTTTTTTCCATGTTTACCCTTTCCTTCATGAATATTCCGCCTAAGCTCTTCCCACTGTGAATAATCATACAAATGAGCCGCTTCATGTGATTTCCAACAATGTGGTATTTTGACAAGTGTAGACTCAGACAAGCCTGTGCAGCCTCCTTTTAAGCTTAGAAACTCAAAATGATGTTCGGTCACTAGTTAAACATTCAAGGAATAGTCAAGTGACTAGCAAAGGCTCTGATCAGACTGCGCGTATGCACAGGCTAGTCTGAGCCTTTGCTGGTTATACATACCACATTATTGAAAATCTCATGTTGTGGCTCAAATAAACTTTAGTGTTCGAACATAGAATAAACAAATTACTTGTCAGATTCACATGTGTAGTACTTCATCTAATCATATTTCCATTAGCAAACAGGGTAAATTCTGATCAAGCAGTTCTTACAAAACCTGCCTTATCTGGGTCTGCCTTGTTTACAAAAGCGTTAAAGTTCGTCTCAATGTGGAAGAGGGTTGAAGCTTTTTTTTTTTTTTTTTGTTCTTCTTCAGAATGCCCAGCCCTGAATGCTTTAGAGCATGGCATGGTGAAAAATGATGGAGGTACAACTGTTGGACAGCAAGCAACATATGAATGTAATGAAGGCTACAATTTGATTGGAGATTTCAAACGGATATGTCAACTCAATTCTACATGGAGTGGGGAAAAGCCAGTGTGTACTGCAAAAGGTAACCGTCCTATTAAACTCTTTGAGCTTTTAAACACTACTTAACGTCGCGTTTTTTAGTTTGTTTGTTTTGTTGCTTTATGTCCCAGTCAACAGCTAACGTCATTATGGGATGGTCAGTTCACTCAACTACACTTTTTCATGGGCAAGCTTGAACAAGCGGTTAACCAGTACTTCGTGCACATACTTGCGCCTGTAACTGACAACAACCCTTCTTGAATGATTCATTCAGCAGGAGCTAGGAAATAACGGTAGAAATTATTTCATGATCAATCTCCACGAAAGAATGGGACTTGGCTGGGATCTAATTTGCGACCCCTGGATCTGCTGTCAGACAATTATCTGTAGCCAGACACATTACTGACTGCACTACGCGGCCTGTCAAAAATGTCACGTGATGTGCTTCTGCTGGTACTTCTTCAGCCTTTCTGTAGTAAACAGCCTGCACCCATATTAGACTGCTACTCAAGGACCAGTCGGATCTTGTCCACCTTGCTTGTATGTATGCAAAAATTTGTCCCTGATGTAAACAGTTATGGCACATTTTTTATTTTAAACAAATTGCGCAAACTACTACATTTAAACATGTTTTGCCTATATGTGGGTCATATATTGTCTGCGCTTATTCAGGGATAAGTTTGTCTGCATTTCTTGAAACAATATATTTTAATAAACAGGCGATATATAATCTTAAGCCTATGATTTCAACTCAACTTCTCAAAGCATACGTGGGTGCATAAAACTAGGCGTTTGAATCTGCTCTATATGCCAGAGGCAGGGGCCGCACTGCGCTGACATTAGAACCAAAAATAGTAGTAGTTAGCTCAGCTTGAATCTTTTATGTTGTCTACCCCAATGCTGTTACCGTATGGATCCTGCTTTCGTGTGAAGCAATCCATCTACCTTGATAGATATATTGAAACACTCAGTTTGGTTATTCGAAAACTGCTTTCAATCAAAATGTGGTGAATTTCATTCTAATGAGCAAACATTCGACGTGGGTCATGCATAATACACTCACATGACATAATTACAGAATATTTTATAGCTTTAACTATGTTGCACTTAAGAATAACCCTTAGAGCGCTAATAACATTGAAAATAACATACTTGCATCGTCTGCTGTAATTTTTAGTAGCCTTTTTGACAAACAATGTAGACCCCATGATTTTTTTAAATGATGCTGATTGTTATATTTATGTCTTTAAAACGTTCTAAATGGCATTGCAAAACTTTTGCATATATGTTTACACTGAATCAAAATTAAAGGTGGCCACCTTAACATTTTTGCGCCTATTTAGAAAGTAAACATCGCTCTTACAAAATCTTAATTCCATAAAAATATTCAAGGCTTTTTCGAGACTCTGAAAATTATTCAATTTCAAAATGACTGGTAGATGTTGCACAGACGAAGTCAGAGTAAAGATACCTTTATTTCAAAAAGTCACAATTTTTATATTTATATAAAATATTCCTCAGATATGTTATCCATTTACATTTTAATTAGTTTGAAGCTGTTAATTAGAGCTGTGATATATGATTAAAATGAATCAAAGTTTCGTGAACTCTCCTTTTCTCTTCTATGTTAACATGAAGGCAGTCATTATCAACAGCTTAATCAGAGAGTTTTAGCTTTAACCATGCACTTTATATATCAACTTTGCATTGCTCTGTATGCTTTATAATCAGTGGCACCGCATTGAAATTTTCAGCAAATAATTTATTATTAATAGGCTATACTGTTTTATTTAAGAAATTCAAAATATCCTGTGCACATGCCATTTGAATGACCTTTAAAATTTCAAGATAAAACCAGACGTGGACACCAGTCATGAAGAATAACTGTAAAATATGGGCTGATCAAGCTGTATTGTGTTTGGTCTAACACGTATATTTGAAAAAACAAATACCATGATATTAGTAAGTGCAGTTGATTATTTTCGAAAATATTGGAAAATGAGTTTTCCTTGAAAAATCATAAAAAAATCGTTTATAAGCAAAAATCAGTAGTTTGGTATGTTTTTTTTTTCAAAGTAAGAAAGAGGGCAAAGATCAAGAATTGATACAATCAAGCTCCACACCTGACCCAGGTTACCAATTGGAAAGTGACAATGTCACAATATACATCACAAACGAGAGCCAAGAGGTCAGCCCTTTCCCAGCAAGTGACCATGAGGCATCAACGAACAGAAGTACATGAAAGCATAACAAAACAAGACAGAAGTTACATAAATGATCCACAAAAGAAGCGCCGCCTTGGAACGGTAAGTCAGCTAGATGGGTTTGAAATCATCTATGCTTCAATTTGACAGAAATGCACTCAAAGCCCTTATTTTCTCCTAAAAATTGATTTTTGTATTTTTGAACCCAAAAATTGTGAATTAATAGAAAACTTTTTCAAAGTACTACTTAACTTTAGGCCATTGAAATGCACATATTTGGGCAAGAATTCATTTCAATAACGTTAGCGCTCAGTTTGAAAAATAAAAGTGAAAAAGTGGCCACTTAGAACTTCGTTTCAGTGTAATTATAAGGCTTAATTTACTTACTGATGTATCGTTGTGAAGTTGTCACTTTACCATTGGTGTCCTGGGTCAGGTGCGGTGGTTAATTGTATCAATTCCTAATCTTTTGCTCTTTTTCTTACTTTTAAAATGCATGTCAAACGAAAATAAGTTGAGGTGTAAAACATCAAGTACTTTTTGGGCCTGTACAGATGTTTCAAAGATACATAATAATATGACTGAAAAGTTTCATTGAAACAGGTTAGTTACAGTAAATGTATTACTGTCGTTTGAGGCAGGTAATTATATAAACCTGTATAAAATATCCATCACCTGGATTCATTTTTGTTTACAACGATTCTAATTTACTTTTGAACTGACTGTACATGACATTTTGATGCAATCACATCAGAGAGAATTGGATGCTAAGAGTGTTTACTGCGAGGATGGATATTCGTGAAGACTGAACACATATTGAACAGTATTTCTGCATGGGCATTTATTTAAAGTAAGAAAGATGGCAAAGATCAGGAAACGATACAATCAAGTTTCCACACCTGACTTAGGACACCACATAGGAAAGCAACAAAATACATCATTTTTGAAGCTTAGATAATTACTAACAGCTCTTGTGCTTGTCCATATTGTTTGTTAACGCAGAGAGAGTTTATTCTGCTGCAAGCCATCCATTGCACTGTCACTGTCAAAGGCACACATTTTAGACCTAGATCAAATGATACGGAACTCAGCATTTGTTCAGGATATACCCTGTTTGCTTATAGAGTGCTCTTATGGAATTTGTCTCAAATATAAATTTCCACATACCAACCCTTGAATTTGAAATGGACTCAACCAATTGATGATGAAATCTCATCCAGCTTAGCCCTTTGAGCATAGCGTCCTTTATAGGGGACATAGGCAAAAAGTGCGCCACAGGATACAGCGTATGATCAGAATTTTTACTGTTTGCTTACCCTATGTTCTATTATAATAAGGAAAAGCGCCTCTCAACAATCCTTAAAATGAGAATAGACTGGTAAAATTGATTAGACTCAAAAATTTTATTCAGTTAAATGAGTATATTTAAATAACAGTAGAATCCCCATTTATTCAAAGTCTTCAGACCTAGAGGTACTATTTTGAGTTATCAGAAGTTTGACTTATATGGAGATTTACTTAAAATATGCTTTCCAAAAAATAATTATCATTTAGATTTTTTCCTATCAAATATAATGTTTTAAGTGTGTATAATGAACTTTTTTACGCACCAAAATATGTGTTTCTACAGACACTCATAAATATTAAAGCTTCTTTCTTGGTGTCCAGTGTGTCGATATTTATTTTGAATTATGAGTTTTTTTAACTTTCAAAGTTTGAAATTTCGAGGTTTTACTGTTTGCTTGTTTTGTATAGAGTGTCCAGCCCTGATGCATCCTGATCATGGTACCGTGGAACCTTTTAACAGTACAGTACCATTCCCAGAATCAACAAGGTACACTTGCGATGATAGATACTATATCACTGGAGACACTACAAGAACATGTCAAAGTCATGGAGGTTGGGATGGAAGTGAACCTTCTTGTAATGAGATAGGTACAGTAAATTCGAAATTTTTTGCGAGATTTTAGTTTCCTGTATTGCATTAAAACATATATTTGTAAAGTAAGAGACAAACATAGCAGCAAACATTTTGACCTTATACACACCCTGACCTCTGGGTTAGATTGAAAGGTCAGATATTGAAATTGTACAGATAATTTTATTTTTTATTTAACTTAGCACTGAAAAACAGTTGATATGCTTTTAACCATGATCTGTATGATATCCAAGGGGCACTTAGGAGTTGTTGAAATGGGATTCATGTTGTGTGATTAATAGGTTTCTCTAAAATAACCCTTTGCATTTTAAAATAAATTCAACAGATTTGCCTTGTATGACTTCTGTTTTGTAAGGCAACACATCTGATTTTCAGGGTTCTATTCTCAAATAAACTTTTGTTTGTTTCAGAGTGAGTTTTGCAAGCTTAACCATATATCACTTGTTTGGTCCATACTGATCATACAGAAATGGCCTATAGTGGACAAGTCAGAGAACCGTTTAATATCTTATGACGTCCCGTCTGAAAATGAAATAACGCCATAAATTGGAATCAATAAACCACTATTGGTTTACAGATTTTCAAGAAACGCTAAGACGTCCATAACAACGTTAACAACATAATGACAAAATTATCCTGTTAATCCTTGAAATGAGATTTCAAAGTATTCTCTATTTCGTATGATAAATAGAAACTAACATTTGATCTCCTGCATTATTGAATTTATTAAACTCCTTGCTAAAAAGAGAAAAAAATGTTCGACAGCCATGCTTTTATTTCTTTTTTCCAACTCGTTTAATAAAATCAAAAAAACATAAGCACTCATGTCAGATCCTCTATATGTTTGGTTTTAGTCTGTCCAACCTTAACTGACCCTGAGTATTGATAATACTGGCTACGTTCTAAGTCTTAACCAAGTATGACAATGTCAAAAGAATTTTACATGGAGTGGTGCAATCCCTAATTGCACACCTCGGGATATCCCGGGTATGCTAATTTTTCTGTGTTAACCCTTTCCTTCATTTATATTTAGCCTGAGCTATTCCAACTGTGAATAATCATACAAATAAGCGGCCATATTTGATTTCCAACAATGTGGTATTTTGACAAGTGTAGACTCGGACAAACCTGTGCAGCCTACTTTTAAGCTTAGAAACTCAAAATGATGTTCGGTCACTAGTTAAACATTCATAGAATAGTCAAGTGACTAGCAAAGGCTCTGATCAGACTGCGCATATGCGCAGGCTAGTCTGAGCTTTTGCTTGTCATACATACCACATTATTGGAAATCTCATGTTGGGCTCAAATAAACTTTTGTGTTTGAACATAGAACAATCAAATTACTTGTCAGATTCACTTAGGTAGGACTTCATCTAATCATATTTCTATTAGCAAACAGGGTAAATCCTGATCAAGCACTCCTTACACGAACTGCCCAATCTAGGTCTGCCCTGTTTACAAAAGCGTTAAAGTTCGTTTCTATGAGGTGAAGGGTTAAAGCTTTTTTTTGTTTTTCTTCAGAATGCCCAGCCCTGAATGCTTTAGAGCATGGCTCAGTGAAAAATGATGGAGGTATAACTGTTGGACAGCAAGCAACATATGAATGTAATGAAGGCTACAATTTGATTGGAGAGTTCAAACGGATATGTCAACTGAATTCTACATGGAGTGGGGAAGAGCCAGTGTGTACTGCAAAAGGTGACCATCGTATTAAACCCTTTCCGCTTTTAATCACTACTAAAACGTCGTGTGATGTGCTTCTGTTGGTACTTCTAAAGCCTTTCTGTAGTGAACAGCATGCGCCCATATTAGACTGCATCTTAAGGACCACTCTGATCTTGTCCACCTTGTTTGTATTAACAAACTTTGGGTAGCGTGTGCTAATTGAAATTAAACAAAACTCTGTTTGGTGATGGTACTCTCATTTAATAAATAAAAGCAACGTGTAAATGAAATAACTGATGATTTAATATGTATCGAGACAGTTTTACAAGTGTTAAAGTGACTGGCTATGCTCATGGAGGCCAACAGCATAGATGACAGAAGAACGGTAGTCTCTATATTTAGCTGTTAAATGCAGAAGAAAAGCAATAAACTGAATAAAAAAAACTCTTGTCAATAACGCTATAAGTCCTGCCGGTCATGCTTACTCTAACTTGATAACCAATGACTTAATCTGCCCGTTCATCTGACAACTTCTTAATTTCTTCACAATTCTATTCGCACAACCTGCCTCCTTAAAGTGTGTGTTCATGGTTTTGAACATTTTACTTTAATCAAAAATAAATATTTTATTATGTACTTGTTTATTTTTCATAGATCAACCCCTCATCTGCTAAGTTAATTATGGCAGTGTTCATTGACTAAATCTAAATATCTGGGGGCTGCCATATTACAGTAATGGACATTAAAATACGGACATTAACCTCTATTTCAGGTCAGTTAATGACTCAGGGAATCATCTTGCTAGTGGTTCCATACATTGCTTCATTTCAATATTTGATAATTAATATTCTGTTTTAATAACAATTATCAGTCAGATTAATGAAAATTAGTATGTTATGACTATTAAAAGAAAAGTATTTTGTTTTTCAATAATTTTCAGTTGATTTTGCTATGTCTTATTGTACCCAAAATGAAGAAATTGTTACAAAATATGTTATCTGCTATAGTAATAATTAGTGCTTTAAGGGTTGAATTTAGAAATAATTATCAAACCTTGGTCCATGTATCAAAATATAGTCATCAATGTATACACCGCTTAAAATATTACTTTGAAACATTGTTAATTTTTGTCATTTTCAAGGATTTAAGACTTTGGTCTGGTAGTGTGTAAGCAGGTCATAGTGATTCCAGTCCACTTGTTAGCAGCTCATTGACCTGCAAATGGCCAGACCCCCCCCCCACATTAAATGAATGATCATTCCTACCATACTGTAAGCTCTATAATAAATGCATTTCAAAATAAATGTGAATTTTCCCTTTAACTCTTCAAAACCCATCTCCCCGAAGCTCCCAATTTCGATTGGCTCTCCCCGAGAGGCCAGTTATTTCATTGGTCACTAAGCATAAGACGACCTAATTACTCAAACGGTTGATCAAAACAACAAAGCTCTCACAAAAACAAACCTTTAAAATTTCACCTGAATCGCATAATTCGCTACAAAAAAGTAAAGGATTTATCATTTATATGAAAATGATATGAGTTTAAGACATGACTTCTGCTAAATATCCCTAAAACGTTATTTAGAATGCTATGGATAAAAATAACAGTCAAACATATACCCCTACGCGAACCTGTTTACATAATATAAAAATGGCGCCTAAAACGTTTACACATTTTAGATGAGTGAAGATTAAACGGTCTCAGGCACTCAAGAATGACATTACCCACCTACCATCTCGCGGAGTGATAAAGGTAAATTTACTCTTACTTTAAGCTAGACAGATCCGTTGCACATAACGAAATGAAACAAGATTAACTTGATTCAAACAGTAAACTTGACCATTGATTCGTAGACAACCAATTTCGTACCAAAACACTATTTTGTTACAGTATATTTGCAAAAATTAGTCTTGATGTAAACAGCTACATACAGCAGACGACTTCATTCTTCATCTTAAGCAATCTCGCAGCAATTTTATTGAGTGTTTTGGGGGTCATTTTTACTTATCTACATAGCTATTGATAACATATTTGGGAAAACTTTGGAAGGTAAATCATATTTGTCTTTTGACGAAGCTTAAAAACGTGCCGAGCTAGAAACCATAGCACAATTTATACATGTGCACAGACTTGTTATGTTGACCAAATAATATGTTAAATGTTCGATCTTCTTTTAAATATGAGGTTCTATGAAGTCTTTATTAGCTAGAGCAGGCTGTTTTGAGTTTTAACTGTACGACCCCTTAAGTTTACACTTTAATCACTATGTAAATCTGTCTGTCCGTTTAGCAGTTAATGAAAATATTTATAACTCATAAACTACATTGTATATTATGATCTTGTTTTTAAATGCAAATATGCATGTTAACATCCCTAACCACTGGCTAAGAAACGACCTTTTTGGAAGGATGAGGGTATGCTAAACATCAGTCCAGCTTGTTGTGGTTAGTAAGAACTCCTGAACCTTATTGGATATTTGGATCATATTTTGAACACTTTTTATTAATACTTCAAACCACTGGTATGCAAAATGGTGACTTAAGTTTACAAAGCATCACGTCGGCGGCACGAGGTATTTTAGTAAAAATGCTCATAACTCTTGAGCCACATTGTATATTTTAATCAAATTGCGCAAACTACTACATTTTAACATATTTTTGCCTATATGAGGGACATATATAGGCTGCGCTTATTTAGGGATAATTGTGTTTGCATTCCTTGAAACAATTAATTTTAATAACCAGGCCATATATATAATCTTAAGCCAATGATGTAAATTCAACTTCTCAAAGCCTACGTGGGTGAATAAAACTGGGCGTTTGTATCTGCTCTATATGCCAGAGGCAGGGGCCGCACTGCGCTGACATTGGAGCCAAAAATAGTAGTAGCTAGCTCAACTTGAATTTTTATAGCTTGTCTACCCCAATACTGTTACCGTACAGAACCTGCTTTCATGCGAAGCACTCCAGTCACCTTGATAGATATGTTGAAACACTCAGTTAAACTATTCAAACATTGTTTTTAATCTAAATGCCCTGAGTTTCATTCTAATGAACAAACATTGGACGTAGATCTTGCATGATACTGTCACTTGATATTATTACCGAATCTATTATAGCTTTTACAATGGTGCACTTTAAAATTACCCTTAAAACGCCAATTACATTTAAAGTAGCTCACTTGCGTCGTCTGCTGAAATGTTTTAGTAGCCTTTTTGACAAACAGTGTAGACCCAATGATTTTTATTAAAATCATGCTGGTTGTGATATTTTTGACAATAAAACGTTTTCAATGGAATTGCAAAACTTTTGCATATAAGTATATACTGAACTGAAATTATAAGTCGCCACCTACACATTTTCGCGCCTGTTCAGAAAGTAAACATCGCTCTTGCAAAATTTTAATTCCATTAAAAATACAAGGCTTTTATGAAACTGTAAAAATTATGCCATTTCAAAATGACCGGTAGATCTTGCACAAATGAAGTCAGAGTAAAGGTACCTTTATTTCAAAAAGTCACACTTTATACTCTGACATAAAATATACTCATGTCCAATGAAAACGCACCACTCTTCCGATGCGCATATTTGTGGCCTATCAAAAGCTGTGCAAAATTGTGTTATTTATAATTATTATGTAGGACAAATGCGACGTTTTCGCACAAAACTTTCAATTCCAGTGACTCCGTTAACACATGACGTAACGTCAGCCTCAAAATTGCGTTTTTCGCATTTTTGGCGTATACAAAAAGACCCAAATTCTCGTTTAAATGTTTTTTCTGTTTGCCAGTAGATCCCCTGTCATTTCGCCACAACTTTGACAGTCGTGACGCAACAGCTAACGCTACACTAACGTGAACAATTTCACTATGTAAGCTTAAATATGGAGTGGTCCCACAAAACTTGACGTAAAATGTTTAATTGCGATTTCTACAGTCCAGGTGTTCTACACATTGCTTATTTCCGACGTACCAACTCACACACATGCAAAACGTCATACAAATCCTCTAAAAATTTGACGTTGCATCATTTACGTCAACTTTGAGCGTTTCGCCAGCCATTGTTCGCAACGCTAGCGTTTTAAATCTTCTAAAATTTGTGTTCATCTGTTAGTGCGAGCATTATCTTACATTAAGTTCAACACAGATACTCTTAGGTTTGTGTATACGAGCTTTTAGAGATCGACGTTTATCAAAACAAACGTTGATACCTATACTCCATCGATGTTAACGACCCTACACAAGCAAGAAATCTTCTTGGTACGACCTTGTCGTAATTTTGCATCAGTAAAAGAAGGATTCCTTGAATTTCTCGATTTTACGCCTTAGTCAAAATTATGCTAGTGACGTTACATCATGACGTTATAGTCGCTTTCAAGGCAAGATGACCATTCCTAGCTATCAATTTAGAGAGTCTTTGCAATTTCTACAAAAAAAAAGATGCGAGAATAATGCTTTTGAAAATTCTAAAACATTCGATGGCTGGTTCTGTGACATTCTGTTTTGACGGTTGTTTTGTTAAATGATTCCAGCACGTGTCATAAGTGATCATTCGGTTGTAAAGACCTATCAGTAACTTACAGAATTGTTACAGTACAATAAGACGCAATCGCAAAAATAAAATGTTAGGTCGTTAAAAAGATATAGTCATTTTTGTAGGTGGTGCGTTTTCATTGGACATGAGTATATTATACAGATATGCTATCCATTTATATTTTAATTAGTTTGAAGCTGTTAATAGACTAGTATAAATAAGGATGAAACTAACGAATATCGACTATTGACTAAAAACCAAACTCACTATATATAATAGTGTACATTAAACTGAAGTGGAAAATGTATCTAAACATAAAAGGTGACAACTACGTGCTACAACCTCTATAGTAAAGTGGCTAGCAAACAGGACTTCCAGGCATGTGCTAACTGGTTTGAGCCTCATGACGGACACTATTCAGACAGATTTATATCCATACCGAAAGTGATTAAAACGAACAGCTAATATTAAAGGATCGTGTTTCAAAGGGCGCATCCTCCATCCACTTTTAGCTCAATTGACTGCGTGATTGGACAGTTTCAGCTTGATTTGGGGTTTCGACTGAAGATGTTTTTGCGGAGACGTTTGTGGGTTGAGGCTCAAATACAATACCCTCAGGGTTTTGGCAGAAACAGACAGGTTAATGACAGGTCAATCATATCGATGTTAGTTCCATCGTCATTCGACTAAAAGTGGATGGATAAGACACCCTTAGTTTACCCCTACAATGAGAGCTAGAGACTAACTTTCATAGGTACTGTTGGGTAATATAAATCATGTTGCAGTACAGGACGTTGTAAAGGACCAATACAGAATATGCTCTGAGTATCTACCTTCTTTCTGGAGGAAAATCCGCTGTTCCAAAACCCTTTTTCCGTATTTGATATTGAAGTTTTCAGAGCATACAAGAGTAAACGTGAGAGCAAGATATGTTCAAAATGTCATATGTGGCTGGTCAAATGAGTGAGTATAACCAGGAAATGATACAATCATAGGCCACAGCCGGCCCTCGCCACTGTGAGGTAAACACAGACCACTGACAGCTACACGACAACAGACCACATTTTATTTAAATGTTTGGAGAAATTATTCCGGAGGTAGGTGACTCAACGCCGGATGGTGTGTGTGTGCGTGCGTGTGTCCATGTGTGTCTTTAAATTCCCATCAACAGCTAAGGTCATATGGAGCCAGTGCCATGTACATGTGGGCTCTGGTACAGTCAGAGTCGTGTTGTTGAGGTGAGATCTCGACTGTTCAGAGCTGTTGTAAATATGGAAACGGGCTTCTCTGACCCTTTTCTATTGACTTTATGACAGCCTGGCAATCATTTATCAGAGAGGGTGCCTGTTGGGGCTAGTCCCAGTGGTCCCGCCTATTTTGGTGGCGCCGTCCAATGCTTGATTTGGGATTTCGGCTAATGTTATTGCAGAAACGTTTGTTGGTTGAAGCTCAAATACACTACCCTCAGGGTTTTGGCCGAATCAGGTGGTGGTGTAATTTTCACATGGGACTTCTCGTAACTTGAATATTTAAAACTGCAGATCGATTCATCGTTTATAATTAATACATTTTAAATGTGTGTGCCACAATGCCCACCTGTTTACGTGGTCAGATATAACCAAGAGCAATATCTGAAGGGCCACCTTTTTCGTGACTCACCGGGGGCACTGTGTTGTGTCCTTTCTGGTTAGAACTGGTCTAATCCAGAAAGTCATGAAACGCCCTGATATGACTGAACGATTATTGACTGGTGCGTAAACCATCAGCACAGACAAAAAACACATTTTGACATTATTTGAACACAGACAGTTAGCCCAATTATGCCTTGCACCTATATAAAGGAATTTGACAAACAGTGCAGATCCAACGTAGACGCAATGCAGATGCTTCAATGAAATAATGTCTGATAAGGAGCTACACTGTTTCCTCTGTAAAAAAGGATAAATATCACTACCGTTAACAAAACTAAACAACCTAACTAATCAACTCGTCAGTATAAACGGATAGAAGACTCCAGAAGGCATAAATGGCTTAACCTAGGAAACTGCCCAAGTGGTCAATCAATATTGAGTGCTTACACTTTCGTAAGAAACTGATAGCTGCTCTAGTTGAGACAGTGGAGGTTAGATCTACTTCTTGAACAAATTTCTACCAAAACGGCGTCCCTGGATTTGCAGTCAGGCAAAATCAAGATTGCACTTGCTGTCCCATATATGTGTTAAGAAAAACAGGTCATTTCGACACCCCAACTTGTTTCCAAAACTATAAAATGCTATTATGTAATATCCTATAAACATTATTTTGGGCCGACACATTCTACAGTCTTAGTGAAATAAGAAAAAATAACCAAGACACTTGAGCATTAGACTGGGGATCGAAGGGATGCTATACAGCTAGTTTGAGACTTAACACCAGTGAGTCACTATTGTGTCTTTCAGCAAGACACGTTACCCGCTGATTACTACTGGATCAAATCAGGAAAACAGGAAATCGTCCTGACATGACTGAAAATTTCTTGACGTGGACGTAAAAGTACCAAAATAAACGAGAGAAAAAACTTGCTTGAGAAAAGTATATGTTAGGTAAGAATTAAACCATCAATCACACGTATATGAGTCAGTTGTACTAACAACTAGACCACAGAGTCTGCTGTAATTGATTGTCAATTACTTCGCTTTTTTCGTATGCTGAACGTGTTTGTAAAGACAAGTACAACTTTCCATAACAGTGAATATAAGTCACTGTATGCGCATGAATAATTTTCTAAGCAAGGCGGATCTAGTTTCCATTATATTTGTTTCAATCATAATTACAAACAAAATAATAATCATTTAAGAAAAACACTGGAACTATTGATACTGATATGTGGGATCTTATTTACACGAGCAGAAGCTGGAGATGTGGCAAAGTTGTTGTATTTTAAAATGTTGCTTTGTATAAGCTGATTCCACCACCATTCCTTAGTTGCAAACTTTAGTCTTAGTGGTTAGTTAATCCTTATTTGTACTAGTCCAATAACAGCTGTGATATAAGATAAAAATGAATTAAAAGTTTCATGACAATTGAACTCTCCATTTCTCTTCTACTTTTAAATGAAAGCAGCCACTATCAGCATCTTAAAGTGTTTTAGCTTTAACCATGCAATTATCAACTTTGCATTGTTCTGTATCCTTTATTATTTGTGGCATGGCATTGAAATTTTCAGCAATTATTTTAGATAAATAGGCTTCACTGTTTTATTTTAAAAAATCAAAATTATTCTTGGCATATGCCATTTTAATGACCTTTATATTTTCACGATAAGACCAGACATTGACACTAGTCTTAAAAGAATTACTTTTAGAAAATGTCTGATCGAGCTGTAATGTGTTTGGTATAACGTGTTTAAATAAGATAAAACAAATACAAATATATTACTATGTGCAGTTGATTATTTTCGAAAATATGGAAATGTGGAAAATGAGCATTTTTTAAAAGAAAATCATAAAAATCGTTTATAAGCAAACATTCAGGGGTTTGGTGTTTTTTTACAAGTCAGCTAGATGGGTTTGAAATCACCTGTACTACAATGTTACAAAAATGCATTCAAAACCCTTATTTTCTTCTAAAATTGGTTTTTGCATTTTTGAATCCAAAAATTGTGAAGTGATAGAAACATCTTTCACAGCACCACTTAACTTTGGTCCATTGAAATGCACATATTTGGGCAAAAATTCATTTCAATAACGTTAGCGCTAAGTCTGAATAATAAAATTGAATAGTGGCCACTTAGAACTTTGTTCAGTGTAATTTTGAGGCATAATTTACTGACTGATGTCTAATTGTGAGGATGCCACTTTACCATTGGTATCCTGGGCTAGGTGTGGTGCTTGATTGTTTTGATACCTGATAAAAATATCCATATATATATTCATATATTTTTAACCGACTCTGACATTTCGATGCTATCACATCAGATATACGTGGATTCTAAGAGTGTTTACTGCTAGGATGGATATACGTGAAGACTGACCCAATATTGAACAATATTTCGGCATTGGCATTGGTTAAAAGTAAGAAAGATGGCAAAGATCAGGAAACTACGCAATCAAGTACCACACCTGACTCAGGACACAACATTGGAAAGCACCAAAAATATGTCATTATTGAACTCTGGATGAGAATTGAAAGCTCTTGTGCTTGGTGTGAAGTCTAATGCAGAGACAGTGTATTTTGCTGCAGACAATCTATGACACTTTCACTGGCAAAGGCAAACTTTTTAGACTTAGATCATATGACACAGAACACAACATTTATTCAGAATTTACCATGTTTGCTTACAGAGTGTTCTTAGAATTTGTCTCAAATATAAATTTCCACAAACAAACCCTTAAAATTGAAATGGACTTACCCAATTGATAATGAAAGCTCATCCAGCATAGCCATTTAAGCATAGCGTCATTATAGGGGATATAGGCAAACAGTGCACCACAGGATACAGTGTCTGATCAGAATTTTTACTGTTTGCTTACGCCATTCTCTAGAAAAATAAAAAAATGCCCCTCTACTACTCTTAAAATTGAAGTAGACTGGTAAAATTGATAAGAGTCTGAAAATTATTCAGTTAAATGAGTATATCTAAATAACAGTTAAATCTCATTTATTTAAAGTATTTGAAAATAGAGGTACTATTTCGAGTTATCAGAAATTCGACTTATATGGAGATATACTTAAAATTTGCAATCCCAAAAATAATTATTATTCAGATTTTTCCCCATCAAACATATGTTTTGAGTGTGTATAATGAACTTCTTTTACGCACCAAAATATGTGTTTCTACAGACACTCATAAATATTAAAGCTCCATTCTTGGTGTCTAGTGTGTCCATATTTATTTTGATTTAAGAGTATTTTGAATTTCAAAGTTTGAAATTTCGAGGTTTTACTGTTTGCTTGTTTTGTATAGAGTGCCCAGCCCTGGTTCATCCTGACCATGGTACAGTGGAACCTTATAACAGTACAGTACCATTCCCAGAATCAGCAAGGTATACTTGTGATGATAGATACTATATCACTGGAGACACTACAAGAACATGTCAAAGTCATGGAGGCTGGGATGGAAGTGAACCTTCTTGTAATGAGATAGGTACAGTAAATTCGGCAATTTTTGGGAGATTTTTTTCCACCAATTGCGTTAAAACACATATTTGCGAAGTAAAAGACAAACATAGCAGCAAACTTTTTGATCTTAAACACACCCTGACCTCTGGGTTAGATTGCAAGTTCAGATATTGAAATGTACAGATAAGCTTATTTTTATTTAACTAAGCACTGAAATATAGTCAGTAGGCTTTTGACTATGGTCTGTATGATACCCAAGGGGCACTTACGAGTTGGTGAAATGGAATTCATGTTTTGTGATTAATAGGTTTCTCTAAAATAACTCTTTGCCAGGTGATATACATTCAACAGATTTGCCTTGTTTGACTTCTGTTTTGTAAGGCAACACATCTGACTTTCGGGTTCTATTCTTAAATAAACTTTAGTTTGTTTCAGAGTGAGTTTTGCAAGCTTAACCATATATCCCATGTTTGGTCATTACTGTACATTTAGAAATAACGTATAGTGGACAAGCCAGAGAACCGTTTAATATCTTATGACGTCCAGTCTGGGAGTTAAATAACGCCATGGATTAAAGACAATAAACCACTGGTGGTTTACAGATTTTTGGGGAATCGCTAAAATATCCATAACAGCGCTGCGTACATAATAACAAAATAATCCTTTTTATGCTAGAATTAAGGTTTCAAAGTAATCTTTATGTCATATGATAACTAGAATCTAACATTTGTTCTCCTGTATTATTGAATTTATTACTCTTCTTGTGAAAAAGAGAAAAAATGCTAGGCAAGCCATGATTTTATATCTTTTTTTTTCCAACTTGTTTATTAAAATCAATAAAACACAAACACACATATCAGATTCTCTATACGAGGGTCAGTCAAAAATAACTGAGCCCTACCTCATAACATTTTAGTTTGGTGTTGTAGACAACAAATGTGATTATTTTCTATAAGTATGATATGTTATCGATGTTTTGACCCTAAGAATTATCTTAGTGTAGCTTCTATTATGGTTGCTAGGCAACTGAATATCGTCAGTCAGATCGATGCGTTCACGATCTCAGCCACCATTAAAAAATAGTATGTCTTTAAAAAGCTTGTGTGCTTGATAGTTTTTGTGAAAGACATATTTGGCATTTATTTGAATAACATATATCATATTATCTTTTCATTACACTTGATTCTTTAATGTTTAAGTGAAAATTGATTAAATGCGTTGCCTAGCAACAAAAAACGCCAAAATTCCACAAATTTTCAAATACACGAGAATTGTGTTGCCATGGAAACAAAATTGTGACTTTAAATCAAGATACGTAATATGTCTAAAGGTTGGTTTGTGAATGCAGTACTGTTAAACCATTATTAGGTTAGTATTTTATGTTTTCTATTAAAATTGTGTAAATTTGATTTTGGGTGGGGTAAATTATAGGACGTCAGGCATGTTAAAATTTGATAAATTCTGAAATCAAACTACCACAGCATCTATAATTTGGGGTCAGTTGGTTTCTGTTCTGTGACACTGAATAGGTACATGTTAAAAATATCAGACGACAGTGAATAAAGCCTTGCTTTAACATTACTGTTTCCATAGCAACGCTTAGAATAAGATGTACCACAGCGTGAACGCACCCCGTTGACAGGTCATATTCTGTTGCCTAGCAACCGTTACGCAAAGCCTACCAACAGAAATAAATTAGGTGATTTAATAGATGACATATAACTTCAATGAAATATCATCAAAATATATGTCCATTTTACTAGATTCAAATGTTATAAGGTAGGGCTCAGTTATTTTTGACTAACCCTCGTTTGTTTGATTTTCATCTGTCCAACCTAACTGACCCTGAGAATGGAACGGTAACACAAGATTCAGGACTAGGGATTGGGAAATATGCCATACACATATATAATACCGGCTATGTTCTAAGTGGTAATCAAGTACCACAATGTCAAAACAGTTTTACATAGAGTGGTGCAATCCCTAATTGCACACCTAGGGGTAACAAGGTTATGCTGTTTTTCCTGTTAACCCTTTCCCTCATGACTATTCAGCCTAAGCTCTTTCCACTACTGTGGATAATCATAAAAATGAGCCACGACATGTGATTTCCAACATTGTGTCATTTTGACAAGTGTAGACTCAGACGAGCCTGTGCAGCCTCATTTTAAGCTTAGAAACTCAAAATGATATTCAGTCAGTAGTTTAACTTTTATAGAATATTCAAGCGACTAGCAATGGCTCTGATTAAACTGTGCACATGCGCAGGCTGGTCTGAACCTTTGCTTGTCATACATACCACATTATTGGAAATCTCATGTTGAGCTCAAATAAACTTTCGTGTTTGAACATAGAACAACCAAATTACTTTTCATATTCACTTGTGTAGGACTTCATCTAATCATGTTTCCATTAGCAAACAGGGTAAATCCTGATTAAAAGTAAAAAGTGCTTGTTTATTATAGTGTCACCCCTATTGAAAGGGCCAGCCATTTCTGACTTATGAGACACCTCAACTTGTCACATTTACTTCCCAAATCCCATCCTTTTGCCAGGCACCAGGCAGGCTAGGAATTGATTAAGCAGTTCTTACTAGAGCTGCCTGATCTGGTTATGCTCTGTTTACAAAAGCGTTAAAGTATATCTCTATGAGGTGAAGGGTTGAAGATTTGGTCTTTCTTTAGAATGCCCAGCCCTGAATGCTTTAGAGCATGGCACGGTGAATATGATGTATGATGGACGTATAACTGTTGGACAGCAAGCAACATATGAATGTAATGAAGGCTACAATTTGATTGGAGAGTTCAAGCGAATATGTCAACTTAATTCTACATGGAGTGGGGTACAGCCAGTGTGTACTGCAAAAGGTAACCGTCCTATTTGACTCTTTCAGCTTTTAATGTTAATTGTTTGTTTTGTTGCTTTAGGTCCAAATCAACTGCTAATGTCATTATGGGATGGTCAGTTCACCTAACTACACTTTTTCTCAGCAAGCTTGAGCAAGACGTTAACCAGTAACTCTTGCACATACTTGCACTTGTAACTGACAACAACCCTTCTTAAATGATTCATTCAGCGGAAGGTAGGAGAAAAAGCAGTAGAAATTATTTCATGATCAATCTCTACAAGAGTATGGGACCGGGCCGGGATTTAACTTGCGACCCTTGGATCTTCTGTCAGTCAAGCATCTGTAGCCAGACACATTACCGACTGCACTACGTGCCCGTTAAAAATGTCACGTGATGTGCTTCTGCTGGTACTTCTAAAGCTTTCTTTAGTGAACAGCCTGCACCCATATTAGACTGCTCCTCAAGGACCAGTTGGATCTTGTCCACCTTGTTTGTAATTAGTCCTTGATGTAAACAGTTACATACAGCAGATGAGTTCATTCTTCATCTTAAGCAATCTCAAAGCAATTATAATGAATGTTTCAGGGTTCGTTTTCACTAAGTTACATGTACATAGCAATTGATAACATATTTGGGAAAACTTTGGATAGTAAATCATATTTGTCTTTAAACGAAGTTTAAAAACGTGCCATGCTAGAAACCGTAGCACAATTTACACATGTGCACAGACTAATTTGTGTTATTGTTGTATGTGACCAGATGATTTGTTAAACGTTAGATCTTCTTTTAAATTAAGGTTCCATGAAGTCTTTATTAGCTGGAGCAGGCTGTTTTGAGTTTTAACTGTAAGGCTAACACTTTAATCACTATGTTATTATGTATGTCTGTTAGCAGTTGGTGATAATATTCATAACTTATGAACTACATTGTATACTATGATCTTATTCTTAAGTGCAAATACGAGGGATGTTCGAAATGAATTGCTTATTGTCCTATATCTCGATATCCACGTGGGGTACGATAAAAAACAATATATACCTATCTAGGTATATTCAAGTTCTACATAACGGTGTATAAGTGTACATGTTAGATTAAATGTAAGACATAAAATTTGCCATATTAATACACGCAGTCATTGACCACTGTAGAAAAACGGTTGGTAGAAGCGTCGACCAGAAATATGAAATATAGGCTTACATCAAAGCTCGCTCAAAACTTGGTTGTTCTTTGAAGCATCTGATGACTGAACTCTCTACTACTTAAGGTCCTTCTTGTGTGTCTTATGACACAGTTAGGCGCTGGAAAATAAATTTGAATCTGGTGTAGAGTCCATCAAAAATGCACCAAAATCAGGTAGGCCAAAATTTGCATCTCGTAAAGAAATCGTTTCAAAAATAAAGGAAAACATTGAAGGAGATGCCAGATTTACAGTTTGTGATATTGCACGAAATGTAGGCATATCACTTTCAATGGTTCACCTCATTTTGAAGAAGCATTTGAAAGTCCAAAAGATTTTTGCTAGATGGGTACCACATCTGTTGACTGAAAAAGAAAAGAGACAACGGGATAAAGTGGCAAAAATATGCTTCAAATGTTTCAAACTTGTGACAATAAGCAGTTTGCCAATGTCGTCACAGGTGATGAAAATTGGATCTATTATTTTGAGCCCGTCAGAAAACTTAGCAATAAAATCTGGGCCTCTTAACATAGCAGACACCCAATAATTGCTAAACGGTCATTGAGTGCAAGGAAGGTTTGGTATGCAATTTTCTTCTATGGTGAAGGAGTCGCAATATAAGTACCGATGGAAAATGGCAACATACAGCACCGTAAAGCACTACAAAGACATAGTACTGGAGAAGCCAATAAATATTATCAGAAACGACGCCCTGTCACTGGTTTTAAACATATCCGTCCTCTACATGGCAATGTCCCTGCTCTTGCCTCCGAAATAGTTATGGCGTTTTGGAAGAAAGAAAAAGTATCTGTTTTTTGCCTCACCTCCCATATTCCCTAGATCTTGCCCTATGTGATTTTTTTATGTTTCCAAAATTGAAATAATTCCTTGCTGGGCGGAAATACTAGTCCTGACAGACTCTTAGACAGCTTTACTGCCCCCTCGTATGAACAAGGGACAGTTGCAAAGCGGTAGTCACGTGTTTTATTCTACCACTAAGAGGAGCGGAGTAACTACACGTCATAGATGTATTCAGAATCAGGCAGTGTATTTATAGAACCGCTAATGTCTAACAATCACCTGCATAGGTTACACTTTACCTATTAGCGTCGTCTGCTGATCTATTTATTCTGAGGCTAAATACAGGACATAACATAAAGCTCACTTCTTTAGTACACAGTGTTATCATGCGAAGAAGGTTTAAAGAAAATAAATACACCCTCAATTCTTTTCGTAACACAGAAGAAATCATGTAAATAAGATAAGAGAAGGTCGTCTATTTATAGATGATAAATAGACGCTTTGTTTACGTAAAGCATTCAGCGATATAGATTACCAGGGTGATTTTGCCCCGGTGAAATTGGTCTTCGACCGCCCTTGTAATACCTGTAAACGAGGTCGGTGAAGCAGTCTAACAGACTCTTGGATCTGCTATTCATCAGTACCTCATTACTGTGCCCAAATCAGCGTACCGTGACGCCTTCTGGAAGTAGATGCATCGGTTGAAGCTTTGCATTTCTAGCCACAGAGAGTTCTTTGATGGCATGGAATGAGCACTTTTGGGCTTACTTGAAATCTGAAGTCTCCAGATAGAAATGGCAATTCTTTTCGAACATCCCTCGTATGCATGTTATCATTTCCTAACCACTGGCATGCCAAATGACTTTTTGATGGATGAGGGTTTGCGGAACATCAGTCAAGCTTGTGGTTAGTTAGTAAAAATCCTTATAGCTCCTGAACATTATTGGATATTTGGATCAAGTTTTGAACACTTATTTTTATTAATACTGTCCAACTACTGGTATGCAAAATGGTGACTAAAGTTTGTTAATCATCACTTTGGAGGTTTGAGGTATTTTAGTATAAATGCTCATAACTCTTTAAACACAAGGTATATTTTAATCAAATTGTGCAAACTGCAACATATTTTTGCCTATATGAGGGACATATTGTCTGCGCTTATTCAAGGATAATTGTGTCTGCTTTTCTTAAAACAATTATTTTTTAATAACCAGGCGATATATAATCTTAAGCCAATGATGTAAATTCAACTTCTCAAAGCTTACGTGGGTGCACAAAACTGGGCGTTTGTGTCTGCTTTATATGCCAGAACCAATGACATTGGAACCAAAAATAGTAGTAGTTAGCTCAACTTGAATCTTTTAGGTTGTCTATCCCAATGCTGTTACCGTACAAAACATGCTTTCGTGCGAAGCAATCCAGTCACCTTGATAGATATGTTGAAACACTCAGTTCGACTATTCGAACATTGTTTTCAATCTAAATGCCGTGAGTTTCATTCTAATTAGCAAACATTCGACGTGGGTCGTGCATGATAATGTCACTTGACAGTATTACAAAATCTATTATAGCTATTTCTATGTTGCTCTTTAAAATAACCCTTAAAGCACCAATTACAACAAAAATAGCTCACTTGCGTCGACTGCTGAAATGGTTAAGTAGCCTTTTTGACAAACAGTGTAGACCCAATGATCTTTTTATTAAAATTTGCTGGTTGTTATATTTATGACAATAAAACGTTTTAAATGGCATTGCAAAACTTTTGCTTATAAGTATACACTGAACTGAAGTTATAAGTTGCTACCTACACATTTTTGCGCCTGTTCAGAAAGTAAACATCGCTCTTAAGAAATTTTAATTCCATAAGTTTTTTTTGGCTTTATTGAGACTCTGAAAAGTATGCCATTTCAAAATGACTGGTAGATCTTGCACAGACGAAGTCAGAGTAAAGGTACCTTTATTTCAAAAAGTCAAACTTTTTACTGTGATATAAAACATTATACAGATATGCTATCCATTTTTATTTTAAGTAGTTTGAAGCTGTTAATGAGAGCTTTGATATCAGTTAAAAAGAATCAAAAGTTTTGTGACATTTGAACTTTCCTTTCTCTTCTACGTTAACATGAAGGCAGCAACTATCAGCAGCTTAATCTAAGAGTTTTAGCTTTAACCATGCAATTTCTATATCAACTTTGCATTGCTCTGTACCCTTTATTATCTGTGGCACGGTATTGAAATTTTCAGCCATTATTTATTATATATAGGCTTCACTGTTTTATTAAAAAATCGAAAATATCTTTGGCATATGCTATTTTAAAGAACTTAAGAATTTCACAATAAAACAAGACGGGGACACCAGTCTTGAAAGAATAACTACAAAAATGGGCTGATCAAGCTGTATTGTTTTAGGTCTAACATGATATCAGTATTTGCATTTGATTATTTTTGAAAATATCTGACAAATTTGGAACATGAGCTTTATTTTAAAAAAAAATCATAAAACTTGTTTATAAGCAAAAAATTAGGGAATTGGTGTTTTTTCAAGTCAGCTAGACAGGTTTGAAATCACCTTTACTTTATTTTACAAAAATGCACTCAAAACCCTTATTTTCTTCAAAAAATTGATTTTTGCATTTTTTAACCCAAACACTTTGATGTGATAGAAAACTATTTCAAAGCACTACTTAACTTTAGTCCATTGAGATGCATATATTTGCGCAAAAAATCATTTCAATAATGTTAGCCCTAAATTGGAAAAATAAAATTGAATAGTGGCCACTGAGAACCTCGTTTCAGTGTAATTATTAGGCTTACTGAGACTAACTAATGTCTAATTGTGAGGTTGTAACTTTCCCATTGGTATCCTGGTTAAGGTGTGGTGCTTGATTCTATCGATTCCTGATCTTCTGCCCTTTTTCTTACTTTTAAAATGCATGTTAAACGAAAATCAGGTGAGGTGTAAAACATTAAGTACTATATGGGCCAGTACATTTGTTTCAAAGATGCATATTTATATGACTGTACAATTTGCATTGAAACATGTAAGTTACAGTAAATATTTACTGCAGGTTGAGGCATGTTATTATATATCCCTGTTTATAATATCTATTACCTGGATTAGTTCATTTTTCTGTTTACAACGATTCTCATATATCTTTAAACCGACTGTACATGACATTTCGATGCTATCACATCAGAGAAAAGTGGATGCTAAGAGTGTTTACTTCTTGGATGGATATACGTGAAGACTGACCAAATATTGAACACTATTTGGACATGGGCATTAATTACAAGAAAGAAAGATGGCAAAGATCAGGAAACGGTACAATCAAGTACCACACCTGACCCAGGACACCACATAAGAATGCATCAAAATACATCATATTTTAACTTTAGATAAGTAGTGAAACCTCTTGTGCTTGTCCATATTGTTTGTAAATGCAGAGACAATTTATTCTGCTGCAAACAATATATGGCACTTTCACCGGCAAAGGCAAACATTTAAAACCTTGATCATATGACACAGAACTCAGTATTTGTTAAGGATTTACCTTGTTTGCATACAGAGTGCTCTTATGGAATTTGTCTCAAATATAAATTCCACATACCAATCCTTTAATTTGAAATGGACTCAACCAATAGATGAAAAAAGCTCATCCAGCATAGCCATTTAAGCAAAGCGTCCTTTATAGGGGATATAGACAAACAGTGCGCCACATGATACAGCGTCTGATTAGAAGTTTTACTGTTTGCTTACACTATGTTCTATTAAAATAAGGAAAATGCCTCTCAACTACCCTTAAAATGGAAGTGGACTGGTAAAATTGATAAGAGTTGGAAAATTTGTTCAGTTAAATGAGTATATTTAAACAACAGTAGAATCTCATTTATTTAAAGTCTTTGGAACTAGAGGTACTATTTCAAAATATCAGAAGTTCGACTTATATGTAGATATACTTAAAATATGCATTCCCAAAAATAATTATCATTTAGATTTTTTCCTATCAATTATAATGAGTGTGTATAATGAACTTCTTTTATGCACCAAAACATGTGTTACTACAGACACTCATAATTATTAAACCACCTTTCTTGGTGTCCATTGTGTCCATATTTATTTTGAGTTATGGGTATTTCGAATTTCAAAGTTTAAAATTTCAAGGTTTTACTGTTTGCTTGTTTTGTATAGAGTGCCCAGCCCTGATGCATCCTGACCATGGTACCGTTGAACCTTATAACAGTACAGTACCATTCCCAGAATCAGCAAGGTACAATTGCGATGATAGATACTATATCACTGGAGACACTACAAGAACATGTCAAAGTCATGGAGGTTGGGATGGAAGTGAACCTTCTTGTAGTGAGATAGGTAGAGTAAATTTTGGAGATGTTGTGAGATTTATTTTCCTGAATTGCGTTAAAACACATATTTGCGAAGTAAAAGACAAACAAAGCTGCAAACATTTTGACCTTAGACACACCCTGAACTCTGGGTTAGATTGAAAGGTCAGATATTGAAATTGTACAGTTAATTTTATTTTTTTAATTAACTAAGCTCTATAAAATAGTTGATAGGCTTTTAACTATGATCTGTATGATACCCGAGGTGCACTTAGGAGTTGGTGAAATTGGATTTATGTTTTGTGATAAATAGGTTTCTCTAAAATAACCTTCTGCTAGCTGAAAATTCAACAGATTTGCCTTGCTTGACTTCTGTTTTGTAAGGCGACACATTTGATTTTAGGGGTTCTATTCTTAAATAAACTTTAACTTGTTTCAGAGTGAGTTTTGCAAGCTTCGCCATATATTCCATGTTTTGTCAATACTGTATAGTAGACAAGCCAGAGAACCATTTAATAACTTATGACGTCCAGTCTGGGAGTGAAATAACGCCATGCATTAAAATCAATAAACCACTAGTGCTTTACAGATTTTCGGGAAATGCTAAAACGTCCATAACAACGTTCATGCTTAATGACAAAATAACCCTTTTACACAAGAAATGAGATTTCAAAGTAATCTTTATGTCATATGATAAATAGAATCTAACATTTGTTCTCCTGCATTATTAAATTTATCAAAATCTTGCGAAAAAGAGATAAAATGCTAGGCAAGCCATGATTTTATATCTTTTTTCCAACTCGTTCAATAAAATCAATAAAACACAAGCACTCATGTCAGATCCTCTGTATGTTTGATTTTAGTCTGTCCAACCTTAACTGGTCCTGAGAATGGAGTGGTAACACAGGATTGAGGACCAGGGATTGGAAAGTATGCCATATACATATGTAATATGGGCTATGTTCTAGGGTCTTAACCAAGTACGACAATGTCAAAAGAATTTTACATGAAGTGGTGCAATCCCTAATTGCACACCTCAGGATAACTTGGGTTTTCCTGTTAATCATTTCCTTCATGAATGTTCAGCCTAAGCTCTTCCCACTGTGATTTCTTCCAACAATGTGGTATTTTGCAAGTGTAGACTCAGACGAGCCTGTGCAGCCCCCTTTTAAGCTTAGAAACTCGAAATAATGTTCGGTCAGTAGTTTAACATTCATAAAATATTCAAGCGACTAGCAAAGGCTCTGATCAAACTTCGCGCATGTACAGGCTGGTCTGAGCCTTTGCTTGTCAAACATACCACATTATTGGAAATCTCATGTTAGGCTCAAATAAACTTTCCTGTTCAAAAATAGAATAAACAAATTACTTTTCAGATTCACATGTGTAGGACTTCATCTAATCATATTTCCATTAGCAAACGGGTAAATCCTGATCAAGCAGATCTTACAAGAGCTGCCTGATCTGGGTCGGCCCTGTTTACAAAAGCGTTAACGTTCGTCTCTTTGAGGTAAAGGGTTGAAGTTTTTTGTTTTTCTTCAGAATGTCCAGCCCTGAATGCTTTAGAGCATGGCTCAGTGAAAAATGGTGGAGGTATAACTGTTGGACAGCAAGCAACATATGAATGTAATGAAGGCTACAATTTGATTGGAGAGTTCAAGCGGATATGTCAACTGAATTCTACATGGAGTGGGGAAGAGCCAGTGTGTACAGCAAAAGGTAAACATCGTATTGAACTCTTTCAGCTTTTAATCACTACTAAACGTCGCATGATGTGCTTCTGAAGGTACTTCTTAAGCCTTTCTGTAGTGAACAGCGTGCACCTATATTAGACTGCTTCCCAATGACCAGTCTGATCTTGTCCACCTTGTTTGTATGTATGCTAAAATTAGTCCTTGATGTAAGCAGTTACATACAGACGACTTCATTCTTAGTCTTAAGAAATCTCTCAGCAATTTTAATGAGTGTTTCGGGGGTCATTTTACTAAGTACTTAGTTATATGGCAATTGATAACATATTCTAGAGGACTTTGAAAACGCATCACCATATTTAGGCACGTTTCTTTCAAACTGCAAATGTATTTGAAAAGTTACTCGCAGGCTTTAATTTAAAACCCAGAATTGGTATGAATCAGTTGTTAATTTGACTGCACTATCACGCGACGCTGCTGATAACGTCACATGGGTACATACAGCATCAAGCACCTTTCTGCACGGTTAAATGAATCTTTTTGCTTATTTTTATGTTTAAACTTTGGCGTGTATGATACCATATCACTTATTGAGTTTATAGACTTTTTCTAATTCAAAGTAATTGATAACTTAAATATTTCGAAAATGAACGTCAAATTTGAACATCAATTTGTAGCCTCTTTTTAGAAACATCTCCATAAATTACCTTTATTACTACTATTTTAGGTTCAAATGTCAACGCAGTGCAGAATATAATTTACTGATATTTACTACATAAACTGACAGTTATGTGAGGAAGACCTTTTGATGTAAACTGGGGCAGTAGATCTGCTGTCCTATGATCTAAAACGTCTTAAAATTACGTTAAAGTCACTTGCACAATACAAACGACACTTGATACAAACGTAATTTATGCATAATATGTCATTTGTGTATGCCTTTTTCCAATGAAGCCGGACATTGAAATATTGAAAGGCCCAATACGTTGAATTTTATCATTAGACTACAGTAATCAGGGTGGGTTGGTTTTTTCGGTATTTCAAACGGGTGCAATTTCGAGAATACCAAACTGTCAATTCATTTCTAATCGTTCAATAATAAATGTGCAATCGTGAAAGAAGCAAAGGATGCAAATTTGTTGAGTCAGGAATCACAACTAACGCGTGTTAACAACTTGAAGCTGAATTTGTGTCCTTCAAAGTAAACCACCCTTGTCAAAAATGGAAACTTTTTCAATACCTTAATGTAACTTTACAACCATGAATTTTCTAGGAAACACTATAAGCTGGTAAGTTTATGATATGCAATAACAATTATCTTGCTGACATTCTCAGGGTTAATGAAATAAAGGATTGAATCTGGGTGATGCGTTTTCAAAGTTCTTAAGTATATTTGGGAAAACTTTGGAAGGTAAATCCTATTTGTCTTTAAACAAAGTTTGAAAGCGTACCTGGCTAGAAACCATAATCTAATCTACACTTGTGCACAGACTAATTTGTGTTATTTTTTTATGTTGACCAGAAAATATGTTAAACATTCAATCTTCTTTTAAATTTGAGGTTCCATGAAGTCTTTATTAGCTAGAGCAGGCTGATTTGATTTTTAACTATACAGCCCTTAGGTTTTCACTTTAATCACTATGTGAATCTGTCTGTCCTTTAGAAGTTAGTAAAAATATTCATAACTCATGAACTACATTGTATATTATGATCTTTTTTTAAATGCAAATATGCATGTTAACATTCCCTAACCACTGGCATGCAAAACTACCATTTTTTATAGATAAGGGTTTGCTGAACATCAGTCCAGCTTGCTGTGGTCAGTTAGTAGAATTCCTCATAACTCCTGATCCTTATTGGATATTTGGATATTAGGATCAAATTTTGAACACTTATTTTATCAATACTGTCCAACCACTGGTATGCAAAATGGTGACTAAGGTTTGCCAAGCATCACTTTGGCGGTTTTAGGCATGTAGTAAAAATGCACATAACTCTTGAACCACATGGTATATTTTAATCAAGTTGGCAAACTACTACATTTTAATATATGTTTGCCTATATGAGAGCCGTATATTGTCTGCGCTTATTCAGGGATAATTGTGTCTGCATTTCTTGAAACAATTAATTTTAATAACCTGGCGATATATAATCTTAAGCCAATGATGTAAATTCAACTACTCAAAGCCTACGTTGGGGCATAAACTAGGCGCTTTGTGTCTACTCTATATGCCAGAGGCAGGGGCCGCACTGCGCTGACATTAGAACCTAAAATAGTAGTAATAAGCCCAACTTGAATCTTTTAGGTTGTCTACCCCAACGCTGTTACCATACGGAACCTGCTTTCGTGCAAAATGATCCAGCCACCTTGATAGATATGTTGAAATACTCACTTCGACTATTCCAACATTGTTTTCAATCTAAATGATGTGAGTTTCATTCTAATGAGCAAACATTCGACGTGGGGCGTGCAAAATACTGTCACGTGACAGTTATACCTATTACTATGTTGCACTCAAAAATAACACTTAAAACGCCATTTACAACAAAAGTAGCTCACTTGCGTCGCCTGCATAAATGTTTTTGCAGCCTTTTTGTCAAACAGTGTAGACCCAATGATCTTTTTATTAATTTCATGCTGGTTGTTATATCTATGACAATAAAACGTTTTAAATGGTATTGCAACACTTTTGCATCCAAGTATACACTGAGCCAAAGCTTTAAGTGGCCACCTACACATTTTGCGCCTGTTCAGAAAGTAAACATCGCTATTACAAAATTTTAATTCCATAAAAAGCATCAAGGCTTTTTCGAGACTCTGAAAATTATGCCATTTCAAAATGACTGGTAGATCTTGCACAAACGAGGTCAGAGTAAAGGTACCTTTAATTCAAAGTCACCTTTTTACTGTGGTATAAAATATTCCTCAGATATGTCATCAATGTATATTTAAATTAGTTTGAAGCTGTTTATAAGAGCTGTGATATAAGATAAAAATGAATAAAAAATTTCGTGAAAATTGAACTCTCTGTTTCTCTTCTACGTTAACATGAAGACAGACGCTATCTAAGAAGAGTTTATTTTTGATGAAATAAAGCATTGAATTTTCAACTTTGCATTGTTCTGTACGCTTTATAATCTGTGGCACAGCATTGAAATTTTCAGCGATTATTTATTACGAATATGCTTTCTTTTTATTTCAAAAATAAAAAATATCTTGACATATGTCATTTAAATAACCTTTAAAATTTCAAGATAAAACAAAGGTGGTCATCAGTCTTAAAAGAATAACTGTAAAAAATGGGCTGATTAATCTGTTTTGTGTTTGGTCTAACATGTATATTTAGAATAAAACTTATACAATGATATTAGTATATGCAGTTGATTATTTTCGAAAATGTTTGAAAATGTGGAAAATGAGCTTTTTTTAAAAAAAAATCATAAAAAATCGTTTATAAGCAAATTTTCAGTGGTTTGGTGTTTTTAAGAGTCTTATAGACGGGTTTGAAATTACGTGTACTTCAATTCGACAATAATGCACTCAAAACCCTTATTTTCTTATAAAATGTATTTTACATTTTTAAACCCAAAAATTGTGAAGTGATAGGAAAACTCTATTAAAGCACCACTTACATGTAACTTTAATCTATTGAAGTGCACATATTAGGGCAAAAATTCATTCAATAACATTAGCCCTAAGTCCAAAAAATAAAATTGAATAGTGGCCACTTAGAACTTAATTTTAGTTTAATTATGAGGCTTAATTTACTTACTGATGTCTAATTTTGATTTTGTCACTTTCCCATAGGTGTGGTGCTTGATTGCATCGATTCCTGATCTTTTGCCCTTTTGCTTACTATTAAAATGCATGTTAAACGAAAATCAGTTGAGGTGTAAAAACATCAAGTGCTATGTGGGCCTGTACTTTTGTTTCAAAGATGCATAAAATATCTATTACCTGGGTTAGATCATTTTATTTGTTTACAACGTTTCTCATATATCTTTAAACCATCTGTACATGACATTTCGATGCTATCACATCAGAGAGAAGTGTATGCTGAGAGTGTTTACTGCAAGGATTGATATACGAGAAGACTGACCAAATATTGAACAATATTTAAGCATGTGCATTTATTAAAAGTAAAAAAGATGGCAAAGATAAGGAAAAGATACAGTCAAATACCACACCTGACCCAGGAAACCACATGGGAAAGCAACAAAAATACAGCAATTTTGATCTTTTGATAAGTACTGAAAGCTCTTGTGCTTGTCCATATGGTTTCTTAACGTAGGGACAGTTTATTCTGCTGCAAACAATCTGTTGCATTTTCAACAGCAAAGGCAAACATTTTAGACGTAGATCATATGCTACAAAACTAAGCATTTGTTCAGGATTTACCATGTTTGCTTACAGAGTGCTCTTATGGAATTTGTCTCAAATATAAATTTGCACATACCAACCCTTAAAGGGCTAAGTTAGAGAAGGGGTAAAATCGGCCCTGTAAAATCCTATTTTAGAATTGTATCAATAGAATATAAATGACATTATATCTGAAGAGGACAATCTTCTCTCTCTTTAAATACATACCAAACAATTTCTTGGATGCTTCCCTAATACCGCAAAAATCCATAATATGACCCCAGTTCCCCCAAAATGGCTGATATTGTGGGGATTTAGTGTAAATATATCAATAACAAAACATGAGGCCATTATTTCGACACCACAATTTTTGGCTTAGCTGTGCCAATTAACATTGAGAACCCATGACCCAAGATTTCAAGGTGTCGAAATTTTTGGTTCATAATGTAATATTACGTAACCTAAATGATAGTGTTTGGATATTTTGTATGTATTGGGTTTTTCAGGCCATTTATTCATATTCTAAGGCTTAAAACATACAAATATGACTACAATATCTCATGAAAGCAGGGCTGGACTATTTGAGAAGCAGAAAAAGCGCCTACTTTCTCACATTTTACAGTGCAAACAATGCCAATTCCGAAACTATGTTACGCCCAAAATTAACATTGAGTAAGAGACGCTCGTCGTGCCACCGTTAGTTTTTGTCTGCTTTTGCAGGTATATACTACCGTTTTTGGTTAACAGGATGTGAATTTATCCATAAACCACTATTAGAAAATACACGGGGTCATATTTTTACAATTTGTGAGTGCCAGCTTGTTTATTTTTGTATATTTTTAAAGCCTATTCTGGTTTTGTACATATTTAAAAATATATAGACTTAAGGTGGTACAGGACCCATGTCAAATGATAACTTAGTGTTTTTAAAAAAGTAAGAGTTATCTTAATTTATTGTCTGAAAACGTACAAGTATTGGCGTTCACAAAAAATATCATTTATCAACACATCTGTATGAGCAAATATATTTTGATTGTCTGGTCCCTCAATGCGTTCCCAGTTATACCTGGTCAGGCAATTCTGGTCAGAAAAGTTAATATTCATGCGTATTCAATGTATGTACTATTAGTTGATAAAGTGTCTTGCCCCATGACACAACACTATGACTCTGGTGATTCACAAATTAGTAATCCTTTGATCCCTAGTGAACACTCTACGAACTGAGCCCCTGTGCTTCTTAAGTCTATTATCTTTGTAAATATGACTTCGTATATGGGAGGGCTCCCTTTTTAGCTTGAATGAAACCCAAGAGCAACATATTGGACACTGTGAGAGCGGTCGCCAAATGCTGGGGCGTGCCTTTGCGCTATTTTTAGCTAGCCCGTGGGAGTTTTTTGACTGAGGCTTATTTTGTATCTATACTAAACGCCAGTAAAAACGCAACTTTTGCAGTATAACCTTACTCGAGATTTAATGCTATTTTATCATTCTAATAAAATAAAAGCATAAACCTATGATCGCGATATCAAGCCAATACTCTTTTGATGCAGATAAAGCAGCCCAGATAAGCCAGGCTATATTTTTTATAAAGGGACACAACCCAAACTTCTGTAAAAACTACAAATTATCTTATTAATCCGGATATCAGATCTTCATTATGAATGGCTCTTTTGGATTCAAACTTTTGGAAAATTTCAACATTGCTCTACTTTCTATGCACACGCAACAGAATTTTTTGTCTTGAAGAACTGACCTTAAAAATGGTCATCAAAGTATCAGCATGAAAACGGAGAGTTAACGAAAATGAAACACTTTCAACGGTAAATATTGTGATAAATGATAACCATAGGTTATGACCTTTCGACTTACGTATGCCAATTTTAAAATGATTCAGTTTAATTGAAGCTTTAGTGATTTCTCAAATTTTGGGGAAATTTCACGAAAAATGAAATTTAAAACATGAATTTTAGGCCCTTCCAGCAAAGTGAATTTTGTGTTGTAAACCGTTTTTTTTTTTGTTTGAGTGAAACGCAGTACTTGCACGCTGAAATTTAATAAAATTTCAAGATTTAATATGGTTAACGAAAAATTTGATGAATTTGTCATTTTTCACCAAAATGTTTGGCATTAGAGTGCAATTGAGCTCAAGTTTTGATAAAATGTTCTCCTACGTTAGGGGCGCTTGTTAGTACAAAGGCAAGTGTATCAAGCTAATATTTATTTAAAAAAAAACGCTTGTACCAGTTGCGTTTTTAATGGCTTTAAGTATATATGCTAGCTGTGAATAATCTAATATGGCCGTTCACATATGCATGCTTGTCTTAGCATTAACTAATTGCCTTCATAAAAAGAACCAAACTCGTGTATCATCCCTTCTTTACCCATTGCCGCAGTGGTAGAATGTTCAACTTGAGACCATGTAGTCCCTGGTTTGAGCCCAATTGCTTGTTTGTTTTGTTTACTTATTTTTTTTTTGTTCGTTTGTGTTTATCATGGGAGTGATGTAACAACATATACCACTAGTGGTTAACAAATTTTGGTAGCGCTATGTAATGATGTTCATAATGGTTTCTCATATAATTATATGGCAACATCAAAGCGTAGTTCCACACAATTTCTAAACGCGATTTTAAAGTAGTTTTAGGGTCATACAATAAATAGAACCTAACAGTCGTACTCCTGTATAATTAAATTTATTTAGCTTGCAACGAAAAATGTGACAAAATTCTTGGCAAGCCTCACATTTCATCTCTTTTTACAGCTCAATTAATAACTTCAATATTGGGATCAAACGTGCATTACCACCTGCTAGAACACCATGGTGGTGTTGCAACCCAAACCTAAAAGGCGAGGGTTATGCAGATATAAGTGTATCAGAAAACCATTACTGCATAAGCTCATTTTCTCGTTTAAAAACTTGCAACAACGTTTTCGAAATATAACATTTTTCCAGATCAAAGAATTGCGTCATCCTGACGACACTTCTATACGTGTTACTGCTGATGACGTCAAACTTGTAACGAATCCAGAATACGTATACTGTACGTAAAGTAAAGAAAAGAAGAAAAGAATAAAAGCAACAACAAGAATGTTATGAATCAACAGCACGTGAATTGTCCCCCTCTCTCTCTCTCTCTCTCTCTCTCTCTCTCTCTCTCTCTCTCTCTCTCTCTCTCTCACACACACACACGCACACACACACACACACACACACACACACACACATTTTGGCACACACACAAGCGCGCGCACGCACAGACGCACACAAACTCTTATAAAGGTCTTAATGGGCCCTAGAACGTGCCAAATGAGGAATTATAGACAAATAATATACAGTCAGACATAAGTTAAGCATCGCCTCAATAGTTTCCTAGAAAACGAAGGAAGCTTTACAGTCATAAATATTTTCTTGGTTTATTTATTAAAATAGATAAAGTGGTGACAATTTACAGCAAATTTCAATTCAATTATCACAAAGGTAAACAACCAGGCATGGTAAATGCACACTTACCCCTAAAAATATCCATATTCTCTAGCCCATTATGATATTTTTAAAACGCTAAGCCATGTAAAATGTTACAATTTAAAGACAAACTCTGTCTGAAAATTTCAGATTCATATCTCTAAAAGAATAAAAATTATGGGTGTGTAAAGAATGGCTTGTTATATAGTGATAATGCCAAAATTATAAACACGCGATTAACTTTCACTATGATCCTCTATAACTGACATGAAACCTGGAGTTTGACAGAATCAGTTTAACACTATTTTTAAAAAATAAGTCTAGATTACTTCTGCGTTTATTTGAATTTAAAATAAGCATTTTGGGTTAAGCTGTGACACTTTTTAAGGGTGCACCCCCAAAATAGGGGTTGGTGTATACAGGACACCTTAGAAATTCAGCAAAATGACCAAAGGACATTCTTAAATGTTCAGCAGACCACAGGAAGACAAGGGTAACATAATATTACAAACTGGTTGTTCTTCTGAAGAAACGTGTACGCGAAAAACGTCTCTGAAATAATGTTCCGGTGATGCTTAACTTTGTCTGATTGTGTAGGTTTTTTGCACATGGACCCAAATTAAACACATCAACTCAAACAATACACTGTCTACGCACACGGACCTAAATTAAACATTGAAGCAGGTATGGCACTCCATGCCTGTTTTTATTTCAGAGGTTAAAAAAAGAAAATAGCACAAAACAGAAAAACGAGCAAGGTGACATATGGTTTTTAATTGATTATAAGTTTCTATGCATAATTTCCTTCAAAATTTTAAGGTTTTTGTTTCTGTAGTTACATTGTGTGACATTTTTTTCTAGATTTAAACGATTTTTTGCCTTAATTTTTATTTTTTAAAAAACAATAGATTTTAGCTTAGAAAATAAGCTACGTGCCTTTTTTCGCTGTGTTTTTGTGTTCTTTTATTAGCCAATAGCATGTAGCGTATTCCCAGAAAAAATATGGCATTTCTCACTTTCATTTTTTTTTAAATATGAGAAATTGATATTTTGAAAAGTTCATATTTTACGATTTTTAAAGTTTAATAACTTTAGATGGTAACTTTTTGGACATATGCTGATGAGTCAGGTACCACCTTAAGTGCGCTGCATCTTATTAAATTATCTATGTGGCTGTACGGTTAAGTCCATGATTATATCCTTTGTTTCTCAAGGGGTCCTGGGGTCAATACTCACCGACGGTAACCTTTTTTCTTTCTTTTTTCTCGTTTCTCTTTAATACCTTCTCAAAGTGCTAGTTAATATATTATTGCAAGCTTTGAAGTTTTTCTGATAGCAGAAAACAATTATCCACATGTACTGGTTTCTTTATTTCAGAAATCTTCCATTGTCCAGTATATACTTATGCCAAGCATATTTGACATGCCTTTATTGTATTCCATAAGCTCACTAAAAGCATGTGCGCATCCAGTAATTTTTGTTTTAGTGGGGGGGAGGACAGAATCTGACAGAAAATAGCTTTGTCAACTTTTGGTCCTCAGCTTATCTACAGTGGGTTCAACGTTCTCAACTTGTTAACAGTTGGATCAACTGTCAATTTCAAAGAAAACTGTACTTTTTGGTTCCCAGGGGGTCCAACAATTTCCAGGGGTGGGGGTCGAGCTCCATTGCTTATTCCCTTTAGAACTTGTGATTTTCAAGGTAAGTCCGGGTAACCTGTCTCCCCCACTCCAACCTTCTCTCTGGGTCAGTGCATGACTGATCCCTCACAAAATGACCGTGTTTCATGTCTTAATCATGAGTTATGTTTAGTCTGTATTGCACTGATTTTCCTATTTCAAAAATAACGTATTCGACCGCCAATATGCGTATCTTCATGTTTGTTAAAACTAGAAATGTGTCAATATGACACAGTTGGAGACCGATATGAAAGAAAAATCAAACTAATGGCTGTTTGGATAAGGGTGATAAGTCTACTATTTTTATGTCCCTTATTGTCCCTGTGTACCCCCTGTGTAAGCTATAATGTTATGAGCTGGGGATTTTTCGGTCAATAATTGGTAATGACACATGTTTTACATACGTTCAGCAAGACGTACAGTTGATTCAAAAATAGATAAGAATCGTTGTAATCAAAAATATGAAATAATCCAGGTAATGTTTTTTATACAGGTATATCACATTAACTGCCTAAAACTGCAGTATTACATTGACCGTTATTTACCTGTTTCAATAGAAAAAATGCAATGCGGTATAGTCCTATTATTTTGCATCTTTGAAACATCAGTACATCTGTGGGGTGAACTGACCTTTTTTATACTTTGTCACTCCTGTATTAGCATGGGGAGAATAAAGAAAGATGATATAGTTTAGGATTTATTATGATTTCAGGAGTCAGGACCATCGTTTTGAAAATAAATATCCATGAAAACTTAGAAATAGTAAGTGAGTATGATCAGGAAATACCACAATCACAAACTGCAGACAACCCCGTGGCATCGCGAGGAAGAGCCGCTCAACCATCACGAGACATCAGGAAGACAAATTAAGCAAAGCAATCAGCTCTCATTTCCCCATCAAGATGATTGCAATACTAGAATGGATATAAAGTAACGTACAACAAAACATAGAACAATTAGAAGTTTGAATTATACTAACAATTAAACTCCAGCTGAAATGTTTTAGTCTTGTTTTTTGCGATGATGTTTACTGCGTCGTTTTTTCGAAATCCTTATCCCGATGCATTCAGGAACATCCCTGCCAACTTCTCAAAACAGTTCCAACATCCAAGATGATGATGTTACATCTGTGCATAGATCCACTCTAGCATTTAAAGCAAAGCGCAAATATAACAAGTCAAAATATGTCAATCAAAATGTTACATTGCACCGCCACACTTCACTTATTAAAGCAATGTATGGCTTGTTCAATATTTTGGAAATGGCGCCTGATTCGCACGTGCGTTCAGCTAGTGGGATCATCTCGGAACTGTTAATTTTAGAACATGTGCAAAGGAAAATGACACGTTGTGCAAACACCCAAACCCTGCTTATATAAATGAGCCTGTCTGACGTTGATTCTGTGCGAGCATGGAAAATTCTGAGCATGCAAATGACAGTTTTATCACTTTATGTTATACACAACCTTTGAATAACAGGACGTTCATCGTTCACGATTTTTTTTTATGATACCTCTTTCTGTCACACCCATACAAATTTTACTCGTCGATAAAAAAAATAGAAATTTTAGACAAATTCAATTAATTGCAAAAATTTCATCTAAATACAGTTGAATCTTGTTAATTAGAAGCCCTAGCGACTAGAGGTTTTGTTTCGAATTATCGAAAATTCGAATTATAGTGAGGTAGTATTAAAAGAAATCTTGCCCCCAGAAATTATAATTATTACTTTTTTCTTATCAAATACATGTTTTGGGTGCATAAAAGAAACGTCTTAGGGAGACGTTTCTTTTCGCAACCAAAACATATATTATAGAAAGTTATTAGAATAGATCATGAATAGGTCCTAATCTCTGAATTCAATGTGTCTCAAATTCATTGCAAATTAGCGAGTATTTCGAAAAATCTGAGTTCTAGTTTTTGAGGTTTTACTGTACACAAAATCTGTATGTGCAACAAACACCAGACCTTTTAGAGAAGTTGGCGGAAAGTCTCCTCTACAGCTTTATCGTAAACACATTTTGCTGAAATTGAAGATAAAAACGTTATTGTGAAAAAAAGCAGTTGGAATATCTTTCATTTCGTATAATAACTTATTTACAGGATTGAGAGATTGAGATTTACTATTGTGGTAGAGTGCTTGACTCGAGACCGATTGTCCGCGGGTTCACGCCTCACCTGCGCTACAGCGTTGTGTCCTTGAGCAAGACACAATAATCCTAGCTTAGTAATGGTTTTACCCAGTAAGACCCGTCCCTACAGAACTAAAAGATTGTTGATATGACGTTAAGAATCATATCATGGCAAACAAGGTTTTACTGTTCATCATTTTTTTAATTTCGTCCATCAAAAATGCTATCATGACGTTTTGTTTTGTGTAAATGTTTAGTGTAAGTCCCATTTTTATATTTTGACAAGCCTGCCCCACTATAGCAAGGGGGGTAGAATAAAAAAAAATAGCAGCTTACCATCAGTCCAGCAATATGCAATTACCTTTTGTCAGTGGGCCGAAAGTGGTTAGCTTTAACCTTCTTTCTGGGACTTTATCAAAATGAATGATTTCACAAAACATGCACATGAACTTAAACATTTAAACTTCTACGTGTCTATAATTTGAGCGGGCATTATCAGGGAAGGTTCTAACTAGTGTGTTTGAATGCTCAATCTAGCCTGCACCTGCGCTGGTCGCAAATGATAAATAGCATAAATATCTTCTGAGCTGATTTAAATACTACAGCATCACTCTTTAATAAGTTACCACGTCCGAGATAGGGAGCGCAGTGGCTCAGTGGTAGAGTGCTTGATCGAGACCGAGGGGTCGCGGGTTCGAGCCTCACCCGCGTCACTGTGTTGTGTCTTTTAGCAAGAACACTAATCCTAGCTTAGTACTAGTTCAACCCAGGCAGACTCGTCCCTTCATAACTGAAAGATTGTTGATGGTACTTAAAGAATCAAATCTAACAAACAAAACCACGTCCGGGAAACCTAACTAAATATAAGCAAGGGACTTTAAGATCAGTCAGAAGGACAAGCTCAGAGACTACCGTAAAATGACCACTCTGCATTTAATTGCATAAAATGTGTTACGATTTTGTTATCCATCGCATCAGTAATATTGTGTGCATACAGATTTAATCCGCTTTTTCTCTGACCCGCGAAGCATAGTCGACAGAGTTCTATTTATACTCCGTCTTCAATGGAGACGGGGGGGGGGGCGTTTTGAGTCATGAGTTTGAATCCTTGAACACTTTTGTTGAAATTACTTTCTCTCTTCTACTGATTCTGATGGGAGTATTTAGTAAGTACTTGATACGTATATAAACCCTTTGTAAAGCATCGGTATAGGATACATTGACCGCTACTGTGATATGACTTAAATTGATGAAAAAAACATGGTCATAAAGTCTTAACAATCATGCACATTTCAGAGAGTTGGCAGGTGTATTGCCATGATAGACTGTTTCTCTAGGTTTATAATACATTTTGGCACAAGTTTGGGTGTGACACACACTTGTTTAACATAAATTTGTCAACCAAACTAAGTGACATCTTTGGCGTTACATGACGTTACTTTTTGCGCAAAATTTACACAGGGTCCTTGTCTTTAGAAACCCATTGTTTACAGAATTTAAGCAACAGGCAGATAAAATTTCGATTTTCTCAATAACATAAACCATATAAAAATATATTAAGTTAGTATGCATTTCTATGGTAGGTCCGATTTCACCCCTTCGTGAACCTAGCTCTTTGAATTGGACTCATCAAATTGACGATGAGAGCAATTTAAGCAAAGCGTCATTATAGGGAACATAGGCAAACATTGCGCCACAGGATACAGCGTCTGATCAGAATTTTTACTGTTTGCTTACACCATGTTCTATAAAAATAAAGAAAAATGCCTCTCAACTATCCTTAAAATGGAAGTAGACTGGTAAAATTGATAAGAGTTGGAAATTTTATTTAGTTAAACGAGTATATTTAAATAACAGTAGAATCTCATTTGTTCAAAGGCTAAGAAACTAAAGGTACGTTTTCGAGTTATCAGAAGCTCGACCTATATGGAGATATACTTAAAATATGCATTTCCAAAAATAATTACAATTCAGATTTTTTCCTATGAAACATATGTTTTGAGTATGTATTATGAACTTCTTTTACTCACCAAAATACGTGTTTCTACAGACAATCATAAATATTAAAGCTCCTTTCTTGGTGTCCAGTGTGTCCAATCTATTTTTAATTAAGAGTATTTCCACTTTCAAGATTTGCAATTTCGAGGTTTTACTGTTTGCTTGTTTTAAATAGAGTGCCCAGCCCTGATGCATCTTGACCATGGCACCGTGGAACCTTATAACACTAGAGTACCATTCCCAGAATCAGTCAGGTACACTTGCGATGATAGATACTATATCACTGGAGACACTACAAGAACATGTCAAAGTCATGGAGGTTGGGATGGAAGTGAACCTTCTTGTAATGAGATAGGTAGAGTAAAATTGAAAAAAAAATGCGAGATTTATTTTCGCAAACTGCGTTAAAATATATGTTTGCGAAGTAAAAGACAAACATAGCAGTAAACATTTTGACCTAAAGCACACCCTGACCTCTAGATTGAAAGGTCAGATATTGAAATTGTACAGATAATTTTTTTTTCAGTTAACTAAGCATTGAAAAATCGGTGATATACTTATAACTATGATCTGTATGATACCCCAGGGGCACTTAGGAGCTGGTGAAATGGGATTCATGTTTTGTGATTAACAGGTTTCTCTAAATTAACCCTTTGCCAGGTGTCGTGAAAAGTGCACGAGTTTCACTAACTTTCAATAATGTTTATCAGATATTTATGCTTAATCTATTGTTGGTATAATTCTATATATAAGCGTTTACAATTGTAACGTAATTAACGTTGACATCGCGACGTTAGTCACGGTGAACAGTTATCAAGGACAGAAATGGAAGACAGCAGTGATGTCTATTAAGCAGTAGAAATTGTAATAAATATGAAATTAAGAAGAGATGTTGTGGGAATTACAGTTAGAACAGGGTTACAGTACATCAGAGATCATAGAGGAGAAATATTATACAGTGATAACATTATAAGAGAATGTTGGACCATTGAAAACAGTTTAGTCAATGTGATGTAAGTGGCAAATGATTAGTTTCTTCACTCTGCTAAAGAATAACATTTATACTTAATGATAATGTATTTCTAATGTTGTGATTATTATCATATTCATATATAATTGAAAGTTTGTTATACGTTTTACTGTCTTCAATACACCAGGTGATACACATTCAACATATTTGCCTTGTTTGACTTCTGTTTTGTAAGGCACCACATCTGATTTTCGGGGTCCTATTCTTAAATCAACTTTAATTTGTTTCTGAGTGAGTTTTGCAAGCTTAACTATATATCACTTGTTTCGGTCTATACTGATCATATAGAAATGACGTATAGTGGACAAGCCAGAACGCCATGCATTAAAATCAATAAACCACTAGTGGTTTACAGATTTTCGGGAGATGCTAAGACGTCGATAACAACATTGCATACAAAATGACAAAATAATTCTTTTTACGCATGAAATTAGATTTCAAATTAATGATTATGTCATATGATGCATAGAATCTAATATTTGTTCTCCTGCATTATTGAATTTATTAAACTCTTTGCGAAAAAGAGATAAAATGCTAGACAAGCCATGATTTTATTTATTTTTTCCAACTCGTTTAATAAAATCAATAAAACGTAAGCACTCATGTCAGATCCTCTATATGTTTGATTTTAGTCTGTCCAACCTTAACTGACCCTGAGAATGGAGTCGTAAAACAGGATTCAGGACAAGGGATTGGGAAGTATGTCATATACATATGTAATACAGGCTATGTTCTAAGTCTTTACCACGTACGACAATGTCAGAAGAATTTTACATGGAGTGGTGCAACCCCTAAGCTGTTTTTTTCCTGTTAGCCCTTTCCTTCATTAATATTAAGCCTAAGCTCTTCCCACTGTACATAATCATACAAATGAGCCACGCAATGTGGTTTCCAACAATGTGGTATTTTGACAAGGGTAGACTCAGACGAGCCTGTGCAGCGTCCTTTTAAGCTTAGAAACTAAAAGTGCATGTTCGGTCAGTAGTTTAACATTCATAGAATATTCAAGCGACTAGCAAATGCTCTGATCAAACTGCGCGCATGCGCAGGCTGGTCTGAGCCTTAGCTGGTCACACATACTACATTATTGGAAATCTCATGTTGCAGCTCAAATAAACTTTCCTAATTGAACATAGAACAAACAAATGACTTGTCAAATTCACTTGTGTAGGCCTTCATCTAATCATATTTCCATTAGCAAACAGGGTGAATCCTGATCAAGCAGTTCGTACAAGAGCTACCTGATCTGGGTTTGCCCTGTTTACAAAAGCGTTAAAGTTCATCTTTATGAGATAAACAGTTGATGTTTTTTTCTTCAGAATGCCCAGCCCCAAATACTTTAGAGCATGGCACCGTGAAAAAGGATGGAGGTATAACTGTTGGACAGCAAGCAACATATGAATGTAATGAAGGCTACAATTTGATTGGAGAGTTCAAGCGGATATGTCAACTCAATTCTACATGGAGTGGGGAAGAGCCAGTATGTACTGCAAAAGGTAACCATCGTATTTAACTCTTTCAGCTCTTAATCACTACTAAACGTCGTGTGATGTGCTTCTGCTGGTACTTCTTAAGCCTTTCTGTAGTGAACAGGGTGCATCCATATTAGACTGCTCCTAAAGGACCAGTCAGTTCTTGTCCACCTTGTTTGTATGTTTGCACAAATTAGTCCTTGATGTAAACAGTTACATACAGCAAACGGCTTCATTCTTCATTTTAAGCAATCTGCTGCAAATTTAAGGAGTGTTTTGGGGGTCATTTTTACTTATTTTCATAGCACTTAATAACATATTTTGGAAAACTTTGGAAGGTAAATCATATTTGTCTTTAAACGAAGAGTTTAAAAACGTGACATCCTAGAAACTGTATTACGATTTGCACAGACTTTGTTGACCAGATAATGTGTCAAACGTTCAATCTTCTTTTGAATTTGGGGTTCCATGAAGTCTTTATTACATAGAGCAGGCTGTTTTGAGTTTTAACTGTACGGCCCTTAGGGTTACACTTTAATCACTTTGTGAATCCATCTGTCTGTTAGCAGTTAGTGAAAATATTTTTAACTCATGAACTACATTGTATTTTATGATCTTATATTCAAATGAAAATATACATGTTAACATTCCCTAGCAACTGGCATGCGAAACGACCTTTTTGATGGATGAGGGTTTGCTGAACATCAGTTCAGCTTGTTGTGGTCAGTAAGTTAAAACCCTCATGACTCCTGAACCTTATTGGATATTGAGATCAAATTTTGAACCATTATTTTTATTAATACTGTCCAACCACTGGTATGCAAACTGATGACTAAGGTTTGCCAAGCGTCACTATCATGGTGGTTTGAGGTATTTTAGTAAAAATGCTCATAACTCTTGAACCACATGTTATAATTTTATCAAATTGTGCAAACTACTACATTATTACATATTTTTGCCTATATGAGGGCCATATATTGTCTGCACTTTTCAGGGATAATTGTGTCTGCATTTCTTGAAACAATTAATTTTAATAACTAGGCGATATATAATCTTAAGCCAATGATATAAATTCAACTTCTCAAAGCCAACTTGGGTGCATAAAACTGGGCGTTTGTGTCTGCTCTATATGCCAAAGGCAGGGGCCACACTGCGATGACATTAGAACCAAAAATAGTAGTTAGCTCAATTTGAATCTTTTAGGTTGTCTACCCCAATGCTGTTACCGTAAGGAACCTGCTTTCATGCGAAGTGATCCAGCCACCTTGATATATATGTCGAAACACTCAGTTTGACTATTTGAACATTTTTTTCAATCTAAATGCCCTGAGTTTCAGTCTGATGAGCAAACATTCGACGTGGGTTGTGCATAATACTGTCACTTGACAGTTTTACAGAATCTATTATAGCTATTACTATGTTGCACTTTAAAATAACTCTTAAAGCTCCAATTACAATAAAAGTAGCTTACTTGCATCGTCCGCTGAAATGTTTTAGTAGCCTTTTTGACAAACAGTGTAGACCCAAGATTTTTTTTATTAAATCATGCTGGTTGTTATATCTATGACAACAAAACGTTTTAAATGGCATTGCAAAACTGCTTGCATATAAGTATACAATAAACCAAAGTTTTAAGTGGCCACCTACAGATTTTTGCGCCTGTTCAGAAAGTAAACATCGCTATTACAAAATTTTATTCCATAAAAAATCAAGGCTTTCTCGAGACTCTGAAAATTATGCCATTTCAAAATGACTGGTAGATCTTGCGCAGAAGAAGTCAGAGTAAATGTAATTTTATCTCATAAAGTCACACTTTTTACTGTGATATAAAATATTCCTCAGATATGTTATCCTTTTATATTTTAATTAGTTTGAAGCTGTTAATATGAGCTATGATATAAGATAAAAATGAATCAACGGTTTCGTGACAATTGAACTCTCTGTTTCTCTTCTACGTTAACATTAAGGCAGCCACTAACAGCAGCTTAATCAAAGAATTTTAGCTTGCAATTTCAAGTTTGCATTGCTTAATACGCTTTATTATCTGTGGCACGCATTGAAATTTTCAGCGATTATTTATTATGAATAGGCTTCACTGTTTTATTTAAAAAATTAAAAATATCTTTGGCATATGCTATTTAAATGATCTTTAAAATTCCACGATAATACCAGACGTGAACACCAGCCTTGAAAGAATAATTGGAAAAAAATGGGCTGATCATGCTGTATTGTGTTTGGTCTAACATGTTTAAATAAAATAAATCAAATACGATGATATAAGTACGTGCAGTTGATTATTTTCAAAAATATCAGAAAATGTGGAAATTGAGCTTATTTTAAAAATTATAAAAAATCGTTTATAAGTAAAAATTTAGAGATTTGTGTTTTATAAGTAAGCTAGATGGGTTTGAAATCACCTGAATGCAATTTGACAAATACACTCAAAACCCATTATTACTTCAAAAATTGATTTTTGTATTTTTGAACCCAAAAATTCTGAAGTGATAGAAAACTCTTTCAAAGAACCACTGTACTTTAGGCCATTAAAAGTACATATTTTGGCAAAATTCATTTGAATAACGTTAGTCCTAAGTTGGAAAAATAGAATTGAATAGTGGCGACTTAGAACTTTGTTTCAGTATAATTATGAGGCTTAATTTACTTACTGATATCTAATTGTGAAGTTGTAACTTTCCCATAGTGTGGTGCTTGATTGTATCGATTCCTGATCTTTTGCCCTTTTTTCTTACTTACTTTTAAAATGCATGTTAAACGAATACCAGTTGAGGTGTAAAACATCAAGTACTATATGAGCCAGTACAGTTGTTTCAAAGATGCATAATAATATGACTGTACAATTCTCATTGAAACAGGTAAATTACATTAAATGTATTACTGTAGTTTGAGGCAGGTAATTATATATACCTGTTTAAAATATCCATTACCTCAATTAGTTCATTTTTGTTTACAACAATCCTCATATATCTTTAAACCGACTGTACATGACATTTACATTTCTTTGCTATCACTTCAGAGAGAAGTGGATGCTAAGAGTGTTTACTGCGAGGGTGGATATACGTGAAGATTGACCAAATATTGAACAATACTTGGGCATATATTGAACAATATTTGGGCATGGGAATTAATTAAAAGTAAGAAAGTTGGCAAAGATCAGGAAATGATACAATCAAATACCTCACCTTACCCAGGACACCACAAAAGAATGCAATAAAATATGTCATTTTTAACTTAAGATAAGTGCTGAAAGCTCTTGTGCTTGCCCATATGGTTTGTTAACGCAGGGAGAGTTTTTTTTCTGCTGTGAGCAATCTATGGCAATTTCACCAGCAAAGGCAAACATTTAAGAACTAGATAATATGACACAGAACTCAGCATTTGTTCAGGATTTACCCTGTTTGCTTAAAGAATGCTCTTATGGAATTTGTCTCAAATAATAACTTCCACATACTAACCCTAAAATTCGAAATAAACTCACCCATTTGATGATGAAAGCTCATCCAGCTTAGCAATTTAAGCATGGCGTCCTTTATATGGGACATAGGCAAATAGTACGCTACAGAATACAGAGTCCGATCAGAATTCTTACTTTTTCTTTAAACAATGTTCTATCAAAATAGGGGAAATGCCTCTCAACTACCCTTAAAATGGAAGTAGACTGGTAAAATTGATAAGAGTCGGAAAATTTATTCAGTTTAATGAGTATATTTAAATAACAGTAGAATCTCATTCATCCAAAGTCTTCGGAACTAGAGGTACTATTTTGAGTAATCATAAGTTCGACTTATATGGAGATATACTTAAAATATGCATTCCCAAAAATAATTATCATTCAGATTTGTCCTATTGAACATATTTTTGAGTATGTATAATGAACTTCTTTTAAGCACCAAATACGTGTTTCTACAGACACTCATAAATATAAAGCTCCTTTCTTGGTGTCCAGTGTGTCGGTATTAATTTTGAATTAAGAGTATTTCCACTTTCAACGTTTGAAATTTCGAGGTTTTACTGTTTGCTTGTTTTGAATAGAGTGCCCAGCCCTGATGCATCCTGACCATGGTACCGTGGAACCTTATAACACTACAGTACCATTCCCTGAATCAGCAAGGTACACTTGTGATGATAGCTACTATATCACTGGAGACACTACAAGAACATGTCAAAGTCATGGAGGTTGGGATGGAAGTCAACCTTCTTGTAATGAGATAGGTACAGTAAATTTGGCAATTTTTTGCGGGATTTTATTTTCCCGAATTGCGTTTAAACATATATATGCGAAGTAAAAGACAAACATAGCAGCAAACATTTTGAACTTAAACACACCCTGACCTCTGGGTTTGATTGAAAGGTCAGATATTAAAATTGTACAGATAATTTTATTCTTTATTAACCAAGCTCTGAAAAATAATTGATAGGCTTTTAACTATGATCTGTATGATACCCCAGGGGCACTTAGAAGTGGTGAAATGGGATTCATGTTTTGTGATTAATAGGTACTATAAAATAACCCTTTGCCGGGTAATTAAATTCAACAGATTTGCCTTGTTTGATTTCTGCTTTGCAAGGCAACACATCTGTTTTTGGGGTTCTATTCTTAAATAAACTTTAATTTATTTCATAGTGAGTTTTGCAAGCTTAACCATATATCCCATGTTTTGTCCATACTGGTTATATAGAAATGACGTATAGTGGACAAGCCAGAAAACCGTTTAATATCTTATGACGTCCAGTCTGGGAGTGAAATAATGCCATGCATTAAAATCAATAAACCACAAGCTGTTTACAGATTTTCAGGAAACGCTAAGACGTCCATAACAACGTTGCATACATAATGACAAAATAATCCTTTTTACGCAAGAAATGAGGTTTCAAAGTTATCTTTATGATAACGAGAATCTAACATTTGTTCTCCTGCATTATTGAATTAATTATAGAGACTAAGTCTGCAACTATGAACATTTTTCATTTTTTTATTTTCTTTTTAAATCATTTGTAAAAGTAGAATTTAGTTATGTTTTCACAATAAATCTGTTCACTATAGCTGAAAACTGCACGGAAAAGTGAATTATCTTATAAAACAGGTGTGTTTTTTCTCTTGTTGGTAATTATTTTCGTCCCTCCAATAATTATAGACAGTTAATTTTAGCTTAAATGCTGTTGTTTTAACACTGATACTTTGTTAAGATTTACGAAATTGATAAAATGTATACCTGAATTTTAGTTTTTTTACTGTGTTCTTGAAAAAAAAGAAATTAGTTCAAAAATTAAAAGATCAAAAGTTACAGACTATGCAGCTTAAACTCCTTGCTAAAAAGACATAAGCTGCTTGGCAAGCCATGGTTTTATATTTTTTCCAAGTTTGTTTAATAAAATCAATAAAAAAATTACTCATGTCAGATCCTTTATATTTTTTATTTTAGTCTGTCCAACCTTAACCGACCCTGAGAATGGAGTGGTTACACAAAATTCTGGACCAGGGATTGGGAAGTATGCCATATACATATGTAAAACAGGCTATGTTCTAAGTGGTAACCAAGTACGACAATGTCAAAAGAATTTTACATGGAGTGGTGCAATCCCTAATTGCACACTTCGGAGTAAGCAAGCCCTCTCTTTCGCTTTCTCTCTCTCTCTCTCTCTCTGTCATTAAGAATCCTGCATACACAAAACTAAATTGAAGCTGTAACTTATTTACTAACATACTTACAGAAAAAAGACTTAGCTGTTAAAATGAGACACGCATGTAGTTAATGCTTTATAGCTTAGGCAATATTTAGTCATAATTGGACCGTTCCTGATTTAACAAGTAATAATCAGTGAAACTAAATTGTCTTGTTCCAGGACGCTCAATTCTAAGGGAAGCAAACTTACACAGAGCTATGGCACTTTTCTTCCCTGCTCTATAGGCATGCACAGATTCTCAAGGGGACAGGGGTTCAGGACCCAAAACTGCCAAAACATTAAGGGTTTCTTAGCACTACGGATCCAGATCCCATGAAAATCACAATGCTAACACGCCAGCGATCAATGTTGGGATATCATTGGCATGCCAGTGAAATGGCATTTAAATTCCAGTTTGCTGGCCAGCCGTTTAGGGTGTACATAACAGTTTTATCAATATGTACATGTAAATCAACCCGAGAATATGTTTCTGTGCAAAAATGTACTATAATAGATGTGGGAATTGCATCAGAACTTCTGTGTAAACTTCAGAATTAAGATCACCTACATTTTTATGGCGTTTTTATCATGGCTGTATGACCATACATTAAGGTGTATTTAAAAATTCATGTCTTCTTAATTTTTACCAAATATTGGCTTATTTTTAAAGAATCTCAAGAATTCCAGAACGTTTTTATTGCATATCACTAATTTTTACTGAAGTTATGGCTTTCAATGTATATCTTGCTCTGTGGTACAGCTTAAATGACTTTCTATCAGGTTGATTTCTGAGTAATACTAGCTATTGTTGAAATGAGAATAAATGAATATGGTACCCTTGGTCAGGTAGGGCACCTGATTATATAGATTACTATTCTGCGCTTTCTCTCTTTTTTCAGTGGAACTTGAATATTAAAAATAAATATGCATATCACCAGTATGTAATGGGTAGACGATACTTATTGGAGTTATTACTATTTGAAAAATCTTTAAATGATAGTCGATTCATGTGTATTTTGTAAAGGAGTACCTAAACTATTGCTGATTTCAAAGCCATTTACAAATTGCAAAACTATGATGATTTTTCCCATTCTTTAATCTTTAGTCCGGAAACCCCTAAACGAATGTTTTTGCAAAAAAATAAAGACCTCAGATGAGTGTAGTTTAATTAGTTTGTTCAGATAAAAGAATACATATATAAATGATAACTTGACACCCCTAGTTATGTACAATAAACTTTTCCTTGGTTATCAAAGAATCCATTAGTATGCAACGGTTAATATAGGGTTGATATTTTTTAATATTTTGGTCTTTTAGTAATAATGAGTACTAAAAGAAATCCCAATGCTGCTAAAGCCATCACTTGGAGTATGGGGGACTAAGAGATTATGCGCATTGCAATAACATTTATGAACATACTCAACGGAACAAAGTCAGCTGCTTCTTAACTACTTATTAATAAAGTAGTAAAATAGGAATCAATATGGGTCACAGGTTTAGATTAACGTTTATTAACAGCGTAAAATTGTTAATATTTTCTTTCCCATATTTTTTGACCGTATGTATCAGGTGCTCAAAAGAATCATCTCACCGAGATTTTTTAGTATACCCTACATATGTTTTGGTTGGGAAATAAGAAATAAGAAAATGATTTTCTGGTATGCTCTCTCTTAACTAAAAATCCGTTGGGTGTACATGTGTCAATATCTGCCAGGTGTTGAGACATGTTAAGGAATTGAGGGCAAATTCTAATCAATAAAAGTGGTATTTAATTACTATTTGCTCTTCATTAAAAACGTTTTTTAGTAATCACAGCTTAAGTAATGTTTAAAAAATGTTTTGGAAAACCTTTATATTTAAGTAATAAGAAGCAAGTTCATTTTGTAGGGTATTGATTTTGATTTACTACTGTGCACTTTGCTTGAAATGATTATCATAAAAGCCATTCAGAATAATAACCCTTTGTTTACTAATGGGATATTCATACTAGTTTGTTGCAATAAATTTGGGATAGTACATTGTATATATACTGAGGGAAAAAAGTTTAGCAATAATCTTTGGGGGTTCACAATTTAGAAGAAATAGGTCTTTTAATTTCATAGTGTCAAAAATATATTTTGACAAACGTTCAAGAGTACGATGACATTAACAGGTTGACATTTCACATAATGTAAAGTCTGATTTTATGCCCCCTTGCTGAAACAGCTTATCTGGCAATTATGCGAATAGTTTTTAATTTAAAGTTTCATTTTCCTGTCAAATCTTTAGATCCAAAAGCAAGAAAGTAAAAAAAAAACGGTTTAAAACTGGATGTTATGTTCACCCTTTTCATACAGTTTTTTAGTTTAAACTCGTATTTTTCCAAATTACCTCCCTTTCAATTGAATAACGTTTGAAATTAAAATGCTCAGCAGATCAAATTCTCACTATGAAGTCGGATTTTGTTTCTTTTGACCACTTGCCAGCAGCCATTAGGTCATTTTCAAACAACGGACCTGTTTGCAAACCTGCCAATATATAATTGCTTCAAAGATCGCCTATGGGAAACCCTATTATATATAATTGCTAAACTTTTTTCCCTCAGTATATCTAGGTGTGTCCAGGTAATAATTTTAAAATATTTTTTGAAGATTTTTTAACCTTAAGAAACAGTGTAGACCCTGATTAAATGTCACATTATAAGGCATTTCATCTAGGTCTTCACTGTTTATAAAAGTACCCATTTAGGTGTTTTCCTGTATACAAAATGTCAAGACATATTTCAAGGCTAGTATAATTTTGACCGACAAGTGTACAACATATGTTTTTGGCTTTGTTTTTTCATAATTGTAGAGCTTGGGGATACATGTTCAAAATCATCAGATTGTTCTGGAGTGATAGATGGAACAACTTGTAAGGATGGCTTCTGTAAATGTGATTCCGGTTTTAAAGCACTGTTAGATGAATGCATTGAAGATACAGCCACAGTTGATGAACAAGGTTAGGTTTTGTTTAATTCTTTATGCCCTAGCCAACAATGTTTCAGTCATTGTTTATCACTAAACTTGTGATGGATTATCAATATATTTTCAAGTACTAATCAGTTAAAATATAGCGCATTGTATTATCTATTGTTCGTGAAGTGAAATTCTATTCACGATACAACTATGCTAGGAATTGATTTTGTTTCCAACGATGAATATTTTTATTAAAACTAATTAGCATTTTCATAGGTGAAAATTATATTTTCCCTCTGTTAGGCCAATGCACAGAGGGTATTCAAACGTTACATATCATATAGACTTTGTGCCTATTCTACACCCCAAGGGAGCCTGCACACACATGCCCATTTTAATAACAGCAAATGTAAGCAAAGTTTAGGTCATCCCAGGGATCAACAGTGGCATACACAGAATCGAGGTATACATTAAGGGACCCCTATTTATTGACCCATTCTATACGTAGGTATCTGATAACAAGGCTTATAACCATTGCTTGCATTCTTATCCTTTTAGGTGCAGATGGCGATGGGGGTATATTTGATAATAGCGTCAACATTGTAGTATTTGCAGTGAGTGGCAGTTTAGCACTTGTTATTTTGATAACCATTTTGATTGTGTATAAATTTCGATTGGTAAGTAAAACAAGGTGGTAAGCATATCATCATTTAACCTTAATTTGAGAAATCAACTAAACAGTAAAGGGGTACATGCATCAAGGTGAAATATCCTGGCTTTTATTTTACTTTTACTGTTGCTATGGTTACAAGAATGGTGGACAAATTAGGCTTAAAATAGAGAAATTGCCACTTTGGGTCAAATTTAACTCTTTTGTAGACCGATATTTTTAAGAATTAGAAATCAGCACAAGCGAATACAAAAAAAATCTTTTGATATATTGTGTGCCATGATAATTCTCATCATCTGTTAAAATATCTTTTTGGTATTTGCTTGTGCTCTATATAAATTAATAGAGCACAAGCAAATACCAAAATGATATTTTAACATGTTACATGTCTCAAATTTGCTCATAAATGGTCATTTTTCTATTTTCAGCCTATCTTGGCGGTCATTTTTCTTACCATAGCAACCTTAAAAGTAAAATAAATACCATACCTTCACTTTGGCTATTGGTCTAATAAATTAATCAGAAGAAACTTGTGATGAGCAGAATCTAGAACGAAGATTTGGTACCAGTAAAATGCATTTAAGCCCCCCCCCCCCACCCCCGGTGACTTAGGCTGATGTCCGTTCTAAGGCGGCGGTTCTGTTGTTGTTGACTTTTTGTTAATTGCTACTCCCATTGTGGGAGTCTGTAAATGTTCTATGTTTTGTTATACGTTACTTTATGTCCATTCCAGTATTGGAATCATCTTGATGGGGAAGAGAGAGCTGGTTGCTTTGCTTAGTTTGTCTTCCTGGTGTCTCGTGATGGTTGAGCTGCTCTGCCTTGTGGTGCCACGGAGTTGTCTACGGTTTGTGACTGTGGTATTTTCTGATCATACTCACTTACTATTTTTACTTTTTGACCTCATAGGGGTGGGGGGGGGCAAAATAGCCTCTTAATGCATGTACCCCTTTGTAAATATTAAAGGGCACATAACCATCAAAGGCACAGCCTCGATTTATAAGTGAGATTGCTACAAACATATGCGTTTATATAAGATAATCAAAGGCCACTTAGACGATGACGTACTGTGGATTTCTTGCTAATTCACATGCTGATAGGGTAGCATATGGTAAATATAACACATGCTGTTGTTGCTTCCTTTGTGTAACAATATACAAATATTCTGTTTTTGTAAATATCTCTTTTCTAACATTCCATATTTATGTCTTCTATCTATCTAGTTAACTCAGACAATTATGCAAACAGTTTTATTTTTATTCGCCATTTTAAATCTATATTTTTCTATGGTGAGTTTGAACAATAACCTATAAGATACTTCACTGGTTTGGTAGGAATGGATTAGTATTTATCTTTAAATATTTAATAATATTTTCTATCTTTCTATACATGATTTTCTTCATTTTTCCTTTAGTTCGTAGATTGTGTATGCTCTTTAAGAATTGCATCAGTATGGTGGTTCTTAGCCTAGGTTCCAGTCTGATATTTTTTTTATTTATTTCTTTATTTTTCCTTTTCTTGGTCAAAGTGGACCACCTATACCTTTGATGTATTTCCTTTTCATTATTTTAAATTTGTGAGAATATTAACCTAAGAAAATATTGGCAAAAAATATTGACGACTGGACCCAGACTAGGTTGTTTTGTAAAGTACCATCAATTTATGTGTTGCACTTCACCTTCACTTTAAATTTCTTCTGATTTTATATAGCCTTTGATATATGCGATTATATTGTTGTATCTTGATTAAAGCGTGTACCTGGCAACTTCTTGCACTGTCATATCCCCATGTTATAAAAAGTGGATGGGGTTAGTCAATCCCAGGTGGAAAAACAACAAAATTGGATCTGCATAATTTTCTTATTGCAGTGATTCCAACACCTGTTAAGAGACACAAAAAAAGTTTTAAGATATTTTCTAATTATAGTAATGCTTAATGACGTCATTAATGTACAAAGAAAGGGATTTGAGCTAACCCTAGGCTATTTGTTTTGCAGTTAATTTTAAATAAATACTAAAGTATTAGTTTTGTTTTGGGATGAAAGTTGCCATAAAACTCTCATCTACCTTATAAAAACAAAAATATAATACAGTAGTTCTTTTCAAATGACATTCAAAAGCATGTATCCAACTTTGATTTGTATCTCCTTTTTCAATATTAGTTTATATGCCTACTATACAGACAGTTTGAACCCGGATCAAAACTGACAAAATGTCAGTCGTGATCTTGGTATAAATTGTTTAAAAGTCTAATAGTGAAATACATTTAAAAACAGCTAGCAGACAAGCATTCAAAGATATTTCTGGGAAATTTCATGTATGAAATACACGCCAAAATGTGATTATAGGTTTTGTCTGATGAACGATAACCAAGATCACTAAATGGCTACCATAATTCGATTTGCACTTTTCATTTTTATATTTAAAGAAATTAAGTATGGAGCCAGTGGCCGAGTTTGTAGAGTGATAGACTGGGGATTGGTACCTGATTGTATCGATTCCTGATCTTTTCAACCTTACTTACTTTTTCAAGCTCGAATATCTCCACCAATGGAGTCACTTTGTTGAGTTCTTTAGGGAGGTCTACCGACATAATTGAAATACCGTTTACTTTTTCTGCATTTTAGTTAACCGACATGACAGAATTTTTTTTTGACTGCAAAGCAAAGAATCAAAACAAAGCAATGAAAAGATAAGTGACTAAGTTAGAGAGCCCACAAAAGAGTATTGGTAAATGGATAACAAGAGCAAATTGAAATATGAGTATCAATAATTTTAAAAATGTTTATCTTCCATTCCTTCAAGGCATCAGGTTCAACATTTTCCCGTTTGCAAGTCCAATGTTGGTCCATAATGTTTACAATTGTGTCTGATATAAGAAGAGACTGTGGGGCCATTGGTTAAGTCAATACCATAAATGTGCTCAATGATTAATACAATTTGAATAGACATCTAACCAATCTGAACAGAGCTTTGGCTCTCTGCTCACTGGATAGAAAATGACTATGCATACAGCTAATTGTCTAACAAGAATGAGTGGCTGTACAAGCCAATCAGACTGGGTGCACCATTTCGCTACGTTTATCACAATGATATTGTCCATTTATAATGACTTATCATCGAAAATTATGCAAAACATTTTTTGCATATTGGACAGACTGGTCTAGGAAAATATTCTAGACCTCAATCAGAAAGCTCCTGATAATGACATTCACTATTTGCGTCCAGGTGTTGGAAGTTTTTAATCAAACACGCAGGTCTATGCAAAATACTGCATTTTTACTACTGAAATGGCTTTTATATCTTTAATAGATTGCCGGTACTCACTAGATCTGCCAGAATGAGGTTCTAATGAGTACCTTCAATTATGTCTTTAGGCCTTGAGCTGGCTATAGACCCCCCTCCCCCCCTGGGGGAATTTTGTACACTATAATTTTCTGAAACTACATTATATAAGAGACAATATGTTAGCCCTCTGAGAGTGGCAGCGTTAACGTGTAACATCACGTTATATACGTTACCCCCCCCCCCAATTTAGCAATAAATGTCCATTATAATGTCTCAATCATGACATGTTCGTACATATTTGCATGCTGACACAGGTTTATGAACTTCTTATAACACAGTTACATATTTTTTGTATTAATTTTATAAATATCTTGAGTTAATACCGTTATATACGTTACTTAGTGTTTCCTGCGTTATTTCCGAGTATCGGTATGGTATTTATTGAATATACGTGTATTACATCTGTCACAGAATATAGTAAATTTCTTTATTTGTTCTTTATTATGGTCGCTTACACTATTTTTCAGGCCAATGTTATGTTTGTTACCTTCAAAATAGCATTAAACATTCAAGTTAATGTTTCTAACAAGCCCTGTTTATACTTATTTGCATGCTGACACAGGTTTATGTACTTCTTTTTACAAGGTTTACCTATTTAAAGTATTCATTTAATAAATGCCCTGAGCTTTAACTGTTATGTGTGTTACCAATTGATACATAAGCTATTCTGAGTATCTGTATAGCAATTGTTGACTATATATGTATAAAGTCTGTCAGAGAATTTAGAAAATGTACAGCTCAGTTCTGGGCAGGGTATATGGATATAATGCAGATGGTGTTGACACTGATAAGGGCTACAAAGAAAACAACTTTGAATTGCATGTCCGCTCTATCTGTATGCCTTGTTCCCAATGTTCATTGCAAAGGATCACAACAACTACGCACATTATGTACCTGTGTAACTGATTACTCTCATAAATTTATCTGATACACATCACAGATGCAAAGAACTTCTCGAACAAAATGGGTCTATTGTGACACAACCATTGGTTCTTTGCTTGAGAAATACTTTTGACATAACTATCAGGCAAACAATAAAGAGGTATTATAGGCTTCAGCAACCAGAAATACGCTTCATACTACATATGGAATGATGTATTACTCATCACATCAGAGCTCAATATATTGAAACAACTCTTCAATGCACTGAAATGAAATACAAGTACTAGAGGCAGTTTAAGGCTTCGAAATCCTTTTAGTTCTAGTTTTGAAGACAATGAAGTGTGCGTTTTGTCTTTCGGTGTTCCTGCTAAGCCTGGCAAAGCTAATATCTTATTGAGCTGATGACATTGGCAGGAAGGCTGTTGCAGACTGCATTGTATCACTTTTAGTTAAAAAACCTGCTTTCACAACACCATAAAATGCTACAAGCTAATAAAGTTTTGAGGTTTGCGAGGTCAAGCAAGAAGATATTGCAAATTTACAAAACGTAAACAGCCAGATGAGAGCTTAAAGGAGCGTCTTTGGTCAGCATGACCTTCTTTCAATTTGACATATTGTTGACCTTGAATTGACACTTCGGTTCCTTCTGGGACCTGTACTATGGTCACTGTCAACTCCTGATAGAATGTCCACCAAAACTAACAAGTCCAAATTCCGCATGGCTTGCAATCACACATTGAACCAACATTAGATTGGCCATGTAGTGCTGCACATAACTTTGATGTTAATGCCATAACTACAGAGCATAATAGCTTTTCCTGTTCTGATGGCACCAGTATTCGACCAGGCACTAAAGGCAGAGCATGTTGGTTTTGTCAATGATACATATATACAATGTATAAGCAGCAGTCTATAAAGCCTTAGAAACGTTCTCGCAGAGGATAACCTTGGTGTTTTGTTCAACAATGGTGTATGCAACAAAAGGTGCACCTTCTGAATGTCAACAACGTAGGCCAGGATATGGAGAAAGAGATCTACAGTAATACACTGTTTAAAAGATTATGACACTACCAATGTGCCGATGTGTTAGTACCACGGAAAGGTTATTCCTACCAAACTGATAGAGAACCCCCCCCACTAGTTCATCAACATTATAAGCAGGGTAGGAAAACAAATAAAGCATTGCTCTAGGCACTCATCAGTGATATGAAGCCCTAACATGTGCTATTTATGTAATTGTGAATAAGCTACAGTACGACGTGTTTCTGAAAAAGTACCGAAGCCAAACACATATACTAACTATTTCAAATGACATGAACATCAGATTACCTTCACCATGCTTTTCTGTCCTTAAGATGTACATACAGAGATTGAACTATCAAGTCTTTCCTGTGAAAACAAGTGAGGCTTTCCAGATATGGACAAAATGTGTGGAAAATAAATGGGAAGGAAATCAAGTACCTCTGGGTAAAAGAAAACTTGATTGTACCCTAACAAAAGAGCCACAGAATTATACATCACATTTTGTGTGATATGGGGTTACCATGTTCAAAACTCAACAATATCAAACTATATTAGTTTCATAATCATTTCTATAGGAATAATGAAAAAAAAGTAACATACATAACACTTTGGGGTGCATACTTATTTTCAATGGTCCATATCTGTGATTCAAAAATAGCTTACTTGGATGATATAGCCAATTTGTAAATCTTACCTTATGGTTTGCACTTTTCAGAAGTCCTGTCATTTACTAAAATTATCGAATATGTTGATGGGTAATATATATAATTGGCTGATACAAGGTAATGGTGCCATAACCAGAATGCTAGCATATTGCAAAATCCTTGCAAGATGGATCTGATAGAAGATTAATAAGCTGTAAAGGTAAAATTCTTTAAACCCTTGGATAATATACGAAGATTTGCTCTATAACTTCTACCTGATGGGTTTTCTTTGATATTTTAAGTCGTTACTCGCACATTGCATTGTATGTTACAAACTTTCCATGAGTGTTTTGTTAACTATATTTGGTGTCTCTATAAAAAAAAGAGGGTTTATGTTTTGAGTTACTTCCTCAGCAAATGAGCCAGAGTAAAAAGAAGTACATGGACCTGTACCAGCATGCAAATACGTACAAGCGGGTCGTGTTGGAGACCATATCTTGAACGTTTAATGGTATTCAGAGAGTAATGTATGTAACCTGGGCCGTAAACTAAAGTAAGACACCATAATAAGGAACTTTAATTCATTTGAATAGCAGCCTTATATATTTACTACATTCGCTGACGGATGTAATACATGTATAGTCATTAACTGCAATACTGATACTTGGAAATAACATATGAAACACTAAGTAACAAATACAACGACAAAAACTCAAGACATTTATAAAATAAATGCTAAAATTATGTAACTGTGTTATTTGAAGTTGTTAAACCTGTGCCAGACTTCAAAAATGTGTGAATATGTCATGTTGGAGGCATTTTCAGGAAAATTTAATGTTATTTTGCAGGTAACTTACGTAACATGATGTTACCCGCTAACGCTGCCTATCTCAGAGGGCTAATATATTTCATTTTGTGGCTTATATAATGTAGTATCTAGAAATCATAGTGTACGAAATTCCCCCTGGGGGGAGTTGGGTCTATAGCCAGCACGAGGCCTAGAGAATAACATTTTACATTTTTGTGTGATAAGGGGGTACCATGTTCAACATCAAATAACTCAAAAAGTATATAAGATAGAAAACGTAATGCTTGAAGTTTTGAAAAGGTAAATAAAAATTCTTTAATATAATATCAAATTAATGAACATAAACTGGTTTCAAAAAAAATTAAAACAAACTATATTAGATGCATTTATCATTTAAAAGGGGGTTCAATGACAAAATGTAACATACACTACATCGGGGGGTGAATATTTTTGTTTTTAAATGCCAATGTCTGTGGCCCAGTAATAGCTTACTTAGAAAATATAACCAATTTGGAAATCTTACCTTATCTTTTGCACTTTTCTTAAGTCTTAAAAAGAATTTTAATTATCAAATATTTTGTAGGGTAACGTATGTAACAGGCTGTTACAGCTTAACGCTGCCATTGTCAGAGGGCTAACATGTTGCAAAATCCTTGCAAGACATTGAGCTTCAAGAAAAATATGGTCTACAAAATTCCCCCTGGGGGGGGGAGGTAAACCATATCCAGCCAGTGGCCTTTTTGGCAAAAATTGAATTAAAAAATAAAGTTTAGCCTTGTAAGTCCAACTTTACAAAATATAATAGAAGGGTTCAATGAGCTCTTAATTAAATGGTCTTATAAGCATACGAAAACAATTGTTGTAATTTATTTGAATGTTTAATTCTTTCCTGATTTCAAATGACTTTTGTCATCTGGTGATAACCTTTGCAAACAGTTTGGACCCAGATGAGGACTGACAAAATGTCCATCCTGATCTGAAGCCAAACATTTTGACACTCTGGTGGTGTTCCTGAAAGAATTGTTCGAAAAGCAAAATATTAATTAACAAGTCAGCAAATGATAACAAACGCATGAAATAAAAAAAAACAGCATGCTACAAGTTATACTTGTAAAAATGATTTCACATATAATGTTCCCACCATTGTCATAGATACTTAATTAAGAATATTAGCATACAAACAGAATATTTCTTATCTTTCTCAAACACATGTGGACCATTAATTGATAGGTTAACAAGTGTTGGTGGTCATAACTTACTGTGATAATATACAGCCTGACTAATTATTCAATAAAACTGAAGGAGGTGGATTTTGAGGCTATTCGGTAGAGTGATAAGATGTTTTACATATCATATTGTTAATCAACTTAGGCTCCAGTATGATCACTGACATTAATTCATAAATATTCCGTCTGTCTCAACAGCTTGCACAGCTAAGACTGTTGTCAGTTTCTGATAAATAAATGGACAATGAGTAGAGATTAACCATTAGTTAAAGTCCTGTTCCGAGTGCAGATTGATTTAAGTATAAAGGATAATTGTCGGTTTGGGCCTTATACGCCTATTTTTCTGATTCCCAGAACGTTGCTCTTTAGCTTCTGGTGTGATGCACGTAGTATCAGTGAAATAGGTGAATCTAATGGCAAGAGCTTGCAAGCAAAATATTTTCAAAATTCCTACGCACTCGAGATATATGATGGGTAGAGAGGGGAGGGGGTCTGAAATTTCATGACAATGAAAAGTGATTTAAAAAGTGATTTCTGCACCTTTTTTTATTTATTTGGTAGGCATGGTGATATCTATGGAACATATCATATGTAGAGTATAAACGAATCACGATAATTGATGAAATTGTTTTAAAACAATATATGTTCTGTAATAAAATGATTTTAGGGAGATAATTTAGAAGTTACCTGTACATTTTTACTGTGTGTACCGTAAATAATATAAACCCAAAAGCTAAACAAAGAAATCAATACTTTTGAAGGAATAAAAGTGTCCTATTTAGCATTGGAAAGTAAAACTGATTCTAATCAGATCCTTTGAATATTATTTTTGCTTTGATAAAGGGCATAGCATGCTGAAATTAATTTAAAGTGTCCAAATATTTATGGTATACATATACATGTATATATCAAGTTGAAAGCTACCTATATGAGATAATATACTATACCTGTTATAACTCTTTGCATGCAAGCGGAGAATTTTGTCGTCTGCCAATAGCCTTTTGCAAACAGTTTAAACCCAGATGAAGACCAACATAATGTCAGTCTTGATCTGGATCCAAACTGTTTGACACTCCGATGGTGGTCCCAGGTGGTTAATTTGTAAAAACTTAATTTTGAAGAAAGTCAGCAGAAGAAAATAAACCTAGCATGCAAATAGATAAGTACAGGAAAAGTAATAAGGTTGCAAAGATCAGGAATCGATACAATCAAGTACCACACCTTGCAATCAAGTTTGCAAAAGAATGTGACATTAAAAACAGTGGGCTTTTTTCTTATGAAAAAATGCATAAACCTTGCTAATTCTATACTTACTACTTTAAATCTTTGTGTACTTTATATTAAACTAGCTCAAAATACAAAACAATTTAGGAGGTTGGTTCTAGATAACTTAATTACTAACATTCATTTCTTATTCGGTAGAAAAGGCATTTTATGGGCTTAGGCCCTGGGATTTTGGGCTGCTGAACATCTTCCACCCCCCTTGTGCCAGCAAGCCACTTCCATACAATGTGTAAAATATGGTAACACATATACATGCAAACACTTTTGCTGGCACATGGGAGGAATGATATTTTAAAAAATGTTTTCTGATTTATACATATTTTAATGTCAAACTGATTGTTCTACCCAAAATTTTACATTTTAGAAGCATTTAACATCAAACATGGATTTCACTGCCACAAAGTACTCAGGTCAGGGTAGCTTTACGGTGACGAAAGGGAAGTTTGACAAACTTTTATTTTTACTGAAAACCATAGGCATTTACCCATAACAAGTGTCAATGATCCTTTGACCGTGTTGGTATTACTATCTTATTGTTGAATGGGGCGTCAAACATCAGAGCAACAACAAACAAAATACATATATCCTTAACCCATTTGAGTAAGAAAGGTGACAAAGATCAGGAATTGATACAATCAAGTACCACACCTGACCCAGGATACCCAAGGGAAAGTGACAAAAGCACATTTAAACATCACAATGAGAACCAAGAGGTCAGCCCTTTCCCAGCAGGTGACCACAAAACAGCAATAAACAGACGCAAAAGCATGACAAACACAAAGCATAATTAACACAAATGATCCACAAAAGAAGTACCACCTTGGAACGGTCAGTGGGTCAAGGGCAAACATTGTATACCCAGATCAGACGCTGCACAACACGGCGCCTAAACAGAGTTTTCACAGTTTGCTTACAGTCTGTTCTGTTAAATATAGGATAAAATGGGGAAAAACCAACAGCCCTTTAACCAAAATGGAATGATCAAATTGATAAGAGAGGACAATACCATCAGCTTTACCCTTTGTATGCATGAGACCAGTAAAAGGGTCATTTTACAATAGTGAAGACCCTGACGAAATGCTGTATAATGCTGCGTTTCATCTGGATCTGCATTGTTTATTAAAGTTAAAAAAGATTTTCAAAAAATGGATTTTTTTATCAAATTCAACTGGACACCCTTAGATGTGTACAATGGACTGTCCCAAGTTTATTGTATCAAACCAGAAGGAAGAATCCATTATTATACAATGGGTTAATGGGTTAATATTATATTATTGTTACAGACAACCAACAGAAACAATGACCCAGAGGTAAGACAGCCTCCAGACAACACTTTATCTTACAGAGCCGCTCATCCCTCTCCTAGAATTGTAAACAACCAAAGGCAACTAGGTCGTTTACAGTCTTATGGTGAATATGTGGATATTATTGATAGCAGTTACAAAGATAATGTTGGCGTCCAGTATGATGTCAGTGGTAGACTAGATGGCCAAACATATCTGTATTTTGGTAGGCAAGGGAATGCTACGCATGAAAATTAAGGCCAAGCAATGGAAAAATATGATGGCAATAGATTAAATCTTCCCATGCCAAAGCAGAAAAGAAATTTTAATATGAAAAGCCTACAACAACGAGCAGCGTTGAGCAAAGTAAAGTAATCAGAAATTGACATAGCAAAACACAGGCATAGGATAATAAACTTTTTTCATATTTAACTGACATGAGAATGGGATTTATTCTGGTCATTCATTTTGACCCATTTAAACTAAATAAATTTCCCATTACTATTAATTGGAGCAATCCATTTCCAATTTTAGGGATGTAAGGTGGTATTATTTTTTTTTTTTTTTCAAATTTAATAGAACAATCTGTAAGCAAACAGTCAGGAACCGTCTCAGAGGCCACGCTCTGTGGCATCTAATCTGGTTCTGCACTGTTTGCCTGTGTCCCATAAAAAGGACGCTAGACTTATATGCGTTAAGGACACCGGGTTCAATTTCATTGTGAGAAACCTGCCCAAGAGAATTCACTCATACTGCTACATCTTATAAAGTAAAGCCTTCCTGACCAATTAAGGCGAAAAAAACGGTACCTCACCGTGCTTGGGAAAAAGTTAGGGTCGTTTCAAAAGTATCCTGAGAAATGCTTATTTTTGCATTGAGGTTAATGGAAAAGACTAAAATTTTGACATAAATGAGGAAATTTAAGATATACCTGCCCAAGAGAAATTAATTAATTTTAGATATAAGATGAACCTAAACATAATCTGTTAAAATTTGAAATAAAAATCAAAGGTCACCGTCTTATATGAAAAAGGGGTCATCCTAAAAGTAGTATTTTTACATTAAAATTAGTACCTTGGGTGGATTTTGTGTAATTTTGAATAGAAATAGTTTGATTTACTTAAGCAATAACTTTAATTATGCCTATACTGTGTTATAGAATTAGTAAGAGGCCAAACATTTATAAAAAATAAAAGAAGGGTCGTTACAAAAAGGATTTTTGATTATGAAAATGTCAATTTTGATTAATTTTGACATAAATGCAGGAATTTAAGATATAACTGCCCAAGAGAAATAAATGAATTTTAGATATAAGATGAACCTTAACATAATATGTTAAAATTTGAAATAAAAATCTAAGGTCACCGTCGTATATGAAAAAGGGGTCATCCTAAAAGTAGTATTTTTACATTAAAATTAGTACCTTGGATGGATGTTGTGTCATTTTGAATAGAAACAGTTTGGTTTACTTAAGCAATAACTTTAATTATGCCTATACTGTGTTGAAGAATTAGTAAGAGGCCAAAAATCTATTAAAAAATAAAAAAGGGTCGTTACAAAAGGATGTTTAATTATGAAGAAGTCAATTTTGATTAATTTTGACATAAATGCAGGAATTTAAGGTATATATGCCCAATAGAAATAAAAGACTTCCATATATTTGATGGAACTTAACATAACCAGGAAAAATATGAAATAAAAATTAAAGGTCACCAAAGTATATGAAAAAGGGTCGTCCAAAAAGTAATATTACTGAATCAAATCAGTATGTCTGATTGATTCTGTGCAATTCTGAATGGTACAAATTATATTTCGCTTGCGCAATAACCCTAATTATGCCTTTGCAGTGTTGGTAAGTAGTTAGAGGCCAAAGTGCTACCAAACTCTAAAAGAAGGGTCATCAAAAAAGGTTTTAAATTATGAAAATGTCAATTTTGATTAATTGCATGAGATATAAATGAGGAAACTTAAGATATAGCTGCCCAAGAGAAATGAATATATTTTAGATATAAGATGAACCTAATTATTATCTGTAAAATTTGATATAAAAACAAAAGGTCACCACAGTATATGAAAAAGGAGTCGTCCTAAAAGTATTATTTTTACAAAAAATCAGTACCTTTGATGGAATTCGTGTAATTTTGAATAGAAATAGTTAGGTTTTCTTAAGCAATAACTTTAATGATGCCTATACTGTCATCCCATTAGCAATATTTTTATACTATAAATTGGTACCTCGGTTGGATTTTGTGAAATTCTGAATATAATGAGTTAGATTTACTGAAACATTAGCCCTCAATATGCCTCAACTATGCCAGTGAGCTAGTGAGAGACCTCATTTCTACGAAAATCTGAAGAAGCGTTGTTACAAAATGGATTTGTAATTACGAAAATGTCATTTTTGATCAATTTTGACTTAAAATGATATCTGCCCAAGAGAAATTAATGAATTTTGGATATAAGATGAACCTAAACATAATTTGTTACAATTTGAAATAAAAACCGAAGGTCATCACAGTATACGAAAAAGGGGTCATCCCAAAAGTAGTATATAGTTAGAAATTAGTACCTCGGTTGGATTTTGTGTAGTTCTGAATGTGATGAGTAAGATTTACTGAAGCAATAGCCCTTAAAATGCATTTAAAATGATAGTGAGCTAGTAAGAGACATAATTTCTTCGAAAATCTGAAGGGTCGTTACAAAAATGATTTGTTATTATGAAAATGTCAATTTTGACTGAAAATGAGGAAATTTAAGATATATCTGCCAAATAGAAACAAACAATTTGATGATATTTGATGAAAATTTACATGACCTGTAAAAATTATCTAAAAAAACCCAAAGGTCACACAGTATATGAAAAAGGGGGCGCCTGAAAAGTTGTATTTTACATTAATATCTGTACCTCTGATGGAGTTGTGTAAACTTGAATGTGATGAGTAAGATTTACTGAAGCAATAACCCGAAGATGATCTGCTTCATTGTTAGACACAAACACTTTTTTGGTTTTGTCATAATATGATTGTCACTCAATATATAATCTGTCTTTTCTCAAGCATCTAGAGAGCCTACATAAGTGAAAGTGTGTGTGATAAAAAATAAATTTCCTTTTTATCGACCAAAACATATGATGAAGGGAACCGTCTCATTGAGATGGTTCTTTTGAGCACCATAATCAAATGTTTAACTGATAAAATATTCCTTTCCCTTTCCCCGTGATATTTTTTGTAATCAGTGACTGTGCCATTTTCTATGGTGGTGGTTATTGTTACTTGTTATAAAGGCTAACGTGTAAACTCAGCACAGTGTTTCTAGACAGCCTACTATGGTGATCAAAGCTTTCCCTACAAAGCATGCACAAATCCAGAGGGAACTGAAGGGTCAATAGTCGATACCCCCTCCCACACAAAAAAGAGAAGTGATATTGCTAGATTTTCTTAAGAATCAACAATTGAACAATACCCGAGGGGCCGAGCCCCACTGTCACTAATCATGCCTGGAAAATAATTGGACCCCATCTTGAAAATGTTTGACAGTCAAACCACCGCTAAAATTAAATTGTAAGGTAAAGTTGAGGATTGCAAAAAATCTCACTCTCAGACCTTGTTTTATTGTCAGGACACCTCCTGCAGAAAAATCTGGATCTGCACATGCAAGCGTCCACACACATATTTTACTTTTGAACCTACATGTACCCCTGGGCTGTATATTCACCACTATGACGTTTCAATAAAATATGTAGGGATACCACCAACATAAATTCACAATGACAATCACTTTTCAAACCGCTGTTTTCACCAGAGCAGAGGTAGAAAAGGACAGAAGTAGTGGTTATTGTTTTTAAGTCCTCAAGTTATTTTACAGTTTACTAAGGGGGCCCAATGGTTTTATAACAGAGAAAACTATCCTTTTCCAAGGATCCAGAGGGGGTCCAACATTTTCCAGGGGGTCCAACATTTTCCAGGGGGTCCAAATGCTAATTTCTATAGAAACCCTTATAACTTGTGCTTTTCCAGGGGAGGGGTGCGGACCTTCCCCCCCCCCCCCTCTGGGTCTGCAAATGAGAATATCAGGTGGAATGTTTGTTTGTTTTGATTCTTTACATCCCATCAACAATCTTTCAGATATAAAGGGGCGGGACTTCCTGGGGTGAATCAGTTTTAAGCTAGGATTAATGTTCTTGCTCAAGGGCACAACGCAGTGACGCCGGTGAGGCTCGAAGTTGAAACCCTCAGTCTCGAGTCAAGCACTCTACCACTGAGCCACCGCGCTCCCTCATCAAGTGGAATGATGCTACACTTGATTTGCAAAGAGCTTTGTGTCTGATTTATTTTGACATTATCGCTTAAAGAACTCACTTTTTTGGACCTTCCATATTTTGTTTTTGCACACAGAGTAAAATAATCAAAGGGGCACAATTGCCGACTATCCGATTTTTTTTATAATCGCAACTGCAATTTAAAATCACTGGCGACTTTGGAGTGAATATGCAGTCCGGTTTCACGAAAATTCCTGCTTTCAATCACTTTAACCTAGGTGATATTTGTTCTCAGATTGTTAATATATAACCAGGCTGATTTATTGACATTCATTTTTTTCCAAAAATGCGTTATTTACCGCTCATTAACTTGAACTATTTGGCGTTTTTCCACGCAGAAACTGACGTGTATTAGAAGTACGACGTCAAATTGTTTACGGAAGATGCGCGCGTCGCATGCGCAGCCGTATCGAGGTCGGTGTCCTTAAACGCCAACAATTGTTGGCTTTTTATGATTTATTATCTGTACAAATAAAATCATCTTCTGTCCTAAGCAAGAAAAATGGCTCCTTCATTTATTTATTTATTATTTTATATTTATAAAGATTTTTAATTTCAAGCTCGTGTGTATTGAATATGAAGAAGTTTCATAATCTCATAATAGAGACTTCATATGAAAAAGTTTCCTTGTACTTTGTAAGAAAGGAACAATATTATTTCACAGAGACTTGCATGTAAATAAAATACCCACTGATGTTGTTGTTAAAGAGAATGAGTGTGTCTAGTCCACTCTTATGATATTGTACTGTATATTTTTATTGTTAATATGGAATGAGTTTGTATTTTTGTTTTATTTAACTGCATGTACCAGATATATTGATAGTATACTGTACTTTATTTGTGTATTTAAAGGAGGTGATAATATTTTAATTTATACTTGCATTGTGATTATTACTGGTTGTTAATATTGTAAACAATGATATCAATCATCTAAATATGCAATTGCATTATTAACACAGTACCTGTTGATAGCATGGTAAATTATACCTGCATTGTAAATAATAGCTTGTTGACAACATATTTCTAGAGAAATAGAGGATCTTACATGAGTGTTCATGTTTTATTGAATTTATTAAACGATTTTAGCAGCGAAATATTTCACTAATAAGCTGTTTGTTAGAACTACTTTCTGTTATAGCTTAGGTATCCTGGGGGGCAACATATTTCACTAGTTAGATGTTTGTTTGAACTACTTTCTGTTTTAGCATAAGTATCGTGAGCAGCGATATATTTCACTGGTTCGATGTTTGTTATAACTACTTTATGTTATAGCCTTAGTATCCTGAGCAGCGACATATTTCACTAGTGATACAATGATTTCCTGTCTATGCACTTCTTTTTTTTTGTTTTTTTCTGTCTCTTTCGTCTTTGAAACATAAAATGTATATAATATACAGAATAAAACATTGTGTATCCTTGATGTGAAAAATCTGTCACTCTGGATCGGCTGAATACATCTTATGAATAGTCTTGCTGCACTCGTTGTTTATGTGTAATTAGCCAAGTATTTGTGGCAGATTTTTCATATCATGGAAACACAATGCACTATCCTCTATGTATATGTACAACAGGCAGTAATATATGTCGATAGGGACTTGTATATGTTTCTTTCAAACATGCTATTAGAAAAGTGTGAGCTTTTATTTGATATACTCGTATTAGCTATGGAAATATACACCATTTGTCTTAGAGACAAAGACAATAGAGTTGACACTAGACTAATTAATAGAAAGGGCTGACCTCTTGGCTCTCGTTTGTGGTAACTAACTGTTAGTTTGTCACTTTCCCATTGGTATCCTGGGTCAGGTGTGGTATTTGACTGTATCGATTCCTGATCTTTGCACCTTTACTTACTTCCTCGTGAGAGCAGACATAAATGGTGCAATATTAAATAATATCGACAAAACGTGTCTTTTAAAGCAGTGGTTGCTTTTCAACTTAAGCTTTATCGTATCTGCTTTATGTGATTTGGATTGTGGTTCTATCAATTGAAGCTGTATTTAAACAAGGTAGGCCATTTTATAAATTAAGATATATAGAGGTGTTGTATTGCAATTAAATGCTGCGAGGTAGTAGCTCCATTACTATCTTGAATCATGAGCCTTTATCTTTGTTTCATCATATTGTGTTATTTTGATTACTAGATTGTTTTTCTTTGATGGTACAATGCAATATTTAGGAAGTCTTCATATGAGCTTACCAGTTTTGTGCTTCAACAACAGCAGAATCTAGAGCGAAGATTTGGTGCCAGTAAATTGAATTTAAGCACCCCTAGTGGCATAAACTGCTGTGCCTTTTAAGGCGGTGGTTCTGTTGTTGTTGATTCGTTGTTGATGGTAACTCCCATTGTGGGATTCTGTAATTGTTCTATAATTTTTTGTGCGTTACTTTGTGTCCATTCTAGTTTTGCAATCTTGTTGATGGGGAAGATAGAACTGGTTACTGTGCTTAGTTTTTCTTCCTGGCGTCTCATGATTGTTGTGTGGCTCTTCCTCGTGGTCTGTAGTTTGTGATTGTGGTATTTCCGGATCATACTCACTTACTAGTTTTACTAAACTGTACATAGATAGTGTACAGGTAAACATGTGGCGTTTTATTTTGTACGTTTTAATGGTTGGTTGTTGTTCAGTTTTTAATGTGTTTCGTTGCACTCTTTACACTACATCACATAAACACCGACATATACTTGTTTCAACTGCAAGATAATCAGCGTCAAAATCTGTACAATATAGCCTGATGTCTCTTTCATAAATGAGATTTAATACGGAACTCTAACACTGATCGCCAACATGGCCAAAGGTTAAATTCAGTGGTTAATTAGTTGATAATTCCCTGCACTGAGTGGCGTGATGTCATTCGGTCGCCAGTTTGATCTATCACATAAAGCCTTTGCGTAACGTCGTTTATACAACAAATGGACGTTTAAACTTTACATAAAATTACGCGTTTCAATCGAGACAAAAGTTACGGGAAATTCTTATGCTCATTTGAAGATGGTGGAATCATTATAGATTATGAAGGATACTTTCCTATCCTTAATCTTTTTGTTTGTAAAAATCAAAATAAATTCGCGCTGGTAGTGGTTTGTTGCTTAATATATCACTGTATTTGGCCAGCCGTAAGTGGATAAATCATTCGCGCTTCGCACTCATGATTTATTATTATTAACTACTGACCTCCAGCCAGTGATATATTAAGCAACAACTCACTGCAAGAACAATTTTGTCTTAAGCATTTTCTTATACAACTGCCATGCAAAATTGAATACAAATTGCCATAACTAACACTGACTACTGGGCTTTAGGAAGGGATTTCCAGCTTTAACTGAACTGAACTGTTATTACTGGCTCTGTAACTTAATTTTATGTTCAAAACACTCTGTGCATTCATATTTCTTTCAATTCTATGGAAAAACAATGCAGTACCTTGGCACATGGTATTCGCACATTTATCATACACGTAACTTGGCAAATCGTCATGTAATGGTAGACACTTGTGCCAAGAAATATGACAACCATGTGAAGAAGATGGAAGTTATGCTATGGATACTAGTTTTCTGTTGTGCGGCCTTAAACTTGTTCATAAAAACTAAAATACTGACAAATAAAGAACTTTCTTGCTTTAAGTGTCTCAGATGTTGAATCTATCATGCTAATAAATGTTAAAATGCCAATATTAAGTGGCATTTTAACATTTATGAGCAGGATAAATTTCGTGCTTAGCTGAAATGAGCATGAAAAAAGCTTTATAACCTCAAAGCCTATTCTTATCGGAGGATAATCATAGGGGGTTTTTTGTACACATATTACATTTTATTTTCTATTTAACAATGTACATATGCATTGTCATGAAACTTCTAAGAAATATGGAGCGCAGTGGCTCAGTGGTAGAGTGCTCAACTCGAGATCGAGGGGCTGCTGGTTCATGCCTCACCACCTTCACTGTGTTGTGTCCTTGAACAAGAACATTAATCCTAGCTTAGTACTGGTTCAACCCAGGAAGACCTGTCCCTTTATAACTGAAAGATTGTTGATGGGACGTAAAGAATCAAATCAAACAAACAAACAAACTTCTAAAAAATAAATTTATGATAAACTATTGAAGCGTTTTAATCAGGTGTCGATGTTCATGAGCCAACATTTGAAATTTTGTTGCTATCAAATTGTCGAGCAGCAAAGGCTCAGGCGTGCCGGGGCAAAAAAGCAGACACCAGAGCCAACACTGTTTGCATACACAAAGCATGGATGTAAATATTTGTAGATATTTACTCTGACAAAAATCAAGACGTCTAGCCCCACATGATACGCCAGAGATAATTTTTCGTATGTACGAGGGTTATGTAACGACATGAAGCTGGTCAGGAAGGAAGAGGGAAAATTTTATTGGAAAATTCCTTTAGGCGATGACGATGTTACCAGGAAAAAATAATGCACACAACTAGTAATAACTTTTCAGTACTTTATGTACTAAAAAACATGGACAACACATTAATAATACAATGACACCACCTACGCTATTATTTCTGGCTAGTTGACCATCCTATACTAGGGCAAGTTGCCACTCTAAGATAGTTTCAATAAGAATCAATCTTAGAGTGTCCTGCTCTAGATGTACGTCAACTAGTCAGAAATAAGAAACGTAAAGAATATAATTCACATACAATCTAAGACCTAAGAAAAAGAACTGGGCCCCTCTAATCTCTAGTATCGCGGTATGAAATAATTTTTCCTTGATTTACGCGTCTCGCGAAAACTTCATCTTCTTGGCTACACAATCGTTGACTCTTAGTCAATAAGCTCTGAGATGATTTGTATTATCTTCACATTAGACTGAGACGTAAGATCTATTTCTATGGGACTTTTCTTTTATAACCCGCATATTTTTTATCGCGATCTTGACTCTTTAAGTCACTTTTGTTCACTTATTTGCGATTCCAGCCGGTTGGCTTATTAACTCATAGGGTACGTAGTTGACCTCTGACTACGTTGGGATTAACGAATCCTGGAACCCAATCCCACACTGTTTGTGGCCTAAGGGGACGACTTTCAGGTGCCCTCAGGTTTAGATACAATGGTTCACCAACATTCTACCTCTAACGTAGGAGGGGACACAAATCAGAGATAATTCTGCAAAAAATAATCTACCTTTAGAATCTTAGTTACTCAGAATCACTCTGCTGCGTCCAAAATGGAGCTGTTCGTTTCAAGTTCACAAAATAAAAAATGATTTCAGTGGTCCCATTTTTTAAAACTACAGCCTAACCCTATAAGTGCGCGATTAGCCCTCACCCGTGGGTATATGGCTAATGGATCCCATGCTGTTAGGATGGATCCGCTCTTCTAAATATCTACACTCAAATATGTGAAATAGAGAAGTATTTTAGTGACTGGCCTATGTCAGCGCCTCATATGCCAAAACGAACAATACCATGCACTACAAAAATCTTCAGTATCCTATCGTAATGTCACCCTGGTTTGTGACACTATTGTAGCCGAAACATCAAGAACCCGTGGCCCTTTTTCCCTTTCAGATCACGAAATCTAGATAGTTTCGAGGTTTACAAATACTGATACTTATTCTCTTTGAAATTCCAGGAAAACGTTGAACAACGCGGTGCAGACGAAACGTTTGGACGTCACATCGGACATCACCCTGTCCACGTGTTAATTTTGTACTTGCATACCGTATCAGTAGTAAAAAGCTAATTATGACCCATCGTCAAACATAATATTTACATCAATATTGCGCAATTGCTTTCTACTGTTTTATGCACGAATACTGCACAATATTTCTACATGTAATTTGGTGAAAAACCACCTAATCTCTAAACGTACATGTCAGCTATCACCTTATTTATGTGAGTGTGTTTTAGTGTATGCACCTAACCCTTAACTTGCATATGCGTTAGATATAACTCGATGTGACACATACATGTCGCTACAGAAAGCCTACTATCTCTGGAAGTCAAATCGTCTTTCTAAACAACGCAATATAAATCACAGCAACCTAAACCCTAGCTGCTAAAATTTTTATTCACCTAACGGTCTCTGGTAAATCCTCCAGCATGCAATTATGGTTTTATGTGCAGACCTGACATAGCCTGCGACCACCTTTGGCCGAAATAACCCTTCGAGTCCATCCGGACAGCTTTACTATAGCCGCAAGAACCGTCCTAAAAGATTTTAAGGCGCTACTCATGTGTGTAGATTGATACGCATGTGCGTAACATTCGCTATTCTTGCAAAAAAACGGTACATTATTGGTAACGCCCGATAGAACCCGTACACGGAATGCTGGCTGATTCAACAGACAACAAAATAGAAAACGAATGACTTATTATTTCAGTAAAATGCGACCTGCCAGAGACATCTTGATTCAATGCAATAACACTAAATCGCCATAGCTCTAACATGTACAATTTCAACACGTCAAATATATATAACTTCACGTACCTTTCTATAATAATGAACAGCGTCTCTACAACGTACCTCGTTACGGTAACTTTACAATGTCCCCTAACAAAAATGGTCAATTCCGCCCTTTATATAGGAAGAAATGCACAAGATCTTCGAGAAAGATAAAAAATCACGCCCGCATTACTAAATAAAGTAACAGTGAACTCTATCACAGACAAACCGCATTTATATTGGACTAGTAGTAGAAAAGGTATCTATCACGGTTTGTATAGGTGACCAGGTGCATATCTAAACCTTTGCATATTTGTGCGTATATGCAACCATCACTGATTCTGATGTTCCTGTCATTCGACATCGTAAAAGTTGTCCCAGTAAATCTTGACTTTTGTTAAAACACAAAACTGTGTATCAGGAATTCTATGAATAGTGTATTGTGTGCCCATATATACTGAGGGACTTTAAAAACGCACCATTTTACATTTTCTGTTTCTTCCACATGATTAATTTGATGATGTTTTCCTTATCATTTTTTATCCGCTCGCAAAATGGACCATGATTTACCATTATTTCGATTTGCTCATGCTGTTCATTCTGACGTAATATCGACGTAAGTGTTTTCAACAATTGTCGTCTGACAAATGTGAAATTGATTCAATTTGAAAATAAACGCTTTAAGGTGGTAGCCAGATTTCTTAACAAATGGAAAAACACAAAAGTTTTCAGAAATAATCGTTTTATTACACTCCCACTCGCAGCGTTTCTTTGCTAACGTCAGTCTTAAATTTTCAAACATCAATAACAGACGGGTGACGTCCGCGCATGTCGCGATGCTTTTGTCTTTTTATGCAACTGATTTAGGAGTATCTGTTGGCAACAAAAATATTTTGATTATTCGTGATCCTTAGGATATTAACGGCCAATAACGTCAAAAATCAATGACGTCATGTAGACGTAATGAACGTTGCCAGAGGCCTAAAACTTCATGATTTGATTTTGTCTTTCCCTTTTCTTTCAAGAACAAACATCAATTCGAAAACTTTTTTTTTGTTCATAATGGAAGGTATGGGGACTCTGTGCCTTTTGAATTCGAGTTGTCTCAGAATTATAGCGACGTCACGGCAATCACAAGTCACAGCATTTCGATTTGCTTATTGAATGCAAGCTAAATGACGGATCTTGTCAATTTTAATATTCGCATAATGAAAATATCAAATTTTCGACATAAATTAGCATTTAAGCAGGTTGTGCGTTTTTAAAGTCCTTCAGTATACATCTAGGAAACATTTTGTACAAATATGGATTGAATCACAGTCCAGATAATAAGTTGATATGCATTTACTTAAAGGATGCTGGTGTGTGTGGAGCACGTCGATTTTTTAAAAATGATATTTATATAGTCCAAATATTACCGTGCATTAAATTATATTTCGCATTTTTATTTGACAATATGCATTACTAGTGACTATTAAAGTAACAATTTCCTAAAATTCGTAAAGCATTTTCTAAATTCTACCACATACATTGTAAAATATTGGCCTGTTGCAAAAGATTTTTTAAACTAATATATATTAAATTAAACAATCGACTTTGAGGTTCTGTGGTAGAATTTAGAAAATGCTTTACGAATTTAATGATATTGATAACCTTGTTTTAATAAATTATTAATCAATATCAGGCAATAAGATTCATAGATAAAACTTGGTTTCTGGAAATAAAAATGCCACCAGAGAAGTACTACCAATTGTTCTGGTTCACATAGGCAGTAACAAAACAAAAAAGTGTGTGTTTTTGAGGCAGTAATTTTCATAGAAAGCATTTTATACACGTGACAACTCTCAGGTCGCATTTTTCACAGAAGTCAAACGTATTTTTACATATCCATGAAAGGGTACCGAGTAGTGATAAAACCAGGTGAGTAAGTTGCCCCAAAGTGATGATTTTCCTCTAGGAAGCGTTGTTTGTGTACTCCTTCATAGTACCCATGAATATAATATCCTTAAAATACGGGCCTGGCTAGCTCATTTGTAAGAGTGTTAGACTAAAAATCTAAAGGTCAGAGGTTCGAATCCTTTACAGGGCAATTTATTTTTAGTTTTACTTTGGCTGTAGGTATTATTTTGAATATTGTTTTTACCTTTAGATGGGATTTGCAGATGTAGTAACTGTCATTTCGTGTTTGTTAAGCATGTAAGCAAGATAGACATGGATAATATAATAAAGAAAAGGCAATATCATTTTTGATGGAGTAAACCCTTCTGCATACTCTGATGCTCAAAATCTTACAGCGTTCTCAAAAAGAAGTATCCTGACGTGTTTACAATAACCTATTTAAAACAATGGCTTAGTAATCAAGATGCATATTTTCATCAGAAGTCTAGACAACATAGATTTAAAACTGCCAATGTACGAGTGAGTGCTATAGGTGAACAACTGGACATTGATCTGCTTTCCATAGCTAATCTAGCGTATGAAAATAATGGTGTACGATTCTTGCTTTGCGCTATCGATATTTTGTCCAGAAAACTTTGGGTAAGAAGTTTGAAAAGCAAGACAGCCAAGGAAGTATTAAGAGCTATGAAAGACATTCTTAAAGACATTTCTCCTACAAAAGTAAAAAAGATTCGCGCAGATAGGGAAGCGAATTTCGAAAGCAGTGCTTTAAGAAGTCCATGAAAACCAGCAATATCTACTTTTTTACTACTTATAATCATGTAAAAAGTAATTTCGTGGAGAGAGTTCAAAGAACCCTAAAAAGCAAGACTTTACAGAATGATGAGACACAGAGTACCTATCGATACATCAATCAGCTTCAAAACGTTGTCGCTAGTTACAATCAAACACCGCATCGTGGTTTAAGTGGCATGGCTCCTAACGATGTAAACAAAAAATGAGGCTGATGTGTGGGCACAAATGCACTAAAGAAAGTCTAGAAAAGTTAATTGCCGAACCCACTTTTCAGTTAAAAAAAGGTGACCTTGTACGAATTAGCTTTACAAAGCAACCGTTTCAGCGAGCTTATCAAGAACAATTCACCACTGAGATGTTTAAGGCTGTTGGTAGAATTTTCAAACTGGGCATTCCCATGTACAAACTGAATGATTTAAAAGGAGACGCTATACATGGTTTGTTCTACACAGCTGAATTTCAGAAGGTCAATAAAGACAAAAACTGTCTGTCGTTTATCTAGCTGATATTAAAAACTAGAAAACGTGGAAATTAGAAACAGTATTTAGTGGAGTGGTATGGGTTAAAGTATTTAACAGTTTGGTAGATGCCACCGATGTTAAGGATAAATTTCAGACTTCAAAATAATCAGAATAGAGAGATACTTATACATTTGAAGCGATGAAAAAACTGCATAATTTTTTGCGCTGTCCAACATTCTAAATCGTAACAGAAGTCTTTGGATGTACTTTACATTTACTGCATTTACAAAGAAAGCATTGTGCATGGTCTTGAGCAGCCGCTGTTAAGATGACTGGTCAAGAACAAACATAAAAGTTGGAATACTTGCTTGAAAACCTTCCTGTCTGCCTGTGAAAAAAAGAGGGCTTCGAGAAAATTTCAAATCTATAAAACAATAGCCGCAGATGGTGCATTTGCATCAGATTGAAGGAGCCATTGCACTTGACATTTAACTTGAAACAGTACCCGCAATAATATAGTCTAGATGAAACTTTACATTCCAAATCTGCCAAAAGTGGGTAGTTTTTTTTTTTTGACATAGTCAGCAGTAGAAAAGCAAGTCTCAACCAATGTGGAGGGAGTCGAAAGTTATCTATCATACCTTTAGACCAAAATACTAATACAGGTGTAGACAAGGTGTATCCAATCAAAGCGGTATAAGTGGTTGAACAGACCACAGCTTAAGCTGAATCGGAATTAGAAAGGAAGGATATAAATCTAGCAAAAGTTGTCTATATGATTCATTCTTCATCTCAAAAGCGATGTAGTGGAATCAAACGCAAGAGGATTAGTAAAAAATCACAAAGAGGAGTTAAGTGACAACGCGATAGTGGCTAGAAAAAACATACAGAGGGAGGAAAGTCTCTAGTAAAGGACGTAAGAAATTATCTGTGACTCATATGAAAGACATATTTAAAATCAGTTAAAGCAAAACAAAAATGTCTGAATTAAATGAAGAGTTTACAGAGGGACTTATGTCTGAGTTGAATTTATGGGATTTCCCAAGTGTTCAAACCAGCGTCACGGGAGTTGTTTTTTTTTTCGGCAAAATACAGCCTTTGTCACAAGTGTCAGGAGAAAGTCCATTCGAATTTAAGATATCTGGACAAAATTCAGCTATTTTGTTGGATTTGAGGAATTCTCAGATTTATGTGAGACTCAAAAGTTACAAAGGCGGATGGTACAGCTTTGACGATGACTGACAAGGTGGGTCCTGCCAATGTTTCTTCAGGCCCTCTTTTCTACCACAGAAGTTGCATTGCAAAAACAAAACCACCATTACATGAAACTACAATCCATACAGAGCTTACATTCCCACTATATTAAGCTGTGTCAAGTCAGTTCAACACTCAACTCTTCTTCATGGACAATGCTGATAGTCTAGGAGTAACAGATTCTGCCTCAACTAACAATGGACTTCAAGAGAGAGCCAAGTTTATCAGCAAGACCTTAGACCTTCAGGAGCCTGTATTTCACAACTTGTTTTCCATATCCAGATATCTAACTAATAAAGTCAATGTAAAGATAAAGATGTACAGAAGTTCTGCAGAGTTTTGCTTACTTACTGGAGATAAAAAAAATTATCGCTTGAATATCGAAGTTATATACATTTTACTTAAGAAGGTCAGAGTAAACCCTGCTGTCATCTTAGGACAATCCAAAATTCCCAAGAGACAGAATGCGCTGTATCCCTACAACAAGGTAGAAGTTCAATCTGTAAGCATCTCGACGGGCTCTACCAATTACACCTGGGATAACATGTTTCAAGGTAGAAGGCCCAACAATCTAATCATTGATTTCGAGAAAAGCAGATCAATTAACGATGATTATAAGACAAACCTATTCAATTTCGAGACATGTTCTGTTCAGCAAATGGCTGTGTACTGTGATGGACTACCTGTTGGTGGAAATCCGCTGAAACTGGATTTCAATCCAAATGCGAGTACAGCCATTATGCTTGACTACACCAACTTGATGATATCTGGTAGAAAATGAATGCAGAGAAAGGGAATATGCTTGACAGGAAACACTACTTAAACGGTTCTACCATCTTCATGTTTCAGTTGAAACTTTAATTTTCTCAACACGGTTGCAAATACATCGGCATAGAAATCGTTTTCATTTTCAAACCACTGTGTTCATATCAAGAACATAACATAGACTGTTTACTATTTTGACCACCAAAAACAACATAAAAGATGTAGATCATGATGAATTAGTAAAAAGACCCTAATCAAACTGAGAAGTCTGATAAGTTAAAGCACTGTTCATTTTACTTTGGTGTTCAACATGTTAAAACATTCTACAAAATGTTCAGTCTTGTCAATGCCAAATGCTTTGTACATATGAGTCATGACTCGAGTAAACCAACATTCTAGTTCCTTTTACAGCGAAGCTGATCTGTGTCTTGTTTTCCTTAATGCAAAATGTTGGGTTTTCTCTTGATGCGACTCATATTGTAATAATTGACTTGTTATTTAGATAGTGGCAAATGCTATGTGAGCCTTGGCATGAGATTTCCAACAATTTACTATGTGCGACCAGCAAAGGCTCAGACCAGCCTGCACATTCTCGCAGTCTGATCAGAGCCTTTGCTGGTCGTTTTAATATTCTATGAGTGTTAAGCTACTGACTGAACATCATTTGGAGTTTCTAAGCTTAAGGGCCTGATGCTTTGGCTGTTTGTCGGGCCCACAGGGGTTTACCTGTTGGATTTCTTTTGCTCTGGTATTCAGTTTCATTTACTGTTGAGTCCTTATCTTTGCTTTATCTCCCTGTTATATCTTGTTTTATATGTTTTAGGAAATGATGCATTGATAAGCTAGGGGACTTTCATGCAAACCAAATATCTATGTGTCTTGATCCACATCTGAATTAAGGGTGAGACTGGTGCACCGTGAAACCTGTTTAAGCCCTCCAGTAAAATATTTTACTGACCGTTCCAAAGCGGTACTTCTTTAGTGGATCTTTTATGTGTTTGTTCTGTCTTGTGTTTGCTATGTCTTTGTGCTCGTCTGTTTATATGTGCTTTGTGGTCACCTGCTGGGAAAGGGCTGACCTCTTGGCTCTCGTTTGTGGTGTCTAGCTGTGAGTTTGTTACTTTCCCATTTGTATCCTGGGTCAGGTGTGGTACTTGATTGTATCGATTCCTGATCTTTGCACCCTTACTTACTTTAACAGGATGCTTCACAGGCTCGCCTGAGTCTACACTTGTCAAAATGTCACATTGTTGGAAAGCTCATGTCACCGCTCATGTTTATTTTTTAATCATGTGAAGACTGAAGAGTCATTGGATCACCCACTTTTGTTTCATGCTCCCTCTTTAGTTAAGAGCTGGTCTTGAAAAAATCATAAAGAACTGGTCTTGGAAAAAAATTCAATGGTCATGGTTCCTGTTTAAGCTGATTCAACAAAAGCAGTAGCTAGTTGACTCCAAACAATGTATACTACATACTGGTAAAACTGCCTCTTAAGAGGCTTTGTCACGCACAGTATGGTTAGGATAACTGATAGTGTGGGCATAACCTGTGCAGCTGTTACGCAGCAAAATGTGGCTATTTTATTTATGGTTGATTGATTAACAAAAAACAAAATAATAAAAACATACAGTCAGAACTCTGCACAGCTCAGATAAGACTACAAAATTGCTGAAGTTATGATAAAAGACAAGTCTAAATTTGAAGTTGAATAGGCTAATAGAGTAGACCCTGATTAGTCTAGCAAACAATGTTTCAAAAATATAAAATTCAAAATCATCCCATTGAAGCGTTTATTTATAGACCAATTTTAAGTCTACACTGTTCATGAAGATGAGACCTATTCAAATCTACACGGTTTACAAAGTATGTGAAAAGTTAAAAGACCATCATGATTATGACTGTATGTTTTGTTGTTTTGTTATTTTGTTGTGTTAAGAATATAAAGCCAAGAGCAATGTACATTTTGTAATTTATTATGGTGTACAATAATTTATGTTATGTTATCTTCATTTTTTTCCATTCCGAGTATGAACAAGTGTTAGGCTGGTAAAAGTCACTTTCACAATGTCTGTTGTGCTATGTCTGTTAAACCTACAATTTGCAGCAGACGACTATTTCAAATTTTGCAACTTTTTCAAAAATAACAAAAAAGGTATGATAATTCATGAGAATCGTCTGCTGGCAGACGATTCTCGTGAAATATCATATCTTATTTTCTGTGAAAATTAAGAAAGATGTCATAAAATTTGTCGTCTGCAGCAGTCGTGATTGGCGCTTTAAGGGTTAAGAGGGCTGAAAAAGAAATGGAGAAGCTAGTCAGAGAAATAATATTACATGTTGTTATTTTACAGATGACTGCATAAAATATATCCACTTGTAATCTGCAACTATTATTACATAAGAAGAGACAGAAGCATTTTGATATTTTGGGTTGTGTCTGTCTGATATTCACTAAAATAGCTTTGTATTTGTCAATAATGAAAACCCTGGGAACACAGTGGCTCAGTGGTAGATTGCTTGACTCGAGATTGAGGAGGCACGGGTTCGAACCTCACCAACGTCACTGTGTTGTGTCTTTGAGCAAGAAATATTCACCGTAGCTTAGTACTGATTAAACCCAGTAAGACCCATCCCCATATAACTGAAAGATTGTTGATGGGATGTAAAATCATATCAAACAAAACAATGAAAATGCTGTCTATTTTCAAGGATAGAGTTTCAACTAAAACAGAAACTAAGTATGTATGCTATAAGAAGGTGTTTAAATTACCTCACATTGCTTTTTGGCATTCTCTGCTAGCTGTTTATATTTATCATTAAGGCACACAAATGGCATATTAAACTTAAAAGAAAAGACAAATAAACCAGGCCTAGAGGTTATAAAACTGGAGTTCATTCTCAGACTCAAAATAAAGCGCAATGATTGGTTGCTTGCGGACACGTGTGCGCAAGCAGCCAATCATTGCGCTTTATTTTGAGTCTGAGAATGTACTAAGGTTTTATAATTTTGAGGCCTGTATTTGACTGACAGAAACACTTAAGACATTAATTTGGAATTTGCATCACACTTTTTGCAAACACAACTGCATACCATCAAACATACATTTTTTGAAATTTAAATCAGGACGGTAAAAGAAGAAACCCTGCAGTTGTGATTTTTTTATTTAATCAGGAAGGACACTTACCAAGCTGTTATGTAAAACAACATGGTTAGATGCTTCATGTATTACAGTCAAATAAATAACAGATAATATACTGAAACAATAAAGTTATGTCCGCTTGACGTTTATGTCTGCCAATTCTAAATGTATAAACGCATTTCATTCAATTTTTTTACATTACAAACTGTTATTATTTAGAAATGTTATGCACCTAAACGAAATTCATTTGATAGCCTGTAGAGCCGCTGACAACTCAGAGAACATGAGTACCCTTAAAATCAAAAGTCATGACATCAATAGCTTGGGTGTCCATGATAATTCCGAACCGTTCAAGCACATTTAAACATCACTGAGCAAACTCTCTAGCCATGTGTTATGCATGTTAGCTGTATTCATCGCTTTTACGGCCACAACCATTAATCTGTAGCATACTATGACGTCACAAAACATCAATCAAGATCGTGCGTGAAGTCACAAAGAAAATGCATTGCTGGTCCAGCATTTTGATAATCAACAGAGTCGGCCAAATTTGAATGTCTTTTTCGTCATCAAAAACATTTTAACATTAATTAAGTCTAATCATCATCAAAACACATTGATACTGGAAATTCACTTGTGTTTTTTTTCAGTAAGAGATGGGGGTATAAAACACAGATTTAGTGAACATGTGATGGCTGGAATCAGTCTTAAATTTATTTTTATCTTTTGACCAGTCGTTGTCATACACAAGCGCAACAGATTAAAACAAGAACGGTGTCAAAATGGTGTAAGGTTAAGAAGAATCGGAGGTTCTTTGATTGCTATTTATTTAATTCAAAGGGAGGTAATTTCAGTTAATTTCGTAAATTAATGGTTTTGAATTGCAATTTCGCTAAATTAATAAGCGCATTTGAGATTTTTAGATGTTTCTTCATTGTTGGACGTTCCTGGTTGCCATTTAACGTAAAATGTGTCACGTTATGATGGTCAATTACTGGTGATAGTGGAATGAGCTGTTTTCGGTTTAGGTTAAATAACTCTTCAAGATTAGAAGATAAAATCAAATAATTACCATGTTTTGTGTGTCGGACGTTTGATAAACATTTTTATTTATTTTTAGGTGCGATATCTAAACTTGATCGAAAGATACAGTACCATGAAAATCGGACGTTTCTTTTTTGTTTGAGTATATGTTACAATACCCACAATTATTCTTCTATGATCTCCATTTACATTTAGATTTGTATTTCTATTCTCATCCTCCCTTTCAACCACCCTGTAAAAAAAGATTGCCATATCAACACACAAAATAACCTCTTTATAACACAATTCATATGTCCAGATAAGGAAATTTTATGAGCGTAAAATTGTAATTATTTCCTTCCCATCAATTTAAGCATGTTTTGAGTGCTCAAAAGAACCGTCTCTTTGAGACGGTTATTTTGAGTACTCACAACATATGTTTTGGATGAGAAATAAAGAAAATAGTTTTCCAATACGCACTCTTATCTGGAGGCCTGATATTTATTTCTGAAAGAAACGCATGGACTATATTGCTAAACAAGTAATGCTATAAATTGAGACAAAAATGTCTATGCACCACTTAAATAGACGTTTTCAACTAGAAATTCTGGCTTATGATGTGTATATACATTTTTGGTTTCCATAGCCAGACCTATGTGCTCACAAACATGTATTACAAATTTTGAAATAAAGATGTTCATGTCTTCTATATTTCTAGCATTAAGTCTAAGGAGAACAGTTCATGTATTGTGGTATTTTATATTTCTAGCATTAAGTCTCAGGACAACAATTCATGTACAGTCAAGCCAGAGAAACACTTTACACCCTTGTGCACATGAGTTGCACATGGGTTGCACTACAGGTGAGCTAGCTTTGAGCGATGAGTTGCACCCCAGTCTCAAACCCTAGTGCACATTAAGTGCAAATCAATCATTGATGAAATGTATCTAATTCTTAGACCATAGTGCACTTGTAGTGCAAAAAGTGCACAAACATTTACTTGATATCATCTGTAAGTATTGCAAAGATAGAAAATTCAAACTGATTGTTTATTTGTTGTATATTGTACTTATTCCAGCTGAAAGTAAATTTTAATATTTATTTTCTTATGATTCAATTCATTTATTTAATCAAATTAGTTAATAAAATCTTATTTGTTATTATCGTTTAACTTTTTAATGGTTAACAGTTATTTCAATTAATTAACTTATTATTAATTGGTTCTTTTAGATTTAATTATTCAATCAAATTTAGAAGTGTCACCTTTGATCACCATTTTACATTTTCATATCTCAATAAGCCTAAGTGTGTTGGCACACAGAACAAAACCAGTCTGCCTGCAGATATAAAGATTTTTGTAAATAATTGAGCTGACAATTTTGTATGCTTTGAATTTTTATGTTTTTTTATGTTTTTTTTCTTTCTATTTTTACATTAGCTGTTGCCTTTAAAAAATCAACCTTTTCCAATCATTTTTCCTTTAGACCAGATCCAAACTTATATTTTTTCATAAGCTGAAAATTTTGTTATCTGCTGTTAATCTTTGCAAACAAAGACCCAGATCAGACCCAACAGAATGCTGACCCAATCTGATCCAAATTGTTAACACTCTGATAGTGTCCATGAAATAATTTTATGGGTTTTTTGTATTTTTGTAAAGCCAGAATTTATTATAACAAATGAAGTTATAATTTAAAACTGAGTGGCATGTGACTTGCTCAGCAGGCCACGGGTTAAGCATCTGCGTATTGTTCAAAATTGTCAAATTTTATGGCTTCTGTGCTTATGATAACATAATATCAAGAGTTGCCTTTCATTGCTTAAGTTCAGAAATACCGTCAGAGTGATTAACAATTTAGATTATGATCAGGTCCGACAGTTTGTTAGACCTGATCTGGATCCAAACTGTTTGCAAAAGCGCTGTTCTTAAATTTACTCTAATATAATGGCTGTGGCAAAAGTTATCACTGAGATAGAAAATAGTCTCAGATCAGCGTGCTTCATGAAGAGCAGACTGGTCAGGAACGAATTTCTTTTGATTCTGGGAGCATATAATTTATAAAAAAAAACACACACACACAAAAAAGAAACTTTTTCATCACAAGGATTCACCAGGTAATTCCTAAATTGGCATGACTGGCTTAACTCATTACTTGCTTGCGCTTTCTTATCTGTGTCTACTTTGTTTGTGACAGCTAATGCCTGTGTACTAAACCTGCTAAGTAAAACTCCATGTTTATTTGATTAATTACATTGTAATGGATTAAGTGGCTAGGTGATATCTTTTCACACCAGGTGGTCAACACGTGTGGTCAATTAAAGTCCAATTAGAAGCAATTATCTACTGTCAGGTTAACAAAAATATCTTTCAGTTAGATGTTAACAATAACCTGCTCACACTCTAAATGTCCAGACCAGCCTGTCATGCTCACATTTTTTGTGGTCTGCTGAAATAATTTTGTTTTAAAACTTTCAGATTTCCAAACCGTTTGGATCTGGATCCAGATCAGGTAGGTGCTGATCTGGGTCCTAACTATTTGCATTCCAAAATACTTGATGAAGACCTTCACTGTCTGTTTGATAAAGCAGAATTCACAACAAACTGTTCTACATTAAATGAAAGTTCCATTTTTTTATTATTTTTTTATTGTTGTTGTCTGCTGACTATTCGTTTTCAAAATTAACTTTTTCCAAAACTTCTTCAGAACCACTGTCAGATTGTCAAACAGTTTGGATCCAGATCAGGTAGGTGCTGATCTGGGTCCTAACTTTTTTGCATTCCAAAATACTTGATGAAGACCTTCACTGTCTGTTTGATAAAGCAGAAAGTTCCATTTTTTATTTATTTTTTTATTAATTTTTGTTATTGTTGTTGTCTGCTGACTACTCATTTTCAAAATTAACTTTTTCCAAAATTTTCTCAGGAACACTGTCAGATTGTCAAACAGTTTGGATCCAGATCAGGACCAACGGAAAGGCGGTCCAAATCTGGGTCCCAGCTGTTTGCTTTGACAAAAGTCGCTTAGAACAAAAATGGTTTAAGTTATTAAGATAGAAATTAAGCATAGAGCGAATTTCTTTAATCGCTAAATATGTGAGTAATGAATTCTGATTATCGTTAATCTAAGCTGGTCAGTTCCTATCAAAATCACTGATTGTTATGTAATTTTCCAGAAATATTTACGAGAGATCATAGCCATAATCAGGCTGTGCTGTCACAAACACCTGTACGATTTGGACCCATATCAGGACCAATGGAACATCAGTCCTCAAGCTGATCTGTGTGCTAACTGCAAGGTTATCAACAGACTACAAATGTACCGTTAACAAAGAAAGAGCTAATATTAAAGTGATATAAGCAAATGTTATTTAATCTGGTAGAAAACAAAGGGTTTATGAACTGATAGGGGTTTACACCTGTATGCAATACAATAATACATCTTCAAGAATTGACCTCATAATTGGTCACACAAGCTGGTTAGAAGACCAATATCCTGTTGAGTGACAGAAAATATAGTTATAGTTGGGTTTAGCTATAAATCCTAGCTCCTAACCCACCTTACATGATCATTTTCACCTGGAAATGTATAAATAGCTTTTAACTTAAAAACTATATAGAGGTCTGGTCTATAGTGATTACATTGTAAGAGTAGTCAAGTCAAAATAGTATTTGGCAGGATAATGGTTAAGAACACAGAGATTGACACTGTTCAGTAATAAAGTAATTAATCCCCTTCCCTCAAGCTATCAATGTGTCAAAATAGCGATTGACTTCTGCTTATTATCTTTGCAAAAAGCATTGGTCTAGATCAGGACCGACATTTTGTTGAACTGATCTGGATCCAAACTGTTTGACAATCTGAGGGTGTTCCTCAGTGGAGGATTTTTTAAAAAAGATTGTTAAAAACACAGACAACAAAAATGCATGAACTAAAAAAGTACCCAGCATATAAAGTGTGAAATGGGTATGCATCCATCCACTTAATAAAAAGCATTTATCTTGATATAAAAAAGCATTATACACCCTTCTTGGTAATTATGCATGTGTTTTTGGTGTCTACCGTTTTTAGTGATCTTTTTCGAAAAGTTCTTTAGAGTGTCAAACAGATTGGATTAAGATCAGGCCAAACATCTGGGTTCATCCTATTTGCAAAGATAGTCAGCAGACGACACAAGAATAGTAGGCAAAGAGTTAAATAACATGAGCATAGTTTCTTTTTTGTGGGTCATAGACAAACCAGATGCCACAGAACGCGTTGTCTCTACCATCAGAGTGCAAACAGTTTGGATCCAGATCAGGCCTGACAAAACGTCAGGACTGATCTGGGTCAAACATGTTTGCGCAAAGATTAATAGCAGATGGCAGTTAACCAAATTTAAGCCTATGATCACTTTGTGGACATAGGCAAACAGTGTAGAGCCAGATTGGGTTGCACAGAAAGCAGGGTTGTATTTTTTGCCTGATCTGGGACCAACTAGCTAGCAAAGATTATCAGCAGACGACACTAGTAGACAGAGTTAAGACTAGTAGACTGAGATAAGCCTAGTACCTGGCCAAAAATGTAGACCTAGATCAGACGTCACAGACTGCAGGTCTAATTAGGATCTTGGTTTGCCGACAAAAATATTTGAGGCGAATGTTCACATAAAGAGTCACTATAGTATAGGACTCTCTCTGATGAGGCTCAGAAAAACCTAAAACATTATCCAGATAAGTAATGTAGTTAATGGTAATAAAACAATTAATCCTACCCCCTCAGGCTAATCATCAAGTTTTACAAACAAGGTGAAGGGTATCACAAAAATGTGTTAGCAAGTATGTTGAATGTCCCTTTTCTCATGTAAAATATTCTAAATGAAAAATTAATTCTATTACATTAAAAAATACACATGGACATTTATAAGAGTGTCAATTAGGATCCAGGTCAGGCCTGACACCTTGCCACACATGATCTGGGTCCAAACTGTTTGCTATGGTACATGTAACTTGTGTTATGTGCTATACAGGTATTGAACTTCATTGTGCACAAGGAGTTCTCATTTACCTCTTGGTCAGAATGTCTAGTGCACTTGGGTCTCAAAGTCTAGTGCACATGGGTCGCAGATGAAGTTCAAAGTCATGTGCACACCTCTCTCTGGCGTAGTGCACACGGGTTGCACTTCTCTGGCTTGACTGTATTGTGATATTTTATATTTCTAGCATTAAGTCTCAGGACAACAATTCATGTATTGTGATATTTTATATTTCTAGCATTAAGTCTCAGGAAAACAATTCATGTATTGTGATATTTTATATTTCTAGCATTAAGTCTCAGGAAAACAATTCATGTATTGTGATATTTTATACTTCTAGCATTTAGTCTCAGGAAAACAATCCACTGGGTTCACACAGGCTTGAAAATATTGAATATAAAGGCCTGTCTTGAAAGTCCTTGAAAATTATATTTGCATTGAAAAGTATTTGAAAAAATCTCAAAGGCCTTGAAAAGTCCTTCGATTGTACCGTTTACAGAATGATTCAACAGTGTTATATGAGACCTAAATTAGTAAAACAAATTGTGGTGCCTTTATTTGGTGCAGTATATGCTACACCAAAATAAAGTAAAGGTACCACAATTTTATACTAATCATCTTAAACAAATATCTTTAGTAATGGGCTCTATTATTTCAGGAGTAGAATTTAAATGTGTAAATTAGTATTTTTCTTATGTTTTCACTCCTTGAAAATAGTATAAAAGTGTTTTAGAAGTCCTTGAAAAGTCCTTGAATTTTACACAATCTTGCCTGTATGAACCCTGATCCATGTATTGTGATATTTTTTAATGTTGTTTGTGTACATATAGATTAGTTGAAACTGTTACGGAATTTGCTAAAAAAATAATAATGTAAACCTGGTGGTGAGAAAATTGTGGTGAGTTTATGTACATTTTATTGGAGAATAACAAAGCTATGCAGTTATTGTGCGCATCTTTGTTGTTGTTTTTTCATGCATAGCTGATGTATGGTTAATTTTCAGTCACCCCTTATATTAACTGAATTGTTTCAACATAACCTAATAAACGTTTCCTATCTCACGGCAAGTTACCTTTATCAGGTCATGATGACGTTGCACTTTTTGATTGACGTCGCTTATGATGCTGAATTAACACAAAAATCAAAAATTACGTCATAATCGCTAGTTTGAAGAGTGTTCAACAATGGGTAAACTGATAAATAGAATACCAGGTTCGCGACTTTGGATATCAAGTTTACATGGCTCGGCTTTTGAGAACGCATGTTGAATCGCTCGGCAAGCCTCGCGATGTCAACAAGCGTTCTCAAAGCCTTGCCTGGTAAACTTGATATCAAAAGACGCTCACCTAGTATTCTTTATTTAGACATCTTTGCTAAGACTTATCAGATATGGTGTTTTATTTAGCACTTGAGCAAAGAACACATACTAAGGTTTTATCACTACTAGGTTCATAAATGAATCTTTAGACTTGTTTATTTTTTAATAATAACATAGGGGTAGATAGATGTAAGACAAAAAATTTACTCAGATGATGTCAATTTCCTCCTTTTGACACTATTTTCAAAATCTTCAGGCCTAGGCCCTGGGGTGGGTCTGGTAGTCGTGGCCTGAGGCATTAATACTGGAGGCTCACCATAAGTCACTCCTCTAGCTGGGCCCGGGGCTGGATCTGGTTTCTGCTGAAGTTGAACCGTCTGTTATTTAACTTATCATGCCCGGGCTCGAGCTGGTCCTAAGTAATTGTTTCCCAATAATGAATATTAGTCCTAGTGCGTCTGATCTTTGTGGCAGGGGAGGGGTCGTCGATAGTTATTATCCCACCAGGAGTGAGCTTTGATGATTTCTTCAAAAGGTCCATAATCTATTCTTGCTGAAATAAAGGTAACGGAGGTGATCAGTGTTTTATAAATAGAGAATACTAGGTGAGTGTTTTTTGATATCAAGTTTACCAGGCAAGGCTTTGAGAACGCCTGTTGACATCGCGAGGCTTGCCGAGCGATTCAACACGCGTTCTCAAAGCCGAGCCTGTTAAACTTGATATCAAAAGATGCGAACCTGGTATTCTATTTATCAGTTTACCCATTGTTGAACACTCTTCAAATTAGCGATTATCACGTAATTTTTTATTTTTGTGTTGATTCGGCGTCATTAGCGACGTCATTCAAAAAGTGCAACGTCATCATGACCTGATAAAGGTAACATGCCGTGAGATAGGAAACGTTTATTAGGTTATGTTGAAACAATTTAGTTAATATTAGGGGTGACTGATAAAAGTAAAAAACATTGCAGTAGTCGATTTAATATAAAACATTAAATGACAAAAAAATATACCAACACATGCACAAAATAAATGGGAGTACAGTGGCTCAGTGGTAGAGTTCTTGACTCGAGACCGAGGGGTCGCGGGTTCGAGCCTCACTGGCGTCACTGCGTTGAGTCATTGAACAAGAACACTAAACCTAGCTTATTACTGGTTCATCAAACCAGGAAGACACGTCGCTTTATAACTGAAATATTGTTGAGAACGAAAAGAATCGAATCAAACAAAATAAATGCAAAGGTTTCATATTCTAGCCTTTTGACAGCAGTTGCCGTCTGGGTTTATGCTACTTGAAAATTTGAGAAAAAAGAATACACTATTTACCTGCTTGGAGATGTCACCAAAGTAGCTGCGCAACGTTCTGTTGCAACTGTCGGCGAAAGCATGCCCCTGCCGCACCATAATTATCTCCTGCTCCTTCTGGGCAAGTCGGTCTCGAAGCAACTGATTCTGAAATCAAATGAATCGTTTTACTTATGCAATCAAATAACAAAATAAAAACGGCGTTTAAGTTCATTGAAAATATGATTTGAAGTACTGTCGTGCCAGCCAAGAGTGACAGTGACGTCAAGTTTTGTTTACAAAGTTATTAGGGGCTAAGAATTTACAGATCACTTGTGTATTAATCCTATCCGTAGGATAGGATTAATACACAAAAGATCTATCGATTCGCATTAACTCAAGTGGAGTGAACACGTTAATTTTTACTTAACAATTATAAACAAAACATGACGTCACTGTCACTCTTGGTTGGCACAACAGTACAAGTGCAGAACAAAAAAATATTTACCCACTTGGTGTTCGAGATCCACTATCTTTGCTTGTACCGATCTCAAAATATTGTTGAGAGTGCAGGCTGCAGCCCTGTAATCGCTTAGCGATGAGAAAATCGAAAAGCAAATGAGTAGCTGAAGAGACGTAATCATCACCCTTGGAGGAAATCATCACTGTATACGAATCACTCCTCTGGTTTTATCACCTCTCCAAACTGTAAAAATAACAAAAAATGAAAAATAATAATAATATAATACGGCGCATACCCTGTTGAGATGTATATCTTTTCATACAACTTATTTATGGTCATGATTTTGTATTGCATTGCATGTTTTGAACAGTATACTATGGAGTGTTACCTGTATCAACTGAAGTTAATGTACTACGCCATATTGGACTCAATCTGAGCCGCGACATGAAAGGGTAAATAAGGTGACAGTGCATTGAATGAGGGTCATACCTGCATATGTGTCCGTTAATTTGATTAGAGTGTTTTCCATGATGATACATTGCATGAGTTTGATGGCCTCCATGCGAGCTGAACATTTCTTGTACTTCAACAACAGCAGAATCTAGGGCGAAGATTTGGTACCAGTAAAATGCATTTAAGCCCCCCCCCCCCCCCCCCGGTGGCTTAGGCTGCTGTCCGTTCTAAGGCAATGGTTCTGTTGTTGTTGACTTTTTGTTTATTGTTACTCCCATTGTGGGAGTCTGTAATTGTTCTATATTTTATTGTACATTACTTTATGTCCATTCTAGTATTGCAATCATCTTGATGGGGAAGAGAGACCTGATTGCTTTGCTTAATTTGTCTTCCTGGTGTCTCGTGATGGTTGAGCGGCTCTTCCTCGCGGTGCCACGGGGTTGTCTGCAGTTTGTGATTGTGGTATTTTCTTATCATACTCACTTACTAATTTTAAGTTATGTTTTCACAAAAAATCTGTTCACTATAGCTGAAACTGCTCGGAAAAGTGAATTATCATATAAAATAGGTGTGTGTTTTCTGTTGTTGGTAATTATTTGCGTCCCTCCAATAATTATAGACAGTTTATTTTTAACATAAATACTGTTGTTTTGATACTGATAATTTGTTAAGATTGACGAAATTGGTTAAATGTATACCGGAGTTTAAGTTTTTTTGCTGTGTTCTTGAAAAGTAGAAACATTATTTCAAAAATTAAAAGATCAAAAGTTACATACTGTGCAGCTTTAAAATGCACTTCGCAGGTTTTTCAGTGAGCGAATATACGCATAAACAGTTATCACATGTAGACGGCGCAAGTCTGATATATGGCATCGCACGTTACAAACGGTTGAAAAAGAAAATTAGCTATCCGCTTTTCACACACTGGTCAATGTAAACGCACCGGTGGTTGCTACAACGAGCTGGTTGTGGCATATTTACGCACTGGTGATGGCTTAAAAAGGTAAAAAATCTATACCTGTTGACTTTATGATTTATTTATAAGCTTGCATTTATTTCATTTGTGATGACACCTGGCGCACATACCAAAGGTAACATTGCAGTTTATGGCTCTGCCAAGCAATTGGTGATTTAATTCATGGTTTGGACTGCAAATCCAACACAGTTCTGGAGTTTTGCCATGGCAGGCGCTTTTTTCTAGTATAACTGCCTAAATTGAAGGAATCTGCATGTCTAAAGGCAGCTGTTGTCATATTCCAATGAAATAACATCCAAAAAACGATTACCACTTTGTATTTTTTTTTCTTGGTAAACTAGCAAATGTTTTATTGAGAAATTTTATTACAACGCACTGGGAGCATTTTTTGACGCATTGATACAACGCACTGATGGTTGCCTAGATGTGCCATGGTTGCTGGTACAGCCTCACCACAGCATTTACTGTTCTTATAAACGGCACATAAATCTCTTTTTGAGTCAGCACATGATATTTCAGTACAGTGACAAAGACTCAGGTGAGCCTGTGCAAATGTACAGACTCGCCAGAGCCTTTTCTGCATAGAAAAAATAGAGAGTAGTAATCGTTTTTGGATGTTATTTCATGTGACTATGATAACATAGCTGCAGCTGTGCATAGACATGCAAATTTCCCTCAAGTTAGACAGTCACAATAGAAAAAAAGCATCTGTCACTGTCAAACTCCACAACTTTGTTGGATTTGTCGGTCAAACAATGATGTAAATCGCCAATTGCGTGGCAGAGCCATTAACTGCAATGTTACTGACGGTTTCTGCGCCCAGGTGTCACCAAAAGTAAAATAAATGCAAGCTTATAAAGAAATCATACAGTCTATAGGCATAGATATTGTGGTTTTTGTACACTGATGAAGGCTCAAGCGTGACTTTGCAAATTTGCAGACCCACCAGAGACGCTCCAGAGCTAGCCCTAGTCGCACTTTGATAGTGTTTCTGCCTATTTTTCAGATTGCCCCCCAAAACTTTTAATTTAATGAGATTGTTTGTCCGTTGTGTTACATTGCAATAGTTAAGAAGTCTCCATGCGATCTTAACATTTTGTGCTTCAACAACAGCAGAATCTAGGGTGATGATTTGATACCAGTAAAATGCATTTTACTGGTACCGTTGTGATACATTGCAATAGTTAAGAAGCCTCCATACGAGCTTAACATTTTTTGTGCTTTAACAACAGCAGAATCTAGGGCGATGATTTGGTAGCAGTAAAATGTATTTTAGCACCCCAGTGGCTTAGGCTGCTGTCTATTCTATGGCGGTGGTTCTGCTGTTGTTGGTTACTCCCTTTATAGGATTCTGTAATTGTTCTATATTTTGTTACTTTATGTCCATTCTTGTTTTGCGATCATCATGATGGGGGAAAGGGAGAGCTGGATGCTTTGCTTAGTTTGTCTTCCTGGTGTCTCATGCTTGTTTTGTGGCTATTCCTCTCAGTGCCATGGGTTTGTCTGCAGTTTGTGATTGTGATATTTCCCAATCATACTCACTTACTATTTTTGGGTGTCATTCGTGCGAACAGCGATGGCTTTCTGCACATTTGCTTGGTCTAGTCTGAGCCTTCGTCCCAGTTCAAAATTCTTATGTAGTGGCTCAAATGGCGATTGAATGCCAGTTTGTGCGAGCAGCGAAGGCTCTGGCGAGTCTGCACATTTGCACAGGCTTACCTTAGCCATCGTCACTTTACAAAATCTCTTGTGCTGCCTAAAATGGCGATTTGTGTGCTATTCACGCCAGCAGCGAATACTTTGGCGAGTCTGCATATTTGCGCAGACCAGAGTCACTAGACAATGCGATAAGTTTTAAGATCTCTTGTGCTGGCAGCGAAGGCTCTTGGGAGTTTGCACGTTTGCACAGGCTCGCCTGAGCCTTCGTCACAGTATCGAAATATCATGTGCTGGCTGATTTGGCGATTTTCGTAACGTTTATGTGAACAGCTAATGCTGTGGTCAGTCTGCACTAGCAACCACATCACTTCTGTGCAACCATCAGTGCGTTGTATCAATGCGTCAAAAAATGCTCCCAGTGCGTTGTAATAAAATTCCTCAATAAAACATTTGCTAGTTTACCAAGAAAAAAATACAAAGTGGTAATCGTTTTTTGGATGTTATTTCATGGGAATATGACAACAGCTGCGCTTAGACATGCAGATTTCCCTCAATTTAGGCAGTTATACTAGAAAAAAGCACCTGTCACGGCAAAACTCCAGAACTGTGTTGGATTTGCAGTCCAAACCATGAATTAAATCACCAATTGCTTGGCAGAGCCATAAACTGCAATGTTACCGTTGGTCTGTGCGCCAGGTGTCATCATAAATAAAATAAATGCAAGCTTATAAATAAATCATAAAGTCAACAGGTATAGATTTTTTACCTTTTAAGCCATCACCAGTGCGTAAAAATGCCACCACCAGCTCGTTGTAGCAACCACTGGTGCGTTTACATTGACCAGTGTGTTTCACGCTCATCCGCTATGTATAGCTTATTTCCATGGTTTTGTAATTGTTTGTTTTGTGTCATTGCGTGTTTTTGTGTTCGCCCTTTCACCCTTTGCTGAAGCATGGAAGCACGCTGAAACAGCTGCTGCGAGGAAATTTTGCGGTGTTCACTTATTAATGTTTAAATATCATGCAATTAAGTTTTATATTACCAATCATCTTCAACAATGCAGCCTATAACAAAACAGTTATAATTTTGCCATATAAATGCCAGGAGCCTGCTAGCTTATATAGTAATGACTTTCACAGCAATAGTGTTAAAATGGATGAACTCAGATTTGTACTGAGTAAATTATTGCAATCTCGGAAACATGGCTCACTGAATCAACTCCAAATTTACCTTCCCAATTATACCATATTCCGAAACGATCGTCAAACTCCGAACAGTAGAGGTTGATGAGTAGCATTCTATGCCTCTTATAATATAAAGGCTGTCCCACGTCATGATTTATCGAGCGATAACATTGAGCTTCTTTGGCTCGAAATTACCACAAATAATAAAACCTTATTAACTGGGGTCTGTTATCGCCCACCAGGACAAATCGAACTGATGTGACATAATTTTTTAATGAGCTCGAACGTTCGCTTGAAAATGTCAAGTCATTGCAATCAGATGTAATAATTTTAATGGGGGATTTCAACGACAAATGCATTAGTTGGAACGATGACCACGCCACCATTGAGCTTGGAAAAAAGTTATATGATCTAGCCAAAATCAATACTTTTTAGCTTTACCCAGTCCACGGTATGTTGGAGATACCGCTACACTTTTTGATCTAATTTTTTACTGATAGTCATAACATTTGTTACCATTCAGGCTTAAGCTCCCCTCTTGCAAATCCTGACCACTGTACAATTCATTGTTCGTTAAATATATCAACATACAAACCCAAGGCATTTAAAGTAAAGTAAAGTAAAAGTAAGTAAACCCACAGTTTGGGATTACAAGGCAAAATTATAAACGAATTAAACGAATCTTTGCACAGTGCTCCTTTGGATACGGCGCATGCTTTATACGATGACATTGATGAAATTCTTAGTTATAACAATTCCTTGGTAGAATCGATTTGTCAAGAACATATTTTACATAAAACCGTTACTATTCGGACAAATGATAAGCCATGGATGTCGAATGAGGTGCGTTTCTTTTTTCGCAGACGAGACAGTTTTGTTTGTTTTTTTAATTTAAAAGTACACAGTCCGCAACTGACAAGCTAAACTTTAATATTGCGCGTCGTGAGGCAAACACTGAAATAAGAAATGCTATTAAAAGATATGAACAGTAAGGACCTCTGACGTTGGTAATGGGAATCACAGTGTATCGCTGCCTATAAATTCGATAAAAATTAAAGTCGATCAAATGCTTCCATCTTCATATATATGCTCGCTGTTGGTCCCTATTTTATGATATTGCATTTGATTTCCTATTTCCATAGATGTACAGCTTTATTTTGGGGCTAAAATGGTCACTTTTTGTATTATACATATAGGAACTAGAAAAATATTTTTAAAACATCATTCCCCCCCCCAGTCCCAACTAATCCTTTTGCACGTAAGTGTGTTCTTATATTTTACATAATATATGTGAAAAGCTAGTTGGGACTCGGGAGGAATGATATCCCACAGCCCAAAATGTGACGTCTGGGCGAGCCCAATCATTAGTATTTGGATTTTTGGTGTACTCTCTTGAAAATCTTTTTTTCCAGTATAATTAAATAATAAGTACAAGTAAGCTTCATTTTCATAACCCATTAGTCATGAAATATTACAACGTTTTAGCAAATTTTCTTTAGATTATGAAAATTGTCCTTTTACTAAATTCAGTTGGTAGATTATTTTGCACATACACTGTATCTATCTTATACACATAAACTACATTGCCATTGACTAGGTGTACTTTACGGATGGGTGAATGGTTATAGTATATTGCTGCATAATATTGCACCAGGTAAATAGACTGGTTCTCTCCCTTTAATAGCTTGTCAGCATATTAAGACAGGTAACTACTAAACGCCATTGCGTCTATTTATAGCATATACACTGACGTAGTAATGGAAAAATACGTAGTATTGGAAAATACCTGGGACGTCTTGAGTAAAAAGTGCATTTGCGATTTTTAAACAACTGCTCCCAGCTAGCATCCCATCACGAGCCACTATCGACCCGCCGACGAACCGTCACCTGCGGATGGCGGTTCGTTGGCGGGCCGAAAGTGGCCCAATTGTACGTGCGGATTGGATTTTTTTATAAAGTTTATTTTGTTCTATTATCAGGAATATGGCAACTGAAAAAACTACAAGTTCTATAGGTTCCTATAGAAATAAGCATCCCCAACCCAACACTGGATGCGTGGATCCAGAGGGGGTTAGGTGGTCCGCACCCTACCCCCCCCCCCCATCCCCCTAAAAAATCACATGTTTTATGGGTTTCTATAGAAATAAGCATTCCCCGCCACCCGAAAATAAACAAAAATACAGTTATCCCGCATCTAGTCAGACGCAACGCGGCCCGGTACAACTATTTTCTGGAATTTCAAATGTTCACAGGGGAAACACTTATGAGACTTTCAGTTTGCACCTACAAAACTCAATCCGTGACGGGGAAGTGGGCAATTACTTATTTCTAACCGATGTGCGGATCCAGAGGGGGATAGGTGGTCCAGACACCCCCCCCACCCCAAAAAAAAAAAAAAATAAATAAAAATAAATAATAACCACAAGTTTTTTAAGTTTCGTTGGAAATAAGCATTTGCCCCCCCCCCCCCCCCCATCCCCGAAAAAAAAAAACACATGTTACCGACTGCGCCGGCCGGTAAACCTTCTGAGACTTTCAGAAAACTCAATCCGTGACAGGGAAGTGGGCAATTACTTATTTCTTACCCATGCGCGAATCCAGAGAGGGATAGGTGGTCCGGACCCCCCCCCCCCCCCCGAAAAATCACAATTTATATAGGTTTCTATAGAAATAAGGATTTGTACCCCCCCAACCCCCCCCCCCCCCAAAAAAAAAAAAAAATAATAATAATAAAAAGTTGCACCCCCCCCCCCCCCCCCCCCCCCCCCGATAAATGTTTCGACCCTTTTGAACCGTAAAAAAATAATATAGTTGCAAAAAAAACAACAATAAACACCCTTATCAGAGTTTTTTTCTGTTATTTGATTCTGGACGCCCCCGGCCCCTGTTTCTATCTGCGAGGAGAGGGTGGAGGGGGGGGGGGGGGTACTATAATATTTTCATTCATACGTAGGCTCGCACCATTTTGGGGTTCAAAATTTTAAATTTCAATACCTTTGAGGGTTTTCAGAAAAATGAAAATTTTTTGGGGTATGAAGATTTTGTGGATATCTTTTGGGGTCATCACAAAATACCAAAAAGTTAACCCCAAAAATGGTCCGGGCCTACGTATGTTTGAAAATATCAGAGTACCCCCCCCCCCCTTTCTCACCCAGGTGCGAGTATGCTTGGAATTCGTGAACAATATCAGCGGACGTCATATTTTGTGTTTGGGGTCACTACACAGATAGCAAAGATACGTTGGGCCCACGTTGGTAGTTGGTGGAAATGTGGGCGTCGCCGCATACCAACCTTGTACCAACATCGAACCGACGCAACAATGTCGACCATTCTCTCATTATTAAACACCACTATATTATTACAAAATCCTCTGTGCCTGTATTCTGAATAATGTGTTTGGTGTTAAAAGAAGTTTATGTTTCCGGAGCACATGACATTGGGCCAGCATTGCGAAGGAGATTTATTTGATTTGATTCTTACGTCCCATCAACAATCTTTCAGTTATATAGGGACGGGTCTTCCTGGGTTGAACCGGTACTAAGCTATGATTAATGTGTCTTGCTCAAGGACACAACGCAGTGACGCCTGCGAGGCTCGATCCCGCGGCCCCTCTGTCTCATGTTCATTAAATAAGCCAGGTTACGAGGAAAACTATCCATGCGCGGATCTAGAGGGGGCCGGGGCTCCGGGCCCAGCAAAATCACAAAACTATAGGATTTATTTAGCAATACTCGTCTGGATCCACTTGAAAATCTCAAAGGCAAGCCAGAATTCAATGTTGGGCCATTAATTCGGCCGCTAGCGAAACGCCATTGAAATTGGCCGATGATGATACACCTTGAAAGGTATTTGGATTTTCACCATAAAAAAGTTGTTAAAGATAAATTGGACTCCCTCTTACAACACTTTCTGGGTCCGTACATGCCTGTGTCGGGGATTTCCGATCGGATGGGGGTTACTCTGATATTTCGTAGCCTATGTGGACTGGGACCTTTTTTAAGGAGGGGGTCTAACTTTTAATTTCAATAATTTTAGGGGGTTCAGATTGAATAAATATTTTATGGGATCTATGATAAAATTGTGGATATTTTAGGGGAGGGGGCGGGATGGTCATCATTCACAGTTAGGGAGCGTGGCGAAAAAGGAACGCAAGTGCGCGACCCCCGTAATATGACTTTAAAGCATGTATAATATCATGCGCGGATCCAGGAATTTTTGACAGGGGGGGGGGGTCCAGATTGAGACGTTTTTTAGTCCTCAGCTTATTTTACAGAGGGGGGGGGGGGGGCAATGGTTTTATTGCAGAGAAAACTATACTTTCCCAAGGATCCAGAGGGGGTCCAACATTTTCAGGGGAGGTCCATCCAAGGGGGGATCCAAATGCTAATTGCTATCACAATAACTTGTGATTTTTAGGAAGGGGGGTGGGGGGGGGGGCTCCGGGGATCCATAGGTTTTAGTTACGCGGTGTGCATTCTTCTAAGATCATTTTAAAGCTGTTTAAAAAAGAAAAACGGGGTCACTTAAAACCTGGAAACACATCCTACCAGTAACAAAATCCACTTTAAGGCCAATTTCCTCGGGTGTGGTACTTTCAGGGGTGGCACTCTCTTTAAACAATTGTGTTTTGCGTTGTGTTTTGCGTGTCTTTGTTGGTGTTTTTGAGAAGTTAATTCTCTTTTGTGGTCCAGAGAGAGGAGAGGAGCGCATCATTCTTTTAGTATTAGCACGCATCACTATCCTTGCATTTCGTTTGCACCCCTCATAAAAAAGTCTACATCTTTGATCGAGGTTCTGTAATTTCGAGTAACAGTTTCTACACATAAGGCCTAAATGAAATATATGTGTGGTTCCTGTTTCATGCCAAGAAAATTCAGGGTAGGTAGGTAGGGAAATTATTAAATTTTGTTATAACATTTAACAAAGAAAATAGTGACAGAAATTGAAAAAGTGCCCATTTTTTCTCCAAAGACCATTTAATTGTTTAGGGTATATAGGGTTAAAAAATTAGGGTAGGTAGGCAACAGGAACCACACATATATTTCATTTAAGCCTAACGCCACTCTCTACATTAATGCCCCCATATTTCGCGAGCAATGCTTTGGCGTTGATGTCTGATCTTTTTGTGGATTCGATCCTTCGGACCTCTTGTGCTCTCTTTCCACAGACCATGCAGACACGCTCTGCAGGGTGCAGATTTTTGTTTTACGGGAGTTCTATACATTTCTATCCCATGCTGTAGCCAAGATGATCCACGGATGTATTAGTTTGTCTTCCTGGTGTCTCTTGATGGTTGTGTGTCTCTTCCTTGCAGTGCCATGGGGTTGTCTGCTGTTTGTGATTGTGGTATTTCCTGATCATGCTCACATACTATTTTTAGGTAGTGAATACCCTTTAAACCTTCTTTACATGAACCACAAGACTGGTGACCTTGAAACATGGTTTGCATCATTGGATAGTAAGTGAGTATGAGCTGGCCCACCCAGTCCACTTTCTGTGCCTTTTATATAGTAAAAAATTTAATTGAATTTGGTTCACACTGGATTCATATAATACCTGGCCTATTTATGAACTTTTTCAACACCGACGCTCTTTCTGGAGCATGCGCAGGTTCTCTACTTGAAAAAATACCATATGCGGAAGAAAAAAAATCAGGTGTGTGGGATTCGATCTCTAGACCCTTACCTCGTTAAGCTAAAGCGCTACCACTTACGCTATTTGGACAGATATCGTCAATTGATTATATCAAAATCTAAGTACATTGAAAAAATTATTAAAATCGAAATTACCAATAACAGCAATATTTGAAAGGCTTCGTATCGAAAAGAAAGTGCGGCAAATATTCTCAGTTTTCAGTACATGTTCATTTCTCATTTTGATGTGCGAAATTGACCCAGGATGTAAACAGATGCTCTTTCTGGAGCATGCGCAGTCGGATGAGTGGGATTCTCTACTGGTAAAAAATTACTAGTTACCAAACGTAATATGCGTAGCGGAAGTGGAGCTTTATCAACGTGGGGAACCAATCTACCAGGTAAATACATTGTCATCAAGGTTGAATATGGACTACAGTTGCACTCCAAAATATTTCTTTACAAATCAGATAGAAAAAACAACACCAAAAAAATCATTAAAATGCTCATGATTTTGGACTTTAAAATACCTTCACTGTGATTTGTAATCGAGTATTGATGATGTAATACCCTTACACGTGCAAAATAATTGATTTCTAAATGTTTTGGTGAAGTCAAATTTTGCAACCCTTACCCCCTTTGGTAGCGTCTCCTGTTTTGTTGTTAGGATCTGCATGTCTAATTATAACCTTAATTCGTTCCTAATACATTAAGCGTCCTATTCAAAAGGATACCAGTGATATCTTATGCATAGGGAAGTTTTGGGATGCATCTGAAAAATAGGCAGATACCCTATCAAAGTGTCAGAGGTCCTTTGTAAATAAACTTAGTCCAGATCACTTAGATGTAAAAACATTCTGGAAATTGTCTTAAAATATTCTGGGTTGTAAGTCAGATCGACTATACCTCCACCGTATGAAAATGGTCAGATACTACCTAATGATCTTTCAAAGGCGACAATTTTTATGCCCCCAACTTTGGGAAAGTTGAAGGGGCATATTGCTTTTGGCTTGTCAGTCCGTCCGTGTGTCCGTTATAAAATTTATTAAGATACAGTTTTGAAATTTCATATATTGATTCCTCATCAAAAAATAATTGACACGCATTTTTTAATTCTGGATTATCCCCCTTTGTGGAGTTATGCCCCTTTTAAAGGGTTATAATGAAATTGGTAATCAAGATATCATAAAAACTATAACAGCTATGAGCTTCAAACTTGGTCAGCTAATAGAACATAATGAGTAAATAACCTGGTGAAAATTTCAAAAAGTTATTTTTTGAGTTATTGCCCTTTGCGAATTTGGACATAGAAATTTGATATCTCAAAAACTATAACAGCTATGAGCTTCAAGCTTAGTAAGGTAAAAGTGGATAATTAGTAAATAATATGGTGAAAATTTTAAAAAAAAGTTATTCTATTTATTTTGATATCTCAAAAACTATTGCAGCAAGTAGCTTCAAACTTGGGCAGCTGATAGAAGATAATAAGTAGATAATCTGGTAAGTTTTAAAAAAAAAATTTCAATTATTGCCCTTTCCAAACTTTGGCATTGAAAACTTGCAGTCAACATATCTAAAAAACTATTACAGCAAGAAGCTTCAAACTTGGTCAGCTGATAGAAGATAGTGAGTAGATAACCTGGTGAAATTTTTTTGAAAAAATATTAATTTTCGAGTTATTGCCTTTTGCAGATTTTGGCATTGAAAACCTGTAGTCAAGATGTCTAAAAAAAACTATTACAGCAAGAAGCTTCAAACTTAGTCAGCTGATAGAAGATAATGAGTAGATAACCTGGTGAAAATTGAAAAAAAAAATATTTTATTCTTGTTGAGTCATTGCCCTTTGCAAATTTGGTCAATGAAAACTTGTCATCAAGATATCTCGAAAATTATTGTAGCTAGGCGCTTCAAACATGGTCAAATTAGGATATCATAAATGGTAAAGATACTTGTCTAGTATTCCTTGATGTATCAAAGGCTTTTGATAAGGTGTGACCTAAAGGGTTATTATTCAAACTACGCCAACTTGGAATTGTTGGTACACTCTATGACTGGATGGAGCATTATCTTACCAGTAGATCACAAAAGGTTGTGATAAATGAAATATCCTCTTCTCTTGGATATCCCCAAACTGGCGTCCCTCAGGGTACAAACTTAGGACCGCTACTATTTTTAATTTATATAAATGACATCATAAATGACCTGCAATGCAATGTTAACTTGTTTGCTGATGACACATCCATACAAAAATGTCGGGATAGTCATGATGATTTTAAAGTATTAAACGACGATTTCATTAAACTCTCCGTCTATGGTACTCAATAGTTAATTACTTTTAATGCACTAAAGACCGAATATATTATATTATCTAAACGAAAAAAACGTGCAATGCATCCTGGCTTACTTCTACATGACACAAAACTTACCAAAGTAAATAATCATAAACACTTGTGATTAACAATTAGTAACAGCATGTCTTGGTCATCGCATATAAATGAAATACTGGCCAAAGCGGAAAAAAATACTCTCAATTATGCGGAGGTCAAAATATATTTTACCAAGAAGCTGCCTTGATAAGCTATAAAAAGCATGATACTTCCCTTACGCGATTATTGTGATTTTATTTATGATTCTTGTACCATGTATGAAAGTGAACAACTTGACAAAGTGCAAAAGAAAGCCAGCTTATAATGCACTGGTGCATTCAGGATCACCAGCAATGATAAACTATTAAAAGAGTTAGGGTGGCCAAAATTAACAAATAGAAGACCAAGTCAAAGGCTTGCCTTATTTTATAAAATATTAAATTACTTGACCCCTCAATACTTAAAATATTTATGTAACTTAATACCACATAATGCAAATAACTATCAGCTTCGAAGAAACAACTCCTTCCTGGTACCATTGATTCATAGGGAATCTTTTTCCAAATCTTATTTTCCAAACGAAATTTGTGATTGGAATAAGCTACCAAACGATGTAAAACAATCACAGTCGCTGAATATCTTTAAAACAAGAATTAGGTCCTTATATGAGCCACTAGTTCAAAACAAACTGTATTCGTATGGCCATGCCATCAGTAAAGTAAATCATTGTAGAATAAGATTAGGCCTTAGCCACCTAAATTCTCATTTACACCGCTACAATCTTGTAGATTCTCCCAGCTGTTCCAATCCAGAGTGTGGAGGAACCACAGAATCCGAAGAACATTAATTTCTAATTTGCTCTAAATTCAACAATGAAAGACGACTATTACTTAAAAATATATCAAATAAACTCTTTCCAAAAGTTAATAATACATTTATTACATTGATGCCTAGTAAAGTACCTCTAGAAGGCTCCTGATGAAAACACTATAATTCTAGACGATGTATTAAATATATAGACTCAACAAAGCATTTAAATACTTTCCAAGAATTAATTAACACCTCACCCGATAATTAATGTTTATTCAAAGAAGTATGAGAAACCTGAACGCCGCAAAAGGCTTGTTTCAGTTTTGCCTTATTTGTGGGTCAGTGTGGTTGCGCCAACATGGCAAAGTATTATTAAACATGAGATGGCTTGTTACATTTCATACGTTAAACATCAGTTATTTAAAGATGCTGCTGTTAATATTCAGCAATAATATGTGTAAACTCGCTGTTAGCCTTACTGGCGCAACGTTGGCATTAAACATTATCTAATATCCACTGTCTCAGTAGGGTGACTGCTCTATTTCCTCTCTCTACCCTTTTATGTCTTGTTTCGTCTACTTGTCTGTGCGTCTGCCTGTCCGTCTGTCTGTCTGTTTTGTCTGTCTGTCTGTCTGTCTGTCTGCCTGTCAGATATGTACGTACGTTATACGCATGTATGTACGTGCGTGCGTGGGTACGTGAATGCGTACTTACGTACTTACGTATGTATGTATGTATGTATGTATGTATGTATGTATGTATGTATGTATGTATGTATGTATGTATGTATGTATGCATGTACGTACGTATGTACGTACGTACGTACGTACGTATGTATGTCCGCGTCATCATATATATTGTCATATTGTTTAAGTGTTATGCTGTATGTAAGGAGACCAACTAGTAGCCCCTGGGCTGTTTGGAATCCTTGTAAAATAAATAAAGCATAAGTGCCAGAGTTGAGGATTATTTTTCCTTATATACCCCACTCGTGCCTTTAACAAATTGGTGACTTTTGACCAAACTTGCACTCACAACCAGCAGTGGTATAATTGCCTTAAAAGCATCAGGGCGTGACTGCACTAACAATAATGAACTGCTCCATAAAATAGGGGTGTTACAACGTTATGCCATGCAGTTATTCATATTTACAAGTGAACTTTTACAAGCGATTCGATGGCGCAGTAAGTATAACGGTTGTACGCAAAGAATCTGAAAACAACGTTGAGGGATCGAGACCCAGGTTGAGGGTTCGAGCCCCAGTAAAACTTTTTTTTATTTTTTTTATTTTTTGTCTTCGCAAAGAGGCAGGAAAATTTTCGCGATTTACATGTTTGCAGAAAAAAGCAGGTTTTGATGTATTATGCACATGTAAAGCGACTTCACTCAGTAAAAGGGCGAGGCTTGTATGGAGATACAGCGACGATGCAGGAGCTATTATTGAAATCGTGTACAAGGACTGCATGGAGTAAAAGAAGTCTGGAATGAAACTGTCACTGAATCGTGTATGGGACAGGACTGCAGCACTCACTGGCGTTAGCAGATCTACCGCTCAGAAAATTGTGGAAGAGAAGAAGAAGGCACAGGACGAGCCAACCACCGTCATCTACGTCGAAAGTGTCACTGGATGACTTTGATAAGGGTGTTGTACGGAGGACCATCGCCAGCCTATACTCCTTGAAGAAGGTTCTCCCAACCCTTGATGACATCAGAACAGAGCTCAAACAGAGTATTGGTTACACTGGCAGCAAGGGTCGTCTTCGCAAAGATCTTCATATGAAGTTTGCTTACACACGCTGTTGGTTGAATCAAAAGTACTGATGGAGAGACAAGATGTAGTCCCCAGCAGGATCAGATACCTTCGCATGGTCAGGGAGCTGAGAGAGGCGGGTTACACAGATGAAACTTACGTTCATACCAGCCACGCTGTCCCGAAATGCTGGCAAGATAGTACTACTGGACTAAAGATACCCTTTTCTAAAGGTAATTTAAGAATAGTGGAATTGTACGACCATTGGGTCTGCACTATAATCACTATTTGAGTTCGTCCGCTCGTCCGTCCGTTAGCAGTTCGTGAAAATGTTCAAGGCTCTTGACCACATAGTATATTTAGATCGCAATTTGCATGCATATGTCATTCCCTAACCACTGGCATGCTAAACCACTTTTTTATGGAAGAGGGCTTCATTCAAATTGGAAAACATTCAACGTTGGCCGTGCATATTACTGTCTGTTGATTTCACTTTACATAAAATTGATTTATTCTATGTACTAAATATGCTTAACTTTTATATTTTCAGATGAAAGAATGATCATATTCAATGCTGGGTACATGTACAATGAAGAATTCGTACCCAACGCACGAAACAAATCATTTTCCTTTCCTATATTAAAGCTGCATAATCTGTAACTTTTGATATTTTCATTTTAAAAATAATGTTTCTATTTTTCAAGAACACAGTAAAAATACTAAAATTCAGGTATACATTTTACCTTTTTCGTAATAATTAACAAATTATTAGTGCCAAAACAACAGCATTTATGTTAAAAATTAACCGTCTAGAATTATTGGAGGGACGCAAATAATTACAAACAAGAGAAAATACACCTGTTTTTATAAGATAATACGCTTTTTCATGCAGTTTTCAACTGTAGAAATTAGATTTATTGCGACAACATAACTTTGTTCTACTTTTCCAAATGATTTAAAAAGATTTTTTTTTTCGAAAAATGTTCATAGTTACAGAGTATGCAGCTTTAAAATAATTAAACATCAAATTCAATCGCAAGAAAAAAAAGGGTCCGAATTGAGGCTCGAACTCACGACTTCGGGTGTTTCAGGAGAGCGTTTTAACCACTGAACCAATGAGACAGATATAAATTGAATATAGCTTTTAAGAATATAAAGAATTTTTACAAACAGTTAACGGAAAATATCTGCTCAACCCAGGAACATGGACTCGACCAAAGGTCAATACTGAGAGGTCACAAATGAATAATACGTGGAAAATAAATTAAAGTGTACCCTGCCTGGGTTTTCTCTGATGCAGGCTATTGATTTCAGTCTCCCAAAACTTTAACTGGGATCAGCTGTGAAATGGGATACAGATGTTCCCATCGGGTCATTGTATGATAGAGAAAGTCTCCCCGAAATGACCTAGATCTTGTTATATCAATAAATTATGCAAATTTTGGTCTAATTCCATCAATATATTCCTAAGATATGGAGCTGAATTGAAATTGCACGACCCTTGGGTCTGCATTATAATCACTAAGTGAGTCCGTCTGTCCTCAGTTAATGAATTTATGCTCATAACTCTTCAACCACATGGTATATTCAAATCAAATTTTGCATACAAATGCATGTCAACATTAGCTAGCCACTGGCATGTGTAACAGCCTTTTTTGATGGACGAGGGTTTGCTGAGTATACTATAATAACTATGATATTCTGTCTGTCCATCTTCAGTTAGTGAATATATGCTCATAACACTGTAACCACATGATATATTCTGATCAAATTTTGCATACAAATGCCTTTTTATTTTATTTATTTATACAATATTTAAAGAGGTGTACACTTTTAGCTGAAATAGCCATTCTACCAAGTGGCCCTCTATATAACAAAACTATAAATATAATACTTAGTGATTATAGTGCATGTCAACATTATCTAACCACTTGCATGTGCAACAGCCTTTTTGACGGACGAGGGTTTGCTGAGAATCATTTTAGCAGGTTGTCAGTTAGTGAAAATGCTAATAACGCTTGAACCGCATGGTAGGCCTATATTTTGATCAAATTTTGCATATTCTTTATTATAACATTGTCCAGTCATTGGTATGCAAATTGGTGACGAGAGTTTGCCAAGCATCATTTTGGCCGGTCAAGGTCTTTTAGTGAAAATGCTCATAATTCTTGAACTACGCCACATATTTTGATCAAATTTTGCATACAGGCACTTATGCATTTTAGCATTGTCAGAGACACTGGTATGCCAAAAGGTGACTAAGGTTGGCATAACGTCAAATAGTGTGACGTCATATCCAGCTTAACAACATATATATGGCCAACTTTTCAACATTGCAAAAGTACTTAAGAGCATATGAACAGCTCGCACATGAATAAAAAATGAGAATAAATACATGAATGTGAGTAAACATGGTAAATAGATAGATAAATAAATAGATAAATAAGTACAAAAAATCTCAAGACCATCTCATTGAGATGGTTCTTTTCAGCGCCCACAACAAAAGCTTTGAGAAAGTGTGGTTACAATAAATAGTAGTAGACACCAAAAATTATGTTGCTCCATTCATTCTTATTGTTTTTTATAAATTTCATGAAACCATTTACTATAACGAATTTTGGTTAAGATTAGGATTGACAGTAACGCCGATAACGTCCAGGTCTCCTAAACTATTTTTCTCGCGCTGGTTCGACGACTTTTTTTTTTAACTTTTTACTTAATAATAATATAGCATTCTTTCCCTGTCTCAATTGTGTGTGTGTGTGGGGTGGGGTTCACACAAACCCACTCTGGATCCGCCACCGGATTGGTCCCCAAGGGGGGGGGGGGTGTACTCTCATTTTTTCTTCATACGTAGCCTTTGGCCCAGCGTCTTTACCAAAATAAAATATTGGGAATATCAAGCGCCCCAAAAAGATATTAGAAATTTTTGCAACCCCAAAAATATCCTCATTCTGTGCATTTACCTTTAGAAAAGACCCTAAAATACATAGAAAAGACTAGAACTAAAAACTAGTTCAATTTTGTGATGATGCCAAAAAAAAATCCAAAAAATATTCATACCCCAAAAAATATTGATTTTTCTGAAACCCCCCAAAAATATTGAAATTCAAAATTGTAGACCCCAAACAATGGCCGGAGCCCCAAAAGATCCGCGAATGCCAATGAGTGACATATTAAATTTCACCGCTGAAAGCCTCAAAAGAAAGTAGATCTACATATTGGCTTCGAGTGAAAGCTCATTGAAAATACTGATCAATACTGTGCTTCAGTTTTATGATCAAGCAGGTGCGTGGGCTGCTGAATTTGTTTGTGACGAAAATGACCAACGTTTATTTCCGCCAAATTATCAAATTAAATTGCGAAGCTACGATAAAATATGCCTATTTATCATTTTCCCGTCTGTTGATTGTCTTTCTTGCTACGGGGGCAGACATTTTGAATACGACGTATCACGTGAACTTTTTGTGACGTACATAGACACTCCCATTGTCGTACAAAGTCTAATTTTGCTCTTTGTCCATATCTTATATTTTAAACCTTTAATTGATTTTCTAACAAAGGAAACTTGGTTTTTCTATCATTTAATTACTCAAAATATTGTCTAAATCTAGCGTTCATACATTTTGTAAGATTTTGCTGTAGATGCGCGGAAGTGGTAAATCGCCGGACAAGAACCTCTTTAAATTTGATAGGAGCGTAGACGCATATCAACCTACATGTACTTTATACAAACGAGGTAATGTTCGAGTTACGGACGTGACGGAAACATCCGAGTTTTGACGATTGCATCCTGGGAATCAAGGAGCTTTGTTGAAAGCTAGAACTACGGGGAAAACAACATAATAATAAATGAATACAATGTGTTAGTGGTCTTCCTGTTCATTCTATGCTAAGTAAAAAAGTAAAAAAAAAATACGCCTTTAAGCATTTCGCCTATATAGATACGAAACGAAGCCAAAAGTTTGCATGTGCGTACCAAACGTGAATGTTTAATTTGTGAAATTGATCTGGCCACTAGTGCCACTGAGCTTGGCACTACAAAAACTCCTAAACATCGAAATCTGCACATTCGAGCACATGTGAAACTTGTCAAAAAGATTGAAATTATTCTCCAGAAAACTTATAATAAAACTGTCGGACCTGATCTGGACCTAACTTGACTGTATGCATTTCAATAATCTTAGGAAAACCAGTAATTACTAGGCAGGCTTTCAGGCAAAATAAATAGTTAGAAAATTTCAAAATTAATAGATTCAAAAGTAGCTTGATCTTGCAAATTTTAACCAACGTTTGGTTTTAAAGATAGAGATGGCAGAATGTACTTAGGAAAAACTAGCATACAATACTAAGATTTACAACCACACTGGTAAATGTATACGTCGATCTGGTGGTATTTACGCGTATTGCCGGTACATCAAAGACCGGAAGTGGTAGACATTGGTGTTATTACTATATAGAAAAACATGTCATATGCCTAAAGGACTATAGAATTAGATCATTTTTAAGCATTCAGTAGGTGCATACCGATTAATGTCTGAATGATCGGTATTCGAATCTATTCCTAAATGCTTACATAAATCGCCATTTGCATGCCAAATACTTAAAAATGATCTAATTATATAGTCCTTTAGGCATATGGCATGTTTTTCTATATCCTATTAACACCAATATCTACCACTTCCGGTCTATGAAGTACCGACAATACGCGTAAATACCAGCAAATCGACGTATACATTTACCAGTGTGACAACAGGACCACAATAATGACAAAGTATTTTACTAAAAAAAATCATAGTAAATTTCTTACCTGGAAATGACGAAAAAGGACTTGAATTAAAAGTGTATCTTTATTTTCCAGCATTAGAATCAGAAGTGATTCCACTGCTAGACCCTAAAGATCGCGCGTGCAGTCCTTCTTCACCCTAGCCAATAACATTCCAGGATTTTGGTCACGTGGTATGAAAATTGCCCTCCTATACCGCCCGCAGCAGTGACCGGCGCATGCGCACTCATGACTTAACCTGCTTAAGTATTAATCAACCAGGTAGGTGATAAGCGTAAGACTCTTTGTCCCAAGGATGCCACAATTTACTTACGATGACGCGCCAAGGGATTTTGGCAGCTTAACGACGTAATACAAGATTGCTCAACAAAGATGTTGACAAACAGATTTTCAGCCGTATATAATTCTCAATTTTCTGAATTTTTAAGTTTCTGCATTCTTATTTTACAAAATAAAACTTTGCACAACCGGACTTTTAAATAATTTCTTTTAAATTCAAAATCGTCACATCATAGGCTTTATTTTGATACAAAATTTGCTTTGCTTATTTTCGAACAATTAGTTAAAAAAAAGTGACATTTGATGGGGCTTCTTCACAAATTCCCAAATAACTAAAAAATAAAAGTGCAATGATGTTTTTGGTCACATATTTGTTAGTTTAACAATATGATGTGCATAAGGATATATTTTGGAATCTTGATTTTGAAGAGTAAATTCTATGCCGTATATGACTATTTGAAAATTGCGCTGGTTTGTTAAATTCTCTCGTCTAAAATAAAATTTCTGCAAAAGGATATATTCTGTTTGTCAACTGATTAATTATGCAATCCTGTGTTTGTTAAAATGCATATTTGCAAAAATACTTAATTATGCAATATTACCCCCGTTGCATCAACGCTGAAAGACCCTGCAATGTACAGATTCAGATACTCCAAAGTTACACAATGAAAATATCATTTTAGGCCCATCATAATACCAGCATCTACTGCCCTGTCAGCCAAGAGTGAAAGTGACGTCATGTTTTATTTACAAAGTCATCAGTGATATAGAATCAATAGATCACTTGTGTATTAATCCTATCCGCAGGATAGGATTAATACACAAGTGATCTATCGATTCGCATTAGCTTATAAGTGGAGTGTACAAGTTAATGTTTTACTTCACAATTGTAAACAAAACACGGCGTCACTGTCACTTTTGGCTGGCAGGACAGTAGTTTGTGTACATATGATTTCTTTACTCTCTATACTCTCTGTAATCTAATCTAAGAACAACTTACCGAATTGCTTAAACAAACTTTTACTAGAGAAGGCGTTGTTGTTGTTGTTGTTGTTGCTGCTGCTGCTGCTGCTGTTGCTGCTGCTGCTGCTGCTGCTGCTACTGCTGCTGCTGCTGCTGCTGTTGTTGTTGTCGTCGTCGTCGTCGTTGTCGTCGTTGTCGTCGTTGTCGTTGTTGTTGTTGTTGTTGTTGTTGTTGTTCACACTGTGTGATGAGTTTAGTGTTTGATCTTTGTTTCGTGGCGTGGCTCTGAGTGTCCGCTCGAGTTGCTGGCCAAAGGCGAGCTGGCCCCGAGGTTATAAAACTTTTTTTTCATGCTCAACTCAAGTGAGCACGAAATTTCAACTGCTCATAAAAACTAAAATAGCGACAAATAAAGGAACCTCTTGCTTTAAGTCTCTCAGATGTTGTATTTATCATACTAATAAATGTTAAAATTCCAATTTAACATTTATGAGCAGGATAAAGATCGTGATCAGCTGAGTTGAGCATGGAAAAAGTTTTATAACCTCGGGGCCTGGTCACTTTACTGTAACTGTGTTATTGATTGCCGCCATGTCACTGTCTGTCTTTTGTATTCTTGGTTTGTTTATGGCCTGTAATTGAGGCATCTCCTGGTCATACTCATTTTTTTAAATAAGATTTAGATGAGTGTGGACGCCCAGATATTGAACTTTGACGACCTTTATACACCAAGTTTATCATCTGAACCACGTCTTGAGAAACTCTATTCATGAGGATCCAGAAAGTTTTGTCGGAGGGGGTCCAAATTTGATAACATTTTTTTTTTATTATTTTATTTTTTAGTTGATGAGGGGATAGAGGATCCAAATACCGCTATAAATTGGCCATCATCGGCCCGCCAGCGAAACGCCATTTAAATGGCGTTTCGCTGGCGTGTCGATAATGGCCCAACATTAGATGCTGGCTTGGTAGCTTTATGATTTTCAAGGGGATCCGGACCAGTAGTGCAAAGAAACCCTATATTTTTGTGATTTTTCAGGGGGGCCCGGACCCCCTGTCCCCCTCTGGATCCGCACATGCCATTTCGGCCGGTGTCCAGTTGGCATGTGTGCCTATTGAAAACTCAGATCAGCCTGCACATCCGCACAGACTGATCAGTCTTGGATGAGCGTTGTATTGATAGCCGAGGGTCCAACGTTACCTCAGGCGGAAATCTAAGACTCTGATCAGACTCTGCGGATGCTGTACGTACATGCCAACTTGTAGCTTATGCTAGAAACCGGCTCAATTGACATGTGATTTCCAACCATGTGGCATTTTGACAAGTGTAGACTCAGAGGAGCCTATGCAGCCTCCTTTTTAGCTTACAAACTCCAAATGATGTTCAGTCAGTAGCTTAACATTCATAGAATATTCAAGCGACATGCAAAGGCTCTGATCAGACTGCGTGTGTGCACAGGCTGATCTGAGGCTTTGCTGGTCGCACATACCACATTGTTTGAAACCTCTTGTCGCGGCTCGAATATCAAAGACGCAGATTTTGACATGATATTAACTGTTTTGGTGATATAATGATTTTCATCATAATTTTCGAGACTCTATCTTTTCTGTAGCCAAGCAAAGAGAGGCTTAAGATATGCAGTCGCAGCAAATCCTCAATGACAGATTTCTGGTCGCGTGGGCTTCATTGTAATACGAGTGCATCGTCGTTCCAAATGAAAGTTGATAACTTCTTTATAAAAAGGTGTTAACTAAGGGCAACCGCCCCCGCCTGTATTTTAGATGTCACCCCTCTGAATGTGACTAAAACATTACAGAAACTGAATGTGACTAAAACATTACAGAAACTGAATGTGACTAAAACATTACAGAAACTGAATGTGACTAAAACATTACAGAAACTGAATGTGACTAAAACATTACAGAAAATAATTATATTTGGCGGTAATTTTAATTTTGGCGCTATTTGAGAGATACGAGTAATAGACTCTCTGAATTTCATTAGCTTCTGTGTGCTATTTAAACAGTATTTTTATTAACACTTTGTATTCGGGAAACCCCTGAACGAGTAGATTTGCAAATAGTGAAGACCCAGATGAAATGCAGCATAATGCTGCATTTCATCAGGATCTACACTGTTTGTAAAGATAAAAGATTTTTAGACAAAAGAATACAAAATTTTGTTAATTATAACCTGACACCCCTATATATGCAAAATGGACTGTCCCAAGTTTATTGTATCAAACCAGAAAAAAGAATCCATTCGTATACAAAGGGTGATAGATCTGGTCATTCGCATAAGCCCCTTAACCTTAATATATCTAGCCGATAACGAAGATGATCAGTAAACAAACAGTCTATAGTGATATTACAATCTCACTAAAGATAGGATTATACTCTTATAAGGTAGGTTCATTCATTTATGTCCTAGTTGACGATGTATCTCAAAGTTGCGGAGATTACATCATATAAGCCCAACGCTTACCGTCGAATCCTAGAAATAGTGTATGCTTGTATATATCATCATATGTTAAAGTTACTGTGAATAAAATATTGTTTAAACCAAAGTTGCGGCATCCTGTGTCTCCAGTAGAGGCATACGTACTGCGTCCACAGAGGGTCATACCTCATTTTAGTGCACAATGTATTTCGGTGTTTATGTCCAAGTCGACGCTGAATTGATGTTTCAAAGATAGATGAGAATCCTTGTAAACAAACACTGGCGAGTTTGCCTTGTTTTGGGGCATACAGGTAGTCTCAGTTTACAGTTATAATGAACCTACCACAGACTACTGCATATGCACGTGGTAGTGAATACGTATTTTTTACCTTTTCATAACAAATATAGAATCGCCTCATTACTATGCATCTTTGAAACATCAGTATCTCAAAGATTTGGCATCCTGTAGAGATAGGTTCGGCCCCTAGAAGGGAAATGCATACTGCGTCACTATAGGGTCATGACTGATTTAACTTGACATCGTTTTTCTGTGTTTAAGTCCTTGAATAATAACATTCAGCCTCGATTTAATATACACTATTCAATTAACCCTTTTCAGGAAACAGGTACTTTAGCAAACAGTGAAGACCTAAATGAAATGCCTATGATGAGACCTTTCATCAGGGTATGTACTGTTTGCAAAGATAAAACAAATCCTTATGACAGAAATGTATCACAATAGTCATGGGGAAATCAGAAAAGTTATATGAGTACAGGCATTTTGTGACGAAAAGAGTTTGGCACCTTGATTAGGGGTAAGCGTGTATGCTGAATTCAAAGATCAATGTTGGGAAGCTGAGAATATGCATATTGTTGATCTTATTTGTATATTTTCAAGATTGCCGGCCAAATTCATGGAATTTGATATATTAATGAAATATCTTATTTTGGCAATGCAAAATTTGTATATCCAAAGATTGTTTTATCCTTAGATGCTCCATATGAAAATTTAGTTCTACTGGCCTTTTGGCTACTAAGGCAAATATGTTTTAAATGTTGATGGCAGGTCCCTTATGAGCGACCTTGGCACAACCCAGGCCCTCAACAATCCAGGCCCTCAGCTAGCTTTGTCTGAATTGTGTGGCTAAATTTCATTGACGCAAGTGTTCACAAAACGAAGCGCTTACAGTACCATATACTGAAGCAAACAAAATCTTCCAGCATAATCAATCAAATATATTGTACATTTTGTATGTCTTTCTGTTTGTTTGTCTCTTTTGTTCATAACTCGTGTTTCGTTCAGTTTTATTTCACATTATTCTATGTTTATGTATTTGTAAACATTTTATCAGACTCTGTAAAGGAGTAATAAAGAGTATATATAGGTATAATGACTTTGGCTTCAGCATTAATTGAAAAATCAACTTTCAAGACTATTCACTTTAAAATGCATTAGGAAACAAATAATTTGACCTTGCCATAAAATACACACTGGTAAATGTATACGTCGATTTGTTGGTATTTACGCGTATTGCTGGTACTTCATAGACCGGAAGTGGTAGATATTGGTGTTAATACTATATAGAAAAACATGCCATATGCCTAAAGGACTATAGACTTCAATTATTTTTAAGTATTCAGTATGTGTATGGCGATTTATGTAAGCATTTAGGAATAGATTCGAGTACCGATCATCCAGATCGAATCTATTCCTAAATGCCTACATAAATGGCCATGTGCATGCCGAATACTTAAAAATGATCTTATTCTATAGTCCTTTAGGCATATGGCATGCGTTTCTATATAGTATTAACACCAATATCTACCACTTCCGGTCTATGAAGAACCGACAATACGCGTAAATACCACCAAATCGACGTATACCTTTACCAGTGTGAAATAGGTCAAGGTCAATCTAGGATCATCATTTGAACAAATTTGGTATTTGTGATATGTACTATTATCTCGTAAATTGACCCATCTCTTAATTTCTTTTTTTTCTTTTTCAGATAAACCATGGCTGGTACTAATCTGTCTGCAGTTCTTTTCAAGAAGCAGGATCTTCGACTGGTCAGTATAAAATAAGCCGCGGCATGAGATTTCCAACAATTTGACATTTTGACTTGAGTGTAGACACGGACGCGCCTCTGCAGCCTCCTTTTAAGCTTAGAAACTCCAAATGGTGTTCAGTCAGTAGCTTCACAATCATACAATACTCAAGCGACTAGCAAAGGCTCTGATCAGGCTGCGCGCTTGCAAACCTCATGCACTTGCTCAAATGTTAGGTCTCAATAAAGTTATTTGAGACCATTTATCGTGTACTTGTAAAGCACTTATTCTATTCTGATCAGATTAATTATTTCAACATTATCATTTGAGCCAGTATAAACAAAGTCTTCCAGTGAATAGTTCAGCCAATGTCTTGAATTATTTTAAACTCTTTGCCTACTGAGTAATTTTGCATGCTTGTTTTGTCATCTGCTGATATTTTATTCAAAAATCAACTTTTTAGAAAATTTCTTTCAGGAATACAATCAGAATGTCAAACAGTTTGGAGTCAGATGAGGCCCTGATGTTTGTACCTTGATTTCTCTTTGAACGAGTTTCCCTCTGTACTTTCAGGTTGAAAGACCCATCCCAGAACCAGGACCCGGAGGTATGGTCGACGATTGTCATCCGTTGATATTCTACACGTGCGGATCCAGAGGGGAACAGGGGGTCCGGACCCCCCCCCCCTGAAAAAAACGATAAAATATAGGGTTACTTAGCGATTCAGGTACGGATCCCCTGAAAATCACAAAGCTAACAAGCCAGCATTCAATGTTGGGCCAACATCGGTATGCCAGCGAAACGCCATTTAAATGGTGTTTCGCTGGTGGGACGATGATGGCCCGATTTTAGTCGTATATGGATCCAATCATTAACTAAAAAAATATAAGTAGGACCCCCTCTGTAAAAACTCTCTGGATCCGCGCATGTTCTACGGTGTTGTGAAGGATTTGTCACTGTGTAATAAGTGTAATGAATTGTAAATGATGTTTTTGTCGATGTGTTAACTCCAATGAATCACTCACAAAAAATTGAGTAATGTACTAAAGTTTAAACTTCGACAAAAAAGGATAATCCATTAATTTGGAATTTTACTTTTAAGATTGTGAGTGATTGAGCAGCGCTATAACATCGATTGCTACAAACATGTCGATGGAAAGTACCTATAATTCCAACTTACTAAAGCCAGTTGTGCCAACGTTATTGAAGAAATTATAAGTTATTGGATGGAAATGTCTCGTTATAATTTCTTTTCTCGTATATAAAAGAAAGAAAACTCCCCTCCAGGTTTCCGTAGATTCCTGCTTTAAGCTATGATTTTTGCAAATTGCTTGAAATTAGTATAATGTTAGAATTTGGGGTTTTAAGATAATGGTTGCTATCTGACATTTGATAACCTCTGTTTTAAACTTGCAGCACTGCCGACGAGTATTACATGTGTAAAAGCATTTCCATTTAAAAGAAAGTGAGTATGACGAGCAAATTCAACAATCACACACTGCATGCTAACCCACGGCATCATGAGGAAGAGACACAGAACACCCAGTAACAGCCACATGACAGCAAGACGACAAGAAAAAAGCAACTGCCTTTCTCTTCCTCGGCGATGTGATTGTGAAGCTGAAATTTGGCTCAATCAGATTGAAGTGAATAGGTTAACCCATTTAAGCCGAATTGGATTTTGACCATATGAACTGTACCGAGCCTGGATATTTATTAAACATTTAATGTAACATGTTGAAATATCAATACTCAACTTAAGTCATCCTTGAGTTAAAGGAGCATTGTACTTCTGGACCCAGATAGGTAGGGTTTTTTCTTATACAGTAAAACCTGTGTAAAACGGCCTCTCTAAAAAACAAAAATTGGTTTTCAAGATCAATTATCGCTTAATGATCGATTAATGCAGGTCACAAGTATTGGAACATTTTTTCAATACTTTCGACCTTCATTAAGATGCCATTTGCCATTAAGATCTTTGTATTGTCTATTTTTGAGTGGCCATTTTACACAGGTTTGACTGTACAATGTTATATATTAAAAAAAATAGGAAACATAAACTAGTTTTTCTTTTTATATAATGTTATTTTCATCATTATATTGTTTAGAAGTTCAACTATGCATGCAGAAGGTTGGAATATGTGGCTCCGACGTTCATTACTGGCACGAGGGCAGGATTGGTAACAGATTCGTTGTAACGGCACCTATGTTATTAGGCCATGAGTGTAGTGCAGTTGTTAGTAAAGTTGGCCAAGATGTTAAGCATCTTAAAGTTGGTAAGATTCTATGAATTTCCTTTCTTGTGAATGAGCTGAAATCAGGTCCAACTATGAAAACAAAATACAGCAAACGACGGGCATCATATAGCACAATTTTTGTAAACTGCTGATAACTTTTGCAAATAGTTTGGACCCAGATCAGGCCCGACAAAACGTTGGGCCTGATCTGGATCCAATCTGTTTGACACTCAGATGGTATTCCTGAAAGATCTTTTCAAAAAAAGTTGATTTTTTTTCAAAATCAGCAGACGACAAAAAAAGCATGAAAAAATTCCATGGGGGACAAAGGGATAACTAGAGAAGCTGCACACGGCCACCCCAAGACATATTTTTGCACCTGGCAATGTTGTCTAAACTTCATTTAAAAATCTGCTTTCGTTAATTGCTGTCTCTTTCTTCCTAAAATGCAGCTAAATTGTAGTCTGCCTATAGCATCTACTGCGCTGTTGTATTTCATTACCATTGTTGTTTGTTGACGTTATTGTTGTTGCTGTTCGCTTTAGTATATTTCTAAATTGCAAATCGTGTGTTACCAAAGAAAGCAGTCCAAATATGGAAACAAAGGTGTACACTGTTTGTTAAAATGCCTTCCAAAGTACATCAGGCCTCGAGGTTATAAAACTCAAGTTCATTCTCAGACTCAAAAATAAAGCGCAATGATTGGCTGCTTGCGGACACGTGTCCGCAAGCAGCCAATCATTGCACTTTATTTACACGTGTCCGCAAGCAGCCAATCATTGCGCTTTATTTTGAGTGTCCGCAAGCAGCCAATCATTGCGCTTTATTTTGAGACTTTATTTTGAGTCTGAGACTAAATAATAATGGCATTGAGATCGTTGGATCAAAGTTCTTTCAGTTTTCAAGCATTTGAGAGTTTGAAGACAATATCTAACCTGGATTGGAGGTTATGAGACGTATTCATGCTCAAATCACATTAGAATGAAATTTGCCCCCACCTCCTTTTTTAGACCAAAGAATAAAATTTGCTTTTTACCATTTTTTCTGATTGGTGTAAAAAATGACCTAGGTTTTTATGTGTGTTTCTTTCCATTACATCGTAACAGAAAATTGCCACCAAAAAGACTAATGATAGGAAAATGGTCATTTTGAGACTTTTGACAGAAATCACAAGCAAAAAACAACCGTAGGATGCTAAGTATTACCGCGAGATGCGACATATTAAAAGCTTATTCTTGTATCTAGCATTGCTGATATCTTATTTTGTAAAAAAAATCTTATGAAGTCCCAAAATTGATCAATTCTCAATTTTTGGCTTTTTCCGTATCCCGATTTTGTTACCATAGCAACAGTGAAAATAAGATAACCAGACTTTAACTTTTATTTTTATTTCAGGTGATAGAGTAGCGATAGAGCCTCATGGAGTATGCCGCTCATGCGTTCTTTGTAAAGAAGGGCGTTACAACCTCTGCCCGAATGTATTCTTCCTAGCCACGCCCCCAGACAGTGGTGCACTGGCCAGATATCACGTCCATGGAGCTGATTTTGTTTTTAAGTATGTTTATGTTTAGGATTTTAACTTCTGACCTCTCAGTATTAAGCTTGTTTGATATTTGACACATTTGTAATGTTGGTTCAATGTTGTGTTCCATCTATACCAAGAAGTACAGACCCCGAGGTTGTATAACTGCTTTCATGCTCAACTCAAGTGAGCATAAAATTTATCCTGCTCTTAAATGTTGAACTCCAAACATGTGTCTCCTCATTGGCACGTACTATTAATTTGTTATCTATAAATAAATGTGTTTGCAGTTGGAATATGACACTTTTATTACAAACATTTTTAAATTGGCAAGCAGAACATTTTTAAAAAATTATATAAAAAATGAATATTTCATGAAATACCATTGCCGTATTTCTAAATTTTGTTTTCAAAAACAGGAAACAGAAAGGTTAACCCAATATGTTTATAGTTAGTAGCCGTCTAAAAGTTATTGTTCGCATTAAGAGGCGTTAAATCTCCCTAAAGGGGCCTTTACACTATAACGAATGGACTGGAAGTTCCATCAACGAATTGCAAAGATATACGCAGACATTTGCTGAAAAAATCCGTCGAAAGTGATCATCGAGGCTTGACATAACGACCTGAAAGCGAATTTGAAACGACCCCAGAACGTGTTCATAACGTACGAGCAACGACTAACTAACGAATACCAGCGAATGAGAAACGATCTGTCAACGAACGCTCAACGTGCTGTGCGTACTCTCTGAGTGCGATCTGAGAATAGTTAGCGTATGTGAACCGGTCAACCGCCATGCAGTTATATAAACGAGAAATCAAATCTCGAGTTCTTTCTTTTATTTTCCCAACTAGTTTCGGCAGTGCTCTCTTAATCAAGAAGCATTTAATAACATTATGCATATATACATGTACAAAATGGCTGTACACATGTCATTTAGTAAATGACACAACCAAATGGGGACCGCCAGTGACCATTTGGCCACTGTCGAACAGCTAAGGAATTCTGGAGGCGTTTAAAAGACCACAATTAGGTTGGACGAGTACTACCGTTGAGCTAACGAGCCGTTGTCGCACTGTGGACGACCAAACCGTTCAAATTGCGTTCAGTTACGAGCCGTTAACGTTCTGCCGACGCACAAACCGTTCGCATTGCGTTTAGTGAATGTACCTTATGCGTATTGACAGTTCGTTGGCGAACGTCGAACTTTTATTATGCATGCACAAAAAATCTTCGACGCACTGTGCGAACACCAACGTACGAGAACGTTCTTCAACCAACTGAGAACGATCTTAAGCCGTTGATCACCGTTGAGCTAACGACCTTCAACGCACGCTAGCGTGTATCAACGAATGTCAAAACATCTCCGAACGCAGAGCGAACGCTTAGCCAATTTGTTATAGTGTAAAAAAAAATGTAAAAAGGTAAAAAATTTAAATTGTGATTTTTGCAATACATTTCGTGACTATGAATGGACATTCATGTATATTATTCAAAAACATATCTAAAGTATGTTCCCCACCTTGACCCAGCTTTCCACTAACACATATTGTACAAAATTGTTATAGACGTTTACCCTTTAAAGGATTTTCTGGGTTAATATGCAGTATATACTTCTATACGAAAAACAGTGTAGTATCCCAATTTGTCTGTTTACAAATCGGCTGTATTAACTGCATTTTGCACGCTTAAATAGTGTGCAGGCATCCTGATGAGGCAGATCGAATCCTTATTGTGAAATAAATCTATTTTTTCATTTTTTGATGGAACAGCACAGTTACTGAATTAATAAATAAAAAACTTACTTTTAGCCCTTAATCGGATATAGCATCATATGGTAAGCCCGATTGCCCTTGAAGTATATTTTTGAAATAATATACATGTACGTACAAGATAAAATATTGCAAAAATCTCAGTTTAAAACTTTTACTTTTCACATATGACTTTTAGGAAAATTCCGCGACACAATAGTATAAATGTTCTTCAGGCTACCAGACAATGTTAGTTTTGAAGAGGGTGCTCTGATAGAACCTTTGTCAGTAGGTCTCCATGCATGTCGAAGGTCCAGGATGTCGATGGGGAACAAAGTCCTGGTCTGTGGTGCAGGTAAGCGATTTGGCGGTAAAATATTGCTATTTACCCTTTTCAGACCAATAGGATTTTCCATAAATGTACATTCAATAAAGTCATGATAAAGTCTGGATGGTCCATTGTACTTATGACCATAGGTTATAATTTAAAACAATATTTTCTTTCTTTCTCTGAATTTCGATGTTGTCTTAGCAAAAAGCGCAGACCAAGATAAAATGTCACATCATGCAGCATTTCATCTCGATCTTCACTATTTTTCAATGTATCCATTTTGGGTTTCTGGTCTAAAAAGGGTTAATACTTTGGAATCGGTGCAAGCTTATCTGTCTTTGGCTCAGATAAGCTTACTCAGATTAAGTGAGACTAGCTTGAATATTTGTGGTAAAATGTCTTAGATGGTAATTTTGTCATTGCTTGTTTTGTTGTTGCTGTTGTTGTTGTCTGTGTTGCTGTTTGATTGTTTGTTTGTTTGTTTCTAAGGTCTTAACTGATTGTCAAAGTACCCCTTTAGTGGTTTCCAGTGTATAAAGGGTTAAGGGTGTAGACACTACATTCACGGAACAAATGACACCAAATATTACAGCCAAAAAATACACATTTCGAGGCACTAAATATATAAACATTATTGTCATTTTTTTAGGACCTATTGGGCTATGTGCCATGTTGTCAGCGAAGGCGTTTGGAGCAGCAGCTGTGTGCGTTACAGGTATGTGAAGTTCTAAATTCTTCCAGAATTATTGCGTTATGTTTTCTGACTGCCAAGGAATGTTCGTTTGGAAAAACAACTTTGATATCAACATTGGCAAATTGGCAAAATTGATTTAGTGAATAAACATGCATTGTCGTACCAAATACAGCTACTTTTGAGCTGAGTTACTTGGTGAGCAATATTTGTATGAATACAGATACTGGGTTTGAGAAGCTATACTTAAAGAAGAACAGACACTACTACGAATAGACTACTGCTTTATTATAATAGGCCGCGATGCGAGAAACCTGTCTTCGAGGTTACCGACATAGCGAGACTCAAACAAGCTTGTTCAGCTACAGAGACTAGCTAGAAAATTTAAATTTTGCTTGTATCAAGCCTGGATATGATACTTTAAGATAAGTGAATAACAAAGGCACTGATCAGACTGCGGGTATGCGCAGGCTGGTCTGCGCCTGTGTTTTTCGCAAATCCCCGAAGACAGGTTTTCTCGCGGGGAGGCCCATATAATGTATGCAAGCTATAGTTTATTGCCAGGGGGAAAGTTGTAAACAAGGCAGCATTGTCTCATAGACATTAACAATATTTCGCTCATGACAATATGGTATTGAACACATCTGAATTTTTTCTCTCTATTAGCAAACACAGCTACCTGATGAGGTTAGAACACTAAATTTTGGTATTAACCTTCATCATGCCATCCACTTCTTCAATCGGGAAAGCCCAGCACACTATGATTTGATTATCAAATCAAGCCTCGGGTGTATGTAAGGCGCATGACCTTGTAGTACTATGAAGAAAAAGCTCCATTTTGTTAGCCGGAACTGGCGTAAGGAAAATTCATTCTGTAGCATGTGGGTTCAGCCCTGTTAAAATCCATTTTTCTGCTTACCTTGACAGTTTAATCAGCAGAATAAATGAAGTTTATTTTTTCCAAATAAAATACCGCTATTTTATTGGAATAAAACCCATAAACTTCATTTATAACCATTTGTTTTGCTGAAATCATACTTGTTATTGTGTTGGCAAGGTTTCTGTGACCTCAGCGTCATCTTTCGTAACAACAGCGTCACGTTATCAAAGTAGATTCTCGATGAACATCCAAGTTCTGAATCTACGGAATTCAACGGAATTGGCAGAGGCAGTTCCTATTGCCAGCAGCGAAGGATCTGATGAGACTGTATGCAAGCACATGCCAGTCTGAGTGCTTGCAGCTCCCAAAGTCTCTAAGTGCCAAAGCCTCTTGAGCTGGCTAATACATGTATCCTATTACAGACATCGACGCTAAACGGCTCGAATTTGCCAAGCATGTTGGAGCGACACATACCGTCCAGATACAGCCAGGAGAAGAACCAACAGTTGTTGCTAAAAGAGTTGCAGAAGTGCTAGGTGGTGCTCCAGAGCGGACAATTGAATGCAGTGGAGCCCAATTTTCTGTCAACTTAGGAGTCTATGTCAGTATTAGAAATAACCTCTAACGCTTAAAGCGCCAATCACAACTGCAGCAGACGACAAATTTCGCAACATCTTTCCTAATTTTCGAAAGAAAAAAGGAATGATATTTCATTTTCATGAGAATCGTGTGCTGGCAGACGATTCTCATGAAATATCATGCCTTAATTGTTATTTTTGAAAAAGCGGCAAAATTTGAAATTGTCGTCTGCTGCAAATTATAGGTGGCCCTTAAAGGGTTAACGCTGGTGAATTTTGTCGTCTGCTGATAACCTTTTTCAAACAGTCTGTACCCAGATCAGGACTGACTTCCTGTTGGTCCTGACCTGTATCCAAACCATTTGATACCATATAGTATTTCTGAAAGAATTTTTTTGTTGAAAATGTTAACTTTTGTTAAAGTCATTACGCCAGCAGACGACAAAAACAATCTTGAAAAATTACCCAGCATTCAAATAGAAAGGTCAGGAGATGAATACTGAAGCTGTTTCATAAACCTTGCAGATTTCATAAATTATATATATTGTGACCAGCCCGTGCAACCGTGGTTATTATCACATTTGCGAAAAGTCATAGTTAAAACGTACCTGGGTCACTAGAGTCCTGCATCGTTATGGTGGTTATGTTGACATTCAGTATTTACAATGATATTTACCAATAGCAAAGTTATTTTCACTCACTATTTATATAGAAAATACATGTATTTTACTATATTTTAAATTTTATATGCACATACCAATAACATAGATATTAGTAACATAGTTGATGAATTGCTTGTACACAGTCATGGAGGTTGTGAGTTTGAACTCCATCACCGTACCTCCTTATTTATATTTTTTACTTATATTCTTATTTATTCATTAATTTTTAGAAGTGTTTGAATATAATTTATAATCAATACCTAATCATTTCGGTTGCTGAATATCAAACAATTCATATCCTATTAATTTGATGCATTCTGTGGCATCTCGCATATGCGTTTTTGTGTTTGCTATAATGTTTCATTTAAGGGACAATTTGTATAAATCTTGAAACTGATGTCCAAATATAATTAAAGGGTACATATGAAAATATCATACAATAAAAATGAGGCAAAAGAAATGAAAGCATTGATGGAATTCGAACCTGGGCATAATGGAAAAAGAATGGATTTATTGCTGGCAGCAACTCTACCTACTGAGCTATCCATACTGGCAACAAATAGTTTTCATAGCCACACCTGACTTCTGAATATGCCACGCAAATATTTTGATTTAAGCAAATATAAACATAGGTATTATATCTTGACAGAACTATATCAAGCAGGGGTTGAGGTCGCACCCTGTTTTATTTGCACTCTTGAGGGGTTGAATGATTTTTTTCCCTATATTTTCATATAACTAGGCACAATTCCACAGATATGTATTTACATTTCGACCTTCTGTAAATAAGCAAAGTGTTATATCTTAATTCAAAACCCATACATGTAATAATGTCAAGTGGTAATGTGACCATGTTTACTTTTTAATGGCCTATACTTTTGACATGTAATACATGAAGGAAAGCACCGGAAGTTCAGCTAATTTTTTACGTATACTCATATTAACTTCTGTCATTTACCCCTCGTTCAGACATTGATTTGTTTTGTTTAGATATTAGTGATTGTGCTGTTGTGTTCTCTTTGTACGTGGTATACTGTAAATTCAGAAATTTTCGCTAGAATTTTATTTTCGCGAATAGGGTTAAAACATATTTGCAACGTTACAAATTCATGATTAGGGCATGATTTGCCTACATCAGTAAACGACAGAGTAATTTCGCCATTTCCCGAGGGTTTTATTTCCCACGAAACTAAAATCCTCGCGAAAATTTCTGAATATACAGCATACATTATTGCATTCTACATTAGCCTATCAAGTACTGTATTTGTCTTAAAATTTCTGAAATGATTAACTCTTGTCCTGCCAGACCTGGATTTATCCTTTATTGAAAACACATTATAAATCCAGACCAGCTAGTTTCTGTCAAAGTCATCTTATCGGTATCCACAATATTACCGTTCGACTACTGAATAAATGCTTATAAATGTAAACATGCAACTGTTTTGGGTACCAAAAACGTTTAAGTAAAGTTTATTATTTAGCAGAACAATGGTTAATTTATATTGATTTTCATGTTTTCCTTACAGGCCACACGACCAGGAGGAGTATTTGTGATTGTGGGACATGGACCAACGGAAGTTAATTTTCCAGTAGTTCAACTGGTAGCCAATGAAATTGAAATTCTTGGATCTTTTAGATACATCAATACGTAAGTAACGGGGATAGTTGTTTCTTACATGTGAATGGCGTTTCGCTGATGAGCATATAATGACCTATATACAAAAACACACACAATGATTAGCTTAGGCGGAGGTTTCCTAACTTTTCTTATGTATCATCATGGGGAAACAAATCAATTAACATACTATGATGATACAAAAAAGGAAGGGCTTTTGACCCACAAACAGTCAGAGCTAAAGAAATCCCCAGTGGAGCCGCAGTGGGCATATCCAAAGACAAACATCAGACACTGGCCCACTGATTAAAGTTTATGCCAGTGTCATCATTGAGCCTGAGGCCAAACCTACAGTCTTGCAATTAGGGAGGAAACCATAGCTATAAACTTAAATTGGGTTTATAACCAGGCATGCAGACTGGCACATGATACTCATGCTATATCCCACTCTTTTATAATGTTGGTGATCTTTGTGAACTGTTCAAAATAAGAGGGCTTACATCTATAATTTAATACTTGTATTCTAGTTTTAAAAAATAGTAATTTATTGAGAAATGTGGTTAAATATTTCGTTTTACCAAGAAGGGCCGGTCTCCACATTTGCACCAACTATTTATTTTTATGCCACTTTTTATTTATTTACAAATATAGAGGGGATTCATCCACACTGTACTTTTTTAGATATATTGAGTCATCATAAATACGTTTACTTAACTTGAAACTCTGAAAAAGGACAAAAATGCACGTAGATCTATATGTCTTTCAATGTTTTGGATAGCATTTAAGTTTATCTTCATTTATCATATACATCATGTTTAGGAGTGATATAACAACATGCATTTAAAATTGATCAAGCACATGTGGTTAACATATGTAGTCATTCTATGCAATGGTGGTCATAACAACGTTGCGTATATATATATATACATATATATATATATATATATATATATATATATATATATATATATATATATATATATATATATATATATATATATATATATATATATATATATATATATATATATATATATATATATATATATATATCAAAATATTTAGCTTTGCAGGTCATAAATTGTGATTTCAAAGTAAGTTTAGCGTCATATGCGAAATAAAATCTTATACCTGCGCTCCTGTAATATTGAAGTGATAAAACTCGCTGTAAAAGGCGTTAAAATGTTTGGTTCTCTGAACATTTTATCTCTTTTTCACAACGTGTTAAATAAGTCCAATAATACATGAGCACTTATGTAATAATTTCTATTTAATTGTTAGATGGCAGACTGCAATTGACATGATCTCCTGTGGTAAGATCAACGTGAAGCCACTCGTCTCACACAGGTTCACATTGGAAGAAACACTACAAGCTTTTGAGACAGCCAAATCTGGTGCTGGGGTCAAAGTCATGATTGACTGCAGTAAACAGGGGTAATGAGATTGTTAGACAAAATCCTTGAAAATAGCAGTCTAATAGAACTTTTGATTTGTGCGATTAAACTTCTTTGACTTTTTTGCATATATTTTAGTGCTTTAAATCAGGGTATTTGTATGTATGTAATCATGAATTTTAACTGTGCCACAGGCCTTCAAAATAAAGGACTTAATTAGTTTGTTTTTGTTTTAACTTAAATTAATGTCAACAGCAAGTAACAACTACCGTCGTGTCAACCAAGAGTGACAGTGACGTATGTTTTGTTTACAATTGCTAAGTAAAGCCAGAATGCGTACACTTCACTTGAGCTCATGCGAATCGATAGATCACTTGTGTATTAATCCTATATGCAGGATAGGATTAATATACATGTGATCTATCGATTATACGTACATAATTTGTAAAAACATGACGTCACTGTCACTTTTGGCTGGCAGGTCAGTAGCTTATACTTGACAACAATGGCCTAAGACTGATTAATTTTCGCCAAATCTTCGTGATTGCCATGCGTCTTCATGATGTACTCTGACCAGGCTTATGATTTCACCGAGAATTATGAAGATAATGTCAATTCATTAATGCAAATGGTCTTAATTTTCCTTATAATCGCACATACCTGGATCGAATGTTGGAAAATATGTTTTAAATAATTGTCAAATAAATGTACTTTTTTCATTAAGATTGTTCTTATATTTTACATCATCTCGTGCAGAGCTTTAAATCTTTTATTTGTATTTATTTCATTTGTATTTAGTTGCTTGTGTATGTAGTTTATTAAGAACGCTTATTAGTACCAAGGCGGTACTTCTTTTGTGGATCTTTTATGTTTTTGTTCTGCCTTGTGTTTGCTATGTCTTTGTGCGCGTCTGTTTATATGTGCTTTGTGGTCACCTGCTGGGAAAGGGCTTACCTCTTGGCTCTCGTTAATTGTGTCTAACTGTGAATTTGTCACTTTCCCATTGGTATCCTGGGTCAGGTGTGGTACTTGATTGTATCGATTCCTGATCTTTGCACCCTTACTTACTTTTATTGAAAACATTTAGCGACGTGTGTATTTGATGCATGAGCGTATGTTATGGAATATCCGTTTTTTATCATATGACGTTACTGTTATTTAGTGGATAACGTCATGTCATAAATAATGTTATGACCACACGTTACATAACACTCTCGGCAAATACAAGTAGCGTCATGACGACGTCCGTTGCAACAAGGCAAATTTCATGGAAATAAACAAACTTTGAATGCCAAAAAATTGAATTTCAAACGTCACATGATAAACAGAATCTTACACTGCACATCATTTTTTATTAAATTTATTAAACTCGCAAAAGGCTCGTTTCATAAACTTTATATGAAATGACCACACGTGCAAGATCCTCTATATTCATAACATCAAGAAAAAGTAGAAAGGAACAAATAAATGAATATAAATACAAAAAATATATCCTGACATTGAATACTATCGACAGACTGTATCCATTAGGCTACTGAGAAAATGGGTTATTCTTGCAGTCAATAAGTAATTGTACTGCAATCTAAGGCATGCTTTCCCGAATATTGGGTGAAAAGTCATTGAATATTCTAATGTCTCAGGTCAATAATATGAGGCTATATCTCTGGATGAATTAGTGTTTTGGTAAACTATGCATCATTCCAATTTACTTATCGTCAAAAGAGCCAGCAAAGGTGACTTTGGTACTTATAACATGCGAGCAGCAAAGGCTAAGATGAGCCTGCGCAATCGCATATACAGTAAACCTGTCTTAAGCGGTCACTCAAAATAGACAAAACAAAGGTCTTAAAGACAAATGGTACCTTAATAAAGGTCGAAAGTATTGCAGAATGCTCTCTTGGAGCATTCTGCAATACATTTGACCTGAATAAAGCGAATATCTTGCTTAAAAACCAATTTTTGGTCTTCTTTTTGAGTGGCCGCTTAAGGCAGGTTTTACTGTACTTGCATAGATCCTTTGCTACTCACATACACAAAAGATTTATGTAGATGAGTACTCAGCCAACATTTTGAACTATATTAAATACGCCAAATGGGCTTTAAATATTTTTAAGTACAGTAAAACCTGTCTTAAACGGCTACCCAAAAATGGACAGAACAAAGGTCTTAAAGACAAATGGTAGCTTAATAAAGGTCAAAAGTATTGCAGAATGCTCTCTTGGAGCATTCTGCACTACATTTGACCTGCATTTAGCAATAATTGCTCTGGTTTTTGCTCTCGAAAACCAATATTTGGTATTCTGTTTGAGTTGCCGCTAAAGACAGGTTTTACTGTACATGTATGCGATAGGTACTAAAAATCGTGTATGCTCTCTCAAATATTAATTTCACTTTTCATTTGATGACTTCTTCCATGAACAGAGCTCACATACTATTTTCCTTCCGTGGACTTTAAAATTTAAAATAATGTCAACAATCCTTTACAAATGAGCTGTTATGTTTCAAAGTTGGAAAGAACGAATTTTATTTTTTTTTGATTTTTTGAAAGGCTTTATGTAAAGTTTGTGAGTGGTTTTGTGGAGCTTCCACATCAATAAAATCCACAAAAATAAAATTAATTCCTAAAATGAAGCCACTAAATGTATATATGACATGATAACAAAACACATTCAACCCGCACATACTAGTGTGTTATATTAGCAATTCAAATTGGATTAGTATAGCGAGATACTGTTATACTTGTACAAATGTACATGTATTCAAAATCCACATACACTAGTGTGTTTAAGCAACAAGAACTAGATTAGCGTAACAAAATACTGGCGTATTAGTAAACATATACCCCACATACTTGTGTGTTCTATAAGCAACAAGAATTAGATGAACAAGACCAGACTCTGCTCTGGACCTGCGTCGCCGGTGCACGTCGGTGTGTGAACAGTCAATATGCAAAGTTCAAATATACAGGAATGACATCAGATTACATCCAAATTTCACAATGTAATCTACAGTAGGTGACAACAATTTCTAAGTTAAACACTCAAAAATATAATATCAAATTAGCATAAATATAAGGTGTACATCATAACACAAAATTTGAATAAAAAGGATTGAAAACTGCTTGAAAATGTCTAAGTTCAACATCTGTCAAAAAAGTGAAAAAAATGAAATTTGCACAAAATAGGAGGTGCACATCTTCAAGTGTGAACAACCATAAAGCAAAGTTTGAATATAAAGTAATGAATACTATTGGAGTTGCAGATTACACAAACTAGGCACCCCCTAAGCATTTCTGATGGAAAAATGTCTAAGTTCAACACCCATCAAAAATAAAAAAGTGCACATCTTCAATGTGTGAAAAATCATCATGTAAAGTTTGAATAAAAAGGAATGAATACTGATGGGGTTGCAGATTACACAAACAAGGAACCCCCTTTAGCCTTTCGGATGAAAAAATGTCTAAGTTCCACACATCTCAAAAATGAAAAAGAAATTATGAAACATGCACAAAACAGAGGGTGCACATCTTCAATATGCGAACAATCATTAGGCAAAGTTTTAATGAAAAGGAACAAAAACTTTTGGAGTTACAGATTACACAAACTTGGTACCCCTAAAATGTTGCGGACGACCAAATGTCTAAGTCCAACACCCCTCAAAAATGAAAAAAAAATTATGAAATGTGCACAAAATAGGAGGTGCACATCTTCAATATGTGACAATCATTTGGCAAAGTTTGAATGAACAGGAATAAAAACTTTTGGAGTTACAGATTACACAAACTTGGTACCCCTAAAGTGTTGCGGACGGCCAAATGTCAAAGTTCAACACCCCTCAAAAATGGAAAAAAAAAATATGAAATGTGCACAAAATAGGAGGTGCACATCTTCAATATGTGAACAATTATTTGGCAAAGTTTGAATGAAAAGGAATAAAAACTTTTGGAGTTACAGATTACACAAACTTGGTACCCCTAAAGTGTTGAGGACGGCAAAATGTCTAAGTTCAACACCCCTCAAAAGTGAAAAAAAAAATATGAAATGTGCACAAAATAGAGGGTGCACATCTTCAATATGTGAACAATCATTTGGCAAAGTTTGAATGAAAAGGAATAAAAACTTTTGGAGTTACAGATTACACAAATTGGTACATCTAAAGTGTTGCGGACGGCCAAATGTCTAAGTTCAACACCCCTCAAAAGTGAAAAAAAAATATGAAATGTGCACAAAATAGGAGGTGCACATCTTCAATATGTGAACAATCATTTGGCAAAGTTTGAATGAAAAGGAATAAAAACTTTTGGAGTTACAGATTACACAAACTTGGTACCCCTAAAGTGTTGCGGACGGACAGACGGATGGGTGACAGACGGATGGACGGACGGACGGACGGAGTGGACCCATTACTAGACCTGCTTTCGCTAAAGCGACGCAGGTAACAATACAAGGTACTGTTATATTATTTCAGATACCCCACATATTAGTGTGTAATATTAGCAACAAGAATTGGATTAACATAACAAGGCACTGATATACAGCAAATACTAGTGTGTTCTATTGGCAACAGAAACTATACTCAGAAAAACAATTGAAGGATATTAGATTCAAATTCATCTCTAACATTTAATACAACGAAAAACTTAACTGACTATAGATGCAGTTCATAGTTCCAGATATATCTGCAATTCAAATTAATGTGTGATTCAAGCCACGCTGCAATGTTTTAGCTACAGTACAGTCCCAAATGGTTGGGCCCTCTATAGTGAAAAGTCGCAAACAGTAAAACTTGATTAAAACCCATTTGTATCATTTGCATTCCATAATGATTGGCTCCAAAAAGTATGACACCTAATTTTGTAGTTGTTGTCAATGTTTTAATGCCAATATGTCGTCATGCTGGACTGGGTATGCCAAATCTGCACATACTTGTTGAAGAATGTGTGGCGTTGTTAGGCGCAATGACTGATAAATTGATGTGAAAACGTTTCTGTTGTCAGAATAAGAAAATAGGCAATGACCAGGTCAAGTTTGCAGCAACAAATATACAAGAAAGTTTTATTGCTTGTGAACTTTCAGTATAGAGGGTTGTTACATTTGGCGTGGTACTGTATCGTAACCAATGACCCATAAATTTCATTTTGTATTTTGCTGAATTGCCCTTTGGTATTTCTATCAATATAAAAGTACTCTGTTTATAAATTATTTTCTCAAATAAAATAAAGTCAAATGAATTTTGATATCCTTCCATTGTTTTTCTGAGTATATATTAATGTAACAAAGTACTGTTATATTAGCATTATACTATACTTCTACCACGACCTCTAAGTTAATGACCCTCGATTCATTTAATGCATTTACCGTTACAGTCACGCCTCAAAGCGTTTTGTGGAAGTATAGCACATACTGGTGTGTTCTATTAGCAACAAGAACTGGATTAACGTAACGAAATACTGTTATACTAGCACATGCTAGTGTGTTTTATGGGCAATTAAAACAAGATTATAGTAACAAAGCACTGTTTTACTTGTATGCATATACCCCACGTATATACTAGTGTGTTCTATTAGCAACAAGAACTGGATTAACATAACAAGGCACCGTAAACTGGCTGCTGATTAGATCTTCAATGGCAGAATAACTGGATGCAATACCAGCGATCAGTCCCACAAATACTATCTCGAAATTAAGAACTTTTACGTGCAATGGAACGTGTCTGAAATATACAAAATGCATTACAGTAGAACCTGTCTTAAGCAACCACTCAAAAAGAAGACCAAAAATTGGTTTTCAAGACCAGTTTTTGCATAATGCAGGTCAAAAGTATTGCAGAATAGGAGCATTCTGCAATACTTTCGACCTCCATTAAGCTACCATTTGCCATTAAGATTTGTTTGTCTATTTTTGAGTGGGGTCTTAAGACAGGTTTCATTGTATATAAGAAGCATTAAACAAGGCTGTAGTTTCCATTATGTTATTCTATCATATGACGTTGTGTCTGGGAGTGATATAACGCCATGCATTAACAAGACCAAACTCTGCTCTGGACCTGCGTCGCCAGTGCACGTCGGTGTGTGATATGCAAAGTTCAAATATACAGGAATGAAATCAGATTACATCCAAATTTCACAATGTAATTTACAGTAGGTGACTTAACAATTTCTAAGTTAAACACTCAAAAATATAATATCAAATGTGCATTAATATAGGGTGTACATGTTCACTGTGTGAACAATCATTACACAAAGTTTGAATGTAAAGGAATGAAAACTGCTTGAAAATGTCTAAGTTCAACATCTGTCAAAAAAGTGAAAAAAATGAAATTTGCACAAAATAGGAGGTGCACATCTTCAATGTGTGAACAACCATTAAGCAAAGTTTGAATATAAAGTAATGAATACTGTTGGATTTACAAATAACACAAACTAGGCACCCCCTAAACATTTCTGATGGAAAAATGTCTAAGTTCAACACCCATCAAAAATAAGAAAGAAAATATGAAATGTGCACAATATGGGAGGTGCACATCTTCAATGTGTGAAAAATCATCATGTAAAGTATGAATATAAAGGAATGAATACTGTTGGAGTCGCAGATTACACAAATAAGGAACCCCCTTAGCATTTCGGATGTAAAAAATGTCTAAGTGCAAAACCCCTCAAAAATGAAAAAGAAATTATGAAACATGCACAAAATAGGAGGTGCACATCTTCAATATGTGAACAATCATTAGGCAAAGTTTTAATGAAAAGGAACAAAAACTTTTGGAGTTACAGATTACACAAACTTGGTACCCCTAAACTGTTGTGGACGACCAAATGTCTAAGTCCAACACCCCTCAAAAATGAAAAAAAAATTATGAAACGTGCACAAAATATGAGGTGCACATCTTCCATATGTGAACAATGATTAGGCCATGTTTGAATAAAAAGGAATAAAAACATTTGGAGTTACAGATTACACAAACTTGGTACCCCTAAAATGTTGCGGACGGTCAAATGTCTAAGTTGAACACCCCCTCAAAAATGAAAAAAAAATTATGAAACATGCACAAAATAGGAGGTGCACATCTTCAATATGTGAACAATCACTAGGAAAAGTTTGAATGAAACGGAATAAAAACTTTTGAGTTACAGATTACACAAACTTGGTACCCCTAAAATGTTGCGGACGGTCAAATGTCTAAGTTCAACACCCCTCAAAAATGAAAAAAAAAATATGAAACATGCACAAAATAGGAGGTGCACATCTTCAATATGTGAACAATCACTAGGAAAAGTTTGAATGAAAAGGAATTAAAACTTTTGGAGTTGCAGATTACACAAACTTGGTACCCCATAAGTGTTTCAGACGGACGGATGGACGGACAGACAGACGGACAGATGGACGGACGGACGGAGTGGACCCATCGCTAGACCTGCTTTAGCTAAAGCGAGGCAGGTAAAGATAGATAAAACACGAGTGGTTTACAGATTTTCAGGTAACGTTATGACGTCCAAAACAACGATGTATACATAATGACAAAATCAAAAAAAAAAAACGCCAAAAATGAGATTTCAATGTAATCTTAACGTCATATAATAAATAGAATCTAAAATTATTGCTCTTGTATTACTGAATTTATTCAATTCAGTGTGAAAGGAGATAAAAGGCAACGCAAGCCTCACATTTTATCCCTTTTCCCCAGCTAGTTTGATAAAATCAATAAAACATGAGCACTCATGTAAGATCCTCTATGTACACAGAGTACAGTAATATTTTATCTGAAACAAAATGGTGTGCTCTGTCATGCGCGGATACAGGGGGGACAAGGGGTCCAGTCACCCCCACCCACCCCCTAAGCCCCTGAAAAATCACAAAGCTACCAAGCCAGCATTTAAATGTTGGGCCATCATCGGCCCGCCAGCGAAACGCCATTTAAATGGCGTTTCGCTGGCAGGCCTATAATGGCCCGCTTTAAGTGGTGTTTGGATCCTCTCTCTCCTCATCAACTAAAAAGAAAACAAAAACAAAACTTGTCAAAGTTGGACCCCACGCATATTCTGTGGCTTTCAAAGAATGTTCAAGCCCCTAGAGAAGAGTGTGTACGCAAAATTTAACTTTCTTATATCTAGATCAAAACACATGTTTGGGTTATCAAAAGAATAATGTGACAGTTACCGTCTCAACAAGACGGCTCCCTAGGCATCCCAAAGAAATGATAAATCTGGCGAAAAAGACAATATCTGAATTTTACGCTCAAAAATTTCATTTATCTCGACCTAAGGCTTCTTTGTAACCTTTTATACTTGAAACTCAAAATAAGGTGTACTTTTAAAAAGCTGAAATGCTAAAAATGTTGGAGTAATCATTAAAACGCTTTCAACGGATGCAACACATACGTATTTCGCATGGAGAGATAAGATCGATTATTTCATATTGGTCATCTAAATAATCTGGAAAAACAGATCCTTCAGAAATAGAGAGAACCCACAGTATTAGAAACAGCAGATTTGGTTTTATTGAGTCTGCTCATGAGCACTTATAGAATGTGCAACAATTCTCACGCCCCTAGCACCGGCTTAAGCGCTATTCTGCTTTCCCTCAAAACCCAATATTCCTGAAGGACCAGAATATGAAAAAAATATCAACAGTATATCGATATAAAATCGTGTTAACTTATGTACATATTTAACCCTTTACCTCATAGAGACACCTTTTAACGCTTTCGCAAACAGAGCAGACCCAGATCAGACAGCTCTTGTAAGAGCTGCCTGATCAGGTTCTACTCTATTTGCTAATGAAAATATGATTAGATATGATCCTATGCTAGTGGATCTGACAAATAATTTCTTTGCTCTATGTACAAACGTAAAAATTTATTGATATAAGTATTCATAGTGGGTGGAGCTAAGCATGAATATTCATGAAGGAAATGGTTAACTTATGTAAAGATTTAATAGAAAGTAAGAAAGACAGCAATAATCAGGAATCGATACAATCAAGTACCACACATGTCCCAAGATATCAAATGGGAAAGTAACAAAATCACAATAAACATCATAAACAAGAGCCTAGAGGTCAGCCATTTCCCTTCAGGTGACCACAAGGCAGCAATGAACAGACGCAATAGCATGACAAACACAAAGCATAAATAACACAAATGATCCGCAAAAGAAGTACTCTACTTACATTGCTTCCCAGTCGTCGCCAACCTCGGGCCGCATTCTACAAAGTTTGAGGTAAAACAAAGACGGACATATATAGGCCAACAACGTAGTCGTGGAACCCCCTACAAGTGCAAGAATTGCACCGAAATGTGGAATAGTCTGTGCAACAAACAACACACCAATAACCATAGTTGATCTTGACACAGCTCTCTTCCAAGTAAAATCTGAAATGGGACCAAAATAAGGTCTTATATTTTGACGTATCGGGGACAGTCCTATACAAATAATGTTCTTAAAAAGATTATCCTTTGAAAGTAAACATTACAGCAAAAAACTAAAAGTGTAGAGTCTGCAAGTTTTCTGGACCAGACTAGCTAGTTTCAGCCATTTAGGCCTCAACAGTGACCCTCTAATGTGTTCACAGTTCCACAATTGGAATCCATGATCCCAAATGACATGAAAATAAAACCTACACTATAGTGAAGGGCAAGGAGGTGTTCTACCACCAACACAGTTCCATCTACCAAATGAAGTGAAGTCAACAATATATGTTCTTAAAACGGTTATCCATTTCTTAAGCATTTTTTTTCAAAACAGACTTTCCTCCTTCGTTGTTTACTAGTTTTAATTCTACAGTAAAACCTGTGTAAAATGGCCACTCTATAAAGGACCAAAATTTGGTTTCCAAGACAAATTATTGCTTAATGCAAGTCAAAATGATTTCAGAATGCTCCAAGGATGCGACCTTCATTAAGCTACCATTTGTCATAAAGATCTTTATTTTGTGTAATTTTGAGTGGCCGTTTAACTGTTCATCGTTCGTCCAAAAGGGCCGTGTATTTAACCTCATTTAATAAGTATTTTGGTTAATTCTTTTTTTCCTAGTGGCAGCATTTTTGTCTGCTGATAAACCTTTGCAAACAGTTTGGATTCTAATCAGGGCCAACAGAACACCGTTTCCCATTCTGTTATTGTTCCTGAAATATATTTTTAAAGTTAATTTTGAAAAACAAGTCCGGAGACGGCACTAAAAGCATGAAAAATTTACCAGCATGCAATAGGTTAATATACAAGAAATCCTGATGAACTAATGAAACACCATGTTTTCTGTCATTTTGTCTGAGCCTACCCTGATTGCTACTGTTGCATAAGTGGGAAGCTAGGCTTAAATGAATTAATTATATTGTTATAAATTTATATCAAATTCTAACTTTTCGAAATACAGGTATTCTTATCAACACGTTGCGATATACTGGCGTCTAAACAAACGTTAGGCTAGACAAGGACATGCGGTGTGCTGTATCATGCTACAGCACCGTATTTGTCAAAACACAATAGTATGGACTAGCCAGCCCTTTGATGTTGTAACTTTCCACACGTATTTCAAAATGGTTTAATTTAAATGTATATGCACAGCCATCTAATAGGACCGAGGTTATAAAACCTTTTCATGCTCAACTCAACTTAGCATGAATTAACAGTCTGAGGGTAAATACAACATCTAAGAGGGTTAAAGCAATACATATCTCTGTTACTCGACAGTTTCTTTAATAGCAGTTGAAATTAAGCATTAAAAATTGTTTAACCTAGGGGCAAGATATATGGAATGTTTGTGGTTTATACCTAAATCTACTTCTAAGCTTCGTACTGGTATATAGGAATAGTGATTGCTCTGTCAAGCTTGCATGGAAACGCAGGCTTCTTGTACCATATTTGATGGTTTAATATTAATTTTAAAAATAATTATCAAATTGTATAGATAATGATTTCGAGGGGTATAGATAATGATTTTGGATCTGGCTCAGAACATAGGCGGATCCAGAAGAGGGGTACTGGGGGTTCTGACACCCCACTGGAAAATCACAAGTGGCTATAGGTTTCCTTAGACATTTTGGTACGGACACCCCTTCAGAAGCAGTTGGATCCATCGGGTCCAATTGCTTCTCGATGGAGGTCCATACGACCCTTTGTGAAATACGTTGATGAGTAAAAAAAACGTTGTCAGGGTCGCTTTAGGGCCATTTAAGCAATAAAAAAATAAGCGTAAAATTGCGATTATTTTCTTATCGATTAGTTTATCTATGTGTTTTGGGTGCTCAAAAGACTTTTGAGTACCCACAACATATGTTTTGGTTGAGAAATAAAATTATAATTTTCAGTTACACACTCTCATCTGGGGGCCTGCCTCCCTGACGGAATTTTCGGGATCCGCGCATGCAGATAATGCAATACAGTCTATACTTACGTTCTTCAATTTTTAAAAGGTGCTCCACTTCTTGACTGAATGGGTTAATCACAATAATAAAACCGAATAATAAATGTAGAGTAATGAGAATTGTCACTATAGTTTTCATTGTTCCGTGAGAGACTGAACTCAACACATTAGATTGCACTTGATTACCATAGACGGCATATCCGGCAGTGGAAACAGGAAAATACATCAATAGCACAACTGTAAAGAAGAACAATATATAGAGAAGCGTACATGGGAGCTCATGTATTATTATATCTTATGATCGAGTTGAGGAAAATTTATAAAATGTGAAGATTGCTGTGACTTGCAATAGTGTACAGTTAAATAATTGAGCCAGTGCATGAGATTTCCAACAATGCAGTATGTGCGATCCACAAAGTCTCAGATCAGCCTGCGCATACGCGCAGTCTGATCAGAGCCTTTGCTAGTCGCCTGAGTATTCTATGATTGATAAGCTACTGACTGTATACCATTTGGCGTTTATAAGCTTAAAGACAAAGATTACTGTCCAATAGAGATCATTAAAGGATTAACTGATAAGGGACAGTTTCAGTATCTCACAAAATTAATTGGGCCTCAAGAGGGGACTTACCTGTATGCAGCACAATTTCATTCACTAAGATAAAGATCATTATTTTATCATAAAATACCTAAACCCTATATGGGGCCACTTTATTGCCCCAGTAAGGAAGTCATAATCACCTCATTATGGCTGTCCCTTTGATCTGCCCAGTATGACCCCTGGAGAGAGTCATAATGAGTGGTACCAGTATTATTGCTAAAATATTTGTCCCTTTAAAAGGAGGCTGCAGAGGCTCGCCCGAGTCTACACATGTCAAAAGGAAGTCTCAAGCACTGGCTCAATTATTAAATTGTATGGATTGAGGTAAGGGTACACGTGACTTGTGACGTCATATTTGTTGCATTAAGTAGGTAGCCATTTTGGCAATTGTCCTCATATGTGGTAAGTTTTTTGCTTTTTTCTCCATATCACAAACGTTGGAAAAGCAAGTGTTCATTCCAGGAGTTAGGCCAGATTTTTAATTGAAATATATTCACTTTGTGACCACACGCTTCTCGTTGACATTTTTGCTCTGACAAAAGTTTTTGACTAAGTACCTGTCAGCTGATTGTGGCAACTGTGTATAACGGTAGGGCTCGTGCCAGAGTGTTTGCTTTTATTGGGTTACAGAGCATACAGTGCATTCATTACCAAAAAAGATCGACGCGTGCACTAATCATAACTTGCGAAACTTCTTAAATAGACACAGAGTTGATGAAAATTGTACCATCGAAGTGGTGACAATTTTAAATATGGCCACGGCCACAATGTTGATAAAATGACGTCACAAATCACGTGTTCCGCCCCTTATTGATAATGATTTTGTGGGGAATCTATGTTTTTCTCTTGAGTTATAAAAGAAACCAATTTCTGAACAAATTTAAGCTCATTAAACCCATTGAGCTCCAACCACAATGGCAGCAAATATTAGAATTTCAGGCTTGAAGTAATGGGAATTGCCTGCTTATAGAAGATTTAAACGAAGTATAATGTTTCATTTAGTTCCTTAAAATATGGGCAAAAAGATTTGAATGTCGTTTCTTGTGAAAGTTTGGTAGCATTTTCACGATAAGTATTAAAACTAAGAAATAATTAATGATATGCTTACTTATATAACCTAATAATACAGCTTTTCCGAAGTTCTTCTGGTTTCTCATGTCAGCTTGAAATGTCGGGAAAGCTGGGTGTCCACCAAAGGCAAAACAAATTGTCCCAAACGCCATAAAGAATGATGTAAAATCAACTTCTTCTTCGACAAAGGTATGAGTAGATTTATCTTTGATAATATTGGCTAGGAGAATCACACAAGCTGTCCCTGTAGCGGCCGTGGCCCCAACAGCAACAAACCTAGAAGAAATACGAGAAAATAGCTTACTGCCATCTCCAGAAGAAATATGCAAGCACATGGCTGGAAGCACTTAAATTTAAGAAATAAACTCAATTTTTGTAATGTTCATGAAATCATGAATACTTTGGGTCTCTTGCAAAGTTAACGTGAGGCCGAATCATGAATACTTTGGGTCTCTTGCAAAGTTAACGTGAAGCCAGGCTTCACGTTAACTTTGCAAGAGACCCGAAGTATTCATGATTCCATGAACATTCCAAAAATTGAATTTATTGCTTATTCATACATTTTATTATAGATGTCTAAAATATAAAAAAAAAAATTTAATTTAGGGATCAAAACAGTTTTGTATTTACAATATAATTGTATCAACGGTTTTGTCGGAGTTTAAAACAGAAAAGCGGAACAGCCAGCTTGAACAGGAATGCCAATGGAGTCAACAAGAAACTTGTTTTGCATGTTCGACTCGGATGTCACAACACCAGTGTCACTTCTGGCGAATGAGGTCGATGTTCGAAGCGTATTGCATGGACAAGTGAGCTTGGCAGTTGTCAATCAAATTTGTATAATTAATGAGGATATGAACGGTTGCAAAAATCTAAAGATTCATTAAAGGATTGCTTCGAAAATGTAAATATATTGAGATGGAAAAGGGTATAAATATCATAATAGGAGTCACCGAGCTTGAATCAGCAGTGGTCTTGTATATAGATAGAACATAGAGTGTTGAATCTACTCGACCAGTGGCGAAAGTTGAAAATCTGTGGTAAAACTTTCAGTTTGTTAACCATTATTATCAGATAGGATATATTCATTGGAGTATATTACGTGCATGTCAACTGCTGGGTGGCAGTTTTGATCGTATGTTGACAAATTCATGATTTGGTTGTGTACCCCACCTAATCATGCAGGTACAATAATTCTAGAACTTGAGTTATAAAGTTTATGTTACATGTTGTTTTGTGAAAAATACGGTGTAAAGTTGTGTTTCAAACATTGAATAAAGAACAGTTGACTAGAGTTGTGCTGAAGTTGTGTTCTGGTGGTCTGTTGAAAAGTTGTGTTCAATTTGAATAAAGAACAGTTGACTAGAGTTGTATATTGTGTAATGTTGAAACGTTGATTAGAAATATTCATAAATAATACATCAAATCGTTTAAATGACAATATTAACAATATAACAAACTGACCGTCATGGCCAATATAAAGCCAACACTGAATTATATTAGTAAAACTTTTTTGGTTTTGTTTTTGTTCAGTTAAGGTTCTCTGAAGGGAACATCTATTGCTTCGGCTTGGTTCGTTCATCTATAATAATAAAATTTAATTCCATCATTTATTATAGGGTAGTATTATTAGTTTGCTATTTGAGTGCAGGGTGGGTAGGTAACTTCATGTTGTAAAAGCCAAATTCTATCAGGAGTTGTTTCTCCAGCTAGACGTACCTTTTTGAAATAGTTAAGCGCATGCGTTTAGCAGAAAACACATGTCAAATGACCTTGCTGAAGGTGTCCTTTCTGAAGGAGACAGCCGCCTGTGTGCATTGCAATTTTAATGGACCCGCCCTTTATACCCACCCATAGATACTTAATGAACCATGCCGATGAGTATTATGTAAAGGGTGTATATTTTGGTGTTGTTTGCTGCTGCTTTTTCTTTTCATTACAGGTGTTATCATACATCATCAGCACGCTTTCTTTTCTGCCATGACGGTTATATCGATAACAGTACAAGGATGAGACAAATTCTACATCCGCAGTTGTAAACGAAAAGGCGAAAGTTGAAAATCTGCTGTGGTAAAACTTTCAGTTTGTTAACCATTATAATCAGATAGGATATATTCATTGGAGTATATTACGTGCATGTCAACTGCTGGGTGGCAGTTTTGATCGTCTGTTGACAAATTCATGATTTGGTTGTGTACCCCACCTAATCATGCAGGTACAATAATTCTAGAATTTGAGTTATAAAGTTTATGTTACATGTTGTTTTGTGAAACGTTGAAAATACGGTGTAAAGTTGTGTTTCAAACATTGAATAAAGAACAGTTGACTAGAGTTGTGCTGAAGTTGTGTTCTGGTGGTCTGTTGAAAAGTTGTGTTCAATTTGAATAAAGAACAGTTGACTAGAGTTGTATATTGTGTAATGTTGAAACGTTGATTAGAAATATTCATAAATAATACATCAAATCGTTTAAATGACAATATTAACAATATAACAAACTGACCGTCATGGCCAATATTAAGCCAACATTGAATTATATTAGTAAAACTTTTTTGATTTTGTTTTTGTTCAGTTAAGGTTCTCTGAAGGGAACCTCTATTGCTTCGGCTTGGTTCGTTCATCTATAATAAACTGTGTTACAAAATTTTGTGATCTTTTTAGGAGTTGAAATTCGCTTATGTCTGTAACTCTGTCTCGAGTGGCATGCTCTTCTTACAAACGTGGTTTATTAGAGGATGGTCGACATTTTAGATTTTGTCAATTACGTTTTACATATAAGATATGTTGAATATTTTAACTGATTTTGTAACAGCCTACAACCAAGACTCTTGCCTGAAGTATGAGTGATGCTCAGAAATCTTCATTCTCTTGTTTTCTGGCCATTACTCATATAGCCGCGTTGCTGAATTTCATATGAGGCTTACTTTTTGAGAAAACTTAGCTCATCGTCATAAAGGATGAAACCGATCTCAAATCAAAACTAAATGCCTCTACTTTAATTTTGATTTGGTCGTACGTTCGAAAATTGGTAGCGTCATATCTAAAAAGGGGGAGATAACTCTATCCTTGCAAAAAAGGGAATTGTGAAGTACGAATTTCGAATCGATTTTTTGCAGTGTTAAAACATTATTTTTTCGTAAATTATTTTACTTTCTAAAATCAATTTTACTTTTACTTGTTTTTAAATCAAATTTGGCTCATTTTCTTCATTTGCAGATATAGCTAATGAGGGATAACTCTTACTACCCTATAAATAGAACATTTCCCTCGATATCGTTTCTGATAATACCGTTGTTTTTGGTAAATATGCGTAAAACTTGATCAATTCGTCGAAACATATAAATTTGCCGTTCAAAAACATGATTAACAGCATTCTGACATGCTTGACGGTTCGGAAAATCGCTTGCAAAGTTGCTACCCCCGTGTGAAAAATACTCTGTTTTCGTGCATTTCACCAATACACTTGATATACTATTAGGCGCAGTCTCTGAATGCTTTTGAGAGAATTTACCTCATCGTCCTAAAGGATGAAACTAGTCTTCAATTGAAGAAAAATGTCTACACTTAATTTTTTTGGGATCGCACACTCAGAAATTGTAAGCGCCATATTGAAAAAAGGGGAGATAATTTATAATCGCAGAAAACAGAATCACGAAATACGAATTTTAAAAGTATCAAGTATGGACTTATTTCTGAAGACAAAGGGTCTGACACATTTCTTCAAGGTAATTTGGTATGCTAAATCCGAAAACCAATGTTTGCAAGCTGAGAAATGGCGTCTTATTGAGCTTATTTGCATGTTTTCCAGATGGCCGCCAAAATCATACAGAATCTTACATTGTTGTTGATTCATTGTTTAATGTACCTCAGAATATTTGTGGGGGTACTGTGTTGGTCTTTGTTTTATTATGCATCTATTTGTGTTCTTTCTATTTTTGTTAACACCTTGACTAGGAAGAGAATGATAGTTCTTTGCTTTAATTGTCTTCCTGGTGTCTTGTGACTGTAAGTGTTCTGTTCCTCTTCCTCAAGATGCCGTGGGTTGATCTGCAGTAGTGATTGTGTTTTTTCCGGTTTATACTCACTTACTTTTTGCGTATCTAGTGTCCAGCTATTGTAATGAATGTTTCATTCATTGCACTATTTTGGACTAGGTTCAAGCTTTTAAAGTGATAAACAAGAAATGAGTTTTGAGAATCAACAAGTAGCTTTGATTCAACTGTCGTCATAATGTCGAACTCTTCCTAGCAATACCCACAAAATGTGTTACACTATCATATATCAAAAGTAAAAGCATTTAAATTCCTTAGTACCCAATGGTCGAATTTGACCAGCCTTGCGTCCTCAGGACAACTTTTCATGGGCGTCAAATTGTTTTGTGGGACCGCCTTCAATAGGTAAAAGTATTGCCCTCAAAATAACCCCATTTGAGCTATGTGAAATTGTGTGGTTTCCATGGCAACAAACAATGCGTTTCAAAACAGTTGGGCATGTCCCTACAAATTACTTATATCTCAGCAGAAACTCATCCTAAAGTACTAACTCGATAAAAAAAAAAAGTAAGACATAGCAGCTTCATTCAGCGGTAAAGTATGCTAGTGAGCATATTCATGAAAATTAATGACTACATTAGGAAATCATAAAAAAAAAGGTGTATCCACAAAGATACTTACAACTCAGCTGCGAATTATTTTAGGCAACCACTCTTGGTACCAAATAATGCCAAATCACTGCACTTTTACCAAATTGTCCATTTAACAAATTTTCTAACATTCTCACCCATAAATATTAATCAAAATATAAGAAATAAGAGACAACTTTGGAAAAATTAAAGGGGTGTACTTACAAAATTACGCATATGTCGGTTGCTAGTTATCCTATTCTCAAATTAAAGCCTAGAACTAAATTTTATCATTCTGTGTTCTTCTTTCTTTTTAATGTTTTCTCATACATTCATGAGACAAGCAAATGAGATCATTTGTATATTCATCAAAGGTCTCAACTTTTATTTGGTACCATGGTTGGTAGTCCAGGATATATGGCAGCTGAAATATAGGTTCTTTTGTAGGTCAAACCACTTTAGTTTTCTACTATTTTTGACTTATTCTTTTTATATGTTCATTAATATTCCTGAATATAACAATTAGATATTTCGAATACCTATAGTCATAGGGGCACAAACCTGTATCTCAACTATTATTTGGTACCAAGTTTTGTAGTCTAGGATAGTAAGGAGCCGGTGTAGAGGTAATTTGGAAGAGATACCACCTTAATTAATCTACCAATTTTGTCTTATTTCTTATGTTTAAATTAATATTTATGGGTATTCGAATTAGATCATTTGTATATTTAATCATTTTCATCAAATGAAAATGTCTCAACTTTTATTTAGTACATAGTTTTGAAGTTAATCATAGTTAGCGGCTGACTTAGTGGTTATTTTGAACGTAAATTACCTAATTTCTAAAAATTTTCTCTTATTTCTTAAGTATTCATTAATATTCATGAATACATTCAAATTAGATAATTTGTAAACTTAATCATTTTGGTCAAAATGCAATGTCTCAACTTGAATTTGGTACTAAGTTTTGCAGTCTACGAAAGTTGGCAGTAGAAATATAGGTAATTTTGTAGCTATACCCCCTTATTTTTCTATCTCGTTATCTTATTTCTTATGCTTTCATTCATATTCATGAATATTTAAATTATAAAATTCGTATATTTTATCATTTTGACCAAATGGCTATGTCTCAACTTTTATTTGCTAGCAAGTTTTGTAAGATAGGATAATTATCAGCTAGAGTCATATTAATTTTGTAGGTTTACCAACTTAATTTTTTCTACCAATTTTGTCTTGTTTCTTATGTTTACATTAATATTCATGAATATTTAAAATAAATAATTCGTATATTTAATCAATTTAGTGAAATGATTATGTCTCAACTGTTATCGGGTACCAATTTTTATAGTCAGGATAGTTTTCAGCTGGAGAACATGTAATTTTGTAGGTATACCCCCTTAATATTTCTACCAATTTAGTCTTATTTCTTATGTTTACATTAATATTCATGAATATTTAAATGAGATAATTCGCATATTCAATAATTTTGGTTAAATGGCAAAGTCTTAACTTTTATTTGGTACCAAATTTTATAGTCTAGTCTAATAAACAGCAGACATATAGGACATTTTGTAGGTATACCACCTTCATTTTTCTACCAATTTTCCCTTATTTATACTTTTTACATTAATATTCATGAATATTCAAATTAGATTCTTCGTATATTTTAATCATTTTGGTCAAAATACAATGCCTCAGCTTTAATTTGGTACCAAGTTTTGTAGTTTACAATAGTTAGCAGTAGATGTATAGGTAGTTTTGAAAGTATACCACCTTAATTTTTCTACCAATTTTCTCTTGTCTCTTATGCTTTCATTAATACTCATGAATATTTAAATTAGATCATTCGTATATTTCATCATTTTGATCAAATGGCTATGTCTCATCTTTTATTTGGTACCAGGTTTTGTAAGATGGGATAGTTAGCAGCTAGCGTACTGGTAATTTTTAAAGTATACCACCTTTATTTTTCTACAAATTTTGTTTTATGTCTTATGTTTACATTAATATTCTTGAATATTTAAATTAGATAATTCGCATATTTAATCATTTTAGTCAAATAGCAATGTCTCACTTTTTATTTGGTACCAAGTTTTGTAGTCTAGGCTAGTACGCAGCAGACATATAGGACATTTTGTAGGTATACCCCCTTAATTTTTCTACCAATTTTTTTCTTATTTCTTACGTTTACATTAATATTCATGAATATTTAAATGAGATAATTCGTATATTTAATCATTTTAGTCAAATGGCTTTGTCTCAACTTTTATTGGGTACCAAATCTTGTAGGATAAGATATTTAGCAGCTGGTGTAGTGGTAATTTTGTAGATATACCCCTTAATTTTTCGGCCAATTTTCTCTCACTTCGTATGCTTTCATTAATATTCACGAGTATGCAAATTAGTTATTCGTATATCTATTCAGTTGGTCATTTTGCTAATGTCTCAATTTTAATTTGGTAACACGATTCTTAGTCTGGAATGATAAACAGCGACATATAGGTAATTTTGTAGGAGACACCCCTTAATTTATTCTACAATTTTTCTCATTACTTACGTTTTCATTGATATTCTTGAATATGCAAATTAGATAATATTAGTATCCAATAAGAGCGTCATATTGCTGTTTCGGAAATTCTATTTTATCTATCTAAGAAAGAAAGACTAGACATTTCAAACAGATATACTTTTGTGTGAGTAAAAGTAAAAAAAAAAAAAGCAGAGAAGCAATATTTCAAGGAGGTACTTAACGACGCTCATCTATGCTGGTTTTACATTTTTTTCTAGTACCAGAGTTACTTCCCCATTTTATGAATGACGATACTCGATTTTAACGTACAATCCTTACAAATTGATAGTACAGATATATTTATCTTTAATTGAGCCATGTATTATCATTTAGGTCGCTAATGTAAGTTTTCTCCAAAAGTAAATCTGCGAATCTCCTATGCTCGTATCAAGTGTATTGGAAATATGCATTAAAACGCTGTTTTTCCACACAGGGGTGGCAACTTAAGAAGCAAATTTCTGAGCCGACAGGCATATCAGGATGCGGCAAATCATGTTTTTGAAAAGCGAAAAGACAATTGTTTTAGAAATTATGAAGTTCTGCGGGTTCTGATTAAATATAACGGTATTACAAGGAATAATATAGAGGAAAATATTAAATTTTATAGGGTAGTAAGAGTTATCCCCCCAAAAATATGTTTTAATTTATAGAAATCAATAAAAATCATACAAATATAAATGACAGTAAACTTACTTTTAGAAAATAAAATAATTTGCGAAAAAGAACGTCTTTTTGTCAATACAAAATCAGTTTAAAAACCGTACTTTACGTTTCCGTTTTTTGCAAACATTGAGTTATCTCCCCATTTTTTAATATGATGCTACCAATTTTTGAGCGTACGACCCAATCAGAAATAAAGTAGAGTCATTCATCTTGAATTTAAGACCTGTTTCATCCTTTATGACGATGAGGTAAGTTTTTTCGAAAATTTGAATTTCAGCAACGCGCCTAATATAACAGAAAGTATTTGCATGTACTCTAAACTTTATCAACTGTCTGTTGCAGCTTTCTAGATAGGGCAAGCATAATAGCAATGATTCAAACAAATTTTTAAACGAATGTTGCCTAAGATTATATATTTAATTATGACTTACCAGAAATCTGCCGGAGTACCAAACCATGTAAATGGTATAAGACAGCCCGCTACCGCCAAACTGATGTAACAGAAAGAGATATTGGCACTGGAGTAAGAATTGATGAGGGACGCAATGTTCTGTGATGCCAGCAACAGGAACACAACTCCAACTCCAAACAGGGTGAAATTGATGGAGAAAGACACCAAGTACCTAAAGAAAAAAGAAGTAGCCATTCAATAATAGTGTGTAGTATTATTTGTTGAATAGTTTTATGCAATCATAAACAAGTTCATTTCTATCATAACTCTGTGTTATTTCTTGTTCGTAAGGAGAGGTCATTATACAATCAGAGTTCCAAACAGTTAGCATCCAAATAAGGCTCAACGTTAATAAGTACAGAACGCACTGACATACATGTATATGGTCAAAAATGGTAACTGTACTATACACCAGACCCCGAGGTTATAATCTTTACTATGCTCAACTCAGCTGACCACGAAATTTATCCTGCTCATAAATGTTAAAACGCCAACAATTGTTGGCATTTTAACATTTATCAGCATGATAAATACAACATCTGAGAGACTAAGCAAATTCTTTACTTGTCGATATTTTAGTTTTTATGAGCAGTTGAAATTTCTTGCTCAGTTGAGTTGAGCATGAAAAATGTTTTATAAACCTTGGGGCCTGTCTTAAGCGGACACTCAAAACGAAGGCCAAATATTGGTTTTCAACACCGATTATCGCTTAATGCAGGTCAAAAATAATGCAGAATGCTCTTGACGATCATTTAGTAATACCTTTGTTTTGTCTATTTTTGAGTGGCCGCTTAAGACAGGCTTTACTATATATCAGATTTATCAAGCTGTCTAGTGTGATGATACTTACCGCCCAAATTTTCCATATGCCGCCTCACCTATGGCGGGATAGGGGTTTCTCGCCCACTTATCGCTCAAGACAAGCTCTTCCATAGGCAAAATGATGTGCGGAATTTCCTTATCCCATCCACGTGACCTGCTTATCCCGTCCACATGACCTGCTTATCCCATCCGTGTGACTTCAAATTATAACAATTTAGGCTGTTCTCAGAGCAATTCACGCCTAAATATTATGTAGAAATATCAAAACGGCAATATTTAGTGCGTCCGCCTTTTTCGCGTTGTTGATTGACGTCAAAAACATTTTTGACGTCACTAAAATGCAACAACAATGTGACGCACGTTATTGACACAGTTTGGCGCCACGACGTTTGTCAACAGACACTGATACCAACGTTAGTTTCAAACCACAATAAAAACCAAACCGACGCTTGAAATGCTATTTCGGTCCCGTTTTTAGGTGCTAAACTATGTTTACACCCATTTCTGCATCTGGAAAATTCGTTGGTGAACTTATTTTCTAGATTGGAACAAACGCAAAAAATCTAAAAAGTTATGCGGAACTGACAGAATTCATATAAAACCTTAAAATTTCACAAACTGGGCGAGAAAAAGTATCCATCATGATGTATTGTTGTGGGACGAGGAAATCCCACCCGAGGACCAGAATAATTCGTCAGAAACGAGGTTTATAAAACATTTTTCTGACTATCAGATTTATCAAGCTGTCTAGTGTGATGATACTTACCGCCCAAATTTTCCATATGCCGCCTCACCTATGGCGGGATAGGGGTATCTTATATGTCCATTTCTGTAGTTTTCGTTACGTTCTCGTACAATGGTCCAAGCTCGGCCTAGAATGTCACCAGTGTATGCTGACAGAAAGCAACACATTACAATGATTGCAAGACCAGTCCATCCTATGGAAAAGAAAAATGGAATTTAAGACATACAATGACTGAACATTACCAAATACGTAACGTGTGAATCTGGAAACTGTGCAGATGAGCTTTGAGAAAAGATAAAGCTCACATCGATTTTAGCAATTGCGTTTCGTTGGAGGGCCGATGGTGACCTGCTTTGTCTACTGGGCATAGGTTTTCTCAGAAATAGGTGCACAACTTCAATATGTCAAAAATCAGTAAGCAAGGTTTGAATACAAAGGCCCGAATGGAAACTGTTGAAGTTACAGCAGATTACACAATTAATGTAAGCAAGGTGATGTAAGCTTAATAAGTCTAAGTTCAGCACTCCCAAAAATATAATAAAATATTATCAAATGTGCACAAAATAGTAGATGTACGTCTTCAATGTGTGAACAATCACTACGCAAAATTTGAATATAAAGAAATGAAAACTGTTGGAGTTACAGATTACGCAAACCAGACACCTCCTAAACATTTCGGATGGAAAAAATGTGAAAGTTCAACACCTCTCAAACAATGAGAACATATTTATTAAATGTCCACAAAATAAGAATTGCATATCTTCAATTTGTGACCAATACTTAGATATGCAAAGTTTGAATATCAATGAATGAAAACTGTTGGAGTTACAGATTACACAAACCAGACACCATCTAAGCATTTTGGACGAACAAAATGTCTAAGTTCAATACCCTTCAAAAATGAGAATTCGAAATATTCATAAAATGTGCACAAAATAGGAGGTGCAAACTTTCAATGTGTGCATAATCATTACGTAAAGTTTGCATATAAAGGAAAGAAACTGTTGGAGTTGCAGATTACACAAACCAGACACCATCTAAGCATCTTGGACGGAAACAATGTCTAAGTTCAACACCCCCAAAAATAAAAATTCAAAATAATCATGAAATATGCACACAATAGGAGGTGCATATTTTCATTGTGTGAACAATCATTATGCAAAGTTTTTTTAAGGAATGGAAACTTTTGGAGTTACAGATTACTCAAATGTATTGCGGATGGACAGACGGACGGAAAGATGGACGGACAAACGGAGTTGACCCACTACTAGATTTGTGTTTCACCAAGGTGACGCAACTAAAGCAACGCTTATTAGAAACCCCACACACAGTTAGTGTCAGTGAAAAAACCCATAGGTTTTAGAAGAATCCGTGCAAATGATCTTTAAGTTGGCAATCTGTGTAATATTTGGTAAAATAAACTGTACATAAAATATCACACCTGAAAGCTCTTTGAATATCAAAGCTTATATATGTGAAAAAAATGTCTAAGTTCAATGCTGTCAATTATTTAAAAGAACACTTTTTTTGCACCAAACTCATTTATTCATATGTTTGATATGTCTGCATTGTATAAGTATGTAATGGATTAATTCATCCAAATGATCGGCCTATAAAGGCACTACCTATGAATATATAAAAGCCAATAAGAATTACAAAGGGAATTAACTCTAATAAAATTAGCCCTTACTTTTAATTAAAGTAGTTGTCTTGTAAATATGAATGTGTTTGCAAGGTTTGTTTAAATTCAATCAATGCCATGAAAACTGTATACTCTCCACAAACACAGTGGGGGTATAACTGTTCTTGCAAGCAAACGCCATACATACTGGATGCCATAATTTTATATGAACATTCATGATGAACCAGTTATGAATTTCAACATTTGACAATTCTTTTTTGTTCCCGCCTTTCGAAGATAAGCGAGGGGACCGTGATTCCATCTTTCCGTCCTTCTGCCCCCAGCCCCCTTCAAGTAGTAGGTACCTAGTGTGTGCAACTCCTCATACAATTTTATGCCGATTCCTTTGAAACGTTACATGTTCGTTTTGTTTTGTTTGGTTCTTTACGTCCCAGTCAACAGCTATGGTCATGTCAGGACGGTCAGTTCATCTAACCACACTTTTTTCCTGGGCAAGCTTGATTAAGCGGTTAACCAGTACTTCGTGCACATACGAGGGATGATCTTAAAGTTCTGATCCTGGTGTGATATCTCTGTAACCAGCGATGCAACATGCCTGAAAATTTTACCAAATATTAATATATTCTTTGTCTATACACTGCTATGACATGTTTGATGTAACTTGAAGGGGCGGCCAGAAATATATCCAAAAACAGCCATGCCCTCAATGCACTGATCTATTAAGCAGACTGTGCAAATTGGAGACGTCACAATTTAGACAAGAGCAGTCTCAGCATTTCGATTTTATGGCTGGTCAATGTTCATCCGTCAGCCAAAATGCTCTGAAAATATGGCGAACTTTCTATATGATTTGAGTTTTCTAGGCCCTTGAGTATATGGCTATGCAACTGTCAGCTATAATCAAATTTTGGACCACTTAATATTTGACCAGCCCTTACTGCCGTAACAACAGCTGTGTTAAAGGTAAAATTTGTTTTAGGCAAACGAAGATGAACTGACTTTTGTCTGAAGCAATTATGAATTATCGGCATCATCAGAGACTGATAGTAACCCACATAAGAAAATTGAAACGAATCCACAAATTAAGTCAATATTCGGAGGTAAGCAAATTTGCATGTGTATATCTAAATATAAAACCCAAGTAATTGTCCAAAGGTGCACTATATCGTAAAATGAAGCAATATGGGATTAAATTGAGCACAAAGCATCTATCTGAAACCAAAACAAATCCTGAAAATTCTTATTTAAAACCAATCATTTTTTGGTAAAAAATTGAACTTTTTACAATATTCCAACTAAGATTGAGATATTTTGTAATCAAAATAGTATTGGTCTTAAATATTTTGCCGATATTTGGTTCAGCATGTTTTAAGTCCAAATTTATAGGCAAAAATAGAATATTCTTGGAAATGAAAACTCTGCAATGTATTTAAAATGACGTAGTTGTCAATTTCAATGACGTCATAAGAACTCCGCATTGAGCTCTAAATATTGAATCGACATAACCTGTCGTCATTCCATCATTTGAATGGACATTACAAGTAACAACAAGTAAAAAAGAAAATCAAGTTTTATTTTGCAGTTGTAAAAATGCTGGGCTTGTAAGAGTCAGATTCAAATATTATCATAATTCTATAATATGAAAAAAGGCCAGTGGTATGGAGTGGACCATATATAACGCGCTGTAATTATTAATCGAAACGGTACAGCGAGAACATATTAGCATCATTATAAAGGCAAAAACTCCATCTTTTAAATGGTGTATAGTATGCCTCTCAAAGATGTATCTGGACAAAGATAAAATGCAACGATCAGAACTTTTGGATCATCCCTCGTACATGTACTTTCGCTTGTAACTGACAACAACCCTTCTTGCATCAGCGGAAGGGAGGAGAATGGTCGTAGAAATTAGTTCATGATCAATCTCCGCGAAAGTATGGGACCGGGCCGGGATCTGCAGTCAGACACGTTACCGACTGAGCTACGCGGCCCGGTAAACTTTACATGTGTTTAGGTCATCTTCTGAAGATGTGCATATTGTTTGGATTTAATCCTCAGATTATTTTTGTCACTATTTTTTTACAAAATGAACTTAGTTATTTTTCTAACCAAAAGTGAATAGAGACTAGGTATCTTGTGTGCGCAACTCCTCCTACGGTTTTATGCCGATTTCTTTGAAACTTTACAGGTGTTTAGACCATGGTCTGAAGATGTTCAAATTGTTTGGATGTAACCCTCAGACTATTCTTGTCACTTTTTTTCAAGTTGATTTTAGTCATTTTTCAGGCGTTATTACATTCAAAGTAAATAGATAGTGGGTACAGTTTTATGCAGTCAGTCAATTTGAAACATAACATATGTTTTTGGGCATGGTCTGAAGATGTGCATATGTTTTGGATATTGTCCTCAGATTAGTTTGCCACTTTTGTCACAAATTGAGTTTAGTCGCTTTTTAAGCATTTATTACTATCAAAGTGACCAGATCTGATCCTTGGTAACCCTTCTACAATTTTATGCTGACCCTTTTGAAACTTTAAAGATGCTTTTGTCATGGTCTCAGTTTTTATAAAAATCCTCAGATATAGTTTTGTCACTTTTTCCATGATGTGAACTTAGACATGCAATGCTATCAATGTCTATATATAGGACCCGAAGGCGGTTATATACTGTTATTTTTGAAACTGTGTATGTGCTTATGTCATGTCCTGAAGATTGAATGTGCTTAGGATAAAATTCTCAGATTACGTTTTTTTTGTGTGTGTACTTAGTCATTTTAACTTACTCGTTTCATGATAGCTCATATATATTAAAAGACGTTGGGGGCATAAATTATTTGGATTTGCTCGTTTTCTCCTTAAATGAATAGAAAGTAAAAAAAAAAACACTTCAATAAATTGATTCACTAGATCCCAAGAAACTTGGTATCGTACCGCCGTTGAAGCGAGGTTGTTATGCGGTCTGTTTTTGCTTGGATCATTCAATGATAAAAGAGTCGCGACATGAGACTTTTCCAACAATGTGGTATGAGCGACCAGCAAAGCCTCAGATCATCCTGCGCATACTCGCAGTCTGATCAGAGCCCTTGTTAGTCGCTTGACTATACTATGAGTGTTAAGCTGCTGAATCAACATCATTTGAAGTGTCTAAGCTTAAAAGGAGGCCGCACAGGCTGGTCTAAGTATTCACTTGTCTAAATGCCACATTGTTTGAAATGACATGTCGCGGCTCATACCTGCTCCTTTCACCGCTGAAGGCAGAGCGAGAACACCAGATCCGGCTATCTCACCAACAATAAACACAGCTGTAGTGAAGATTCCAATTCCATTACCTCGCGCCTCCTGAAAATCCTGCAATAATTAATCCTTTTTTAAGCCAAATGGAATTGCCTGCCGATATCAGTAGTAGAATGAGTCCATTCCTAATTTAGGGATGTTGGGTGGTATTTTTGTCATTTTTTTTCAATTTTAATAGAATATTTTGGTGGCAAACAGTGAAGGGCCTGATCAGACACCGCACAATGCGGTGTCTGTTCAGGTTCTCCATTGTTTGTCTATGTCCCTTAAAAGGAAGCTAGACGTTTATGGGTTAAAGGTGTAACCCTATAGGATTACATGAACAAATTACATTCTCGGGCCACTATCAACCAACCAGCGAAATGCCATTCAAATGGCGTTTTGCTGACCGGTCGATAGGATCCCACTTTTACATGCTAACTGCTTTACACGAGTTCTTTACAATTACCAGAGCCTTCGCTGCTCGGAGCATGCAAAAAGTATGGATGTAGATGAAGACTGAAATTAAAAAGTAGACATTTAAGCGAGCTGGATCTTAGTATGCATCTTAGCGGGGGCAGTCTGATCTGGATCCACACCATCTGCTATGAAGACGTTTTAATCGACCAGCAATAGTCGTGACAGGGTAGCAGCCGAAGAGTAAGCTTAGCAACCCAAGTATATCCACCATCTATATGCAGGCCCGTAGGAAGCAATTACAGATTGGGGGGGGGGGGCACACATAAAAAGCAATTACAGATTGGGGGGGCACACATAATTATTTTTAAAATGACAGACCATTTTTTTTTTTTTTTAATTTTTTTTTTATTTTTTTTTTTTTTTTTTTTTTTTTGGGGGGGGGGGGGCATATTTGTGCAAATTTTTGGGGGGGGCACGGCCCCCCGTGCCCCCCCCCCCCCCTATTCCTACGGGCCTGATATGATAAAGAAATGCTGTCAAAAACTAATCAAAGATTAACCATTTAAGCTAGTGTTTCATGCAGCTTTATTTCACATGTTTACATTATGGCATAGGAAGTGGATATGAAGTAAGCATTTTTAAATGGCGGTACCTCAAAAAACATCTTATCAAATTAAGAAGCTCTAACATTCAAGTTAAACAAAAAGCTCGCACATAATGAAACTTTTTTTTCTGATAGTTAAGTGTACCCACTGAATTTGACAAATAAAGCTAGAAGTCTACATTATATTTTATCTTATTATATCAGCCCTTTTCATTCTGGAAACCTATAAACAGATACTTTGGCGAACAGTGAAATCCCAGATGAAATGCCGCATTATGCAGCATTTCATCAGGGTCTGCACTGATTGCTAAGGTAAAAACATTCTTCAGTGACAGAAATATATTATGCGTCGCTGCGTTGTGTCCTTGAGCAAGACACATTAATCCTAGCTTAGTACTGGTTCAACCCAGGAAGACCTGTCCCTACATAACTGAAAGAATGTTGATGGGACGTAAAGAACAAAAGAAACGCATTATTTTATTGTAACGTTGACATAATAGAATAGTCCCCTTTGCCTAAACATGTAAGAATAAAAGGGTTAACCATTCAGGTGATCAAAACGATTAACCTATTTCAGCTTAGTGACCTTTTTGGGGGACATAGGCAAGCAGTGCAAACCCAGACTAGACGCCACAGAATGTGGCTTCTGCTCAGGGTATCTACTGTTTGCGAACAGAATGTTCTATCAAATTTTGAATAAAAATGAAAAATACCAACCAAAGTAGTAATGGACGCCACTATGGGGTCATTACTACTAACCAACAACCCTTAAAATGAAAATGGACCAGTCGACCAGTCCATTTGATAAGAATGTGAAATCACATTCGGTTTAAATGGTTCAAATTAAGAGACAATTTGTGGATTTTGTACAAAATGGAAAGTTTATAGTTAATGGGAAACCCTGGCTAGCAATAGATAAACGGGCAGGTTGAGTGTTTCGAACGCATCGTTGTGATAAGGATGGTTCGTGCACAGACATATTCTTTGATAGCTTATAAATCAATTATTTGACCAAACAATTGAGCTTATTGCGTACTAAAATCTCATGAACTTGCTCTTTCCACCTGACAAATACAAAAGATATGAACATCATCATCACTATATATTTACCTACCATTAATGATTAACTAAAAAGTGTTGATTATTCAGCTGATAAAAAATGTTAACCCTTTAATCCTCACCTATAATTTGCATCAGACGACAATTTCAAATTTTGATGCTGGCAGACGATTCTCATGAAATATCATACCTTATTTTTTGAAAATTAAGAAAGATGTTGCAGAAATTGTCGTCTGCTGCAGTCGTGAGTGGCGCTTTTTAAAAGGATTAAAGTACAATATCGGTCTAATCCAGGAACTGTTTTATCTAAACCATACCAGGAAAATTGTTATCATACGTATTAACAGAAGATATTTTCATCTACATTGTTATGCAATTTAACTCTTTGCCTACAAGTATCGTCTGCTGATAACCTTTGCAACCAGTTAGGGCCCAGATCAGGCCGGACAAAACGTCCGGCCTGATCGGGATCAAATTGTTTGTCACTCTGATGGTATTCCGGAAAGAATTTTTAAAAAAAGTTGACTTTGAAAAATCAGCATACGTCAAAAACATGCAAATTTCCTAGTAGGCCAAGGGCTAAGATACATGATCATAAAGCAAAAGTAAAGAGTCTGGTTATGATAAAAATGGAACTTCACTTCGTCTAGATCTACATGGGCGTTTACACAGCAACCGTATTATTAGTGGAAAGAGCTCCATATTAGGACCATGTGCAGGCTTGTCATGTTGTCCTCTTCATTTAAAGTTTGTTTTCCTTGGACCATTCGTTTGACAAGAAGTGTGTTTATGCATACATTTTGATACATGTAATAAGAGTCTCGATTTGAGAAAACCTAACATCGGGAATACTTAAACTAGCCTACTCAGCTATATATACTAGCTTTGCATGTAGCATTGACTATTATATTTTCTTTTCTTTTTTCAGAAAGCGTATCATGCGACATCCTAGGAGAGCTGGCATTGCACTCGTGTTAACACACTGAGCATTCCCTTCTACATATCAAGTACAGTCAATTCAAAGTTAGATGAGAATTATTGTAAATACAAAAATATGTACTAATCCAGGTATTTTGGTAATCTATACGGATATATATTATAAATTGCCTCTGGCTACAGTAAGATATTTACCGTTATTTACCTGTTTCTATGAAAAATTGTATAAAGTACAGTCGGTTCAAAAATAGTGAGTATGATCAGGAAATACCACAATCACAAACCGCAGACAACCCCATGACACCGCGAGGAAGAGCCGCTCAACTATCACGAGACACCAGGAAGACAAATAAAGCAAAGCAACCAGCTCTCTCTTCCCCATCAAGATGATTGCAATAATAGAATGGACATAAAGTAACGTACAACAAAACTTAGAACAATTACAGACTCCCAAAATGGGAGTAACAATAAGCAAAAAGTCAACAACAACAAAGATGCATAATAAAAGGACTATACTATTTTTCATAAACGGTAAATATATAACTGCAATCAGTAGCAGTTTAGGATATATATCTGTATAAAAACACCTATTACCTAGATTAGTATATATTTTTGTTTACATCGATTCTCATCTATCTTTGAACCGACTTTAGAATAAGTGCAAACAAATAGGTTATGATTACAAATCATGACGCAAAGGTCCCTTTTGGTATAGAAGCTCCACAAGCCAACAGGAAAAGAATTATGCAAAGACACAAGCTGTATCTTAAAATTCAAAATGGCCGTCGTCCGCCATATTGGAAAACTTGTCCGACGCATTAAGTCCCTATCTCACTGGACTGCGACTGTTTTGCGACAACTGGCGACAGACATCGCGAGTGGCTCGCAAAGCAGTCTCGAAACAGTCGCCAGTGATTCGTAATTTCCTCGCATGTGTCGCCAAGTGGCGCAAAGTAGTCACGAAAATTTTGAACATGTTCAAAAATTTTATGCGACAAAATTCCTCGCAAAATGGTCGCAAAGTGATCGCGGGTGTCTCGAACCCATCGCGAACTTGTCGCCGACCCCTCGCAATTTAGTCGCAATCATTTTGGAACAAGACGTATTTGCGAGATAAATAAGACTGAATTGCGAACCAATTGCGACATAAATGAGACACTTCGCGACAACATTGCGAGTAAATTAAACTAAGCTATGTTCTGGCGAACGTCGTGAGACAGTCGCACGAACGTCTCACGACTATCGCGCGAGTATCTTAAATTACTCGCAATTATGTCGCCAAAGGTTCGTTAAAAGAGTTCCTCCTATCTGAGATGAGTTCCTTCTTAGTACGAGATCTTGTTTAGGCATACTTAAGTATACAGTTTTGACTAATTCCAGTTGTCAAGTATTCTTGCTATCTGAGAGGATAGTTTCATATAAGTACGGTGTATTGATTAGGCTTACTTACATGTATACTGTTTGGAGTAATTTCAGTTATTCAAAATGGTTCTGCATTCTGCAGGATAATTTTGTTAATTATGTTTTATAAGGCCTACTTAAATGTTTACAATTTCTATTACGGTATAAAGGTATTATTATTAACAGCCTGCTTAGTCTCAGCAGCCCTTCTAATGTTTGAATTTGGCATATAGAACCCTATAAAAATAATCACTGCAGCAAACAACTAAGATTCTGATTAGAATGTGCATCCGTGCAGTCTGATTTGTGCCTTTGTTGTGCGCATAACTGTATAAAATAGATTTTTGCAGGACGAGGTTCATCCGAACTCATTGCAATTTTGATTTGATTGGGCTCATCATGCCATACGCATGGGCAATTAGAGCATGTGCGTTCTCGACTGACTTTCTTAAGATTTGCATCTGTATACAGATTACAGTAATAGGTGATGAGTGTCTGCGGAAATTTGAGTGCAGATATGCTACTGAAAAAGCTACTGGACAGGCTAGTATTTTGGTCTGGGCCTTGCCTTCTGCTATTCGCACTTTGGAGTGATCAGCGGGGCCTTTGTTGTTCTGTGCGAAGGCTCAGACACGATTGAGTCTCCGCCGATCGGACGGTATTAGATTTGACATATGTTCGGTGATTGTTGTGATTGGCTAATTAGAAAGTTTTCCATGAATGTGCTATTTCAAGCTTTAAAGATGTATTTGAACTGTTTAATGCATCCATGCACCCTTATAAAACATGTGCAATTTGTAAATAATGTTTTTGATGTATATAGTTTTGTTATAGAGGGCCACTTGGTAGAATGGCTATTTCAGCTAAAAGTGTACACCTCTTTAAATATTGTATAAATAAATAAATAAATAAATGATGGGCCATCATAGCTGTGCAGCTTAAACGAGTTAACTTTTCCCTAAATCAATATTTGCTACATTTCAACAGTCCAACACCACCCAGCAACTTGACACCTTCCAACAGGCCCTCTAGTTCCTTCCAACAGCGTAGGATCTTCCTAGTCTAAAGTTTCAATGCTTGTTCAAATGTTTATTTTTCTTGGTTTAACATTTCTTGCAAAACCATCCCGCGACCGTCGCACGACCTTCGCGCGACAGTCGTTTGACAGTCGCACGACGTTCGTGAGAACGTCGTGAGGGGGTCGATGGTAATAAATACTCGCAATTTCATCTGGCGAACATCGTGCGAGTGTCGCGCGAATGTCGCACGAATGTCGCGCGAATGTCGTGAAACATTCGCCAATGATTCGTGCGTCAATCGTACAACATTCGTGCGACTGTCGCAAATATGTCTTAATCACCTGTTCGGTGTGACCGCAACGTGATTATGGTTGCAATGTCGTATTTCTGTCGCCTAAACGTATCTCAAAGTAGTCTCAAAATAGTCGCAAATTGCTCGCATCCCAGTGAGATACTAGCTTTACCCGGAAATTTTTTGCCGTAGAAACTATTATGAAACATGTTTTCTAGCTAATTTGAGGTCACTGAATTCATTTCTGGTATCAATTTTGCTTTTGATCATGAAAATAACACACTCAGTTGATATGTTCGTAATTAACGATTGACACAAATATCCTGTTAATCATTCATGTGATATAAAACTTCAGGCCATTCTCCATCTGTCTGTTAACTAAACGTGTTACCATTATGGGAGCACTTACATTTACATACAACCGTACAGAGTTGTCCAGGACCCGTTTTCCAATATGGCCGACGGCGGCCATCTTGGATTTTAAGATACAACTTGTGTCTTTAGATATTTCCTTTTCTATGGTCCTGAGGAGCTTCTATACCAAAGGGAACCTTTGCATTATGATTTGTAGTGAAGTCACTTAGCATCTCTAATAGTCCTATTATTATGCATCTTTGAATCAACAGTAGTAGACGATGTTTGTTTGTTTATGTGTTTGCGTTGATGCTTTACGTCCCAGTCAACAGTTTTTCAGCCATGTCGGGACAATGGGTTAAACAACACATTGAATTCGGGTAAACGAGCTTCGACTGTAAGAGTATTTCTTGTTCTACGTGCCCTTGTTTATAATGCTCACCTGAACCCCACCGAAGACTTGTCTGTCACCAACGTCCATGACGATTCTTTACAGTGCTTGTGTTCACCCTTCCATCTTCCCAAAAGAGAACCTTATAAATTAAGCAGGGAATAGCATATTCACTCATAAAAGAAATCATTCATTCTTTAAATATACATTTGCATGTATGCCTTCTTTTGAAAACATCGCAAACCACGCGCTCTCGCCGGAACCATCATTGTTGCTCGTGTGTACAAAGGTGAAGATTCGGGCCTTTAACCTGCTAGATAGCTGCGCATGGATATTTAAAAGAGTTACTCTTTTTCGCATATATTAAATGTAAAACACATCATATCATTAATCATGAGCTCGTCCATACACGATTAAATTAATAATTATTTAGGCGCACGCGACATAAGATTTCCAATAAGCTGGAATGTGCGGCCAGCAAAGTCTCACAGGCTGAAAAGAGCCTTTGCTAGTCGCTTGGATAGTCTATGACTGCATTAGTTGGAGTTTCGAAGCTTAAAAGGAGGCTACATAGGCTCGTCTGAGTCTACATTAGTCAAAATGTCACATTGTTGGAAATCACATGTCGCAGGTAAATTGTCATTTCCTTGAGCTAGACACATGGTAATCCTTGCTTAGTACTGGTTCAACCCAGGACGACCCGTCTTGACATATCTGAAAAACTGTTGACTGAGACGTAAAGAATCAAATAAAACAATCAATTATTGTTTTGGAACTTATTGCATAGGCAAACAGCGAAAGCTCGTGTGAGCCAGTGCATACGCACAATCTTCCAAGAGGAAATAAGGGTGAAGTTGGTACCGTTAAACATGTTGAAGCCCACCAGCATTTTCTTTCTTTTGCTGACTGTTCCAATGTGGTCCTATTCGTTATTTATATTTCGTGTTTATTCCTTGTAGCCTTGTGGTCGCCTGCTGGGAAAGGAGGCCTCTTGGTCCTCTTGTGTGTTGTGTTTTCTTTTCCTTTTCCCAATTGGTGTTCAGGTATGGTACTTGATTGTATCGATTCCTGATCTTTGTCTCCCTCTCTATTTTGTATGGTATAGGAGGCGTGGTATAGAGAGTCGGGTATGATGTAATGACTTGTCATGATATGCTAGTGATATTTCAGCATAGTAAATTGTTTAGGGTGGAGTTGACGTAAACCTCGGATGTCGTTGTTCAAGAAAACGTACCCAATAACTTTGTTCTCTACATTTAACAGTAAACGACACTAGAATTATACGTTTCCCTCAATAATAAATTATGATCCCTTGTCATTTTGACCACCTCATCTTGCAACTGCGCAAACAGGAAAAAAAAAACTACATGAGCCGCGACATGAGATTTCCAACAGTGGTATGTGCGACCAGAAAAGCTCAGATCAGTTTTCGCTTTAAAAATTAGCAGTCCGATCAGAGCATTTGCTGGTCGCTGGAATATTCTATGACTCTTAGGCCACTGACCACACATCATTTGGAGTTTCTAAGCTTAAATTGATGATGCACAGGCTCGTCTGAGGCTACACTTGTCTAAATACCACATTGTTGAAAATCACATGTCGTGGCTCACATGTTTTTGCTCCGACTTCTCCACTTGTGCACGACACAACACAGCTTAAAACCTTGCGATTACATTTCCGCCGCGACATGTAATTTCCAACATTGTGGTATTTTGACAAGTGTAGACTCAGGCGAGTCTTTGCAGCCTCTCTTTAATCTTCGAAACTCCAAATGATGGTCGGTCAGTGGCTTAAGTGTCATAAAATATTCAAACCGTTGATGGTCGCACACACCGATTCGTCGGAATGGTCGCACACACCAATTTGTTGGAAATCTCATATTGCGACTCATTTGGACTGAACATACCTTGTACGACGGCACAATATTAATGACATGGCATTCTTTGATTATCAAATATGTTGTTAGGTCAACAAAATCTTAACCACTAACTTAGGAGGGTAAAAAGCCTACTCCAAATCAAATATGCGACTTTTACTCTCTCTTTTATTGTATACGCAGTAAGCAAATATAAGTTGCGACTGAGAAACGCCATTTGTATCCTGGCATTTTGCTGAAGGGCCGAGCGTAATCTGAGACTAATTCCGGTTAACATACTTTATTTCATCTAACACTGTAGGCCAAACGCAATAGAACTCGTGACGATAAAAGTTTCACGATTGCTGCACACTTCCGGTTTCAATGTGAAAGTATAAAAATCAATTTGACAGCATTAAACTATGTGTTTTTTTCAACTATCGAAGAAACATGGGTGACGTCTAGTAATAATGAATAATCGCTGAAAAGTCAATGCCGTGTCGCTAATTAAAGCGTACAGAGCAGTGCGAATTTTATATGTCTATGATTAAGCTGCCAATAGTGTTTGACTTATGTTATTGTGTAGAAAAAACGAAGAGTCCTATCAAAAGAAAACTTTTGAGTTTTATTCTTCTTAAGTCACGGTAGTCAGTAACATCTTCAAATAAACAAAAATGTAAAATGATAACGTCTCTGTGGAATATTAATATCGTAGGAAAAGTGTAACTTTTGAAAATGAGGGTACATTTTCTCTAACCATGTCTGTGTAAGAAGTACACTTCATTTTTAAATGAAATAACTTCCTGAGTCTCGGCAAAGTCTTTCTTTAATAATATAAGCATAAACTTTGTAGGCGCTATTTTCTACTTACTGAAAAAAATGAAAGGTGGCCGATTAGAACTTGGTCTCAGTATAGGTGCATGACTTCACTTGTAGAAACGTAAACGATCTGCTTGATTTCAGATCGCATGTTTAGAACAGAACAGAACAGAACAGAACAGTATCTTTATTAATCTCAGGCCACATACATGACATAGAGATACAATGTGAACAGCAAAATGTAATTTACAAAGGACTTGGTATTTTTTCTCTTCTAAATACAAAGCTGTTATACAGATATGGTACGTTGGGTTGCTCTCATTCATTAGTCAGCGTAGTGTTAATCGTTGAGAGGGGGGGGGGGGGGGTCAACCACCATATTCTCAATGTTATTCTCTCAGCAATGTTTCAAGTTCATGTATTACAAGGAAATTTGTTGTGGGATTTGTTTTCTGCCAGAAGACCGGGGACAGCAGTGGCTCAAATTCATGTCTGAAAATGAACCTCTGCCAGCCCCGCAGCGTGATTCTGCTCGAGATAACACCGGTGAAACAATCTTGACATCCGCACGCGATCCCACACCCGCTCGCCTAGCCTGCACCAGGACCCAGGCGCAAGCCAGACAAACAGGCGAACGATCGTGCGCAAACATCGGCCAGCTTGATTGTTGTGCCTATCTTATATCCGTATACCTTTTTCTCGATGCACAGCTCGGATAATTATGTCACCTTCTGCACGAGTAAAACATGAGAATATTTACAATGTGGGTCATTTGATATCCGGGTTCAGTAGTGTCAAGGCTGTTCGTTTATTATTGTTATTTTGGATTACGATCTGTTGTGTGAGTATCTTAATAACATTTTATGTCACATGTTAGCTGGGTGCTGAAAGAACCGTCTCCAATGAGACGGTTCTTTTGAGCACCCAAAACCTATGTTTCAGTAGGAAAATTCTGTTTTATACTGAATAGTCACTGGTCTAGATAAACAAGCCATCAGCATGTATGAATGAGATCTTAACCAAACGGGTAGGTTTAAACATGTGTATTGAGTGTTGAACTGAACAGTCTCGTCGAGATGGTTCAATTGAACACCCAGAACCAATGTTTCTATGAAGAAGTCGCTGCATATCTTGAAAATTTAGCTATTTAACACGGGCCCAGCCTTTTATTCAAACATGTGTAGTGAGTGTTGGAGGGAGGAGCAGTATCGTCGAGACGGTACTTTTGAGTCTCCAAAAACACATGTTTTTGTTGATAAATTAGGTTGTTTTCGCAAACCTCACAATCATCTCAGGTCAGGTGCATAAATTGAGACGTTATTCCATCTCATAGCTTAAAAGTATGAAGTATGTGCTGAGTGCTGAGAAAGAACAGTCTCGCTGAGACGGTTCTTTTGAGCACCCAGAACATACGTTTCTGTTGATAAGTTAGGAAAATATTTTTGCAATTTGATCAATCAACTCAGACGCCAATGCATCAATTGAGACGCTATTCCATCTAGCAACTTACACATATGTGTTTAGTGTTGGAAAGGGCCGTCTCATCGAGACAGTTCTTTTGAGCACCAGGGCATATGTTTCTGCTGATAAATTAGAAAAGTACTTTAATCAACACAGGCAGCTCATAAACATAGGCGCAGATAAGGAAATTTTATGAGCGTAAAACTGTAATTATGTGTTTTGAATGCTGAAAAGAACCGTCTCATTTAGACGGTTCTTTTGAGTACCCAAAACATATGTTTGATTGAAAATTGGAGAAAATAGTTTTCAAATACGCACTCTTATCTGGAGGCCTGATAAATTGAGGACGTATCTAGTTACTTAGGCATGTGCATTGAGTGTTCAAAAGAGCAGTCTGAGACTGTTTTTTTGAACACCCATCAGAACATATGGCTTTTATGATAAAACAGAAACTTATTTTTACAAAATGAACAGTCAACATAGGCCCAGATTAACAAACGCTTTTGCATATATTGAGAACTTATCACATCATCTAGTACTTTAAACATATATGTATTGAGTTTTGAGGAGAGCTGTCTCGTCTAGACGGTTCTCATAAACACCCAAAACACGTGCTTTGTTGATAAATTAGAAACTTGTTTTGCAAGCTTGGCAATCAACACCTATCGCAACACTGTCGTTCATGTTCATGCACGACTAAGCAATGAACGTAATCTTTTAGGCCAATTAGGTTGATATACTTTTTATATGACAAGAGTTGGGGGTGGGGAATTATCTTCTATCGTTAGAGAAATGACGTAGGAGGATCCCAATGAACTGACAGAGCTTAGTCAGCTGATTCTCATTAGTTGTGGACATTATTTCTCTAAATTTCAGAACATTGGTTCTAGTGTAATAGTACTGCTTAATATACTTTTTTCTGGGCTCTGAGAAATAAGAGCAGACAAGAAGCAGATGAAATTCATCACATATGTCATTTGCAGTGCAGAGTTCACATTTTCTTTCGGCCAAGTCAACGCCTTGCCACCTTCCCGTTTCGACTGGGAAGAAGTGATTTGTTGTTCGAAATTTAACAAGCGGTATATAGAATTTGCGTGGTAATATTAAGAAGTATTGCTCAAGTTCGATAGATTGTTTGAATAACTTGTAATTTAGACCCTTTGACGATTCCTGTAAACATGCATGCCATTTTTGTAGATTTTGGTCGATCAAGACTTGTTTTATTAGTCTACCTACATTTCTGGATTGTATATAGTCCTGGTTTAACCATAGATCGAATCTGCCAGTTTCCGTGAGAATGTTTCGAATGCTATCGTGGTTTATCTCGTTTATTTGCTTGAAATGCTCGTAGAATTCATTAAGGTGGGGTTGTTTATTAGAGGTTTTGTTTTTAAGACTGTTTAAGAACTTCCAGTACTCTTTTGGGCGATTGGCATGCATTTTTCGCAGTTTAGCTTCATTAGCTTTATTGTACTTGGTTATGTACTTATTTAATGTGTTTTTGTATATTTTTGAGGCACGTTGTAATGCAATTTTATTGTGTATGGTACGACATTTGTTGTAGTTCTTCTTTGCTTGGTTATAGACTTTGCGTGCATGTTTGCAGTGTGGTCCGAACCATGGTTTGTTACGACTATAAGTTCTGATATATGCAATGGGGTTCTGGGGAAAACTTGCATCTGCAGACGAGAGAAATGCTTCAGATAACTTGTTAACGGCAGCATCGAGAGAATGTTGCGACGGCGAACCCTTAAACACGTGAAGCAAACGGGTGACTTCTTCGATGCCTGCTTGATTTATATTTTCAACAAAGGTTCTACTTTCCGCCTGTTTCCAGGTAGCTCTACGCCTGGGTTTATTTGCTTTCAAATTTGTTTGATTGGAGCAGAATGGTATATCCACGTTGAGTGTGATGAGGGAGTGACCATCAGAGTGCAAAATATCAGTTTCTATAACCTCAAAGTCGGTTAAGAGGGTCAAGCCTTGGACGGAGGAAATTGCATAGTCTATGACTGAGGTATTTCGGAATGTCATGCGACCTATACCTTTGTCTCGGCCAAATCTGCCATTTAAAATGGTCAAATTATTGTTTTTACATATTTCTACCAATCTGTAACCATTATTATTTGTATGTTTGTCCATTGAAGTGCGATGAAGTTGTATTCCCATAGTTTCGAGTGTGGATTTTTGATTATAGAATAACATTGTTTCATCGTCAGAGTCAAAATGCCTTGCCAAAAATTCGTCAACAGACGTGTAGTCACACATTTCTGCCGTCCGTGCGTTAATATCCCCGCATATATAAACGAAATCATAACTGCTACATACTGACGTTATCTCGGTTTCGAAGTTTGCGAGCTCGTCTTCATTCAGAAATCTTGATTGGGTCGGTGGGACATATGCTACTCCAAACATAATATCTTGGTTGAGCTTTGAATATATTAGATTTAAAGTCATCATGTTGGGTACTTCTTATTTCAATTACTTTTTATGTACGCGGTCCGATTATATTTCAATTGTTCTTTTGAAAAACGAAAACTTAATTAAAGCTACTCTAAAATACTCCAGCTGGTATGTTTTTAGAACTCGCGCGTACCTTTTTCATCTTCAATTTTAGCAAAATATGTCCGCGATGAAAGCTGTAAAGGAGACTTTCCGCCCACTTCTCCAAAATGTCTGGAGCTTGTGGCGCAAACAGATTTTCGTGCACATAGATGAAGATTTTGCAGAAATTGAATTCGTCCAAAAGTTTAAAGTCTTTTTTCTACTCTTTACACTATTTTACCTCATAATTTAATTAAAGATAAACTTATTGATCTTATTGAAATAACCTTCAATAGAGAAGGCTCTCCTTACCTTGCATGTAACGATAGAAAAACGCATTTTTTATTTAAGAGAAACCTAAAAAATATCATGCGTGGTCTTGTCAAAATCTATGTGATGCGCTGAACTTTTTGTTGGACAACATTTTCATTCGATTTGGCACTTAGTTGTACAAACAAGTAGATGGGATTCCTATGGGCACTTATTGTGTAGATTTATTCCTGTTTTGTTATGAAAGGAACTTTATGAAGTCTCTTTCTGATAATGAGCAGGCTGATATTATTGATGCTTTTACCACTACATCCAGATATTTGGACGATATTTTAAACATCAATAATATTTATTTTGACACTATGGTAAGTCAAATATACCCTTCAGAGCTCCAGCTTAATAAAGCTAATACCTCTAATACCGAAACCGCGTTTTAGACTTGCATTTGTCAATGTCTAATGATGTTGTTTGTCCCAAAATTTATGATAAACGTGACGATTTTGATTTTGAAATTGTCAATTTCCCATTTTTAGATGGTGATGATCCTCGCTCTACATCCTATGGAGCCTATCTCTCTCAACTCATTCGTTTTGCTAGAGCATCTAGCCATGTTGCTGACTTCAACACTCGCAATAAATTGTTAACTCAAAAACTTCTTAAACAAGGCTATCAGTTTCACAAACTTCGTAAAACCTTTTCTAAATTTTATAGACGATACTATGAATTGATATCTAAATTCCAAATTGGACTTAAATCTCTCTTGCGCCAAGGACCTTCGGAACCTGAATTCTGTGGTGACTTGGTGTATAAATTGAGGAAGATTGTTGGCTCTAATACTTTTTCAGCGCAGTTCATTAAAATAATTTCCCATAATAAAAATAATTGGCTTTAACATTAATGTATTGCAGCATACTGCATGCTTGGTGGTCAACCCAATCACGGTTGGCAACTTTGTGTTCCTCTTTAATTGCACACATGTGGGTCGAACTTCAGACTCTATGACGGATCCGACTTAAAAACTTAAATGACTGTCACACCTTACCGGAAAGCGCTAACAGACGCGTAACGGACAGTTCAATTCTCTGTCAGCTCGAGTCCGTTCACACGCGTTTCTTGTCAGTTTCTCATGCGGTGAATGCGTTCGGTGTCAGGTAATATCCGTTTTGTCCGGTCTTAGCCGTTGGTAAGTTTTGAACCTCTTTAAAACTTCGAACGGACGCCACCGGATTAAGATGTTCGGTGGATGAAAGTTTCTTGTGCGTTAGTATGCGGTTTGTCCGGTTCTCGTGCATCAGGCATCCTGTAGGTATCCGTCGATGTCCGTTCGACCTGAGATGTGGTACGGTCAACCTCGGGACATGTTACGGTTAAAACGGGCGGGTACCGCATGTTAAACGGACAAGAAACGCATATATCGGATGCGAAACGGTGGTTCATGAGATCAAAACAATGAAGTTTATCTTTCTATGGAACAAGATTCGACTCCATCCCCTACCCCACCCCCACCACCACCCAATATCACATACTCATTTCGTTTCTTTACTTCACATGAGAGTATGTTTCAGAATAAAGGAGATTCATAACAGAAACACAAGACCGTGGTCTGTCGTGTGAGAGTCGGCCTTGGATGAGAGGAGGAGGAATGGAGATCTTATACAGTCCTCTTACGCCCCCAGGGTTTGGGGGACTCTCAATCTTTCTTGCTACGTAGATTTGGATCAAGCATCTACTGTTAAGCCCAAAAATATCAGAAGTATCTGGCATAACCCAAAAATAATTGAAAGTTAGCAGCCCCCAAAAATATTCCAATGCTGTACCTTGACCTTAAGAAAAAGCCCGATAATGTTTAGAAATAACTCCTAAAAATAGTCACGTTTTGCGACCCCCCCCCCCCCAAATATCCACAGTTTTATCACCCCCACCTTCCCCCCACCAAAAACATCTGCTTTCTGAAAACTCCCAAAAGTATAAAAATTCAAAATTTGAACCCTAAAAATGGTCCTAGCCTACGTATATATGAAAGTATCAGAGTACCCTCCTTGAAACCCCCAGGGCTTACGCCCTCTTCCCATGCCCTTTGCAGCGTTTTGTTGACTTTCCTTTGGGTGGCAAAATGAAGTGATGAACCAAATTTTTGACTCAACTGACGAAAGATGTACAATCCGTCACCTGACTAATCAAGTGCGTTCTGTGACCGTTCAACGAACGTTTTTACTGTTGCATATACGGTACATATTCGTTTTGTCCGTTCCATATACGGTACATATTCGTTTTGTCCAGTATACATCCGTTACCCATACGGCAGAGTCCGTTAATTGACCCACCTCTGTCCGTTAGTTGTCCGTTACATATGCGTTACTCATGCGTTTTATGCGCTCCTTTCACGTTCCGCGAAGACCCTCATCGCCACCGAGACGAATTTCATCACCGGATGAACACCGGATAAACATTTTTTTGCATTTTTCTGTCCGTTCGGCGTCCGTTACCCTTATCCGTTAATATGTGTCGGTACCATTATCTATTGATGAGATGGTAGGGGCCTGATGCGTTGGCTGTTGTCAGGCCCACCAGGGTTTACCTGTTGGATTTCTTTTGCTCTGGTATTCAGTTTTATTTACTGTTGAGTCCTTATCTTTGCTTTATCTCCTTTTTATATCTTGAATTTTATGTTCTAGGAGATGATGCATTGATAAGTTAGGGGTGTGTTATTTCTGTCTAGCTTTGTTATGCTTTCATGCATGTCTGTTTATTGATGCCTTGTGGTCACCTGCTGGGAAAGGGCTGAACATTGGCTCCCGTTTGTGATGTCTAATTGTGATGTTTTCACTTTCCCATTGGTATCTTGGGTCAGGTGTGGTGCTTGATTGTATCGATTCCTGATCTTTGCCCTCTTTCTTACTTTAAGGGGATATATCTATCAAACGCTCTTACTTGCATGAAATTATTCCTGTATCAACAAAAATTGTTGTTGTTTTTCAAAAAGACGGATACCTATAGCCACATTGTTGTATGAGCAATTTATACATATCACATATATCACTTTACCCCCCAACAAACAGCTTTTGAGCAATCGGCAGCATGCGTATCAGTCTTTTTAGAGTTACTTCCTGGTTTGATACCGCTTGCAATATTGTGACACGCTGGGTTTAACTTTAGAGAAAACCATTTGCATGAATATGAACTACAAATATCTGACTGCAATATTTAAAAGTATTTTGACTTTTACACTTTGGCTATTGTCCAAATAAACTAATAATAAGAAAGCTTTAAAATTTTAGCCTCACAGAATGGGGTGTAGGCAGGTTTTAATATTCAAATGCAAAAATTAGACATGAATTTCTCTTATTCTTTTTTTATCACGCATACGTTATGTACGTGTTCTTGGGCCAGTCTCCACTTAGAATTGCCTACATGAGATTATTCTCATGAGTACACACCATACTCATAATCAACACTTACTTAAAGTATTCATTTTTATATCATACTGATATTCATCACTAACTTCCAAGTAATCATTTTTTATACTCTAACTTTTTCTGTAAACGACAATTTGCATATATATTTTTCTCTCGAAAACTCCTTAATGGGTGTCCGAAATCTTATCTCGCGGCAATGCCGCTTGTTCAGCTAGCATATACCCTCTCGGGCTACCATCTGCCCGCCGGCGAAATGCCATTCCAGTGGCGTTTCGCTGGTGGACAGATGGTGGTCCTTTTTTATATTTTTATGCTAGTTTGATGGATGGTAAAGTGGTACCATCTCTTGATAGTTTTCAGTAGCTAATAGATCGTTTTGCGAAATGTATGACTACCCTTAAAACTTACCTTGGATTTGAGAAGAGTTTAAACCAAAATTTACATCCCGGATATGGTTTCGATTCAGCAGTTACTTTAAATAATCAACTGACATAAATTCTCACATGACTTAAGTTGTGATAACGATGTCCCACAGTACAGATTTTAAAGATTACCCGGTAGTACATAGGGATATAAATTTTATTAAAATTGAGCCAGTGCATGATCTTTCCAACAATGTGGTATGTGCGACCAGCAAAGCCTCAGATCAGCTTGCCCATACGCGCAGTCTGATCAGAGTCTTTGCTAGTCGCTTGAGTATTCTATGATTGTTAAGCTACTGACTGAACACCATTTGGAGTTTCTAAGCTTAAAAGTAGGCTGCAGAGGCTCGTCCGAGGCTACACTTGTCAAAAAGTCAAATTGTTGAAAATCTCATGCCGCGGCTCAAATTATCTCGACTTTTCTTAAACTTTGCCGGGGTTGAAGTACTGGTGTGTTTTGCTTTTTACCATCACATGGGAAGACATACATAGTCTGACTAATATGTCGGGCAAATGCTTGGAAAATGAAAGGCCATTCGTACATCCAGACATTGTCACTGTGTCTCAGCTCGTGTTTCGTTGACGAGCCTTGTTAGTTTTTAATGTACATGTTCTCATTTTATTTGTTTGTATGATCTGGGCCTCGACGCGAGAGAAACTAACTTCAGGGATTGTGACTGAGTAAAACTTAAGCCAGCCTCCCCATCTACAGAGACTAGCTATATAGAATTTTGAAAATTAACATGGGTAATGTTTGTCTACTATACTTTCTTAATGGTGAATCACAAGGCGCTGATCATACTGCGCGGATGCACAGGCTAGTCTGTGAGTTTATTGTTCGTACGCAGGCCAATATATCGGCGAGGCCAATATATACTTAAGAATTAAAAATACGCAACAACTATTCAAATTCATTGCAAGCATATAGTCCGGTAGAAAACGAGAATGACCTGGAACTTGATTTTAAAGTTTTTTTCTTCACGGATTCTTGTTGTTCAGACATTGTACATGATGAATCCAACTGATGCCACTCTGGCATCATTGAGCGTTTTGAAAAATTAAAGATGGCGTCCAAGATGGCCGTCAGTTATGCTCCTAACACATATCTGACCAACAGGTTCGATAAAAAGTGCTCTAATTTTGACTTTTTATGGATGTTTAGAGGCTAAATGATACAGACAATTAAAATGGAACATTGATTTGATTCAGAAGGTTGAACTATTAAAGATGGCGCCCAAGATGGCCGTCATTTAGTCCCCTAAGACCTATTTGACCAAAAAACGCAATAAAAAGCATTTTAATGATGACTTTATATGCCTTTTTAGAGTCTAAATGATACAAATGATTAAAATGGAACATTGTTTGATTCAGAAGGTTGAACTATTTACGATGGTGTCCAAGATGGCCGCCCTTTTAAAGCAAAATTCCCACTTGAAATCAGAATCACAGTTAATAACCTTTTTTCTTATAGTTTTCAACAGTAGTTGCATTTGGCGAATTTGACTGGCATGATGTTGTTGTTTTTAAGCGTTGTAAAATATCCAAGATGTATTTCAAGATTGCAGAAATAGCAGGATGTATATTGTGGAATCACATGGGTTTTTATTACACACTGCACTGAAAAAAATAACGGACTTATTTTTTCATAATGGTAATGTTTTTTATGTGTCTTTGATCTGGTAATCGTATCTATCAATCCATGCACTACTTTCAAGACTACTTTTGGCTGGATCTGATAATACGAACTTTAATATATTATTCTCATAAAAGTTCCTACTTTGGGCAAACATTCTGTCAAGAAATAATGAATTGATAAATGCCAGGGTATGCTGAACGAACGATATCCCCGAAAACTCTGTGACAGCGTGCTTGCTCAAAGTACACACCTTTTTTTAATCAATATGCGAGAAAAATTAGCTTGAAAGTAGTTTATGGATGGATTGCTAAAAAATAAAATTGCCAAAAAAAAGAGGGAAAATACTATTTACTTATGGCGGTAGTGTATCAACAAACAAACGAGTAAGATATATATCTGCATGCTGCAGATGTAAATTACCATCATGACTGCTGGTTGGGTGTAACCATTAAAGACATCCCTGCTGCTAAGGAGAAACTGTAAAATACAGGCCTGTTGGTCAGGTGCAGTTGTAACAACCATTACTACTATACTAGTCTGGTGCAAGTGCAACAGACAGCACAGATGGTTGAATATTTCTATAACAAATATGAATACAAGTAATGGTCTGGTGCAAGTTTTTCAGACATGCATGCGTGTAGGTGCAAGTTTAACAGACATGACTGCTGGTTAGGTGCAACTGTTAACGACATGACAAATGGTCGGATGCAAATGTTACAGACATGGCTGATGGCTGGGTGCAAATATAACATTCATGGATGCTGATAAGATGAAACTGTAAGAGACATGCATGCTGATTGTATGCAACATATAAAGACATGACTGCTGGTCAGGTGCTACTGTAACAAACATGCCTGATGATCTGGTGCAATTGTGCTAAACAGTCCATTGGTCGGGCACAAGCATATAAGACATAGCTGCGGGTCTGAGGCAAGTGTCACAGACATACCTGCTAGCACAGTCCCACAACTACAAATGTGTTTGCAAATCTTACAGAAATGCATGCTTGTATTTGATGTGCCAAATGGCTGGGTGCAACTGTCACAACCATGCCTGCTGTTTCAGAGCAAAGTTTAAAGACATGGGTACTGCAACAGGCCTGATACTCTCGTGAAGCTGTTACATATATAACTGCTGGCCTGGAGTCTTGGTTTCAGGCATGTGTGCTTAATCAAACATGGAAATGGTAAAGATGTCTACTGACCCTTTGACAATAATGGCTGGGTTACTGGTCTGGTACAAGTATAACAGACATGCACACTTATCCAACGCATGAGTAACCAGCATTCCTGTTAGTTGGGTGCAATTGTAACATACATTATTGCTGATGTGATGTAACAAACACACATGCCTGCAGATCCTGCGTCTCGGCAACAGGCATACAAGTGTGCTGTTTCAGTACCACATAATTTGCATGCGTGCTGGTAAGAATGTCTGATGTGATGGCCTGGTGGCAATACATGGATGCCGTTTGATGAAATTTCAACAAATATGCCTGAGAACTTGGTACCATTCAATCAGACATGTCTCCTTTGAAAATCAAAGAGAAAAGCTACTCGATCGATGCCCCTCCATCGGACATGCCAACTTAGACTGTGAAACTTTAGTAGGCAAGACTATTGCTACGTTGTCAATGCAAGATACATGCCTGCTGGTCCAATGAGACTCCATTGCTATGTCGCTGCAGCTGCAACAAATATGTATTCTGGCCTAGTTTAACTTCCACAAACACCACTGCTGTTCAAAAATGCCTACTGGTTGAGTGATGTGCAAGATGGGTGCTTGCTGGACCGTTGCCACTCAATCAATATGCCTGCCTATCTTTTACCACTCAATCAGTATGCCTGCCGATCTTTTACCACTCATTCCTGCATGCTTGCTGGTGTTGTGTATCTCTATTTGCCATACCTGCGTGTATGGTGTCTCACTATCAGCCGTGCCTGCTGGTGTGGAGCCTCACTATAGGCCACTCCTTCTGGTGTGGTCCCTCATTTTCAACCATTCCTCTTGGTGTGGTGCCTCACTATAGGCCATGTCTGCTTGTCAGTTGCCACTGCAACCGACATTTTTACTAGTTGAGTGCAGAAAGAAGGATGGCTACAAATTTGGTGCTACTTGTACAGAGGTGTCATCACATCAGACATGTTTGCTGAACTGGGCCCAAAATTACAATGCTTCCTTAAAGTTAAAAACGACTTAAGCGAAGTATCGGTATTTCAAAATGTTACATTAAATGTCTAATAAATGGCTAGGATCGATGCAGTACGTATGGTCAAAGACACCATTGTGATCTACAGAAAAAAAACGAAATTATTTTGATTTTAATAAGTTCGAAACGTTTTTTAATCAATACTTAACTTAAGTCTTCCTTAACTTTAAGGAAGCATTGTAATTTTGGGCCCTGGTGCCAATCTCAGATATGCCTGCATTTACAGAGCAACTCTATTATACACGCATACCAGGTTTGTTTATTCAGATATGTGTGTTTGTAAAGGCATCTGGTCTGTTACAAATCCATCATTATATATGCCTACATGTAGGGTACGCTCCCACGAGTTTGAAAAATTTGTTGGCTACGATCTTGGACACCGTCTTGAATATGTCAAAAGCTGAATAATAGCATCACTGGAATCACAAGGATGATGTCTGTAATTCAAGAATCAGTAAAAGAAGCATTTTGCATGCAAATCCCTGGACTTTGTTGGTCTCAGGGAAGATTTTCTTATACTTTTTGTGATAAACTGCCATCTTGGCGGCCATCTTGTCCGCATTCTTATTTATTTGTTACAAGCTAGTATGTTGAGTTAGATTCCAACTTCAAAGAAACAATTTAAGAAAGAAAATGGATTTGAGACATTATTTTCCGTATCACACAATTTTTCTCCTATAATTGTCCTCCATCTTGGACGCCATCTTGGATATATCGAAATGCTCAATGATGCCAGAGTGGCATCACTCGGATTTTAAAAGGACAATGTATGCACTACCAGAATCAACAAAGAAAAAAAGTTTAAAATCAAGTTCCAGGTCCCCCTAAAATTCGCCTGAATACTGCCGGACTAATACGTATGCCTGCTGGTATGCGCGTAACCGCCTGACCCCCGTTGTGAACTGTTGAAACATGGTCAATAAAACCAAAATTTCTACCAACAACCGGTTTGTTGTTTCTAAAACTCTTGGCAAAGATTGCGGATCATGAAAATGATCATCTGGCAACCTTCCTTTAGGATTCGAAAACGGTTAAACGTTATTAACGTCAACATAAATGCGTAAACTTTCTATTTTGCTTGCAAAGGCGATTGCTGCAAGAAGTATGAATTAAGGGTATTCATGAGATTTGTGCTGTATTTTTCAGGGAGAGCATTCACTTTATAATAGAGCCAAAAACCACGTCATTTGTTGATAGTCATGATTGACATTTTGTTCTGGCGTGCTTGATTAAAAAGATGGATCAAAGTCCGTTTGAATTATGGCACTTTACATGATAAATTTTGGAATCAGGTACATACCAAGTTGATTTTGTCTCATGTACCCTTCAGATGAGGTATCAACATTGCGAAACATGTCTGCTTGTAGTATGTAAGTGAAAAGGAATAAAGAGCTCGATTGAGTTGGTAAACATGTAGATATTATTTATTAAAACCATCGGGCTATGATGAAATTTTAAAATAAGACAGGTTTGGTGACTTTTGTATGTATAGTTTTCGAACTAGGTGATAAAATGTATGGAAAACCTAATAGTGCGGTGCAACCTTAAGATCTTCCGAAGTCAAAAAAAGTAAATTATGACGTAAAAAATCGTTATCCTACCTTTTAAATGTTTTCATATTGTTTATGCGTTTTTCCAATGAGGGAATGGTCCAGTGACAAAGGAGCTCTAGCGGTAAGGCGTATATTTTCCCTAGTTGACATGATTACAAAACCTAAATTTTCAAATTGCCCTAATATTTTTAAAATTGGACTGTTTCGGTAGTAAAATATGCATAGAAAGCATCAAAATATGTTTCAAAGCGATCCATCACTTACAAAGCCGTGAAAACTTGCGCCTTCCACTCCCACCCCTCATTTTACGTCTTTAGACTGGGTGCCGTTTAGACGATAGTTTTAGTAAATCCTTTGCAGGTTTTCAAAAAGTAAAAGTGCCCAAATATTAAGGATATAAGTGCCCTTCATTTCCAAAACTTTGTGGTATTCCTTCTGCGCATGCGTACGAAATATGCTTAAAATTGTGACGTTTGTCATTGAAAAGAGGAAACTGTCGTCTTTCAGTTTGTTTTTAGATGCTTCCCCCCCCCCTAGATCCAAGATGCCCTTTGGACAATTAAATGTCGCTATACAAATATATAACATATGTAAATGGCGTTTTGGGTCTAGGGGGGAAAGGGGTTGTATAAGCGAAAGAAGACATTAAATATCTGACAAAAATAGACCACTTTGCAAGATGGTCGTTTTTATTGTACATCAACTGTATAAATAGTTTTACTGTACATAGCATGGTTCCCTGTTTAACGGTCTAGTTCCCATATATGTTACTGAATAACAAGCACAGTTGATGATCAAAATAAATTATCATTCAATAAGAAGTAGGGTTATTACATGCATGAAGGAAATCCCGTTTTAAATATACAAAATGGGGGCAATGGTGCATAGACGGCTCGTCTATATATATTTTTTGAATGTGCCTAGTTTCTCCAGTCGTTATTTTAACAAAATAAAACGAACGTCTCGTTTAGGGAGATTGCTCGCCTTATCGCTAGAAATTCTTTTGGGTTACAGTTACTGTCGTGCTAACCAAAAGTGACAGTGACTTAATATTTTGTCTGCAATAATTAAGTAAAACATTAACGTGTACACTTCACTTGAGCTTATGCGAATCGATAGATCACTTGTGTATTAATCCTATCCTGCGGATAGGATTAATACACAAGTGATCTATCGATTCTAAGTCCCTGATAACTTTGTAAACAAAACATGGCGTCACTGTCACTCTTGGCTGGCAGGACAGTAGCATGTTGAGTGTTTACCACTGGAATGTAATATTCAGTTGTTTTCATTTGCATTATGCTGTGCTTTCTTTGACTAACGTCCATGGCGTTTCGCTAGTAGGCAAATGATGGCGTGATTTTCCAGGGATCCAGACCAACTGCTCCCCCTTCTGGATCCGCGCATGGGGACCAAACTTCAAGTTCCTGTGGTATATCATGCAGTGTCAGCTCGGTATCAGCTCAAGCCAACCCACTGTTGAGGATAATAGTCTTCTTTTGACATCACAGAAGCTAACCATGATTGACGCCGGGGATATCCATTGTAGAAGACTGTTTTACCTCCAGCCAACCAGGCACCCCACCAACCATACGTTCCTGATGAAATTACCACGTGGTCGCACAACGAGAGTACCGCGAGATCCACTCCGGGATCCACAAAAGGACTATACACAATGTTACTTCCATTTATGTGTTCTTTGCACCAATTTGTGTCGTCACTTACTAGGATGAAAGTAATATTAACGTCTAAGATATATCGAAAATATTCCATCGCTCTTCGAAAGTAGTCCGGTCCTGCCACAGAATTGCCTTTCTTTGCTTCGTAGTCATTTGTTTTATCTCCGCGACGAACATGAATTCCAACAAAAACAGTTCCATTTCCAGTCATGGTTTGTAGAAACCCTTTTGCAGTGTCAAGGAAGGACTCACGAAATTTCATGCTTTCTTTCACATATTTCTCAGCACCTGCAAAATACTTCCAGGACTGAAAATATCCTGAGAGACTGATATTCCTTCGTGTCAAACTTTCCACTCTCTTGTCATAGATGCAGCATCCGGTTTCTGAAAATGTTATCAATTTGTTGACGTCTTTCTCTCGAACTGATGCCACTTCAAAATATTCCAGTATAGGATCACTTTGCCTCAGGTAATGTGTGAAGCCATATCTATAGGATATACCCAGAAGGGCTGCATATACAAACATCTGATTACCAAGACGGCCACGCCCTGGAGTAGCTGTGATGAAGACTGGTTCCCTGCCGAGCATTGCAGTTGGTTCCCTTCGTTTGGAAGCTATATAACGCAGAAATTATATTCAGATATCTGAGATAAGCCTAACAATCCATAATTTTGATATCATTTTATAACACCGCAAAAACATTCCTGAAAAAGTTCACCCAAAGGCAGGCCCCATATATCGTACTGCCAGTTTTATAGGATAACATCACAAATATGGTTTGTTAGGCTTATGTCTGTTTTAAAAAAAAAAAAAATAGAAAAAAAAAACATTATTTAAGAGAGCTACATCTTTTTGCTGCATAGGCTCGGCTCCAGCATCTACTGATTACCTAAAATGAATATCAGGCATACCCCATTAATACTTGAAATTAAGTATCCTCATATCCCCATAACATATCAGCACTCTTTACGAAACCCGTTGAAAATGAAAAATATGGATTGGTGCAATACTTTTCACGGGAATAATCATTAATTTTACCAAATTCTGTTTTCCATAAACGGGTGAGATTGGCGAGCAGCGAAGACTCAGACGAGCCTGTGTAAATGCACAGACTTACCAGAGCATTTGCTGCGCGCTCGCACAAAGTATAAATGTAGAAGACTCAGGCCATTTAGTCTGGATACATCAGCATGGACGTGATACGTCAGCATGAACGTGATACGTCAGCGTGGCGTGATACGTCAGTATGGATGCTTAATGGATTTACGCATATGCGATTAATGGCGTTTCGCTGGCGGACCGATGGTGGCCCGCCTTTTTAATGTGCCTGGGTGGGTATATGATGAAGTCACCCTTGTTATCTAACCGTGTGTATCCGCAGTTTTGCTTTTTATGATTCCTCTCCTGTAATTTTGATTAGCTGTTCCAATGTTCATGTACACAGTTAAACATGTCAAAATAATAAAGCTGGATAGAACCGCACAACAAGACGACCATGTTCTCCAAAACCGCAACATGAAGCAATTAGAAGAGTACACAGTTTTTTGTTTGTATGTTTTTTGTTTGTTTTTGTTTTTTGTAATTACATGTATTCCTTTTATAATTTTACTCGAGAGTAATGAATTAAGAACATATCTCATTGCACTAAGTGCTAAAGCTATGTTTTGCTTTATTGGATTCAAATGAACATTTTGTAACAAGATACGACCTATAGTCGGTATTATAACGCGCGACCCTAAGACAGCCTATAATCGATCGAGGTTAATGACAAATGCATGTGTATATATACTGAGGGACTTTAAAAACGCACCATTATACATTCTCTGTCTCTTCCAAATGATTAATTTGAGGATGTTTTCTTTATCATTTTTTATCCACTTGTAAAATGGACCATAATTTGCCATTATTTCGATTTGCTCATGCTTATCAATCTGACGTAATATCGACGTTAGTGTTTTTCAACAATTGTCGTCTGACAAATGTGAATTTGATTCAATTTGAAAACAAACACTTTTAGGTGGTAGCCAGATGTCTTAACAAGTGGAAAAACACAAAATGTTTCAGAAATAATCGTTTTATTACACTCCCACTCGCAGCGTTTCTTTGCTAACGTCAGTCTTAAATCTTCAAACATCAATAACAGACGGATGACGTCCGCGCATGTCGCGAGACTTTTGTCTTTTATGCAACTGATTGAGGAGTATCTGTTGGCAACAAAAACAATTTGATTATTCGTGATCCTAAGGATATAAACGGCTAATTCTGTCAAAAATCAATGACGTCATGTAGACGTAATGAACGTTGCCAGAGGCCTAAAACTTCATGAATTGATTTGTCTTTCTTTTTGCTTTCAAGAACAAACATCGGTTCGAAAACTTTTTTTCGTTCATAATGGAAGGTATGGGGACTTTGTGACTTTTTGAATTTGAGTTGTCTCAGAATTATTGCGACGTCACGGCAATCATAAGCCACAGTGTTTCGATTTTCTTATTGAATGCAAGCTATATGATGGAACATGTCAATTTCATTTTTCACATAATGAAAATATCAATTTTTCGACAAAAAATAGCATTTAAGCAGGTGGTGCGTTTTTAAAGTCCTTCAGTATATGTAAATATGTTGTTTTGTTGTTGTTGTTGTTTTGTTTTTGTTTTTGTTTTTTGGTGGGGGCACATGGTAGACTAGCGTTGATCGCTAAATGTGCTGTCCTCTTTAAATAAAGTCAAAATAAATAAACTGAAATGATGTTCCGTCTTTAACGTGCTCTTCCCCCAGTTTTGTGTTGATTAATAATAGGCCCTATGTTAACTGAAAGTTCACTGAAATGTCCATCATTATTATTATTATTATTATTATTATTATTATTATTATTATTATTATTATTATTATAATTATTATTATTATCAAATGAGTATATAGAAACATTGTACTGTGAAAAATCAGTATATGTTAACACCAAAAGAGCTGCCACCCCTTTTAGTGTACTCTTACGCTTCCTATTAAAACAACTTGAGGTCAACATTTCTCCATTGAAAACAGCTAAAACATTTCAACCTGTTATTGCTATAGTTATTTTCAGAATCAAAACAATTGGACAGAGATAAGCAGGGGAAAGTCTACACCAAAATCAGCGACAGTTCAGTTTCCACCAAATTTGGTGTATATTTACACTTATGTTTTACAGGGTGGAACACTCAACTAATCGACAGTTGATTTTACAATTCGAGGTAATTTTCGATGTTTATGACAATTTTTTTTTTGGTTTTCATTACAGACATTTGGTCCACCCCATGAGATTTTTGGTACTTATCGAATATGCGCATAAGCCCCCTTTAACCCTTCCCTTCATGAATATTCATGCTAAGCTCCGCCCAACATGAATAATTATATAAATAAACTTTCACGTTTGTACATAGAATAAGGAAATTACTTGTCAGTATCATAAGTGTAAGATCATAGTTTATCATATTTCCATAAGCAAACAGAGTAGACCCTTATCAGGCAGCTCTTACAAGAGATGCCTGATCTGGGTCTGATCCGTTTGCAAAAGTGTTAAAAGGCGTTTCTATGAGGAAAAGGGTTAAACGTCCATTCTGATGTATCCATTGGGGATAGAGCTCTAAATTTTGATCCCGGTCCTTATCTCTATCCATACCTAGTGTATGGGAGCAGTGGCTGAACGGATGCACAGACTCGTCTGAGCCTTCGTTGCTAGGCAATGCGATAAGTACCAAAATCTCGAGCTTTTCCGATTAGTGGCACCGTGTGTTTAAAACGACGTTGTGTTCTGGATATTATGGGTACCAGTATTTGAAAATACACCGTGTTTGGGGTCAATTACAAAAAAATACTTAGATTTTTTTCAACAATACACCAAACAAAATAAAAGAACGCATAGAGTAAAACTATTAAGTTTTCTTAGCATTTAGTAGCGATGGGGCTAATTCATTTACATCAATTAAAAGGCGTGTCAGCGACTGCAGAATTGCTCTTTTCCACACACAAAAAAGCGGGGCCATAAAAAAGTTCAAGACAATTGGCTTCTTACGTGAAGGGGTCAAACTGAAAAGTCATAGAAAAATAATTGCGAACTTAAAATGTTCTCTCAATGGATAAATCTATGCAATGGAAAGCATTTGGCATAACCTATAGGTACCATGACAAACATTCTTTGCTACAAGCCTATTACTATCTGATCTTTGATCACACGCGACCCCCTGGAAAATCACAAGTTGCTCTATGTTTCCTTAGAATTACTGGTACGGACCCCCTTGAGGGAGGTCCGTACAGCCCTCTGTGAAATAAGTTGATGACTAAAATAATATTTTTTATCCTCCCTTGACGGATTTTTCTGGATCCGCGCATGCTTGGCGACTACAATATTATCAACGAATACATACTGGAGATATACCTTATAAAACCAGAAAAACAGAGGATTACTTTAAACGCTTGTAAATGATGAAATTAAATGGGAATGAATATTGGTAAGGAGGGGGCTCTGAGATGGCTTGCTGTTTGTAATTTTAAAGCATACTCGACAGATCTTTTTGATAGACGCATTTAAAACATGTTCAGCGACTGCATTTATGCAATTCGTTCATGTGTGGATAGTACAGATCCTCACTTAAGCAATTAATAACAGATAATGATTTTAGCTTAGTATCATATTTTTATAAATACAAATGTACATAGAAATTAATAATCACTCTCCGTTATTTTGCCAATTCAATTCATTAAAATTACTACCCATCTTCATCAGGTGTTAACTGCCAGAAATGTTTAACTGTGATAAACAAGAAATTCAGGGCTTTACGTGATAACCTTTGTGACCCTGACATTGAGTCTGTGTAGCTGAGTCATGAGTTCTGCACACTGTCTCATTAAGATGAACATTTGACCAAAGTTCAATGCAAATCTTCCAAGGGTAAAGGTGACATGGAGCAGATTAGAAATTCAATGCTTAAACGCTGAGTCATGCACACTGTCTCACCGAGATGAACATTTGACCAAAGCTTAATGAAAATCCTTCCAGTGGAGAAGGAGACACGGAGAGGACAAGAACTCCAAAGCCAATTGACATGACATGAACTTAACCTGTAACATTGAGTCTGTGTAGCTGAGTTATAGGTTCTGCACACCGTCTCACTAATATGAACATTTGACAGAAGTTTAATGAAAATCCTCCCTATACTAGCGTAAAAGAGATATGGAGCGAACACGAAATACAAGGCTAAATATCATGGCCTTCGAGTCTGCGTAGCCTAGTAATGGGTTCTGCACCCTGCCTCACTGAGTTGGCTGTCAGATCAGATGTGATTCTGAATCTCTGAACTTGCTCCACTTTTTTCAAATTATATCTCCTTCCGAATCATACATAGGATTGAAATGAAACTTGGAGGGCGACATGAAGATTCAGAAATGCAGACAGGGGGTACGGACTCCCCCCCCCCCTGGATAATTGCAAAAATAAAGGGTTCCTTAGCAATACTGGTCCAGATCCCCTTAAAATCTCAGCTACCAATCCAGCATTCAATGTTGGGCCATCATCGGCCTGTCAGCGAAACGCCATTTAAATGGCGTTTCGCTGGCGGGCCGTTGATGACCCGCTAATCGTGGTATTTGGATCCTTCCTCCCCTCATCAAAGTAAAAAAGGAAAGAAAAAAACGTTGTCAAAGTTGAACCCCCTCTGACAAAACTTTCTGGATCAGCGCATGCAACATCTCCGCCAGAACCATATGTCGGATCGTAGAGAAACATAGTTGTTACGGTAGAATTTCAAGATGGCTGACATGATGCCACCTTGGAAAAGGCAACAATGGTTTCAGCAACAGTGAATCTCTGCCAGGGCGACCACCTTTGATATCAAAATGAAAGATTTCGACAATTCTGAATCTCCATGTTGCCACGATCTCCCGCCAAGTTTCGAGTCAATGCAACACTTAGTTCAGATGTTTGAAGAATTTCAAGATGGCTGCGATCTTGGATATCAGAACAGAAGTATTTCTGAATCTCCATGTTGCCCTGATGCCAGTTTTGTTTTAGCTATTTTCTAGGCCACTCAGCGACCATCTCTACCAAACGGTTTTGAATTCAGAGTAGCGGTTTCAGAGATTATTTTTTTCAAAGTTTTGACAACGGTAATATAAGCCCTGGTGGCAATGATTTTGCCGTATCAAATTCATGTTTGCTATTTTTGTAGAGGGGCACATGTGAGTTAAAATATGAGTGCACATTGAATTGTGCACGAAATATGACATCCATGGAGATTCTTTGAGAAAATATTTACCTACATCAGTCTTTGAGCTTTTTTGTTGTTTGTTTGTTTTTCTTCTTGGTAGCAGAGGGTGTATGATGGCGCCAAATAAAGTACCTGATCATAATGCACAATCACTGGCTTACAATGCCGATCATTGAAACCACTATGCTACGGGTAAGGGAATTTGAGCTTTCATTTTGTTCTGTCCATCGATAGTCTACTAGATTTTTTGCTTTGCTTGTTTGGTTCTATTCTTCACATCCAAGTCAACTATTTTTCAGTAGGTCGGGACGGGTCTTCCTGGGTTGAAACCACCTAGATCTGATTTTAGACATTGTTCAGAGTTAACCCTTTTAAGACTAATGGCGTCTTCCATAAAGTTTAATACATTTAAGTCTGGTGGTCCATTGTATATATTGAGGGGCTATAGGTTAACTTTTAAAACAAGAGGGTCAAGATAACCCTGTAATCATTCACGAGATTTCACTGACACAGTGTTAAAAAGTCCAATGTGTTGTAGACTTTTTAGCAATGATTAAAATTATTGTAGAAAAGCATATAAAATGCATAATGGGGTGCAATATATGGAAAACTGTAAGATCTGTGATAAGCCTAGACCCCTGGTGGTCATGTTTTTGACAGATCAAATATGAGCAGCGACATTAGATTTCCAACAATGTGGTATGTGCGACCAGCAAAGCCTCAGATCAGCCTGCGCATACGCGCAGTCTGATCAGAGACTTTGCTAGCAGCTTGAATATTCTATGAATTTTAAGCTACTGACAGAACATGATTTGGAGTTTCTAAGCTTAAAAGGAGGCTCCACAGGCTCGTCTGAGTCTACACTTGTCAAAATGCCACATTGTTGGAATTCACTTGTCGCGGCTCATATATTCAAGCTATTTCTGTAGAGGAAACTAGTAACTATTTCTACAAAATCATTTTCAATTCTGACAATTGATTTCAGGAGAAGAATTTTAGTTTTCCATGATCACAATAAGAGTCACACCCCTGGCGACCAAGTTTTTGACAGATCAAATTTCTTTTAGCTATTTTTTAGAGGCAATTTCTGTCAAACTGTTTTGGTCTCAGAGAAGATGTCTAAAGTTTCTTTCATATGTACATAAGGCCAGAATTTTTTTATTAGTTGATTTACGAACCCTCCTACTGTAATTTTTCCGGAAAGTAGGAAAAAAATAAAATTTGATTTCTAAAAAAAATTATTTTATCCGCCGACTCTAAATATATATTTTTGGTTGAAAAAATTATATTTTTTTGAGGTTCTGTCTGTGCATTTTTGAGAATGACACTGTTAAAAGTGATTGTCCTGTCCAGATTTTTAGGAAAATGATGAAATATTTAAAGATTACCTTACTAGTTTTACTGTTTTTCTGGAGATATTAAAGAAAAAAACAAAAAAACAGCTCTGAAAAAAAAGCTCTGAAAATGACCAGTTAACTGGTCATTTTAAGAGCTTTTTTATTTATGTTTTTAGTCCCCCCGACCCTAAATCTGAAAAAATTCCCGTAAATCAACTAATAAAAAAATTCTGGCCTAAGGGAAACTGGCCATGCTCCATGGTGGTAGAGGGTATTATGGATAAACATTTTGTGATTTTTTTTAAGTTAGATCAGTGGTTAAGAAGGAAATGTCATTTAAAGATATTTCTAGAACTCTGGCAGCCTTTTTTTCAGCTGAGCGGAACCATTTGTGCAATTTTAGTAGAGGGTATTGAGGAACAATTCTGTGAAATTATTGTGAATTTAAGCCAGTGGTTCAGATGTTTAAAAGATTTCTTATCTGGAGCTCTGGAGACCCTCCTGTTCAGTGGAGCGGAACCATTTGTGCAATTTCAAAGAGGGCATCATGGGGAACATGCATGTGAAGTTATATGACATTTGGACCAGTGGTTCAGGAGATGTTGTTAACGGAAAAAGTTTATGGACGCAAACTGACGGACGAGGGACAAAGACTGATCACAATAGCTCACCTTGAGCCTTCGGCTCAGGTGAGCTAAAAATAAGCACGGTGACATATGCTTTTTATTTCATCAATAGATAACCCATGCATGAAAAACACTTTATGCAAAGTATTGTACAGATTTCAACATGGGAAGTATTTAGTAGCATATGTCCTTAAAAAAGTATTTCTGTCTATGAAGATTAATTTTCTTGGCAAACAATGCAGACCCTGATGTAACGCTGCCATTTCATCTGGGTCTCAAGTTTGCCATAGTACCCATTTAGGGGATTCCAGTCCTCAAAAGGTTACACATTTCTGGGGATTCTAAATTCATAACAACACAAGAAACAGTTTAATTATTTTATTCAATATCAATTTATCATTATGAAACAATCCTATATATGCCCATTTTTAGCCTGGTGTAATAATCCATCCAGTTTTTCCAGCCACAGTTTTACCCTTCCCAGGTGCTACTGGCAACATTTGCCCTGGGACGATAACCTTTGCAAACAGTCTGGACAAAGATCAGGTCCAACAAGATGTTGGGCCTGATCAGGATCAAAACAGTTGAAACTCTAATGGTATTCTTGAAAAGATTTTTATTTTAAAGTTACACCTTCCTTAGTATGAGTAACCTACCTACCTTTGTTGTGGGCCACATCTTACTTATAGAGCAAATGGAGAAATTGCACAGCACCCAGATGATAACCTTGCCTCCGGGGTAGTTTTTCATGCTTTTTTTTTGTCCTCTATTCAACCCTCTTTTGATTTTTTCAAAATCAACTTTTTCGAAAAATTCTTTCAGGAATACCATCAGAGTGCCAAACAGTTTGGATCCAGATCAGGCCCGACATTTTGTCGGGCCTGGTCTGGGTCCAAACTGTTTGCAAAGGTTATCAGCAGATGACACAAGTAGGCAGAGCTAATGAATAGCAGACACTTCAAGGAGACAGAAACCCAAAGTGGATGGAAGTTTCCATCAGCAATAGCAGTTTAAGGATTTTCAGAGATGACAAAAGAGAAGATTAAGACACTAGATAAGCACTACTTAACCCTTTATGCACTAATGGATTCTTCCTTCTGGTTTGATACAATAATCTTGGGACAGGCCATTGTATATATGGATGGCACAGGTTATAATTTACAAATAAAAATTGTATTTCTTTCTCTGAAGATTGTTTTTGTGTTGGCGAACAGTGCAGACGCTGATAAAATGCTGCATTAGTTCATATGGGTCTTCACTGTTTGTCAAAGTACGCACTTAGGAGTCACAAGTATACAAAGGGTTGTTGAGGTCATCTAGGGCATAGGAAATAGAAGTTACAAGTTTATGGACATGGGTGAAAGGTGGAAATTTCCTAATTGCTGAACTTAAAAAAATCACTTATTAAAACCATAGGTACTCATTGCAAATGGAGTCACTGTTTTATATCCTGGTTAGTTTGTATGATTTGGTACTTTATGTCCCGGTCAACAATCTTTCAGTTATATCGGGTCGGGTCTTCCTGGGTTGAACCAGTACTAAGCAAGGATTAATGTGTCTTACTCAAGGACACAATGCAGTGACGCCGGTGAGGCTCATGTTGTGTCCTCAAATAAGACACTTTATCCGCTGCTTAGCACTGGTTCAACCCAGGAAGACGAGAAATCTTCCCGACATGACTGAAAGTTTGCTGACTGGGATGTAAAGCATCAAAACAAACAAAAACCATTGGTATGCTAGTTTACCTTATTAATTTCAGGTTGAAATGGTAAATTGCTCCTAGAAAATTAAACTCGATGAGACTACAGTAAGACCTGTCTTAAGTGGCCACTCAAAAAGAACAGAAAAAAATGGTTTTCAATACCGATCATAGCTTAATGCAGGTCAAAAGTATTGCAGAATGCTCCAAGGGGAGCATTCTGCAATACTTTCAACCTTTATTAAGAAACCATTTTTTCATTAAGACCTTGTTTTGTCTTTTTTTAAGTGGCCGCTTAAGACAGGTTTTACTGTAGCTTCAATAAAGTTCTATATTCAGGATTTTTTAGGCCGACATTCTGTAGAAAGTCTTCCTCAAGTCTTATATTCAGGAACAATACTAAAAATGTTCCCCCATGTATGGTGTTCTTCCCTAAAATTGAAATCTAGATAATCGATTCACTGAAGGATAGTAAATCTCAAATTCAACCTTCTATAGTTATTCTTTCATTTTGACATGAAGGTACCATACAGGATGTCCCCATAAACTTTCTTTAAAGAAAATATGACAATTTCTTGATTTTACACTATTTTGAAATGAAACTTTCATACATATACAACATTGGAATACTATAAAAAGCGGTATAAAGACAACTACGGTATATATACAGTGTAAGATAAGAAATCAATTTTTTTTATTAACAAAGCAATTTTGATGACAATTTTTCTTTCTTCCCTTTTTTCAAACATATTTACAGGTGCAATGGAAACACAATGACAACCCTACACCTCTAAATATGTACAATAGACCGTCCCAAGTTTATTGTAGCATATCGGATGAATACAAAGGGTTGAACTCTACCCCAAGCATTGCAAAAAGAGACTTCTTTATATAGAGGATCTTACATGAGTGCTCATGATCTCTCTTTCGCAACCAGTTTTATAATTGCAATAATACAAGAGCACGAATATTAGATTCTATATATCATGACATTAAGAATACTTTGAAATCTCATTTCTGGCATAAAAATGTTATAATTTTGTCATTAAATGTACACAACGTTGTTATGGACATCATAACGTTTCCCTTAAATCTGTAAACCACTGGTGCTTTATTGATTTGATTGCATGTCGTTATTTCACTCCCAGATGCGACGTCATGTGATAAACATATTTACATCTTTGTGGATCATTATATGGGCCTTGTTGAGAAATACTCTTTTAAGTTTGCAACAAGGTTTAGGTAAGGCTCCATCCAGCCTGCTCAGCTACAGTGACTAGCTGCTAGCAAGAATCAGGATTTGGACCAAGCAAATTTTGCTATACAACCATGCAACTACCAATTTAGCAATATACTCCAATAAAACATCTGAAGAAAGCTGCCCAAAGCATAAAATAGACAGTCTTTTATTGTCATCCAGGTGCATGACAAACTACATGAAAACTTGTTCTTTTCTGAAATTATGAAAGTGGTTGAGAATCTAGTTTTTAAAAGCTTATGTTAAACAGCTCATTTATTGAAAAGACATATGGTGTAGGGACACTTTGATACTGCCTCTATGAGGCAATTCCAATGTGTTCCTATAACATTAGTTACTAAAAATAAGAAAAACTTTTGAAATTTACTTTTATACCAAGTACCATGTTCATTGTCTTTGTGTCTTTTAAACAACTCCAACTGCCAATCAGTATAAAAATATCTGTAACTATACTGCAAATTGTTTATATTTGCATGACAGCTACATCTCCAAATTTGAGTTTGTGAACTACTCCTTTGCAAACCTGGTAGTTGCGTGGTTGTAATTGCCAGAAAGGTGCTGATCAGACTGCATATGTGCAGACTGGTATATGCTTTTGTTGTTTCCATGCAACAAATTCACTGTTTTCTTGCAACAAGGCCCACATATATATTTTTTCAGACACAATATCACAGTGAAATTACATGAGATCCTAAATATTTGAACAGATACGGCTAAGCAAATAATGTCAATCGAGATCTGCCCTCTCCAGGACTCATCAGATCAAGGTTTATACTGAAAAAATAGATCAGCTCTAGCAGTGAATTGCTGTGTAATAATTCACTGTTTGGAGGTCAGTTGTAAAGATTAAATCACAAGCAAATAGCGAGAGTGATTTATCTTCGTACAACTGACGACAAACAGTGAATTATTACTCAACAATTCACGCATTAGAGGTGATCTGTTTCGATTCTAACACACAATTAAGGACGAAAACACATTTGAAGTCTTCAGCTTCTTCCAACTTTCCCCCATAGCAGTGAAGAATTCCCGCCAATAGTTGGAATGTGTCGCATACGTTTACTTGTATTTGTAGCGACTAATGCCATGACTGACGTCATTTTGCAGTAACAAATTAAATCAGCTAGCGCGCTCTTTGCTGGCGCCTTCAAAACTTTGATTTATTGTTTGATTTATCACGTTTTTTACCATTGGCTCTATAGGCGAGGTGTGTTAGAATATTTGCCATTCAATCACAAACTGTCACTCACCTCACCAGATAAAATGTAATTATCATGGTTATATTGTCCAACACATAAGATTATGGTACTTAATGCATCAGTGAGCAGCTAAGGCTCACAGAGCCTGTCCATAGGCAAGTCTCGCTAGAATATGAAAGTGAGGAAAGCTCAGACCAAAGAATAGCACTCTAGCTCAACTTGATATTTCATCATCGGTGTTTATAGGAGCTTTTGCGCATATACGATAAGTATCAAAATTAAGTATGCTGGTCCATGATAAACACAGGTTAAAAAAGTGTAAAATTGTAAATACTGTCTTACCCATCAGTTATAACATATGCTTTGGGTGCTCAAAAGAACCGTCTCATTGAGACGGTTCATTTGAGTACCTACAACATGTTTTGGTTGAGAAATAAGAAAATTAATTTTTGTTACACACTCTTAACTAAAGGCCTGACAAAAATTGAGAGATCAGTTTTCAAGGTTATAAAGCTTTATATTATGACATACAGATATCTGAGTTTGCCCTCAAGTTTCAAAATTTAAAATAGAATTTACAAACACTGACACAATATTGTTTTGATTGTAACTTAGCAACTAAAAATTAGAAAAGAATTAACTAATTTTAAAATGCAAGGAATTAATTTGTAACAGGTTTCTTTGAAACTCCCAAGTTAGTCTCATTTGAGAACAAACTATCATTTATAATCAAAATGATCTAAAGCAAATATCAATATTTCCAAATAACAATACATTGTATTGTAGGACAGTTATCTCCTGACCCTTTGTGTGGAAATTTTATGTATGAGCAATACTGTATTACAAGAAATATTAGGCCCTATCAAAAAGCTTTAAGCCAGACAAACCTACTCCTGAAGGAGCAGTCTAATCAGGGTTCACACAGTTTTCATTCTAGCACATTTTACACACCTCATAAAGTGGACAAGATGACTATTAACTAAACTACTGCACAAATTCCTATATTAATGCACACTGAATATTTTAAGGGTTGTTTACACCATATGAACTTCTGATTTCCAGTCAATTAAATGGCCCTTACTATGCCAAGTCAGGACAGACCAATTAGCACTTAATGAAGGTCAAAAGTATTGCAGAATGCTCCTGGTGAAGGTCCAAAGTATTGCTTGGAGCATTCTGCAATACTTTCGACCTTCATTAGGCTACCATATGTCATTAAGATTTTTGTTTTGTCTATTTTTGAGTGGTCATTTTACACAGGTTTTACTGTATTCCAGTTAATGAAGCTTAAGGTTGACCTTCAGTGTTTCTTAATTTCAAACATTGACTGGCTGTTTATGACCATTTGTGAATATTGTGTATTTGTAACAAAATGCCATTTAGTCATTATCAAGATGGAAATATGAGCTGCATTGCAACAACAATCAAAGTGGCATCTGAGCCCAGCAAAGACACTAATCAGCCTGGGCAAATACAGTATGATCAGTCTTTGCTGTCTACCTGAAGATACCTTGAAAACCCATGTATGGCCAGGCTCATCCGAGACTTCACTGTGTGCAGATGCCACTTTGTTTTTGTTTGAATCAATTCTTTATGTCCCATCAACAATCTTTCTGTTAAATAGGGATGGGTCTTCCTGGGTTGAACCAGTACTAAGCTAGGATTGAGGTGTCTTGCTCAAGGACCACAACGCAGTGACGCCGGTGAGGCTCAAACCCCCGACCCCTCGGTCTCGAGTCAAGCACTCTACCACTGAGCCACTGCGCTCCCTCGATGCCACTTTGATTTGCCATGAGGTGGCTCATATGTTACTAAAATTGTACAAGATTTTCCCTCAATAGTGAGCTTTAAGATCTTCATCCAATGATAGTTTTCAAATATATACTCAGAAGAAAAAGTTTAGTCAGTACAGACACTGTGTGCAATAATTTTGTAAGACAGTCTTAATATTAACAAAACCTTACACAAAATAAAATTCATGTAATGTCTTACAAATGTGAACATTTTCAACAAAACATTCTGAAAATATACCCATTTTCTTCATCAAAAATTCACAAAGTGGTCAATATTAAAATTCAAATTTCATAACTCAAAAATCGGTCCAACGCCCCTCAGACGATTTCTGGCAGTACAGACGGAAATTCTCGTACCTGTTGCATGACTAAGGAATTTAAAAAGTTTCCAAGCGGCCATGAAGCGATTACGTCATGTTGACGTCACTATGACCCTAACTTCAAATGGCGTCGTTATCCGTGGTCTCCCCAACGGAGGCTTGTCATTTTTACTGTCAGGCCGTTGAAAACGTGTTTGCAGACGATAAATTGTTTGTTCATTGCATCCAAAACTGCGTGTTACGTCAGAAACCCGTGTACCTGTTTCAAGACGTCAAAACGCGGTATTTCTGTAATTTGCTGATAGCTTGGGCGGCGAATTAAGCTTGCTAGCACTGCATTTTCTCCGGATTATTACAATAGGAACAACTCTCTTTCAATATCGAACAGTATATGAGAAAATAACGCTGCCGGTTTACCGCAGCACGTGCACATCGTGCATTTTGAAATTTGGTTGATACAGTCTAATAGAGGCATTATTTGTCACGCAATAACAGGAACATGTAAAGTTACGATAATACAACTCGTGTATAAAATTTGGCAATGATGTATGCAGTATTGTTGATTTTATGAGAAAACATAAATACTGACTAAACTATTTCTTCTGAGTATATATATAAAGGTATGTCGTTTTACTTACACATTAGCAGTGCTATCAGTTTATATGTTGTTGTTTTGTTTGTTTTTAATTTTAGAAGCATTTTTGATCTGACAGAGAAATAAGATTCTATTATTTTTAATGAAAATCCCCAACTCATAGTGTTTCATAAAATCTTTTTTCTTTTTATCATTATTTCGTACATACATGACGTAAATACTACACATGCATTTGTTTACGTTTGTTAAACTTAAAGGCTCTGTGTATCGAGTTCACTGCAAATTTAATATTTTCAATTAATTTGTTTGGATTCTTAACGTCACAGACACCAATTTTTCAGTCATGTGGGGACAGGTCTTCCTGGGTAGAACCAGGTGAGGATGAAGTGTCTTGCTCTTGAAAGGACACAAAGCAGTGCCTCCATTGAAGCTCAAACCCACAACCCCTCCATCTCAAATCAAGCACTCTGCCACTGTATTTTCAATTGGTTATATCTTGGGGGTCCAAAGGAAAGCAGATTGTTTTCTCAGGTTTTCCAGACATGGGTTTGGGAGTGGGAGACTCAATGCCCTGCCCAATTATGCATGTATTCACAAGACCAAGCTAATTTTGGTTGAGGTTTTATGTCCCAGTCAACAGCTATGGTCATGTCGTGACCGTCAGTTCACCTAACCACACTTTCTTCCTGGGCAAGCTTGACTAAGCCATTAACCAGTACTCTGGCACATACTTTCGCTTGACAACAACCTTTCTTGAATCAGTCGAAGGAGGGGAATGGCTGTAGAAATTATTTAATGATCAATCTCCAAGAAAGTGTTAGACTGGTCCAACCGGTCCATGATCAAACTCGGGACCCCTGGATCTGCAGTAGAACTCGCTACAAACTGCCCTATGGGACCTGGTAGACCGAGCTAATGAAACACACATTTTCATCCTAGAAATGCAAGTGCTTTCAGACAAACTAAACATGTCACACTTTTGTTTGAGGAGTGAGGACACCTCTTGACACCGCCTCGATAGCTCAGTTGGTAGAGCGTCCGCTTTCGGAGCGGGAGGTCGTGGGTTTGAATCCCGCGGCCGCACCATACCAAAGGTGTAAAATATGGTACTAGCAGCTCCCTTGCTGACGCTCGCATAAAGGGGTTGTGCTAGGGAGATAAAGACAGGTAAGTATCTGTTAAAGATATAATTGTCATGTCGCAGAATAGCTCATGAGCTAATGTTGTCTGTTACACTATAAGCGACGTTAAATAAGGCTTCTTTATCTTTATCTCTTGTAAAAATTGATTACTCATGAACCATTTGAAATAAATAGATAAAAATTTTACAAACACATAACATAGACAATATCTTGCCAAATATACACTATCTTTTAGCCTAGGAATTTGAAAATTTTCTAACATCTCTGAGTAAACTTCTGCCCCGTATCCTCTTCAAATATCAATCAAATTGTCACTTTCTGCTGTCCAATCGCGGACTGATGCCTTCACTTCTTTTAACCCTTAAAGAGCTAAAACGACAGTAGCGGGCAACAAACTATATGCTTATCCTTTATTAATTCAAGGTTAATCATCTGCCGGTAGAAGTCACATATAAGAGCTAGTATTATTTGACATACCCTCCCACTATTATTGTTCTCCTGAAATTGCAATTTGCTTATTGTGTCTGCTGCTCATATTTTACTGAAGCATGGAAGCAAACAATAAAAACCCTCATCAGACTGCTCCCATGTGAGCAGTCTGATTAGGGTGCATAGTGTTTGCAAAATAGGCTACCAAAGCACATCAACAGAAGACAAAAGTGGGTAACATTTGTCAAGAATGGCGGGCAAAGGGTTAAAAATTTGGGGGGGGGGGGGGGGGGAAAGAAAATTCTGCTGCCATTTTTTAGATGGAGATTTACGAGTTAAAATTCAATTCCATGATTGACTGATCAATATAAAAGTTTAAGATATTAATTTAAAAACACAAGTTTGTTTCAGTATCTAACAGCGTCCCATGTCTTCGGTATGGGTGATGTCCAATGAGCTGAGCTTGTTCTCTTGTTCCATTTTGCCCTCTTTTTCTCAAACAACATATTAAGATCTGGTGGATCCATTGGAGGAAACAAGTTGTTCAAATCTGGGGGATTGTAAAATTGTTTGATCAGCTGTGCCTTGAATGACTGACCTGTAAAAAGACAAGAAATAAAAATTTAGAAAAAAAAGTTTTAACATGCCTACCAGGACTTTAGTTAAGAGTGCGTACCAAAAATTAATTTTCTTATTTCTCTACCAAAACATATGTTGTGGGTACTCAAAAGAACCGCCTCAATGAGACGGTTCTTTTGAGCACCCGAAACATATCTTAAAACTGAGGGGTAAGAAAATATTTACAATTTTACACTCAAAAAATTTGTTTATCTAAACTTATGATGCCTACCAAACAATCTAATGATCAACCGCTGGTGAATTTTATCAAAATAAAACTGCCCTAGGAAGAAAATCGAAAATCGGGGAATGACATGCAATAACCTATAGATGTCTAAGATTGTGGTATAAATACAAAATCAGAAAGTTTTCTTATTTCTTCAGATTTACTTTTTGCGTAATAAAGGTGTATCAGAATCCGACAGGAACTAGTCTAATGTGCCAAAAGTAAATCAGAGAAAATGAAAATACTTTCTATATATGTGGAAATCCATAGGCCATTGCATGACATTCCCCGATTGTCAATTCTCTTCATAGGGCAGGTTTTCTAAACTCACCAACAGTTGAGCATTAAATTGTTTGGTAGGCGTGTTTAAGTTCCCCATTCAGTAAACCGTCCAGGGACACTATTGGCCCACTAGAGAAATGTCATTCGAATGCCGTTTCCCTTGTTGGCTGACAGTGGCACACCATTACATGTTACTGTCATGTTATAGACCCGATAAAGCCTAAACTTGCATGCTGAGCTAGATTCTTGAAAATTGCTTGTAGCAATATTACTGAAGCCAAATAAAAAAAAAATAGTGTGTTTCGGGTAACAGGTCTGAAAATTTAAGGTAGGGTAGGCATACATCTTTTTTAAAATCTTTTTTTTTTTCCCTGAAAATTTTATGCATTTTGAAAGGCAAAAGTTACAAAGTTACTTTGTGATGGAAAACATTCCAAGGGAAATAACCTATAAAGTATAAATGCAATACTTGTGGTTCTTCTGCTCTTCGTGTTGTCTGTAGTTGATTGATATTTATATGACATTTTATGAGGATATCTTACGTACGTTTGTCAAGTAACAGTGCAGACACAATTTTGTGACAAAGTTCAAAGGGAAATGACTCAAAGCACCCTGCACATCTTTTTATTTTGGACTGAAATTTATATAAGTTTTGTGAACGGTTTGCAAGTTAGACGGCAGACATGGTTTTGTGACAGACAGACAGATGATAATAATTATATGTCTCCCAACCCTATAAAAGAGGGGAGACATAAGTTCCAAAAATACAGGTTAGGAAAATCTTCTGCGAACATCACTACATATGAGCCGCAACATGTGATTTCCAACAATGTGGCATCTTGACAAGTGTAGACTCTGATGAACTGTGCAGCCTCTTTTTAAGCTAAGAAACTCTGAATGATGTTCAGTCAGTAGCTTAACAGTCAAAAATATCTAAATGACTAGCAAAGGCTCTGATCAGACTGCGCATATGCGCAGGCTGGTCTAAGTCTTTGCTGGTCGCACATACTACATTGTTGGAAATCTCATGTCGCGGCTCATAAAGAATCCTACTTACCTAGTGCCCATTCAGGAATTTTCTTCCTTGGTGCCTCGTCATCATCAGTTTCATCACCAGAATTGAGATCAGTAATATCATAATTTTCAAAAGTGGACGGTTTTGGAATCTTATCCGGGGTCATCTCGTATCTGAAACAAAAATGTATAACCTGAACTTTGCTCAAATGAAACAACCAGGGTGAGCACCCTCAGGTAGCAATAAAATTCCCTGACCCAACACCTGAGATTTCGGAAAACTTATAGGCCTTTAGTTAAGAGTGCGCCAAAATATTAATTTTCTTAATCCTCAACCAAAAAATATGTTGTGGTTACCCAAAAGCAGGGTTGCCACTCAATATCCATTTCAAATTTCTCTTACTTTTCTCTGACTTTTCCCTGACTTTCAACAGTTTTCCAGACACTTTTTGAAGGCCAGTAATAGCCATTCTCATCCATCAACAATTTCAGAATTTTGTACAAATATTTATGCTTTCTGATATTTATGCTTTCACAGTCTACCCATACACATTAAGTATACAGATGTAAAAAGATCAAAGTTCTGACCAAAAACTAGACCTCTAGTCTAACTGAATAGCTTCATTTGCAAGTTTTAATACTGACATCAGACTTTATAGGTCAAGATATTCAACTTTTTTTTTTCAATTCTAAACATTTTCTAATCCATCAGTTTTAACATGTATTCTGGGTACTCAAAAGAACCGTCTCATTTCGACGGTTCTTTTGAGTACCCACAACATATGTTGTGTATTAGAAATAAGAAAATTAATTTTTAATTGAAAACTCGTAATAGTCCTGGTTTGATATTCGTTACCATTTTGTCACAGGCTAATTATTGGTATGAGCCTTTGTCTACATCCATACTATGTGTATGCAAGCAGCAATGACCCGCCATGAACCTTCCCAATACTATCAGAATAACTCGAAGGTTATTAAAGTTATTCAGCCTCACTTAAGTTTTCAAAAAGAATCCAATTTCAACGCAAGAGGAGCAACCATTCATGTGTGTGAAACACTGGCTTGACTGAATATATAAATCTACAAAATGGTATCAAAATATCTTAAAGGATGGAGCAGTTACAGAGCACACAAGCTATTGTCTACAGACAGGTGGACAAACAGAGAGACACAAAGACGTTCGCTATATCCCATGATCTTATTGATTGGAGGATAAAAGCAACATTGACAGTACTTAACATATGGGCCTTGACGCAATAAAACCTGTCTTCGGGGTCTCCGACAAAGCAAAATTGAAACCAGTCTCCTCAGTTACAGAGACTAGCAAAGAAAATTGAAAATTCACTTGTAGCCAGTCTAGATATGATATCTGCCAATAAGCTTATCAGACTGCGCAGATGCTGCACCTTTGTTGTTCTCAAACCCCAAAAACAGATTTTCTCGCGTCAAGGCCCATGTATGTGAAGATTTGCCTTGATAGGTTGGATTCAAAATGGCCATATATGGGCCTACTCGCAAGAAAACCTACCTTCAGGTGTCCAACCAAGCAAGACCCAAACCAGTTTGTTTAGTTACCACTAGCTAGAATATTGAAATTTAGCATGAGGCAAGTTTAGCTGTTGAACTTTCTAGAGAGTGAATAAAAAAGGCACTGGCAGACTGCAAATATGCCAAGGCTGGTCTGCGCCTTTGTTGTTCTCATGCAACAAAGTCAGGTTTTCTCGCAAAGTGGCCAATATAAGTCTATAGGGTTAACTTGTATACTTACGAATCTTTCTTTCCTGAGCCAGGTTCAGTGAGAGTCTGTGTCTTGTTAAGGTTAGGCTTTGGAATTCCTTTCTCCTGGTTGGAGTGGTTCAGTTTCTCCGCAACAGTTTGGTTGTGTTTCTCTATCATTTTCCTCATTTCTTCATCATGCTTTCTTTGCTGCTCCTTCTTTCTCTCTTCTTCAGCCAGTCTCAGCTTCTCCTACACAGATATATTTGAATAAGGCAAAATAAAAAATATTTGTGTTAAGGGTAACCCAAACCTACCTAAATTTACTGGTGAAGCCGAGGATTCTTTTCAGGTTATCTGGAAAAAATATAATTTTATGCATTTTGAGAGGTGAAATGCCTTTCAAAATGCATAAAATTATATTTTTCTCTCCCAAATCAATTGTTTAGAAAAATGTGTGGGCCTACCCAACCTAAAATTTTCAGACCTGTTACCCAAAACACTTATTTTTTTATTTAGCCTTATATATGCTACAAAAAATGAACCTTACTGGAAGTTCTAGTCCTCTGTTATGAAGTTTTTAACTTTTGGCAGGCTAGGTCATTTTTCATCCATTTTTGTCAACTGCTGACTTCTTCAAAATTAACTTTTTTCAAGTTTCTTTCTAAATCACTTTAAGTGTCGAACAGTTTGGATCCAGATCAAAAACGACATTCTGTCGATCTGGGTCCAAACTGTTTGCAAAGGTTATCCGCAGACAACATGTCGCCGCTAGTTAAACCAATATATACCCAATACATGTATACTCCATAGGTCAAGCTAAATAAACACAAATCTTGTAAATATTTCTTACCCATCAGTTTTAACATGTTTTGGGTGCTCGGGTTCTTATAATGTTTTGGTTGATAATAAAGAAAATAGATTTTTAATTACCCACTCTTATCTAGGGGTCTGATACTCTATAAAAAACTGATTTAAAATATGTATATATAAAAAAAGGCAGCTTGATCCAAATTTAATCAAAATCAAATGACTATTAAGAAGTTAAATTAATTTGAATATGGGGAAAAAGTCATGGACACTTTCATTTCAAGACCCTGAGAGGCTATGAAGACACAAAGTATAGCCAACCTGTTTGGGTCCCTTTTTTAAGATTTTTCAAATGTCAACATAGGCATAAGCAAACTATTTTTTTCATAAATATAAACTTTAATATAGTTTGTATCTGAAAAATTCACTCAAGCACAATTTTAACCATTTCCTTCATGAATATTCATGCTAAGCTCCACCCACTATGAATAATTATAATAACTCACATTTGTACATAGAAATCACTTGTCAGGGCAATTTTGTAGGATCATATCTAATTACATTTCCATATAGGCAAACCGAGCAGATAACTACAGCCAATTGGGGTTTAGCTACAACCAACCAACCAGCAGACCCTGATCAGACAGCTTTTACAAGAGCTGCCTGATCTAGGTCTGCTCTGTATGCAAAAAAGGAAAAAGGTGTCTCTATAAAGTAAAGGGTTAATTTACAGGGTTCCCACAAACTACAGAAAGTAAAATTCCCTGACTTTTCACTGACTTTTCCCTGACCAATTTCTAAAATTCCCTGACCAAAAGTGTTGCTATTTTCCTATCCTAATTGGTCAGCTATGAGCATAATTAATAAATGTTTACTCCATTCCTTCCCATCAACAAACCTTTACCACGTAAATCAACCCTAAGAGTTCTATATTATAGTTCATCTAAAGGTTTGGCCATCTCTAGAATTTGGACATATTGATCATTTAAGAGAGGCATGTGTAACCCCGCCGATGCTCTTGATGCTCTCATATAAAACTAGATTTTGATCTCTTACCCCACCCTGGGGCATTGAACCATAAGGTCTGCCTCAAAGAGAAGTTGGCAACCCTAAATAGTACCCATTTTTCAAAATAAAATTCTTCAGATGTCTAGATTTTGACCTATAGCCCCACCCTGGAACATGGACTCAAATGTCTGAAGCCATGGCGTGGAAGCCAGCCATGAATGAAACCGATTGTCCAAATATGAATAACACTTTGAAGGTGTCCCAGATTTTGACCTCTAGCCCCATTCTGGGTAATGAACCCAAAAGTCTGAGGTCACACAGAGAAAGACAGCTCTAAATAATACCTGATGTTCAAAAACCAACAGATTCTATAAAAGAAAAGAAAAAAATATCTTGCGATGTCCTGAATTTTGACCTCTAGCCCAACCCTGGGGCATTGACCCAAGAGTCTGAAGATGTCGAGTGAAAGCCAACTATAAATGGTACATATTGTCCAAATATGAATATTTACTAATACATGTAAATGATTTGATGTATCTACATAACTCAGAAAAAACAGAATAGCTTTTAAGTGTCCTAGAGTTTGACCTCCAGCCCAACCAGGGAGGAGCAGGCCCCCTGGGGTCTGCAGACTGATTTGAATGCCAACCCTCCAGGGTAACTATGGTCCAAATATAAATGGTTTCATTGAGATTACATCACTTGAGAAATTTTAACCAAAACTTTGTCATACTTTTCAAAGTTGCCCTAGATTTTGACCTCCAGTCCCATCCAAGGGCTGGGACCCTGGGGGTCTGGAGTCATGATGTGAATGACAACCTTCCAGGGTAACTATGGTCCAAATAGCTTGCTTTCTGATAAGTGGTTACTCTTCTGACTTGAGAAACTTAAAGTTTAACCAAAACTTTGTTGTAAATTCTGTAAAAAAATCTGTATGTGGGGGGAGGAAATACAAATGAACTAACGCACAAAGCACAAATGAAAACTTTATACCACTCAGTATAAATACAGGGGTAAAATAAATAAACTAGGCTTTTTTCTAAAAGGATAATGTAATTTGACAGAGCCTTGCTTATTAACCTGATTGAAGAAACTGAAACAGCCACTTTGTCATCCTCTTATAGTCTAGTTTCTCCACCCTCTACTTCTGATTCTCAAATTCCCTGACTTTTCCCTGACTTTTGCCAAAATTTCAAATTTTCCTGACTAAACTCAAAATTCCCTGACTTTTCCCTGACCTTGAATTTTTTTCATTTTTCCCTGACTTTTCCCTGACCCTGGGGACCCTGTTAAATCATACCTGTTCTCTGATCTTTTCCATTTCTTTCTTCAACTGTTGATCTCTTTCTTTCTTCCTCTCCATTTCTTGTCTTTCTTTTTCTGCTCTCTCCTGTGCCAAAGCCCTCTCCCTGCATCCAAACATAAAAAAGTTCAGAATTCACAAATATATCAGCGGTTCAGTTTTCATCAGCCCTGGGACATTGCCTGAAAATCTTTACTGATATCCGAGACCTTACCGGCCAAGTAGGACCATTTGTCTGAAAATATTTTCCAGCTTTTAGCATATCATAAGTACCTGTTTGTAGGTTTGTTTGATTTGATTCTTTACGTCCCATCAACAATCTTTCAGTTAAACAGGGACGGGTCTTCCTGGGTTGAACCAGTACTAAGCTAGGATAAATGTGTCATGCTCAAGGACCACAACGCAGTGACTCCAGTGAGGCTCGAACCCGTGGCCCCTTGGTCTCAAGTCAAGTACTCTACAACTGAGCCACTGCGCTCCCCCTGTTTGTAGGTACCCGGAATGGAGTGGCTACTCTATTTTGAAAATGGCTAAATCAAAAATCAGCCTGCAGATTTTGGAAGTCCAATAAGGCTATCATCTCAAGGAAGAGTGGACAGCATAGAATCAAATCAGTATCTATTTATGTAGCCAGCGGCTTTTATACCTGCTCATGCTGCATACTGGATGCAAAGGTTTCTTTTATTTCAGTGGGTCCCAGGATGTAATGGTATTGCAGATCCAGCATGAAAAATAGTGATCTGGTCTCATTGGTAAGGGATCAAGGAAGCCCAAGGACCCATAGGTCCAAAACTATGAACCTATAACCAGTGCTACAGCTAGAATCAGAAAAGGGCAGGGTGCTGAAGCCCTGAATAGGGCACTTTGTGTCGCGTCTCAAAAATTATGATACACAGGGGGTGGGAGTGGAAGGGGATAACCATCCCCTGCATAGGGGGTAGGAGTGGGGCTAGCATACTCTAAAAATAAATATACCCCAAAAAATATTCACCTTTCTGAAAAACAAAACGAAATTTGAAATTTTGAACCTAAATAAAAAAAGGCCAAACATGTGTATAATTAAAATATCACCCCTGACCCCCTCCCCCTCAGTAGGTCTTTTCATGCAGGATTAGGCTGGTCTGAAACTATTTTGTTTTCATGTTTTTCTCGTCAGAGACATTTAGTTGATTAAAAATTACCCACATATTTTGTCTAAGTATCTTGCATTTGGAGATGTCAAACTGTGTCCCCTGATTTCAAAAGGATAAAAAGCCTAAGATTGGAAGATTCCATTACACATCTATGGATAACTTAATACAATGTATCTATATATTCTCTTTTTATGGCTAAAAACTCTCTATGTTTGAGCTGTAATACCCTCATATCATTTTAAACTACAAGAAAGGTCTATTTATCTGGAGCACCTTATGTCTTTGATGTTTCTGAAAACAAAAAATGAGTTGAACAAGTGAAAATGGACATTAGGAATATGAAGAAAAGGGAGGTTAATTGCCGAGTAAGTTGATTGCAAAATTCCCATTTCTCCTGCTAAAAATCAAACAGATTGCAATTCACATGTGACTGACCAGTTCTCCACGAGATCTCAGTGGGGGATTTCCCACTTCAGACTGCAGTGTAAACATAAAGTCGCTGAACCGATTAGCATCAATTTGAATACAGAACTGCTGTGACCATATGGGAAGATAAAATAAAGAACATAGTTGACTTTAGGGCAGGGTGTAATGAAAAGGGGCAGGGCGCCAGACATGTAAGGCAGGGTGTGGCGCCCTTGTAAAACAGCCTAGCTGGAGCACTGGATAACTGAGCCAACCTATCTTTCTAAATAAATGCTTCGGAAAATTCTGGCTTATCCCAACAATGGCCTTAATATTATACAATTATTGACTTCAATGAGATAGACATAAGGATTTATCTACCTGAAAAAGTGATAATTCACCGAGGCCGCTAGGCCGAGGTGAATATCACTTTTAAGGGTAGATAAATCCATATGTCTACCGAAATTGAAGTCAATAACTGTTTTGTTATATGACCTTTCAACTTAGAATGACAATTTTCTACTTTCACTTTTGTTGTTGAAGTCAACATTCAACCTAAGGACTTTCTAACAAGTTTTATCAACTGTTATTAAAATATTTTAATGTAGTATTTTGCAATTTGAAATGTATATTAATTCTCTGAATGTGGAATGTAAAATTTAATCATAATTTTTTTTTTACATTTTGTTTATTCAAACAAAGATAAGTGAACAAACAATACATAACAAAACAGTTGTTAAAATTCATGAAAGTCTTTAGTTTACCTGTTGGGATATGAAACAGTAAATCATGTCAATTTCATGCAGCACATGCTAGTTTTATACTCATCATGCTATTTTTAGCTCTCTAGAGGGTGATATTGCAGAAGTGTCAAAAATATTAACTTCTGGAAACTAGTTTGAGCTGGAATTCATCCTATATCACCTTCTGAGCCAGTTTAGACCAGTTTTCAGGTAGACATAGAATTTTATGAAGACAAAATGGGCCAATCAGGAGACAGGATTCTCTCCAGTCATATAACAATGGTACTTAGTGATAATAGATGAATCACTTTAACCCTTTGTATAGGGGAAACCAAATGGGTACTTTTAGAAACAGTGAAGAACCAGATGAAATGCCGCATCATTTCATCAGGGTCTACACTGTTTGTTAAGGTAAAAATGATCTTCAGACAAAAATACATTATTTTTTTTAAAAAAATATAACCTAACACCTCTAGATATATAGAATGGACTATCATAACTTTATTGTATCAAACCAGTGGGAAGAACCCAGTAGTATACAAAGGGTTAAGTTTAATAAAGGAAAATATGGTACAGTAGATATGGGCCTCATCCCCGCAGAAATGCCATTTTGTAGTTGTTGTTTTTTTTATTTGGTGACACCTAAACCAGCCTGTTCAGCTTCACAGATTACCTAAAACACTGAAATTTTACATGAAGCATGATTAGCTATTATTCTTCCTGGAGAGAATAACAAAGATGCAGATCAGACTGCGCAGATGCGCAGGCTGACCTGCATCTTCGTTGTTCTCGTGCAATAGTTTTAGGTTTTCTAGCCACAAGGCCCATATCCATGCCTTTATCTAGCACTATATCAAACCTTTCTTCTTTCTTCTTCTGCCATTCTCTTTTCCTCTCTTCCTCCGCCAATCTGAGTTTCTCTGCTTCTATTTCTCTCTCTTTCTCCAGCTCTAACAATCGTTCTTTCTCTCGTTGTCTTTCTTCAGCTATCTTCTTCAGTCTCTCCTGCTCTTCCAGGTCTTTCTTTCTCTGCAGCATCTCTGCATGTTGCTTCTCTGCTTCAAGCTGACAATGGAAGTGTAACATTAACCAGGGGTGTGGAAATAGCTTCAAGCTTACAATGGAGGTGTAACATTAACCAGGGGTGTGGAAATAGCTTCAAGCTTACAATGGAGGTGTAACATTAACCAGGGGTGCGGAAATAGCTTCAAGCTTACAATGGAGGTGTAACATTAACCAGGGGTGCGGAAATATCTTCAAGCTTACAATGGAAGTGAAACATTAACCAGGGGTGTGGAAATAGCTTCAAGCTTACAATGGAAGTGTAACATTAACCAGGGGTGTGGAAATAGCTTCAAGCTTACAATGGAAGTGTAACATTAACCAGGGGTGTGGAAATAGCTTCAGGCTTACAATGGAGGTGTAACATTAACCAGGGGTGTGGAAATAGCTTCAAGCTTACAATGGAGGTGTAACATTAACCAGGGGTGCGGAAATAGCTTCAAGCTTACAATGGAGGTGTAACATTAACCAGGGGTGTGGAAATATCTTCAAGCTTACAATGGAAGTGAAACATTAACCAGGGGTGTGGAAATAGCTTCAAGCTTACAATGGAAGTGTAACATTAACCAGGGGTGTGGAAATAGCTTCAAGCTTACAATGGAAGTGTAACATTAACCAGGGGTGTGGAAATAGCTTCAAGCTTACAATGGAGGTGTAACATTAACCAGGGGTGTGGAAATAGCTTCAAGCTTACAATGGAGGTGTAACATTAACCAGGGGTGTGGAAATAGCTTCAAGCTTACAATGGAGGTGTAACATTAACCAGGGGTGCGGAAATAGCTTCAAGCTTACAATGAAGGTGTAACATTAACCAGGGGTGTGGAAATATCTTCAAGCTTACAATGGAAGTGAAACATTAACCAGGGGTGTGGAAAAAGCTTCAAGCTTACAATGGAAGTGTAACATTAACCAGGGGTGTGGAAATAGCTTCAAGCTTACAATGGAAGTGTAACATTAACCAGGGGTGTGGAAATAGCTTCAAGCTTACAATGGAAGTGTAACATTAACCAGGGGTGTGGAAATAGCTTCAAGCTTACAATGGAGGTGTAACATTAACCAGGGGTGTGGAAATAGCTTCAAGCTTACAATGGAAGTGAAACATTAACCAGGGGTGTGGAAATAGCTTCAAGCTTACAATGGAAGTGTAACATTAACCAGGGGTGTGGAAATAGCTCAAGCTTACAATGGAAGTGTAACATTAGCCAGGGGTGTGGAAATAGCTTCAAGCTTAGGCAAAAAAAAAAAATACCTGTGGTCAGGAACCTACCTTAATTTATTGGTGAAACCTAGAATTTTTTTCAGGTTTTCTGGAAAAAATATAATTTTATGCATTTTGAAAGGCAAAATGCCTTTCAAAATGCATAAAATTATATTTTTATCTTTATAGCAATTATATATTTTTTCCCAAAAAAAAAGTTTAAAAAAAAATGTGAGCGTACCGTATCCTACCTAAACTTTTCAGACCTGTTACCCAAAACACACTTTTTTTTATATTGGACCATACAATGAAAGGGAAACAATTAATTTGGTTGTGAAACACAAACTCTATGTCCACTTTTTTGTTGTCTGCAAATTTTCAGAATCAACTTTTTAGTAAATTATTTCGTTTATATCTTCAGTGTCAAACAGTATGGATCCAGATCAGGCCCCACATTTTGTTGGGCCTGATCTGGGTCCAAATTGTTTGCAAAGGTTATCAGCAAACACTAGTAGGCAAAGACGACATCGCTTGCTCATCTCTTAATTTACTTTGGTAGCCTTTAGGCTTATACTGTGAACAAAATAATCCCAGATCAAGACTTTGGTGCAGTCTGAACAGGGTTTATGGACTTTGCTTCAATGATTAAAGTAGTCTAGAAGGCACATGAATATAAGCTGCAGGCGTAATAGGTTGACAACATTTATGGGACAAAAATATGACTGCATGTACGAAAATTATTTTTCTTAATTCTCAAGCAAAAGGTATATTGTGGGTACTCAATGAGATGGGTAAGAAAATAATTAAAATTTTACACTTAAAAAAATTTGATTATGAATTATCTGGAGCTATGAAAAGACAAAATGCTGATAACCATAGAAACAGTTTGGACCCAGATCAAGCCCGACAAACTAACCAACACTGATTGGATCCAAACTGTTTGAAAGATGTCTACCGAACACTTGGACACATAATACCATCTGTTTCTACAGGTGACAATGTGAAGAAATTAATATCTAGAGTATTCCTTGGGCCAAATAAAAAAAATACTGGTGTTTAGGGTAACCAGGCTCTACCTAAACTTACAGGTGCACCTAAAAAAAATTCAGGTTTTCTGAAATAAAAAAACCAACAATTTTATGCATTTTGAAAGGAGAATTGCCTTTCAAAATGCATAAAATTATGTTTTTTCCAGATTTTTTTTTAAATGTGTGCCTACACTAAATAACATTTTCAGACCCGTTACACAAAACACTTAACTGTTTTTGGCCTTGTTGGGAGATAAACATGAGATTTTGCTAGTGTTTGCCATAGTGAGCAGCCAAGGCTCAGACAAGCCTGCGCATCTACAGTCCCATTAGAGCTGTCGCTGCTCAAATTCATGGACACCACAAATCAAATATTTTTAAGCATGCCATGGCCTTACCTGCTCTTTCAGTTTCTTTTGTCGTTCTAATTCCTCCTGTTTCCTTCTCTCCTCAGCCTCCTCAGCTTTCTGCAGCCTGAAAGTTCAATATGGTCTTTCATGAGATCCAATTTCCTACTCTCAGATTTTATGCTCACTTTCCAAATAAAATAGTATTTTTTTCTCTGTAAATTATTTTCGTCTTTATGGCAAACCGTGTAGACTACAACCATGATGAAATGTCGCATTATGTGGCATTTCATCTAGAATTTCACTGTTCCAATCCCAATTGAAGTTAGGTGACTTTTTTCCCAATTTTGAAAAAAAAATCCAATCTTAAAAAAAAAAATCTTTTTGAAGCTTGAGATTTTCATTCAGTCACCACACACACATGCAACAGGATGTAATCTACTACCATTGCATCTTATTTCTCCTTCAATTTAAATAATGGCATAAGTATGTGTAATGGCGATTTTGTTTTTTATTGACCAAAAATGACATAATTGTGCACTACTACAAATTTCCCAATTTTTGGGTTTACCACGCAAATTTCTCCAATCTGAAAGGCCCTAGGTCCCCTTCCCAAAATTGCAAAAAAAATCCCTGAACAACAATTATCACACTGATCAATTGATCATAAATGACCCACCTTAGTTTATGCTTATGTCTTTCCTCCTTGATTCTTTCTTCCTTCAGTTTACAGGTAAGCTGTCGTTTCTCTGCGAGTTTCTTCTCTAGTAACATCTTCTGCTCTTTCTCCTGGGTCTTCTTTAACTCTCTCATCTCCTGTACTTTCTTCATCTTCTCTTCACGTTTTCTGAACAATACATTCAGGAGTGTGGAAATAGCAAAATTTGATACTTGCCCAGGGACAAGACGATGGCCATAATGTACTTGTCCTTTTCCAAGGTTCATACAGGCAAGTTTGTGTAAAATTCAAGGACTTTTCAAGGACTTCTAAAAGCCTTTCCTACTGTTTTCAAGGACTGAAAACTTATGGAAAAAACTGATTTTACACGTTAAAATTCTACTTCCGAAATGCTAGAGTCCATTACTTAAGATATTAGTTTTAGAAAATTAGTATAAGATTGTGTTGCCCATATTTGGTGCAGCATATGCTGCACCAAAATAAAGGCACAACTATTTTATACTGATTTAGGCCTCTATCAACAGTGCTAAGTCCTACAGAAAATAGTATAATATAAGGACTTTTCAAGGCTTTTGAGTAATTTCCCAGTACTTTTCAAGGCAGATTTAATTTTCAAAGAATTTTCAAGAAAGCCCTCTACATTCAAGTACCTTTCAAGCCTGTGCGAACCCTGGTACTTGTCCTTGTCCAACAGGACAGAAAACTTAGTTTAGCCCTTACTGGGCCATTTTGATATCACATATATGAACACTTTTGAAAACAGTATGAAACCAGATAAATACTCTATTGAAAACCATGTAGATCCTAATCAGCTGGCTTCCTGAGAAGCCAGCTGATTAGGATCCACACTGTTTTCCACACAGTATGTGAGTTCATAATTTTAAATCAAAAAATGAAATACAGAGTCTTATTAACTTCCTTTATTATAATTGTCCTAGAACAAGTAAATTGAAATTTCTAACTTGTTCGGAATGAAGTGGGACCAGGTCGACAAGCTTGGCATGGTATTTCCACACTCCTGATAAAGTGATTAAATTCAGCTCTTTATATAAGAGTTTGTCATAAAAATCTTTTTTTTTTTTTTATTTTTTTTTTTACTTTAATATCAACAAAAACATAATGTTGTGGGTAATCAAAAGGACCTTCTCAATAAAATGGTTCTCTTGAGCACCCATTACAAATGCAATTACTTATGATTAAGAAAATAATCATAATCCTATGCTCAAAAGTATTTTTTTTTATCTGGAACTATGTTAGCAGAGCTAGACCTGAACTTTGACACTAGTTGTAGCTCTACTAGTATTCTCCATAAAGCAAGTTGGTTAGAAAAAAAAGAATTGGATAGGAGATGGTAAACCTAAATTGATTTTCTAACCAAATTAAGCATTTGCTAATATTCAAACAATCTTTCTCGGCGAGATAAACTGATGTGATATTTTGAATACCCACAACATATGTTTAGGCTGTCAGATAGATAAGAAAATAATCACAATTTTAACCCTTTGTATACTAATGACAGGGTTACCACAGAAATTCAAAAACACAATTCCATGATTTTCCATGGCTATTTAATGCATGGCCTCCAATCTCTCCTTTTAGCGGCATCTTCACCATGCTGAGCATAAATGCGGATTGCAGCAACAGTAATGTATTTAAATAAGCATGCTTGTAGACTATACATGCATTTTGAAGTAATAAAAAAATTGAAACCACCCATGGCCAGAAAACTAGCTGTCGGACACACAAGTTTTGTGTGTCTGACAGCTAGTTTTCTGGCATCTGGTGGTTTCATCAAATTATTTCACAAAATTCAAGGATTTTTCCATGATTAATCAGTTTTTTTCAAATTCAAGGACTTTTCCATGCATGGAACTTTTTTTGGTGATTTTCCTGGTTTTCCATGATTTCCAGAGCTTGTGGGAACCCTGTAATGAATTCTTCCTTCTGGTTTGAAGCAATAAACTTCGGATAGTCCGGGTGTCCGGTTATAATTTTCAAAAAATATTGTATTCTTTTGTCTGAAGATCTGATTTACCTTTACAAACAGTGTAGGTCCTGATGAAATGCTGCATTTCATCTGGGTCTTCACTGTTTGCAAAAGAACTTGTTTAGGGATTTCCCTAATACAAAGGGTTAATGGTCAAATACTTGGTAAAGCTATCTGGAAGAGTGTTTTGACTGAGTTAAGGCTTAAAAGTCCCAGTCAACAATATTTCAGTCATGTCGGTACTCCTCCCAGAGAGAGGGAGAGTGTAAAGAAGGGATAGACTTAAACCTAAATTTGCCTCAAGTGACACTTCTACTTTACTGCTAACTAGAGTAGGGGTCTGAGATTACCTTCTAATTTCATCCATTTTCATCCGGTGTTCTTCATCTCGTTTCTTCAGTCTCTCTTGGTTCTTCTTATCTTTCTCTAACAGTTCCCTCTTCTTCTTCTCTTGGATTTCCTGGTAAAAGATTGAAACAGGTTTCGTTGAGGCAAAGATACTTAAATTTTAAAAACACAATAGAAGAATAGCTGAGCAAAACGTACAAAATTTTCCTGAGCAAGCACAAAATTTGGGTTATCGCATATGCATGCATACTTTGTGTACACAAACAGCATCGGCACATCTAAACTCACCTGAACCTTGGCTACTCAACAATGTGATAAATACCAAAATTCAAATGCTGACTCAAATGTCAATTTTCCCTGACATATCGATCGCAGGCTCATCTGAGCTTTCAATGCTTAGGTCTTTGCACACTATACAGGTTTAGATAAACATTTTTTACCGTAAATTGTAAATATTTTCTTACCCATCAGTTTTAACATATGTTTTGGGTGCTCAAAAAATGAGACGCTTCTTTTGAGTACCCACAATATATGTTTTGGTTGAGAAATAAGAAAATAAATTGTTTGGTACACACTTTAAACTAAAGGCCTGACACTAGTTGTCTGCCAAAAAAGGTCAAGACAAACAGGTCGGACCAGATCAAACTCATGCTGAAGGAGTTTAATAGAGCTTTCCTTATTTGCTATTATCACAAGCATTTTGTGAATATCAACCCTTATAACAACATTTTGAGAACAGAACAGGATGTGTTCAAAATTTTAGAATACTTACCATAAGAAAATAGTACAAAAGATTCTGCTGAAATGTCACATTCTTCTAAAGGTATTTTATTGAAGTCAGACTTTGCTTGTGTACACCTTTAGGGTGTTCCCGTCAATAATGTTCTTAAATTTCAAACACTAGCTGCCTGCCAAACAACCTAAATAAGGCCTAGACAAACAGGACAGACTCAGATCAGACTGCATCTGAAGAAGCAGTCGGATCAGGGTCTACCCTGTTTGCTATTCTGACAAACATTGTCAATTCCAGCCCTAATAACAAACATTTTATATGAATACAGAAAGAGAAAAGAGTTAGAAATTTAAGAAAATTTACCTTAATTATTTGAGAAAATCAGAAATACAAACCTTAAGAGTAGGTTTTGGTGCTGGACTATTCCTCTGTATAAATGATCGAACCAATCCCGGATTCAAGTTGTTGGGCTTTACATGGTTTGACTTGAGGTTGTGTATTAAGGATGGTGGATATGGTCGCACAACCTTATCTGCTGGACATACTGGAGATGCATAGCCATCACTTGACCTTCCAAAGAAAATAAAAGATAGTTAACTCTTTGTCTCCCTGGAAACTTTACATGCTTTTTATGTTATTGACAGCCTCTCTTGAGAGTTTTCATTAACATGAGCGGCGACATGTGATTTCCAACAATGTGGCATTTAGACTCAGACAAGCCTGTGCAGCCCCCTAATAAGCTTAGAAACTCCAAATGGTGTTCAGTTAGTAGCTTAACACTCCTAGAATATTCAAGCAAGTAGCAAAGGCTCTGATCAGACTGTGCGTATGCGCAGGCTGATCTGAGGCTTTGCTGGTTGCATATACCACATTGTTGGAAATCTCATGTCGCTGCTCAAATGCTAAATTGGTAATTGCGCAGTTGTATATCCTGATGAGAAGCACAATTATATGGCATCTCAGCTGGGTCTACATTGGCATGTTTGCTGATATCTCATTTTAGGAACACTAGGTTGAAATTCAAATAGCCAAGGATATTATTAATAATTATGCATATATGGCAGCTCAGTTCAGGAGTAGAGCAACTTTGAATGTCTATTACTCCACCATGGGGGTTGATTATGATAAGTTATTGACCTATATGACAAATTCATTTGATAAAGTGGTGACAGACCTTTATGAGGTCTCTTATGCCAAAACTATATCCTTCAAGTTATATGTATGGGCATGATAGATATGGTTGATGGCTTATAATAGAATATAGAATGAAATTCAATCTAAAGTTTGGGACAAATTTATGAAGTTTTCTTCAAAAATTGTAATATAGATCATTGATTTAAGAGCTTTATCAACTTACTCTTCATCTTGTGTAGTACTCCCCGATTCCTGAAAAAAAGTCACATATATAAGACAGTTGCCTGACTAAACATTCACAGGTTAAATATTTAGTTATGGCACTTGGCAAGCCTTACTTCTGGTTGAAATTCCAATTCATCCGGAGCATTTAAGCACAATTGGGTAGATGGTGCCATATTTTTCATTGGTGCATGATATTTATTATTTAAGCAATATAATGTCATGTCACATCTTAAACAACAGTTATAAAATCGGGTGTTAGAATGAATATCTTGGCATGTAGCCATGCCAAATATCTTGTTAAACCACATTTGAGTCTGGGCTGTATCGATATGAACACTCACTTGCTCTGCCAGATCAAATTAAAAAAGGTAAAGCCCAACCTCAACTGTGCTTTATCTAGACATTTGAAAAATGCTTTTAAGAATGGTTTATTTCTTATTTATTAAATTCAACATTGCATGTGTGATAAAAAAATTAATTTTCTCATTTTTTTTAACCAAAACATATGTTTTAAGTTCTCAAAAGAACCATCTCAATGAAACGGTTCTTTTGGCCACAAAACAAAGAACTTCTAGCGATAAGGTGTATATTTTCCCTAGTTGACATGATTACAAACACCAAATTTTCAAATTGCCCTAATGTTTTTAAAATTGGTGTAGTTTGGCAGTAAAATATGCACAGCAGGCTACAAAATACGTTTCAAGTGATTCACCATCTACAATAACGTGAAAATGTGCACTTTCTACTCCCACCCCTCATTTTACGTCTTTATACTGTGTGCTGTTTAAGCAAAACTTTGAGTAAATGCATTGCTAGTTTTTAAAAAAAGTAAAAGTGCTAAAATGTAAAGGATAGGAGTGCTCTTCATTTCCAAAACGTTACCGTATTCCTTCTGCGCATGCGTACGAAATACACCTAAAATTGTGTCATTTGTCAATTAGAAAGATGAAATTGGTGTCTTTCAGTTTGTTTTGAGATTCTTTCCCCCCCTAGACCCAAAATGCCCTTTACATATGTTGTAAATGTTTATAGCGACATGTCGTTGTCCAAAGGGCATCTTGGGTCTAGGGGGGGAAAGCATCTAAAAATAAACTGAAAGACCCCATTTTCCTATTTCCAATGACAAACGTCACAATTTTAGGTGTATTTTGTACGCATGCGCAGAAGGAGTACGGTAAGGTTTGGGAAATGAAGAACACTCCTATCCTTAACATTTTGGCACTTTTACTTTTTTATAACTAGCAATACATTTACTCAAAGTCTGGTCTAAACGGCACCCAGTATAAAGACGTAAAATGAGGGGTGGGGGTAGAAAGTGCACGTTTTCACGGTTTTGTAAAAGGTGAATCGCTTTGAAACATATTTTGTTGCTTACTATGCATATTTTACTGCTGAACTACGCCAATTTTAAAAACATTGGGGCAATTTGAAAATTTGGTGTTTGTATTCATTTCAACTAGGGAAACTATACGCCTTATCGCTAGAAGTTCTTTTAAAACAGATGGATAAGAATTTGAAAACATTCTCAATTTTATGCTGCAAATCTCCAGCATTACATACGCAGGTACCTATGTATTATATCTCCAGCATAGCATATGCAGGTATCTATGTAGTAAAGTAAGTAAGGTTGCAAAGATCAGGAATCGATACAATCAAGTACCACACCTGACCCAGGATACCAATGGGAAAGTGACAAACTCACAGAAGACACCACAAACGAGAGCCAAGAAGTCAGCCCTTTCCCAGCAGGTGACCAACCCTGTCTTAAAACGGCCACTCAAAAGAATACCAACAAGACCAAACTCTGCTCTGGACCTGTGTCGCTGGTGCACATCTTTAATGTGTGAAATCATTAAGCAAAGTTTGAATATGAAGGAATGAAATCTGTTCGAATTGCAGATTACACACAAATAAACAATATAAGCCCTCCAAAGGTGGTGTAGACGTGGGCAAGTTTAAAAAAAATGTGACCGTTCAATTTTTTTATCCCCATGCTCTTAATATGGAATATTTTTATTTAAATTTATTACTCAAAGGTGTGTTTTGATACCCATTTACTTGTTGCCAAATTTGAAATAAATCAAATGACAAATAAAAAAGATGTGACATTAAAACCACCCCAAAATGTCAGGAGTGTAACGCTTTTAGTGTGACATTTTTTCACCATGTGAATGTTCTAAGGAATATATTACGGTAAATCTTGTATTAGTTCGTACACTCGAATAGTTCGTACACCATAAATTATTCATGACCGGTCAGCTCAAAATGTCATGTATTAGTTCGTACAGTGGTCATTTTTCCTATTTGTAATTTTTAATAGTTCGTACACAACGTTTTTTCCGTTAATTTGGTCAATCAGTGTGTCTGTCTACGATGCTTTCGTTTTTCGTCGAGCACGTCAGTTAACAAACATATCAGCGGAACAGGAGCGTTGCGCCTGTCAGTGCGATCGTCAGTGTCGCTTATGCGAGTGCATCAAGCATTGATGCATGCCAAACTTTTATAAAATGATAAACGCTAGGTTCAATGAACGTCGGACTGGTGCAAATCGCGGAGATATTTTGTCCAGTCATGACAAAAATCAAATACATGTACACAACCACGCGCGCGTGCACACAGTGTCCTACGTGTCTGTGATCATTGAGCCTTTCTGGTCTTTCTGTGTCATAAATATGCCCAAGCGTCTTTTTTTTTAATCACTGGATCCGAGCATGATGAAACCATATCGGCTGGTGTTTATCACAAATGTTATCAGCGAAGGCTCAGGGGAGCCTGTGCTTTTGTGCAATCTCGTCGGGTAACTCAAAGCTTTGGAGTGGATGAAGAATCTAGACACCTACGTACTCCCACTAATTAGCTGTGCTTTAAATGTGCGTGCATCAATTTCATTTCTAAGTTTCACCAAAACGCGCACGCAATAAGCGTAATAAAATAACTATTTACATTGTATATCCGATAACAAAGACGACACTGATGAGCCTAGCGCGGCGTCCTCATGAAATTGTATTATGGGTCTTACACATTAAATGATTCCTGTGGATCATAACACGTACGCACAGACGCACAAACCAAGATGAAAAGTGATCTATGCATGCTTCTGCATCATGCTTTACATTGGGCTGTCTATGAAACGAGCCAGTTCATGAGATTATGGTACCTCTCGCACACGCAACCAGCGAAGGCTCAGACGAGCCTGCACATCTGCACAGTCTTGCCATGGGCATAAATGCTCACATACAAGGAATGTAGATGAAGGTGCATGTCTAAAGTTAGACTTATAGTCCCACTAACACCGCAACAATTGCTTGCTTTCAGATAAGAAAAAAATGGTCGAAAAAGCCTCTCGTTTACCGTCCGTGTATATTTAAATTTGCAACTTAGCTTTTTTTACCCAATTCCGCGAGAAACTTTTTTGTATGCAATCAACAAAGGCGCAGATCAGCCAGCGCACCTGCGCAGTTATACCAATTATCTCTAGAAAGTATGATAGCTAAACCTGCAACATGCGTGCGCGGATCCAGACAATTCCAACCGGGGGGGGGGGGGAGGGGGGGGGGGGGGGGGGGGGGGGTCGAATTGCTTCTCGAGGGAGGTTCGTACCAGTTTTTCTCCTAGGAAACGAATGGCAACTTATGATTTTCATGGTGAGGTCCGGACCCCCTGCCCCCTCTGTCTCCGCCCATATCAGAGTTTCAAACAGTTTGAATTCACATTTTATTTTTATTTATTTTTTGCTGGGCCTGGTCAATTCACAAAACGTCTGCTAATTATATCAGCTTACGCCAAGGGCAAAGACAGCATGATCCTTTTAAAGATCAAAGAGACCGCGCACATCAATTTCTGCCACGTGTTGTTTTAAAGTTTGGGGTCGCACGTGATGATGGCCTTGACGCAAGAAAATGTACATTACACATTAAACAGTGGCCCAGGCGTTATGAACAAGTCGAATAGGGTTCATGCGCGGATCCAGGAATTTTCATCAGGCGAGGGGGGGGGGGGGGGGGGGGGGGGGGGGGGGGGGGGGGGGGTCGAGGCCCGACGGCCAGAAAACAGTCTGGACAATGTTTTTTTTAGTCATCAACTTATTTTACAGTTTACAGAGTGGATCCAATGGTTTTATTACAGAGGGGAGGAGGGGGTCCAACTTCTTCCAGGGGGTGGGGGTATCCAAAGAAACCAATATAACTTGTGATTTTCCAGGGGGGGGGTCCGGACCCCCTAACCCCCCTCTGGATCCGCACGTGGGATGGCCTGGCGCCACTGTTTGCTTACAGAATCATGGTCTATCAATTTAAAAAAAAACTGAAAAATACCACCCAACGACGACTAAACGGAAAAAAAGCTATCTCCTGCTGGTGGAGATAGCAAGTGCTGATCCAGAGGTGGTCAGGGGGTCCGGACCCCCCTGGAAAATCACAAGTTATATGGGTTTCTATAGGGTATATGCAAATGGACCCCCCCCCCCCTGGAAAATGTTGGACCCCCTCTGGAACCTTGAAAAATGATAGTTTTCTTCGAAATTAACCATTTGACTTCAGTAAAATAAGCTGAGGACTAAAAAAACGTTGTCAGGGCTTTTTTTGTCAGATTGACCCAGACCCCCCTCCTGACGAAAAATCCTGGATCCGCGCAAGGAAAGCAAGGTGTACACTGGATAGCATGGTGTTCAAATAGCAGTGCAAAGACTAGCATGTGCATCCAACCCTGTTTCTGACTGTAAAAGAGTCAGTCAGCCTCAAATCACGAAAGACAGATTTTCTCACGTAATGGCTTTTCCACGGTCAAGCGACCGAAGATGACAAAGTACGGGAATCTGGTTCTACATTGATTGCCATTATCATAATCTTAGAATGCTAACAGCCTAACACCGAGCTATATTGGGTCCGAGCTAACACGTAAGGGGGTGTGCGAACAAGCTGAGCATGTTATGTCGCCACAAGGAATACGACGTATGATGAAGACTCGAACCAACCAACCTATGCAGAAGTATAGGTGTTCATACAAAGCCTTTAAATGGAGTAAGCATTCGCAAAAACGTAAGTTGTGGGTCTTTTTACCATATGAACTACTCTGATTCATGAGAGTTCTGCGTCCCAGCTGTTCATATTTCATATTTAGAAGTCGCCATTTTCATTTTCAGTTTTCATTCCAAATCAATGAGTGTACGCGTACGTCTAACCTGTAGGACTGAATGTACGTACATGTATTGTCTTGTCTACTTCTATGCTGCATTTTCGAGGGTTCTAAGAAAATATGAATCTACATCATGACCAAAATCAAAAGCTGCGAAATACATTGCTCTGTTACGTTGTAGAGCTAGCCGTCGGTAGTGAACAGAAGTTGTATTTTTGTTATGATTCCTCGGACCGAGTGGGTCCGAATATGATTCCACTAAAGACAATCGTCATAGAACAGGTCCGAGGTGACATCTCTTCCGTAAAGCAGGCCTATGCAAAGTTGGCCTGTAACCGGGTGATATCGCTGGGTATATCGGACATTGCATGTGAGTCGGTTGAAACGGCAATACGAACTTTTATGTTTGGTTGTTTATTTTCAATTTTTCACCATGCTATTAAGAATGTTAGTTTAATTGAAAATACTGATCAGACATTCAGCCTGTAATTAGACTTAAACGTTAAACAGAAATTCCTCCCTCTTTGGCATTTTTCGCATGTTTTTGGTCCCGTTTTTCGATCTTCAGAATTTCATTTTATTAGTTCGTACAGTCCCGTTTCTCAGAAAAATAATTTTTATTAGTTCGTACACAGCGAAAAATAATTATTTTTACTGTACGAACTAATACAAGATTTACCGTAGTAAAAGTAATGATATTACACCAGTTTAAGCTTTTGTATATCATAAATTGACATGTTGTAGATAAAATACATAAAGCAGGGCTCTTTATATAATCTACCTATTGATATAACATGTCATTTTGGAGACATGCCCTTCAAAATTTACATGAGGTAAAAAAACAAAGCTTCTTCCTAAATAAACTGCTACAAGTTTACCATACATTCTACATATATGTAACTTGGTCACACCACAAACAGACATGTGCAACATCAACTGAAGCTCTGATTTTGATCCTAACTTCACTTCACATGGGTATGTGCTTCTTCAAATCTAACAACCCACTGATGTCAGGAGTGTAACACATTGTGTTTACCTTCGCACCATCTTTCTGTATGCTGCCCAATACCTATATTTTTCTGTTTTCCAAGAACACATCCCCACTCCAGATAATCAGCAAAATTTACTTGCTGCATCAGAGGATTGAATTTCCTCACAGAGCTTGGTTTATGATGTCAGGAGTGTAACACTTATAATTTTGTTGCATGTTCTTCAGTGTAGGTGATGAAATACATGATTTTAGCTCAAAGCAACCAAATATTATGATAATGCAGACATTGTCCGAGCAGTGGAAACTTGTTTCTTTCCTTCTATAACAAAAATGCCAGTTATTTTTTGTAAAAAAGCCAATTTTTAATATAATAGCCATTTTGTAGATATAAAAAATATACATAAATAGAAAGATAGTGGTCAGTGTTTTTTTTCACCATGAGATTATTCCTTTGCCTTACAAATGAAACCATCAAATAATGATAAAACTTCTTAATAATGTATTTACATGTTGATAATGATAATGTATACAAATTGTTACACTCCTGACATTTTTATATGTAATAGAGATATATCTATACTAACGCTTCTAATCTAAGAGGCCTTTCAATGAATGACCTCAGCATCAATTAGAAATAGGAAAGCCAATTATAAAACTTTCTTGTATCAGGAAATTAATGAGAAAACTTAAGGGGGTAGGGGATTTTCTCGGCTCAAGACCAAAGAACCAAGAATCCGCTTCAGAAAGAGTTAAGAAATATATAGGGAAAAGGTAAAAACTAATTCAATTAAGATGGCAAAATAGAAAATATCATCATATGAGACTGACTGTCATGTAAAGTGATAAGAAAGTTCATGGATCAAGATAAATACTTCTGTCTTTTCATGTCAGGAGTGTAACAACTTTCAATTTTGTTCAATTGATAGTTCGAAGTCTGTTTTTGTTTGTTAAAATCCTTTAGCAGTATTTTTTTTAATTTAATATTTTAAACTGAAAGTGTACACAATGTTCTAAGTAGTAGGGAGGCTCTACATTGTGATGAATATTCTATCAAGACAAGCTTTTTAGTGCCGGTGATCTTGAGTATTTCAAGATAAACAGCAGTTAAGTTATCAACTTTCATCAAAAGCACTCTATAATGCTGTGAAAAATAGTATACCATCAAACTGTTTGTTACCAAAATGAGCCTGATATTTCAGAAATATATAGTACCTATGAAATATAGACTGTCTATATCAACATACTTGTAACGGTCAGGGTTGTAACAATTCAGATAGTTTTATACTTGTGTTACTTCAGACTGCTTTTTTCTGAAGTTTATTGTTCTTTTGGTCTTTTAAAGCAGTTCATAAACAACATTTTACAGAATTTAAATCATGCTGTTGTCACCTTATTTTCTCATAATAGCTGAAGAATAATGGGTGAATCCTTTGTCTGGTAAATATTTTCTAACCCAACCGTTAAAAATGACTTTAGATGTGGTAACCACCACCTGTATGTCATTTGGTTGTCATATGAAAACCCCCAAATCATATGAGATCATTTTAAGCAGTTGCTTGGTAACAGAAGAAATGATATTTTATCTTTGAAATAAATAAATAGCAATGAATGTCAGGAGTGTAACATTTTCTTTCATAACACAGTGTTTTTATAATGTCCAGCATTAGAATGCTAGACATCCAGACCCAAAAAGGCTAATGTTTTCTTCTTCTATTGATCCTAAGGTCTGCAAATCAATGAGTGTTCTTTTAATTTGGGCTTTAATATCAAAGATTAAATAACTTTAAGCTCTAGATGCTGGAAAATCCTTGCAAAGTTTTATAAAAAGTATCATAAATTTCACAAACATGTTTAAAACACGGCAGTTTTGATGCCAGACATGGTTTATAATATCCATTTCATCATATAAGGTCAAGTTTTAGGACTTAATCATTTACTTTCTGCTTTTATGACCTTGAATAGAAAAGATAAATTTGGGTAAAAAATCTTTAATAATCTTAATCAAGAGGTTGATAAAAGAAAACCATAAATACTATTTACAAAAAACTTAAAATTTGTCAAAATTCAGGATATAAGGAAACTTATGGTACAAAAAAGAAAGCTCTGACATAATGTTTATTTTTGAACCCCAATGTCACACTTTGGTCACATTTTTTTAAACTTGCCCAGACGTAATGATGTCTAAGTTCAATAATCCCAAAAATAATATCAAATGTGCACAAAATATAAGGTGCACACATGTTCAATGTGTCAGCAATCATAACATATTAAGTTTGAATATGAAGAAATGAACACTGCTGGATTCACAGATTACACAAACCAGACACCCCCTTACCATTTCGGATGGATAAAATATTGAAGTTCAACAGACCTAAAAAAATCATTATGCAAAGTTTGAATATAAAGGAATGAAAACTGTTAAAGTTACAGATTACACAAACTAGGCACCCCCTAAGCATTATGAATGGAAAAAATGTCATTCAATACCCGTAAAAAATGTGAAAATATTTATCATAAAATATTGAAGTTCAACAGACCTAAAAAATTAGAAAATATTTATCAAATGTGCACAAAATAGTAGGTACACATTTTCAATGTATGATTAATCATTATTCAAAGTTTGAATGTTAAGGAATGAAAACTTTTGGAGTTACAGATCACACAAACCAGACACCCTCTAAGCATTTTACAGAAAAAATTGCTAAGTTCAAAACCCCCAAAAATGAAAAAAAATCATGAAATGTACACAAAATAGAAGGTGCAAAACTTCAATGTATGAACAATCATTATGCAAAGTTTGAATATAAAGGAACGAAAACTGTAAAAGTTACAGATTACACAAACTAGGCACCCCCTAAGCATTATGGATGGAAAAAATGTCGTTCAACACCCGTAAAAAATGTGAAAATATTTATCAAAAGTGCACAAAATAGGAGGTGCACAGCTTCAATAAATGAACAATCATTAGGCAAAGTTTGAATGTAAAGGAATGAAAACTATTGGAGTTACAGATTACACAAACTAGGCACCCCAAAAGTGTTGTGGACAGACGGACAGACAAACTAACGAAGTTGACCCACTACTAGACCTGCTTTCGCTAGAGCGACGCACGTAAAAATAGGTTTTCAAGACTGATAATCGCTAATGCAATACTTTAGACCTTCATGAAGATATCATTTGTCATTAAGATCTTTGTTTTGTCTATTTTTGAGTGGCCACTTAAGACAGGTTTTACTGTAATTCTATCCAGTGGGGCTACAAGCCCACAAAGGTTCATCTTAGCCTCCATACTGCTAGCCTAGATGTGACAAGTACCGAAATCTTATTGAAGTCTCATAACAAATAAAAACATTATAAAGCGTATACAATTTCGTAGCAAATAAGTTGATTTCAGGTCCTAGGGTGAACACTTTGGTGAATGATGGGAGATTGAAACTAGCACACCTAATGTGCCTTTTTTAACTTTGACTTGTCTACTGAGTAATTTTTCATGCTTTTTGTCATATGCTGATTTTTTCTCAAAATCAACTTTTTCGAAAAAATTCTTTCAGTAATACCACCAGAGTGTAAAACAGTTTGGATCCAGATCAGGCCCAACATTTTGTTGGGCCTGATCTGGGTCCAAGCTGTTTGAAAAGGTTTTCAGCAAACAACACTAGAAGGTAGAGTTAAAGCTGATCCCATAACATAAAAGTTTGCAGTTGAACATACCTTATTGCCAAGAATAGATGTTTCTGTACAAGATCTCTTTGACCTCAAACTCTCACTGTCAGATACTTCTTCATGTTGACGTTTTCTAGTTTTAGTCCTGCAAGAAAAATTAATGAGCCAGCACTTGAGATTTTGTTACTTATCATAAAAGGCCACAAGCAAAGGTTCACACAAGACTGTGCTTATGCTCAGTCTAACAAAAACCTTCCCCACCATAGAAATATAATGTAAAACACCAACAAGACCATAGTATTCATTGTTTTGCATGTGCACATGTTGTTATACAAAAATGAAATAAAAGTTAAAACCAAATATTTGACAGATAAGCTTTCATATATATGCATGTACATGTATACATATGAGCCAGAATATGAGATTTTGCTACTTATCTCATTGTTGAACAACAAAGGCTCAGAAGAGCATGTACAAGTGGGTAGACTCACCAAAGCCATCAATGCTCAAATACACAAAGTATGGATGTAGATGAGGACAGACCAAAATATAGACCTCTAGCCCCTGCTAGATATGTCATATGGGTATTTAAAGTAGATTTTCGCACAAATGCAATAAGTACCAAAATTTCATGTGCAGACCCATATATATGTAAATATAATTGGGCTTAAATGAAATATATGTCACATGTGGTTCTTGTTGCCTACCTACCCTAATTTTTTTAACCTTACCCTAAACATTAAAATGGTCTTTGGAGAAAAAATACCTAAAATGGGCACTTTTTCAGATTTTGTCACTATTTTCTTTGTTAAATGTTATAACAAATTTTAATAATTTCCCTACCTACCTACCCTAAATTTTGTTGGTATGCAACAGGAACCACACATATATTTCATTTAGGCCTTGTTAACCCTTACTTTTTGGAAAACAGTGCAGATCCAGATCAGCTGGCTTCTGATGAAGCCAGCTGATCAGGATCCACACTGTTTTCCACTTGAATTGAAAATACAAGTATATGGTTACAACTGGAATGCTGCAGGTTAACAGCACAAAAATTGGGGAGGAATTTAGTACATAAAAATATTCACCATGACATCGGTTAAATGAATTTACCTGGTCACCCTTGGTGCAGTACTCTCAGGACTTGTAAATGCTCTATCACTGTCATCTGTGTCCATAGCAACAACCGGTTTAACAGGTGGCTTTCTCATTTTTGACCTGGTAACCCTCGGCCTTTCTCCTTCGACTGGAGTCGGACTTGATACGCCAGTCCTGATTCCCAGCCCCGAGTCTTTGTCATTGCTGAGATCCGCTGAATCATGAGCAGTGAAAGTCTTTCTTCTTGATGAACTAGTTTCTACTCCTTCATCTTCAGTCTTATCCTCGGAACTAAAAGCTGAATCTGTCCCCGTCCCAGTTTTCTGAGACTCAGTTTTAGATGCATGCCTAGTTTTAGTCCTTGTACTAGACTTTATCTGCCCTTCTCCCTGACCATTGTCATGAACTGCGCGAGTCTTCGTCCTGAATCATATACATGAACCAGTTCATGACAGATATAGAGAATCTTACATGAGTGCTCATGTTTTATTGCATTTATTAAACGAGTTCGGGGAAAGCGATAAAATGCGAGGCCAGCCAAGCATTTTTTTTTTGCTTTTTCCCAGCAAGTTTAAAAATGCAAGAATACAGGAGAAGGAACGTTATTAATCTAACATACGACAATCAAATTAATTTGCAATATCTTGCCATATATGCGACGTTGTAATGGATGCCATTTAATGTTTCCAAAATCTGTAATTTGACTGTAAATCACTAGTGTTTTACCTATTTAATGCATGGCATTATATCACTCCCTCCCAGTAGCTATGTCATATGATAAAATATCTTAGCATACATGTAATCTTTTTCAATTGGTATAAGCCTAAACACTTTAACAGATGTAAAGGTTTGGGAAATCAACATCTAAAATCAAGTTTAGGGTTTATAGAGCATGTACCAAAACAACACCTGACATTCCAAACCAGGTCAAATTGCATTCAAGATATTTAAGAATTTATTTTCTTATTTCTTTTTACTTATTCTGGGGCAAGCATAAAACATTTAATATATGCGCAGAATAAAAAATTAAGGCAACGCTTGCATTTCTCCATGGGAATCTGTGTTGAACCTAAGAGGAAATCTCAGCAACTCTGAGGGTCAGGATACGAAATATCATCTCAAGTATGTCCAACAGGAGTCATGCATGTGATTGTGTTGACAGTTGCTGTATGTGGAGGTCGCTCCCGATATTGTCTTGCATTCCGTATCAGATATATGCATTAGGTAATATTTCAAAAGGAAATACAAAGGTTCCTTTATTTTTCGTTGTGTGTATAATTGTGCTCTTACAAAGCTATTTGGACATTGAAAGGTTTGAATAGCACAGTTTGGTTTATTGTTTAACATGCTGAATTTCATTGATGCTATAGTTTGATTACCAAGATCTTCATATTCAGAAGAATTTTGGAAAGGAAATAGTGAAATAAATACGCTACCTTGTTGATTTCATTCTCGGTGGCTCTCTTTCATCTGTTTCCATGTCAGATACATCAGCGTTGTTTTCATCATCATCAGCTTGACAGCTTGACATGCCACTTTGTTGTGTGTCATTTCCTTGACCCTGATCAACATCTTTATCATCATCAGTAGTCTTGCCGTCATCTGTGACAGTGCTAGCTGTATCAGCTGTTTCATCACTTGCCTGTAATTGAAATTTCTTGTCATACTCCAGGGTTAATACAGGCAAGTTTGAGTAAAATTCAAGGACTTCCAAAATACTTGCCTACTGTTTTCAAGGATGGAAAACTTATGAAAAGCACTGATTTACACGTTAAAATTCTACTTCTGAAATGCTCGAGTCCATAACTAAAGAGATTAGTTTTAGAAAATCAGTGTAAAATTATGGTACCTTTATTTGGTGCAGCATATGCTGCACCAAATAGAGGCACCACAATTTTATACTGATTTAGGCCTCCAAAAACAGTGTTGAATCCTCTTGCAGACGGTAAAATAAGAACTTTTCAAGGCCTTTGAGTGTTTTTCAAGTACTTTTCAAGGCAAATTTAATTTTCAAAGACTTTTCAAGACAGTCCTGTATATTCAATTACTTTTCAAGCCTGTGCAAACCCTGCAGTGTCCAGCATGGGTGAAAGTTCAAAATTTCCAAAATCCTGAATTTTCGAAACTCCACTCTTAAAACTAGAAGTACGCCCAATAAATATTCACAATTTCAAGTTTAAATGGTCAAATGTCCTTAGACAGACTGAAAATAAATCAGAAAACCTATAATAATCTCACTAATTCAGCATTTTGAGGCTGACTTTCTGTAGAAAGTCAGCCTCAAAATTCTGAATTCAGGATTAACCCTGAAAACTTTCACCGCTGGTCTATTCTAGGCAGGGAAATCAGGGAATTCCCCCTAGTTTGAAATATGGTCCCTATAACAAATGCCCAGTTTTCAAATCCGGAAGTTGACACTGTACTTAATCTTTAACTTTGAGAACGGTGTAGATCCATCAGTTTATAATAAAAATATTTTCAGAGGTACACTGCCAGCTTAACTTTATCTTTTCTTCTCATCTTTTAAATCTGCAAACAATCTGAAAACTTTCGTGTCCGATTGTTATCTGAACGACCCAAATATCTTTCTGCATTATCAAATCAAAGTTTTTAGCCCGCACACACCAAAAATCGCCTCAGGATACGAAAATGCATTTTCCATAGTTCACGTGCACATGTTTTTTTTTTCAGAACATTCATATTCTTGAAATATTTCCTGGTAAGTGTATGGGATATGAAATGCCTAAATTTGCTTCAATAACATAATGACAGTAATCGCCATAGATTTTTGGTACTCGTAAATCTTGCAGTGTTCTGCCAAGACTTTGAAACCATGGGGCCAATGGCCCCTTAGCTATGAAAAAGTGGGGCCATTTCCAAATTTTACTGGGCCATAGATAAACAATTCAGAATAACAAGTGTCTAGTATTTAGTAAGTAAGTAAGTAAGTAAGTAAAGCCTTTATTTTTTGAGGGTAACTACATTTAGCACATACAAAATAAGTACATGTAATAGCTAATCTTCCATGAGGCCCTCGTTATATACGTTTACTGACCCTTTATCAAAGGTTAGCCAAATTTTTTGAAAAGATCGCTTTTCAGTTTTTTCTTTCCGCTGGTACTGGGCTGATCGGTTCGGCTGATTGATGCAGCCGATGTTTCACTTTCATTGTGATTTTGAACAGATTTGTCCTCTGCAGTGTTATCTGATGGACAATCAGTTAAAGAACTTGTAGAAGACGATGTTTCTTGACATTCGCCACCGTCGATGTCCGCAATTTTTTGGGGTTTTTTTACTTCGCAAAGAAGTCAAACATCGTTCTTTTCCTATGCGAGGCCATTTTATGATCTAGTGCAAGGGCCTAATGAAACAACGCATACGATTGGTTGAGACTTGCTCAGGCGATGCAATGAACCAATCAGGTTTGCCAATTCACCTGCCTAACAACGGCTTAGCAACAAAAACAGCTGTTTCCGATACAGCTGTTACGAACTGATTCGCGCCATTACTTTATGGATAAATGACGGAAAAACGGATGCGCCGAGCGGCCCATCTATGGGAATTTTTCTGCGCCATATTGATTTTTTAAGCGCCAATGGCGCAAGGGCCCGGCCTTGGCAGAACACTGATCTTGGCCTTGGAACTCAGTTTATAACCTTACAAGGGACATATAGCTGGAAACTCCACTAAAAGTACTTGCAAGTTTTATAATTTGATGTTGAAATAAATTATTGCAATTACATGCTCAAAACATTTGCCTCCATGAAGAAAAACATATTTTTATAATGTTGTTACTTAAAACAAGGGCTTCAATAGGCCCTATTTTATTTTAAAAAAATGTCAAGTTCTTTCCCGCATGCTGTTTGGTCGTCTGCTGATTTTTTTTTCAAAATCAAATTTTTCAAAAAATTCTTTCGGGAATATCATCAGTGTCAAAAAGTTTGGATCCAGATCAGGCTCAACATTTTGTCCGGCCTGATCAGGTTTCCAAACCGTTTGCAAAGGTTATTGATCAGCAGACAACACAGTTTACACTAGTAAGCAGAGTTAACAATTTTTCTCACTATTTCAGTATCCTTGGTTTTCTTCTCCAGTCGCAATCTTGTTCTTGGTCTGGCTGCTTTCGGTGGTTCATGAACCTATAAACAAAATGATGAGTGCTAAAACCTTTAAACTCTTTGCATGCTGTTTGCAAAGGTTATCAGCAGACACTAGTTGAGTAAGGTGACTGGAAGGCAGAGTTAATTTATGTTTGCTGGGTAAGTTTATAATGTGGGTTTTTGTTCGCAGATTTTTTTTTTTTTAAAAAAAAAAACTTTTCAAAAAGTTAGAAATTCATATTTACTAAAAGCCCTTGGACAAGTATAAAGGAAATTAATACAATTCTTCAGAAGCCAGCTGATCTGGATCTACAGTGTTTACAACAGCGTTTACATCTGGTTTAATACCGTTTTCCCAAGAGTTTATATATCTTGTTTCAGCATGGTAAGGTATTAGGCTCACTATAAGCTAATCTTTTGTTTCGGACAAGTAAAATTTGACATTACCTAGAGGCAAGTAGTACAGGCTTTCAAGTGCCCTTCAACCAAAAAGTAGGGAAAAAGAAGGGATAAAAATTTGGAAAAAGTAGTGAAAAAGTAGGGATTATCGGTGTAAAAAGTAGTGATAGTAGGGCTATTCAAGTACAAAATTCATTACAGTGAGTTGTTAGAAATAAGAAAATTCACAGTAAATAAGCAGGAGAATAGCTGTGACAATAGTACTAGCTAAACAGAGAGACTTTTTAAGCTAAACATAAAAAATGTGTTTTTTAGCAGCCTCCTCCCTGGAAAAAATATGATAGTGAAGTTAAAATTCCGAGCGAGCAAAGCGAGTGAGGAAAAAATTCTGGCTTTTTACGCGTAAATGACATTTTAGAGTGAAAAAGTAGGGATAGTAGGGCATTTTCAAGAAAAAGTAGGGAAAAATAGGAGCAAATAAAAAAAGTAGGGAAAAGTAGGAAAAATAAAAAAAAGTAGGGCCCGCTTGAAAGCCAGGTCTACAGTATAAACAGGGTTCATACAGGGAAGTAAAATTCAAGGGACTTCTAAAGGCCTCTCCAACAGTTTTCAAGGACTTAAAGTAAATGAAAAATACTTATCTAAGTGTTAAAATTCTACTTCAGAAATGCTAGACTGAGATAATGGAGACATTAGTACTGGAAAATTAGTATAAAATTGGTGTGCCTATATTTGGTGCAGCATTGCACCAAATAAATGCACAACAATTTTATACCGATTTAGGACTCTATCAACAGTGCTAAGTCCTACAGAAAATAGTAGAATTCAAGGACTTTACAAGGCTTTTGAGTGATTTTCCAGTACTTTTCAAGGCCGATTTAATTTTCAAGGCCTTAAAGAAAGCCCTCTAAATTCAAGTGCTTTTCAAGCCTGTGCAAACCCTGATAAAATTTTACTATTTCCACTACATCTTACCTCAACCTTCTTTGCTTCTGAAGGCAGCAATTTAGCACACTTGAGAGAAACCCTCTTTAAGCTCACACGCAATGACTTTCTGCTACTTCGTGAAACACGCTTCGGCTGTGACGACCTACGCTTTGTTTCAGGAGTTTCCACAGTCTGCGAAATGCTACCTTTTTTCTGGGACTGTCTTTTATCAGTTGGGACTTTGGCACTACCACTCAGTTCAGGAGTTTTGGGAGATATTGACTTCCTCGTAACAGTTACCGGCGTCTTCGGAGTCACCACTGGGCTTTGCTGCGGAGTCACATTACTGGTTTTGCTTTTACTATTTGACATTGGACTAATTAAAACAATTTCCTCATACGCCTGTGCTTTCTCTTTCACATTCATTGAGCTAAAGTTTTGTATAGGAGTTTTACAGTTTTTCTGTGAGACTGGAGTCTGAGGATTAAGCCTGTTATACGGTGCTATCACGCCTAAGTTTGCAGGCTGCGACCACTCTTCTTCGTGCACCTGCCGAACCGTGTCTGGGGTTTTTACCAATTTAGCACTGTTATCTGGCGTTTTGTATGCATTTTCTGAAGGAGTTTTAGGAACTGACAATGTATGTGTCCTGCTCTCTGGTGTTTTCATGATTTCCACATTATCCTGTTTAGCATCTTCAGCGAGATTAAAAACAGGTTCTGCACTCTTATTTTTCTTCTTTGTTTTATTTGACCTGGTGTTTCTAGCTCGCGTTGTGGTTGCCGCCTTCGATGCTGCTCTTGTTTTTCTTCCTTTTGGAGCTTCTTCCACACTATCATCAACAATACTGAAAACATAGGTTTAGATAAGCAAATTTTTTTTAGCGTAAAAGTGTAAATATTTTCTTACCCATCAGTTTTAGCATATGTTTTGGGTGCTCAAAAGAACCATCTCATTGAGACGGTTCTTTTGAGTGCCCACAACATATGTTTTGGTTGAGAAATAAGAAAAATATTTTTTGGTACACACTCTTAACTAAAGGCCTGTGAAAATAAAGCCAAAATAATGTTTTATCACATGATATCATGCCTGGATGTGATATAAATTATCATCACTTCAAAAAGCCACTTAAAATTTAAACCTCAAGAGATTTTTCTAGGCCCCTTCCCAATCCAAAAATGGACAGACCATTCTCAAAATAGTGTCAGAATAACATTCTCAATTCCCTCACCGGCGTTACTGCGTTGTGTCCTTGAGCAAGAACATTAATCCTAGCTTAGTACTGGTTCAACCCAGTAAGACCTGTCCTTTTATAACTGAAAGATTGTGGATGGGATGTAAAGAATCAAATCAAACAAAAACATTCCCAATTCCTTAGTTCTATAGTTTGGTGAAACTTTCATAAAAAAACAGACCAAAGATAGCGAAGTTACAGATGTGTACATTCACAAATTATATTTGTGAGCATGCAATTACACTGATACTTAATATGGTTTTAAATCTGACAATTTAAAATGGAGATCTAGTTCTTTAAGATCAAATCTAGTTTTCCCAATTTTGATGGCTCAAATGATATTTAACAAAATTCAACAGGCCCCTAGCCCAGACTTCAGAATGGTAGGAAAATCCTCGAACATTTGCATGGGACATGGGCATTTGGCCAATTTTATAAACCCACCATCATTTGAGCCACGACATAAGATTTCCAACAATAAGAAATGTGCAACCAGCAAAGCCTCAGATCAGCCTGCGCTTATTGCGCAGTCTGATCAGAGCCTTTACTAGGTGCTTGAATTGTCTATGACTGTTATGCCCTCGTCACATCTTCACGGATCACCTCGCCGGTTCCACTACGAATCAAATCCAACGGATGACCACGGAATTGACTATTTCCGTAGTCCAATACGGATGCACAACGCAAGTACTACTACGTATGATTACGGATGCAATACGGAAATATACGGACTAATACGGATTGCCACGGATAATGTAGGATCGTATCCGTGGCTAATCCTGCGTCAAATCCGTGAATGTGTGACCTGGGCATTGAGCTACTGACTGAAAGCATTTAGAGTTTCTAAGCTTAAAAGAAGGCTGCACAGGCTTGTCTGAGTCAATTCATGTCAAATGCCACTTTGTTGGAAATCACATGTCACGACTCTTTTAAGGCAGAATAATCGCAGCATCCTTTGATCCTGTACTTACAGTACTTTGCTAGCAGTCTCATCATCATCAGAGACATCAGCCACCGCAGGAGTCCTTTTTCTTCCCTGCCTCGCAGACCTAAGCACAAAGCAATATCAAGAATTAACCCTTTACTGCATGGGCTATTTTTAGATCATGTGGTCAGTTTCTATTTTTAAACAACATGGAAAAAAATCAAGAAAAAGTTAAGTGAAGTTTTGAATTCTTTTAAAAATATTATGGAAAATGGAGCATTTGCTGCGAGAGAGCAAATGCTCAATTTTCCATAAGATTTTCAAATATATGATATTTCAAAGGTTTCAAAAGGCGTTATGAAGTAAAGGGTAAAATCAGGATGTTCTAAAAATTTGACCACTTCTCTCTTTCTGTTGTCAAATAAAATGTTGGTTTTCAGGGTTGGAATTCACAAAAAGCTTGTCAGATTAGCAAACAGAGAAGACCCTGATCAGACTGCTTCTGATGAAGCAGTCTGATCTGGGTCTGGGCTGCTTGTCTAGGCCTTTTTCCTAGCAGTCTAATCATCATAAGCCTCTGCAGGCAGTGATTTTGTTACCTGCGCATCCCGCATCTTTTGCGCATAAGTTTTTATTTCAGAGAGTCCCGGCGAGTCCCAGGATGCAATAGTATTGCAGACTTGTCATTTAAAATAGTGTTTAGGACTCATAAGTTTGCAGTTGGGACTCATTGATATAGGAAACAGCGAGTCCCAGGACCCATAAGCCAAAAATTGTAAATGAATCACTGTGCAGGTCCTTTTTATTCCCTGCCTTGCAGACCTAAGAACAAAGCAATATCAAGAATTAAATCAGGGGATGTAATGGTAACTGGTAAATGTTCTAAAAATTTGAACTGGCTTATTTACTCTTTTTATTTCTTCCACCCCTAAGTTTCTGAGGTAAACTCTTCCATTTTAGATCGTACAGTTGTAGAAGAGCCCATTGTGTTAAAAAGTGATGTTAGACAAATCCTGGGGGAAAAAACTGCAAAAATTGAGGCTGAGAAAAAAGACTGAGTAAGCAAACACTGTTGTATCTACTGTAGATCCAGATGAGATAGCTCTCATGAGCCATCTCATTAGTGTAGACTACAATGTTTGCCCAGACCATTTTTTTTGCTATTTTAACAAGTGAAAACAAGCTGCTCTTGCATCAACAAATCATGCAACCTTCAGTACAATGTAGCCTAAATTGCACATCAAACAGTGTAGATCCTTCTCAGTCAGCTTCTTCAGAACTAGAAGCTGGCTGATCTGGATCCAGTTTGCAAAAGTTCAGAAAGGACCAAATATCTATTTTGAATGCAATGTAGGTTTTTTTCTTTAATTTTTTTAATTTGAGAAACCTGTGACCAACAACCTTCAATAGCTAGTGATAATGAAATTTGGACCAGTGGTTCAGGAGATGTTGTTTAAAGAAAAAGTTTACGAAAAGACGGACGGATGCATGACAGATGAAGACCGATCACAATAGCTCACCTTGAGCCTTTGGTTCAGGTGAGCTAAAAATAGTCACTTGTTTTTCTTAGCAAGCATTTAAAAATCTATACTTTGATCCTTGTACCTGCTATTTTTCTGCTTGGCTGGTGCAATGTAATCATCTTGTTCATCTTCTAACTGTATTTTGCGACTAACAATGCTAGATTTCTTACGTCTTCTTTGTCTCTTTGCTGATGGGGTCTTTGGAAGTAAGGCATTTTCAGAGCTAAAACAAATATACTGTGCAGTCCCTTTATAATGCTATGTTTGGGGTCTACAGGAATGGACTGTGTTACCTGTATAAGTGAATCATGTTATAAAGGGATATTTTACAAAGGAACTACAGCAAAATGACCTTATTATGGTCACTTTCCTATAATTCCTTTGTAAAATTCCATCAATCAATGGTAAAAAAAAATTGGGAGCCACAACAAGACCGTGTTTAATATATCCAAATCTGTGTTACGAGATATGTGTTATAAAGGGAATGTATACAGTGCTCCAGGTTATAATTAACAGTGTTCTGCCAAGACTTTGAAACCATGGGGCCAATGGCCCCTTAGCTATGAAAAAGTGGGGCCATTTCTAAATTTTACTGGGCCATAGATAAACAATTCAGAATAACAAGTGTCTAGTATTTACTGACCCTTTATCAAAGGTTAGCCAAATTTTTTGAAAAGATCGCTTTTCAGTTTTTTCTTTCCGCTGGTACTGGGCTGATCGGTTCGGCTGATTGATGCAGCCGATGTTTCACTTTCATTGTGATTTTGAACAGATTTGTCCTCTGCAGTGTTATCTGATGGACAATCAGTTAAAGAACTTGTAGAAGACGATGTTTCTTGACATTCGCCACCGTCGATGTCCGCAATTTTTTGGGTTTTTTTACTTCGCAAAGAAGTCAAACATCGTTCTTTTCCTATGCGAGGCCATTTTATGATCTAGTGCAAGGGCCTAATGAAACAACGCATACGATTGGTTGAGACTTGCTCAGGCGATGCAATGAACCAATCAGGTTTGCCGATTCACCTGCCTAACAACGGCTTAGCAACAAAAACAGCTGTTTCCGATACAGCTGTTACGAACTGATTCGCGCCATTACTTTATGGATAAATGACGGAAAAACGGATGCGCCGAGCGGCCCATCTATGGGAATTTTTCTGCGCCATATTGATTTTTTAAGCGCCAATGGCGCAAGGGCCCGGCCTTGGCAGAACACTGAATTAAGCTAGATGAGCCATGACATATGATTTCCAACAAAGTGACATTTTGACATGTGTAGACTCAGACAAGCCTGTGCAGCCTCCTTTTAAGCTTAGGAACTACAAATGATGTTTGGTCGGTAGCTTAATATTCATAGAACATTCAACTTGATTCAAGCGACTAGCAAAGGCTCTGATCAGACTGCACGTATGCCCAGGCTGGTCTGAGACTGCTGGTCGCACATACCACATTGTTAGAAATCTCATGTCACGACTCATATGTCAATTTACTCATGCACGAGTATTTCAGATGCAGAAATTATTTTCTTTAACAGCAGACTCATTGGAACTTCCCTGTCCAATCAAAAAATCAGGCATTGGATGTACGTAAGTGGTACTGTGTAAAACTTGGGAGATTATTTTGTAAATGTGTTGATGCTTTACGTCCAAGTGAACAATTTTTCAGTCATGTCAGCAATCGGCATGTTTCCTGGGTTGAACCAGTAAACACTCTTAACTAGGGGCCTGAAAACAAAATTAGTTGTGTATACATGTATCTTTGTTTCCCCTTCAACCCTAACCTGACCCTTGAAAAAAACACCCAACAAAATTCTTAAAATGGAAAAAACACAACTCTTAAAATGGAAATCGACTGGTCCAATTGATGAGTGGGAAATTCCTTTAGGCTTAAATGGGTAGGCAGCAGTTTGCCAGCACTAAGTGAATGAATACCTTGAAGTAGCTGTGGGGAGAAAAGTGACAGTAGTCTTTATGAAAGTATGGGTTCTGACCAAACAAGTCAGATTCTATTCCAACTGACTAAAAACTTACATGTAACCCTTTACCTCATAGAGATGCCTTTTAACGCTTTTACAAACAGAGCAGACCCAGATCAGGCAGCTCTTGCTCTTGTAAGAGCTGTCTGATCAGGGTCTTCTATGCTGCTTATGGAAATATATATGATCCTACACAAGTGTACCTGACTTGTTCTATGTACCAATGTGAAAGTTTATTTATATACAAGTATGTAATTCATAGTGGATGGAGCCTAGCATGAATATTCATGAAGGAAAGGGTTAACTAAAAGTACTGACTGTGATATGCAGACAGACAACTCAGTCAGAGTAAAGAAATGAAAATCTCTGGAAATATTCACTTACTTTCCAAATTCTTTAGCAGCCTCATCTAGAACTTCTTCAAGCCAGGTAAAAGCATGTTCTTCCATTGCGGTAAATCTTTCACCGATTATTTCATGTATCTTCTGGTACTCCTTCCAGCCAATGTTCAACATTCTCTCTTCTAATGCAGACATTTTTCTATCTCCTATGTTAATACTAGAAAGAAAACAATTTAACCCTTAAAGCGCCAATCGCATCAAAAGTTTCTGCTTTTCTCGTCTACTGTAATGTTTAAGAAGCCTCTATGGCAAACAGTGTGGACCCACAGCAGACTGCTCAGTCTGTTATGGGTCCACGCTGTTTGCTTCGATACTTAATACGTCAGCAGGGATTCAGTTTGGCGTCGCCCCTCAGACATAGTCCGAAAATAGTTCCAGATGTCCAAGAGTTTGCTGTCCAGTTTGGACAGTTTGTCCGAGATGATTTTCGAAAGCACACACAGTATGGTAATGCACAGTGATGCAATAGTAATTGTATTTTATTAAACAATCGCTGAATGGCCAAATTTCTGTAAGCTTCAGATTGGTTCGCTTAATTTATCCCTTAAATACACATTTACTAAAGCAAACCAGTCTTATTGTTTTGTTACACAGCGCCTGATTGGTCAGTTGCATCCTGTTAATTTCTCTCTTTCATCTCAAGCGGACAGCATATTTCCATTGGCATTGGCTGATGAAATGACTAAAAACTTAATTGCCACCAAGAAACAACAGGAACTCAATTTTTCATACACCAAAATAGTTTGCCTGTTCTATCATTGCCTGAAAACTAACGAGTTGTGCATTCACCGCAAATAGCAGCAAAAAACAGTACCCCACCCACTTCCATCGATCAACAAGCTCCAGTCTCGGCTTTAAATAAAAGCCAGCCAATCAATCAGGTCGCACTTACTGTCCGAAATGGGACAAAAACTACCCCTGGTTTCATTATGAGAAGGGCAGATAGCAGTTACTGTTCATGGTGGTAAAAATAAGTCTGAAAAAATGTCCTAAAAAATTTCCCAATGTCCGAACAATATTGGGGCTGCTTGGACAAAATGTCCGAAGTAAATTTCAGTCCAGCTGAAACCCTGGACTCAGTAATGCTAGGCAATTATTTGCAGCAGACGACATTTTCAGAGGCATTTTTTTTCTTGGCGTTTTAAGGGTTATGATTACTTTTGGAAAAATTGAAATCAGTTGGAAGATCTTGTCCAAAGATGCACTTTCTGTGTTGATTTTATGTAAAAGCTGTCCTTTTTTCGGGCTTCCATTTACTTTCAAATCCAGAAAGTTCAGACTTCCTACCCTTGAAATTTGGAAGTCCCATTGAATTTTTTGGGAAGTCCCACTTTTTTCTTTGATACCGTCACGGTGTGGCGGAATGTCAAACTTGCTTTGAAAAATAACGTATATATTTCAGAGATCATTCTTTGTTCCTTACAATAGATAGATAGATGGATGGTTGGATGGATGCACCATGCAGTGCTCCAGCTAGGCTGTTTTACAAGGGCGCCACACCCTGCCCTACATGTCTGGCGCCCTGCCCCTTTTCATAACACCCTGCCCTAAATTCAACCATGTCCTTTATTTTATCTTCCCATATGGTCTCAGAAGTTGTGTATTCAAATTGATACTAATCGGTTCAGCGGCTTTCTGTTTACACTGCAGTCTAAAGTGAAAAATCCCCCACTGAGATCTCCTGGAGAACTGACTAGTCACATGTGAATTGCGCCGGAGAAATGGGAACTTTGCAATCAGCTTACTCAACAATTAGCCTTACTTTCTTTTTCCATTTTCACTTGTTAAACTCATTTTTACATCAAAGATATAAGGGCTCTAGATAAATAGACTTTCTTGTAGTTTAGAATGACATGAAGCCTTCATTGACGGTATGTGTATTACAGCTCAAATCAAACTTCGATCAAAGTATATACTTAAAAGGAAGCGCGTCATGAGCGCGTGCAACGGTTCGGTTGTTGTCTTTCGGAGCTCCAGCTAAAATTGATTTTGAAAATTAATATCTAAGTTATTTGGGAAGTATTTTATATAAATTTGATATCAAAATGTTGGTAAATTGCTCAGAAATATTCCTGGAAAGTTTTTATATGTGAAAAAATTCGCAGAAAGAAGAAATTCACTCTGACAGATTTTTGACAGTTGTGGGTCACATGACCAGTTTGCTGTTTTGAAATTGTGAAACAGACTATAAGCTGTGTAAAAATAGATTAGGAGATTCCTTCCAATGGTGAATAGATGGTAAAAGTGTTGGAGAGATTACAGAAGACATCTCATTTGATTTTTTTGGACAAACTGAGGTAGGATCTTTGATTTTTATACATCCATCCTCATAGCAACGGGGTTGCTAGGCACAGTAAACAACAAGAAAAACATTTTGAAGATACTCACATAGATTGTTTTTATGTATTTTGACATCATTACAATTGACAATATTTTGAAAAAGTAGTTGACAGCATGAAAACCCTTATTGTAAACATAAATTTATTGAAAAATCTGATTAACAGCTATGCCAATTAGACGTTGTCAGCGTTTAGCTGAGAAAAAACAAAAGAAAACTGCAACTGAGATCAAAACTTCTAACTCTTCCACAACAAATGTAGCGAAAGGACAGGAAATTGGTCAGACTGAAGCACAAAGTTCACTTTGCATTGCATGCAAATCAAAGAGTCCGAAAATTAAAAGATTTACTGAAGAACCGTGGATCCAATGTGATGTTTGTAAAGGTTGGTGGCACCTGGAATGTGCATGCTTGACTCCAGAAAGTGTATCATTGATAAACAAAAAGAAACTTTATTTCCCTTGTGCTCTTTGCGTTGTGAAAAATCTTCAGTGTACAGGTGCTATCACACAAAATGACTGCAGCAAAAATTCATCAAATGACCATGAACTAAATTTTGAACAAACAAATTCTAATTTTAAAAGTAGTACCCAGAAAAATAATAAACCCTTAAAAACAGTATCATTCAGTGATCAGGTTATTATAATTGATAACATAGAAACCCCAGCAAACTTCTCAAACTCAAAAAAGATTTCGGAAAAATTAAAGTCAAGTGAAATAGACACTGTTGAATTTGCTTACCCATTAGTCAGAGGTGGGGTAGCCCTTCACTTCAAGGATTCCCAGAACGCACAAAGAGCTCTTGACCATTGGCCTGGGCAAGTGTTTGGAGAGAAAGAAAGTGTGCACAGACCAAGAGGGCAGAGTGGAATTACAGTTGGTTACATGAAAAACATTGATCCAAGGTACTCAAAGAATTTTATATTGAAATTGCTTGAGGAGAGTGGTTGCAAGGTAAGGGATGTAAAAAGGTGCTTCCACAGAGGTACAGGAAAACCCATGCCAGTTGTCAAGATATTTCACAACTCGTATGAAGATTTAACTTACACAATAAATACAGATTTTGCAGTAAAATTCAATGGTAAAAAGACATATGTTGAAGCAGAAAGACGGAGGAAGGTCGTTAGGTGCTACAATTGCATGCGGTTTGGGCATATTGGCTCTAGCTGCCTATTTACTACTCAATGTGAAAATTGTGGAGGTGATCATACTGACCAAGGCTGTTCGAATAAACCGAAGTGCTTCAATTGTGGGGGACAACACAAAGCATCATCTAGTACATGCCCAGTTTTTCTCTCAAAACTCAAAGAAAATCAACTTCAGAACATTTTATAAAAGAAACATGAAGCTTTTATCACTAAATTGTCAATCATACAATACAGCCAAAAAAGACATTTATAATATTGTAGACACATACAATTTTGATATTTTATGTTTATCAGAAACTTGGGAAACAGAAAAAGAGAAAGTTAATTTTAAAAATTGGACAGTACACTCAAAAGCTAGAAAATCAGATAATCATGGAGGAGTGGCAGTTATATGTAAACCATCACAGAATTTCATTTCACAGAGAATTACAGAGTATGAAACAGAAGATGTAGAAGCATTGTTTATTCATATTAGACCAGAAAAAATACAGAGTTTTATGTTAGTAGTGTCTTATATCCCTCCGACAAAAGCAGACAAATTAAATGCATTATAAGAAATGGTAAAAAAAGCAGAAGAAAAATATAAAAATGTTATATGTACAGGTGACTTAAACTCCAAAAGTTTTTTTCTGGGGGAACAAGGAGAAAAATGCAGAGGGTTTAATACTAGAAAATTTTATCATGAACACTGATTTCATTTGTGTAAATGATGGCGCTCCGACCAGGAGAAATGCTAGTAGTGTCATTGATTTATTCCTAGTAAAGCCACAAGTTTTCAGGACAATAAAGAGCTGTACTACTCTAACGCATGAATGTGTTCGTTCAGACCATATACCAGTTATGCTTGACATAGAAGATGAGATTATACAGCAGTCAGTTGAAGAAGAGAAATATTTAGTAAAGAGGACAGATTGGGTAAAGTGGAAAGCTATGACAGAAGAAAAATTTAGTGAATGGAATGAAATTCATGGACATGAGGATTTAGAAACTATGTATAGCTCATTTACCGAAGTATTAGTAGGGTGTATAGAGGAATGTGTCCCCAAGAAAAAGGTGAGTTTAACTGACAAAAAATCAAACCCCCATTGGATGAATGAAGAAGTTAAATTAAAAAGGACTGAATTAAACAGGGCAAAAAAAAAATTTAAACGGCGAAGAACCCCCAATAATTTGGAACAGTTAAAAGAGTTAGAAGAGTCATTCTTCCTTGAATGTGATGAGGCTAAAAGTAAATGGATAAATGAGACTTGTAAGAAAATAGAGATGCACACTCGCCCAAAGGAAAGATGGAGAGAGTTTAAAAAATTAACTTCATACAATAGAGAACAAGAGGATGTTTTGCCCTTGTTGGATGATGGTAAACCTGTGTTTGGTGCAGCAGAAAAATGTAAATTGATGAAAGATATATTTTTTGGAGGAAAGCACATGATAGGGGAGGAGTTAGATGAGGAATTTAAATGTGAAATAGACAAAAAAGTTGAAGATATACATGAAAGTTTAGAGTCTGAAACCGGTGATGAGTTCCTTAATGAGAGAATAAGGGAAGAAGAGACAGAAGCTGCAATACAACTACTTAACAAGGACAAAGCCCCAGGACCAGATAACATTTATGGAGAATTACTTCAGGAAGGTAGTCAAGCACTTATCAGAGCAATTAATATGTTATTTGATAAATCATGGAGTGAGAAAACAGTGCCCCAAGATTGGAAATTAGCCAAGGTCAAGTTTTTGAGAAAGCCAGGAAAGGCAAGTTATCATAATGCTGGATCCTACAGACCAATTAGTCTGACCAGTGTACTTGGAAAATGCTTAGAAAGAATAGTTTTTACGAGACTTTACTCCTTTGTTGAGCATCACAGAATCCTGGATGCAGAACAAGAAGGGTTTAGGAGATTCCATGGAACCAGTATGGCTCTGTTGAGATTGGTACAGAATATCATACAAGGATTCAATGACGGTCATGTGACAGTAGGAGTATTTATAGATATGGAGAAAGCATTTGATTCTGTGTGGAGGAATGGTTTGTTGGCTAAATTGCATGATATGGGTATCACTGGGAAGATATGGGGGTGGCTCCAAAGCTTCTTGGAATCTAGACAGGCTTTTTGTTACATGAAGGGATCAGATAACAGCAAATTTTGTACCATGTTGGGTTTGCCTCAAGGTTCAGTTCTCTCTCCTCTTCTATTCAACTTATTCATAAAGGACATTTATGCATTGGTAGAAGGAATGAAAGTTAAGTTTGCAGATGATGGTACAATTTGGCAGACAGGATCAGATGCAAAACTCTTAGTGGAAGCCCTGGAAAGAGACTTGGTGAAGATAACAGAGTGGACAAAGAAATGGAGAATGAAATTAAACATAGAAAAGACTGAATTTTGTTTGTTTAATAGAAAAATGGATAATGAAATGTCCAACATTAATATAAAAATGGATGGAAAAGACATTAAGAGAACAGACTCACCAAAACTACTTGGAGTCATCCTGGATGAGAAGTTAAGTTTTCAAAAACATATTGATGCAATAGAAAGAAAAGCCACTAAGGCAGCTGCGTCACTGGCAATAGTAGGAAGGTCAGAACAAATAAGTCCTGAAAATATGCTTAAATTGTATAAAAGTATTGTTCTTCCCCACTTGGAGTATGGATCCACAGTATGGCAGATTGGGAATTGTGAACAACTAGATAAAATCCAAAGAAAGTGTTTAGCTTTGTGTTTGGGAACTCCTGCTACTTCAGGAATAGAAGCACTGGAAGTGGAGGCTGGAATTATGCCATTAGATCTGAGGAGAGAAGAGCTTGCAGTTAGAGAACTTGTTAAAATCATGGCGAAGGATAAAAATGAAGAAATTGCAAAGTGCTTTGATACATGGAAATACCAGATGGAGGAAAGTACAGAAAAGTTTTTATCTCCTTTTAACAAGGGCTTTATGCAGTTGACAGATGTAATTTCAAATACAGGATTAGACGTCAGATCAGTAGAGCCAGAAGCTTCATACCTTCAATGCCTGGCACCTTCTATTCAACGTCCAGAATACTGGAATAATCTTGGCTCATCTAAATCAAGAAACAAATTACAAGAGGAAGAAGCAAGGAAAATCATTGAAGGACAGATGCGATCAGCTGAAAAAGATGTAATATATGGGTTTACTGATGGTTCCTGCAGGGGAAATCCAGGTCCATGTGGAGCAGGGGCATGTTTGTTTCTTCCGAATGAAGAGAGGATTGATCTTAAGCAACCTGTATCCACAAGATCATCAATCCTCCTAGGAGAATTAATAGCCATCAAGATTGCACTTGAAAGCATCAAGTTAGAAATAGAAAAACTAATGGTCAAAAAGGTAATGCTCTTTTCTGACTCGCAATCGGCAGTGGGGATCCTTACTCTCGGATGGGAAAATAAATCCCATATATCTGTCATTTTTGAAATTAAACAAATCATGGCCATCCTGAAAAGACAAAATGTAGAAATAGATATTAACTGGACACCAGGTCATGCAGAAATTACAGGGAATGAAATAGCGGACAAACTGGCGAAAGAAGCAGCAGTGGAAGCAGAGAACATGCCAGAAGTGTGCACACCTCTCACTTCTATTGACATTAAAAGGGCGGTGAAAGAATCATGCACGGTTAAATGGCAAAACAGATGGGAAGCTTCACAGGCAGGTAGACATATGTATGATTTGCATCCTTCAGTGAAAGCCAAAAAGAAAGCAGCAAATAGCATCCCAACACAGCGCATAACATCACAGCTGAGAACAGGTTACTGTTATCTAAATGGGTATATGCACACAGTAGGACTGAAAGATTCACCTCTCTGCACATGTGGGGAGCCTGAAAGTGTTAAACATTACATAGAGGACTGTGAGCAGCATGTGGATATCAGAGAAAAGTTGATGTCAAAAATGTTCTTTGCCATTGGCAGTAGTGAGTGGTCTTGCAAATTATTTCTTGAGGTGAAAGCAGAAGATGACTTACAGGAATGCAGAGAAATCTTGAATGAAATCTTTGATGAGTATATTTTAAGTACAAAAAGATTCAAAACTCAATAATTTTTTATCAACAACCGAACCTGACACACACGCCTAACAAATATACCTGAGAGTTTTTACTAAGAAGTTATACCGAAGAGCCCAATTACCAGAGTGATACTTCGGCCAGATGGCTGCTAACAACAACAACAACAACAACAACGAAGTATTGAGATTGAATGGGATTGAATAAGGTTGATGATTATTTTCGTAAGGATACAGAGTTGCAAAATTATACTAAGACAGGGGTGAAGAGAATCATAAACCCTTTTATATTTCAAAATAATTTCCAATTTTCACCCCTGCATTCTTGCATTTTAGGAAAAAAACATGCATTCAGGATATTTTTGAGGGGGCTGTCACCGATGTCACTGTGAGGAGAAAAATCATCAAGCGTGACATGAGTGTGTATTTCTGTTTTATCTGAGGGGGCATCTCAAAAGAAACCCTTAAAACATTTTTTTTCAAAATAAAGAAAATGCACAGGTTAAAATTGGAAATTATTTTGAAATACAGTTTATTCCCCAATAGAGAACCGTCTCCAATAAAGAATCACTTGTGTAAACTTTCCCATATTTTTCTTCCATTTGATGAAGCAAAGCCAAACCTTTGGTATTGTTAGAAAGGGTAATCATTAGGGAAGCAGAACATAATTGGTTTCTTCTGAATTCCTTAAAATTACCACTTAAATTGGCTAAAAAGTGTTGTAGTATACTGTCAGTAAAGCAATTTTAAACCTGGTTTTGAAAGCAAAATTTGAAAAAAAGAGATAATTGTTCAGTTGAAAGGAAACAATGTGGTTCCAAAACTATGTCATGGACATGCCCTATGATATCAGACTTACATATAAAAAAATTGACTTCCAGCTGCCTGACAATTTAACAGATGACAGTATAATCTTGGACACTGTACAGTTGCCAGTAAAGAATCACTTATTTTTGGATGTGTCTTCTGATGATCTATACTGAGTTGGTGGTGAAAGAGAATGAAAGTATGCATCCTAACATAGAGTTTACTCATCAAATAAAAGTTTGCTACTAACTGAAAGCAAATAAAGCAGATTGTATTGAACCTTGAACAAAAATATACCTGTGGTGTCAGAACTTATAAATATTTATGAATATTGTAGCTTATAATGAGCACTTACAAAATTTGAACCAAAATGTTGTGTTAAAACTACATATAAGAATGACCTAAACTACTTGAATATGTTCTTTAGGTGTGAAACTTAAGATCACTATCTTTTTAATGTGATGCTTAATCCATTTTCACCCTGGGACTGGACTGTTTTCAGGTGATTCTTTACTGGGGAAAGTGGTTCTTTACTGGAGACCCTGTATAGGGGTTATAAGTTGCCATTATTCTGTAAATCAAAGCTTTTTAATATTAATCTTACATGGGTTGTAAGAGGTATGATGGATGTATTATATGTATATTGTTTCAAATCAGTTGGCAGTTACAAACACAAATTGTCAAGAATAGAATCCTTAGTGATTCTTTATTGGGGAATAAACTGTATAAAAGGGTTTATGATCCTCTTCACCCCTGTCTTAGTATAATTTTGCAACTCTGTATCCTTACTAAAATAATCATCAACCTTATTCAATCACATTCAATCTGAATACTTCCTTCTAAGTATATACTTCGATCGAAGTATATACTTAGAAATCATGATCAACCTTGTATCTTGTATCTTCAGCCGTTACAGGCAGCACTGTTCTCACTGGTAATATTGTCTCTATGTAAGTCTCTTCTCAAAGGTAATTTTCTCTAGGTATTTTTCTAAGATTTTTGATGAGGTTTAAGATGTAAACAAAAAATGCAAAATTTAAATTTTCTGTTCTCTGAGATTTGTTTGATCGAAGCGTCCTGTCTTTTCTATGAAATTTCTACAGTAAGGATTGGCTTTTTGTTTGTTGTCATCTGGACATGTTTTTTGCAGGTAAAACGTGATCAGGTGATAATCTGTCGAACATTCTTAGACGTTGTCTCCAGCAAGGCTGCTCAATAGACAGGTACACACTTTCGGGACAACTGAACTTACTCGGCTTTTTACAAAAAATGGTTGTTGTTGTTTCCTCAGGCTGATGTTTCACCATCCGCGCGGTTTGAATCTCCCGTCTCAACTAGTCAACCAATCGAAACTGCAAATTTTGGTGACGTCAGATGTAAAGCTGTGCATACAGTTTAGTAAAACGATTTTTTGACCGTGGATGTCAGAAAATGTTTCGCAGAAACCATACTATTTTCATCAATCGAAAGATATATTGATAGTAGCAATAACTAAATTATTTCTGATTGGGAAACTTAACCATAGAAAAATATCTCTCTCGGTAATTTCCGTGTACTATTATACGTAAATCTAAACAGCGAAATTGATATTCAATTCGCGAAAATCGGCCCCTACCTCGGACCAAGGTAGGCCTTATTACTTATAAATATCCAAAATTTATCAAAGGTTCAGAGAAGGAATTCCTACCCATAAATTTAAACATGAGTTTTGGTAACTAAATAGAACTGTCTAAATGAGACGGTTCTGTTTAGGAATTTGGGTCAACTGGGCCTTAGGTCAAGTCGGCCTGAGTCAAGTCGGCCTTTGTCAACTCGGCCAGGTCATCTTGGCATAGTCATATATAGCTTACTATTTTCAGTCAAGAATGCCAGTACCATTCTGTTCTTGTTTACCGTTCTTACTGTTGTAGACGTCCAACATCAGACATCTCTGCCTCTTCCAGACGCATTTGGATAGTTTGTATAGTCTCTGCTAGTTTGGCCGCGGATATAACAAGCTGGGTCGAACTTAAATGGATGGTGCTTCTACCAATTGTTTAACTTACTTTTAAAACAGTTCAAGGAGGCAGCCTGTACAATTTGCTCTGGCAAACTATTCCTAGTGTTAACAACTCTACTGCTGAAACTGTTAGCATGAATCTTCATTCTTGACCTACGCTTGTATAAATTTCAATGAGTGACCACGGGTTGAAGTATACTCTGATAGTGTAAAGAGCTTGTTTTTATCAACTTCGTCTATGTTGTGTATTATCTTGTTCTCTTTGATAACATCAGCCCTTTCCCGTCTTTATTCTAACGAAGGTCATCCTAATGCACGAAGCCTTTCACTGTATGGTAGGTGTGATATACTACTTACAAGCTTTGTGGCACGTCTCTGTACGTTTTCAATAGCAACTCTATCCTTTTTGAAGACTGGGCACCACACTATTGATGCAAACTCTAAGTAAGGGCGGACCAATGACTTGAATTAATTAAAAATATGTCTTTATCTATGTATGTGAAAGTTCTAAATATAAGTCCAAGGTTCCTGTTTGCTATTTTGACTTTGGAGTTTATATGCTTTGTAAATGTTAGTTTGTTGTCTATTATGACACCCAGGTCTTTCTCTGATTCCACTTTTTTCTATAGGTATTTTTTCTTGGTCCTTTCTCATGGTATATGATTGGTTCATGTCATGGTTTCCTATGTGCATATGCTTACACTTTTTGAAGTTGAAAAACATTTTCCATAGTACTGACCAGTCTATCGAGTTGTTTACGACACATTGTAACTGTATGACTTCTGTAATGCTTGTTACTGCTTGGTATATCTTTGCATCATTGGCAAAAAGTTTTTTGAGTGGATGGCATGTGTTTTATTAAAAATGTTCTACAAAAGTTTGAGGGAATGATGATTGGTCGGATCTATATCGTTGGTCTGTCAATCTTGACAATATCAGCTCATTCAATGGGCCGACTTCATAACGGCATGTAAGGAACGGAAGATGTAAAACAAAGAGAATATAGCCTCCAAGAAGTTTTTGCTTATTCAATGTTAAGAAAATGATAATCATTTTTGCAAGATATGGGAAATTGATCAGTGCTTGACAAAGTGTGAAAACTTTCATTATGTTCAAGACAGCCATTACCTTTAAATACCAAGTTCATCCTCAATTCGATCAATTAAGAGCTTAATTGCAATGTTTGTCAATAATTGATTAATATTTATCTTTGATTTAGTCCGAAAGATTATGCAAAGTAATAAGGTTGCAAAGATCAGGAAACTCAAACCATATAATTGAGCCGTGACATGAGATTTCCAAAAATTTGGTATGTGCGACCAGCAAAGGCTCAGACCAGCCTGCGCATATGTGCAGTCTGATCAGGGCCTTTGCTAGTCGCTTGAATATTCTGTGAGTGTTAACTTACTGACTGAACATCATTTGTCATTTCTAAGCTTAAAAGGAGGTTGCACAGGCTCGTCTGAGTCTATACTTGTCAAAATGCCACATTGTTGGAAATCACATGCCACGACTCATACCATATGTTTAACTGAACGCTCTGAAAATACGCAGGCCGAGTTGACTCAGGCCCAGTTGACACAGGCCGACTTGACTTAGGGCCTGACTTGACTTCAGGCCGAGTTGACCAGCTAACCTTTTTAGTACCCACTGCTATATGAAAAATAATTTTCAATTACGCACCTAGATAATCATTTAATTATGATTACTGTCGTAAACACAGGTGATATTTTCATAAGCATGATTTGATTATGACTGTCTTCTACACCCTGAGTTAGACGAGATCAGGGACCTTGATCCGTGATGAGATATCAACCGATGTACGTTTTAGTCATGGATAATTAGTCAAGCTTTGATCACGGCATTTAAAAAATCTTGAAGGAAAGCTAAAAAAATGTATATGACTAAGTTAAAAATAAACATATTCTGCAAGAAAAGTGCCCATACAAAAACTTGAATAAATATAAAGCTTACAATGCAATGTTTTAAAGGATTCTTTCGGGAATACCATCATAGTGTCAATTAAACAGTTTGAATCCAAATCAGACCCAACATTTTGATCTGGGTTTGGAGGGCTTAAAGTGTATGTTTATGGTTTTGAACATTTTACTTAAATCAAAAATAAATATTTCATTATGTACTTATTTATTTTTCATAGATCATCCCTTCATCTGCTAAGTTAATTATGGTAGTGTTCATTGCCTTAATCTAAACATCTGGGGGCTGCCATATTACAGTAATGGACATTTAAAGGTGGACATTAACCTCTATTTCAGGTCAGCTAAATGACTCGTGGAATCACCTTGCTAGTGGTTCCATACATTGCTTCATTTCAATATTGGCTAATTAAATATTCTGTTTTAATAACAACTATCAGTCAGATTAATGCAAATTAGAATGTTACGACTACTAAAAGAAAAGTATTTTGTTTTTCAATAAGTTTCAGTTGATTTTGCTATGTCTTATTGTACCCAAAATGAAGAAAGTTGTTACAAAATATGTCGTCTGCTATAGTAATAATTAGTGCTTTAAGGGTTGAATTTTAGAAATAATTATCAAACATTGGCCCATGTATCAAAATATAGTCATCTATGTACACACTGCTTAAAATATTACTCTGAAACATTGTGATTTTTTGTCATTATCAAGGACATAGGACTTTGGTCTGGTAGTGTGTAAGCTGGTCATGGTGATTCCAGTCCACTTGTTAGGAGCTCATTGACCTGCAAATAACAAGACCCCAGTGCCGACTGAAAGTTATCAATTACAGGCTAATTGAAGGGATTTCAAACACATTAAATGAATGGTTTTTTCCTACCATACTGTAAGCTCAATAATAAATTCATTTCAAAACAAGTATGAATTTTCCCTTTAAACTCTTTTAACGGTACCAAACTCACCCTTAATTCTGATGTAGATCAAGACACCTAGATGTTTGTACTCTCTTGCACAGAGCTTTGCTAACGTCGTTCCTTTGTTGACAAAGTACCACACCTGACCAAGGATACCAATGGGAAAGTGACAAACTCACAGTTATACACCACAAACGAGAGTCAAGAGGTTAGCCCTTTCCCAGTAGGTGACCACAAGGCACAAATAAACAGACGCACACAAAGGCATAGCAAACACAAGACAGAAAAAACATAAAAGATCCACAAACGAAGTACTGCCTTGGAACGGTCAGTAAAATATTTTACTGGAGGGCTTAAACCAGTTTAACGGCACCAGCCTCACCCTTAATTCAGATGTGGATCAAAACACATAGATATTTGGTTTGCATGAAATACCACTAACTTATCAATGCATCATCTCCTAAAACATATAAATCAAGATACAACCAGGAGATAAAGCAAAGATAAGGACTCAACAGTAAATAAAACTGAATACCGGAGCAAAAGAAATCCAACAGGTAAACCCCAGTGGGCCGACAAACAGCCAAAGCATCAGGCCCCTACCATCTGATCAACAGATAAGTCTTTAAGTCGGAACCATCATAGAATCTGAAGTCCGACCCACCGGCGTGCAATTAAAGAGGAAAGCAAAGTTGCCAGCCGTGATTGGGTTGACCACCAAGCATGCAGTCTGTTGCAATACATTAATGTTATAGCCAAACCTTTTATAATGGGAAATTATTTTAATGAACTGCGCTGAAAAATTATTAGAGCCAACAATCTTCTTCAATTTATACACCAAGTCACAATAGAAATCAGGTTCCAAAAGTTCTTGGCACAAGAGAGAGATTAAGTCCAACTTGGAATTAAGAAATCATATCATAGTACTGTCTATAAAATTTTGAAAATGTTTTACGCAGTTTATGATACCGATAGCCTTGTTTAAGAAGTTTCTGAGTTAACAATTTATTGCGAGTGTTGAAGTCTGCAACATAGCTAGATGCTCTAGCAAAACCAAGGAGTTGAGAGATATAGACTCCATAGGATGTAGAACGAGGAACATCACCATCTAAAAATGGGAAATTGACATTATCAAAATCAAAGTCGTCACGTTTATCAAAAATTTTGGTAGAAACAATATCATTAGAAATTGGCAAATGCAAGTCTAAAATGCGGCTTCAGTATCAGAGGTATTGGCTTTATTCGGTTGTCCCTCTGAAGGGTATTGTTGAGGTGATATTCCCGATTATGTAATGCAACAAAAATAACTGAACTCTGATTATGAGTTAGACGATAAATGGTTTATTCATCTGCTACAATGACGCCCTACGATCAATAGCGTCGTTACGATTTCAAGCTTCTCTTAGCAACTAACGTTAAATATAACGTCAAAGTGACGTTACGCTAATGACGCAACGTCCAATAATCATAATGTCTTTATGCAGACTAAAAGCCTCCTGTCCAGGTATATTTGACTAACCATATTGTCAAAATAAACATTATTAATATTTAAACTAGTTAAACTCACTTTGCTTTAACGATTAGAATTTTTAAACAAATTTTGTGACTGTCAGTTTAAACCCACGCTAAATGTGAAATGTAACAGGCTATCTCATTGGTCGGTCAATGAACTAATCACAGCCAACGATACATTAAGGGTTATCTGTAGTCAATTTGAGATGATAACAGGGCACCAGTTTACACTGTACTGAAACTTGATGGGAGGCATCATAGCAACATGAAGTTTCAGAGATGCTACGATATTTTTGTTTCAGTGCCCAAATAGCAGTAATTTTAAATTCTTCAAACGGCATCTCTCCATTCCCATATGTCGTATTGAACAGAAACTTTGTGAGAGGCATTGGAGCAGCATGGAGATTCAGTTTTGCTGAGACCATTTGAGCCGCGACAAGTGATTTCCAATAATGTGGCATTTGGACATGAATAGACTCAGATAAGCCTGTGCAGCCTCATAAACTCCAAATGATGTTCAGTCAGTAGCTTAAAAGTCATAGAATATTCAAGAGACTATCAAAGGCTATGGTATGACTGCGCTTATGCGCAGGCTGGTCTGAGCCTTTTCTAGTCTCAAGTACCTTATTGTTGGAAATCTCATGTCGTGGCTCATTTCTTATGATATCCAAGATGGCCACCACATTGCCATGGTGGCCTTTGTGGATTTCCTCAAAGAGGCTGAGTCGAAAAAGTAGAAACTTGATGGGGCGGATATCAGGGCTGCATGGAGATTCAAAATAATGAAATTGATTCTTTCTGATTGCCAACATGCCACCTTGGCAACCATCATGAAATTATTCAAACGCCAGCTACAGGACTATAATATTAGACCAAACTGAAACTTGGAGGGAGACATCAGAGCGACATGGAGATATCAAGTAATTAATCTGTTATTTTTAGATAACATTCTTAAATTTGACTTGCAAAAATGAAACCCCAGCTTGTCCGTATTGCTCCTCTGTAAATGGGGGCAAATTTGCACCGGAATTGTATAGGTAAGTGAACAACGAAGACACAGTTCTGACCTATGTCATTTGATTTCACTGTCAAGAACGAATAATAACACTTGTTGAATCCAAATTATCACGTTTCTTATAATGCTCCCCAAATGACAAGCAAATGATTACCGGTAAATCTTACCCAGGGGGAACTACTGATCAGATTTTGATGAAACTTCAATGAAACTTTCAGCATCAAGAGTATATTGCACATATCTTGATGTCACCAGCATGTTACGGTTGGCTGATTTTTTCTAGGAATTTGGTCTTTAGAATTCAGTAAACCTTGTCAGTAAACCTTGTCAATGCAAATTTCCTGTAACTACTTGTTGGATTCAGGAAAACTTTATTGGAATCTTCAGTATCAAGAGTGGTGGTGCATGTGGACAGTGCAGTATGATGGGATGGATTATTTTTCCAGGAGTTCCGGAATGGCGTCGATAACATCTTTAACGTTTCGTAAATATTGACAAAGTCTTAACATTTTGACGCCAAAAAATGCGATTTTATAGTAATTTAGCGTCAAGTGATAAATATAATCTAATATTCGTGCTCATGTTTAATTAGATTTATCAAACTCGTTGCTAAAGAGTGATAAAATGCTTGGCAAACCTCGCATTTTATCTCTTTTCCCCAACTCGTTTAATAAATTAAATAAAACATGAGCACTCAAGTAAACTCCTCTATAAATGTTTACATAATAAATTGATAAAAGATAAGGCATCAGTGGCGGATCCAGTATTTCTGGAAAAGGGGTTTACATGTATACAGGTGTGGGGTTCGCTTTGCTGAATTTCTCTCTTTTTTTTCTCAAATATCCCTTGAAAATGAAATAATTTGGTCTCACTGAGACCAAATTATTTCATTTTCATTGGACATTTAAAAACTGGGACGGGGAGGGGGTCGAGCAAAGCCCCTGAACCCCCTCTGGGTCCGCCACTGGACATTCGGTGTAATGTACATGGCAAATAAGGTTGAAGCGACAGTAGAGTATTTTATGTTGTGATATAAGGTATAGATCCAGTAACATGCCTAAGTGTACAGGGTAAATATGAGACAATAGAGAATCCCATGGTCACGTGCATAGCATATTGATGACAGTAGAGTATTTCAGAGTCAGATACATGGTATGAAATGGTGAATTATTAAGCAAGTGAATATGACCAGAAAATGTCACAATCGCAGACCACAGACCAATCCACTTCAGTATCAAAAGAATTTGTCTTTCATTGCTGGGATATATGGCTTACCTTTTGTTCAAAATAATTATTATCAATATTAACTAAGTCATCTAGATATCTTGAAGAAGAGTCAAAAGCTTAAATATTCGACAACATGAAGCCCCTCTCAGTACATAGTAAATGAAATCTGCAACAAGAGGAGCAAAATCAGCTGACAGTACTATACATGACCCCACGTTTCAAATGCTTGCTAATTAGAATGAAACTCTATGTACATTTATGATCAAATTGAAAACAATGTTCAGGTAGCCGAATCGAGAGTTTCAACATATCTATCAAGGTGGATGGAAAGCCACCACACAAGAGTAGCTTTTTAAAAAGAATCTAGACGCTAAAATACTAGTAAGTTTTCTAGTCATACAAAGCCAAAATTACAAAAGTAGGACCAGATCTATTAATCCTAACCTGGGACTACTACACAACAAAGTAGCATATACCCTTGCAACAAGGGAGCTAATTCACTTACGTTGTACAACGTATGGAAGGGTCTTGCGATTTATGAATAAATTCTTGGCCAAGCCGAGTCACCGTTTTGCACACCTGTGTCTCGATAATGTTAAAATGTATTAGTATGCAAAATTTTGATTAGATATATCATGTGGTTCAAGAGTTATGAGCATTTTTACTAACAACCTTCCCTAAATTATTAATGAACTGGTCTGATACTGTTTTCACTAAAGCACTCACCAGTATGCGCATCCGCACAGTGTGATTAGCCCGTAAATGACTAGTTAAGAAATATCAGTGTTACACGACATAGAAGTGAGAAAACTTTTTCAAATACACATGCTCTCAGAACTGGACGTGAAAGTGCCTATTCGCAGACTTTTCTCAACAGACTGAGCTACACAGACTCTCAGAACCTTCTCTGAACTAGCGAAGGTCCAGAGGCCTGTGCATTGGCACTTTTCCGCATAAATGAATATTCTAGCTGAGATTGACAGCCCTGTTGAGAGTGTGCCTATGCACAGACTGTTCTTAATAGTGAAATTGCACAGACTATTGAAGCCTTCACTGTAGGTCTGTGAACAGCAATGGTTGGCTGGCCTGTGCTTTCGCGCCGGTATTCACACTTTTCTGCAGACCCGGACTTAATGCTCATCCATATATTTCACTTAAGATTTACATTTTCATGTGATGGAGCGATGGATGGTCATTTAAAGACACCATCTGTTATAACAACGTTGATGAATGCTGTTTGTATGCATATATTGCATGGCACGCGCCAGCATGATTATACAGATAACTTGCAAAAGTGAATGAATAAAGGAAATTATATACTTGGGGAAGCCATGATTAGTAGAGCTATTCAAATATAACAGCATGCCTTGCCGTCTGTTGATACCATCTGCAATTACCAAGATCAGGGTCAACACTGCGTCAGATATAATCTGGATCCAAACTGTTTGGTTTTCAGATATCATACCCGAAATGAATGTTCTAAAGAAGAAGAAGAAGGAGAAGAAGAAGAAGAAGAAGAAGAAGAAGAAGAAGAAGAAGAAGAAGAAGAAGAAGAAGAAGAAGAAGAAGAAGAAGAAGAAGAAGAAGCAGATGATGATGATGGAGAAGAAGAAGAAGAAGAAGAAGAAGAAGAAGAAGAAGAAGAAGAAGAAGAAGAAGAAGAAGAAGAAGAAGAAGAAGAAGAAGAAGATACATCAGACTTCATCGTAATCGCCTGCGAAAGTACAACAGATTCAGAAGAATCTCCTGTAGCTATCTGTAAATGCAGATTAGTGTGAAACGGCCCTTTAAGGGCCATTCAATAACATGAAAAAGTACCCATATGATTGTCGCAGCTAGAAATAAATATCAAATTGTTCTTACAAAATCTTAAACTCAACAAACAAATATTTAGTTGGAGTCCTCTACGCAATCCACAAAGAAAAGAAAAAACGAGGTCCTTTTTGTAAGAAAAAACGAGGTCCTTTTCGTAAGAAAAAAATCAATTGTGGGAAAAGGATTCGAGTCCTTTTGGTAATCCTCATATTTAGGTAAAGTTGCCTCCAACATCCAGTTTTCGACATTCTTTTTAGACAAAGTCACTTCCAACCACTTTCCTTTTTATTCAAACTTTGTTGAATGATTGTTCACATATTGAAGATGTGCACCTCCTATTTTGTGCACATTTCACGATTTTTTTTATTTTTGAGAGGTGTTGAACTTAGATATTTTCTGTCCAAATGCTTAAAGGGGGCTTGGGTTGTGTAATCTGTAACTCCAAAAGTTTTCATTCCTTTTTATTTAAACTTTGCATAGTGATTGTTTACATATTGAAGATGTGCACCTTCTATTTTGTGCACATTTTTCGACCTTTATTCATTTATAGGGGTGTTGAACTTAGAGGTTGCCTGGTTTGTGTAATCTGTAACTCTAAAAGTTTTCATTCCTTTATGTTCAAACTTTGCATAATAATTGTTCACTCATTGAAAATATGCACCTTCTATTTTGTTCAAATTTGATTTAAAAAAATCTTATTTCTGTCAGGTGTTGATTTTAGACATTTTCTCCATCCGAAATCCATGGGCGTGTCTAGTTTATGTAATCTGTAACTCAAACAGTGTTCATTCTTTATTATTCAAACTGTGCATAATAATTGTTCACACATTGAAGATGCACACCTTCTTTTTTGTGCACCTTCTATTTTGTGCACCTTTAAAATAGCATTTCCTCATTTTTGAGGGATGTTGAACTTAGACATTTTTTTCCATCCAAAATGCTAAGGGGGTGCCTAGTTTGTATAATCTGTAACTCCAACAGTATTCATACCTGTTTATTCAAACTGTGCATAATGATTGTTTACACATCGAAGATGTGCACCTCTTATTCTGTACACCTTTAATAGATATTTTCTCATTTTACAGGTGTTGAACGTAGATATTTTTCCATCCGAAATGTTAGTGGGTGCCTAGTTTTTGTAATCTGTTACTCCAACATTATTCATTCCTTTATATTCTAACTTTGTATCATGATTGTTCACACATTGAACATGTGCACCCTATATTTTGTGAACATTTGATAATATGTTTTTGAGTGTTGAATGATCTTCAACATTGTTACGTCTACACCGCCTACTGTAGATTAAATTGTGTAATTTGTGTGTTCTGTGTAGCTTAAACAGATTTAATTCCTGTATATTTAACTTTGCATATTGATTGTTCACATATTGACGATGTGAACCGGTGACGCAGGTCCAGAGCAGAGTTTGATCTTGTTGTTACAATGAAATCTATATATATTAAGATGCCATTACCGTCAATTATATCATTCCAAGAGCTAGTTATTGGGCTTTTGTTGATATTTATCTCATTAAGCATCATGTTAGTATATTATTCAACATACATAGCCATAGGGATTATTTTTAAAATAATTTGAGTCCTTTTCGCAAAAATAAAACTCCTTTTCGCGTAAAGGAGTCCTTTACGCATTTTAGAGTTACCGACGGAATTTTACGGAGATTATCGAATATCGAGTACCGTTTGGGAATTTCCGGGTTCGTTGTTAGTTTCGTATTCTGCCATTTTGACATGAAAGTCTACAATTTTGTAAACAAAACCGACAATGTCGCGACACAATCAAGATTCCAATAGTTATAATCAAAACTACAAATTAGTAGTCGTTGGGGGTGGTGGTGTCGGCAAGAGTGCCTTAACGATTCAATTTATTCAGGTTAGTGAGGTTTAGAAATAGTTTGTGTTTCTACTTTACCTTTTTTTGCAGCATGATTCATTTAATCCAGCTATCTTTAGAATTTTGGAACCGTTCATAGCTTCATGAACTACACAAAATTTGATTGACAGCTGCCAAGCTCACTTGTCCGTGCAGTTCCCTTCAAAAATCGAATGCATTCGCCAGATGTGACACTGGTGTTTTAATTGACAGCGAGCCACACCTGAGTTGCACGTGCAAAACAACCTGCTTTTTTGCTACATTGGCTGTCCATGTTATACTAGCTGTTCTGCTTTTCTGTTTCGCACTCCAACAAAACCGTTAATACGATTAAATATTAAATACAAATTATTTTTATCTCCTAATTAATATGAACTTAGGAACTATAGTGGAGTAAGCTATTTTCGCCAAGAATGTAATTTCGCCAATTGAAAATTCCCACCATTTTTTCACTTGTGTGACGTCTAAGGCTAATTCTGAAAAGGGGATTCCCAAGGGCAAAAGAAAAGCTGTCTGTTTAGTTGGTAAGCAGTAAGAAAATGCATACCTGAATGGTAAAATAATGGTCACTTATCTTCATCAATGTTTTCTCGCCATTTTCACTAATTCTTTTTAACCCCAATCTTTAAATCATGATCCTGATATGTTTTATTCAGTGAATACATCGCTTTCTCCATCTTCATTTCTGTTGACATCCACGATGGAGGTAAGAAAACTCAGTGATGTATTGGGCTCCCAAGTGGGGGAAAATCACTGATTTTATCATAAGGGGGTTCTTATTCATGTTAAGACTCAGAAACAATGGCATGGCTAATAAGCAGCTGTACGGTCTCTATATCTAAAAATGATTTTTTGTTAAATTATATCAATCTTACGCCTGCAGTGGCTTGATGTATCCCTTAAGTACATAAAAGAAAGTTTTTATGTCTACTTTTTCATTTACCGCCTGTGTGGTAGCACCCCAATGAACCTAGGGGTTCAAATCAATCTGAATTTGAATTGAAATATAGAACAAAGACATGACTGATATATTTTTGGTTACAATAAATTAAATTATAGAAGATTCACAATAATTTATGCTCATTGAATGAAAAAAATGGTTTGTCTCATAACATCTATTGTTTTCTTATCTATTCAACCCTTTATGAGGCCTCTTTTTTCGGGTCAACAAGAGTTGTTGAACTTAGATTACTATTTTCAAAATGGCGGAAAAACAGGTGCACAAACAAATCAAAGTTTTTGAAAACTAATTAACATATTTTGATGGTCTAAGATATCACACATTATTATAAAAGGTTGAAATTTTATGATAAAATCATTTTCTGGTCAGGTTGCATTTTGTTTTGCTATCCTCAGAGCCATATCTGCTTACGTTGGCGAAAACTGATTATCCCAGTATACCTAAACCGTGCAAAGCAAACAAATTAACTGTGCATCTTCAAGTCTAAATTTGAAAATAATTTAACGTGATATATTTACAAACACTAATTATGAGGGCCTGGATGGAATATAATGATAAGTGAATAATGAACAACAATGTGTAATGGCGGATCAAATGGACCGAGAATTCTTGCCACCGTGATTTTTGGAAAATAATGATGGATGCACTGCCCAATATTATCGCAAAGCCAATCATTGAAGCTCTGAACAGACTGGAGAATGATGAGGATAACCGATACTCGTGGAAACTCAAATGGAATCAGGTTTCATTGTCGTTAACCGTCAGCTGCAAACTTCCTGCCAAATCTCCGAACAAAGCCAAGGACAACAGCGAGGTCGCCCGACGCGCTACTGTGAAACCAGTGGGACATCGTCGGAAGAAGAGAAACTCCCTCTGTGTTGGCTTGTTCTAGGAGGAGACACGCACGATTCCTGGAGAAGGAAGTTAGCTGGAAAACCAAGTTCGCCTTCACCAGAAGACCAGCCGGATTCCCTGTATGTAAAGGAACTGGAGAAGTTAGCTGGAAAACCAGATTCACCTTCGCCAGAAGACCAGCAGGATTCTTTGTGTGTAAAGGAACTGGAAAATACCAGTCTTGTTTGTGGTAGTGACAGGGACCTGGAGTCTGTGGATAATCCAACACCAGCCCCAGCTGTTGACAAGGTTTGGCGGTTGAAACCATCCCCACAAGGTTGGCAAAATGCCGGCAAATAAGCATATTTGCCATGCCAGTGGCATTTACCGAGAAATACCAGGAAATAATGGCAAATAATGGGAAATACTGGCAAATATGATTTACAACCCTCCACATTTAGATTGGTAAATTCAATAATAGAGTTTAATTTACCCTTATATTTCATTTCTACTAGTTTATCAGGCAATCAGTTCAATTATCTTAGTTTAAGGTATAAGTCTAATTCTTTAACATTTCAATTTAAAAAAGTGATTTTTAGATGAAGAAAACCTGCCAAAGTACTCATCAGTTGGCTTGTGAATAGTTACAGATAAGGTTGGATGAGTGACTCTGTACTATAAATCAATTAAAGACACTCCTGTTTGCGGTCCCCATGAAGTATTAAAGTTGGGTATTTGGATGAGTGACCCTTATCTGTACAATATCTCGATTAAAGACACCCTTGTTTGTGGTCACCTGGAATTTTAATTGTTTTAAGTTAAAATAAGAAGTCAATCATGACATCCTATTGTTCATCCTTGCCCCTGGCTATAAATTATCCACTTGGGGATGTGTTGTTTTAACAGTTTATGACAGGCACAGGTGGACACAGGTGTCAAACAATTGCCAGATACACAGGTAAATTTTCTCCCCATTTAAAGGTCAAATAAGAATTTACCCTTGTCCTGCTGAACCCAGAATTAACCCTTGTCCTGTTGAATCCATTTTGAAAACACTAGATCCTGATCAGCTGGTTTCTTTAAGAGGCCATCTTATCAGGATCTACACTGTTTTCCACACTAATAATACAGATTAAAGCTGAACAGGACAAAATTTGGGTGAGTGCTACTGTGTATTACATAAAATATTCAGCATTATAAGGGCTAAAGATACTATTTATTGTTAAAAATTATTTCAAAATTTCAGTCTAAGATTCATTTTTGGCTGTTTAACTCAAAGGTTTTATGCTGATTCTGTAGCCTCATATTCAGTATGGACATTTTTACTCATTTAGTTAAATTATACGATTTTAAGTCAACTTCCTTAAGATATCTGCTGCATTTTATAGCTAAAAATCATATTTGCCAGTATTTCGCGGCAAAAAAGTTATATTTGCCATTATTTGCCAGTATTTGCCACCTGAGCCTTATTTGCCATGCCGGGAAATACCGGTAAATTCCACCGGTAAATACCGGGGATGGAACTTTCCGCCCAACCTTGCATCCAAAGTTTTAACCGGTTAAAACCAACCCGGTCAATACGCCAAAAAGTGGTCAATACTGGTCAATACGAATCTGAGTGGTCGATTGAAAATTTAAGTGGCCATTTTAGTGGTGGATAGAGATATCAGGTCAGGTTTTATGTTCAATTTATTGAAAAAAGAATAAAATACTGTTTTGTCCCTGACTTCTGCATTACAGACCAGGCATTTAACACTATACAGTCATCTTTTAATCTATAATCATCAAGGGCAGAATAAAATAACCATAAGCATAAAAAGGTCTTTTTTCATCATTTTGAGATAATGACAATTATTTATGACACTGGTTGAATTATTATTTAACTGATAACAGCAGATAACAGAATGGCCACACTTTCACACCTCTATATTAACACAGATGCTAGTGAATTAGACTATGCATTTTAAGCATAGTGATTGGATAGGTCTAATAAACTGGACACACCTTCTTCAGTCTAAGAGATATGTCCAGTATTTTGACAGTTTTGTTTATTCTGGGGTAATTATAGTTAAAATCAACTCCTTGATATATTGTTCAACATTTAGTGTTTTCTTTACAATTTTCACACCTTCGTCTTTTCAGGTGAGAAGCCAATTCAATGTGCATTTTAACTAATAGAGCAAAGACTAATTCGTACATGATGACCTCTTTGGTGTTCAATTTCAAGTATTGGTTGATTTTTGTACTTTCATTTAATTCAAGTCACTGATTTAAATATTTTTTATGACTATGAAAAAGCAAGTTTTAAAATATATTTTATTTCAATACTTGCATTTGCTTTACTTTTTTTTTATTAATGGTTAATAGAAAAAAGTTCAAGTCTTAAGCCTGAACTGAAATATGTGGTAATGATTCAGCTTGATAAAGAAAGAAGATCTAAAACTATTGACATTTCATTTTTGTTTGTTTTACGGCCTATTTTAAATAGTTATTAATACATTTTTTAAAGCAATAGAAACTCATGAAACACATTTTTAATTAAGCCTGCATTATCTTATATTGAAACTATTTTAAGTCTGTTTATGGAGTTCAGTAAAATGGGATAACTAATGCTAAGTATCTTCACATCGGCCATGATTTTTTCAATCAACCAATTGACCACCAATCGACCAGTAATGACCGGTTAAAACCAGTATTGACCACCGGTCTGGTCAATATGCATACTGACCAGTCGATTGCCAACCTTGGCTGTTGAGCCTGACTTGTTACAGGAATGGGCAGTCCTTTTTGATTTTCTGGCTAAAACAAATTATTGATAGTGACGATAGTGAGGACAACGAGGTAGACTGTGTTTGTTCTAACTGTTAGCATCCATTTTCCAAGCTAATGGTAGACACCCCTAAACAACAAATAGAATTAAGTGAGCCCGGTAAACCAGAGACTACCCAACATAGCTATAAACCGTAATTGGGTTTAAACCAGGCATGCAGACTGTCGCATGACATCCAAGTTAAATTAGGGTTAGCTTGGAAATTAGACTAAGTCCGCAAAACCCTAACCGGGCGAAGCAGTGCCGCGAGACAAAAATAAAGCCATCATGATATTGGAATCTGAAAAGATGGTAACAATGTGGCCTACAAATGATTTAATAGCCCTTACACGAAAAGGAAGCAGGGGTGTGGGGGCGCAGCTCCCATTATTTAACAAGCAAAAACATTAAGATTCAGTCTTATGTCATAAACTGCGACCGGTAAACCAGAGGTGCGCCGCGATGTTTTACTCTTTAATTGCACGACGGTGGGTCAGGCCTCAGGCTCTATGAAGGCTCTGACGTAAAGCTTTAATCGGTGGGTTGGTGCCTGGTGCTTATCTGTAGCTGGACCCACCTAGCTCAACTTGAGGTTTTCTTTAACTCTGACTATCTGTGAGTCATGAGCCTTGTTTTTCTTTCATCATGGTGTGTTAATTTGATTAGAGTGTTTCTCCATGATGATACGTTGCATTAGAAGGTCCACATGCGAGCTGAACAGTTCTTGTACTTCAACAACAGCAGAATCTAGGGCGAAGATTTGGTACCAGTAAAATGCATTTAAGCCTCCCCTGTGGCTTAGGCTGCTGTCCGTTCTAAGGCGGTGGTTCTGTTGTTGTTGACTTTTTGTTTATTGTTACTCCCATTGTGGGAGTCTATCATTGTTCTATGTTTTGTTGTATGTTACTTTATGTCCATACTAGTATTGCAATCATCTTGATTGGGAAGAGAGAGCTGGTTGCTTTGCTTAATTTGTCTTCCTGGTGTCGTGATGGTTGAGAGGCTCTTCCTCGGGGTGCCATGGGGTTGTCTGCTGTTTGTGATTGTGGTATTTCCTGATCATACTCACTATTTTTGAACAGCTAGTCATGGAATAGATGCAACTGCCAGTCTCATCAGAGCTATCCGTTTGCAGGGTTTCATTGTATAGAGAATAACTCATGCATAGATGAGCGTCTCTGACATAAAAAAAACAACATAAAGTTATCCAACATGCAAAAATATGTTGATCAAAAACATTTTCTAATATAACTGATAGATTTGAAATTAAAAAAGGTGGCAAAGATCAGGAATTGATACAGTCGTGTACCACACCTGACCAAGGATGTGGACTCTGATATCTAAAACCATGATGCTGCTGGTTATTTGGAATTGAGTTTGTTGTAGATAGGTCTACTGAAAAATAGACAAGCCATACTTTGGGCTAAGCACATATACATTGAAACTATACAGGCTCCTGAAAGGAATGAAACATTATGACGGTTGGAGTTTGTAGGGGCTGAGTTGGTAGTTATTCTTTTAGGGGCTGAGTTTTTTAGGGGCTGATTTTGCTAGGGGCTGAGTTTGTAAGGTGTCGAGTTTGGCTGGACCCACTGTGGCTCAACTTGAGGTTCCCATTAGCTCTGACTATAGATCTGTGATTCATGAGCCCTTTTCTTTGTTTCATCATAGTGTGTTAATTTGATTTGATTGTTTCTCTGTGATGATACACTGTAATAGTTAGGAGGCCTCATTGCAAGCTAATAATTTTGTGTTATAGCAACAAAAGAACCTAGAGCGAAGCGAAGATTTGATACCAGTATAATGCCCCCACCCCCCAACCCCGGTGGCTTGGGGTGGTGGTTCTGTTTTTGTTGATCTGATGTTTGTTGTGCTTCCCATTGGTTGTGGCGGCCAAGGCTTTTGGTCATGTGTGTAATTATTTATCTGGATTCTGGTGTTCACCATTTTGTTTTAACAACAACGGAATCTTGGCAAAATTTTGGTCAGTAAAATACATTAATCCTTCCTGTTGGCTGAAGCTGATGTCCATTCTAAGAAAGGGATTCTGTTGTTGCTTGTTCAATGTTTCTTCACCCCTTTGCGTTTGACCCTGCATTTTTGATAAATTTTCATACATCCTTTTTCTGGTTCTGCACTATTCTCTCTGAAGAAGGTAGCTGGTTCTTTTACTTTTATTGTGTTTTGTTCCATGTCTGTGGTCTTTGTGTTCAGATATCTGTTGAGCGTATTGTGAAATACCTTTTTGTGTTGTGGCTTCCAGAGGGGGGACAGGGGGTCCGGACCCCCTTGGAAAATCACAAGTTATATGGGTTTCAACAAGGAATAAGCCCTGCCCCCCCCCCCCCCCCCCCCCCCCCCCCCCCCTTAAATAAAAATGATAGTTTTCTTTGGAATTAACCATTTGACTTCTGAGGACTAAAAAAACGCTGTCAGCTTTTTTTTTTTGTCGGATTGACCTGGACCCCCCCCCCCCCCCCCCACCCACCCACCCACCCAGATCAGCGCATGGGCTTGAACGGGTGCCCAGAGCAACAGCGGGAAATACACAATGTGATATACACGTCACTGCTAGGGAGTTGTGCACGTCTTAATATGAAGTCACTCTAAACAACAAAATATTTTCCTTCCAAGCGATGGAAAACGCTTTCTTCCGTTAGTTCAATACTTGACAACGATTGTAAGGCAATGTAAATCATTTGGACACATTTGAAAACGGGATAAGCAATTGAATCTACAAAAATAGTAAGTGAGTATGATCAGGAAATACCACAATCACAAACCGCAGACAACCCCATGGCACTGCGAGGAAGAGCAGCTCAACCATCAAGAGACACCAGGAAGACAAATTAAGCAAAGCAACCAGCTCTTTCTTCCCCATCAAGATGATTGCAATACTAGTATGGACATAAAGTAACATACAACAAAATAGGGAAGGGCACGAAAAGGATTATAAATCTAATAGAGTCCTTGCAAGAATCATGCAAAATCGACGTGAGTCCCCCCCCCCCCCCCCCCCCCCCCCCATTTAATGCCATTTAAATGGCGTTTCGCTGGCGGGCCAATGATGGTCCACTTATAGTGGTATGAGGATCCCCTCATCAGCTAAAACAGAAAACAAAAACGTTGTCAAAGCTGGACCCCCATCTGACAAAACTTTCTGGATCTGGGCTTGCCTATACAGTATTCTGTTTTCTTTTCAGTCCTACTTTGTAACAGACTATGACCCCACAATAGAGGACTCATATGCTAAACAGTGTGTAATAGATGGAGAAGTGGCAAGACTTGATAGTAAGTACCCTATTCACAGCTCTTGTTAACTCTGTAAAAAGGGAACCTTGCAGGTGATGACATCTAGGGTCAAGGTCACAGAAAACATTGCCTAGTACCCTCTACATCATGTGACCTATGCACCTGCAAAATTTGAAGTTGCTTTGTCCACTAAGAGGGTCACCCATCTAGAAGATTTCTCTAGGCTTTACACAAAGCTAGCTATGCCAGAACCTTAGTAGTCTGTAGGAACCTAGGTGACGGTAGCTTCTCAACGGGAGTCAACAAACTGACTTCCGGGTGCTGTAGCAGTGGTCCAACGGTAGAGTACTACTAATTCATGGTGCCAACGGTGTAGCACACAGCCCATGTCAGTAGGGTACAGGCGAAGCTCTTTAAGGACTGCCAAAATTGTCCCAGTTGGTGAAAGGAAGAGCATTCTGCCATAACACTTTGCTACAAATATTATACAAATGGCAGTCTTACCAAATGTAAGATCTGCTCTCTGTGCAGCTAGCCAAATTCCTGGAAGGGGGCCACTGATGTGGAAGATGCTTCTGCACCTGCATTTTAATCAAAACATGATGATGATGCATTTACATGAAAATACGTTACTTGACCCTTGAGGTCAAGGTCACACAGGTCAAGGTCACACAAAACGTTACCCAGTACCATGGACATCATGTGACTTATGCACCTACAAAGTTTGAAGTTGCTACGTCAAACTGTTTAAGAGGAGATGCATTTACAAGAAAAAACATTATTTGACCTTGAAGAAAAAATGGTCTCAAAATGCATTTAGGAATCACATCTACAGACATCTTGAGTTAGAAAAGTTTTCTTGGGCGAGATACCCCAAACCCCTCTAATGAGAGAGGGCTTCCCCCTCCTGTATTCTCCCCCAGTTGTTCGGCACTCTGCAAATGCCTGCGACGACATTTCATGGCCGTACCACTTTTCAAAAGCCGACAACAACCCTGCTAGTAAAGCTAATGGAGATAGGAACCAGTTGAGGGCATGGCTAGACAGTGACCTAATAGTTGATTCATACTAGTGAGTAGTGACCACTTTTTCCATCTGCTGTTCATCTTTGCAAACAGTTAGGACGCAGATCCGGCTTACGTGTAACTCTTTGTGTGCTGGTGGCAACTTTTGTTGATAACCTTTGCAAACATTTTGGAAGAAAGAAGTTGATTTTTTTTAATTCCTGAAAAAATACCCAGATTTGATATTCTATATTATTATAGAGCAACCTCCCTACATGAGGAAATACAAATGACCTCTGGTTTAAGTAATAGATAAAGGATTCTTTTCCGAGGCTTTCTTGTTTAAACCGCGAGGTGGGCGTAGCCCACCGAGCGGTTTAAACAGAAAGCTGAGGAAAAATCCTTTATTTAGCTTGTAGTATGGCGCAGGCGCAAATAAACATGTGTTACTGACACCTGGCGAAATTTACATTCGCTCCTCCCAGCATCCGGCCTAAGCTGTCAATTATATTACATTTACCTACGGTTAATTTTGTCACTATTTAGGAAGTTCCCACCTACATCGCCATTTAACTAAAATTGGAAGTTAGAGTACGGTTTTAAGCTCCTCCTTCGTCGTTATTCTAGGGTGTCCGATTTAAACATCAGCAAAGATCAAAGAAAAAAGCATCGGCCATACTACAAGAAAATGTAAGCTGATCAATGCATCTTACCAAAACTACAGCCCACTTTACTTTTGATAAACATTTTGTTTGCATTTCCTCAAAATCTACCCTTAAAGCACCACCTTAAATTCGCACCAGACGACATTTTCATTTTTGAAACAAAAAAAATGCTCAATATTTTTTGCAAATCATCTGCTGGCAAAATTAGTTCACTTGAAATGTTAAGCATTTTTTTCCTGAAAATGTATATAAAGATAGTCACATATATAGTTGTCTGCTGCAGTGGTGATTAGCACTTAAGGAATTAATCTTTCCCTGAGGAAATAAAGTCTTAATTCATTTTGATAACTAATCCGATTTAGGCCATATATAGATAGTTTAAAATTTATGTCCAAATATCCAAGAGATGACCAACCAAATATTATGTATGTATCAACTTTTTGCCTGCTGATAACCTTTGCTAACAGATTGGACTTTGATCAGGCCTGACAAAACTTCTGGCCTGCTCTGGATCCAAATTGTTTGACACTGATGGTATTCCTTATTTTTTTGGAAAAAGTTGATTTTGAAAAATATCAGCAGACGAAAAAAAAGTTTCCCACCATGTACATATGTAAAGAGTTTACCCTATTCCTGCTGAACCTGGATTTTATCCTTTTGAAAACAGTGTGATTCAGATCAGCTGGCTTCTAATGAAGCTGCCTGATCAGGATCTGCAATGTTTTCACTGCAGTCTCAGAACCCCATGTATTAATTGAAACAATCACACAACTGAACTGGCCTTACCGGCGTCACTGTGTTGTGACCCTGAGCAAGACACATTAACCCTAGCTTAGTACTGGTTCAACCCAGGAAGACCCGTCCCTTTATAACTGAAAGGTTGTTGGTGGGACGTAAAGAATCAAATCAAACTTACAAACAAACAACTGAACTGGCTGGAAAACAGAAGTAAAATGTGCCTTATAGTTTACTCCGCCCCTTCCTGCTCTTCACAACCAATCAGTGGGAGCGCAGTGGCTCAGTGGTAGAGTGCTTGACTCGAGACCGAGAGGCAGCGGGTTCGAGCCTCACCGGTGTCAAAGCGTTGTGGTCCTTGAGCAAGACACATTTATTCTAACTTAGTACTGGTTCAACCCAGGAAGACTTGTCTCTGTTTAACTGAAAGATTGTTGATGGGACGCAAAGAATCAAATCAAACGAACAAAAACAACCAATCAGTTTTTACAGAAATTTAAATTTTTGGCCAACTTAAATCTTTATCACATATTTTGTCAATATTTGTAATATTAACTAAGTAAACCATTAAGTAAATCTGTAAAGTGGTCAATGCAACCATTTCAAAAGGTGCGGTCATGAAAAAAGAGGAGAAAGCTATAAGTAGGTTATAGATCATATATTACAGTTAACAAGAAATTAAGTGCAAAGTTCACTCGCTGCGCTCGTTCCCGCTTAATTTCTTTATTATTGTAATATATGATCTATAACCCATACATATAAATCCAACAGGACAATTAGTTAATGCTGGGTAAATTTTCATGCTTTTGTCACCTGCTGTCTTTTTTCAAAATTGACTTTTTCCAAAATTTATTTTTGGAACACTATCAGAGTGTCAAATGGTTAGATCTAGACCAGAACCAATGTTCTGATGGTCCTGATCTTAGTCCAAACTGTTTACAAAGGTCATCAGCAGATGACAAAAGTCTTCGCTAGCAAATATAAAGCTTTTTCTTCGAAGATGCCTGCCTATAATAGCCTAGTATCATCGACTGTAATATTTCAGTTCAAAACAGAAAAGAAAGTGTTTCATATTTTGCCTGAAGATACATAATTTCATGAAGCTCCTCAGATTTCAAAATTAAAGTATCAATAACTAACCACAAGCCTGTATACCGTATTCAACCTCTTTTAACAATTTAAGGACCAGTGAGAAACCCCAAAACAGGTACTTTGGCAAACAGTGAAGACCTAGATGAAATGCCGCATAATGCATTTCATGTCCGTCACAAAATCATGTCCACTCTAGATCTTGAAATCTGTTTGAGATCAATTTATTTATAAATCTTTTGAGTCATTTATACCCTGGCTATGCATTTTGTGACATTTGGATCTTTCTGACACCAAAGGGGGTGTGGGGGAGACATCTGTTGTTGTTTTTTGTAGCAAAAACAATTCTATTTTTGAAAGCTGATAAGAAGATTCACTTTGTGAGTTGACATTACTGATTTACCAGGTGTCAAAAATTTGATCTGTTAAAAATCTGATGGGAATATTTTATAGCATAATAATTTTATGTAGAATTAAAATGGATATGTACCCGGTATCAATGTATCTTGTTTCATTTGCCTAGTGTTTTAACCTATCCTCTGCTGAAGATGGTGTAGAGCATTATAATGGATGAGCAGAAGACAAGTGCGTTATCTGCTTTGCTTTAGAGCGCAGTAGCTCAACATTAGAATGGAATCAAAACAGTGTTCCCACTGCCTTGAAAAGTACTTGAATATATATGTCTTGAAAAGTCCTTGAAAATAAATTTGCCTTGAAAAGTACTGGAAAACACTCAAAGGCCTTGAACAGTCCTTGAATTTTACATTCACAGGAGGATTCAACACTGTCTTTGGAGACCTAAATCAATATAAAATTGTGGTGTCTTTATTTGGTGCAGCATATGCTGCACCAAATATAGGCACCACAGCTTTATACTTATTTTCTAAAACTAATATCTAATAAAGCAGTCCAACATTTCCGAAGTAGTAATTTAATGTGTAATTCAGTATTTTTCATAAGTTTTCAGACCTTGAAAACAGTAGGAAAGTCTTTAAGGGGTCCTTAAAGAGTCCTTGAATTTTACACAAACTTGCCTGTATGAACCTTGCAAAGGGTTGCTAGATCAAGACTCACCAGAGACCCTGTGTTGTGCCCTTGAACAAGACGTTTTATGTGGGGGGAAAATTCAACCCTATGTGAGCATTTCATACTTCACATTGCATTCATTTTTGGGGATTCCTTGATGGCTTCTTCACCTAACTATCAAAGGAATTATACCATCAGTCGTGTCAAACACAGTTAATGGAGAACCTAGAAAAAAGTTCATTTATGAACCCATTTACTCCACAATAGTGCATTTTGATGCCTTTGAAATATCATGTATTTAAAAATATTATGGAAAATGGAGCATTTGCTCCTTAATAGCAAATGCTCCATTTCCCATAATATTTTCAAAAGTATTCAAAATTTTACTTTAATTTTTCTTGATTTTTTTTCAATGTTGTCTAAAAATAGAAGATAAATATTGCTGACCTGTCTTGTTCACTGATGGTCCTTGGTTCCTTGCCTGCATTACCCATCACAACTTGTTCCTGATATGGTTCCTTCATCTACCTTTTAAACATGGACCTGTCTTGATCAGACTGCTAGACTTTGATAGTCCTTGGTCCCCAAGCGTGGACTACCCAACACTATCAATGGTCCTTGGTCCCCTAGCCTCGAGTACCACTGATCCTGATATGTTATTATACTGCCTAGATTACTGATATACCGGGAGCACAGTGGCTCAGTGGTAGAGTGCTGGACTCGAGACTGAAGGGCCGCGGGTTGCACCAGCGTCACTGTGTTGTGTCCTTGAGCAAGAAAATTAATCCTAGCTTAGTACTGGTTCAACCTAGGAAGACCCACCTGCCCTTTATAGCTGAAAGATTGTTGATGGGATGTAAAGAATCAAATCAAACAAACAAACAAAACTGATATACCAGGCTTGTGACACTGGATCACCTCTGGGCCCACCACCTGCCTGTCATACGTAGATTTGCTTAACTTACCCAACCACTCACTGCCTTCTAGTCAGGATATATCATGGGGTCAACGCAGCACTGTTGTAACAATACAATAAATAATATGGAGATATGACAGTGTTGCTTTGACCCCGCGATATGCTCTCTTAGATGATTGGTTTCAGTTCAAAGGTATCAGACAAGCTGCTGAGACTATGGTGGCCTTCAGGTTGCTAATGATTGATATCATGATCAAAATACTAAGTTACACAGTACAAAGATAGGTAGTCTAAGGATTTTCACATCTGGGTATGTCCTTTTGTCAAAGAATGAGTAGAAATGTAGAACATTTTATTTGGAATAAATAAACTCTTAGCTTGTATTAAACCTTAAATAAACTACTACTTAGTACTGGTTCAACCCAGGATCGAAGACAGGAAATCATCCCAACATGACTGAAAAATTGTTGACTGGGAATTAAAGCGAAAAGACAAACAAACAAATCGCCTTTGCCTCAATCTAGCTTTCTGTGCTCATTTAACACATATATTAAAAGCCTAGTATCTTTTTATGGGACATAGGCCAAAAGTGTAGACCCAGACCAGACACTGCATTATGGGGATTAGGAATTTCATTAATTATTTACAGAATGTTCTATTAAAATTTTGGAACAGAATAAAAAATACAACCCAGCATCCCTAAAATGAGATTGAGATTATCTTACTGATAATTGCATGGGTCTTCAAATGTTTAAATATATGTATGTTTGTTTGTTTGTTGGATTTGATTCTTTACGTCCACTCAACAATCTTTCAGTTATGCGGGACGGTTCTTCCTGGGTTTAACCAGTACTAAGCTAGGATAAATGTTGTAGTATCCACTGATAATACTTCTATGCTTTACCCTTAAGATACCTCTAACAGAATATACCTATTAAGCTTTATAATACACATGCTTCTAAGATAGCATTATTCGGAGAGAGTCTGTTTGTCACTTTACTTGCTTGTAGTGCTTGTTATTAAAGAGTATATAACCTTCAATGGTGTTGTTACCTTAAATGGTGTATTGGTTAAATCCGGGATACTCTTGACCCTACACTCGGACACTACAAATTGGCGACGAGGTTAAAATTACCATTTTTCGATTTAGATTAAATTGGATATTTGACTGAACAGAACTTGATTAAATTCGTTGATTGAAGATTAAATTCGTTGATTTGAGATTAAATTCGTTGATTTGAGATTAAATTCGTAGATTGAAGATGGCAGTTTCTCTTCACGATATACAGACAATGCAGCCATTTGACTGTTCAGACACAAGTGGAATATCTGCGAGATGGAAGAGATGGTTGCGTGCATTTGACTTATACGCAGGGGGAAAAGGCGTTAATCAGGCACAGCAAAAGAAATCACTGTTGTTACATTCTGCTGGAATGAATGTACAAGATATTTTCTTTACATTACCTGAGGGGGAAGGTGAGAATATCTATGCGAAAACGGTGAATGCTTTGACAACTTATTTCAGTCCACAATCGAATGTACCGTATGAAAGACATATGTTTAGAAGTATGGAACAATTAGAGGAAGAGACAGTGGAACAATTTATTGTAAGACTGAGACAAAAAGCTGAAACGTGTGAATTTGGGGAACAAGCTTCTATAGATGAACAAATCAGAGATCAAGTTATTGAAAAGTGTAAATCACATGGATTAAGGAGGAAATTATTGGAGAAAGGCCGAAATTTACAATTACAACAACTTAGAGACGTAGCTAAATCTTTTGAAGACTCTAGAAGACAAGCATCATCAATGGAAGGGATTACGGAGAAAGTGAATAAACTATCAGTAAAATCAAGACAGAGTTATAGGGAAGACAGTTTCCAGAGACAGAGAACCGATAATGTTGTTTGTTTTAACTGCGGATTATCAGGACACTTTATGAGAGACGCTAATTGTCCTGCACGAGGTAAACAGTGCCGAAAATGCAAGAAATTTAATCACTTTGAGAGCAGGTGTAAGACCAAGACAGTAAAAGTACAAAGAAAGAAGACGTATCAAAAGAAAAAGCCAGGAAAAGTGAGACAGGTTGAGGTTGACAGTTCGAGTGATGAAGAGTCCCAAGAAAATGAATATTATACTTTTAGTATCTTGACAGGCGACAATGACAAGAACAGTCCAAAGATAAGAGTTTCTGTAGGTGGAATTATGTTGAAAATGATAATTGATTCGGGTGCTAGTTGCAACATTATTGATAGGGAAACATGGGAATCCTTGAAACGTGCGTCTATCGAATGTAAATGTGGGGATACTGTAATAACAATATTTTCTTATGGAAGTACAAAACCACTCAAAACAGCAGGTACATTTTATTCAACAGTAGAATTTGGTGGCAACTGCCTTGAAAATGTAGAATTTATTGTAATTGAAGGAAAAGGAAAATCTCTATTAGGACGAGATACAGCAACAAAACTTGGATTATTGAAACTTGGACCTGAGGTAAATACAATTAATACTTCTACATATACAGACACAATTTTGGAGAAATACTCTACATGTTTTGAAGGCTTGGGTAAACTTGAAAACTTTCAACTGAAAATACCTATTGATCAGAATGTAGACCCAATTATTCAACCAGTTAGGAGAGTTCCGTATAATCTTCGTGAAAAATTAAGCCAAAAACTAGATGAACTTGAACGCTTGGATATTATTGAGAAAGTGAACGAACCAAGTGAATGGATTTCACCTGTTGTGGTCGTACCAAAACCAGGGGATGACATACGTCTTTGCGTGGATATGAGACGAGCGAATCAGGCTGTTAAAAGGGTACACCATCCTATTCCAACGGTGGATGAGTTGCTGCAAGAACTGAATAATTCTAAGGTGTTCAGTAAATTGGATATAAAATGGGCGTATCACCAAATAGAGCTTGAGAAAGAGTCTAGGGGAATTACAACTTTCATCACACATAGAGGTTTATACAGATATAAACGCTTAAATTTCGGTATAAGTTGTGCTGTTGAAATGTTCCAAAAGGTTCTGCAACAAATTCTACAGAGTTGTGAAGGTGTTCAGAATATTTTGGACGACATAATTGTACATGCGTCGACTCAAGAGGAGCACGACAAGAGGTTGGAAAATGTGTTAAGTGTGTTACAAAATAAAGGAATTACCCTGAATCGTGAGAAATGTATGTTCAATTTGCCTAAATTGGAATTTATGGGGGTAGTTTTGTCAGATTGCGGAGTGGGACCTTCAGATACCAAGGTAAATGATGTTTTGAATGCTAGAGAACCGAGTAACGCGTCCGAGGTACGTAGTTTTCTAGGTCTAGTCCAGTATAGTGCTAGATTCATACCAGATCTTGCTACTATATCTGCTCCGTTGCGAAATCTTATTCGTAAAAATGTCAGTTTCAAATGGGGTCAGGCTGAACAAAATTCGTTTGACAAGCTGAAGCAAGAATTAGCTAGTGCGGATACACTAGGGTATTTTGATAAGAATGCACCTACGCAGGTCATTGCGGATGCAAGTCCTGTAGGGTTGGGAGCCGTTTTGACGCAGAAACAAGGGGATGATTACAGAGTAATTTGTTATGCAAGTCGTAGTTTGACAGATACAGAACGAAAATACTCACAGATTGAGAAAGAAAGCTTATCGTTGGTCTGGGCATGCGAGCGATTTCATGCTTATCTGTATTTCACTGATTTTGAATTACTGACAGATCACAAACCGCTAGAATGTATATTTTCTCCTAAGTCAAAACCTTGCGCTAGAATTGAGAGATGGGTATTAAGGTTACAACCATACAAATTTAAAGTACGTTACATCAGTGGGAGCAAAAACATTGCTGATTCGTTAAGCAGATTGCTAAGCAAAAAGTTGGAAAACAGTAAGTCTAAACGTCATAAATGGGACGAGACGAACGAATATGTCAAATTCGTTGCGCGTGAATCGACTCCAGTAGCAATGACTACTCGTGAAATCGAAGAGGCGTCTGATCTGGATCCAGAATTGTGTGCGATTAGAGATTGCTTAACTAATGGCCAGTGGTATAAATTAAAGTACACAGAATACTTGCCTATGCGAAATGAATTGTCGGCGATAGGTAGATTGATTCTACGGGGTACACGAATTGTCATACCAAAATGCTTGAGAGAAAGAATTTTGTCTTTAGGGCATGATGGGCATCCAGGTATAGTCTGTATGAAACGCAGATTAAGAACAAATGTATGGTGGCCAAACATGGACAAAGAGATTGTAAAATATTGCAAAAGTTGTTATGGTTGCCAACTAGTTAGTCAACCTACACCACCTGAAGAGATGATTCGAACTGAGTTACCTTCAGGGCCATGGGAATATTTGCAAGCAGATCTTTTAGGACCTCTCCCAGACGGGAATTATGTTTTTGTTTTGGTAGATCTGTATAGCAGATTCTTTGAAATTGCAATCATGAAAACTATAACATCAGAGAAAATCACATCAGCTTTGTGGAAATGTTTTGTTACGCATGGGTTACCTTTGAAAATACAAACAGATAATGGAAGTCAATTTACAAGTGAACATTTTCAAAATTTTATGCTAGAACTTGGTATTGTACATGGTAGAATTACACCTTATTGGAGTCCAGCACAGGGACAAGTCGAGCGCGAAAACCGTTCAATTTTGAAACGCATAAAAATTGCACAAGCAGAAAAACGCGACTGGAAAACAGAATTAGATCACTATTTGCTAATGTACAGGAGTACACCTCATTCTACAACGGGGGTATCTCCCGCTGAAGCTCTTTATTCGAGACAAATCAGAACTAAATTGCCAAAACTTCAGGAATTTAATTATTCAAATGATCAAGAAATGCGAGATCGTGATCATGAGTCGAAAGAAAAAGGAAAGATGTACAGCGATAAAAGACGTAATGCGGGAAAAAGTGATATAAAAGCTGGGGATAAAGTTCTCATGAAGCAAAGCAAAGAGAATAAATTTTCGACCCAGTTCCGACCAGATCCGTTTAAAGCAGTTGATAAAACGGGGAATAGTGTTTTGGTTGAGTCAGATAAAGGGGTACGATATAGGCGAAACGTGACGCATTTGAAGAAATTTCATGAGCGTAAACCAGTAAATGGGGAAGAAAATCGGTTAGAATCGAATTCGCGTGAGCATCGCGAAGCTTCCGTAGATTTACGTAGTTCTGAGCCAACTCCTTTTCTGACGGAATTATCTCAACATGGGGAAAATGATGTTGGGGGTTCACAAGTTGAACGTAACATTTCACCATATAATACTAGGAGTGCCAGTGAACGAAGAATTCCTGACAAATACAAGGATTATATCATGGATTAAATACTCATATTATTATGCTTAAATATGTATTCCGCATAAACTTATATTTTTAATGTGCATTATTGTTTTTCTTGTTTAATCTTTCTTAACAAGTTGAGAATTTTATTATTCAGCAGAACAATGACTAAGTATCATGAATCAAGGCATATAATAAGCTAATCAGAGACAAGGAGGGTGTTAGACTGGTTCAGTGATAACAAACTGAGAATTTGTAAACACCAGTGACAGATTAATTACTGATCTTAGCCATGGAAGATATTAACGGTAATTGGAGTACAGTTTTGCCATTAAACAGCCAGATACTTTATCACTATGTGGGTTTTTAATGAACTTGAAGGAAAACATTGCCCACCCAAATACTTTCGAGATATGCTCTCTGAAATAATGTTTTTGATAAATGATTCATTGGATTAATTAGATGAATTTTCCCAGAAGGATTTCATTGGGATAAAGAGAAAATTTGGTTTTCTTTGTTACCGTATTTATGGTCATAAAGGGAAACAAATTTTTCAGATTTTCAAAATTTACGGGGAAAGAAGATGTAGTATCCACTGATAATACTTCTATGCTTTACCCTTAAGATACCTCTAACAGAATATACCTATTAAGCTTTATAATACACATGCTTCTAAGATAGCATTATTCGGAGAGAGTCTGTTTGTCACTTTACTTGCTTGTAGTGCTTGTTATTAAAGAGTATATAACCTTCAATGGTGTTGTTACCTTAAATGGTGTATTGGTTAAATCCGGGATACTCTTGACCCTACACTCGGACACTACAAATGTGTCTTGCTCAAGAACCACAACGCAGTGACGCCGGTGAGGCTCGAACCCGCTACCCTTCGGTCTCGAGTCAAGCACTCTACCACTGAGCCACTGCGCTCCCAAATATATGTATGTACATAAAGAAAAGCTGGACTGCAGTCAATGGTACACCATCACAAATACCTGCTTTTTCACTTTTGACCTTGCCTTTGGGGTCATGTCATTGTTACACAAAATGTTGCCCAGTACGCTCTACATCATGACATTGTGACCTATGGTTTAGGAGATGCATTTACAAGAAAATAGATTATTTGACCTTGACCTTGGCATTATGGTCAAACTAAATATTGCCCAGCACCTTCTACATCCTGTGACCTATGCACCAGTAGCAATGTCCTACAGTTTAGGAAAAAAATATATTTTTGACCTCTGGCTCAAGGTCACATGAAATGTTGCCCAGTACCCTCTATATCATGAGACCTATCGAAGCTACAATGCAGACCCAGGTTAGACTGCTTCTTCAGAAGGAGTCTGATCAGGGTCTTCACTGTTTGCTACTCTGACAAACATTTTGTGAATTTCAACCTTGAAAACCATTATCTTATTTTAGAACAGAAAGAGAAAAGTGTTTGCACTTTTAGAACATTTACCGTATCTTGCACCTCAGAACATACTTGTCCTACAATTTTACTATTATTAAGCTATTGGGTCACTGTATAAGCGGCAACTTTAATGTTCATATCTGGGCGTGGTTCGACTATTTCATCTGCTCCGGAAGGGAGATCAGGTAATATTAGAGTTAACATGGTTTATAAGTTTTTTGAGCTGCGCAGATGTGCATGCATTTTATGAAAATCGTGGCCGAAAAATAAACTCACATTTATCAATCCTTTGAGCGCCAATTCAACAAAGGTCGTCTGCTTTTGTCATCTACTGAAATGATTTTGAAGCCTCTTGGACAAACAGTGTATATCCAGATCAGACTGCTCAGGTAGACCAGTCCTGTTATCAGGCATTAATGAGGTGCCCCCTTTACAGTGACCCAATCCTGGGTGGATTCTAATTAGACCTCTCTTTATCTTGGTTGGTAGGTTTTAGGTCTTTCTGTTCGAATGTTTAGGGTTAGTCCAATTAAAGTCAGTGATTATTCTATGGGTATCATATTTTGCATAGATTAGGGTGTGCATTCGTTAATAGTAATTGGTGACTTCCTCAATAATCATAAACCCTAATAATGCCAAAAATTTTTTGTTCTGAAAGTCAACTGCATAAATTCAAGTGCAATTCAGACTAGATTTTTTCATGGATGCAATTAAACACTATGAAAAGGAGCAGTCTGATTTGGGTGCATATTGTTTACAATACTAAGCAGAAGAGAGAAAAATGATAAAAGTTATGTCTTAAAGCGCCATCGCAACAAAAGTCGTCTGCTTTTCTCGTCTGCTGAAATGTTTAAGAAGCCTCTATGGCAAACAGTGTGGACCCAGATCAGACTGCTCCTACAGGAGTAGTTTGTTCTGGGTCCACACGTTTTGCTTGTATACTTAAGTTCGACAGTAATGTTAGGCAATTATTTGCAGCAGACGACTACATGCAGATGACTTTTTTAGGTGCATTTTTCTTGGCGCTTTAAGGGTTATGATTGGCTTGAAAAGGGTTGATAATTGCAATAAGAGTTGTTGAAGAGAAATAAGGAAATAAAAGCTTATTATTGAAGTTGCATAAAATTTTGTTTGTTTAATTTGATTTGATTCTTTAGGTCCGATCAACAATCTTTCAGTTAAACAGGGACGGGTCTTCCTGGGTTGAGCCAGTACTAAGCTAGGATAAATGTGTCTTGCTCAAGGACCACAACGCAGTGACGCCGGTGAGGCTCGAACCTGCGGCCCCTGGGTATCAAGTCAAGCGCTCTACCACTGAGCCACTGTGCTCCCGTTGCATAAAATGCTGCTGCATGTATCATGTGAAATCATAGATATTCAGTATTTTTAAGTAACATAAATTATTGCATAAAATCTGTGCCACACACTTTAAACGCTCATTAATCCCCCGCCGCAAAGTGGAAGGGGAGTATAGGAGTGCCCTTCCTCTGTCCGTCTGCCAGTTCCTGCGTCATTCCGTCCGTCAGTTCCATATCTCCTAAAACCTTTGAGTGATTTTCATTAAACTTCACTCAAATGTTTCTCTTAGTGTGACGGTGTGTAGAGCACATGACCCAGCTACCTAGACTGAAGGTCAAGGTCAAGGGATTTATGCTTGAATTTGTCTCTACCTCATATCTCCTGAACCATAGTATCAGCATGACAAGCGAAGATTTTTTCCAGATTGGCATATGCTCCAACTGTGATAAGTGCTTGAAGGTTTTCTGGCTTCATTTCTTTGTCTTAGAATCTTGTTGACAATAACAGACTATGTGACGCAAGAGGTCTTGTGGGGTTTCTCTTCTGTTCTATATTTAGCCCTTAAAGTGCCAATCACGATCGACTGAAGCAGACAACATTTTCAAATTTTGCAACATCTTTCCTAATTTTCAAAAAAAAGTATGATATTTCATGAGAATCGTCTGCCAGCAGACGATTCTCATGAAATATCATGCCTTATTTGTTATTTTTGAAAAAGCAGCAAAATTTGAAATTGTCGTCTGCTGCAAATTACATGAATAGGTGGTGCTTTATGGGTTAGGAGTTATTCTACTTAACTTAGGGCCAGAGAAGCAAAAAAATCTTAGCGCAAAGTTGTAAATATTTTATTATCTGAGTTAAAACGTTAAGTTTGGGTGATCAAAGGAATTAATTGTCTCATTGAGAAGCTTCTTTTGAGTACCCACAACATACGTTTTGGTTGAGAAATAAGAAAATTTATTTTCAATTATGCACTCTTATCTTAATGCCTGACTTTATTGTCTTCGGTTCAATGTTCTGTGTCTTAGACCACAGAATATCAACGACATGATTTAATGATTTTCTTGACATTGGCGGTAAATAAGGCAAATCATCTGCCAACAGATGATTCACATGTAATATCGAAGCCATGGAAGGATTCAAATACTGTAAATTCGGAAATTTTAGTGAGGGTTTTATTTTCACGCAACTTCGAAAATAATATCCTCGCGAATGGGGAAATCACTCTATCGATTACTGATTTAGGTAAATCATGCAATAGTCGCACATTTTAGCACCGCAAGAGTGTCTTTTAACGCTATTCCCAAAAATAAAATTCTCACGAACATTACTTTAAATGTCATCTTCTGCAAAGCTTAGGTGGCACCTTAACTCTTTGCTTACTGGGTAATTTAAAGTCTCCCAAACAAAGTAGGGAGACATTGATTTCGCTCCATTTCTTCTCTTCTTCTTTCCGCCCAAATTTTGTCCGGACGAGTTCTCAGTAACCACCGAACGGATTCATTGTTCTGCCATTTTGGATATGGTAGATATGGATGTGAAGTTGTGCAAGAGGGTTTCAAAATTCAAAATCTAAGGCTGGCTCCATGGGGAGCGCAGTGGCTCAGTGGTAGAGTGCTTGACTCGAGACCGAGAGGCGGCGGGTTTGAGCCTCACCGGCGTCACTGCGCTTTGGTCCTTGAGCAAGACACATTTATCCTAGCTTAGTACTGATTCAACCCAGGAAGAACCGTCCCTGTTTAACTGAAAGATTGTTGATGGGACGTAAATAATCAAACAAAACAAACAATAAGGCTGGCTCTAGGCATGCCCAAAACCACCCAAATGCTTTCAGGAGCACCATCAGAGTGTCAAACAGTTTGGATCCAGATCAGGACCGACGTTCTGTCGGTCCTGATCTGGGTCCAAACTGTTTGCCAGGGTTATCAGCAGACGACAAAAGTCACAAGTTAAAGACTTTCTCACACAGGAGCTTTGGATCATAGTGGTTTATGACTAAGTGGTTTCGTCCGCTCAGGAAGTCATCTTATTTTATGGTGGGAATTTGAACCCAAACAAACTCAAAATTTGAAAAATATTTAAATGCACTACATAGTTAACCCTTTGCTTGCTAGTGTCGTCTGCTGATAACCTTTGCAAATAGTCTGGACCCAGAATTGACCAGACAAAACATCAAGCCAGATCTGGATCCAAATTGTTTGGCACTCAGATGGTATTCTTGAAAGAATTTTTTGAAATACATGTAGTTGATTTTTAAAAAAATAGCAGACGACAAAAATAAATGAAAAATTACGCACTATTTTCCTGAATTTTCCCATATAGATTGATACAATATCAAGATAAGTTTGTTCATTGTATGTTTTTTGCCTTTAAACCGTTGTATTCTGATGGATTTTCCCATACAGATAACTTCAATAAGAATGGATTGTCCATTATGTATTTTAAAGGGTCACAGGTAGCAATTTCCAAATAATTATGTACTTTAAGCCCTGAAGATTGTATTTATGTTTGCAAACAATGCAGCCCTTGATGAAATTCCGTGTTTTGCCGCATTTCATCTGGGTTATTCAGTGTTGCCAAAGTACCCCTTTAGGGGTTTCCAGTTTACAAAGGGTTAATGTACTACAGGGTTCGCACAGGCTTGAAAAGTACTTGAATTTAGAGGGCTCTTTTGAAAAGTCCTTGAAAATAAAATAAGCCTTGAAAAGTACTGGAAAATTGCACAAAGGCCTTGAAAAGTCCTTGAATTCTTCTATTTTCTGTTGGAATTAACACTGATGATAGAGCTCTAAATCAGATAAAATTGTTATGCCTTTATTTGGTGCAGCAAATGCTGCACCAAATAAAGGCACAACAATTTTATACTAATTTTCTAGTACTCATTTCTCCATTATCTCTCAGTCTAGCATTTCTGAAAGAGAATTTTAACACTTAAATCATGATTTTTCATAAACTTTTAGTCCTTGAAAACTGTAGGATAATCTTTAGAAATCCTTGAAAAGTCCTTGAATTTTACTCAAAATTGTCTGTATGAACCCTTTACTACACGCCTCCCCAGTTTTTATCCTATTTACATGCAACATTTCAGTTATAAGTATATTTTTTCAAGCAGAGTGGAAAAAATTGTGATCTGAGATGGCTTTGTCAGAAGCCAGGTGATCTGGATCTAAAATGGCTTCAAAAAAGGATAAATCTGGGTTCATGTAGCAGGACACACTAGTTATAATGTATTTCAGTCATTAATGTTGTTTTAATCCTAACAGTGCAGACCATGATTCTGCAGCAATTTATCTGTGTATACACAAACTTACCAAAGTTAGGCTGTTTCTGTAAGCCCAATCACTGGGTTCCGGTATTTTTGAATTTTGGTAATTCAGGCCCCCAGATATCTGAAAATTTCCCAAGCAAACCATATGTTGTGGGTACCCAAAAGAACCCTCTCAATGAAATGGTTCTTTTGAGCACCCAGAACACATGTTTAAGTTGATGGATAAGAAATAATTACAATTTAAAGCCCAAAACTTTTCCTTAACTGGACCTATGGGTATGGGGGGCAGCGTAGCGCAGTCGGTAAAGTGTCTAGCTACAAATGTGTGTCTGACTGCAGATCCAGGGGTCGCGAGTTAGATCCCGGCCCGGTCCAATAGTTTTGTGGAGATTGATCATGAAATAATTTCTACGGTCATTCTCCTCCCTTCCGCTGATTCATTCAAGAAGGGTTGTTGTCAGTTACAAGCGAAAGTATGTGCACGAATTACTGGTTAACCGCTTTTTCAAGCCTGCCCAGGAAAAAGTGTGGTTAGATGAACTGACCGTCCCGCCATGACCTTAGCTGTTGACTTGGGAAGTGAAGCAACAAAACAAACAAACAAGTATGTTTCTATTTTCAGTTCTTGATACTGCTGGTCAGGAAGAATTTAGTGCTATGCGGGAACAATACATGAGATCAGGAATGGGCTTCTTATTAGTTTACTCAGTTACAGATAGAAATAGGTGAGTTACGTCCATACAGAAATTGCTCAGTTACAGATAGAAATAGTGAGTATATGGCACAGAAATAGCTCAGTTACAGATAGAAATAGTGAGTATAGGGCACAGAAATAGCTTAGTTACAGATAGAAATAGGGAGTATAGGGCACAGAAACAGCTCAGTTACAGATAGAAATAGTGAGTATAGGGCACAGATATAGCTCAGTTACAGATAGAAATAGTGAGTATAGGGCACAGAAACAGCTCAGTTACAGATAGAAATAGTGAGTATAGGGCACAGAAACAGCTCAGTTACAGATAGAAATAGTGAGTATAGGGCACAGAAACAGCTCAGTTACAGATAGAAATAGTGAGTAATGGGCACAGAAACAGCTCAGTTACAGATAGAAATAGTGAGTAATGGGCACAGAAACAGCTCAGTTACAGATTGAAATAGTGAGTATAGGGCACAGAAATAGCTCAGTTACAGATAGTCATAGTGAGTATAGGGCACAGATATAGCTCAGTTACAGATAGAAATAGTGAGTATAGGGCACAGAAATAGCTAAGTTACAGATAGAAATAGTGAGTAAAGGGCACAGAAACAGCCCATGCAGTTACAGATAGAAATAGTGAGTATAGGGCACAGAAACAGCTCAGTTACAGATAGAAATAGTGAGTATAGGGCACAGAAATAGCTAAGTTACAGATAGAAATAGTGAGTATAGGGCACAGAAACAGCTCAGTTACAGATAGAAATAGTGAGTAATGGGCACAGAAACAGCTCAGTTACAGATAGAAATAGTGAGTATAGGGCACAGAAACAGCTCAGTTACAGATAGAAATAGTGAGTATAGGGCACAGAAATAGCTAAGTAACAGATAGAAATAGTGAGTATAGGGCACAGAAACAGCTCAGTTACAGATAGAAATAGTAAGTATAGGGCACAGAAACAGCTCAGTTACAGATAGAAATAGTGAGTATAGGGCACAGAAACAGCTCAGTTACAGATAGAAATAGTGAGTATAGGGCACAGAAATAGCTTAGTTACAGATAGAAATAGGGAGTATAGGGCACAGAAACAGCTCAGTTACAGATAGAAATAGTAAGTATAGGGCACAGAAACAGCTCAGTTACAGATAGAAATAGTGAGTATAGGGCACAGAAATAGCTCAGTTACAGATAGAAATAGTGAGTAATGGGCACAGAAACAGCTCAGTTACAGATAGAAATAGTGAGTAATGGGCACAGAAACAGCTCAGTTACAGATAGAAATAGTGAGTATAGGGCACAGAAACAGCTCAGTTACAGATAGAAATAGTGAGTATAGGGCACAGAAACAGCTCAGTTACAGATAGAAATAGTGAGTATAGGGCACAGAAACAGCTCAGTTACAGATAGAAATAGTAAGTATAGGGCACAGAAACAGCTCAGTTACAGATAGAAATAGTAAGTATAGGGCACAGAAACAGCTCAGTTACAGATAGAAATAGTAAGTATAGGGCACAGAAACAGCTCAGTTACAGATAGAAATAGTGAGTATAGGGCACAGAAACAGCTCAGTTACAGATAGAAATAGTGAGTATAGGGCACAGAAACAGCTCAGTTACAGATAGAAATATACAGTAAGTATAGGGCACAGAAACAGCTCAGTTACAGATAGAAATAGTGAGTATAGGGCACAGAAACAGCTCAGTTACAGATAGAAATAGTGAGTATAGGGCACAGAAACAGCTCAGTTACAGATAGAAATATACAGTAAGTATAGGGCACAGAAACAGCTCAGTTACAGATAGAAATAGTGAGTATAGGGCACAGAAACAGCTCAGTTACAGATAGAAATAGTGAGTATAGGGCACAGAAACAGCCCATGCAGTTACAGATAGAAATAGTGAGTATAGGGCACAGAAACAGCTCAGTTACAGATAGAAACCTGTGAGTAGGAAATTACAGAAACAGCTCAGTTACAGATAGAAATAGGTGAGTAGCCCATACAGAGCAACTCTGTTACAGATAGAAATAGGGAGTATAGGGCACAGAAACAGCTCAGTTACAGATAGAAATAGTGAGTATAGGGCACAGAAATAGCTCAGTTACAGATAGAAATAGTGAGTAATGGGCACAGAAACAGCTCAGTTACAGATAGAAATAGTGAGTAATGGGCACAGAAACAGCTCAGTTACAGATAGAAATAGTGAGTATAGGGCACAGAAACAGCTCAGTTACAGATAGAAATAGTGAGTATAGGGCACAGAAATAGCTTAGTTACAGATAGAAATAGTGAGTATAGGGCACAGAAACAGCTCAGTTACAGATAGAAACCTGTGAGTAGGAAATTACAGAAACAGCTCAGTTACAGATAGAAATAGGTGAGTAGCCCATACAGAGCAACTCTGTTACAGATAGAAATAGTAAGTATAGGGCACAGAAACAGCTCAGTTACAGATAGAAATAGTGAGTATAGGGCACAGAAATAGCTCAGTTACAGATAGAAATAGTGAGTAATGGGCACAGAAACAGCTCAGTTACAGATAGAAATAGTGAGTAATGGGCACAGAAACAGCTCAGTTACAGATAGAAATAGTGAGTATAGGGCACAGAAACAGCTCAGTTACAGATAGAAATAGTGAGTATAGGGCACAGAAATAGCTTAGTTACAGATAGAAATAGTGAGTATAGGGCACAGAAACAGCTCAGTTACAGATAGAAATAGTGAGTAATGGGCACAGAAACAGCTCAGTTACAGATAGAAATAGTGAGTAATGGGCACAGAAACAGCTCAGTTACAGATAGAAATAGTGAGTATAGGGCACAGAAACAGCTCAGTTACAGATAGAAATAGTGAGTATAGGGCACAGAAATAGCTAAGTTACAGATAGTCATAGTGAGTATAGGGCACAGAAATAGCTCAGTTACAGATAGAAATAGGGAGTATAGGGCACAGAAACAGCTCAGTTACAGATAGAAATAGTGAGTAATGGGCACAGAAACAGCTCAGTTACAGATAGAAATAGTAAGTATAGGGCACAGAAACAGCTCAGTTACAGATAGAGATAGTGAGTATAGGGCACAGAAACAGCTCAGTTACAGATAGAAATAGTGAGTAATGGGCACAGAAACAGCTCAGTTACAGATAGAAATAGTGAGTATAGGGCACAGAAATAGCTCAGTTACAGATAGAAATAGTGAGTAATGGGCACAGAAACAGCTCAGTTACAGATAGAAATAGTAAGTATAGGGCACAGAAACAGCTCAGTTACAGATAGAAATAGTGAGTATAGGGCACAGAAATAGCTAAGTAACAGATAGAAATAGTGAGTATAGGGCACAGAAACAGCTCAGTTACAGATAGAAATAGTAAGTATAGGGCACAGAAACAGCTCAGTTACAGATAGAGATAGTGAGTATAGGGCACAGAAACAGCTCAGTTACAGATAGAAATAGTGAGTAATGGGCACAGAAACAGCTCAGTTACAGATAGAAATAGTGAGTATAGGGCACAGAAACAGCTCAGTTACAGATAGAAATAGTGAGTATAGGGCACAGAAACAGCTCAGTTACAGATAGAAATAGGGAGTATAGGGCACAGAAACAGCTCAGTTACAGATAGAAATAGTAAGTATAGGGCACAGAAACAGCTCAGTTACAGATAGAAATAGTGAGTATAGGGCACAGAAACAGCTCAGTTACAGATAGAAATAGTAAGTATAGGGCACAGAAACAGCTCAGTTACAGATAGAAATAGTGAGTATAGGGCACAGAAACAGCTCAGTTACAGATAGAAATAGTGAGTATAGGGCACAGAAACAGCTCAGTTACAGATAGAAATAGTGAGTATAGGGCACAGAAACAGCTCAGTTACAGATAGAAATAGTAAGTATAGGGCACAGAAACAGCTCAGTTACAGATAGAAATAGTGAGTATAGGGCACAGAAACAGCTCAGTTACAGATAGAAATAGTGAGTATAGGGCACAGAAACAGCTCAGTTACAGATAGAAATAGTAAGTATAGGGCACAGAAACAGCTCAGTTACAGATAGAAATAGTGAGTATAGGGCACAGAAACAGCTCAGTTACAGATAGAAATAGTGAGTATAGGGCACAGAAACAGCTCAGTTACAGATAGAAATAGTGAGTATAGGGCACAGAAATAGCTTAGTTACAGATAGAAATAGTGAGTATAGGGCACAGAAACAGCTCAGTTACAGATAGAAATAGTGAGTATAGGGCACAGAAATAGCTCAGTTACAGATAGAAATAGTGAGTATAGGGCACAGAAACAGCTCAGTTACAGATAGAAATAGTGAGTATAGGGCACAGAAACAGCTCAGTTACAGATAGAAATAGTGAGTATAGGGCACAGAAACAGCTCAGTTACAGATAGAAATAGTGAGTATAGGGCACAGAAACAGCTCAGTTACAGATAGAAATAGTGAGTATAGGGCACAGAAACAGCCCATGCAGTTACAGATAGAAATAGTGAGTATAGGGCACAGAAACAGCTCAGTTACAGATAGAAATAGTGAGTATAGGGCACAGAAACAGCTCAGTTACAGATAGAAACCTGTGAGTAGGAAATTACAGAAACAGCTCAGTTACAGATAGAAATAGGTGAGTAGCCCATACAGAGCAACTCTGTTACAGATAGAAATAGTAAGTATAGGGCACAGAAACAGCTCAGTTACAGATAGAAATAGGTGAGTAGCTCATACAGAAACAGTTTAGTTATAGATAGAAATAAAAGAGTAACTCAGCTATAGATAGAAATAAAAGAGAAATATGTGAACATATAGAAATATGTGAGTAGTATCAGTAGATGATATACAACAACTCAGTTACAGATAGAAATAGGTGGGTAGCTCATACAGAGCAACTCGGATCCAGATAGAAATTCAGGGTTCGCGCTACCGATCGCCATTGTCGCCAAATGCGAAGAAATTAAAAATTTGGCGCAAAAAATATGAATTTGGCGACATCTATTGGAGAAAGAAAAATCGCAGGCGAAAATTTTTGTCTGGCGTCCGAGCGTCTCCTCCAGCTTAAAATCATTGCCTCGTGCCGCTTAATGGTAATCAATGTATATCATAATTGTCAATTAACACCCCAATAGAGGAGTTTCCCATTATCGGATTTTACCTGTATCACGTGACATCGGCTGGCCAGTCCAGCAATTGGACTACTTCCGGTATATAAAGCAACATATACTGACTATAGAACCTCTATATATCGGTTACAATTTTAAAGAAATAAAAAAACGGCAATTATTAATTGAAGAGTCTGACAAGACTGCGTGTCACTATGGTCATTTATGGTTACATTTGTACACTGTCTTTATTTTGTGCTGGCCCAAATTGCATCTGGTTCTCAGTTCAACGAGTGCCCGGGGGCCTTTTGAAACAATAAAATCTTGCGCACGTGTCTTTAGAGCTTCGACACGCGTCGCTTTCTTTGAAATTGATCAGAAGCCCAGCTAGACGTCTACTTTAGTAGTGCATACAGAACAACTCAGATCCAGATAGATATAGCTGAGAAGCTTAAACCTAATAACTCAGTTACAGATATGAAAAGGTGAGTAGCTCATACAGTACAATTCAGTTACAGATAGAAATATGTGAGTAGTGCATACAGAGCAATTGTTACAGACTGAAGTACGTGAGTAGCCCATATAGAGCAACTGATTTACAGATAGAAATAGGTGAGTAGCCCATACAGAGCAAATCAGTTACAGATAGGAATAGGTGAGTAGCTCACACAGAACAACTGTTACAGATTGAATAAGTGAGTTGGCCTTACAGAGCAACTCTGTTACAGATTGGAACAGGGTCACCAGTGTAAAATTCCACTCGACCACTCATATTTGCAAGTAAACGTCATGCAGAGAGAGTAAAAGTTTTGACAAATTGTGTTGTACTTTACTAATTTACAGCATCTTGGAGAAAAACTTGACACATAAAGGGCAAGTAACTTATTTTGAAATTTACACGCTTGTAGGGATAACAGAACAACTCTGTTAAAGATAGGAATAGGTGAGTAGCTCATACAGAACAACTGTTACAGATAGGAATAGGTGAGGAACTCATACAGAGCAACTGTTACAGATTGAAGTCGGTAAGTAGTACATACAGAGCAACTCAAAATAGGTAGCTCATACAGAAGAACTCAGTTACAGATACAGATTCTTGAGTAGCTCCTACAGTACAACGCAGTTACAGACAGAAATATGTAAGTAACATGAACAGAAACAGCTTAATTTCATATTAAAGTTTACAAGTATAAGCAGTCACAAAAAGCTTGGTCTACACTAAGCTTTTATAAAATTGGTATTCTGAACAAGTCATGCTTTAAGCAAGTGCATCATAGGTTTGTGGCAGACAGACAGACAAACATACAGACAGACAAGCAGGCAGGCAGACAGATTGATTCTGCTACTTAACCCCACAGCTCTTGAAACATTGGTCAGGTGCTCTAACTACCTGAGCTACCCGGTTGGTCCAAACTCCCCACCACTTACTGTCTTTGAATTGACCAATTTTGGGAGATTTGACTTGGGGACATCTCTGTCCGAACAAGTCATATTCAAAAGAAGGGCTTGTGACAGACAGACAGACAGACAGACAGACAGCCTCTCTGCGTAGTTACACGGGTTTCGAGATGGAGAACTGTGTTTTTGACTGGTCTCTAGATAAGTGTGCATAATTTAAGAAATAGATTCGCGCTCGCAGTGATTTGTTGCTTAATATATAACTGGCTGGAGGTCAGTCGTTAAAGTGAATAAATCATGAGCGCGAAGCACGAATGATTTATCCACTTACGACTGACCGACAGACAGTGATATATTAAGCAATAAATCACTGTCAGTGCGAATTTATTTCTATTCTAACACACAAAAAGATTAAAAATACGAACGAATCCTTCATAGTCTATAACGATTCCGCCATCTTAAACAGACTGTCAGAATTTCCTGTAACTCTTGTTCAGACTGAAACACGTATTTTTACGTACATTTTGAACGTCAAGTAGTTGTGAAAACGACGTTGCACCGTCTATTGTGATAGATGATGTCATGAAAATCAAACTGGCGACTGAATGAAGTCACGTTGGCCCGTGCAGTGATTTATCGACCAATAAACAGTGATTTTTTTACAAATTTGTTTCTATGAGTCCCGGGACTCACTTGGCCAAAATTCTTTGCATCCCAAACTCGAAGTTCTGCATCCCATACGACGTCCACTTTGAATTATAAATTTTGTGTATCCATACGAATCCGGCCATTCGGGAAGCAAAACACTGGCATACTTATTTATACTATAATAAAGATAAAACTTAATTTACTTTGTCAAGTAAAATAATAAAGATATAAAAACCTACCTGACTTTCTTATCAATAAAAAGTTCAGTTGCAGACAGTATATTTCCTTAATTTAATCATATTATCATCTTTTGCCAAGAGTCAGACTTTTGTCTCGCAGTTTTCATATATTTTTTAGAGCCCAGGTCATTAGCCCGTGTTCATCTAACTCTGCATGCCTACAAGTGTAGTGCTGGAAGTTACTGCATTTGAGCCTTTGGACATACCATATTAATTTTTCTTTTATCATCTGTGCACAGTCCAGTCTCCGTACTTCATGAGCCTGCAGTAATACTTTAACCATTCTATTGGTATTTGCTCGAAGCAGGGTGTTTAAACTTGCGGGTAAAAGGCATTATTCAAGTTGGTAGTATTGGATCAGTACTGGTTTATCGGCACTGGTTTTTACCAGTAGTCCGGTACTGGCTTTTACATGTAAACTCCCCTACAGCGGGTCATATCTGAAAACACGTGTTTCCCAAGGGAAGTAATGATCGCTATACTGTTGGGGAGTTTTTTTCAGTACCGGTTTTTACCAATATTATTCAAGACACATCGCAAGTTAAAAAAAACAAACACTCAAAACGAAAGTTGCAAATACTAAATGCAGACTTTTCGCCACAATTTTAATGCATCCTGCAGGACTCTCATGGTTTAAAATCATGCGTCCTTTGTGAGAAGCATGCGTCTGAGACCCAGGACGCGCAGGTAAAAAAATCACTGAATAAATCACTGAGTTTAACCATTGGCTATATAGGCGAGGTGTGTTAGAATAAAAATTATTTTTCTTATTTCTGAACCAAAACATATGTTATGGGTGCTCAAAAGAATCGTCTCAATGAGAGTAAGAAAATATTCACAATTTTATGCTCCAAATTTTTGTTTATCTTGACCTATACTTTGAAGACAAACTGCCATGTTGCTGTGCTTTGATGAGGAATACAGTATCTTGTCTGATGCAAATATTGTATTTATCCCAATTGATTAATTCAGTCTGCTTTTATGTAAAAATATGTATTTTAGAATATAAAGGTATCCTGCAGTATTATCCCCTTAAGCGCCTGAAAATGGCAGCAGGCAAGTTTCTGATATTGTTGCTTCTTAACCCTTTAAGCACCAATCACGACTGTAGCAGACCATAATTTTCGCGACATTGTTCCTAATTTTGGAGAAAAAAAAGTATAATATTTCATGAGAATCGTCTGCCAGCAGACGATTCTCAATATCATGACTTATTTTTTATTTATGAAAAAGCAGCTTTATTTTAAATTGTCGTCTGCTGCAAATTTTAGGTGGCGCTTTATGGGTTATTTCTTTGCATGCTGGGAAAATTTTCATGATTTTCAGTTTTCTGCTGATTTGTTTCAAGCTTCTCTTCAGGAATGCTATCAGAGTGTCAAACAGCTAGTTTGGATCCAGATCAGGGCCAACATTTTGCCACATCAGATCTGGATCCAAAATGTTTGCAATTTGATTATCAGCAGACACCTATAGCAAGTAAAGTGAACGAAACCTAGCAATACTTGATATTTTATGCAAATCATCTGCTGCTGGCAGAAGATTCACAGAAAGTTACAAGTCTGATTTTCCACAAATATCAAGAATGCTATCATTTTTTTTCTTTCGTCTGCTGCATTTTTGATCAGCATTTAAAGGGCTAAGCCATAAAGCGCCACCAAAAATTTGCAGCAGAAGACAATTTCAAATTTTGCTGCTTTTTCAAAAATAACAAATAAGGCATGATATTTCATGAGAATCGTCTGCTGGCAGACGATTCACATGAAATATCATATCTTTTTTTTTTGATAATTAGGAAAGACGTCACAAAACTTGTCTGCTGCAGTCGTGATTAGCATTTGAAGGGCTAAGCAATCCTCTTTGATGATATCGTGCATAGTCAGACTGCAGAAAACTATAAGACTGCACTCCTCAAATGCAAATAAATGTGACACATTAGCCCATGGGACAAGATTGAGACCTTTAAATGAGTTCTATGGTAATCATGGAAAGTTCCAGCCAACTGGGGCTGGTGGTTCTTAACCGTTTTGTGGGGATTTTTATCGTCTGCTACTAACAGTTTGGATCCAGATCAGTGTTGACAAAACATCAAACATGATCTGAATCCAAACTGTTCAACACAAGGATGTTATTTCTGTATTATGTTCATTCTCACTGACAGGATGGTGTTCATCTCTCTGTCCAGCCATCTTGAGTGCTTCACAATTTTTATACCCTGAGATATTTTGATATATTAAGACAAATATTTCAGATCAAGACAGTGTGTCTTACTCTTCCTTACGTCTGGCTTGAATGAAATTTAAAGGAGAACTTTGTGCTCTTCATAACTTCCATACTTTTTAAGATATATTTGTAATATTTGGTAGGGTCATGTATCACGTCAAGTGGGTGTGTTGTTTGTATGAATGATTACTCTCCCTTGTTTCCTGTTTGTATTATCTCCCTTGCTAGAATTTTATAGGGGAAACCTTGTTCAGTCCCATAACTTTCGTACCCTTTGAGATATTTTGATAATTTTTGGTAGGGGTATCATGTCAAGATAAGGTGTGTTGTGCAAGTATAGTTGCTCTTCCTTGTTTTCTATTAAAGAAATCTCCCTTGAACAAAAGGCATCTGTAAGTGTTAGGATATGGCCACCAACCACATCTGTTGGGATATGGCCACCAACCACATCTGTTGGGATATGGCCACCAACCACATCTGTTAGGATATGGCCACCAACCACATCTGTTTGGATATCACTGTCAATCACATCTGTAGGGATATGGCCGCCAACCTCATCTGTTGGGATATGGCCACCAACCACATCTGTTTGGATATCGCTGTCAATCACATCTGTAGGGATATGGCCACCAACCACATCTGTTGGGATATGGCCACCAACCACATCTGTTTGGATATCGCTGTCAATCACATCTGTAGGGATATGGCCACCAACCAAATCTGATTAGATATAGCCACTAACCTAATCTGTCAACCACATCTGTTAGGATGTAGCAACCAACCAGTCTGTTAGGATATGGCTACCAACCACATGCCATAGCCCACCAGCCACATGGCTTATTTCCAATTCAACCTGATCTTTTAGGATATGGCACTTTTCTATCAACCACATATGCTAATATCTTTGTCTTGACTTGAGAAAACCTGTCTTTGGGGTTTGCAAACAACTGCCCATATGCACAGAATGATGAGCGCCTTTGTTATTTGCTTATTGGAAAGTATCATATCTAAACTTGCTACAAGCAAAATTACAATTTTCTAGCTTATTTCTGGAGCTAAGGAGTCTCGCTTTGTCGAAAACCCCGAAGACAGATTTTGCTGCACTCAGGCCCATGGCAAATTTGCATGCCACCAACCACATCTGCTAGGATAAACAGATTCCGTGGATGACATTATTATATGTGAAATTGCAAGCCAGAGATTTACCACAACATTATTAATTTTCTCAAAGAAATGACATAATTCACAGCTTATACTGTCTGTCACAGTTGCTTCCTTCTTAAATCTTTGCATGCTGGGTAATTTTACATGCTTTTTGGTGTCTGCTGATTGTTTTCACAATCAACTTTTTCGAAAAATTCTTTCAGGAATACCATCAGAGTGTCAAACAGTTTGGATCCTGATCAGGCCCAACGTTATATTGGGCCTGATCTGGGTCCAAATTGTTTGCAAAGGTTATCAGGCAAGCGACACTAGCAGCCAAAGAGTTGATACAGGGATTACTGAAATTTACAATGAAAATCAAAGTTCTGTACTTTGTCACACTGGCAGGATACTGTCATTGGAATTAACTCTCTGAGTGCAAGAACTAAATTATGCAGACAGGAAAAACATGTGAAACAAAACAGTACCAAATTAGATTAAGGAGCAGTCTGGTCAGGGACAAGTAGCCGATAAGGACAGCATTCTTATCGGCTGTTGTCAGGGACTATTTGTTTTCTTCAACAAATTTTTAATTGATATCTTAATGGATTAATCCAGATCTGACATCAACTGGAAGATTCCATTTTAGAATTTCAGCACCATGCTGTTCACCGCCATACTTGCAATAATTAAAGTCAAATAATGCTAGCAAAACATGCAACAGACGACTTAAGCAGACAGCATTTTAAGATGTATTTGTGCAGATTCTTAGAGGGCTAATAAGTGAATTTCTTTTTCAGTTTTGATGAAATCTATAAATTCCACAAACAGATATTACGGGTGAAAGACCGAGATGAATTTCCAATGATATTGGTAGGGAACAAAGCAGATTTAGAAACTCAAAGACAGGTAAAACAAACACATTGCTCTAGTCATAGGCGTCTGAAATTTGGTCTTTAAAACCAGGCCCCAAGGTTATAAAACTTTTTTTATGCTCAACTCAACTGAGGACTAAGTTTCAACTGCTCATAAAAACTAAAATACCGACAAATAAAGAAGTTCTTGCTTTAAATCTCTCAGATGTTGTATTTGTCATGCTAATAAATATTAAAATGTCAATAATCATTTAAACTCATTTAAAGGCATTTTAACATTTATTAGCATGACAAATACAACATCTGAGAGATTTAAAGCAAGAACTTCTTTATTATTGATTATTGACATTTTAATATTTATGAGCAGGATAAATTTCTTGCTCACCTGAGTTGAGTATGAAAAAAGTTTTATAACCTGGGGGCCTGTAAAATGCTCTCAGACTCATTCAGAAGAACACTATAGAGATATGTGAGCTTTTGGTTTTGAGGCTATAGAAGTGATATAAGCGGGTTTCAGGTTTCATAAAAATCATATTAATTTAACCCTTAACTTCATAATAATGCCTTTTGACACCTTTGAAATATCATATATTTTAAAATATTATGGAAAATGGAGCATTTTAGCAAATGCTCCATTTTCCATAATATTTTCAAAAGTATTCAAAACTTTACTTAAACTTTTCTTGATTTTTTCAATGTTGTCTAGAAATAGAAATGATGTCATGATCTAAAAATAGCCTATGAGGTAAAGGGTTAAATGATCAATCGAGTAAGATCCCTGTGAAGACAAAGATGAGTCTGCCCTCCAGCCCAGTGTTCACTGATTGCACTGACTCAACATGGATATAGATGAAGATTCAAACCAGTTAAAACATGCACCCAGACATTTCACTAATTACACACATGGATGAAGTTCCAAAATCTAGACATCTAGTCTTGTTCAGACTTGCCTCTGCCCTCTAAGCTGATTGCTCACACTCTGAAAACAAATATATGGATCACACATGTTTTTTCATGCATTAACATTTGCCAGGTCCCGAGGAAGCTGCTTTAAGGACAAGGCCTATAGGCCGAGTGTACAAACACCTCCGGAGGGACCTGGCAAGTGTTAATGCAGTGAAACAAATACAAATAACATGCATTATTCTTGCCTGTTTTATTCCAAGCAAATTTGCACTGAAAATGCTGCTCAAACATTATAATATCTGTTTTCTTGCAGTGGATTTCTTTTTACAAAACCAGGTGTCAGCTGTAAACTTTCAAATGTCATAATGTCGTCACAATGTCATAGCCAAGTAACATTTATGAGCGAAATTATCAGTCTCAGATTCACAACAGTTTCTCTATAAATTCATGCAAATAATCCAGGGCTCGTTTAAAGTATTGTCAAGTTCAAACCCATGTTCAAACAGCATGTGAATCATTTGATTTGAACATGGATTTTCTTTCATTTGACAATCGCTTTAAAAAGCTTTGTGAACAGGGTTTTATGCAAGAATGATGGTTCACACCAAAATCTAGACCCAGCCAGTCTTGCAAGAGCCTCTATAGATTGCACAAAACCTATGCATCTGTAAAGAAAAGTAGTATGGAAATAAACAAAGGTTCATACCAAAATTTACTCATTTAGTCCCACCCAGTCTTGTAACAGCTTTAACTGAATGGACACACTAAGTATGGAAATAGATGAAAATTCACACCAAAATCTAGACTCCCAGCCAGCAAACACAGTGTCGGGCCACCATTGACCCGCCAGTGAAACGCCATTAAAATGGCGTTTCACTGGCAGGCCGATGATGACCCGCTTTTAGTTGTTTACTGGGCTTTTAGTCCCACCCATTCTTGCCAGAAGCATGGCTTATTAGACACACTAAGTATGAGAATAGATGAAGTTTCACTCCAAAATGTACACATCTAAGCTAACTGGATAGCTAGGCATTCACCCTGAGCCTTCACTGATTGCTCACATAAGTTTGAAGGTTCACATCTAGTCCAATTTTGATGGCTATGCATGCTTGAATATTATTATACAGCCCTATATAAGAGTGGTATTTTAGTCACTATTTATCTCATTTCTCAATAGAAATACAAGTTGTAGGTACAGTAAAGCCTGTGTAAAATGGCCACTCAAAAATAGACAAAACAAAGATCTTAATGAAAAATGGTAGCTTAATGAAGGTCGAAAGTATTGCAGAATGCTCCCCTTGGAGCGTTCTGCAATACTATTGACCTGCATTAAGCAATAATTGGTCTTGAAAACCATTTTTTGGTCTTTTGAGAGTGGCCATTTTACACAGGTTTTACTGTACTCATTGGAAGCATCGCATTCAATTGTTAAAAAACACATCTTATCTAGGGTTTTGTCAGATAAGCACCATTTTCAATTGAGCTGATCACTGCTATATTTTGACAGATTACGACAGAGGAGGGTCAGGAGATGGCCAGACAGTTAAAAATAACATATATAGAAGCAAGTGCCAAAATTAGAATGAATGTAGACCAAGCATTTTATGAATTAGTCAGGAAAGTTAGGTAAGTGCAGGGTTCGCACAGGCTTGAAAAGTACTTGAATTTAGATAGCTTTCTTGAAAAGTCCTTGAAAATTAAATCTGCCTTGAAAAGTACTGGAAAATCACTCAAAAGCCTTGAAAAGTCCTTGAATTCTACTATTTTCTGTAGGACTTAGCACTGTTGATAGAGACCAAAATCAGTTTGGTGCAGCATATGCTGCACCAAACATAGGCACAACAATTTTATGCTAATTTTCTTATACTTATGTAGCGATTATCTCAGTCTAGCATTTCTGAAGTCGAATTTTAACACTTGTATCAGTATTTTCATTAACTTTAAGTCCTTGAAAACTGTTGGAGATGCTTTGAGAAGTCCTTGAAAAGTCCTTGAATTTTACTCATACTTGTCTGTATGAACCCTGAAGTGACAGTCAGTTTCTACTCTTGAATTCAAAAACTTTTTCCCCCCATTGTCTCTCTTCTATGGGGAGCACGTTGGCATTAGACTGGGGATCAAAGGGTCGCTAGTTTGAGACTCACCACAGGAGGAGTCACTGTGTTTTGTCCTTAAGCAAGACACTTTTTCCACTGCATATTACTTGCCCAGGAAGACAGGAAATAAACCTGACATGACTGAAAAATTGTTGACTGGGATGTGAAGCATCAATACAAACAAACTACCCTTGGATCCAATTACTTTTTCTTCAAATGCCTGAAATCTTTGTTTATAAGGCTCAACCAAACAATATCTAGCAGACTACATTTTCAAATGCCACCGCTGCTTTAAGAAACCAAATAAGGCTTGAAATTTTATGTGAATTGTCTGCTGGCAGATGAGCACATGAAATTTTAGGCTTTATTTTCTCCGGAAACCATGAGCAGTATTACAAAATGATTTGAATTTTTATTTGTCTGCAGCTGATATGGTTGACGCTTCAACTTTTTCATTACTAGCGCCAACTTTTGTCAAACAGTTTTGACCCAGATCAGGTCCGACAGAAAAATCACAGAATGTGGGTCCTGAGCTGGACTTAAACCATTTATCACTCTGATAGTGTTCCTGAAAGAATTTTTTGAAAAAGTTAATTTTGAAAAAAAGTCAGCAGACGACAACAAAAGCATGAAAAATTGCCCAGCATGCAAAGAGTTCGGGGCTAAACCCCATCAAAACAACAATTGAATGTGGCAACTTTTCTTTGAGTCTGATAGCATTGCCACTGCAGACAGCAGGTCAAACTTTGAATATAGATTTGTTTGTTTTCTGTGAAATCCATTCATTTTAAGATGATTTGATGACATTAACTCCTTGCATAATGGGCCTGCTGACTTTAAAAAAAAAAATTCTTTCGGTAACGCTATCAGGGTGTCAAAGGGTTAAGACCCAGATCAGGACTGACATTCTTTCCGCCCTGATCTGGGTCCAAACTGTTTGAAACGGTTATCAGCAGTCGACAAAAGTCACCGCTAGAACTTTCCTGGAGAAAATATATTAAACAATTTAGCCAGTTCATGATATTTTGGTACTTATCACATCAGCCAGCTGCTAAGGCTCAGACAAGTCTGCACATATACACAGTCTGGCTAGAGCTTTAGCTGCTCATACACACAAAGTGCAGTGGCTCAGTTGGTAGAGCATTAGACTGGGGATCCAAGGGTTGCTTGTACGAGACTCAACGGAGTCACTCTGTTATGTCCTTGAGCAAGATACTGTCTTTTATCTGCTGCTTAATATTGGTTCAACCAAGGAAGACAGAAAATATCATCTCGTCATGACTGAAAAATTGTTGACTGAGACGAAAAGTATCAAAACAAACAAAACAAACACACAAAGTAGGGACATAGATTAAGGTTTGTGTCAAAATTTAGGCCTCTAGCCCCACTAGATTACTGTGTATGCATAAGGATGTGTTTATGCATATATGACAAGTACTAAAATATCCTTAGCTTGCTGTGGAGCACAGTGGCTCAGTGGTAGAGTGCTTGACTTGAGCCCCAGGGGCTGTGGGTTTGAGCCTCACCGGTGTCACTGTGTTGTGTCCTTGAGCAAGACACCCCATGAAGACCTGTCCTGACATAACTAAAAAATTGTTGACTTGGAAGTCTAGAATCAAATTAAACAAACAAACAAAATCATTAGCTTGCTCAATTGAGCAATTGGATTAGATGTGATATGCATCAGAGGAAATCAATATTAACCAAGCCATTAGGTAAGGTCAGTATTGTTTTTTATGGTGGATATCATATGTCTAATGACCCAAGAGTCAATAATTAGTTTATTATATAAATTAAACATTTTCAGCTTCCCATATTATTATATTATTTTGAAGGTTGACACTACATGCATCCTTGCAATATAAAAAAGAATATATCGGGCTGCGAAGCGCAGTCGGTAACATGTCTGACTGCAGATCCAGGGGTCATAGGAAGCTCAGTCGTAGAGTGCTTGACTCGAGACCGAGGGGCCGTGGGTTCGAGCCTCTGCAGCGTCACTGCATTGTGTCCTTGAGCAAGACACATTAATCCTAGCTAGCTTAGTACTGGTTCAATCCAGGAAGACCTGTCCCCATATAACTGAAAGATTGTTGATGGGACATAAAGAATCAAATCAAACAAAGATCCAGGGGTCACGAGTTTGACCCAATTCCATACTTGTGGGGAGATTGATCATGAAATAATTTCTACAGCCATTCTCCTCCCTTCTGCTGAAGGGTTGTTTTCAGTTACAAGCGAAGTATGTGCACGCAGTACTGGTTAATCACTTAGTCAAGCTTGCCCAGGAAAAAAGTGTGGTTAGATGAACTGACCTTCTCGACATGACCAAAGCTGTTCACTGGGATGTAAAGCATCTAACCAAACCAAAACCAAAAAAGAATATAGGCATATAAACCCTGTAACTTAATTGATGCATAGCTCCAATGTTTTGGGATAACAATGGCTTCTGAAGGTTGTAAAGAAATTTCTATTATCCTCAAGAAGAGTCTTGTAAAAAACATCAAAAAGATAGTGACAAGTCTACAACAAATAAATTTGCAATATTTACTTAAGGAATAAAGAAACGCAACTGACAAAAATATAATTTTTGCGTGTTTAAATGACAGTTTGCTAAAATCTCTTTTGAAAAATTCTTATTGAGTATTTATAGCATGTGATGAAATACTTAAACGTTATTGTAATGCTACATTTTACGCTACAAGATGAAAACATATGAAAACGTAAAATGTGACGTTAACGTCAGAATAAAGTTCAAGAAAACCCCTTATTTTCCTTGTTTGGTTATTTGACGTTGACTTGACAATGTGCAAATCAAACAAACGTCCAATCATATTCATAATGCAGTCAAATATTGCGTCTAAACACACTATGTGGTGAAGACACTAAAATTATGACAATTTTCAATAGTATACAAGTTTAATTATAAACGCCACATTAGAAATGAAATACTTATTCTGCAAATAAGTAGCTGAAAACTAATTGTTCGTCTCTTCCACAATATTATCGAAACTGTTCAAATAAAAACTACTTTCCTCTTATTTCTGTTCTGTTTCCTCTATTAAATTATGTTTCCTCTGTTACTTTATGTTCATCTGTAATCTCTAGTTTCCTCTGTTACTTTCTGTTCCATTTATTTCCTCTTTATTATAATTACCAATTCTTATTAGACACACTTGCTGTCTTCCATTCTAGTCCTTAGTTACTACATCTTGTCACTAACGTCGCAACGTCAACGTTAATTACGTTACAATTGTTAACGTTTATAAATAGAAATAAAGTCACAAATGATTAAGCAAACAGAAACTAATAAAGGTTATTGAAATATAGTCAAATTTGTGGGACTTCCACGACACTCCCACAGCTAGTGAATGTTTTGAGCATGCGTGTGTTGTGAAAGTATCGTCACAAATAGATAGCAAAATTCTCTTTAGGCTTGTTTGCTTTGAATTGAAATCTTTCAGCACTTAATTTCTCAAAATCTGTACCTTTCTCGGATATTTGACCTGTGTGTTTGTTGTTAAGATGCAATGTATTTTTTGTCGAATCTTGAGCAACTTTAAAATTCCATGGTGGTGCTACACATCTGGACTGATATTTTCTCTCATGCAGTTTATGATTGAATTTCATTAAAGTGGAGACCTCACTCAGTTCTTTTTCAAGATTTTTGTTTTGCTGCTGTACATTAAATTTCCTTTCTTCCATGCTCAACAGCCTGTTGCTGAGTTCTTTATGTTTTAACTGAAGATCTGCTATCTCCACGGTCAACTCATCTGTAGAGCTGTTTATTTCTTTTCGTTCAGGATCACAATATTCTTCTGGCATGATAGCCATGTGCTCAACCTCTCGGCCTGTTGATACCTCTTGGTTTGTTCCCTGCGTCGTTTGACTTTGTATATATTTAATGTCAATGGTTAGGTTCTTTACTGGCTCATTTTTACATTTTTTCTTCATTTCAGTCATCTGACATTCCCCCTCAATTGGTTGTGTTTCATGTTCAGCTAACCGAGTTTTCTCATTTGTAGCAAACTTCAGTGGGCAGAGACTTCTGTTGTGGTGATTTTTACGTCCACAGTGAAAACATGATTTATTTATAAAACATTCGTAAGCTATGAGACCTTGCTTAAGACAACGAAAGCAACTGCCGTTCAGTTGCTGTTTTCTATCCCCAATCGTTGGATACTCAAGGCATTGATCACTCATGTGATTACCATCACAATATCTACATTGTACAAATAGCTTTCGGTTAATATGTTGTTGTGGTGTCCGCAAGTTTCTTCTGTTTATAACTATTCTTGCTGATTCTGTTTCATGTTCTGCTTCTTTTGAATCTGATAGCTCTTCTGCTCTCTCAGTCGCACACACGTAATTGTTCAACAGTTCTCGTAATTAATTTACTGACCATTTATTCTTAGCACCCTTTTGTAGTTCCATCTGTACAAAGACATCTTTTGGAATTTTTGATGATATAATTGAAACAAAAATGTCATGATTAACATCTTGCTGTAAAGCCTCTAAACTTCGCAAATTGCTTTCTATTTTATCATATACAATGCGTAGTCCCTTTGAGCTATTTGTTGCTGGGGTCAAACTAATCAGATCAGTATAATGGCGGTGTATTACCAATTGAGTATCTTCAAATCTTTCTATTAATAGCGTTTTAGCAATTCTATAGTTTTCATTTGACATTACTAACCCTGAAATCGCTTGACTGGCATCTCCTGTAAGTTTACTCTTCAGATAACAAAACCTTTCTATTTCCGACAACCATTTATTTTGGTCCACAGTTACTTTGAAAAAGTCCCAAAATTCTCTCCATTTCATCTTGTCCCCATCGAAAACTGGAATTTCTAGTTCTGGCAGTTTAACATTACACTGGTACATTTGTTGCTGACATTGTTCTGAAGTTATACATTGATGTGATGAGCTATGCTGCATATCACATAAACATTTATTTCTGATTTTCATATCAGCAATGTAGGCCGTATCTATGCCCAACATCGTTCCCGGGTTTCGGCGCCAAATTATGTGGTGAAGACACTAAAATTATGACAATTTTCAATAGTATACAAGTTTAATTATAAACGCCACATTAGAAATGAAATACTTATTCTGCAAATAAGTAGCTGAAAACTAATTGTTCGTCTCTTCCACAATATTATCGAAACTGTTCAAATAAAAACTACTTTCCTCTTATTTCTGTTCTGTTTCCTCTATTAAATTATGTTTCCTCTGTTACTTTATGTTCATCTGTAATCTCTAGTTTCCTCTGTTACTTTCTGTTCCATTTATTTCCTCTTTATTATAATTACCAATTCTTATTAGACACACTTGCTGTCTTCCATTCTAGTCCTTAGTTAGTACATCTCGTCACTAACATCGCGACGTCAACGTTAATTACGTTACAATTGTTAACGTTTATAAATAGAAATAAAGTCACAAATGATTAAGCAAACAGAAACTAATAAACGTTATTGAAATATAGTCTAATTCGTGGGACTTCCACGACACGCTGCATGAATGGCAAGATACACCATTGTAGTGAATAAACGATACACGTCACTTAGAGCCGTCGGGTTTGGGTCGCTGGTGAATATACGGGATAAGATAAACCTAGAGGCATCAGAAACATGCTTTCTTGGGAAAAACTGACTTTTCAGATACCGTAGAAATACGCTAGTAAGGTGTTTGTATTGACGTTAGCCAAACAAAACAGGGCATAATGCAAGAGAAAACATCTGATTACATGCTGAGAGTGAACACCAAACTTGGTAACTGTAACCTAAACTTTGTCACTGGACCATTTTACCATTAGAAAAACACATAAACATCATGGAAACCAAAAAACGTAGGATATCGAACTTTGACGTCAGAATTGATTTTTTTTGACATCTGAAGATCTCAAGTCATAATTCTTGAACAAAACATACTTGTAATGAATAAATTTCAAGCAGAAAAGAAAGGTTACGCGTTTCACGCAGTATTTAGAGTTGACGTTAATGACGTTAAGTCAGTTCAGAATCCTACAGAAACCCCGCTTGATCATTTCCTTGATCCGCAATCTATGCCAAGACTTTTTAAAGCAATAAACCGATGGTTGATTCAAACTTTGCTTTTATTGACCCTGTTTCAGCAGTTTACTACAGGGGGTCAGGCTGGTTACGCGCATGCCAAACTGATTACCTAATCGATAATTATGTTGAACCTGCTGTAATTTGATGGACACATACTGTTCCTATGGATAAATATCATTTGCACTAAAAACTTGTTTGTTGCGTTTCTTTATTCCTTAAGTATAGTAAAACCTGTGTAAAACGGCCACTCAAAAATAGACAAAACAAAGATCTTAATGACAAATGGTAGCTTAATGAAGGTCGAAAGTATTGCAGAATAGTCCCATTGGAGCATTCTGCAATACTTTTGACCTGCATTAAGCGATAGAAAATCAATTTTCGGTCTTTTTGAGGGTGGCCGTTTCACACAGGTTTTACTGTACATGTATTCTATTTATGTTTTCAGGCAATTTGAATTTGATGAAGGCCCACCAGTAAAAACAAGACCTAAATCAAAACGGAGATGTACGATATTATAACTAGAGCCACTGTAGAATCTAATGATATGAATCAGAAGCTAGCATTTTATACAACAATTAATTACACTGATAAATGTCGAGGTGAGCAGGGGCTATGAAAATAATCCTTATCCTGAACATGGCTCTGCTGATGAAGATAAACAAGTCAGCCTACTTGTTGGGATCAGTGTTTGGGCTATGACCTCCATAATGTATACATGGTAGCTGTTTTCTAGGGTGGCTCCATATTACATGGATGAAATATAACATGGCTATGAGATGACTTTAAAGTATTGAATTTTAAAAAGAAACTGTAGGCAAATGACAAAAACAAGAAACCATATATAGGAAAATGGTCAAACAAAGAAACTGTAGGAAAATTACTAAGTGGTAAAATAAAGAAACCATAGGAAAATGACCAAATGGTCAAACAAAGAAAACATAGGGAACTGACCAAAGAAACCATAGAAAAATGACCAAATGGTCAAACAAAGAAACTGTAGGAAAATGACCAAATGGTCAAACAAAGAAAACTGTAGGAAAATGACCAAATGGTCAAACAAAGAAAACAGGAAAATGACCAAATGGTCAAACAAAGAAAACATAGGAAAATGACCAAATGGTCAAACAAAGAAAACAGGAAAATGACCAAATGGTCAAACAAAGAAAGTAGGGAACTGACCAAACAAAGAAACCAAATGGTCAAAGAAACCATAGGAAAATGACTAAATGATCAAAAACGAAAAACATAAGAAAATGACCAAAGAAACCATAGGAAAATGACAAACAAACCATATGTAAATGATCAAACTAAGAAACCATAGGAAAATGACCAAATGGTCAAACAAAGAAAACATAGGAAAATGTATATTGCATAATCAATGTCTTAGGAATATACTAAGAAATTACATGAAAATGGTTTTCTTTGTAAAATAAGGTCATTTTCCAATGCATTATTTCCTACACTAAATTCACTCTGAATTTGATATATACCATGCCCATTATTAAGGATTTTTATTAAGGATCTTTATTAAGGATTTTTATAAGAAATCATTAATCCGCCCATTATAACATAATTCACCAGAAGCTCATCACATTCCTACAAGCTATAAAGAGGCTACACTGTATACAGTTTCATTATATAGGTGATTTTGATCATTTCTATAAGAGGTTATGTATTGTATGGGGTGATCATGGACTCATTACATGGGTCTAGATAAACAGAAAGTTTAGGGGTAAAATTGTGAATAGTTTCTTACATTAGTTTTGGGTTCTCAAAAGAACCGTCTCATTGAGACGGTTCTTTTGAGTACCCACAACATATGTTTTGGTTGAGAAATAAAAAAAATAATAATTTATAATCTCAATGCCTGCGTTAGATCAGATCTCCTGGAAAATCTCTGTATATCAGCTCATATGTCTTTGAGAAGTGTAAACGTCAACTAGTAGAATTAGCACCATGGAAGTCAAGCATATATCTTCAAGAAGGGTCAGTTAGTGGAATCGGCATCTTTGGAAGTCAAGAGTATATCATATGTCATCAAGAAGTGTAAACGTCAACTAGTAGAATTAGCACCATGGAAGTCAAGCATATATCTTCTAGAAGGGTCAGTTAGTGGAATTGGCATCTTTTGAAGTCAAGAGTGTCTTCAAGAAGGGTAAAGATCCACTATTGGAATTGGTACCATGAAAGTCAAGAGTATATCTGCTCATATGTTTCAAGAAAGATCAAGATCATCTTTTGAATTGGCATCTTGGATGACTTTGTCAAGTGTATATCCATTCCTATGCCTACCAGAAAGGTCAAAGTCAACTAGTATTCCTCATTTGCATATCAGCTCAAAGCATCTTGGAGAGAGGTCAAGGTCAATAAGTGAAATCATCATCTTGGTCCTCAGCTAATAATTTCAATGCAAACAGCCAAGATCAACTAGTGTTTGTCTAGCTTTGCTGGCTGGTGTAGTAAACAAGATAGCAGAGGTTTTTATTTTTTAATAGTAGAATCTAAGAATCTGTTTGACACATGTGTTTGCAGTTAAAAGTGTGTTATTTTGCTGCTAATGGAAGTAGTCTTTCTTTATAATCAGTGTACTTCCAGATCAGCAGGCTTTTATAGTCATCTCATCAGGGTGTGCACTGATTTTTGGTGATTCACATTTTGAGAATCGCTAGAATATACATAGATGCACAAAAAATATATTCAGTAAAATCTCGAAAAATCAAACTCTGATTTTCTGAAATACTCGCTAATTCGAAATAAATTGGGACACAATGGATTCAGAGAATTTGGTCTATTTATGAATGGATTTTATTACTGTCTATAAAAACATATGTTATGTGTGCGTAAAAGAAACATCTCCCTGAGACGTTTCTTTTAGGCACACAAAACATATGTTTGATAAGAAAAAAACAGAGAAATATCATTTTTAAGGATAAATTATATACTTATGTCTACCTCCCTATAATTCTAACTTTGAAATAAAATCTCTAGTCCCTAGGACTTCAAATTTATGAGATTGGACTGTAGATTCAGTAACTTCTCTGAAATATTGAACTCCATCTTACAAGAGTCTTGGGCAAACAGTGCAGATCTAGTCTAGGTCAGTCTGTTTCTAAAGATTTGGACTTCTTATGATAAAAAGGTTCAAACAATGAATTATTTTATCACATGATGTTGCATCTGGGAGTGATATTGCGCCATGCAATAAAGTGGTTTACAGATTTAGTAACGAACCGTATTGACGTCCATTGCATAAAAGATCGCAAAATCTTGAAGTTTTCACACTAAAAATGTGATTTTTAAAGTAATTTTAATGTCATTTGATAAATAGAATCTAACATTCATGCTCCTTTATTATTGAATTTAATAAACTTGTTGCGAAAAAGCGATTGAATGCTCGACAAGCCTCAAATTTTATCTCTTTTCCTCGACTCATTTAATAAATTCAATAAAACATGAGCACTCATGTAAGATCCTCTATGAACATTTACGTTAGATATAATATGCATGAAGTTACCTGATTGGTAATAGTATATTGTAGATCATCTGGCTCCTTCAGGATCGGACAGATCTGGGTCTTCACTGTTTCTCTAGACCTTTTTGTTTAGTAGCAAGTTTATGAATTTTTTTAACATTTACCATAATCTAGGTTGTCAATTATTGCTAGTCCGTCAATCATCTATCTAGCATTTTAGTGAAATTTACAAGCTCAAATTCATTTTTTTGATAAACGTTTGTGAGGTATTATTGCCTCTATTGTCTTGTTTGGGGGTAGAATGAAATCTCAAACCAGCATCCCATTAAGTACAAGTAAAGGCCAACCTGGCCCAAGGTTATGAAACTTTTTTCATGCTCAACTCAACTGAGCACGAAATTAATCATGCTCTTAAATGTTAAAATGCCAACAATTGTTGGCATTTTAACATTTATTAACATGATATATACAATAATTGAGTGTTTGAAAGCAAGAAAAGTCTTTAAATTTCAGCATTTTAGTTTTTATGAGCAGTTTAAATTTCTTGCTTAGTTGAGTTGAGCATGAAAAAAGTTTTATAACCTCGTGACCAGGTCAGTCTGTTTTCTTCTTGCCTTGATTATGCTGCAATTTGTTTGTGTTTACAAAGATATACAGCATTATATTTCTAGTTATTATGCTGGAAATAAGATTGAATATGGGTGAACTTAGATTGAATATGGGTGAACTTAGACTTCATAATCCTGCTCCACAGGTTTAGATAAAAAAATGTTTTTAGTGTAAAATTATAAATATTTTCTTACCCATCAGTTATAACATCTCATTGAGACGGCTCTTTTTAGTACCCACAACATATGTTTTGGTTCAGAAATAAGAAAATTATTATTTTTTGTTATACAATTTTAACTAAATGCCTGCTACTCTTTGCAAAAAGCAGTCTAATTTATTTACTTAAAGTGTTTAACCCATATAAGCCTAGTGTCCATTTTATGGGACATGGGCAAACAGTGCAGATCCAGAACAGACACCCCATAGTGTGATGTCTGATCAGGATATTCACTTTTCATTGATAAGGGTGGGCAAGTCCATTTGGCTTAAATGGGTTAATATTTGCCAGTTTACTGTCATGATGGGCAAATTTTAGCAAAGTCCATTAGATAGGGGCAATTATCATTTAGACATTTAGTGATTCCTTTAGCCATTTAAGCAGAAAGGAATTTTCCACTCATATCAATTTGACTAGCCATGGAATGACAAACAGTGTAAACACTGATCAGACTGCTCTTGAAGGAGCAGTCTGATCTGTATTTACACTTTTTGCTTAGGCCTATCTGCCCGAATTTTAAAAAAAAAAGACAATATTTTAAAACCTGGCCAGTAAAGAAGTTTGACAATCTTTTACTTCACTCATTAGGCTGTCTCCCCGTCGTATGTTTCATACATTTATATAGATCTTTGTAAAACTGTTCAAGAGAAACAATCCAAATATTGTTTTCCCATCAGAGTTGTCTTTTCTTTCAGCTCTTAGACCATACGACAACTCAGCCATCTTTAGATTGAGGAATCCATTAATAATATATTTTCAGTTTGAGTAATTAAGTTTGATGATGGGAGCCAGTCTATTCAATCAGGTTAGCATTAACCATTAGCCTGCTGAGTTAAATTATCTGCATGATTCCATTTATAATTTTGAACACTGTCAGCGTGTCAAACAGTTTGGATCCAGATCAAGACTGATGTTCTGTCGGTCCTGATCTAGGTCCAATCTGTTTGCAAAATTATCAGCAGACAACAAAAGCTGCTGCTAGCAAGGAAAGAGTTAAAAGTCCTACTGTCCTGCCAGCCAAGAGTGACAGTGACTTCATGTTTTGTTTACAACGTTATCAGGGACTTATAATCGAGCCAGTGCATGAGATTACCAACAATTTGGCATTTTGACAAGTGTAGACTCAGACGAGCCTCTGCAACCTCCTTTTAAGCTTCGAAACTCAAAATAGTGTTCATACAGTGGCTTAACAATCACAGAATACTTAAGCGACTAGCAAAGGCTCTGATCAGTTTGCGCGTATGCGCAGGCTGATCTGAGGCTTTTCTGGTCGCACATACCACATTGTTGGAAATCTCATGCACAGGCTCATTATCGATAGATCACTTGTGTATTAATCCTATCTGCAGGATAGGATTAATACACAAGTGATCTATCGATTCACGTTAGCTCAAGTGGAGTGTACACATTAAAGTTTTACTTACCGATTGTAAACAAAGTATTATGTCACTGTCACTCATGGTTGGCATGACAGTACTTATTAGGCGCTTGGTGATATTATGTTATTTTCTACACTGTCAAGAGAACTACATGTAAAATAATATATCAAACATATTTTCCATTTTACCTGTCTATTATATCATAGGTTATGTTTCATGTCTTATGTTAAATGATGATACCAGTCTTATGTTTTATCATGATACCAGTCTTATTATATATTATGATACCAGTCTTATGATTTATCATGATACCAGTCTTATAATAAATTATGATACCAGTCTTGTGATATACAGGTCAACCTCGCAGTGTCAAACTTGCTTATCTCGAATACACGGCATATGTCGAAGTGATCATCCATTCCTGAGCATTTCCCCTATATTGCTTTGTATTTCAAGCCTGTTTATGTCGAACTATGTTATCATGAAATCTCGGCTATATGGAAGTGGTTTTTCATTCCCAAAAATTAGTAATCCGCTCCTTTACCACTACTTGTGTCGAAGTAAATTTTGTGTTGGTCAAAAATTTAAACAATATGAATGTCAAACAAAGTAATTAACCTTCAGACATAGAACAATGGCCTTTTATTCAGTCCATTGCTGCGGGTAATCGTCAATTAGTTATAGTGTGGAGGCGGCCATTGTTCATTGATCAGCTGTTTGTGTATTTAAATATATTCATTGATTGACCTTGACAATGCATAACAACCGAGGCGTGCTTGATTTGAACATCAGAAAATCAGCAGTGCCGTTGTTTATTGGTGTCCTTGATGAGATATTTTGGACAGTCTTTACTCATTTAACTTGGTTTGGTTTTTATGTTTGTTTATTCTCTTGAAAAAAAATCAGAAATTTCAATAATTAAATCCTGTTTTCACCATTTCCCTATTCATTACCAGTAATTTAAAAAGTCACCGTTTCGGCAATATTGTTTATCCCTCGCTAAGGCTGTGGCATTATGGCAGTCCACAACGTAATTAAAGAGGAAATAAAACAAACTAAAATGAAATTCTTTTGTCTTGATTTCAATTCGGTTTTCAGTAGGAACAGTTTGACTACACATGTACTGCAAAAGTATGTCTTGGAGAAATTGAACATGTACATCATATTGGGGTGATGTCACATTTTGCTTACGTCGAACTTCGGATAACTGGAGGTATTTAGCCATTCCCTTGGACTTTGAGGTAGCGAGGTTGACCTGTATTACAATACCATTATAAATCATGATATCAGTCTTATAATGAATTATGATACCAGCCTGTTGATAAATTATGATATCAGTCTGTTGATAAATTATGGTGCCAGTCTGTTCATTAATCATGATACCAGTCCTATTATAGCTTATGATACCAGTCTTTTATGAAAACAGATAACCAGCCTAATGATAAATTGTTATGGTTCTTATGTTACCCATCTATATCATGGTGAATTATATAACAAGTTTTATATAATGTATCTTGTCACAAGCTAATGATAAGTTGTAAAATGTACGAGGGGTGATCAGAAAGTTCGCGGAAAATAGTTGCCATTTCTACATCGTTTGATCAATAGAGCTGGAATTACAGCAAATACTACTACAACATATATGCGGTTGATCGGTTACAACATGTTTGATGTTAGTCCTCTACATGCGTTACAGCTGTCGTAAAGGCAACGCTATATAGAGCGAACCGGCCCATTTTACGTTGCATTTTGACGTTTTTCTGCACAACAAATTAAATTCAACATTTTGTAGAAGTTTATTATGCTGGGATAGCCCAAATTGCGTTCAATGCATATTAAACGACATGTTTACTCCTCTTCTATGCAAACTTTCAAAGATTTATATCTAACGGATGGTCTTCGAAATCAAAACTAATAAAAATACTGTCAAAAGGCAAAGCATTCAACTTCTCTGAACCCACTGCTTGTTTTGGCATGTCAATTCTTTACAATTAGCTATTTACACACTTCGAAAAACACGCCTTTTCAGGACAGTAGATCTAGTATTGATAGTTAAATCCAATATTATAATTATTTTGATGAACACTGACAAGAAAATACGTTTTGTATTTAAAATTTACAAAAACTCGAAAAATTGACGCATTTTAGGCCTGTCTTTCGGACTGAAACCTATTAATTTGAAAACATGGCGCAACGGAATAACATAAAAACCTCATATTATGTTGAAAGAATAAAGGAACATTACTTTCCGTTAAAAATACCAATCAATTCAAACACAACTACGAATTTTAGCCCTGAGAAGCAACCCAGGGGTGCATATGGGCCGCTTGCAGCGAAGTGACGTCACAGCGGCCCCTCGTGCGCATACGTCTGATGTCACATTTTCTAAATTTCAATTTCAGTCAACTTTGCATGAATTGTAGTTTCTATCTAGTAATTTTCCGTGAAATCGATAAAAGCAATGCGATTTAATAGCACTTTTCCGCGAACTTTCTGATCACCCCTCGTATTTATTACTACATGTATCAAATAATAAATATCAACAATTAAGCCTTTAAGTTTTGCCAAAATTACTGAGAAAATGATGCATCATGATCTTAGGGGATGTTTCTGTTTTGCAACAGTCTTGTGGCTACCGGAACATAATTGTTTAAAAACTATTGATCAGAGAAATTAAAGCCTGGCAAAAAACAGTCATTTGAGATAGATATTGTGCCTTTAAAAGAACTGGACAACTTTGTTATAATGTGACTTGTTACATAGGCACAGATAAGCAAACTTTTTGCGTAAAATTTTGATAATTTCTTCCATATCAGTTCAAACATGTGTTTTGGGTGTTTAAAAGAACCGTCTCACAGAGAGGGTTCTTTTGAGTACCATCAACATATGTTTTGGCTGAAAAATAACAAAATGAATTTTCAACTACGCACTATTATTTTGAGGGCTGTCATTATAAAATAGATTAGATATAACACTCCCAAAATTTGAAAAATTAGAAATTATGCGGAAATGAAAGTTGGTCATTTTTCTAAATTTCTTTGTAATATCACAGGAAATTGAATATCAGCCCCCTTTTCTATAATTTAATTAATCAGCCCTATACATGGGTGAAAGTTTTCAGGATTATTCCTGAATTCAGGATTTTGAGGCTGGCTTTCCATGGAAAGTCAGCCTCAAAATGCTGAATTAGGCCAATTATAATAGCTTCTCTGAGGTATTTTCAGTATGTGTTAAGACAGTTAATTTTTTAAACCTGAAATTGTTATCATTTTGTATGGATACAGCATGTTTTAAGTTTTGAATTTCAAAAGTTCAGGATTTTCGAAATTTTGAACTTTCACCCATGCCTATATGACATGCTTCTTCTTAACCCTTTGTGTACGAGAAACCGTGAAACAGGTACTTTTACAAACAGTGAAGACCCAGATGAAATGTCGCATAATGAGGCATTTCATCAGGGTATACACTGTTTGTTAAGGTAAAAAATATCTTCAGACAATTTTAATTTCAACCCAACACCCCTAGATATATACAATAGACCGTCCCAAGTTTATTGTATAATATCAGATTGAAGAATCTATCAGAATACAAAGGGTTAAACTCATGTCATTCCTACATAACCCAGGCATTGCAAAAAGAGACTTCTATATATGTTGTTTTGACACTAAGTGTTCAATTTGAGAATCAGTCAGAATATTCTTCCACTCTTGTTTATTGTTTCTATGTTAATGGGCTTCTATAAGCATAAAGGGTTCTTTAACTCATAGTCAGATTTAAACTGGTTCATACTTTCATGATGTACAAGCTATCAGGGCCATATATGACCCATAGGTCTAGATAACAAACATTTAGAGTGTTAAGTTGTGAATATTTTCTAAATCATTAGATTTAATGTTTGTTTTGGGTGCTCAAAAGAACCGCCTCTTTGTATATTTTGAGCACCCACAACATATGTATTGGTTGAGAAATAAGAAAGATCATTTTTCCTACCCAATTGATTTATACACATTATTATAACATAACTTGATCTGGCATACTGCATCACGTTGAGTGGATGAGGTCATACCATCGGATCGCCTGAGACGTGAAGCTCCCCTTGGAGCATTCTGCAATACTTTTGACCTGCATTAAGCGATAACCGGTCTTGAATTTCAAATTTTTTGTTCTTTTTGAGTTGCCGCTTGCAACAGTTTTTTTTGTAAGTACAAATCTTGTGCACTTGCCCAAATTAATCAGGTTAAGACCTAAAGGGTAGGGCTCTTTATGGCTTTGCAAAGCTCATATATGTTCATGTATGCCTTATTTATACATGTATTTATTATATACTGTGTGTCTGCTGCTGTTTGGGGTGTAACAGTGAGAGAGAGAGTGAGCAAGCTATCTTACTGCTAGGCAGAATAAATTGAGCACAAAGTGTATATTTTGCTATAATTTTGAACACTGATGTTTTGCTAGTTTGTGCATGGTATCCTTCTTCAAAGCAGAATGAATTTGTTTACAAAATGATTTTACTGCTATAATTTTGAACTCTGGTTTTCTTGCTAGATGCCTTGGCAAACAGTGCATACCCAGAGCAGACTGCTCCTGTAATGAGTGGTCTGATCTAGATTTGCACTGTTTGCTATTTCAGTGACAGTTTTGTGAATCGAATGTCTAACATTTTTGCCAAATTTTAGACAAGAACAAGGTTTTAGAGCGCATACCCAAATTTTATTACTTGCAAAACAGAGAGACATTTTTTTCTTAGGATTATTTCCTATATTTTCTATAAAAAGAATTAAGATAATATTTCAGACAATATTGTGAAATATCTTTATATCAACATACTGAGTAGTTGCTGGTTCAATGTTTGTAGTATATTATATGGCATTCACTTTTTGCCTACTTGTGTTGTCTGCTGATAACCTTTACAAACAGATTGGACCCAGATCAGGCTCGACAATATGTCGGGGCTGATCTGGATCCATTCTTTTTGACACTCTGATGGTATTCATGAAAGAATTTTTCGAAAAATTTGATTTTGAAAAAATCAGCAGACGAAAAAAAGCATGAAAATTTCCCAGTAGGCAAAGAGTTAAATGAGTTGTGTTACCTTAGAAAGTTTGTTATCTTAAGTTGTATTCTAACAGCAGAGGTTCAGATCAGCCTGTGCTTTTGCATAGATAGAACAGGCCCTGAGGTTATAAAACTTTTTCCATGCTCAGCTCAACTGAGTACGAAATTTCAACTGCTCATAAAAAATAAAATACCTACAAATAAAGAAGTTTCTTGATTTAAGTCTCTCAGATGTTGTATTTATCATGCTGCTAAATGTTAAAATGCCAAAAATTGTTGGCGTTTTAACATTTATGAGCAGGATAAATTTCGTGCTCAGCTGAGTTGAGCATGAAAAAGTTTTATAATCTTGGGGCCAGGACTTTTCACTTAAAGGAAGTATGGGTGCCATACTATGATATAAGCTAGAGTGGCATACCCTTACATAATCTTATGCTGTACAGGCATATTAAACCCTTGTCAAAACGAGCCCCATAGTGCAGTCCTTAGTGAAGCAGACTGCAGAGTTTGATCCCGGCCTGGTCCAATACGGCTGATTCAAGAATGGTTGTTGTCAGTTACAAACGAAAGTATGTGCACAAAGTACTGGTTAACTGCTTAGACAAGAAGTGTGACCGTCTTGGCATGACCATAGCTGTTGACTGGGACGTAAAACCTCAAATTAAACAAACAAAATCTTTGTCTAAGAGGAGCATGGTGGCTCAGTGCTTGAAATTGAGGGGTCCCTGGTTCTAGATGCACCGTTGGCCCTGCATTTTATCCTTGAGCATGTCAATTTATCCTATGCTTAGTACTGGTTCAACCCAGGAAGACAGCAAAAATCCTGGTATAGCTAAAAAATTGTTTATTGGGGTGTAAAGCATCAACACAAACAAACCCTTGCCCAGCTTAACCCGGATATACATTGTATCCTGTTAGATCCAGGTCAGGGTTGAGTTCTTCTTACTCACCTTACATATTTACATGTAACAGCATTTAAAAGTACAATAGTATTGTGTATCAATGCATATTAGCCTATATTAACCTTGAATAATATCATTCGCATCTGTTTATTTTCAAATTGTTTATTTTCAAAGTAAACATGTTCTACATAAAAAGAGCAGAGTGAAAATTTTCTGGATTATTCTTGAATTCAGGATTTTGAGGCCGACTTTCCATAGAAAGTCCAGGGGTGACAAGTTTGATCCTGGCCCGGTCCATCATGAAATAATAGTTTCTATTCTCCTCCATCCGCTGGTTCAGTTACAAGCGAAAGTATGTGCACAAAGTACCACAAAGTTCCATAGAAACTCGGCCTCAAAATCCAGAATCAAAATACATACTGAATTAGGCAGATTATAATAGATTATCTACAACAATTGACCATCTAAACTTAAAATTGTTAAAGCTGCATAGTCTGTAACTTTTGATCTTCTAATTTTGGAAAAAAAAGTTTCTTTTTTCAAGAATACACTAAAATACTAAAATTCAGGTAATTATTTTACCATTTTCATAAATCTTAACAAATTATCACTATCAAAACAACAGCATTTATGTTAGAAATCAACTGTCTAGAATTATTGGAGGGACGTAAATAATTCCTAACAAGAGAAAAATCACCTGTTTTATAAGATAATTCACTTTTCCATGCAGCTTTCAGGTGTACTGAACATATCTATTGTGAAAAGATAACTTAATTCTATTTTTACTTATGATTTAAAAAGAAAATATTTTCTTTAAAAAAAATGTTCATAGTTACAGACCTAGTCACTTTGACATGTTGAAGGCATATTACAAGTTTTTAGATATGAATTCCTAAAGTTCAGGATTTTGAAATATTTTCAGTTTCACTCATGTGAGTGCACAATGCACAATGCTGTCATAAATGTACACTGTGACCTATATTGCAGTGACTGGAATCTAAATTTTTCAGCCAGAGAAGTATGTTGTCACGTGTGTCACATGACTTGCACTAATTCTACGAAATCATGACTGCGTAAATGTCACCTAATTTTATAAAAGAGATAGAATTCGCTAAATGTGGCTGCAACAATACCACTTTCACTTCAGTGAATAAAGCTTTGTCTCTCTATTTATTAATTTTCATAAACTATGATGCCCTGTCATTAACTGTAGCACTTATCATCATAATTCTATACTGAGAGAAAAAAGTTTAGCAATTAGTTATAATGCATTTTCCCATTGGTGATCTTTTGAGCATTATATCTTTTTTATAAGCAGGTGTGCATGCATGCCAGTTGTTTGAAAATGATCTAATGGGTACCTGCAAGAGGTCTAAAGAAACAAATCTCAATTTTATAGTAATAATTGTATCTGCTGAGCAATTTAACTTCAAATCCTATTTAATTGAAAGGGAGTTAATTTGGACAATTTCGATTTTCAACTTAAAACTGTACAAAAAGGGTAAACAGAACATTCAATTTTAAACCAGTTTTCAATATTTTGCTTTTAGATCTAAACATTTGGCGGAAAAATCAGTTTTAGCAGAAAACTATTAGCGTTATTGCCAGATAAGCTGTTTTAGCAGAGGGACTTAAAAAATCAGACTTTACATGATGTGAAATGTCAGCCGGTTACTGTCATCGTACTCGTGAACGTTTGTCAACAAATTTTGATATTATGAAATTAAAAATCCTATTTCATCTGAACTGTGATTCTCTAAAGTATGTTGCTAAACTTATTTCCCTCAGTATTTTTTGGTGTTTACTTATTGATAAACAGAAGCAAATATATGACCACGATGGTAGAAAATTGTGTCAATCAAAACATTTATTACCCCAATGCTATTTGAGAAAAGTATTGATATATCACTGGAGTTTCCAGTCACTATAATATAGGACCCTGGTGTATACAATCCTCTTCGAGTTGTGAATGCCATTTCAGCTTCTGAATTCCAGCCAATCCATGCAATGGATACATCATATTTATCCTGATCAGCTGGCTTCATAGTGTCTATAATTTAGAGTTTATAGTACATATTATATATGGGCCTCGACGCAAGAAAACCTTTCTTCAGTGGGTTGCGAACAACAAAGGGGCAGACCAGCCTGCGCGTCCGCGCAGTCTGATCAGCGCCTTTGTTATTCGCTTATTGGAAAGAATCATATCTATGTACAAGTGAAATTTCAATTTTCTAGCTAGTCTCTGTAGCTGAGGAGACTGGTTTGAGTCTCGCATTTCAGAAACCCTGAAGACAGGTTTTGTCGCATCGAGGCCCATATATGTAGGATAGGGTTTGTAATCTGACCCAAGCCAGTTCTCAAGGCAATAAGATCCACGGGTGTTTGTTTCACTTTGATGAGGCAATTAACAGTAAAACTATCCCTGCTTTGAAAAGTAATCCATATCACAGATGGGGTTAATCTTCCAGCTTATGAACCCCATTTTTTGTTGAGAAACTTTAATACTATATGTTTTAAATTTAATTTTGATTTAGCCCTTGTCATTCTGAATAGTTTAACTCACCTGAGCCATTATCTCAAGGTGAGCTTTCGTGCTCATAGGATGTCCGTCCATCGTCCTTCTGTCAACAATTTCTTCAAACACCATCTCCTCTTAAACCACTTGGTAGAATTTCACCAAACTTCACAGGGATGTTCTTTGGGTGATCCTCTTTCAAAGTTGCTTAAAGATTTCCATTTTATGCAGAATTCTGGTTGCCATGGCAACCAAAAGGAAAATCTTCTTGTCAAAAACAACAGGTCAGATTTCACTATAATTTGGCACAAATGGTCCTTGGATGACCCTCTTCCAAGATATCTCAAATTTTATTGATCCATCAAAAAACATGGCTGCCTGGGGGTGGGGCTAGTTTTTCCTATGTATATATAGGGAAAACTATAAAAGCTTCTTTTCAAAAACTGCTCGGCCTATCTTAAAATAATTTGGATTAAATGGTCCTTGGGTGACCCTCTAAAAATATGGCTCCAGGGGGCGGGGCTAGTTTTTCCTATGTTAATACAAGGAAAACTAAAAAATGATGTAAGAGAGACAAATCTTGTGGTTGACTCAGACTACCATTGGTTATCTTTGATTAGTGGAAAAATTGAGTTTTCTTCCTTGCTCCTAACATTTATTTTTCTTAGATTTAATTCCCCAATATTGGAGGAGTGTGATCAAATTATCCCCCTGGAGCCAAAAGTGGCCCTATCCTGGGGGTCATATGTTTAACACATGCTTATATAGAGAAAACATAAAATCCACTAGGCCTAGAACATTGATAATATGTATGTAGCATCATCTAGTGAACTTCTACCAAGTTTGTTCAAATTATGCCCCAGTGGGCCAGGAAATGGCCTCACCCCGGGTTTCATATGTTTTACGTAGACTTATATAAAGCAAAGTTGAGGTCCTACATCCTGTTAATTTTGTAAACATAATTAATGGAAACTTTTCCATGTAAAGGCTTAATGAAACTGCTGATCTATCAAAATTCATAGCTGGGCTTTGGAAGGAGCTATGCTTTCCTGTACCTTTATAAACAGTCATTCTCAGATGAGCGATCCAGGGCCCAAGGGCCCTCTTGTTATGTACTTCACTCCTCCCCAATTTTTATCCCCTGCAGCATTCTATTTATAAGGATGTATTTACAAGAAGAATGGAAAACAGTGTGGACCCTGATCAGCTGGCTTCTGATGAAGCCAGCTGATCTAGATCTACAGTGTGTGTGTGTGTGTGGGGGGGGGGGGGGGGGGGGGGTAAAAAAAGGATCAATCTGGGTCCTGCAGGACAAGGGTTAATTAAAATGTAATGTTCTGACAAGCCCACACGTTCTACAGTTCACAATTGTCATTGAAACGGTTCCCACAATATATGTTTTGGTTGTGAAATAAGAAAATGAATTTTAAATGGAGGCCTGGTTACTTCATATTTAGGTCACAGGTCACTTGAGAAACCTGAGACCATATCAAATTTTAAGATCAGTTTTCCTCGGCTAAAAAACAAAACTAAGGAAATAAAAAAAATAACCATATTCTTTCTAATATGTGCACTGTACATCCTGTACCTTCTTTAGAAAACAGTGTTGATCCTGATCAGCTGGCTTTTAATAAAGCGTGAACTGGATCCAAAAATTTTTATCAAGAAGATGAATCCCATGGGTGAGAGTTCAATATTTCCAAAATTCTGAACTTTTGAATTCAAACCTTAAAACTTGTAAAATGCCAACAAACTTATTAACAATCCAAGATTAAATGGCTGATTGTCTTTATAAAAACTGATAATAAGCCAGAGAAGCTTATATAATCTGTCTAATTCAGTATTTTGAGGCTGGCTCAGCTCAAAAGAACCGTCTCATTGAGACAGTTCTTTTGAGTACCCACAACATATGTTTTGGTTGAAAAATAAGAAAATCATTTTTCTGTTACGCACTCTTAACTAAAGGCCTGCTTTTTTTGTTTCAATCATTTCTCATAAGTTATGATTATAATTGTGCTTAGCAATATGTAAGTGCTAATTGAAAACTGTTTTCTATTGTATATTTTTGGAGAATAATTTAGTGAATTTTGCAGTGTTTTATGAGGTTTCATCTACACAGAAAGTACATAATTCTTTGTCTGAAGGTTTTGTCTGTTGATGATCTTTGGAAACCGGTTGAACCCAGATCAGGTACAACAATATGTCGGGCCTGGTCTGGATTTAAACTGTTTGACACTCTTATGGCATTCCTGAAAGAATTCTTTGAAAAAGACAACAACATGCAAAATTACCCAGCGTGCAAATAGTCAAGATATTTGTCTTTTTTTAGACCATTTTTTTGAAAATTTCTCAATTTTTTTGCTGATATTCCTTTTACTGATATTTTAGCCTTTTCCTCTTGTAAGAGCTGCCTGATCAGGGTCTACTCTGTTTGCTTATGGAAATATGATTCTGCGGATAGGATTAATACAGTGATATATCGAATATAAGTCCCTGATAACTTTGTAAACAAAATGTGATGTCACTGTCACTCTTGGCCGGCAGGACAGTACATTGAGATGTTTCATTATCATGAAACTCAAAATTGGTGCTTACGTGGAATCTTATGAAAATCTGCCATAAATAACTTATGCGTTCTTACTTTTACTATCAAACATTACAATTTCTGAGATATTTTTTCTGCCATTGTAGCAGTTTTGTATGACTTTCTTTGCTATCTTGAAAAGATTCGTAAACTTGCTTTTATTGATCATTCCATTTTTGTAAACCCTGTTCCCCTGTATGTGCTTTTTTGGAATATTCCACTTTTATAGCAAGAATGTGCTGATAGTTAACAGTTGCATTATTTATGAATGTATATGTATATAGAACACAAGATTTTTTATGAGATTTTGGTACTTATCACATAGGTGAGTAGGGAAGGCTCAGACAAGCCTGCACATATGTGCAGTCCTGCCAGAACCTTCACTGCTTGCACTCATAAAGTAGGGGTGTAGAGGAAATTGTTGGATACCCTGAATCTATTCCTGAAATAATTTTTCGAAAAAGTTGATTTTGAAAGTCTGCTGATAACCTTTGCAAACAGTTTGGACCCAGATCAGGCCCGACATTTTGTCGGGTGTGATCTGGATCCAAACTGTTTGACACTCTGAATATATTCCTGAAAGAACTTTTCGAAAAAGTTGATTTTGAAAAAAAATCAGACGGCAAAAAAGCATACAAAATACCCAGTAGGCAGAGAGTTATGGAGATAATTTTCATACATATTTGATAAGTACCAAAATCTCATGAATGTGGAATTTACCATTAAATATTGAATATGAGAATTTCAAGGACGTTGAGTAACTTTTTAATGTTTGCATTCTGGGTAATTTTTTGTGCTTTTGCTGTCGTCTGCTGACTTTTTTCAAAATTAACTTTTTCAAAAAATTCTTTCAGGAACACAATCAGAGTGTCATATGGTTTGGTTCCAGATCAGAACCGACACTCTGTCTGCTTTGATCTGGGTCCAAACTGTTTGCATAGGCTTTCATCAGACGACAAGAGTCGCAGCTAGCAAGGAAAAGGTTAATATTGTAGGGGGTCAGAAACTGATTTGCAGGAAAAAAAAGTTGTGTCCTTGTCTTTCTCTTATCCATATTTAAAGGTAGATTAGGTATTTAATCCTTATCCTGTCAATGGATGTTTTTCATGAAAATGTTATCTGCTTATAGCGTCTGCTGCATATATATAAATGCTCTTCAAACTTCTTTTGATCATGGAAGCGAACACTATGAACACTGATCAAGGAGCAGTCTGATCTGGGTCCATAGTGTTTACAATGTCCATTTGTTTGCAAGATAGGCTATCAAAGATCATAAGCAGACGACATGGCAGATGACAATTGTCGTGACTGGGAGGGGAAATGATGAAAAAAGCTTGTGCTTCATGTGCCTACATATAAATATTTAATATATAAGCGGTGATTTTGAATCTTGTATGTTTATTGTATGAATGTTGTAAAGCTCATAATGAAGTTTTTAATGTATTTAACACAATAAATTATGTTTTGAATATCCCTCTTATCTTCTGGTTTAGTCCTCGCAAAGTACACACAGGTTGCATGCTGGGAATTTTTTCAAATACACACAGTTTGCATGCTGGGAAATTTTCAAGATTTTTTTGTCGGACAGAGCCTACATCTCATTCTGTTCCAACTTTCGTAATAAATTCCAGAAAAATTAGCACTTAGGCTAGATCAAACAATTGTTTTGCAAACCTCATTGTTCACCAGGAGCCTCAGGTTTTGAAAACCCTAGGCTCCCCCTCGATTTTTAGCTCACCTGATCCATTGGCTCATGGTGAGCTATTATGAACCTCTGATGTCAGTCATGGTCCATCATCCATCAGACAACTTTTTGCTTTAAGCAATTTCCTCTTAAACCCCCGGGTAGAGTTTCACCAAAATTAAGTAGGAACCTTGGATGGTCTTTCCAAGTTGCTAAAAGATTTCAATTCCATGCTGAAATTCTGGTTGCCATCTTAACCGAAAGGGAAAAAAACCTTTAAAATCTATACAAAAAATACTGGCCCAAATTGAAAATAATAAGGCTTAAATCCTCTACCAAGAAATTGGTTAAATTATATCATTATCCATCAAAAACAAAAAACATATCCACCAGATGGAGGAATTTAATAGTTTTTCCTTTACATTAATAGGCAAAACTTAAATAATCTTCATGCAAAAACTATATTTGGCACAAAGCAAGCCTCTACCAAAATTGCTAAAATTAATTGGTCAGTTGGGAAACATGGCTGTCAGGGGGGTGAGGTCAGATTTTCCTGTGTATTAAACTTAAAAAATATTTTTGTCTGAAACTTCCTGGCTAACTTGAATATAGCTAATTTGGCACAAGTGGTCCTTGGGTAAACTACCAAGATTATTCAAATCATTCTGATTTGTCAGAAAACATACTCGCCAAGGATTGGAGTTTTTCAAATCCGTTCATCAAGAAATTTTTAAATATTCCTGTCAGGAGCAACTGGGCAGATTTGAATATGAGCCGCGACATGAGATTTCCAACAATGTGGTATGTGCGACCAACAAAGGCTAAGACCAGCCTGCGCATACGCGCAGCCTGATCAGAACCTTTGCTAGTTGCTTGAATATTCTATGAGTGTTAAGCTACTAACTAAACATCATTTGGAGTTTCTAAGCTTAAAAGGAGGCTGCATAGGCTCATCTGAGTCTACACTTGTCAAAATGCCACATTGTTGGAAATCACTTGTGGCGGCTCATATAATTTGGCACAAATGGTCCTTACAGGACCCTCTCCCATGATTGTTCAATTTGTTACTGATCCTTTAAGTTATGAAACAATATGGCTGAACTTTAACTCTTAAAGTGCCACCTATAATTTGCAGCAGACGACAATTTCAAATTTTGCCGCTTTTTCAAAAATAACAAATAAGGCATGATATTTCATGAGAATCGTCTGCTGGCAGACGTTTCTCATGAAATATAATTCTTTATTTTTGTCGAAAACAAGGAAAGATGTTGCAAAATTTGTCGTCTGCTGCAGTCGTGATTGGCGCTTTAAGGGTTAACTGAATATTTCTGCACTACTACACTGAATCTTTGCTGAAATTGGAATTGTTTCAGATGTAATTCAGATATTTTTCAAACTCCAGGATCTGAAGTTTTCAGACAAGATTATACCTGTAGTCGAAAAGATTCATCTAAAATTCAGCTTAAATTTGAAAATTTTCAGCAATGTTCAGGAACTTCAGGAAGATGCAGCAAGCCTCAACCCCAACCACACCACCACTCCATTAACATTAATATATATAGTTTTCTTCTTTCTGTTCATATTTTCGTTCCTTCATCATTACGACAAAGTTTGAGTGGTGTACATCTCACTAACCACTATCAAAAAGCTTTTATATTTGGACCATAGTTACCCTGGCGGGTTGGCATTCACATCGGGACTCCAAGGTCCCTGCCCTTGGGTGGGCTGGGACACTTATTGGTGTATATCTCAGTAACCACTTATCAGAAAGCATTCGTATTTGAACCGTTGGGTTCTCATTCATATCATGACTCCATACCCCAGGGTCCCTTACTGCCTGTAGGTTGGGCTGGAGGTCATAAACTAGGACACCTTTAATAAGTATGACAAAGTTTGGGCTAAAGTTTTTAAAGCGGTGTATATCTCAGTAACCACTTATCAGAAAGCATTCATATTTGTACCATAGTTACCCTGGAGGGTTGGCATTCACATGACTCAAGACCCCAGGGGCCCTGCTGCTGGGTGTGGCTGGTGGTCAAAAACTAGGACACCTTTAATAAGTACAATAAAGTTTTAGTTGGTGTATATTTCAGTAACCACTTATCAGAAAGCATTCATATTTGGACCTGGAGAGTTGGCATTCACATCAAACTCCAGATCCCAGGGTCCCTGTCCCTGGAGTGGCTAGAGGTCAAAATCTAGGACATTTGAATATATTTTACTTCAATGTTAATGCAAAACATGTGACCCCCTGGGGTGGGGCCATTTTCGCCCACAGAATTATTATTTGAACAAACTTGGTGAAGTACCACTAGGTGATGCTACACACCAAATATCAAAACTCTCTGACAAGTCTCTATATAAACTTTAAGTAAAACGTGACCCTGGGGCCATAATTTGAACAAACTTAGTAGATGTACACCAGATAAAGAAGCCTTATTTAACGTTGCTTATGATGAAACAGACAGCATTAGCTCACAAGCTATTCTGCGACATAACAATATCTTTAACAGATACTTACCTGCCTTACTCTATCTTCCTGGCACAACCCCTTTTATGCGAGCATCAGCAAGGGCTGCTAGTACCACTTTGATATGGTGCGCCGGAGCCAGATTCGAACCTGCGACCTCCTGCTCTGAAAGCCGACCCTCAAGCACAACCCCTTTTATGCGAGTGTCAGCAAGGGAGCTGCTAGTACCACTTTTTACACCTTTGGTATGGTGCACCGCCGCTATCCAGGTGATGCTACATACCAAATATCAAGGTTCTTAGAAATGTAGAGGTTCAACGCTCTAGGTATGTTACGTTTTGACTTGGGGACGTTTTGACTGTATTTCGGTTACACGAGTTGCCTCCCTGTAGTTGCATTTTCATCGATAAGTTGATCCGAGTAGCATATCCTATACAGTGGAGTTTTATATACATGGAAATGCGCAGTTACTTGTTGCGCACAATATGCAAATCGCCCGTGACAACTAATACGTCATCACGTGGCCTCGATGTCTGTTTCATGTATAAACTTCGATGTTTGTGTTTTGATTTTGTTATGACATATACATTGGTTTTCGTGTGTTCCGAGAAAATACTTAGGAGTTTAAGTCAATGATTATAGATGATGGGTTATATTTACATCATGATGTGGAATAGAATGCGTGGATTTATCTAATCAAGATTCGTTTTTGCAAGTGCGTGCCTAAAATCCAAAATGGACGCACCTTCTGAGATTGATCCTAATTTTGAGCCTCAGCTTCGTGCGAGATCTAACACATGGCCATGTAGACCTATCGAGGACTTTGTTGTGATCGATGGCCAACAGCAATCGCCCGCCTCCGATGAGACCGGGGCGAACGATCACGCTAAAGATGGCCTAGGTTTGAAGAAAACCTCGTCAAGGAGGAATGCTTGGGGAAATCTGTCGTACGCTGACCTCATTACCAAAGCTATTCAAGGTTCGCCAGAACAGAGGCTCACATTGTCACAAATTTATGATTGGATGGTACAGAACGTTCCCTATTTCAAGGATAAAGGGGACAGCACTAGTTCTGCAGGCTGGAAGGTACGCAATTTTAAGATTTAGAGCGCTATTATGGCTGCAGGTGAAATGGAGGTTAATTGATATGCAGTTCAAAGGTCACAGTGTGTATTGGTGGTGTCGCGTGCGCAGTACGGTAGCCAATGAATAGGCTTATCGACCAATTAGCACCTGTTTGATGTACCCGACCAATTAGATTTTTAATTAGAGATAGTCTCGCTAGTTATGAATAATAGCTAATTAAATAGATTTACATTCTTATTGCAGAGATCAACTTTTTTATTATCAAATAGTCAGTTACTGACATGTCATTTGGAAGTTTACTCATGTACAGGTTGAAACTGATGATCTTCGCTGATAATGCCAGACCTGATCTGGATCCAAACTGTTTCTGATAACTGATGTTATTCCTCAAAGAATTTTTTTTTCTGAAAAGGGGAATACCGTAAAAATCCTATTAGAGGCCCATCCCCCAGTTTGGAAGCCAAAAATGCCAATTTCCAACAAAAATGAGCCTCTAATAAACGCCCACCCACGAATATTGAAATAGAAATAAAATCGGTCCTACAATGTACCTAAAATATGCAGAAAAGTATTGAATTTGTTATCTAAGCAGCACTTGGTCTCTAGTCCTCCGCCTCCAACAAAAGTAAGAAAGACAAGGAAACAATACAATCAAAGTAGCATACCACAAGGGAATGTAACAAAAATACAACAAACATTACCAACAAGAGCAAAGAGGTCAGCCCTTTCCCAGCAGTTCAGACCACAAGGCAGCAATGAACAGACACGAAAGCATGAGAAACACAAGACACAAAAACACAAATGATCCATGAAAGAAGTAACACCTTGGAACGGTCAGTAAAATATTTTACTGGAGGGCTTAAAACGGTTTCATGATGCCAACATCACCCCTAGTTCAGATTGTGGATCAAAACACATAGATGTCTGGTTTGCATGAAAGACCTCTAGTTTGTCAATGCATTATCTCCAAAAACACATAAATCAAGATATAAGTCCCTCTAAGGTACATTTTTTTTACCCTACTTTCATTTTGGCCGCAAATACTGACAGTCGCTAGCAAGTTACTTAAAAATATATTTGTTTGCCGTGCTCCTATCCATCAATTTCTGTTTGGTTAGGTTGGTAGATCTTTTTTTTTTTATTTCAGTAAAAATTTTTGACCTCTTGCACAGGGGCGATACTCAAAGAATCAACCTGGCTGCTAAGGCATGTCACGACTGAAAAGTCGGGTTTGTGTCAATAGGCGGTATGCATTAATTACCCAAAACACAACGTTAAAAAAAGTAACAAGCACTGAATGGCTATAAATAATCTGTTTGTGGAATTGGTAGCTAAACAGTAACAATGATTGGTATTACAGTATTTAGTGATACAATGATAATTGTTTGTTTGTTATGTTGCTTTACGTCCCAAGTCAACAGCTATGGTCATTGCAGGACGGTCAGTTCACCTAACTACACTTTTTCCTGGGCAGGCTTGAACAAGCGGTTAACCAGTAATTCGTGCACATACTTTAGCTTGTAACTGACAACAACCCTTCTTGAATAAATCAGCGGAAGGGAAGAGAATGACCTTAGAAATTATTTCATGATCAATCTCCACGAAAGTGTTGGACCGGACCAGGATCGAACTCGCGACCCCTGGATCTGCAGTCAGACACGCATCTGTAGCCAGACACGTTACCGACTGCGCTACGCGGCCCGGTATGATGCAATGATAAGATTTTCTGCCCAGGTCAAAAGCGGTTTCAGTGACGCGTGATGACGCAGATTGATAACAAGTTTGAATCAACCAATCGGGCGGATCACATGATTTGGTGACGCATTTGGTAAACAAGTATGTCGCATGCACCCACAATCGTCTAATCAGATAGGTCAGTATTTGAAAATGCTCCCTATTGTAAGATAATGCTTCTTACTATATCACTTTTAGAGGTCTACAAATGCTGTATAGAACTATAATAACAGTCACTGTAACCTTTCTTTATTAATTAAAATACAGCTTTTAATGATTTTAGAAGAAGGGTTTGAAAACAGAATTGGAGAAAAATTTAAAAAAAAAAAGATTCTCAGAAAGGCAATAAATTTTTTGGGTAGAGCTCTGAGCTTGTTTTGGGTGGGTAGGTAGGAGCACGGCAAACCATCTTTTTTTTAAGTTCAGCCTAAAATTTTATCGATTCCTAGCGCGGAAAGAACCATTTACCATGTCAATAGTCTTCCTCGGACATCCAGACACTAGCAGCCTATCAAGATGGCAACCCTTTAGGCCTAAAATAAAAAAATGTGTGTATCAGGTTACCCGACTGTGCCTAATTTTTGGCCCGACCCTAAAGTTTTTAAGCAGTATTAGGGGATTTTCAAGGAACTTCCCAGTTCAACCATACTGTTTCCTATCTTCCCCATGTAAAAACTTTAACCAAGATAGAAATATTTTCCTACCTACCCGTCCTACCGACCCTGTTTTAAAATCTTGCGATCGCTATTGACAGCCCGCTTACGGCAGCTAATTTGCTATTGACAACCGGCTGTCATCAGCGAATTCGCTATTGACAGCCAGCAAAGTTAATGATACAATATTTAAGTTACAACTTAGAGGAATCTAATACACTGATAACTTGATGCACTTACTTTTAAATACTGTCCCCTCTAGACTGAACACTGAATCAGGGTAGAGTGTTGACAGCCAGTCTAAAGCCCCCACCTCAGGTAGAGTTTCATCATCCAGTGTAATGTCCTACCTAGGGTTGATTGTCAACTTCTAGTGTACTGTGTTATGTCAACACCATAGGTAGCATGACCTCCTATAGGACAGAGTGTCAACACCATGTGTAATATCCCCACAGTAGTATATCTTTGCATAGGGTCTCGGACCCAGTGTACTTATTCGGCGATAGTGTAGAGCAACAATCATATAATGTCCCCATCAACTCTTGCCCAAAGATAATAATAATTAAGTATCTTCTGTGCATTTTAAATTATATCTCAATTATAGTATCCACAAAAATATTTTCAGTAAATGCGTTAAAGCAAAACATTAAGTTATCAGTGTATTAGCCTCCAAATTAAATGCATTGTATCATTAATTTTGCTGGGTGTCAATAGCAAATTCGCTGCTGACAGCGGGTTGTCAATAGCGATCGCCTTAAAATAATGAGGACTATATGTTTTTCTATGGTAATCAACTCATAAGCACTCCTCTTCTTGACTTGCTTGGTATTCTCATTTGGCAAAATCTTGAAATCGTGAGCAGGGGACAAAAATTCCACTCGTCCGCTTGTAATTACGAGTGAAATCTATAAAGGACAAGCAATTCTTCCCAATGCACTCGTCCTGTAGGACGAGTGTACAGGAAGAGTGCTTAGGAAGAATTACTTGAGGAAGTCGTATTACATATTACTCACTTATGTTCTTTATTGCATGCACTTTTAAAGGACATGTGCATTTGTTTGCAGGACGAGTGAATGTTGTAAGTCACTCGTCCTGCAGGACAAGTGCAATGTTTAAAAAATTTTGTTCCCTTGTGAGAGTTTAACACCCCATACTAACCGTGATAAAACACCATACTATTGATGAATTTCGGTGAAAACACCATTTTTCCCCACTGTTTTGGCGGGAATCAAAACCCCAGCGTATCCAAGAAATGGCACTTTAGCCCCAAAGGGGCTGTGGTTGCTAATGACTAGTGCATTAGTGACTAATTTAGTCATTTTTGCTTTAGAAATTTCCTATTAATTTTCCCTTATTTTATATAGGGCTAGCATGTATTTTATAAAAAATTGCTCTATTTCAGAACTCGATACGTCACAACTTATCATTGCACAGCCGGTTTATGCGAATTCAGAATGAAGGGACAGGGAAGAGTTCATGGTGGGTTATCAACCCTGATGCTAAACCAGGAAAAGCTCCTCGAAGACGAGCAGGGAGCATGGAAACTAAGAGTCTTGAAAAGAAAAGAGGGAGAATCAAAAAGAGAGTTGAAGCCATTCGTGCTGCACAGGAAAATGGAACTTTGTCTAAAGAGGATTTTCCTGAGTTACATTATTCACTGAGTTTAAGTCCCGAGTTTAGAACGAGAGCGGGATCAAATGCCAGTAGTTGTGGAAGGTTGTCTCCGATTCAGGCAGCCGTGGAACCTGATCTACACGATGGACAGGTCCCTCCTATGTCCCCAATACCCTGGGGAACTGAACTGGATACCGATGATAATTATACAAATAGTTCGGAAGGTGCATACTCCACTCTGGTAGATTCCCTTGTCGGAAGTATGAACCTAAGTGAATCAAGAAACTTGGGATTAAGTCAAAATCAGGTTGATATAACAATGCTTGGAACTACTGTGAAACAAGAACTTATGTCGGGAGGAAGTTTAGGTCAGTACCGCGGCAGTAATGGTTATGAAGATGGCTTCACTAATTTACCAGCACCACCATCTTACAATGATCATCTTCAGAAACAGAATTCACAGCAGCCCACAGTATTAAATCTTGATAGAATGGTTATTCAGAATCGTGATTTCATGGGCTTGCAAGCTAAACAGTCACAAGGAAATGGTGTAACAATGTATTCGGACAACAGGTTTCCAGATAGTAGTCTTCATGTACAGGACTTATTACAACAAGGCATGACAAGCCCTGGCTCAAACACTCTTGGTATAAGTACCCAGCAACTTAATCATTCACCTGGTCGATCTCCTCAGTTAAGTCCTAGTTACCCCGGTCAACAACATCAGACATATTCTCCACAAGTCCACTCTCCTCAGTTGAACAAACGCATCTCCCCACAACCGGTACAGAACCAGCAGCAACAGCTATCTTCCCCACAGCTTGTGGGTAATCGATCTCTCTTACAACAGTGCTTAGAGGCACCTAATGACTCACTTTTAAGAGCTGCTTTGACACAGAGTAGCTCGCCATATCAACAACAGACTAGTGTACCGCAAAATCGTGGTTACAATCAATACAATAGTGGGTTTTCTAATTCCCCTGGTCCCTCCTTTGCAGGTGCCCTAAGTAATATGAATAACTTAAACAATAACTTACAACAGCAAAACATGGGACAAATGAACATGGTACCATCCCAACAGGTCTCTATGACACCTTCAGGACAAACTACGAGAAATTCAAGTAATCAGGATATAACAGACATTGATACAGAGCATATGCTCGATCTAGATTACGATGTAGAACAACTATTACGACAGGAAATAGCACTAGACCCAAATTTGGACTTTAATTTTGATAGTCAGTCTAACCAAAACATGTCTACCTCTGAGAACCAGAACTTAGTTCGGTAATGATGATATGTCATAGGATATAGAATACTAATTCAAGTTATAGCTCCAGATAAGTTAGTGAAAATGATTGCGTGAAAATTTGATTTCATATTATGAACAAAAACATGTTATGGACACTCAAAAAACTAGACTATGTCTAGTTCTTTTGAGAGCCCACAGCATATGTTTTAGTTGATAAATAAGAGAGATAATTTAGAAATACATGCATGCTTTCTTATCTGGAGATCTGTGAAGCGTAGTTGTCGAAGAAAATGGAAGTGATTACTTCCTAGGTTGGTGAGGTCAGTGTCGCTGATGATGATGTGAGTATAGATCCAGCAGATGGTGTCAGAAGTGAAAATGATACCGTGGCAGCAGTGGTGTCCCACCAAATAAAGGTTGAACAATGATGAAATGATTTAATATTACATGCATAGCCAGGCTTTATTAAAAAATTACCCTTGCTGACTGTACCGATGTAAGTTTGAAATTTTTGCTTGCATCTCAAGGCCAAATGTTAACTTCCTTCCAAGGGTAAGATGAAAATTCCCTGACTGTCCACCTGTTTTAACTTTCATGCATTTAATGAAATGGAATGAAACAAAATCATGATAAATTTAGATAACTCTGGTGTAAAAATTGCCTCGTCCTTCGACAAGAACAAATTTCACAAGCATATTTCAACAGCTGCTATGTAACCTTTTTGTGTGTATAAAGGTTCAAAGAAAATTTGGTATACATGTAGGATATCACTTTGCCATGATGATGAATAACAAATTTGGGTGGTTGGATGTTGATATTAGTGCAATGTGAAGTAGTACTGCTGGCCAGTTTATTCAGGAATCAGAAATAAATACTGTCTCCAAGGTTGTTGCTATGAGGATGTACATGTTCCACTCTGGTTAAGGTTCAAGAGTGAGGAAGTGCTATTGAAGTAGTCTTAAACCTTTGAGTGCTAAAATTCTGATTGGAAGATTCTCCCCGAAGGAAGTGCAATTTTTAAAGGTTTTTGACTTAAAGGATTATCATATGTACATGGATTTTGATAAATTTTAGCCTACAGTTTAAAGTACCTTTAATCAATGTTTAAAATGTTCATACGGAAAAAAAAGGTTTTCTTTTATTTCTCCTAGTTTACAAGGAAAATGGAAAATCATCCCGCTACAGGTACATTATTCAGGGAATGGTCAAGTCTAGTGATCATCTCTTTTATGTTTTACTTGAGAAATAACAAAACTATTTTTAACCTTTATCATTCTGATAGATTTTTCCAGGCATGCAGTATGTTGATACAATTAGTATGGGATACAAATGTTGTCCATTTTGTGTTTTTAAGTGGTCACAGGTAAAAAAAAATTAAATTGGTTATGATGTATTTATGTCCCTAAAGAATGTTTCTATCCTAGCAAACAGTGCAGACCCTGATGATTTGCGGCATTTCATCTGGGTCTTCACTGTTTGCCAGAGTACTTGTTTACTGGTATCCAGATTGAAAAGGGTTAATTACACACTCGAGATTACATGTACATGGATATACATGAAACGTCATAGGACCTACAATGAATAGATGACACCTTGAACTTAAGGTTAAGGATTTTTTTTCCTGCGATGGAATGTTATTACATATGTGTAAACTCCTCATATGAGTAGGAAAAATAGATAAGTACAGTAGTAGATACACACCGGATAGGCGGTAATCGAAAACGCTCTTAATAATCGATGAACACGGATCAAAAATCACTAGAAACAGTGTTTTCGAATGCCATTTGTTGCCCGTCGGGCGACAAATGGCAATTGAAAACTCTGTTTCTGACTATTTTTTATATAATGTTCATCGATAGTATAAAAATTTACGATTGCCCCCTATCCGGTGTGAGATAGTCCTGTGTAGTAATTATTTGGAGTGCTGTGAAGATATAAGTGCATTAGAGTAGAGAATTGCTTTGATCAAGGTATGTCGTTTTACCTGTATATGGATTAAATCTTAGCCTGCTAGTGTCGTCTGCTGATAAACATTGCAAACAGTTTGGACCCAAATGCAGGCCCAACAAAGTGTCGGGCCTATAAACCTGGACCCAAACTGAATGGCAATCTGTCAGATGATAGTATGCCTGAAAATGCTTTGAAAAAGTTGATTTTGAAGTAACAGAAGCATGAAAAATTTCCCATCTGACATACAAAGGGTTAATCCACCGGATATGAATTACAATAGATCCCCATAACTCTTACTGTTGTCCGTGTTAAACCTTTCCAAACAGTTTGGACACAGATCAGGACTGACAAATTGTCTGATCCAAACCATTTGACACTCTGATCTTAAAAAAAAGAATCTTGAAAAAAGAATGCAGACAACAACAATTTTAAGCATTGGGGTAGAGCCCATTACGCAGGTTACATGTGTGTAATAAAAATAGTAACATTCAAGGGAGGTCACCTAATGTGGTAAAGTGATTTTCCTTACCATAAGAAACTGCTCTCCCTCTGGGAGCAAATTCTTTCTTTTAGAGAAGTTCCCATTCTGAAAAGGGACACAGTTGAAGAGAATCATTGCTTGATCCAGTAGTCTCCTTTTGGTGTGTGTAACTTTTTCAGTGTTCTGGCTAGGCCATTGAAAAGCATGAAAAATTACCCACTTGCAATGAGATAAGGAGTTTGTTGTGGTGTTTATTTGAAGCATCCCGGGGATGTTTAATGAGTACCCTAGGCCCTTAGTTAAGAGTGTGTACCAAAAAATTAATTTTCTTATTTCTCAACTGAAACATATGTTGTGGGTACTCAAAAGAAACGTCTCAATGAGACGGTTCTTTTGAGCACCCAAAACATAGGTATGCTAAAACTGATAGGAATATTTCCTTATTTACCCATCAGTTTTAACATTTAACATATGTTGTGGGTTACTGAAAACATATGATTTGGCTGAGAAATAAGAAAATTGATTTTCAATTACAATGTAAGCATTTCTCATCTAGGGGTCTGTGCTCGTCATATGTAATAAGCACATTGGCTTCTGGTTGAGATAGGAAAAATAGTGATCAATGCACAGGTTTAGATAAAACAAAAATTTTCAGCATCAAATTGCATATATTTTCTTATCCATAATTTTTAGCATATGTTTTGGGTACTCAAAAGAACCATCCCATTGAGATGGTTCTTTTGAGTACCATCAACATAATGTTTTGGTTGAGAAATAAGAAAATTATTTTGCTGTTACGCAATCTTTAACTATAGGCCTGCAATATATGTACTTCTATGGATCATCCTGTTTAAATAACTCTTTGCATGCTGGAAGTTTTTCATGCTGATTTTTTCCTGAAAATTCAACTTTTTTGAAAACTTTCAGGAATACCATCAGAGTACGTGTTTTGTCAGCCTGACCTGGGTTCAAACTGTTTGCAAAGGTTATCAGCAGATGACAAAAGTTGTCACTAGCAAGCAGTCTCAGTTACTTGTTAAGTCAGGTAGGGCTGCCAAGTTTGTTACCAAATTTGGTAAACGTTTACATGAATTCCAGTAACCGAAACGAAGTAAAATTGCCGATATTTTTCCTAAAAAATCTCTTTGAAAAATGTACTGTGTGAACATTCGCAATTGTTTGGTTGGGTATTGTGATAGAACTCATTTCAAGCAATTGCAAAACGATTGTAAACGTGACAGCCCTTTTCCTGACTGCAGCATATGACAAATTTTGACATAGTTTCTTCATTTTGCAGATGATTAACATGAAAAGCAATCTTCATTTGGTTTCTTAGAAACAGTGATGGAATTTGAAAATGTCGTCTTGAATAATTTGTTGGAGTTTTAACTGTTAAGTGAGAGTTTATGATGATACATTGTAATACCACTGATTCTGTTTTTGTTGATGCTTAATGTCCCAGTCAACAATTTTTTAGTCTTGTATCTTCCTGGCTTGAGCAGATAAAGTGTCTTTAAAAGGACACAAAAAAGTGTTTCCGGTTAGTCTCCCAAGTTCTAGCAACCCTCCACTAAATCTGTGTAAAGATGTTGTATACATAGTACAGTAAAACATGTCTTAAGCGGCCACTCAGAAATTGACAAAACAAAGGTCTTGAAGGCAAATGGTAGCTTAATGAAGGTCGAAAGTATTGCAGAATGCTCTCTTGGAGCATTCTGCAATACTTTTGACCTGCTTAAGCGATAATCGGTCTTGAAAACCAATCTTGTCTTCTTTTTGAGTGGCTGCTTAAGGCAGCTTTTACTGTAGTACCAAAGGCAGTTCTAATGAATGCCAAAAACTTTTTTTAGCTATCTCACAACATCATACTGTTAAATTGATATTTTCTGTGACATCTTGTGTTGATAAACTACAGGTAAGCTATGATGTATATATTTATCATCAAGGTTGCATTCAGCTCAAGGGCTCTCACATACAGGTCACGAGTTTAAATTTGGCTAAAAGCTTTGATTTACGCAACTTACAGTAACTTAGATTTTGTACTTACTTTTTGCTGCTTAGGGCCACATAGATCAGTCATGGTTTATATTAACACACATGCTCAGGCCCCCAGATAAGAGTGTGTAACAGAGATTAATTTTTCTTATTTCTCAATTCAAACATGAACATATGTTGTGGGTACTCAAAAGAACCGTCTCAATGAGACGGTTCTTTTGAGCACCCAAAACACATGTTTAAACTGATGGGTAATAAAATTATCACAATTTTACGCTAAAATATGCCCTATGTATGCTATCACATATTTCTACTACAGGTACTGTTTAATTATACTGAACAAAAATAGAAACTTTACACTTATTTAATCAGTAGTATCACCGCCAATACCTATCCTATGTAAAAACAAATCATATCAAATTAATGGGTGTTTAATCCTCGGTAGATTATTGAAACACAGCTGCAACATCGGGTATTTGACTGGTAGAGTTGGTAATGAGTAAGGGGCAAAATAAAAAAAAATCACACATAAAAAATCATTTGTTCCGATTCTTGTTTTTATTGTCTGGCATGAAACGTTGAGGTGTGTAGCATCTACAGATGCCTGCTAAAATGGCCTACACCAATGCGTGGGCGTCATGTCGTTGTTTTCTTACGTCGCGTCGATCCTGTGCATCTATAGATATTCCTGTCTGTTCAAACCGTCTCATGAGGCTATGAGCAAAAATGCGAGAGCAACCAAACATATTTGCCGCGCGTCTTATTCTTGGTACGGCGGCGACCTGCCAAAAGCCATCTTATGCTCATTTTGACGTAAACGTAGCATTAGTAAAGTATACTTCGCTGACGTTATTTGTTGATTTTCGATGTTTTGACTCGAAAGGCTCCCAAATAGTGTCTTTATATATTCAAAATATCATAATGATAATCTTCCAGACTTAAAAATGCAGTTTGACCTTTTTTCAAAGTTTTTCATGAACGCCTAATCAAGTTAGAAACTTTTTTGCACGGTTGTCTTATCAGACGTGTGGCCTTTAAATAAGCATACTTTTTAAAGTAATGAGATTGCGTTAAATTGGCAAAATTTCTATTTAAAAGTGTAAAGTTTCTATTTTTGTTCAGTATATATGTACCTTATACATACCTTTAATAACTTAAAATTAATTACTTCACATGGCTTCAGTTTTCTCGTTTAGTAGATACACATATAAGTGAGAAAAGTTTGATGGGTACAGCTGTAAGTCAAATTGACTAAGAGAGTGGGCTAAAATACCAAAATCTAGGAATACCTTCAGAATGTCAAACATTTAGGATCTAAATCAGACATGTCATTTTGCCTGAGCTGATCTACCTCGAAACTGATTGCAAAGGTTAACATTCTGACATGATTGAAAAATTGTAGACTTCGATGTTAAGCATCAACTCAAACAAAGAAAAAACAGGTATACAGGAGCTCTGTTTCATGAAGATGAGTGTTAGATATTTAAAACCTCTAACCTTGAAAGAGTCTGAACAGCAATATGGCCTGACTAAAAGCAGGCCAGAAAGAGTGCGTATTGGAAAACTAGTTTCTTTATTTCTCATCCAAAACATATGTTGTGGGTACTCAAAAGAACCGTCTCGATGAGATGGTTCTTTTAAGCACCCAAAACATACGTTTAAACTGATGGATAAGAAAATAATCGCAATTGTCTGCTAAAATTTGCTTAACTGGGCCTATGTAAAAGAATTTTAAAGTGGGCATATACTTATACATTGTATACGGACATGTGCTCGATATTAGGTCAAATACATTATCTTTTGCTATGTCAAAGATAGCATTATTTATTTAAGGTACCTTTTGGCTTGTTAGCAAATTTAAAATGGACAACATTAGCTTTTGCAGATTAATCCCTTATTAAAATTTACTTTGGTACACCATAAAGCCTCAAGTTGCCAGACCTCAAGATTATAGGTAAATCATCACATTTCTTCTAGGGAGCACAGTGGCTCAATGGTAGAGTGCTTGACTTGAGACTGAGGGGACGCGGGTTCGAGCCTCATCAGCGTCACTGTGTTGTGTCCTTGAGCAAGACACATTTTAAATATCCTTGCTTAGTACTGGTTCAACCCAGGAAGACCCGTCCTGACATAACTGAAAAATGTTGACTGGGATGTAAAGAATCAAATCAAACAAACAAAAGTTTTTAAATAACATTTCTAAAAACAATATTATAACATGTACTGGGCACTCAAAAGAACTGTTTCAAGAGAAGTTTCTTTTGAGCGCCCAAAACATATATGAGCTGCGACATGATATTTTCAACAATGTGGTATGTGCGACCTGTGCATAGGCACAGTCTGATCAGAGCCTTTGCTAGTCGCTTGAATATTCAATGACTCTTAGGCTACTGACCGAACATCTTTTGGAGGCTGCACAGGCTCGTCTGAGTCTACACTTATCAAAATGCCACATTGTTGGAAATCTCATGTAGCGTCTCAGTTAAGAAAGTAATCACAGTTTTATGCTGAAATGTTCACTTCTCTGGGCCTACATGTATTTGCTGCTGTACCCTTTTTTTTACCTTTTTGGGTGATTCTTGTGTATCCAGTCTGTAGACTCCTAATTCTACTTTTAAAAGTACTGCCCAGGTGCATCAGCATCACAGGCAAGTGAACCACCCATTGCTGGCCACCAAGTCAGGCCTCCAGATAAGGGTGTGTTATAGAATATTATTTTCTCATTATTCATATGTTTTGGGTACTCCAAAGAACCGTCTCATTGAGAAGGTTCTTTTGAGCCCCCAAAACATCTTTTAATCGATGGGTAAGAAAATAATAACAGTTTAAAGCTGAAAAAGTTCACTTATCGAGACCTTTACATGTGTCGCTTTAAATTCAATTTTTCAGGTTTGCTTGACCTGGCAAATTTGTAAATATCTCAAGGCTTACCAGGTAGTACAATGAACTTAGGTTGGATGAACATTTGAAACGCTCCGATCGATAAACCTTGAGAGTCCTGGGGGTCACAATAATACTCTTTGTAATGAGAAACGGTGTTGAGTTGAGCCCTTAGGCATATGCCTAGATATTTATTTCAAGAGGATTTACCTTCTCTTTTCAATTTGGCGGCAGGGGCCCTGAATTTGTGGAAAAAAACTATTGCAAACCTTTTGCAGTTCCATGCAATTTATAATATAGCTTGTAAAGAATTTACTACCTGACTTAGCAAGTTTTAGTTAAGGGCTTCAAATTTGGGGGATATAATTGAAGTATATGCTTATCTATATTAAGTACCAGAAATAATACAAGTAGCTTGAAAAAGTTTAATTTGACCAAGCAAGCACCTACCTGAACCCAGTCAGAGTGTAATAGATTTATAATAGATTTATAAAGCATGATTATTTAGCAAGCAAATTATTTTTTATTGACAGTGGGTCTGGTGTTGGCTCAAAGTTTTAAACAGTTTATGAAAAGGGTGTCGATCCAAATCAGCTGATCAGAATCCACAATGTATAGCCATCTGATTAACACTTTTCCTGCCTATACTTTTTACTTGAAAATATTGTCTGCTTATTTTGTCTACTTCATATGTTCAAGTGCATTTCAGACTCGATTTTATCATTGAAGCAAAGTTAGCAAACACTATGAACCTCCAAAAGAGAAATCCGATATGGGTTCATATCATAATGTTTGCAATATAGTAAGCAGATTAGAGAGCAGACAGCAAAAGTAGCCAATGACAGGAAGAGTCAATTTGCACCAGTGGACTGGCTTGAAACAAGAAGTTTGTTATAGCATTCCCACACCGGATAGGCGGCAATCGAAAGTGCTGTTAATAATCGATGAACACGGATCAAAAGTCGTTAGAAACAGTGTTTTGGGTTGCCATTTGTTGCCAGTCTGGCGACAAAATGGCAATCGTAATCTCTAACTATTTATACCCCCGGTACGAAGTATATAGGGGGTATATAGTTTTTGCCTTTTCTGTAATTATGTCTGTTTGTCTGTAAACTTTTTTTTCCGTCAAAGATTTCTCAGCAACTACTTGGGTCAGGATTCTGAAAATTGGTACAAAGCTTGATAGTGATGAGTTGTATTGTGTAACAAAAGAACAGCCACATATTGCTTATCAGTCGCTTTATTTGTTCATTTTTCTTTCTCTCCAATGGAAATTTCTGTCACAGATTTCTCAGCTCCTATTGGAGCCAGTGCTTTCAAATTTTGTGTACATCTTCAGGATGGCAAAGTGTACTGTGTAAATGGAAATTAAGATGCTAATCCTCATTTTGCCTTCTTTTTTCAAATTTTCATTTTTTCCTTCTTTCTCTCATAATAATACATATGGACATTTTTTCTGTCAAAGATTTCTCAGCAACCATTTGAGTTAGGAATCTGAAATTTGGTACAAAGCTTGATAGTGATGAGTTGTATTGTGTAACAAAAGAACAGCCACATATTGCTTATCAGTCCCTTTATTTGTTCATTTTTCTTTCTCTCCAATGGAAATTTCTGTCATATATTTCTCAGCTCCTATTGGAGCCAAGGTTTTCATATTTTGTGTACATCTTCAGGAAGGCAGAGTATACTGTGTAAAGGGAAATTAAGATGCTAATCCTCATTTTGCCTTCTTTTTCATTTTTTCCTTCTTTCACTCTTATATAATACATATAGACATTTTTTCTGTCAAAGATTTCTCAGCAACCATTTGAGGTAGGATTCTGAAATTTTATTCAAAGCTTGATAGTGATGAGTTGTATTGTGTAACTAAACAACAGCCACATATTGCTTATCAGTCCTTTTATTTGTTCATTTTTCTTTCTCTCCAATGGAAACTTCTGTCGCAGATCTCTCGGCTCCTATTGGAGCCAGTAGTTTCAAATTTAGTGTACACCTTCAGGTAGGGTAAGTGTATTGTGTAAATGAAAATGACTATGCTAAAGCTCATTTTGCCTTCTTTTTCAATTTTTCCTTCTGTCACTCCTATATAACACATATGGATGTTTCTTGTCAGAGTTTTCTCAGCAACTACTTGATTTAGGTTTATGAAATTTTGTGTACACTTTCAGGTGCTAATCCTCATTTTGCCTTCTTTGTTTAAATTGTCAATTTTTCCTTCTGTCATTCTTATATGACACATATGGACATTTTTCATCAAAGTTTTCTCGGAAACTACTTGATTTAGGATTATGAAATCTTTGACAATTTTGTCTTTTCTCTGAAAGTGTTACAACCTCTGATGGCTACCGCCGGGGGTATGTGAGCTTTGCTCACTTCTTGCTATATTTTTGATCTGCATTCGTTGATAGTATTAACGTTTTCGATTGCCACCTATCCGGTGTGATTCCTAACTGATTCTTTAGGCCCCTAGATAAGAGTGCGAAATTAAAAATTATTTTTCTTATTTCTCAACCAAAACATAAGTTGTGGGTGCTCTAAAGAACCATCTCATTTAGATGGTTCTTTTGAGCACCCAAAACAAATGTTTAAAGTGATGGGTTAGAAAATATTCACAGATATGCGCTTAAATATTTTGTTACATTATATCTTGACCTATGCTCATGCTACATTGAATATGGTATATTTTACCATATTTGGCCCAAATTTTGAGCAAGATAACCTGTAGTTTGTTTCTGGAGAATACATAATAAATAAATCTTTTGATATTTTAACTTACAATTATAGAAATTTTATCATTTGTTGATTAACATTAAAACTATGCTGAGCATAGATCCAGTGGTTTTAATTTTAAATTTTGTTGATAGTTTAAGAAAAATATGTGATAGAGGATTACCAGTGATACAGTTGACAGGCCTCCAGATAAGAGAGTGTGATTGAAAATTATTTTTCTTATTTCTGATTCATAAGACATGCTGTTGGTACTCAAAAGACTCGTCTCAATGAGATGGTTTTGTTTGAGCACCTAAAACGCATGTTTAAGTTGATACATAGGAAAAAAAATCAAAATTTTACGATCATAAAATATTGCTTTACTGGAGCTATGTTTAGCTGTCATATTGAGGCTTGATTGATAAGCAATTTAGAATACCTGTACATCTCATGAATTTATCTTCTTTGAATTATCTAGTTATAAGTTATCAATTTAAGCGCCATGCTTATTTGAAAGAAATTATTTGAATCTAATCTTATTTCCCCGAAAGAAATCTTCACTACTCTTAAGCTGTTGGAAAAGTGATCATTATAGTTCATTGTTTGTAAAACTGAAATATTTCTGTCATGAAATATGCCTTTTATGATAGCAGACATTGCAGACCCTGATGGGATGCTGCTTTATTATATACCTATAAATGATACAACATTTAAACTGTCGGTTTTCTGGCCATCTGATACAGAAAGCCAGGTCAACAAACTTAGGTTTTCTGATTCCGTATCACTATCCTTTAAAATGAGGCTAACGTCGGTTACCTGTTTTGGGGGCGACTATACATAAAGTAAATTTCATGCATGGAACCAGAGACGGAAAAAATGATGACGTGACGTCAAGAAACGTAACGTTATGGCGAACAGTGCCGCAATTTTTCGGGATTAAAGACCAAAACAGGTTATAAAATCTGGATATTGTCATGAAAAGGCGTATAATAAACATATTATCATAATAGTAACTTGATCTGGCGTACAGTATCACTCCTCGTGGATGAGGCCTTACCATCGGATCTATCTCGACGTTACGCGTCGAGTGTGATCTGATGATACGCACTCATCCACTCGACGTGATACAGTACGCCAGATCAAGTTACTATTATGATAATATGTATGGTATATCTCATCCTGATCTGTATTGTCTGCTTATGCCCCCTTTTTGATTGGCTCAAAATGGAAATGAGGTTTTATTGCGTGTGAATTATTTTTACCGCTGGATTATTCATCAGAATAAGCTTAAGATATTAAGATTTTAACTTTACCAATTAATAACAGGAAAGCATTTTGAAATGTTAAATTTTAAGCCTTGCGTCCTTTTTCTGGGACATAGGCAAACAGTGCAAACCCAAACCAGAATGCCTCTTAAAGAATTTACTTTTAAATTTTGAATGATTACATAAATTACTACCCAACAACCCTTAAATTTGAAATGGATTCATCCAATTCATAAGGGCTAGAAATTCCATTAGGCATAAAGGGGTAATCCATGCATGTTGCGTTAAACCATTTGCAAACACTGTAGATTGTGACTGTTACACTTTTGTTTTAGGAATTGTTATTGTATGAGTCTGTGATTAGCCCAGCATATATTCCCCCAACCCCACTCTTCCTCAAGGGTAATGCAGTAAAACCTGTCTTAAGCTGCCACTAAAAAATAGACCAAACAAAGATCTTAATGACAAATGGTGGCTTAATGAAGGTCAAAAGTATTGCAGAATGCTCCCCTTGGAGCATTCTGCAATACTTTTGACCTGCATTAAGCGATAATCAGTCTTGAAAACCAATTTTGGTCATCTTTTTGAGTGGTGGCTTAAGACAGGTTTTACTGTACTTCATTCTCTGCATTGATAACATTACATCATGTTAGAAAGGTCAAATTTCCAAGAGAGATTTAGCCCTTTATATTAAAGGGAAGTATTAATAAGGGTATAAAAATGGCCATAAAAATATATCTTATTAACTCTTTGCATGCTGGGTAATTTTTCATTTTCATGCTTCTATTGTTGTTTGCTTTTACATCCTTGCTTGCTAGTGGTGAATTTTGTCGTTTGCTGATAACCTTTGCAAACAGTTTGGACCCAGAGAAGGGCCCACAGGATGTTGGTCCTGATCTCGATCCAAACAGTGTGACACTCCGATATTGTTCCTGAAACAGTTTTTTGTGAAGGTTAATTTTGAAAGAAGTCAGCAAATGACAATAGCAATAAAAATTACCCAGCATGCAATTTTAGAGTTAAAAGTGAATACAGTTTCATATATGGGTAGGTAGGTATTTTTTTTTGTAAACATTTTATAAGATAGGGGAAAAAGAATATAAAGGGCCTATTGTTTTGTTTTCCATTTTATCGAAAACCGAGAATTCTTTATAGCTATTGACATGGTTGCAGTGCTGTTGATATGGTAATCATGCAAGAAAGTTTTATGGGAAAGAAGATAATGGCAGGCAATCAAGTCTTTAGGGTCGGGAGAAAATGTAGGACAGAGGGGTAAACCGGAAAAAAACATCATTTGTTTTTGCATAACAGACTATTAACCTTTCCTGCCATTCACAGCAGTTGTCTACTCTTTGACCTGCTTATAAATGTACTTCGGTAGCCTATATTGTAAGATCCCTAACAAGCAATCTGATTAGGGTTCATAGTGTTTACTTTCATGGTAAAAGTACAGTATTACGGTGTGCATTCATATAATTGAGCTGGGATATGTGATTTCCAAAAATGTGGTAGACTCAGACGAGCCTGTGCAGCCTCATTTAAGCTTGGAAACTCCAAATGATGTTCGATCTGTAGCCTAAGAGATATAGAATATTCAAGCGACTAGCAAATGCTCTGATCAGACTGTGCATGTGTGCAGGCTTGCTGGTCGCACATACCACATTGACGGAAATCTCACATCACAGCTCATATATGCAGCAGGTTTAATTTAGCAGACAACTTTTTCAGGACAAAAAGTAATGGCAAGTTAAGATTGTAAACAGAATACTATGCCAAGCAACTTTTTTTTTGAGGAAGGGGAAATCTATTATTTTGTAAAACAGCACTGTTAAGCATTTTAAAAAAGATGTTTATTGTTTTGATCACGTTAATGAATGGCATTTTATGTAAATGTTGTAGATATGTTGTATATAGTGTAATATACATATAGTTACGTATCATCATCGCAGATTTTATAAATATATATATTTTGTTAAAGGTGATTATGACTGTGTTTTTATGTTTGTTGCTCAATGAAATTATTGTTAGCTTCATGTAGTTTTATTTTTTGAAAAGATGGAAACTTGTTACGATAAATGTTCTAAAATATTGAGCAAGTTTCTCTTTCTGTTCTCAAATAATTATAATTTTGGTTATCAGTTGTGGAATTCACAAATTCTTGACCCAATAGCGAACAGGGAATGCCCCAATTAAACAGTCTGGTATGGGTCCGCACTTTTATCTGTCAACAACTGTTTATAATTTTAGAACATTTACCGAACTGTCTGTTGGAATCATGACTCTTGTGAGAAAAATGCATTCAACTAATACATGTATAGCCTTTTGCATGCTGGATAATTTCACATGCTTGTATTTTTATCTGCTGATTTTCAACAAGTAAAGCATTGACTTTTATGAGAAAAAATGTTCTACTTCTGCTGACAGCATTTGTGAACAGTTTTGACAGAATGTCAATCCTGATCTGGATCCAAACACTTTGATACTCTGATAGTGTTACTGAAATAATTTTTTGGAGACTTTTAACCTTAAAGAGCCAATCACGACGGCAACAGACGACAAATTTTGCAACATTTCTCGTAATTTTCAGAAAAAATAAGCTATGATACTTTATGAGATTCGTCTACCTTATTTGTTATTTTTGAAAAAGCGGCAAAATTTGAAATTGTCGTCTGCTGCAAATTCTAGGTGGTGCTTTATGGGTTAATTTTGAAAAAAAAAAAGCATGAAAAATTACGAAGCATGCAAAGAGTTAACTCCGTATGCGCTTGATTTCTAAAATCGGGGAATATTCCATTTGATAAGCTTGACTATCCCATTCTGCTTATTAATAAATAATTTGCTGAAGAAAGCAGCCAAATAGTCCCTGATCAGGCTGCTCCAGTCTGATCTGGTAGTATTTTGTATGTACATGCTTTTCCTATGTTAGAAATCGGAATTAGTTCATGACTTTGTTTCATCTCACTGGCATTGTGTAAAATATTGACTGGATTGTGATGTGTGACAAATAAGCAGAGTCATGCAACAGCATGTAAAATAGATCTCCAGACGAGAGGGAGTATTTCTTATCTAAATCTAAATCATAGTAGCAGCAATTTTTGTTTCTTACTGATAACCTTTGCAAACAGTTTTGACCCAGATCAGGACCGTTTGACACGCTGATAGTTTTCCTGAAAGTATCTTTTGAAGAGGTTAATTTGAAAAAAGTCAGCAGACGACAACAATAGAATAAAGAATTACCCAGCATGTAATGAGTTATTAGAAACCCTGTGTGTGTTGTATGGAAACAATAAAAATGCAGATTTGTCTGCACATCATGATCCATATTGTTTGATCAGCGCATTTGTTTTAATCTGTAGCCATTTGATTTATTTGTTTAAGTTTTACAGTTCCTGGTCACAAAAAGATTTTTTTTCAATAAGCCAAATATGTTGTTGGTCTCTTAGAGGTGGTTCTTTTGAGTACCACAACCACAGGGGCTTGAATTTATGTTTTTTGAGTGATTTTAGACCTAGGGAAGCATGATACATGCTTTAAAATGTCGTAAGTTAGACTATTTAAAGATTTGAAAAAATGTTCAAACGAGTATAAGAAAAATGACAAGTTTGCTTTTTCTGTGAATCACTTTGTTTAAACTTTTCTTTTTTTTCATTGGCTGATATTTTCTCGAAAATTTTCATTGGAATTAAAGAGAAGGCCCTTAAGCATCAGACAAGGTAGCAAATTTTCATAAATTCAAGCACCTGTGACCACAACATTGGTTTTGTTCTGAAATAAGACTAATATGAACTGGTATCAAACAAAAGGTAGAAGTTGGTATATGTGCCCATAGAAGACTCAGATCAGCCTGTGTATCCGCATAGTCTGATCAGTGTCTCCAATAGACGCTCTATGGGTAACCAAGGATCCAACATTTCTTTAGGCAGAAACTACGGCACTGATCAGACTGTGCACATGCACAGTCTGATTTGAATCATCGCCATATGCACATGCCAATTTGTACCTTATGCTGGATACCGGCTGGATTATGATTACCCCTTCTTACCAGGGAAAACCCCATATATGATGTTATACTAAATAAAGACATGTTGCTAATTATTGTAACTTTATTATAGTCCAATATGTTCCTCATTCAATCAATTCTTCATTGAATTAAAACTCCCACGAAACACACAGGTGGTGTAAGCATACATGCAAAAAAGCATTTATTACAAAATAATTGAGCCTACTGCTGAACCCTTTGAAGAGCAATGGAATTTTCCACAAAGCGCCACACAGTAAAGTCGGGATGGCTCATTGTATATATTATATGATCATATGTTACAATTTTTAGCTCACCTGAGCCGAAGGCTCATGGGTGAGCTAATAGTATACCAGTTACTCCGGTGTCCGTCAACATTTTCATACATCTTCTCCTCTGAAACCACTGGGCCAATTAAACTCAAATTTCATATGGAGACTTCTTAGGATGCGGGAACGAAAGTTTGTTCAAATGGTCCTGGTCACATGACCAATATTGCCGCCCCGCCCATATATGGTAAAAACCCTTTAAAAATCTTCTCCAGAACCAGTAGGCCGATGACCTGGGGACTTGGTATGTAGCATTGGGGATGTGGGCCTACCAATTTTGTTCAAATGATGATCCTAGGTTGTCCTTGACCTACTTAAGGTCAAGGCAAATTTGCTTCCTTATGCATTTAAATGGAAATTTTTTTGAAAAGTTGGTTTTTAGCTCACCAAAGCTGAAGGCTCAGGGTGAGCTTATAGTATGGGACTCTAGCCGGCGTCCATGCGTCCGTCCACACTTTCAAACATGAATATCTCTGAAACTAGCTGGCCAATCATAATCAAATTTCATCAGGAGCATCATTGGGGTGGGTGATTGACTGCATTAGGTTTTTGGTAAGATCGGATCAGAACTCTGGTTTCCATGGCAACAGATGGCTCCCATAGGGTTATAATTGGGAAAATCTTGTGACCACTCCAGCTCCTTCATTTTTGATTTGTTCTTCTTTATTCTTGCAGGTAAGAAGGACAACCATAAAATCTCGAATGGGCTAGAAATTCGGCAGGATCTGACCAGGGACTTATGAGTTATCTGCCCTTGAGCGTCTGGAAAAATCCCCATGGACTTATAATGGGAGAAATGTTGTGACCACTCTAGTACCTTCATTTTTGGATGGATCTTCTTCTTTTTTGCAGATAACAAGACCAACCATAAAAGCTTGGATAGGTTTGAGTTTTGGCAAGGTTCCATCACTGACTTCGGAGTTAGCTGCCCTTGAGCGTCAGAAAAATTAATGAATAATGTTGTGACCACTCTAGCTCCTTCATTTTTGATTGGATCTTCTTCATTCTTGCAGGCAACAAGTAAACCCATAATATCTCGGATGGGTTCGAAATTCAGCAGAATCCGACCTGGGACTAATGAGTTACCTGCCCTTGAGCGTTTGGAAAAATCCCATACAACTTTAATGGGAGAAATATTGTGACCACTCTAGTGCTTTGAATTTTGAATGGATCTTCTTCATTCTTGCATACAACAAGGACAACTATTAAAGCTTGGATGAGTTTGAATTTCGGCAAGATTCCATTACTGACTTCGGAGTTAGCTGCCCTTGAGCGTCAGAAAAATTAATGAATAATGTTGTGACCACTCTAGCTCCTTCACTTTTGATCAATCTTCTTCATTCTTGCAGTCAACAAGTAAACCCATAATATCTAAGATGGGTTCGAAATTCAGAATGATCCGACCAGGGACTTATGAGTTACCTGCCCTTGAGCGTTTGGAAAAATCCCCATAGACTCATATTGGGAGAAATGATGTTACCACTCTAGTTCTTTCAATTTTGAATGGATCTTCTTCATTCTTGCATACAATAAGGACAACTATTAAAGCTTGGATGAGTTTGAATTTCGTCAAGATCCCATCACATTTTTATTTTTGAGTTAGCTCCCCTTGAGCATCTTAAAGATTAATGAATAATGTTTTGACCACTCTAGCTCCTTCATTTTTGAATGGATCTTCTTCATTCTTGCAGGTAACAAGGACAACCATAAAAGCTTGGATGAGTTTAATTTAAAGTAGAACGCACTTTAGACTGTGGAGTTAGCTTCCCTTAGTTTAAACAATATTTTATTTCGTAATTACATAGCATGAGTAAATAATACATATTATTATTATTAGCTTCCCTTGATCATCATAAAAATCTGCATAGACTTATAATGGGAGATCTGTTGTGACCACTCTAGCATCTTTATTTTTGAATGGATCTTCCTCATTCTTGCAGGGAACAAGGATTTCCATAAAAGTTTGAATGAGTTTGATTTTCCGCCACACCCATCCACCAGCTACACAGTTAGCTGCCCTTGAGCATCTAAATTATAACTGTATAATGTTGTGACCACTCTAGCACCTTCATTTTTCATTTGATTTTCTTCATCCTTGTTGGTTACCAGGACATACATTAAAGTCTGAATGAGTTTGAATTTCGGTCAGATCCCATCACTGATTACGGTGTTAGCTGCCCTTGAGCATCTGAAAACTACACTTTCACCAGGTTTCCTCTGCAATTTTTTCCAGATCTTTTTAATACTTGCAGATAACTAGAACGGGCATAATATCTTATGTTTTGAATTAATTCCATGTCACTGTTTCAAGTTCAGAGTTATCTGCCTTTGAGCATGTAAATTATTGTGTCTCCAAACTTTATGCTGGCTTCATGGTGAGCGATCGTTGCCCATTGGGCTACTTGTTTGGAAAACTGTGGAAGCCTTAGTCATTATTCTCACCTAATGAGACAATGGCTATAAATAATTTCCAAAGGTCAAGGTTGACCTTTCAGCTTAGGTCGCTCATATTGGAGTCCAATCAATATATCAAAACATAGTTTTCTCACAAACCATCGGTCCAATTGAACTCAAATCTCATGTGAAGACTCCTTATGATAAGTTAGCCACAATTTATGCAAAATACTTTGGTCACATGACCAAGATGACCGCCACGCCCGTATATGGTAAAACCCCTTTAAAAATCTTCTCCAGAACCAGAAGGCCGATGACCTTGAGACTTGGTATGTAGCATTGGGGTAGTGGGGCCTACCAAGTTTGTTCAAACGATGATCCTAGGTTGACCTTGACATACTTAACGTCAAGGTCAAATTTGCTTCCTAATGCATTTAAATGGGATTTTTTTTGAAAAGTTGAATTTTTGAATACTGTTGAAGGCAAAGTCATTATTCTCACTTGATTTGTTAAACCTAATGAGACAATGGCTATAAAAAAGTTTCAAAGGTCAAGGCCACCACACCGATATATGGTAAAAACCCTTTAAATATCTTATTCTCTGGAACAAAAAGCCAATGGCCTTGGGACTTGGTATGTAGCATTGGGGTTGCGGTCTCTACCAGGTTTGCACAAATGACGAATCTAGCTTGACCTTGACCTATTTTATGGCAAGGTCAAATTTGAGTCCTAATGCATTTATATGGGAAAATTTTTGAAATGTTCGTTTTTCTATAACTGTGTAAGCCGAAATCATAATACTTTTGAGAAATGTTTAACTTTATGAGACAATGGCTTTATATAAGTACCAAAATGTCAAGCTGACCTGTGACCTTTTATCCAATGCCACTCATTTGGACTGCCACCTATCTAGACATTGGTTTCTCAGAAACCGCTGGGTTGTTTGATGGAGTATTCATTAGATTGTTTTAGGTCACTTGACCAAAATGGCTGCAACCCCCATATATGGTAAAACAAAATATGCTTTATTATAAGCCGTAAAACATTGAGTTTTTTAACATTATTAAAGAGATCATCTAGTTTCAAGTTTTGTGCATATATGTGATAAGCACCAAATTCCCAAAATCTCACGTGCTGCGCCCAGGTTCTTTACGCCATGCATAAGATTGGAATAGATACTATCTCTGCATATTGAATTGTACAGGAAAACAGAGTATACAAGTGGCAAGCACTATCAGGACTACAGCTGCCCATGCTCCAAATTTTCTGATATCTATAGGTGAAAATAAGGCTCAAGATAGCAGTCTAATCACATGAAATATCAAGCCTTATTTGGCTGCTTAATGCATGTAAGAAATATTTGAAAATGTCTGCAAGACGCTTTTTATAGAGCATCCAAAATATGATATAAAAGCGGATAAACAGCAAAGACGCTGAATGGGCAGTACTTTATAAACATGCATGTTTAACTCTTCTAACTACAGCCTGAAAACGCAATTTTTCACGCTTACAACAAATTAACTTTAAGCATGTGCACAAACAGTATTGACCCAGATCAGACTGCCCCATTAGGAGCCGTCTAAACTTGGTATTAACTGTTTCTTATAGAGGCTTTCAAAATAAAACAGCAGGAAACCTCAGTTGTCAAAAGATAGTGAAAGTGTTAACGAATGACACAAAGCCTAAATTCATATAAGAGCACTCAGGAATGGTGAGACAAAAGAGTTGCTGTTGAAACAATCAGTCTTCCTCAACGTAATTGTGCTGTTCTGACAGTCAGTCTTCCTCCCCATGACAAAACACCTCGATAAAAAAAGATACAGAATACATAAGCATGAATGTCACATCCACCCTGGTCAAATTAGACATGTGCATCAGGATTAAAACCAGCAATATGGACACGGACCCTAAATTAGTCTAGTAATAAGCACACAGACTTGTCCGTATACTAAGAGGCTCAAGCGAAATGTTGCCCAAAGTGATACCGTTTCAAGAAATATGACAATATTTCTTCTGGAAAAGGTTCTGTTTTGCTCATTGGGACATCGGGCCTGATCTTGAGCCAAACTTTTTGACACTCGGATGATATTCCTGAAATATTTTTTTGGAAAGATATTAACAAAAAACTGCAGCAGAAAAATTACACACCATAGGGGTAACGAGATTAAACTCCTTCATCCTAATTTTGAGATTGTCATGGCCAAAATCTTGTTAAATCAAGTTGTTCATTAATCGACTTTTATTTTATCGGCTGAAGTGCTCGGCTGAAGTGGTCGATCAATCTTGCTCATTTATTGACTAAGTCTGAAGTCAGGAAGCAGAATGATAGCCCAAATCTGCATAGTATGCAACAGTATATCAATACTTTCCCTGAATATACCTTTTACGTAATTTAAATCACGCTCTTGGATGGTAATTACATACTGTGTCACAGTTCTATTTTGGTGAGAAGCAAGTAAAGTGATACTGCCATCTGATAAAAACTACAGGAAATGAGAATTTATGATCTATAAATGTTCCTCTACGCAAGAAAGCATGTCTTCGGGGTTTCAGACCAAGGAAAGCCCAAACCAGCCTGCTCAGCTACAAAGACCAGCTAGAGTAATGAAATATTGCACGGAGCTAGTTGGACTTCTGTACTTTCCAGATAATAAACAAAAAGGGCGCTGATCAGACGGTCCATCTGCGCAGGCTGGTCTGCGCCTTTGTTCACAAGCAACAAACCGGGTTTTCCGCGAATGGCTTTCTTGCTGCTATAGTTTACTACACATGATAGTTCCAGAATAGAAAAAATATATTGATTTTGTAAATGTAAATTTTCTCTCAAATACTATATGTGGAGATACTCTAAAGATTACGTGCTTTGGAAGAAACTCTAAAATGAGCCAGTGCACGAGATTTCCAACAATGTGGCATTTTGACATATATAGACTCGGACGAGCCTCTGCAGTCTCCTTTAAAGCTTAGAAACTTCAAATGATGTTCAGACAGTAGCTTAACATTCATAGAATACTCAAGCGACTAGCAAAGGCTCTGATCAGACTGCGCGTATGCGCAGGCTGATCTGAGGCTTTGCTGGTCGCACATACCACATTGTTGGTAATCTCATGCACTGGCTAAAATTGTACAAAAATGATGTACTTTTAGGTCACTAGATAAGCAGAGTAATTCTGATATTGTTTTCTTATATCTGAACCAAAACATGTTGTGGGTACTGAAAAGAACCATCTCGTCAGTGAGATGGTTCTTTTGAGTACCTACAATGTATGTATTAGTTGGGAGATGAACAATATTTTTAGTTTTTAGCTCACCTGAGCCAAAGGCTCACAAGGTGAGCTTATAGGACGGGACTTGAGCCGGCATCCTTTGGTGCATGCGTCCCTTCACACTTTCAAACATTTTAAAATCTCAGAGACTAGCTGGCTGATTGAAATCAGATTTCATCTGGAGCATCGTTGGGGTGGGGGAAAGGCTGCATTAGGTTCTGGGCCATATTGGATTAGAACTCCAGTTCCGTGGCAACAGATGGCTCACATAGGGTAATAATGGAAAAAGTCTAGTGAACACTTCAGCCCCTTCATTTTTGACCAGATCTTAATTCTTGCTGGTAATGCAGACGCCTATAAAGTCTCTGATGGGTTCGAAATTTGACAAGATCTGGCCAGGGACTCGGGGAGCATCTGAAAAATCCCATAGACTTATAATTGGAGAACTGTTGTGACCACTTTATATAGCGCCTTCAGTTTTAAATTGATCTTCATTCTTGCAGGTAACAAGGAAAACCATAAAAGCGTGGATGAGTATGAATTTCTGCCTGATCCCATCACGGATCATGGAGTTAGCTACCCTTGAGCATCTGAAAAAATCAATGTTGTGACCACTCTAGCCCCTTAGTTCTTGCAGGTAACGAGGACAAATATAAAAGCTTTGATGGGTTTGAAATTCGGCAAGATCTGGACAGGGACTGCGGAGTTAGCTGCCCTTGAGCATGGAGATATATTTCCATAGACTTATAACGGAAGAAATAAGGTGACCAGTCTAACGCCTTCATTCTTTAATGGATCTTGTTCATTCTTGCAGGCAACAAGGACAAGTTTAAAATCTTGAATGAGTTTGAATATCGGCTACATCCCACCACCGACCACAGAGTTAGCTGCCCTTGAGTGTCTTAAAATAGATGCACAATGTTGTGACCACTCTTGTGTCTTCATTTTTTATTGCAATTTCTTTACTCTTGCAGGTAACCAGGACAATCATAAAAGCTTTAACGAGTTTGAATTTTGGCCACACCACATCATCGGCTACGGAGTTAGATGCCCTTGAGCATTTTGAAAAATCCCCATAGACTTACAATGGGAGAAACAGTGTGACTACTCTAGCGCCTTATTTTTGAATGAATCTTCCTCATTCTTGTAGGTAACAAAAAGGACCATAAAAGCTTGATCGAGTTTGAATTTCGGCTACACCCAACCACCGACTACGGAGTTAGCTGCCCATGAGCATTTTGAAAAATCCCGTAGACTTACAATGTGAGAAATAGCGCCTTCATTTTCTATGTGATCTTCATTCTTCTAGGTAATCGGAACATGCTTGTATAAAAGCTTGGATGAGTTTGAATTTCATCAGATCCCACCACCTACTACAGAGTTAGCTGCCCTTGAGCATCTGAAAAATATAGTTTACCGTACTCAGGTTTTCCTAGCCATTTTTATTCAGATCTTTTTAATACTTGCAGAGAACTAGAACTGGCATATCTTGAGTGCTTGGATTTAGGCTTGATCGCTGTTTCAAGTTCAGAGTTCCTGCTTTTGGGCATCATAAAAAATGGTGTCTCCAAACAGGATGCTGGCTCTCCGGTGAGCGATCGATGCCCATTGGGCTACTTGTTTAAGCTCTGAATGATGGGTTATCTGGATGTCTGTAGTTGTGGATCAATACGATTCTTTAACTTGTTAGGAGTTAGATGGCTTTAACACTTTACTTGCTTGCAGTTACGTGTCGTCTTCCTGATAGCCTTGCAAATAGTTTGGACCCAGATCAGGACTGACAGAATGTCGGTCGTGATCTGGATCTAAACCGTTTGACACTCTGATTCCCTGAACGCGTTCATGATTTTTTTTAGTTTTGAAAGTTAATTTAAAAAAAAAAAACAGCAGTGGACACCAATATCATTACATAGCATGCAAAGTATGTGTTAAGAGTCATTTGGTATTACATCTTTTATGACTGATGATGTCCATGCAAGTATATTCTTTTGATCTGAAAGTTTTATCGTTCATACGGTGGACAAAAAGTGTGCATATAGAGGAGAGCAGGTAGTGCATGCAAGAACATACCTTTTCAGCTGAAAAATGGGATACTTAAATTAACTTTAAATAAGAGTGAGAATGGGGTATTTGGCTGGTTCCACCGAAAAATGGGAATATTTTTACTTGCATGCTGGGGGTGGGGGTGGGGTGGGGGCATTTTTTTATTTTACTTTTTCATCTGAAAAATTTAGTATTTTTCAACTGTATATATACTATTTTGCAACTGTGGGTATACTTTTTTCAACTGTGAGTATACCTTTTTCAACTGTGGGTATACTTTTTTTCAACTGTGGGTATACTTTTTTTCAACTGTGGGTATACTTTTTTTTAACTGTGGGTATACTTTTTTCAACTGTGGGTATACTTTTTTTCAACTGTGGGTATACTTTTTTTCAACTGTGGGTATACTTTTTTTCAACTGTGGGTATACTTTTTTTCAACTGTGGGTATACTTTTTTCAACTGTGGGTATACTTTTTTCAACTGTGGGTACACTTTTTTCAACTGTGGGTATACTTTTTACAGCTGTGGGTATACTTTTTTTCAACTGTGTGTATACTTTTTTCAACTGTGGGTATACTTTTTTTCAACTGTGGGTATACTTTTTTTCAACTGTGGGTATACTTTTTTTCAACTGTGGGTATACTTTTTTTTAACTGTGGGTATACTTTTTTCAACTGTGGGTATACTTTTTTCAACTGTGGGTATACTTTTTTCAACTGTGTGTATACTTTTTTCAACTGTGGGTACACTTTTTTCAACTGTGGGTATACTTTTTTACAGCTGTGGGTATACTTTTTTCAACTGTGGGTATACTTTTTTCAACTGTGGGTATACTTTTTTTCAACTGTGGGTATACTTTTTTTCAACTGTGGGTATACTTTTTTTTCAACTGTGGGTATACTTTTTTTCAACTGTGGGTATACTTTTTTTCAACTGTGGGTATACTTTTTTTTTCAACTGTGGGTATACTTTTTTCAACTGTGGGTATACTTTTTTTCAACTGTGGGTATACTTTTTTTCAACTGTGGGTATACTTTTTTCAACTGTGGGTATACTTTTTTCAACTGTGGGTATACTTTTATCTATTTCAGCTGATGGGAATGTTAAACTTCTTTTAGTGACAAATATATGATACTGTATTTGTTTGCTAAAAAAGGAAATATTCTTCTTTTTTTGGACTGAAAAACTAGAATGCTTAACATTTTAAGCTGAAAATGGGGTGGGGTGGGGGTACATGTATTTTACCTGTCGTCAACTTAAAATGGGAATTTGCAACTGTATCAACTGATAAATAAGGGTTTCTTTACCATGAAGATCCTGAGGGGTTGCAAACTTTTTGTGTTTGTACTTGATGACGTCAATATTCACAGCTTTCGCTTCGTGTATGAGCGCAACAAACAGCAAATACCTTGACAGAATCACTCCATATATTAACTCCCCGCCTCTTGCATAATTTTAGCTCACCTGGGCCGAAGGCTCCGAGATGAGCTATTAGTATACCAATGACTCCGGCGTCCGTCCGTCGTCCGTCAACATTTTCAAACATCTTCTCTGAAACCACTGGGCCAATTGAACTCAAATTTCATATGGATACTCCTTAGGATGGGGAACAAAAGTTTGTTCAAATGGTTCTGGTCACATGACCTAGATGGCCGCCACACCCATACATGGTAAATCCCTTTAAATTCTTCTTCTCCAGAACCAGAAGGCTGATGACCTTGGGACTTGACATGTAGCATTAGGGATGTGGGGCCTACCAAGTTCGTTTAAATGATGATACTAAGTTGACCTTGCCCTACTTAAAGCTGCATAGTCTGTAACATTTGATCTTCTAATTTTAAAAATAATGTTTTTATTTTTCAAGAACACAGTAAAAATACTCAAATTCAGGTAAACATTTTACCATTTTCGTAAATCTTAACAAGGTATCACTATCAAAACAACTGCATTTATGTTAAAATTCAACGGTCTAGAATTATTGGAGGGACGCAAATAATTACCGACAAGAGAAAAACACACCTATTTGGTGAGATAATTCAATTTTCCTTGCAGTTTTCAGCTGTACTGAACATTTTTATAGTGAAAACATAGCTTAATTCTACTTTTACAAATGATTTAAAATGAAAATAAAATTTTTCGAAAAATGTTCATAGTTACAGAGTATGCAGCTTTAACGTCAAGGTCAAATTTGCTTCCTAATGCATTTAATGTAGTTGTTTTTTTTGAAAAGATGAGTTTTTGAAAAACTGTTGAAGCCAAAGTCATTATAATCACGAGATATTTTCAATCTAATGAGACAATGATTAATAAATAAGTTCAAAAGGTGAATTTTCACCTTCAGCCAAGGTCGCTCATGTTGGAGTCCCATCAGTATATTGAAACATACATGCAGTTTACTTAGAAACCATGAGGTCAATTGAACTCAAATTTCATATGAAGACTCCTTACGATAAATTAGTTAAAGTTTTTAGAAATTGGTCTGGTCACATGACGAGGATGGCCACCACGCCCATATATGGTAAAAAAAACCTTTAAAAATATTTTTCTCCAGAACCAGAAGGCAAATTACCTTGGGACTTGGTATGTTGCATTGTCAGCATTGAGGATGTGAAAACTACCAAGTTTGTTCAAATGATGATCCTAGGTTGACCTTGACCTACTTAACATCAAGGTCAAAATTGCTTCCTAATGCATTTAAATTGGATTTTTTTTTAAAAAAAAACTTTTAATTCTGGTGAAGTCCAAGTCATTATTCTCACTTGATATGATAAACCTGATGAGACAATGGCTAAGGTCATAGCTGACCTTCGACCTTTCAGCCAATGTAGCTTATATTGGAGTCCCCATCAAATATTAAAACAAAATTAATCCAGAAACCACTAGGCTTATTGATTTCAAATTTCATATGGAGACTCCTTAAATAAAGATTTCCTTCAAAAATACAATCAGCGCGTCAAAAAGGCTTGATTCAGAGCAGATTTATATTTGAGAATGTATATATACCAATATATTTCCAGAAATCATATATATAAATATATTTTGGTCACTTGACCAAAATGGCCACCATGCCCATATCTGGTAAAACAAAATATGCTTTATGTTGACCATGACCTATTTTAACAATATTAAGGAGATCAGGTGAGCGCTTAAGGACCTTCAGGTCCTCTAGTTTCATGCTTTTTTGTCGTCTGATTATTTTTTTCCAAAATGAACCATAACGAAGAATTCCTTCAAAAATAGAATCAGCGTGTCAAAAGGGCTGGATTCAGAGCAGATTTATATTTGAGAATGTAGTAGGGGCCATCCAAACATAAACATATCGTAAAAATTTGTTTAATTTAGTACAATTAGTGGAAAATTAAAACATTTTTCAATGGTGGAAGAAAAGATTGTTAGAAGGAAATTAGACCTTTACACGCCTACAAAGGGTTGAGAAACCAGTGAAGATTATTGAGTTCCGTTTCCAATATTTCCAGGAAAAATATGCAACCAGGAAGTGTAGAAACTAAACTGTCGGTGCCAGTCCGGAAATGTTGGCATCATCCCAGTTTTTGCCATTCATGACAAAATGAGCCGTGACATGTGTCATTTTGACATGAATAGACTCAGACAAGCATATGCAGCCTCTTTTAAGCTTAGAAACGCCAAATGACGTTCATTCAGTAGCTTAACACTCATAGAATATTCAAGTGACTAGCAAAGGTTCTGATCAGGCTTTGCTGGTCGCACATACCACATTGTTGGAAATCTCATGTCGCAGCTGAAATATTATCTGTTTTGTCATAGATCTTCTGGTGTACTTTGATAGCCTATTTTGCTCTATTAGGATCAGGGTACATAGTGTATTCCTAAAACATTTATGGAAAAAGTGGATTTTGAAAGATATCAGCAGACGACAAAAAGAAGCATGCTAAGCATTTTTTCGAAGATTTCCTAGTTATTTAGCCCTAAAATGCCTGCAAAAATTTATTGAAAATGCCGTATGTTGTATGCTGCACATATTTTTTGCTAACATTGTTCGATTAGTGTAATTATCTACAGGCGCAGTCTGATCAGGGTCTACACTGTTTGTCGAATAGGCTTCAGACAGCATTTGTTGTGGTTAGCGTAGACTGGCCCAGTCTCTAATGTCAATTGTTCAGATGTAGTAAAACTGATAATCTCTCTAAAATAGCAATTTATAAACTCTCGGCTTGGACATCAGTTTGACTATCAGAGAGGATAGAATTTACATAAGATTATTTTTTTCATAGTTAAATATAATAATAATTGTAATTATATACATTTAGTGGACTGATGCCAGTCTATGATTGGCGCATTAAGGGTTATAACATGCAGTGATGTTGCCTTCAGTACTTACAAGGTTAAATTATTAACAATCTAGAAGCTTTTATTGATGTTGGAATTAAATGAGAAAGGTTAATGGGTGAGTTAATGATGTCTATTGAAAACTGATGCATTCAATCAGGCACTTACTTTACCAGCTGAGTAAGCTGCTGTTTCATCAGCTGCTTACTGCTAGTTATCATCAGAGTGTCGGACAGTTTGTATCCAGATCAGGCCCAGTATTTTGTCCATATAAGCAGATAAAAAAGTTGCCCACTAGTTGGGGAAAGAGTGATGCTTCCTTTAGAACTATCTACAGTAAACTCAATAAAACTTGTCTTAAGCGGCCACTAAAAAAGAAGAACAAAATTGGGGTTCAAGACCGATTATCGCTTAAAACAGATCAAAAGTACTGCTATACTTTCGACCTTCATTAAGCTACCATCTGTTATTCAGATCTTTGTTTTTTCTAATTTTGAGTGGCCGCCTAAGACAGTTTTTACTGTACTTCATTTGTAATTTGCGATTAACTCTTTTCATTTTTAAATTCTTCATGCTTTTTGTCATCTTTTTTTCTCCAAAAACCAACTTTTTCAACTTTACCATCCTTTCAGAAATACATATACCATCAGCAAATCAAACAATTTTAATCCAGATCATGTTCAACATTTTTACTACATCGCTACCACCAGGGAGTGGGGACAAGTGATGGTGTGCTCAACGTCTGCTAAATTATATATCTTTCGGACAAGATATAGAAGGTCTGACAGATGGAATCAAGGATGGAAGTACCTGCTAGTGCTGTCTGCAGTCACATCAATTGCTCCATATTGAGAAATATGTTCTTTGGTACATACTTTTTGAATTCGATTGAGTAAAAAAATGAAGGCGAGTAAAATATTTATTCCGGTTGTTATTGCAGCAGACAACATTTCCAGCTGTGGTTTCATCTGGCAATTAATATACAGTTTTTCTTTGGTGCATACGTCGCTGGTTTAAACTTCGGTAACTACACTGAAACGAAGTTAAGTGGCCACTTTTCAATCTATTTTTTTCTGACTTAGCGCTAATAATTTTTTGCCCAAATATGTACATTTTAATGGACTTAAGTTAAGTGGTGCTTTGGAAGAGATTTCTATCATTTCAATATTTTTGGGCTTAAAAATGCAAAATTCAAGTTTTTGAAGAAAATGAGGGTTTTGAGTGCAGTTTTTTATCGATTTGAAGTACAGGTGATTTCAAGCCCGTCTAGCCGACTTGAAAAAACACCAAACCCCTGATTTTTTGCTTATGAACGATCTTTTATGATTTTTTTTTAAAAAAAAGCTCATTTTCTGCATTTTCCAATATTTTCAAAAATAATCAACTGCACATACTAAAATCATTTTATGCGTTTTCTTTTATTTAAACATGTTAGACCAAACACAATACAGTTTGATCAGCCCATTTTTTTAAATTTATTCTTTCAAGACTGGTGTCCACTTCCGGTTTTAACGTGAAACTTTAAAGGTTATTTAAATGGCATATGCCAGAGATATTTTTTAAATAAAACAGTGAAACCTATTTATAACGAATAATTGCTGAAAATATCAATACCTTGCCACAGATTATAAAGCGTACAGAGCAATGCAAAGTTGATATGCTAGTTGCATGGTTAAAGCTAAAACTCTTTGATTAAGCTGCTGAGAGTGGCTGCCTTCGTGTTATCGTAGAAGAGAAACGGAGAGGTGAATTGTCACAAAACTTTTGATTCTTTTTCATCTTATATCACGGCTGTTATTAACAGCTTCCAAACCTATCAAAATGTCGACGAATAACATATCTGAGGAATATTTTATATCAAAAGTTTGAAAGACCTCGTCTGTGCAAGATCTACCAGTCATTTTGGAATGGCATAATTTCCAGAGTCTCGAAAAAAGCCTTGGATCTTTCTATGGAATTAAAATTTTATAAGAGCGATGTTTACTTTCTGAACAGGCGCAAAAATGTGTATGTGGCCATCAGTGTAGTCGAGACTCGGAAGATGAATATTATGGATCTCAGTCTCATTCTGCACAAATAATCATGAATATATCCTGGAAACAGACATTTTATTAACTATTCTCCGCGATAGTTATAGATTCACATTATTATTGTCAGGCTGCTAGTATAGCAGGAAACTGGACCATTTAACATTAATTGAGCAAGTGCATGAAATTTCCAACAATTTGACATTTTGACAAGTGTAGACTCGGACGAGCCTCTGCAGCCTCATTTTAGGCTTAGAAACTCCAAATGATGTTCAGTCAGTAGCTTAACAATCATACAATACTCAAGCGACTAGCAAAGGCTCAGATCAGTCTGCGCGTATGCGCAGGCTGGTCTGAGCCTTTGCTGGTCGCACATACCAAATTGTTGGAAATCTCATTCACTGGCTCAATTTTGATAGGTTGTTATAGCATACTGATTTTTTGACGAATTGGAGATCAAGCTATGACTGTTTCTGACTCACTTTGTGTCAAAACAAAATCAAGCTTTGGTTGTTTTTGACTCACCTGAGCCATAGAGCCAAGTGAGCTATTGCTAGTATGATCCTATGGTGGCCGTGGATGGCTGTCTACAATTCGCTTTAAACAACATCTCCTAAACCACTTGGTGGATCGTCACCAAACGTCACAGGAATGATTCTTCGGTCTTCCCCTTTCAAAGAATTCAATTCCATGCTGATCTGGGTCCTATCTCATATCTGTCTGCCAAGATTAAGTCCAACTAAAGTCACCCTGAGCTGGAAAAGAGTTACCACATTATATTCCTGAAACATATTTTGAAAAAGAAACCAAAACAACTAAAAGAACACAGACAATAAAAACACTCAAAATTGCCTAGAATGCAACAAGTTAAATTCAAGATCTAATTTCATTACTTTTAAAGATTTTCAATCTCAGAATAAATTGGAGGTCTTGAATGTACTTTTGAATCCTTGAATGCTGCATGAAATATTAACAGAAAATGTTAAGTCCTTAGAATGCTGACCACAATAAGCACAGGATTTTTTTTTGTGTCATCTTCCTCATGTTTTGAGAAAATATAGCTTTAACCCATACTTTTTATGGGACAAAGGCAAACAGCGCAGATCCAGATCAGACACGGCATAAAGCCAACATTTCTGATTGCGGCCAAAACTGTTTGCAAAGGTTTTATGCTAGAATCGTCTGCTGGATTTGCATGAAATTCTGAAGAAAATATGAAATTTGTCAAATGCTGCAGTCATTAATTTGCACTCAAGGGGTATATATACAGTATAACCTGTGTAAAACGGCCACTCTAAAAAAGACCGAACTATGGTTTTGTAAACCAATTATCGCTTAATGCAGATCAAAAGTATAGCAGAATGCTCCCTATGGAGCATTCTGCAATACTTTCGACCTTCATGAAGCTACCATTTTTCATTTAGATCTTTGCTTTGTCTATTTTTGAGTGGCCGTTTATACAGGTTCTTACTGTACACTCTTTGAACTTGCATCTTTAAGGCTTTCTTCATTGGGCACACAAACTGTGAAAAATGCACCTATGTATTAATTACGTGACATGAAAGAGGGAACGACAGTCACGTTGTTTACATGTAGCTAACCTAAGTGTTGTTTTATAATTAACCCTTTTGTACTAATGTAATTTTCCATAAAGGTTGAAACAGTTAAGTCATGAGGGTGAGGGGTCATAGGTTATAATTTTCAAAAAATATTGTATTTCTTTCTCTGGAGATCAATTTTTGTCTTTGCAATTAAACCGTGCAGCTCTGGTGCAATACCGCATTACAATACTGCACAATGCGGCTTTTCATCCGGGTCTTCACTATTTGCCAAAGTACCCTTTTTGGGGTTTCTGGTCTTCTATACTTCATTTAACCCTTTTCATTCTGATGGATTATGCCATGCACATTGACACAATAAGTATAGAATTATCCATTTTGTATTTCAAGGAGTTTCAGAATAAAATTTATGTAAAATGATGTATTTCTGTCACAGAAAATTGTTTTATCTTAGCAAACAGTGCAAACCCTGAAGAAATACCGCCTTATGCAGCATTTTTTATGTGTCTTCACCGTTTGACAAAGTACCTGTATACTACAACCGGTATCCAGAATGAAAAGGTCACAAAATTGTCATCTGCATACATAATATGGTGCTCAGAAAATATCGCTTCAAAAATGTGGACTGGGTTGTAAAAATAATCAACTGGTCAGTGTAAGAGATATTCAAAAACACTTTAGTAGTCAAGTGTGATGGCAGCGTGTATGATGTACAGTAAAACCTGTGTAAAACGGCCACTCTCAAAAAGACAGAAAATTGGTTTTCAAGACCAATTATCGCTTAATACAGGTCAAAAGTATTGCAGAATGCCAAGGGGAGCATTCTGCAATACTTTCTACCTTCATTAAGCTACCATTTGTCATTATTAAAGATATTTATGTTGTCTATTTTTGAGTGGCCGTTTAACACAGGTTTTACTGTATATGTAGATGACACTTACCTGAAAATGTGACGGAATAGCACTTTTATTTTTAACTCTGCATACTGGGTATTTTTTCATGCATTTGCTGTCGTCTGCTGATTTTGTTTTAAAAATTAACTTTTCAAAAATTATCTTTAAAGAGCACCATCAGAGTGACAAACAGTATTGTTGGATCCTAATCTGGGTCCAAACTATCAGCAGACAACAAAGGTCGCAGCTAGCTAGGAAACAGTTCATTCTAATAGTTGATGAAAATTAGTGAAACACTTATTGGCAACAGGGCTTTATGTACTCAGATGTTAAATTTTCTCTCTCTTGGAAAAATTGATTTTGTCCCCGTAATTGTTGCCATGGTATCGGCGATGAACGGTTGATACAACAAAATGTATTTTAGGTGTCGGGCATTTTTTGCCTGTTAGAGCCAATTATTTCCCTAAGTTATTGTCACACTGTCACAAAAAAATATGCGATTCCAACTTAACCCTTAAAGCGCCAAGAACAAATGCATCTGAAAAATGACGTCTGCTGTAAATAATTGCCTAACATTACTGACTAATTTAAGTATAGAAGCCAACAGGGTGGACCCAGATCAGACTGCTCCTATAGGAGCAGTCTGATCTTGGTCCACACTATTTGTCATTGAGGCTTCTTAAACATTTCAGCAGACGAGAAAAGCAGACGACTTTTGTTGCCATTGGCGCTTTAAGGGTTAATAATCATTAATTCTGTACCTACAAGTGTCGTCTGCTGATAATCTTTGCAAATAGTTTGGACCCATTTGAGGCCCAATGTTATGTCTGGCCTGATCTGATCTTATAAGTTCTAACCCTTAAAGCACCAATCACAACAAAAGTCGTCTGCTTGTATCATCTTTAGAAGCTTCATGGTCATACACTTTAGTATAGACCCAGAGCAGACTTCACCCATGCGCGGATCCAGAGGGGGGGGGGGGGGGCAGGGGTCCGAGCACCCCCCCCCCCCAAAAAAAGTCACAACCATATAGGGTTACTAGCAACACGATCCGGATCACCTGAAAAATCCCAAAGCTTTCAAGCCAACATTCATGTTGGGCCAACATCGGCACGCCAGCGAACCGCCATTAAAATGGTGTTTCGCTGCTGTGCCAGTGATGGACCGCTTATAGTGGTACCTTTTTTGTCTTTTCTCCCGTCATCAACTTAAAAACATAAACCAAAAAAAAACACGTCAAAGTTGAACCCCCTCTGACAAAACTTGCTAGATCACCGCATGTCACCTGGAGTCTGATCTGAGGAGCAGTCTGATCTGAGTCCACACTGTTATATTTGTCTATACGGTTAGCAAATATATTCAGCATTGATATTTTCAGATTCAGACTCCTGCGTTTTTTTTTTGAGAGTGACACTGTTAAAAGTGATTATCCTATGCAGATTTTAGGAAAATTATGACATATTTAAAGATTTAATACAGACTGTTGGTTTACTATACTATAGCTTTACTGTTTGTTCTGGAGATATTAAAAAAATAATAAAAGCTCTGAAAATGACCAGTCAACTGCTGTTTTTGTGTGTTTTTTCGTCCCCGACCCTAAATCTGAAATCAACTAATAAAAAAAATTCTGGCCTAATCAGATATCTAACATACCTCAGCACTCGTTCAATATTTTGATATTTCCCTCCATGAAAAACAAGTGTCATCCGCTAGCTCATCTGTTGCCTGTATTGCAAAAATTATGCATCCAGATCAGACTGCTCCATTAGGTGTTCATAACGTTTGCTTCCATGATAAAGGGTGCCTCATCTACATTGAAATATATGTAGCAGACATAATAAGCAGACAGTATTTTCCGGACAAAAAATGTTGGCAGGATTTAGCAGAATATGGTTAAACAGAGAATTGTGGCCAGGAACATCCATCTGATCAAAAAGCACTTCATGCCTGAATTATGATTGATGTTAATGACACTTTGCATGCTGCATAAAACATGCATAATTTGCATGCATTTTTATTGTCTGTGGATTTTTTGTAAACTTTTTTTTAAATGATGAATCAGGAATGCCATCAGTGTTAAACAGTTTGGGAGCCAGTGTAGGCCCTAACAGCTTGTCTGGCCTGATCTGGATCCAAACTGTTCGAAACAGTTACCAGCAGTCGCCATTAGTGGGTAAAGAGTTAATAAATGCATGCAGAAATTTTACCTTTGTGCTTATTCACCTGTAAAATATATTAACCCTTAATGCGCCAATTGCAACAAAAGTCGTCTGCTATTCTCGTCTGCTGAAATGTTTAAGAAGCCTCTTTGGCAAACAGTGTGGACCCAGATCAGACTGCTCCTATAGGAGCAGTCTGTTCTGGGTAGTCGCTGTTTGATTCTATACTTAATTTGTCAGTTATGTTGGGTTATTATTTGCAGCAGACGACTTCAGCAGACGACATTTTCAGATTGGCGTTTAAGGGTTAACCTTTTTCCCACTGAATGGGGGAATTTGGAAACTGTTGATCCTGATCAGTTGGGTTTTCAGGGTCTACAATATTTTCCATGAGGCCTATGATATAGAGATAATGTCTATTACATGTAGTCTGCATATCGAAAAGAAATATTTTAGCATTTTAATATATTGAGCAATTCAAAAGCTATATAACTAATTCATAATTGATCATAATTAATTGCATATTGAAAGTTTTTAGCTCACCTGAACCGGAGGTGAGCTATTGTGATCGGTCTTTGTCCGTCGTGCGTCCGGCGTCTGTCGTCTGTAAACTTTTTCTTTAAACGATATCTCCTCCTGAGCCACTGGTCCAAATTTAAAATAATTTCACATAATACCCTCTTCTAAAATTGCATAAACGGTTATGCTCCGCTGAACATGAGGGCCACCAGAACTCTAGATAAAAATCTTTTAAACAAAATCTTCTCCTCATCAGCTGGTTCAAATTTAAAATAATTTCACAGAATTGTTCCTCTTGATACCCTCTACCAAATTTGCACAAATGATTCCGCTCTACTGAAAAAAGGGCGACCAAAGCTCTAGATAAGACATTTTTAAAGACATCGCCTCCTGAACCCTTGGTCCAAATTATATTTAATGATGGATTGTACATAAATTGCACAACTGGTTCGCTGGGCGGAATAAAGGCGCCGTCAGAGATCTAGATAAGAAATGTCTTTAAACAACATAACCTCTTGAACCACTGGTCCAAATTCAAAATAATTTCACAAAATATTTAGTTCCTGATGATGCCCTCTACCAAAATTGCACAAATGATTTTACTCCACCGAACAAAAGGGTCTCCAGAGCTCTAGATAAGCTTTATCTTTAAATAACACCTCCTCCTGAACCATTTGTCCAAATTCAAAATAATTTAGCAAAATTGTTCCTAAAATGCCCTCTAATAAATTGCACAAAGTGTTTTTTCTGCCAAATAAAGGTATCGCCAGAATCTTTCAGTGACATCTCCTTGCCTGAAGCACTGGTCCAGATTCAAAATAATTTCATAGAAATGTCTCTCATTATGCCCTCTACTAAAATTGTAAAAATGGTTTTGCTCTGGCGAAAATGTGGCTGCCAGAGCTCAAGATAAGAAATATCTTCAAATGACATCTCCTCCTGAACCACTGGTCCAAATTTTGCCCTCTACATAAATTGATCAGAACATTAAGCTTGGCTGAACAACATAGCTATCAGAGCTAGAATAGAAATATCTTTTAAATCACATCTCTTCAGCCACAAGTCAATACATCATCTACTCATGTGCCAGGACTCAGTTGAGAGATCCAGGGCCCTCAGAACTCAGGTTAGAGATTAAGGGCCCAGGCACCCTCTTGTTTGGGGAAAAGGTCCCTCTGGACATTTAAGAGGGATATAAGCCTGTTTTTGACAATAGGGTTGGATATGGTACATGTCTATTACAATTGGGCCACGTCGCGAGAAAACCTGTCTTCGGGGTTTCCGACTAAGCGAGTTTCAAACCAGTTTCCTCAGCTACAGAGACTAGCTAGCAAATTGAAATTTCTCCTGTAGCAAGTGTACATATGGTAATTTTCAAAAAGCGAATAACAAAGGCGCTGATCAGACTGTGCTAATGCGCAGGCTGGTCTGCGCCTGTGTTGTTCGCAAACCCTCTCGCGACGAGGCCCACATAATTTGATCCCATATATGCATTAACCGTTTCTGAAATTACTTTTACTGGGCTTTAAGATTATAAAGATTCAAAAATATGTCTTTAAAGCTGCATAGTCTGTAACTTTTGATCTTCTAATTTTAAAAATAATGTTTTTATTTTTCAAGAACACAGTAAAAATACTCAAATTCAGGTAAACATTTTGCCATTTTCGTAAATCTAAACAAGTTATCACTATCAAAACAACTGCATTTATGTTAAAATTCAACGGTCTAGAATTATTGGAGGGACGCAAATAATTACCAACAAGAGAAAAATACACCTATTTGGTAAGATAATTCACTTTTCCATGCAGTTTTCAGCTGTACTGAACATTTTTATTGTAAAAACATAGCTTAATTCTACTTTTACAAATGATTTAAAAAGAAAATAAAATTTTTCGAAAAATATTCATAGTTACAGAGTATGCAGCTTTAAGAGAGAGGAATTAAAAAATCAGTAACCATTAAAGTGCTACCAAAACTTTCTGCCAACATATCTTAATTTTGTCGCTGCCTATGCATGTGTAAAAAGAAACCAAACAAAGCTTGGTATATCATGCGAATCATCTGCCAGATGATTCCATGAAATATCAAGCTTTGTTATCTACAAAAATAAGATATCACATAATTTGTCATCTGCTGCTTTTGTGGTTTGATATATATCTTCCATATCACCTCCCTTCAATGTCAATATTTCATGAACGTTTGCTTTGAACTTGTTGAGACAGTATATGACATGATCAAGACATTTGGTAATGCTTTTGGAAGCTGACAAACAGATCCTGAGTTAGAACAGTCTAAGTATTATGCACAAGACGTTCGTGAATATACGTTTGTGAATGTTTATGAAATTGAATGTGGAACGCTGATCGATGGTTTAACTATTTAAAATGTAGTTTAATTACTTATACATTTAATAACAATAACACAAAATTTAGTCTGGTCAAACATAGAGTTCATTTAATAACTGGTTTCCAACTATAAAATTTAGAAAATATTCCTTCTGGTCAAGTACAGAATTCACTTCTATAGTTATCGGTAAGTCAAATTTTCACTGAAAGTCAGTAAAGAAATCCACACTTATTTTTTCTAATAATCCGTTCAGATGGCAATATCCAATCTGAGTTCACTTTGGTTTAAGCGTCATTGGTTCTAAATGGGTTAGTCTTTATCGAACTGTTGTCTCTGTTACAGTTTATGTCACAAAAATTTCTAAGTTGTAAATATCTCTTTGACACTTCGCACTGCTCAAGATATGATCATCAAAGGTTCTCTGATTGCTAAATATATAGACATTGTAGATGCCCACTGTGACTGGTGTCTAATCAGTTTGAGATTAATGATTGGCATATTAATTGTCAGAGCGGCGAATTCCACCTCCTTCTTTTGAGGAGTGATTATAATCAACAGCCCATGGCAATTCTAGTAGCTTTTTGATCTCATTTCTTGCAGGACAGTGACCCAAATTATCTGTTTATTTCCTATGATAGTTCAACTTAAAACACTTAAAATATAACAAAGAAATGATAAAACTTTAGAAACCTATTTGCATGAATATTCTCTCCCCTACTTTTTTATGTTGGTCCCCAAAATTTAGACATTTTACCACTCTATACTGGAGAAATGTGAACGGTTGATTATCCAACGGTGAAGACCCAGATGAGACACCATAGAATGAGGAATCTCAACAAGGCCTGGTCACTGCCATATCAGGGGTCAGAAATATTTACTAAATAGTTTTGTAACCACGGTAATATACCACCCATGTTTAAATTTATACAAATTATTTAAATGGAATATTACACCGGTAAAGAAGTAGTAAAAATAGCTTATCAGTATCAAGTTCATCAAAGCGTTTCTGCAAGCAAATTTAAGATAAGTGTCCCATGACGTGGCAATAGTCACAATGCTGGAACTCATAACACAGTTTGCTTGATTTTCATGATTAAATACAAACTCACCATAAACCCCACATCAGAATATACGTGAAAATGAATGATGTCCTTATTGGTTGCAAATTTCACACCTGAAGTTCTTTGCAGGACACTGTGATGCTGTATGTAGTGATATGCTGCCACATTTACGACACCCAGGGTTTTGGTGTAACATCACGGCTGTTGTGCGTCTCTCCTTTCTTTTCATTTGAAGAACTCTTTTCTATGTGTAGGTCACTTCTTTCGTCTTTTGTGAACTTGTGCTTGTTTCATTATTGGTTTGTTAGTTTCAATGTAAGATTCGGTTGAAGGCAATTTTGCTTTGAAATTTTCAAGTTCTAGTTTCAAACAGCTGATTTCGTTATCGAGTTTATGAACCTCCTCACAGTGTTGATTTTCTAAATATTTCTTATGTTCTTTTTCCTTATCTAATAATTCTGTTGTTGTTTTTTTTTCTTGCAATTTTCCGTACACAAATAGTTCTGAGTATCAAGTTTCTTTTGAAGAGTTGTGATGTTGACTTGTTCCTCCCTGAGATTATTATTCAGCTTAAAATTTCATTTTGTGCAAGTTTCAGGTTCTTCTGGCTTTAGTCAAATTTATTTTTAGATGAGTATAATTTAAGCCCAATACAATTTTACATTTTTCCAAACATTGAATTTGAACTAAAATGGGTCTTTTCATTAACTTGTGAAATTCATCATCATATATTGAAGGAAATGGGAACAGTGAACATATACTGCATTTCTTTCTCTGAAAATATTCAATCTCTCTTGATCCCGTTTTTGCTTCTTCTTACTTTTAGTCCTTTTGATATTATGATTATTTCTTAAGTTGTCGTGTTGATTATGAAAAGGTGGTATATTGTCTAGTAACAATTGGTAGCACAATATTATCATAGCAGTCATAGTATATTCTATCAACCCAGCGCTCCATTGTTTAGTAGATTAGTGACTGTAAATACTGTTCAGTCCATCTTAAGATGGTCTTGGGGAATTTGCCTTGCGAGAGGTATCTAAGTTCATGTACCCAGATTCTCCACCATCTATTATGCACGAGATTGTTGTGCAAAAGTTTGTGAATATTGTTTATGGAATTGAATGTGGAACGCTGATAGATGGTTTAACAGTTTAATATGTAGTTTCTTTACGAAACATTTAACATCAATAGCACAAAATTTAGTCTGGTCAGACATAGAGTTCAACTAAAAGGTAAATCCTTTTTAATAGCTGGTTTTCATCTAAAAATAGAAAAAAGTCCTTCTGGTAAATCGAATTGTCTCGATATTACAGTTGCCATATCAGTTGAGATCACTGTGATTGGTGTCTTATCAGTTTGAGATCAATGATTGGCATATTAATTGTCAGAGCGGTGAAATCTACTTCCTTCCTTTGAATAGTGATTATAATCAACAACCCATGGCAATTCTAGTAGCACTTTGATCTCATTTCCTGGACAATGGCCCATTTTATCTATTTCCTATGACAGTCCAACTAAAAACACTTAAAATATAACCAAAAATGATAAAACTTTAGGAACTTATTTGCATGAATGTTTACAGCATAAAATAAGCACAAGAAACGTGCTAGTTTATAGTGTTTTTCTTGTTCGTTTTCTTAGATCCGCATGAAGCAAGGATTACAATTCAGATTCAAAATTACTTCCCATTTCCGAGTATGTAACTTTCCTTGCTAGCAGAAGCTTTTGTCGTATGCTTATAACATTTGCAAACAGTTTGGACCCAGAACAGGACTGACAGAATGTTGGTTTTGATCTGGATCCAACTCTAATAGTTTTCCATAAAGAAAAAGTTTATTTTGAAAAAAAGCCAGCAGAGGACAAAAAAGCATGGAAAAATTACCTAGCATGCAAACAGCTAATTGTATGAGTTCACCATGTTCAGAGTATCGGAAATTCTTATTGCTTGAGAAATTAGAATTTGTTGAATATCTGTTCAAACGTACTGCCCACAGATCTATATGCCCTGGTTGTTGTGTTTTGGAAAATAATTTGGTTTATAGATCGGTGAATCATGAAGGAGGGGATGGTACAAATTTAATAATTATAAGAAATTTAGTTTTGGGACCCATTTGGTATTACTATGCCATATGAGTAAACGGCATTGTGATGAGAAGACTGGCTACAGTCTGAAACATTCTAATATGAGAAATAAACCTTCTTAAATTATCTCTGAACTCTTTACACGATAGGTACTTTTCATGCTCTTGTTGCCGTCTGCCTACTTTTTCCAAAATTAACATTTTCAACAAAAAAAAAATTTCATGAACGCTATCAGAGTGTCAATCGGCTTGGATCCAGATCAAGACTGATGACCGCAGACAAACCTGTCTACTAGCAAGGAAAGAGTTAATTATTTTCTTCGTAAAATATTTGGTCTATCAGTAGATTTTTTTTCTTATGTGGCATCTGATCTGGATCTACATAGTTTGTCCAAATATCTTATCATCAATGGACTTATTACCTCCATGTTTCACTTTGTGATTTCCATCAGGAGGGTGGCCTGGTTCTTATTGCATTGGCGAGCAGCGAAGGCTCAGAAGGGCCTGCATACCACCACAGTCTTGCCAGTGCCTTCACTGTTTGTTCCCACGCGAAAAAACCTGTCTTCGAGTGTTTGCAAACAACAAAGGTGCATACCAGCCTGCGCATCCGCGAAGACTGATCAGCGCCTTTCTTATTCGCTTTTTGGAAAATATCATACCTAGATTTGCTACAAGCGAAATTTCAATTTTCTAGATAGTCTCTGTAGCTGAAGAGACTGGTTTGAATCTCGCTTTTTCAAAAAACAAACAAACCGAAGACAGGCTTTGTCGCGTCGTTTAAGGCCTCCTCACACATAGACGAAAAAGACCCAACGTCATCATGCGCATACTGACGAATAGGACTAAAAGCCCTGTCACACTACGACGTATAGCACCAACGTATGCCGACGTATGAGAAATTTAGCGAGTACGTTGGTATACGCTGAGTACGTTACCAATACGCTATAGTACGTTGGTATACGTTGATATACGGCCAAGAGGTCCAACATTTTGCGCGTCTATGAAAAATCACAGCGTATGTGAACATACTGCTTCTATACGTTAGGCATACGTTTGATGTACGCAGCAGGTAAGCTATGCATACGTTAAAGAACGTTAGCACTAACGTATGTGGACGTATGAGAAAATCAGCAAGTACGTTGGTGTACGCTGAATACGTTAGAGATAAGTTTTAACACGTTACGAACACGCTACTGTACGTTGGTATACGTTGTCAAACGGCGAATAGATCCCAAAATTTTTGTGCTTGAATAAAAAATCTTCAGCGTATGCCGACGTATTGCTTATACGTTAGGCATACGTTAGATGTACGCTACATGTAAGTTATGCATACGTTAAGGTACGTTTAGCACCAACGTATGAGAACGGATGAGAATTCATCAAGTACGTTGGTGTACGCTGAATAAGTTAGAGATAAGTTTTAAATACGCTAGGAACACGCTGCAGTATGTTGGTCTACGTTGTCATATGGCAAAGGGTCTCAAAATTTGGTACTGTTTTATACGTTAGACATACGTTAGATGTACGCTACATGTAAGTTATGCATACGTTAACGTACGTTACATGTACAATTCAGCATACGTTAGACGATTGTTGTGCATAAGTTTCTCATAAGTTAAGAACGCTAGTGATACGCTGGGCAAACGCTGTTATGCGCTAATACAAGTATAAGTTATGTTACGCCAGGAATAAGTTATGAATAATTTACTCATAAGTTAGACACACGTTCTATGTTCGTTTCGCATACGCTTTTTATAAGTTCAGAGAGAGGCTTTCTCTGATTTTTTAAATTATATTTCAGCGTATGCCAGCTTATGCCAGCGTACTAGATATATACTTCATACGTCGGCGTACGTTGGCTAAAACGTTATAGTGTGACATGGCCTTAAAGCCCAATTCGTTATCGTTCGTAAATGTACGTTTTAAATCGTTGATGATGTTCGCATGGATGCGTCTGCATTCGTTTGTGATCGCACAATTAGCGTTGTTCGTCGGAAAATTTTAAGCATGTTTAAAAATTTCTGACGAATGAATATTCGTCAGAGTTATTCGTAACGATTCGCTTCGATACGTTTATCAATCGTAAGTCTTCGTCAACATACGTTAGAGATCGCAGCTGTGAACAAATTTGCATATCGTGGTCAGCTAATTTGCATATCTAGCGAAAGATGACGATCAACAGACGCATCTCTGCGATGATTTGCGATATGAAGCGAATATCTGCGCATTGAAGCGTTTTGAATCCGACGCTTGAAGGCGAATTATAACGTTCGGAAAACGAACGGTATACGCTTACATACCAATCAATACGTATTGTAACTACAAAAAGCGAATTGATGCGAATTGAAGCGTTCCTACGACGTTTTTGATCCAAATCCAACTTATAGTTGATGAGGGGAGAGAGCTATAAGCGGGCCATCATCGGCCCGCCAGCGAAAGGCCATTTGATGGCGCAGCATTGAAAGCTCGCTTGGTAGCCTTGTGAATTTTAGGGGTTCCGGGTCACCGTATATAGCGTTGTGATTTTACAGGGTGTGTTTTTTTGTTTGATTTGATTCTTTACGTCCCATCAGCAATCTTTCAGTTAAACAGGGACGGGTCTTCCTGCGTTTAACCAGTACTAAGCTAGGATAAATGTGTCTTGCTCAATGGCCTCAACGCAGTGACGCCGGTGAGGCTCGAGCCCGCGGCCCCTCGGTCTCGAGTCAAGCACCCTACCACTAGGCCACTGCGCTTCCTTACAGGGTGTGGGGGACTGGATCCGCGCATGTTAAACACCCTCAGATGAGGAAATGTCTTTGTGTGTGTCTATTTCATTTCTCTGTGTGTCTGTCTATCTGTCTGTCTGAATGTTTGTCTGTCTGTCTGTCAGTCTGTCTGTCTGTCTGTCTAAGTCTATACATGTATTTGTCTGTATGTCTGTCTGTCTCTCCCTCCCTCTCTATCAACATATGTGGTGTAGTCCCAGCAGACTAGGGTTCACGGGCTCAATGCCGGGCATTTCAAGTCCTTTGTTGGGACTATAAATCCCGTTCTGGATAAACCTTAGCTGGTGGAAGCCCATTATCAGGGTACTAAATTATGCATTATTTATCCGTAACCACTACCCCCTCCCCTATGAGTAAAAGTGGGCCGAATGTCTTTCTGATTTTCCAGTGCTCTGGCATCTGCCCCAATGCAGCTCAAGGGGATATTATTGTATCGGATTAAGTCCTGTATTAGCACAACTATGCATAACAATTTTTTTACTCAGGCAGAGATTAGAGCCATAGTAAGTAAGGGTGCAAAGATCAGGAATCGATACAATCAAGTACCACACTTGACTCCGGATACCAATGGGAAAGTAACAAACTCACAGTTAGACACCACAAACGAGGGCCAAGAGGTCAGCCCTTTCCCAGCAGGTGACCACAAGGCACATTTAAACAGACACGTACAAAAGTATAGCAAACACAAGACAGAAAAAAAAATATAAAACATCCACAAAGAAGTACCGCCTTGGAACGGTTAGTAAAATATTTTACTGGAGGGTTTAAACCTGGTTTAACGGTGCATCAACCTCACCCTTAGTTCAGATGTGGATCAAGACACATAGATGTTTGGTTTGCAAGAAAGACCCCTAACTAATCAATGCATCATCTCCTAGAACATATAAATCAAGATATAGAAAGGAGATAAAGCAAAGAAAAGGACTCAACAGTAAATAAAACTGAATACCGGAGCAAAAGAAATCCAACAGTTAAACCCCGTTGGACCCGACCAACAACCGAAGCATCAGGCCCCTACCATCTCATCAATAGATAAGTCTTTAAGTCGGAACCGTCATAGAGTCTGAAGTCCGACCAACCGGCGTGCAATAAAAGAGGAAAGCAAAGTTGCCAACCGTGATTGGGTTGACCACCAAGCATGCAGTCTGTTGCAATACATTAATGTTATAGCCAATCTTTTTATACTGGGAAATTATTTTAATGAACTGCGCTGAAAAATTATTAGAGCCAAAAATCTTCTTCAATTTATACACCAAGTCACCATATCAGAATTACGAGTGAGACTTGTTGAAGCTTTCCAGTACATGAATTTCTTTTGCTGACAGTTCCAAGGCGGTGCAGATTTTGTATTTTATATTTTATGTTTTATGCTGTCCTTATCTGGAGATATATATGTTAAAACCCTGACCTATACTCTGTATTGTGGTGGTGTGTGCGGGGGAGGGGGCGCAATCAGGGTGTTGCTCGTCTAGTATTGAACGGATGTGGGATTGCCGTTCCTGAAATAGTCGGAGCCATACTCGATGATGCGTTTACGTTCGTATCTCTGCGCACCAAATCGTTTCTAATCGCTCCTTATCGTTAGAGGGCGCAAAAAATATTCTTTGCGCGAGCAAACGCATTCTAGCGAATTACAGGTAGTGTTCGTAAACCTTCGCGACAAATAGTTCTTGATCGTCAAATTTTAAGATTATGTAACAAATTTTCGAAAAGTTCGTTCAGAATTCGCTTGAATTCACAAATTAACTCTATTCGCAAGGCTTCGTCGAACGGATTCGCTTATGTGTGAGGAGGCCTTTAGGGACAGTAATCGAGGCACAGTCAAACATTTAGGCCTCAAGCTCCACTGGCCAGCTTGACGTGCAACTGAAGAGTACGGCAGCACTGAGGGGACATGTGAAAAAATATATTTTTCTCGTTCCCACGACATAATTATCTCGTTCGCACGACATAAGATCTCGTTCCCACGACATAAGATCTCGTTCCCACGACATAATTATCTCGTTCCCACGATAAATTATCTCGTTCCCACGACATAATATCTCGTTCCCACGACAGAATTATCTGGTTCCCACTACATAATATCTCGTTCCCACGACATAACCCACCAATCAGGTAAGCTTATACTTTTAATGGCTTTATGATGGACGCCAAGCATTCCGAGACTTTAATAAAGGATTATGTTACAGAGATATACAGTATGTATTGAAACATGATTTGTTTAAGATTTAGACATCTTCAACTTCAAAGAAATAACTAGCACTGCGTACACGCAGCTGTTAATTTCATACAATGACAGCTTTCTGGATCAGGACAACTTCATGACATCGCATGATGTGGTCACGTTGTAATGAATATATGGAATCAACATCAAAATAAAATATGCTAGATTGATACTACACTATTTGGATCCAGCCAGGGTAGTTTCGAGATTTGTGAGGCAAAATTAATGAGAAGATGCGATCACCATGCATGCAGACCAAAGTTCATATGGCATATACACAGTATCGATTCACTGTGCGCCTGAAATGAGTGAAATCGACTGTATCGGTAGAATCGATAGTTTTTGGCCTAAATTTGTGAGGGGGTGGTAAGTATTTTCGCATGTTTTCTTATAATTAGATTTGTTCTTCCGCCGTGGATCTCAATATATTTCTTTGATATATGCATACATGTCATAATATCGTGCAAAAACAACGACAGTGTATCGTGGGAGCGCAAGAAACGCATTTTTTTGGAGGGACAGTTGTCAAAAAAGCGAAAATCCACAGCTTTTTATCTTCCCGTTTCGAATTTAAACAACTTAGCTAAAAATGATTTTCACCAGAAGTTAGAGAGGCTTATGATCCTACAATACCAGAAATCTCAGACTGATCCGATTATTCGATTTTGAGATATTCAGCTATATATGACTGAACCCCCTAATAGCGGTGAATTAGAAACTGTATCGGTAGAATCGACGCACTGAACGAAGTAAAACCGATACTCATAAGAGGTACTGTGCCCAGTGAAAGGGAACAGTGAAGACAGTTTCGTCTATTATGGGCCAATTTCAAGCGCAAGTAGGACTAAAAAATACGTAAACTTTGCGCATCAAACCCACAACCTTTGTGCGATAAAAAAAATATAATAAAAGCTTGTCAAAAACTTCAGTTTGTAAACAAATATGCGCTTTGCACATTCTTAGAATTTTTGGATGAAAATACTTGTTTGTTTGCTTGATTTGATTCTTAACGTCCCAGTCAAAATGTTTTAAGTTATGCCGTGATGGTTCTTCATGGGTTGAACCAGTAGTAAGCAAGTATTAATGTGCTCAAAGATATAATGCAGTGACGACGATGATGATAAACCCGGGAGCTCCTCCGTCTCGAGTGAAGCAATGTACGACAAAGCCACTGTGCACCCTCCATGAAAATACTTTTGGCCATTCTTCTTCTTCAGTCGATTTAAAAAGGTTGGCTGTCAGTAACTGGCAAAATATTAACAATTATGTACATGTAGCACGACTGTGCCTTCTAATAGTAACAGTTTGGTAAGGATAATAAGCGGGCTCAATATGTGCTGCGTCACGTTTCTTCAGGATTTCTGACCACATCTTGCTAAAATCAGCCTGCTCAATAGAAGCTTGAAGCTTTGAATGGACCAAGTTTTGCTGCTTAGCTATAATACTTTCCTGGGAGCAAATAACAAAGGCACCCATCAGACTAGCCGAATGTGCAGACTGGTCTGTGCCTTTGTTGTTCACATGCGATAGAGTCTTTTCTCTCGCGACAGAGGCCTAAGTATGATGTGAGATATGCGGAAGGGCTTTACAGCCCTACCATGGTATAACAACAATAGATAATTCTTTATAGTGGCGAAGACCCCATGTATATATTTGTTGCATTGTTGCCCCTTCGTCATATAAACGTACCCACTCTTTGAGTCACTGGCGACGCATGGTCGACACATAGGCATCATGTGTCCGTCGGCGTTGTAGGCGGCGGCGTCATCGTATTCCGCGTTGTCACACATTTGGTTTGCAATCCATAACTTTTTAAGAGATTCATCAATTTAATCATCCATCAAACTTTGCAGAAGAGTAAAGCATCATGAATACAGATTAAGTTCAAAAGCGGCGGTTATCTACAAAATTTTGACTGAGTGATTGCCCTTTTTTATTTAGATTTTGGCTAAATTGTGGTTTCAAATCAATTACGTTTAGAGGGATGCAACCATTTCATTTAAATTTTTATCTGATAAAGCATTATAAAATAATGGTCTAGTTCAAATTTTGTGGTAGTTCGCAAATTTTTGACTGAGATTTGGCCCTTTTTTGACTTAGGTTTAGGCTAATGCAAAGGCTATATTGACATTTTTGGTAGAATAAACTTCACATTTCATCAAAACTATTGTATCTTACACCTTGTCACTATAAGCCATGATTACCCAGTGCCTGTAGATAAGCATAACCGTGATTAAAAATGTACCATTCCCCCCCCCCCCCCCCCCCCCCCCCCCCCCCCCCCGCGGGGTCAAAGGTCATATATGCAAATTTCGCAACAACTCAGTCAGATGCCGATATTTTTACAGAAATTTCGCATGCAGACAGCGTTACAATAAATAAGTAAAATATCAAAAGTGATTTTTGATCAAAGACCTGTGCCCGACCCCCTGGGTGGACTTAGGGAGTGGGGTCAAAACATCAAAATTCAACATTCTCTGAACATGATCATTTTGCATATCAAATTTAAGGGAATCATGAATGCAGCACCATGGTAGCAAATATTTTCCCCGCAGAGCCCCGCTCACCACCATCCCCTGACCCTGGGGTCAAAAGGTCAAAATTCAACTTTTTAAGAACATGGTCAGATTGCATATCAAATTAAATCATGAAAGCAGAAACGTGGTAGCAAATATTTTGCCGCCAGACCCCTCCAACCATAAACAGACCCTGGGGGTGGGGTCAAATGTCAAAATTAACTTTTTCAAAACATGGTCATGTTGCATATCAAATTAAATGGAATCATGAATGCAGCCACATGGTAGCAAATATCTCCCCTGCAGACCCCCCCCCCCACCCCCGGCCTTGGGGGTCAAAAGATTAAAATACAAGTTTTTCAGAACATGACCATGCTGCATTCAAAGGGAATCGCAAATGCAGCAACATGGTAGCAAATGCAGGTAGAGGTACAATAAACAAGAAATATATCAAAGCTGACTTTTGCACCCAAGGGGCTCGGACCCATGCCTTCAAACTAAAATCCCGTTTGATAAGCTTAAAATCTATTGCTGCTCTGCCTGCACGCAAAATTTCAGCAAAAATATTGACAAAATTCCTAAGTTTTTGCGAAATTTAAATATTTTACATTTGATCTCTTAGGTGGGGTCAAAGGGGGTGAGGTAGAACTTTGACACTACCATGCTTATCTACAAAAACTGGGTAATCATGGTGTATAGTGAGAATTTGTTAAATATAATAGCTTTGAAGAAACGTGAAGATTATTACACAAAATACTAATATAGGTTTTGCATTATAATTGCCTACACTAGAACAAGGGCAATAACTCAAGTGTTAAGGTGTCAATTTTGACGAAACTTATAGGATATTGAGAGTCTATGGTGCTTATCATTTGTACCGAGAAAGAATTAAATCTGACCTATATGTACTGAGATATGGTTCCGGACAGACAAAAAATGTGGACGGACGGAGGGAATGGACGGACGGACACACAGACGACGCAAAAAATCTGACCCTCCGACTTTGTCTGGGGATAATTAAAGGAAATCAAGGGTGCAGCAACATGTTATAGTGCTACCACGATATATTGACCATGTTTACGTTTTCGTGTTTGTAAACATTGAAATCAAAACATTGGAACTGTTTACCTGTAACAGGTGGCTGCACACACTAAAAGTAAGTAATGGTGCAAAGATCAGGAATCGATACAATCAAGTACCACACCTGACCCAGGATACCAATGGGAAAGTGACAAACTCACAGAAGACACCACAAACGAGAGCCAAGAGGTCAGCCCTTTCCCAGCAGGTGACCAAAAAGCACATACAAACAGACGCGCACAAAACATAGCAAACACAAGACAGAACAAAAACATAAAAGCTTTAACTGGGTATTTTGAATTTGACTGGCAATCATCAATGATAGCTCAGTAGGTAACGACACGAAGAACAGAGCATCAATATGTATAAATTTAGTTTAATTAGGGGGTTCGAGTCCCCGTAAATGAATGATTTTTTCGCTCTTTATTTTTTATTCTTCACTGTGTAATATTTATGTTTATTGTATCTTTATCTAGATTTTTAATCATATTTGCACAATAATTCATCCATTTGTGCCAAGTATTCCTTAAATTGCTCATCAGCAAACAAGAACACCCAGGTGAGATTCCACAGAATATGGCATGTCATCAAGGTCTGCATGATTTACTTTTACAAACGCGATACTCGACAACCGAAGTAATTTGGTCACAATGAGCAGCAGACAGATCCAACCTGGTGCAAGTGTTATGGCTTTGAGGCTCAAGATGGCATAAATGGTTATTAACATACATGATAAATTGTAGCAAAATATTGGTGTTTCACAACACAATTTCACAAACATATAACATGGGTCCCGTCTCTAGAAAATCTGTCTTCAGGGTTAGCATTAAGGTCATACTCTAACCAGCCAACTCAACTACAGAGTAGCTAGAATAGCGAAATGTATTCCCTTTAAAAAGGATTTAATGCGTGTAAGCACGTTTTACATGCTTGTATCAAAAAGATCGTGAGTAAAAAGGCGCACGCAAGTGAATTGTAATAACATTCAAAATAAAAATGATATAAAACAAAAATACCAATATATGGGGATCAAACCATCAACCTTACGGATAACGGTTTAGTGGCCTATCCACTACACTAGGAAAACGCACTAACAAACGTTCAAATATTTTACTCTTTATTTGCATCAAAATACCTGTATAATTCTATAAATAGTTATCTAAAAATATCTTTGTTATTGGTAAATATTTACATTAATACAGACTGTCAACAAAGACAGAATATCGTGGTAGCACTATAGCAAATATTATGCCCGCAGACACCCCCTCTGACCCTTGAGTCAAAATTCAACTTTTTTTAGAAATACATGGTCATGTTGCATATCAAAGGGAATTGGGAATGCAGCAACATGGTAGCAAATGCGGACAGAGGTACAATAAAAAAGAAACATATCAAACGTGACTTTTGGCCGAAGGCCTGTGCCAGACCCCCGGATGGACTTAGGGGGTGGGGTCAAAATGTCAAACTGAACTTTTTCAGAACATGGTCATATCTAATTCTTAAAAAATCGGTCTCCAAAGGCCTCAAATTTAGCCTAAAATGGCAATTTCTCTATTTAAGCCTACTTTGTCGTCCATTTTGGTTACCATAGCAACCAGTAAAAGTATAATAATGCCAGAATTTTACACTTGGGCTATTTTTCTAACAAACCAATAACATGAAATTGGTGAAAAGCAACTTTCAGTGTTTGGCTCTAGAGGGGGCCAAAATAACCCCTTAATGCACGTACCCATTTGAAAGAATATATATATATATATATATATATATATATATATATATATATATATATATATATATATATATATATATATATATATATATATATATATATATATATATATATGTTGGCCATTTTTCGGCCATGTTGCTTATCGTTCGACAGATAAAAAAACGTATTCAAACTTTTATTTTCTTGACCTTTTGGATCATGGGTTTCATTGTGGAACTTTAAAACTATTAGAGGGTCACTGATGAGGCCTAAATGGCCGAAACTAGCTAGTCTGGACCAGAAAATTTGCACACTCTAGTTTCAGGTCTTTGGTGCATTCTTTGCTTCCAAAGGATAAGCTTGTTAAGAACATATTGAACGAGATAATATTCGTTAATATTCCATAGGGAACAATGTTTACTTTGCCAGCTGCTGTAATTATTCATAAACGGGTTGAACCTGGATTATGTCCCACAGAATTTCAGACTTGTTCTGGGTCCATACTATTTATAACTTAGTCCATACCACAATTACTAGCTTTTTTACATGCTCACCCTTATTTCAATGCGCATGAATACTATGTATGCTTAAAATATCAGGCGATTTGTTCCTGGGCTCCGAGTGTTGTATTGTTATGCAAATAGGTATGAGAATGGAAATAGTTGTTTGTATTAGCATGACAGATTTCATGCCTGGTAATGGTGAGCATAAAACGGGTATTTTTGCCACTTTTACGGGAAAAGTGGTGCGACGTCGTGGCGGTACGTTCATGACGACGTGATATCACACATTACAAAATGGTGGAACAGATACTATGTAGTTGATATTTAAGTGCATGGTTTTCTTGATAAAGGCCTTTGTAAAATTATCAAATGTAATGAACAAGAGTTTGATGGAAGCAATCCCTATATGGAATTTGGAAGAAAACTGATTAAATAACTTTAGTTAGTTAGAGTGACCTGTCCTGGAAACTGATAGGCGGCAGCTATTTTTACGGCCTTCTTGCTTATCGTTTGACAGAGAGAAAAAATATATTCAAACTTGAACGAGAGTTTGATGAAAGCAATCCATATATGAAATTTGGCAGAAATCCGATTAAAAATGACTAAGTTAACCCTTAATGCGTCAATCACAGTCGTCTGCTTTTCTCATCTGCTGAAATGTTTAAGAAGCCTCTATGGCAAACAGTGTGGACCCAGATCAGACTGCTCCTATAGGAGCAGATAGGAGCAGTCTGTTCTAGATCCACGCTGTTTGCTTCTATACTTAATTCGTCAGAAATGCTAGGCAATTATTTGGAGCAGACGACTTCAGCAGATGACATTTTAGATACATTTTTTCTTGGCGCTTTAAGGGTTAAGAGTGACCACGACAACGGATGGACAGACTAGCCAAAAACAATAGAGATAATGTTTTTTCTCTAGTTTGTTGATAGGTTTGTCAGTTGATTTTTTGCTAGGGTGGCACGTGCACGTGCGTGTGGTGTCTGTGCGCGTCTGTGCGTGCGTGTGTGCGTGTGTGCGTGCGTTTATGTGAGTGCTATTATAAAGATGTTTATAACAAAAAAATCACTAGCCTATTTTGTAAACAGCCACCCAGTCATATAACAAAGCGATACATGTAGCACGAGGTGAACTAACCTGTATATTATACTACCTATTCAGTGGAGCATAACACCATGCAATTAGAAAGTATGGTCGATTACATGTAACCGCATGCGCGAATCCATGAATCTTTGCCAGGGGGTCCAGGCCTGACTGTCAGAAAACAGCTCTGACGTTTTGATTTTTTTTGTTTAGTCCTCAACCTATTTTGCAGTTTTACAGAGGGTGCCGATGGTTATTTCAAAGAAAAGTATAATTTTCCAAGGTTTCAGAGGGCCCAACATTTTCCACCATTTTTAGATACATTTTTATATCATAAAAAAAATCTGACTAATCGATGTAACCTGATTGCTCGCTGGGCGCAGAAGCCTTATTATGGTTTTGCCACAGTGGGTCTTATGAAATGTATTCCACTGCCATTTCATCTTACCATACAGCTGTTTAAAGCAGGATGAAAATATTATAACGTAAGCCTACAAACCTACACACAGGCAACAGATGCAGACTGAAAAAAGCGATACAGATTGACGTATGAACTAACTGAATTCTGCCTGCTGGTTATATACAATAAACCTGGGGTGGTACAATATGTATATATTGCTGGTCAGAGGTATTTATTCAAAACTAGTTGCATTTCTTTCTCTGAACATCGTATTTGTATTAATAAACAGTGAAGACCCAGATGAAAGGCCGCATTATATTTGGGTCTTCACTGTCTGCCAAAGTACACAATAAGAAGTCAATGGTATACACAGGGTGAAATAAATAACCTACTTTCTGCTCTAAATTCGAAGATCTATGACCAACATTTGCTTTCACTTCGTGCAGTTGGTAGTTTTTACTTCGTACATTAAATAAATAGCAGTCGATTCTACCGATACAGTTTCTAGTTCACCGCTATTAGGGGGTTCATTCGTTTATAGCTGAATATCTCAAAATCGAAAAAACGGATCAGTCTGAGATTGCTGGTATTGTAGGATCATAAGCCTCTCTAACTTCTGGTGAAAATCATTTTTAGCTAAGTTGTTTAAATTCGAAACGGGAAGAAAAAAAGCTATGGATTTTCGCTTTTTTGACAACTATCCCTCTAAAAGAATGCGTTTTTTGCTCTCCCACGATACACTGTCGTTGTTTTTGCACGATATTATGACATGTATGCATATATCAAAGAAATATATTGAGATCCACAGCAGAAGAACAAATCTAACTATAAGAAAACATGCGAAAATATTTAGCACCCCCTCACAAATTTAGGCCAAAAACTCTCGATTTTACCGATACAGTCGATTTCACTCATTTTAGGCGCACAGTGAATCGATACTGTGATATAGACGGTTTGTGTATCAATGGGTGCATATGTGGATTTTCTCGCAAAATTATATGGTTAAATGTTTGTCAGACCAACAATGAACCCAAAAGTCATTGGTGTTACGACATAAAGCCGGTCAGGAAGGAAGAGGGGAAATCTTATTGGAAAATTCCTTTATGCGATGACGATGCTACCAGGGAAAAATAGTGCACACAACTAGCAAAAACTTTTCAGTACTTTATGTACTAAGAAAACATCAACAACACATTAATATACAATGACACCACCTACGCTGTTATTTCTGGCTAATTGACCATCCTTTACTAGGGCAAGTTGCCACTCCAAGATCATTTCAATTAGAATCAATCTTGGAGTGTCCTGCTCTAGATGTACGTCAACTAGTCAGAAATAAAAGACGTAAAGAATATGATTAACATATAAGTTCTCATAGAAAAAAAAATTGGGCCCTTTAATATTTCAGTTCTCGTATTGACGAGAAATCTCGAGATTATACGCGTCCTGCGAACACTATAACTGTTGATATTTCACGCGTCTCGCGAACACTATGTCTTCTTAGCCGCACGTTGTCTACTTCAGACCATCGGCGCTGAGGTGATCGAACCTGTACTTTGGTCGTCACTGGTTTCCCATAGTATTTCTTGCGCGTAATATTGATCGTTGTTCTAGACGTCAAGATTAGTATAAGTGGTTCTTCCTATACAACGGTCCCTGATCGTATCCCCACGTTGGGATGTCAGATTCACTTATAACAATTCAAGCCTGTTGGCTCCCAACTCGGGCTATTCTACGTGGTTGGATGTAACAATTGGGCCTGATCCACGCTGGTCGTGGCCTGAGGGGGACAGCTAATAAGTGCCCTCAGGTATCAATCATTTGGCTCACCAACATTCAGCCTCCAAGGTAGGAGGGGACACAAGAGACGATTCCGCAAAAAACAATCTACTTTTAGAATCTCAGAATCACTCTGTTGCGTCAATAATGGAGTTGTTCGTTTGAAGTTCACAAAAATAGAAATAATTTCAGTGGTCTTACTCTTTTAAATTACAGCCTAACCCTATAAGCGCGCGATTAGCCCTCACCCTTGGGTGTATGGCTAATGGCTCCCATGCGGTTAGGATGGATCGGCTCTTCTAAATATCCACACTCAAAATTATATAATAGAGAAGTATTTTTAGTGACTGGCCTATGTCAGCGCTAAACAATACCTCTTATGCCAAACGAACAAACCCATACGTAACAAAATTTCCAATACACTGTCGTAACGTCACCCTGGTTGAGACGCTATCGCAGCCGAAACATCAAGATCCCATGGCCCTTTTTCCCTTCAAGGTCACGTTATCTAGATAGTTTCGAGGTTTACAAATACTGATACCAATTCTCTTAAAATTCCAGGAAAAGGTTGAACAGTGGTGTGCCGACGTAACGTTTGGACGTTTACGTCGGACATCACCCTGCCCACGCGCTAATTTCGTACATGTATAACGTATCAGTTGTAAACAACTAATTATGACCTCTCCGCAATCATATTTACATCAATATTGAGAGATTACATTCTGCTGTTTTATATGTGTAAAACCGTTTAATATTTTTTTACATTTATTTTTGTGTAACAAATATTTTTACATTTACTTTGGTGTAACAAATATTTTTACATTTACTTTGGTGTAACATTACACCTACTTAATCTCTAAACATACATGTCAGCTATCACCTTATTTATGTGAGTGTGTTGTAGTGTATGCACCTAACCCTTATTCGTATATGCGTCAGATATAACTCGAGGTGACAGAAAGTCGACTATCACTGGCAGTTAAATCGTCTTTCCAACAACGCCATATAAAATCACAACGACTTAAAATCTAGCTGTTAAAATTGTTTTTCACCTATCGGTCCCTGGTAAATCTTTCAGCATACCATTATAGTTTTAAGTGCAGGCCGACATGGCCTGTGACTAATTTTGTCCGAAATAACCCGACGAGTCCATCCGGACAGCTTTTACTATAGCCGCACGAATGGTCCCAGCAGATTTTTAGGCATTACGCATGTGCGTAGCTTCATACGCAAGTGCGTAACAATCGCTATTTTCACAAAAAAAACGGGACGTTATTGATAACACCCGAAAGAACTCATACACGAAATGCTGGCCGATTCAACAGACGACAAAATAGAAAACGAGTGACTTATTATTTCAATACAATGTGACATGCTAGAGACATCGCGATTCAATGCAATAACACGAATCGCAATCGCCCTGTCATGTACAATTTCAACACAGTAAAAATATATATAACTTCACGTACCTTTTATAATAATGAATAGCGTCTCTATATCGAACCTTTCAACGGTATGTTTAAAATGCCCCCTAACAAGAATGGGAAATTCCATCCTTTATATATTGAAAAATGCACAAGATTTCCAAGATATTCAAGAAAAGTAACGAAATCGTGCAAGCGTTGATAAATATAGACACAATGAATTCCATCTCAGACAAACCGACCTTTTATTGGGACTATTAGTAGAAAAGGTACCGTATCATGGTTCGAATAGGTGACCAGGTGCATACCTAAACCTTTGCGTATTTGTGCGTATACGCAACCATCACTGATTCTGTTGTTCCATCTATTCTGCATCGTAACAATTGGTGGCTACTTTTTAGATGTTAAAGCTAATGATGGCTGCCCTCTAAAAATAAGGACAGACTACGGAAGAGAAAACGGACCTGATAGTTCGAAGGCGGTACTTCTTTTGTGGATCTTTGTCTAACAAGTGTTTGTTATGCTTTCGTGCGTGTCTGTCTTTCGATGGCTTGTGGTCACCTGCTGGAAAAGGGCTGACCTATTGGCTCTCGTTTGTGATGTCTAATAGTGAGTTTGTTACTTTCCCATTGATATCCTGGGTCAGGTGTGGTACTTGAATGTATCGATTCCTGATCTTTGTCCTCTTCCTTACGTTTATGTACATGTAGCAGTATTTCAAATATTTCTAAGGCGCATCGATCCTGATGATGAGATACCATACATATATGGTATAAGTACAAGTAACCAAATACTGAGAGCTGGTGGGGATATTTACGAAAGGAACACATGCAATTTTTGACTGAATTGCTTTTAAACACCTACTGTACTAGACATCGCGAGTTTCACTGGAGACATTTTGGACAAGAATCTTGTATTGTTCTGTTTCAAATCATTAATTTAGTAAGGTTTACAAATCACAAATATATAGAGTTTTTTTACTGTTTATGATGAATGCTAAAGTCCATGCTCGATAAGAGTAAGGTGACGAAACAGATTTACAGTTTGAAATATGAAAGAAAACACTATATTTGTCCAATCAGGTGAATAAAGTTCCATAACGTGACCAACTACGTAACTCTACTCTTATCGAGCACGGACTCTAAGTATATTTCGTCAAGTGCGGTGAAAAAATCAATTATATCATGAATGCGTAGCACGAGTGTATCTGCTGATATTTTCAACGCACGTTTGGTATTTACCGAAAAAAATCTCTTAATTTTATGCATTTTATACTCAGGATAATTAAAGAAAGCAAACTTAACTTTCTGGTCGTTTCTTGTCCGATTTGGCAGTTTCGAATAACATTGGGTTTTCACCATAGTTTACACCAAGAAAATGGCTTAGAAGAACATTTTAACGAATGAAACTAAAGACGTCAGCCTTTTAAGAAAGTCTTTCAAGTGCGCAGGGCTAAGGATTGGCGTAATGTGCAAACTAATGATAGCCCAGCCAAAAGGTGACATCATTTGCTTTGAAATTGACGTCTTAACGCCGGTAGTGTTATGTCTGAAAAATACTTAATTGTTTGGCTACAGTGAAAAGATATGTAGATGATATTTTTGTATACAATTTTAAAGCGTAAAATATAGTTTGCACTTATGACGTCATACATTATCATACATGATGCCGTTTCATAATGTACATGTACCTGTCTTCCAAAAGTGAAACAACAGGAGTTAGAGTCTCTAAAGATCCACCGCAGACTGCACCTCCATGTGTTGCAGCCACCTGTGAAGTTTCATGACGTAGTTCCAAACGGTAAACCTGAGACCAAGAGAGATATTTCAAAAACTGAGGCACCTTTCTTGTTAGAGATACCTTGCCTTTATATGACGCACAGGCCTATGAAGTTGCATGCTATAATAAAAAATGGTACTTGAGATATGACTCGGAAAAGACTCACAGACCAAGGAGATGAACGGCTGGTATGAAAGACCTGTGGTGACTTCATACTTCACACTTTGAAACAAAAACTTAATTTAATTAATGGAAGACAACAGAAAGTGACAATTCACAGTTCATGCTCCATGGTTTATACTTAACGCTTCTTACTTCATACTTCAAAGTTTATCCTTCAAACATTACTCTTCAGACGTCATACTTCTCACTTCATAGTTCGGATATCATATTTCACACTTCATTGTTCATACTTCATAGTTCAGGCTCTACACTTCACGCTTCACACCTCACAGTCTCCAATCTTTAAACACGTGATTGTGACGTGTTACTGATTAACATGTTGAGTGTTTTTGCTATGGTACGTTTGATAAAGTGTGAAGTATAAGGTGTCTGACATGTGAAGTCAGAACTATGAAGTGTGAAGTATAAAATGTGAACTGTGAACAATGAAGTGTACACTATAAAGTATGAACTGTGAACTTTGAAATGTCACTTTCTGTTGTCTTCCATACATTAAATAACGTTTAGTTTAGAAAACTATGAAGTGTGAAATATGAGTGCTCGTATGAACTGAAACCTTTGAAATGAAGTGTCACTCTCTCTTGCTTTCTCTCACACAAGCATACACACGCACACACGTGCGCGCGCACGCACGCACGCAAAAACGTTTAAGAAAACTATGAAATGGTAAGTATCACGCCTGAACTGTCAAGTATGAACTCATCACTGGTATTTCGCAGTTTTCACATTAAATGCTTCAATTGATTTCATTTTTTATTTCAGTCAGTACCATATGTGCGTCAACGCAATGCACACTGTACCTAGTCTATGGAACAGTGAAGATCACAACTTTGACAAGCTTCATCAGATGACATACAGTTGTGTGCAGAAGAAGCAGAATTCCGCCCTATCATTCCATATGACGAAGATATCTACTCTGCATGCATATCCATCATGAAAGATAAAAACTGGGTGCCAGCATCTGATGCTCAAGAAGCAACATACATCTTATCAGCTTAAACAATTAAGGAAACACATTAGGATTTCAACTGCGTAAAAAATATAGAAGTAAAAATCTTCCAGTGAAACGGGTATTGGTCAGCTATATTTTTACATTGAATTTTATTTGAAGAAATATCAAATATTGGGAAAGAGCTGATCTCTTGGCTCTGGTTTGTGATATCTAATTGTAAAGTTGTCACTTTCCCATTGGTATCCTGGGTCAGGTGTTTTACTTAAATGTATCGATTCCTTATCTTTGCCCTCCTTCTAACTAGTAGTACAGATCTCCAGTGACAGGTACTGGAACTCAGGATAGTAGAAATGATCTCTAGTATAAAAAACATGTCCTGAGATTCATAGCATTTCACAGACCTCTAGTGACAGGTACTGGAGCTCAGGGTAGTGCACTGGCCTCTAGTGGCAAGTACTGGAACTCAGCTTAATAGTACTGTCCTCTACTTGCAGATACTACGACTAATGGTAGTAGTACTGACATATTGTGACATTAACTGTAATTCAGTGTGTAAGTACTGGCCTATAGTGACATGTACTGGGACTCTGGGTAGCAGTACTGACCTCTGGTGACATTTACTGAACTCAAGGCAGTAGAACTTACCTCTAGTGACAGGGACGGGGGAACACAGTACAATAGTACTGACATCTCGTAACATTACAGTGACTCTAGAAAAAGTGACATTTAATGACAGGTACTAGGTTTCCGGGTATTATACTGACCTCTAGTGTCAGGGTTTTGGACTCTAGTTCTTAGAAGCATTGGGAATCAGCGTAGTACCAGTAGTTTCAACCTCTAGTGACAGGTACTTTGGTTCAGGGTAGCAGTGCAGGCCTCTAAAGACAGTTACAGAGCTCTGAGCAGTAGTTCTGAGCCTAAAAGCAGGCATTGCTACTAGAGTTATTAGCACTGTCATCTTGCGACAAGTTATAGTACTCTGGGTAGTTTACTTACCTCTAGTTGCAGTTACATGTACCAGAACTCTGAGAGGTAGTTTTGAACTCTGAGGAAAGTACTGGTATCTAGTTTGTTAGTACTGACCAATTGTGACAGGTACTGGGGTCCAGGGTAGTGTATTGACCTCTAGTGAAAGTAACTGGAACTCTGGACAGCAATATTGACTGTTAGTTGCTGGTATAGGTACGCAGGCTACAAATACTGACCACATGTGACCTGTACTGATATCTAGGATAGTGTAATGACATCTAGTGACATGAACCGGTACTCAGCGTAGTATATGATTTTTGCACTCTAAAAGTGGTGCCACATACAAGGGGCAATGTCAGTCAGATCAAAGGCAAATTTAAAAGAGTTGATTATGAAATGAGATCCCATGAATGGTTTATGTTCTTTGCCTCTTCCTCACGGTGCCATGGGTTGTCTGTAGTGTGTGATTGTGGCATTTCCTGGTCTAGTGACAGGTACTGAGATACAGGGCAGTGTATTTACATCCAGTGACAGGTACTGCGACGTAGACTCTAATGGTAGCTACTGGAAGTCTGGACAGTAGTGCTGACCACTTGTGACAGGTACTAGGGCTCTGAAAAGTGTTCTGACATCTAGTGACAGACATTGAGTTACGGGATAGTGTAAAGACAACTAAGTACTGGAGCTCTAGACAGTAGTTGCGACCTCTAATGGTAACCAGGGTATTAGTACCGGCCATTACAGTGTTTCAGGGTAGTGTACTGACATCTAGTGACAGGTACTTGGACTTATAGTAGTAGTATGAACCGCCTAGTGACAACGAAGGGAACTCTGGGCAGTAGTACTGACCGCTAGTGCCATGTGCTGCTACTCTGGATAAGAGTGCTGACATAGACTAGCTTCTAGTCTGATTAATAATAGTTTGATTTTTTTCTGTAAAGTTAGAAACTGTTTGGCCCTTTTTGATAGGGGGTCTACGTATTACATACCTTGGCTTAAATTTATGTTAAAATTGAGACACTAGCCATGTGGTGTACATCTTAGATTTTATAGATTTTCCCCTTTTGTAGATATTTTCATTTTAACGCCTAGAGGCCAGGCTAGTGCTGTCCACTTGTGACAGGTACTGAGACGGATGGTAGGGTACTGATATCTAGTGACATGTACTGGAAATATAGTGACCCTAAGTGAAAGGTACTTCCACTCAGATGACAGTAACTGGAACTCTTGGCAAATGTATGTACCGCTTATAACAGGTACTGGTACTCCAGTCATAAATTTTCTGCTGTAGAGACAAAAACTAGAACTCTATGCTGATATCTCGTCACAAACGCCAGTGCTCATACTGCTAGTACTGACTTTGGCTGTAGTATGTGATTGTGACATTTCCTGGTCAAACTCACTTACTTTTTGAGCAGACACGTCAATCGCTAATGACAGATACTGGTACTCAGGATGTTAATACTCGCCACTTGTGACAGGTACTGAGATTCAGCTGTGAAAACATCTAGTGACAGATACTGAGGCTCTGGGTAGATCTTAAGTGACAACTACAGTGTACTGTAACTCAGGATGATATAAGTACTATCCTCTTGTGACAGGAACTGTGACTCAGGGTAGAATACTGACCTCTTATGAAAGACACTTGCACTACTAGATTTGTACCCACAATTCCAATACCTGCCACCAGATGTCACTAAAACTGCTCAGAGCCCTAGTAATTGCCACCTGTGGGCAGTACTACAACATGGGTCCCCGTAACTACCACTAGAGGTCGTTAGTACTGACCAGTGCCCAGGTCATTGTCTTCATCATGAAAACGAAATATATAAATAAGAGTTTCAAGCGGTCTTGCACGACCCTTGGGTCTGCACTTTAATCACTATGTGAGTCTGTCTGTCCATCCATCCAACCAACATTATCTAACCACTGGCATGTGTAACAGCCATTTTTGATTGATGAGGTTTGCTGAGTATCATATCTGCCGGTTGTGGTCAGTGAAAATGCTCATAATTCCTGAACTGCATGGTATATTTGATTACTTATACACTTTTGGCAATAGGCAGGGAAAATGACAAAGAAAAGAAAATATATAAAGAAATGAATTGGTCATGCCATGATTTGAACTACTGTGCGCCAGGCTGTTGGATTACAAGAAAGCCTCCTAGACCACCACATATGAAATACACACTAGAGCAATTTACCTATATACCCTTTACCTGTTCTCCTAAGATTGGAATTGCACGACCCTTAAGTCTGCATGAACCTTGGTTAACTCGTCAGATTAAAATAGCATGACCCTTGGGTCTACACTATATTGCACGACCCTTGGGTGTGCACTATAGTCACTATGTGAGCCTTACATGTGAGTCTTACAGGACCCTTGGCCTGCACTTTAATCTTGCACGACCCTTATGATATACACCTTAGAGCATTTACCTAAATACCCTTTACCGGTACTCATCAGTTTAAAATTGCACGACCATTGGTTTGCTCATCAGATTAAAATTGCAGTGGAAGTCTAAATTAACTGTAAAAATGCAGATATAAAAAGTAAACTATGACTTTCATTATATATACTTGTTTGCAGGCTTTAAACATTAATAAAAGAGAAGTTATTGCTTCTATTATTGCGTGTTCTAAAGATGAAGAAACTAGTTGTGGGCATAAATAGCAAGAGCGTTTGACACAATGGAATAGAATGGCACTAAAATGTTGTTATTTTTCAATAGCATATATTTAATAATTTGTATTGTTTTCTGCCAAATTCAACATATTTGCAATAAAGCATATATATATATATGTATATACATGTTAAATGACTACTTGGAAGAAAACAAAACTAATCTTTATTGTAAAAGTTCATTCCAGATAAGGGCTTGTTTAGAATGACACACTCTTGTCGATAAATATTCAGTGTAATTGATAAGGCTTTAAACACTGTGTTCGTTAAGATGCAGCAAATCACTTAGTTAGTCAGGTTTTCTGTCAATTTAAACAAAATAATTGTATTACTTTGAAATAATAGTTTCAAACTGTTCAAATACCATGATAATTTTAAAAATCATCCTAAATAACAATAGTATTTGTAAGTAAGCTACATGACATTCTTTGGTGACATCAATTTATGCATTTGTAAAAACACAATAGAAACTAACAGCTGAAGAATGTATTTCCTAAAACAAGTCATAATCACTCATAAAGACAGGAACAGTTAATATATTGGCATAGCCGTCGTATTCATCCACTGGGTTCGGATGATGTTATTTAAGCCTTGGCATTTGGTCAAACCCAAGAGAGGGTATGGTATCTATTCCTTTCACAAATCCTAGTAAAGTCTGCAATCCATCTGATTTATCTGAAAGAAGAAAAAAAGGCGATTAGACTTAAATAGGGAAAATTGATATGCGAGGGATGTTCCGAAAGTTATGATTCTGGCGCGATATCACTGTTACCAGCAATGCAGCATGGCTGAAAATTGTACCAAATAATAATATATTCTTTGTGTATCACCGCTTGACAAGTATTATGTAACTCAAAGGAGCGACCGGAAATCTACCCCAAAACAGTCATACCTTCAATGCACTGACCTATCAAGCAGACTGTGCATATTAGAGACCTCATAATTCAGACAAAAGCAGTCTCAGTAATTCGTTTTCATGGCTGCTCAATATTCATTCATACGCCAAAATGTCCTGTACATATGGCGAACTTTCTAGATGATGTGGGTTTTATGATTTAGGCCCTTTAATGTATAGCTATGCAATTGTCAGCTATAATCAAATTTTGACCACTTGAAGGTTTGACCGGCCCAAACTGCTTTAACAACAGCTGTATTAAAGGTAAAAAAATGAGGCAAACTCAGATGAACTTACTTTTGTCTGACGCAATTATGAATAGTCAGTATTGCCGGAGACTGATAGTAACCCACATAAGAAAATAAAAACGAGACCACAAATTAGGTCAATATTCGGATGTACAAAATTTGCATGTGTATATCTAAAAATAAAACCCAATCAATTGTCCAAAGGTGCACTACATCGTAAAATGATGCAATATGGGATTTAATTGAGCACAAAGCATCCATCTGAAAACAATAACAATTTTAAAAAATTCTTATTGAAATTTTTTACAATAAAATATTTTGTAATAAAAAAATATTGGTCTAAACTATCTTGCCGATATTAGGTTTGGCATGTTTAGTCGAACATGATAGATAAAAATATAAAAATTCTCAGAAATAAAAATTCTGCAATGTGTTAAAAATGACGTGGTTGTCAATTTCAATGACGTCATAAGAATTACGCATTGTGCTATAAATATTGGTCACCATTCTAACATTTTAATTGATATTATAAGTAACAAAAAGTAAAACTACAATGCAGGTTTATTTTGTGGCTTTAAAGATGCCGGGCTTGAAATATTCAGATTCAAATATTATTATAATTCTATAACATGAAAACGACTGGGTGATATATATTATGCTGTAATTATAAGACGAAACAGTATAGCAAGAAAATATCAGCAACATTATAAAGGTAAGAGGACAGTTCTTTTGAATGGTGCATAGCATGCCTCTCAAAAATGTCTTTGGACAAAGCTTCAAGGTAAATATCGGAACATTTGGAACGTCCCTTGTAAAATATAATGTCATGAATACTCGTATTGGGTTCTGGCAGATAGCAGAAATCAATTTATACTGATGCAAGGGGACTTAAATTGAGAGTTGACGCCTTATCTACTAATAATCACAAACAGATACTATGAAAACGAGTATGTCATATACAAAGAGCTCCGTACATTAAGGGGCTATTTTACCCCCCTTCCCCCCCTATGAGGCTAAAAATGAAAATCGTTTTTTTCACCAATTTCTTCCCATTTCCCCAGGTGTAAAAGTCTGGTACTCATTCGACTTTTACTGTTAAAGACAAAGATTACTGTCCAATAGAGATCATTAAAGGATTAACTGATAAGGGACAGTTTCAGTATCTCACAAAATTAATGGGGCCTCAAGAGGGGACTTACCTGTATGCAACACAATTTCATTCACTAAGATAAAGATCAATATTTTATCATAAAATACCTATTCCCTTTATGGGACCACTTTATTGCCCCAGTTAGGAAATCATAATCACCTTATTATGGCTGTCCTTTTGATCTGCCCAGTATGACCCCTGGAGAGAGTCATAATGAGTGGTACCAGTATTATTGCTCAAATATTTGTCCCTTTAAGGACTATAGTAACAAGAGGGCCAATGGGCCCAAGACCGCTCACCTGAATCCTTTGTCAGGAGAAGATGATGTTTACCACAAAATAAAAATCCCATTCTCCAACACTTAAGTCCATCTTGGATATCACTCAGATCATAACCAAAGCCTATCAAGTTCAATCAAATTATACTTATCTGCACAGTTTCAATGTCTGGCATTTTTACCCAACCCAAAAGGCAAGGGGTGTATTCCAAGGGGTGTGCATAATGTCAAACATTTTAATGCCATGTGATGTTCACCATAACCTTCTTCAGAACAAAATGTTTTTACATTTTATCCCCATACAGGAGCCAATGGTGTGTAAAAGGGCAGAACATTTGCATGCATGGTGGCACATGTTTCACTCTAATTGATTTGATTATGCAACATGACTACTTTCAGAAAAGAAAACAAATCAACCTTTTGAGTGTAAGTGTAAGAGTAAATCATTTGCTAATATGTTATTGTAAACTGCTTTAATTTGATATGCAACATGACCATTTTCTGAAAAAAACTAATTTTATTTTTATATGTGGGGAGTTTGGGCCCCAGGGGCAGAATTTAAAAAAAAATTCTTATCTGGAGCTCTTGCAGCCTTTTGTCCAGCGGAGTGGAACCATTTGTGCAATTTTGGTTAAGGGCATTATCAGAAACAATTCTGTGAAATTATTTTGAATTTGGACGAGTGGTTCACGAGAAAATGTCATTTAAAGACATTATTTATCTCAAGCTCTGAAATCTCCATTGTTTGGTGGAGCAAAACCATTTGTGCAATGTTGGTAGAAGGCATAATAAGGAACAATTCTGTGAAATTATTTTGAATTTGGACTGGTGGGCCAGGTTCAGGAAGAGATGTCATTTAAAGTTATTTCTTATCTGGCGCTCTGGTGGCCCCTTTTACAGCAGAGTGGAACCTTTTGTGCAATTTTGATAGAGGGTATCATGCAAAAGGAAAAATTCTGTGAAATAATTTTGAATTTGGACCAGTGGTTCAGGAGGAGATGTCATTTAAAATATTTCTTATCTGGAGCTCTGGCGGCCTTAGCATTCGTTGGAGCAGAACTATTTATGCAAATTTGGTAGAGGGCATTATTGGAAACCTTCATGTGAAGTAATTTTAAATTTAGACTAGTGGTTCAGGAAGAGATGTTGCAATTGTTTAAAGAAAAAGATTACCGATGAACGAATGCATGATGCACAAAGACCAATCAGAATAGCTCACCTTGAGCCTTCAGCTCGGATGAGCTAACAAAATTGACCACCAAAATAGGCTGAAGATAAGAAAGTGACCATTTTGAGCAAATTTGAGACATTTGACAGAGAAATCAACATAGAGCACCAAAAATATATTTAAACTGATGATGAGTATTATCATGAAACACAAGGTATTAAAATGGTTTTTTATGTATTTATCTGCTGATTTCCAATTCTTTAAACATCCCTCTACCTAAGCCTTAAATTTGAGCCAAAATGGCAATTTCTCTATTTTAATGCCAGAATTTAACACTAGGGTTATTTGGCTGTTGTCAGGCTCACCATGGTGTACCTGTTGGAGTTCTTTTGCTCTGGTTTTCAGTTTTATTTAGTGTTGAGTCCTTATCTTCGCTCTATCTCCTTTTTATACCTGGATATATAATTTTTAGGAGATGATGCATCGATAAGTTAGGGTTCTTTCATGCAAACCAAACATCTATGTGTCTTGATCCACATCTGAACTAAGGGTGAGGTTGGCAAGCCATGAAACTGCTTTAAGCCTTCCAGTAAAATATTTTTACTGACCATTCCAAGGCAGTGCTTCTTTTGTAGATCATTTATGTTATTTCTGTCTTGTTTTTGTTATGCTTTTGTGTGCGTCTGCTTATTGATGTCTTGTGGTCACCTGCTGGGAAAGGGCTGACCTCTTGGCTCTCGTTTGTGATGTCTAATTGTGAAGTTTTCACTTTGCTATTGGTATCCTGGGTCAGGTGTGGTGCTTGATTGTATCGATTCCTGATCTTTGCCCTCCTTCTTACTTTTATTCTTCTAATATACCAATCAGATGAAATTGGTGAAAAGCAACGGTCTTTTTTTTTTTGCTCCAGAGGGGGCCAAATTAGCCCCTTAATACACGTAGCTCTTTTGTAGGTTCTCTCTATTTCTAAAGTGTCCATTTTTTTCTATATTATTCGTTGTGTCATTTCGCGTTGGTAGAATTTAACTTCTTCTTGTAATAATGACATTCTTTCATATTATGTTCGTAAAATACCTTGGGCTAGACAGAAAGCAGAATAAGCCAGTGCTAAAGGATGTGATGGTTGCAATATAGTTCACGTTCAGAGGTCAGTGCCATGAGGGATTAACTTTAAAATAATTTTTAAAAGGCCACATAAAAATATCGCACATCTTAGATATGGATGCCGGGCCAGACTATTAAAGAAAATATTGCGACCAGAGTGTTGTTGTTTTCATTTTTAAAGACCGACAGAGGAAAGAGCGAAAGCCTGATACTAAATATTCAGGATAATTGACCAAATTCTATTATCAAAAAATGTTATAATTCTATGCATCTCGCCCGGTGATAAATTCTACATTGAGGCCACAGGAGCTAACAAACCCTTAGAATAGAAACAGTAGACCCATATTTACTTTAATATTTTTACAGATACACGCTACTTTTCTAAAAAAAAGTTTGTGACTAGTTCCTGTTATTGAGGTTTATTCCAGCTTGGCGATGTAGTGTTTCTAATAAGACATCCATGAACCTGACCATGCAAACTTTGCACAATGTGTAGCCTAGAATGAGTTGAAATAAATCAGGACACGATTTAATTTCAAGCGCTATCTTGTTTTTCTTAAACTTTGGAAATGTTATCAAGATATTATGTCTTCCATGGCTTTGATATATGTAATTATACATGTATTAGGTTAGCAGGTTAATATATTTTAAGCTTATATTGACGTCTTTTCGCCTGGCGTTATTTTCTCAAGTTTCGTTTAGCGTTATTTCATTTTTTGCAGGTGTTATTTCGTCTTTTCAATTTGCGTCTTTTCACTTGGCGTCTTTTCGTTTTATCGCCTGGCATTATTTGGTATCTATACATATACCGTAAAAATAAGCGTAACCACCATTGTTTGTGTCTGTGACCTTTCAAATGATTCAAAAACAATATTCTGTGCTATTGTATTGATCCTGATAATGACTCCAACAATAACGGGTAAAAATATTTTCCATTTATCACTGGAGATATGTTGGTTTGAAGTTGTTTAGTAAATGTAAGTTATACCAAAAGGGTTTCGAGTGTAGCTGCCATCTCTTTTGATCTAAACTCACACGTATCGTGCTCAGTGTAAGTTTGGAGAACACAACGTATGGAAGTAGATGTAAGGAATTAGTGTTTTCAATATAACTACAAATGTTAAAGCCCTATTAAAGACAGCTAATGAGCCATCCCATGACATTTTGGTACTTATTGACGAGCCAACCTACCCTGTTCATATATACTTACAACGTATGGAAGTAGATGAGTGAGACACAGACCAAAAGCTGAACATCTAGCCACTTTGGATAGCTAGGCATGCTGTGACTTAACACATCAGGTGTGATAAATAAGTTTTACTTTCTCATGTGCTGCTATAAAACATGTTAACAAAATTCATAAAGAGGCAACCTAAATTAAGCAGGAACAGCAAAGCCAGGTAAAGACACATTTCTAAAAATGTCAAAAATAAAGTAAGGAAAAAAACTAAGCCAACCTATTCAATCTGAGGAATCACCGTAAAAATATAAAAGATAAATAATAATTAAAACAAAAACATTGAGGGGATACCTGTATTCAAAATTCTTATTTGGGGTGGTCATCATTAGACATATGGAAGGAAAATTTGTTTTCTCCGTGACACGTTAGCGGAGCCAGAAACGTGACCTCTGAACGCATATCTGACGATATACCTCTCCAAATGATAATTTTGAGTATGGATATCACCATTCTAATGCACAAGTAACATTTTCCTTTAAAAAGACAGTGATAATATAGTATGTTGCGCCTACAGCATGTAGCTGCCAGCTGCATAAAACCGCTTGCCAGCTGCATAAAACCACTTGTCAGGCATTGAAGCGAGACGTTGCATAATGCCGTCGCAGGATATACTGTCGCAATAAGTAAATGAGTATGATCAGGAAATAGCACACTTACTCACTGCATACCAAACCATGCATTGGGAAGAAGAACCACAGAATACCAACAGTTTACAAGACATCAGGAAGACAATTAAAGTAAAGCAACCAGCTCTCTCTTCCTCAAGATGATTGCAAACTAGAAATGACACTTAAGTAATGCATAGCAAAACAAGGACCAAACACAGAGACCCCACAATCCAATGGGAGGAACATTAAACAGTGAATCGTGTACGTGAATAAATCCTTTCTCACAGACAGAATAGTAAATAAAGTTGTAAACAAAAAGTTGTAAACAAGTTAGGAGATGATACCGTCCTCCTCAGTAAAGCTGGGAAAATGTTAAAAAGAATCAGAATGTGGCCAGCCTTTCGTCCTAAAATTGCGTTTTTTATTTTCTTCAATAGAAATACAACGTTCAAAATTGCATAATCTTTGATATCCTTTATGTATGTCGCTTTACATTTCTATACCAAAGCACAGTGGAAGCCCAGATGCACTTTGACAGTTTCAAAAATAAGCTGACACAACATGTTGAAACATAATAGTATCCATTTGATGATATCTCTACTTTGCTGATTCACTCTTTGGAATAGTACAAAATCTTTTTTAAGTTTGCATGGATTTCAAATTTTGTACAAATGTGAAATCTGTGCAATTTTGAACAGATTTTTTTTAAAAATTTCATTGCATTACATGTAGCGGGTGTCCCAAAACATATGAAACGTTTTAAAAGTCTTTTAAGATTTGACTCCACAGAGATAAGCTGCTTATTGATTGACGTACTATATAGAAATTATATAATGCCATATTCCGACTTGATTTTATTTTATTACAATGCAACGTTGAGCTTTTAAAAAATGGGTTCTAATTTTCTGATTTACACAGTTTTTACTTCTTTATATCTATTAATTCTTACTGCAGCATTTTATTGATATTCATTTCTTGATGCTTGCGCTTGTAAATATATATTTTGTCTACACTTTTTTGTTATAACTTTTGTCTTTCTTAGTGTTCCTCAAGTTTTAAAATCAAGACTCAAATTATTAACCGCCTTGTTCAGAATAAGTATTTTAAAGACCTTTTAGTTTTACAAAATCAAGTCTGTTTCCATGGTCACTAACACGCTGTAATTTTAATGCCATGTAAAATACTGAAGAGACTGCTCTTGTATATGGCCCAATTCATTTAGATGATAGAGTTGCTTTAACTAAATGTATTGACAATATCATTAGGTGTGCACTTTATTGTTACCACATCCACTTTTCTCTATAAAGACCACTGATACCTGGAGTTTAGTTTGAACTTTCATATGACAGTTAAGTGTACATGTAATAAAACAAAACCAATCAATGTGTTTGCATGACACTTTTTGTTTTGTTTTATGCCATAACATAAAAAAACTAGGGGTTATGCCGTAAAACCGGCTTAAGCCCTCCAGTGTATATTTCACTGACCGTTCCAAGGCGGTGTTTCTTTTATGGATCGTTTTTGTTAGTTATGCTTCATGTTGTTGTGTGTTGTGCTGTCGCGTCTGTTCCGTGTAATCATGTGGTCACCAGCTGGGAAAGAGCTGACCTCTTGGCTGTTGTGTGTGTTGTGTTTTATCACTTTCATGAAACTGGTTTAAGCCCTCCGGTAATTGTACTGACTGTTCCAAGGTGGCACTTCTTTTGTGGATCTTTTATGTTTTTCTGTCTTGTGTTTGTTATGCCTTTGTGTGCGTCTGTTTATTTGTGCCTTGAGATCACCTGCTGGGAAGGGGCTGACCTCTTGGATCTCGTTTATTGTGTATAACTGTGAGTTTGTCACATTCCCTTTGGCATCCTAGGTCAGGCGTGGTACTTGATTGTGTCGATTCCTGATCTTTGCACCCTTACTTACTTTAAATAGTGAACAATTTCATTACAAGTAACGCATTTTGCCTAAATTATCACGTGTATGCCTATTTCAGTTCAAAATATATTTAAATTTACTTATTTGGTGACACCATATTTGACGTTAGCAGAAACATACTGTTTACAGAGGATAATGCTAGCAATGCCTTGAAATAAATTTTTGACATATATTATTTCAAATTTAGGGTATTTAGGTATGCCAAGCTTAAAGGTTGGACTTTTATTCAAGTTTAGAAACGTTTGATACCTTTTGGGACACACTGTATATAGCCATAACTTAAAACCAATTTTTTCAAAAAAAATACTAGACAACAAAAATGACACAGGCACTCCAATAGTTGCATTACTTGCTAAAATCTGCAATTTTGACAGAACATTCATTAAATTTTGCTTGTACAAAGTAAGTAAGGGTGCAAAGATCAGGAATCGATACAATCAAGTACCACACCTGACCCAGGATACCAATGGGAAAGTGACAAACTCACAGAAGACACCACAAACGAGAGCCAAGAGATCAGCCCTTTCCCAGCAGGTGACCACAAAGCACATATAAACAAATGCGCACAAAGACATAGCAAACACAAGACAGAACAAATATAAAAGATCCACAAAAGAAGTACCGCCTTGGAACGGTCAGTAAAATATTTTACTGGAGGGCTTAAACCGGTTAACGGCGCCAACCTCACCCTTAATTCAGATGTGGATCAAGACACATAGATATTTGGTTTGCATGAAAGACCCCTACCTTATCAATGCATCATCTCCTAAAACATATAAATCAAGATATAATAAGGAGATAAAGCAAGGATAAGGACTCAACAGTAAATTAAACTGAATACCGGAGCAAAAGAAATCCAAAAAGTATATGATGCCGTACATGACAGAATGAATACGAAGAAAAAATATGCGCCCAGCGAATATTCAGCACAACTTTTGCATGAACCCAGATAAATCTGAGTGTACACTGAATGGGTACAGGTAGTTACAATTGTAAGGAATTAGTGTTTTCCATGCACTCAGAAAAAGAAATCGCTGGTTGGACAGGTCATTTTGTTGGTTTTGGCATGCACTGTCTGTTGCAGAAGGCAATGTGTACAGTCTAGTTTTAACCCCATTTCCCAGAATTAACGTGTCGTCTGTTTACTCATCTGCTGATGTGCTTTAGTTGCATTTATTGCTAAAAATATGGACCCATATCAGACTGCTCCTAAAGTTCATGATGTTCATGTTGTTTGCTTCCATGTTTAAAGTGGATTTAGAGTCGTTTAAATATATGCAGCAGACATAATAAGCAGATGACATTTTCAGGACAAAACATATCATAAAATCAGAAAGGGAAATCAATTGAATAGATCGACCAGAAGATGGATCAGTTTGATGGGACCCAAATTGATATTGAGTTGCGTAACCCTTTTAAATTCAGATCAGCTTTTGTATGGTCATGTTCACAATGTGGATCGTTTGATCCAGCATATGATAGAACACTTCTTAAATAAATCAGCAGCTTGTTAAACATGGCAAAACGAACTTACCTTTTATATATCTAGCATTGTTATCTAACACATTGTAGGCCTAACAAAAATGGCGAAGGTCAGTAATGGCTCATTTTCATTGGATAAAGATGTCGTGGGAACGAGATAATTATGTCGTGGGAACGAGATATTATGTCGTGGGAACGAGATATTATGTCGTGGGAACGAGATATTATGTCGTGGGAACGAGATAATCATGTCGTGGGAACGAGATCTTATGTCGTGGGAACGAGATCTTATCTCGTGGGAACGAGATAATTATGTTGTGGGAACGAGATCTTATGTCGTGGGAACGAGATAAATATTTTTTTTCACATGTCCCCTCAGTGCTGCCGTAGAAGAGACTGTGCGCATGTTTGAAAATCTTGACCCATAAAGCGCCACCTACAATTTGGAGCAGACGACAATTTCAAATTTGGCTGCTTTTTCAAATTAACAAATAAGGCATGATATTTCACGAGAATTGTCTGCTGGCAGACAATTCTCATGAAATATGATACCTTATTTGAAAGATGTCGCAAAATTTGTCGTCTGCTGCAGTTGTAAGGATTTATATGACTGTTATGTGTATCATGCATGACAGGTTTCCATGGAATTAATTTTTCCAAGATTTTTAATGTACGATATAATCTAAATGTCAATACTTTTTACTGAAATATTTCAATGGTTTTCCTCAGAAAATGTTTGCAGAATTATTCATAAATGTTTTCTGAGTTTGTTTTTCAAGATGTTTTACAGTTTAAATACTTGTAAAGGTACCCCCATATTTGTATCAGAATAATTTGCCTGTTGATGATAAATGATTTGTTGATATTGCTGCAATAGAAGTATATTGTTTTAAGAATGAGTGTGATTTATATGTCTTGTAACCATAGCAACAGGCTTTCAGACACCACAGTTATCTTCATGTCATCGTGGGTCAACTCTATAAACATCTTTGATGGGCGTTCGTAGAAGCAATATAAGGTATATTTTCAATTAATTTACTGGCCTCTTTAGAAAGAAAGTATTGTTTCCCTTTTTCATTCCTGATATAAAATGTGGGTCTTTTCATGAATATTCTAAAGGTTTCACACGGAGCAGAAATTAGGAAATGTATACATTTTTTATCAAAAAGTGGAGTTTGCTGGATTCCAACTCAGATATACTTATCATTATGATTTTCAAATAGTGAAAATCCTGATAAGATGGCGAATGTGCCGCCGCCTGTTTACATACAGTCCGTTTAACTCTTTCCTTGCTTAAAGTGGCGACTTTTGCTACCTAAGAACATAAGCAGATGAGAGAGCAGATGACAAAAGTCGTGACTGGCAGGAAAAGGGTTAAGCCAGCCTCTATTAAGTTGTTACACTAAAGGTTTATTTTAATAAAATTGTAACGTGCTTTATTGTGCTTAAGATGTATTACAATTATAAATGAATTAAGTGGGGACGACCGTAGCGAATGAGTCACTTAATTCCTTTATAATCGTAATATATGATCTAAGACCTACTTATAGTTTTCTCCTCCCCTCCCATTGAAAATAGCCGAATCGACCATTTCACAGATTTACTTCATGATTTTACTCATATTGATTAAGTTGGCCAAAAATTTTAATTTCTGTGCAAACCGATTGGTTGTGAAGCAGGAAGGGGCGGAGTAAACTATAAATCTGTGATGAGATCATTATAATGATTATATTCTTTCCTTGGTTATTATATATTTGGTTTTATATTAGTATACCTTTATGAATGCCCCTATGTGGACCGAAAATTCGAAATAAAGATCTTGTATTATTGTGCTGTGTCAGCAAAAATGTGCCTGTATGAGCATGTACAGTCAGCAGTCTGATGAAAGCTTTAAGTTAATGACCGTTTTCAAAATACCCACTGGAGAATGTGGTCACCAGAGACGTAGTACATGATCTGAGACTTGACTGGCGCAATTATGTGCTTTATAAATAAAGACACATTCTCGCTTATGGTATCACAGGTCATATGGGGCCCCCCAGGGGTTTTGGGGATCTGGGGAGAATGGCTATTTATTTTCAGGGATCTAGGGAGCACTGGTAATTATTTTAGGGGATCTGGGGAGCAAGCTCATAGTTTTGGGGATCTAGGGATCCCTGCCAAAAAGCACACAAAAATAAAGGAAAAGCCTCCATTTTGTTTGATTTTTTAAAATTTCTTCTGCTTCTAGGGGGCTAGCCCCCCAGACGCCCCTTGTAACTTATAAATGTACTTATTTTTGTATAACATGTACATCTAAATTGACCTCAGGGGAAAATATGGTAATTAACTTTTGTTGTTGTTCATTTATTAACCTTAAAATTGTTGATTTTTAGCTAGGTAATAGCATACTTTCGAACGCCCAGATTGCACCAGATCGCACCATTTTTATCAAAATTTTCACAGGGGGAGCATGCCCCCGGACCCCCCTACCACGAGTCTGCCTGCGTATTGCTACAGTGCTGCCTATGCACTTGCTATGTATTCACCCTTTTTAAGATGGTAAGCTCATTTTTATAAGAAGATTAAGAATGCTGATCAAATATATACTTAATTGATGAAACTTAAGATAAATAAGTGTATAGGGGCTAATAGCAATTGTAGAAAATTTTATTACAAAAAAAAAATACTTTCACTTTGTCAATAAAAAAATCTAGTTTAAGCTGTTGGAAAAAAAATCAGCCCCTGCCCCCCAACCAGAAAAACAAATGGTCTGTCTCTAATTTAAAAAATCAAATCTAGAGAGCATTCCGCCATGCCCACTCTACCAGGTACAGCAACAACATTTTAAGGAATGGCCTTTGATACTTTGAGCCATATACCATGCATTTCATTGAAATAATTATATGTCATGTACGCTCGTAATCTATGACTAAGCCCTGTCTTTACATGTATAAGGCAAAATATTAAGCTATCATTAAGTCATGCGCTCTTGTATACTTCATAGTTTTTAAGTATGTGATTTTAATCCTACGAAAAGATAAATACATTAAAAGATAAATACATTTTAGGGAGAAATGACCTATATTTTTGGGGATCTGGGGAGAAGCTGGTCTTTTTTAGGGATTTGGGGAGCAAAGGCAAAATACTTTTAGGGAGCCGAGGCAATTATTTTCAGGGATCTGGGGAGATCAATGCATTATTTTCAGGGATCAAGGGAGCACAGACCCCCCTGGGGGGCCTTTTCATATGTATGTATCATGAGCTGCCATGTGACAAATATTCTTTATTAAGGAGACTTAGATCAGACTCTGCACAGGTAAAAGTGTGGTTAGGCTAAATGACCGTCTTGACATGACCCTAGATGTTGACTGGGACGTTTTGCAATAAACCAAACCAAACCAAAATACTTGACATTCAGTTCGGTCTTCACAATACATTTCCTTAATTGTTATTTGGTTAAACTTGTATTTCAACAGTCTGTATTTGTAAGTCTAAGTATTAACTCAGGGTTATTCCGGAAATCAGGATTTTGAGGCTAACTTTCTTTCCATAGAAAGTCAGCCTCAAAACGCTGAATTAGGCTGATTTATTTTCAGTTTGTCTAAAACAGTTGACCATTCAAACTTGAAATTGTTAATATTTTGTTGTCATTCGATTAGAATTACAAAAGTCACTAGAAAGTCAGCCTCAAAATGCTGAAATAGGGTTATTATAAAAGCTAATCTGATCATTTTAAGAGTATCTTAACACAATTTACCATTTAAACATGAAATTATTCATTTTTGTAGGCATCCTGCAGGTTTAAAAATTTTCATTTTTAAAGTTCAGGATTTTTAAAATTTTGAACTTTCACCCATGTTACTATGGATTCACAACCGGCATAGGAAACAGTGTGGATCCTAATCAGCTGGAATTCTAGAACTACACTGTTTGTTTGTTTAAAAAAAAAGAAGACATGCCGCTGGTCCAAATGTCAGTCATTGCAGCAAAGGGCAACTTGTGCAGAACTTTGATCAAACCTCGTGGGTAGTAGGGACAGTAGGAGTTGAGGGATTTGTTAGTTCTCAAGTCTTCTAGAAAGTAAGGCTTCATTATGGTTTTAACAGATGCCTGAACCAAGCCATCTAACCATTTTTATAATAGAGATTTCTTGAATATAGATGTCAATAAGTGACAATTTAATATCTTGTTTCATCCGTAATAAAAAAATCCACTGAGAAATTCAATAAAGACATGTTTTCATGCTCAGGACTTTTTGTATAAAACGCATTCATATAAATTAACTAAGGGTTGTTCCTGAAATCAGAATTTTGAGGCTAACTTTCTTTCTATAGAAAGTCAGCCTCAAAACGCTGAATTAGGCAGATTATTATATGTTTTCTCTGATTTATTTTCAGTTTGTCTAAAACAGTTGACCATTCAAACTTGAAATGGTTAATATTTTGTTGTCATTCGATTAGAACTACATAAGTCCATAGAAAGTCAGCCTCAAAATGCTGAATAAGGGAGATCATAATAGCTTATCTGATCATTTTAAGAGTATCTTAACACAATTTACCATTTAAACATGAAATTATTCATTTTTGTAGGCATCCTGCAGGTTTAAAAATTTTCATTTTTAAAGTTCAGGATTTTTAAAATTTTGAACTTTCACCCATGTTACTATGGATTCACAACCGCCATAGGAAACAGTGTGGATCCTAATCAGCTGGAATTCTAGACCTACACTGTTTGTTTGTTTAAAAAAAAAAAAGAAGACATACCGCTGGTCCAAATGTCAGTCACTGCAGCAAAGGACAACTTGTGCAGAAGTTTGATCAAACCTCGTGGGTAGTAGGGACAGTAGGAGTTGAGGGATTTGTTAGTTCTCAAGTCTTCTAGAAAGTAAGGCTTCATTATGGTTTTAACAGATGCCTGAACCAAGCCATCTAACCATTTTTATAATAGAGATTTCTTGAATATAGATGTCAATAAGTGACAATTTAATATCTTGTTTCATCCGTAATAAAAAATCCACTGAGAAATTCAATAAAGACATGTTTTCATGCTCAGGACTTTTTGTATAAAATGCATTCATATAAATTAACTAAGGGTTGTTCCTGAAATCAGAATTTTGAGGCTAACTTTCTTTCTATAGAAAGTCAGCCTCAAAACGCTGAATTAGGCAGATTATTATATGTTTTCTCTGATTTATTTTCAGTTTGTCTAAAACAGTTGACCATTCAAACTTGAAATTGTTAATATTTTGTTGTCATTCGATTAGAACTACATAAGTCCATAGAAAGTCAGCCTCAAAATGCTGAATAAGGGAGATCATAATAGTTTATCTGATCATTTTAAGAGTATCTTAACACAATTTACCATTTAAACATGAAATTATTCATTTTTGTAGGCATCCTGCAGGTTTAAAAATTTTTATTTTTAAAGTTAAGGATTTTAAAATTTTGAATTTTCACCCATGTTACTATGGATTCACAACCGGCATAGGTAACAGTGTGGATCCTAATCAGCTGGAATTCTAGACCTACACTGTTTGTTTGTTTGTTTAAAAAAAAAAGAAGACATACCGCTGGTCCAAATGTCAGTCACTGCAGCAAAGGGCAACTTGTGCAGAAGTTTGATTAAACCTCGTGGGTAGTAGGGACAGTAGGAGTTGAGGGATTTGTTAGTTCTCAAGTCTTCTAGAAAGTAAGGCTTCATTATGGTTTTAACAGATGCCTGAACCAAGCCATCTAACCATCTTATAATAGAGATTTCTTGAATATAGATGTCAATAAGTGACAATTTAATATCTTGTTTCATCCCTAATAAAAAATCCACTGAGAAATTCAATAAAGACATGTTTTCATGCTCAGGACTTTTTGTTTAAAATGCATTCATATAAATTAACTAAGGTATGTTCCTGAAATCAGAATTTTGAGGCTAACTTTCTTTCTATAGAAAGTCAGCCTCAAAACGCTGAATTAGGCAGATTATTATATGTTTTCTCTGATTTATTTTCAGTTTGTCTAAAACAGTTGACCATTCAAACTTGAAATTGTTAATATTTTGTTGTCATTCGATTAGAACTACATAAGTCACTAGAAAGTCAGCCTCAAAATGCTGAATAAGGGAGATCATAATAGCTTATCTGATCATTTTAAGAGTATCTTAACACAATTTACCATTTAAACATGAAATTATTCATTTTTGTAGGCATCCTGCAGGTTTAAAAATTTTCATTTTTAAAGTTCAGGATTTTTAAAATTTTGAACTTTCACCCATGTTACTATGGATTCACAACCGCCATAGGAAACAGTGTGGATCCTAATCAGCTGGAATTCTAGACCTACACTGTTTGTTTGTTTAAAAAAAAGAAGACATACCGCTGGTCCAAATGTCAGTCATTGCAGCAAAGGGCAACTTGTGCAGAAGTTTGATCAAACCTCGTGGGTAGTAGGGACAGTAGGAGTTGAGGGATTTGTTAGTTCTCAAGTCTTCTAGAAAGTTAGGCTTCATTATGGTTTTAACAGATGCCTGAACCAAACCATCTAACCATTTTTATAATAGAGAATTCTTGAATATAGATGTCAATAAGTGACAATTTAATATCTTGTTTCATCCGTAATAAAAAATCCACTGAGAAATTCAATAAAGACATGTTTTCATGCTCAGGACTTTTTGTATAAAATGCATTCATATAAATTAACTAAGGGTTGTTCCTGAAATCAGAATTTTGAGGCTAACTTTCTTTCTAAAGAAAGTCAGCCTCAAAACGCTGAATTAGGCAGATTATTATATGTTTTCTCTGATTTATTTTCAGTTTGTCTAAAACAGTTGACCATTCAAACTTGAAATTGTTAATATTTTGTTGTCATTCGATTAGAACTACATAAGTCCATAGAAAGTCAGCCTCAAAATGCTGAATAAGGGAGATCATAATAGTTTATCTGATCATTTTAAGAGTATCTTAACACAATTTACCATTTAAACATGAAATTATTCATTTTTGTAGGCATCCTGCAGGTTTAAAAATTTTCATTTTTAAAGTTCAGGATTTTTAAAATTTTGAACTTTCACCCATGTTACTATGGATTCACAACCGCCATAGGTAACAGTGTGGATCCTAATCAGCTGGAATTCTAGACCTACACTGTTTGTTTGTTTAAAAAAAAGAAGACATACCGCTGGTCCAAATGTCAGTCACTGCAGCAAAGGGCAACTTGTGCAGAAGTTTGATCAAACCTCGTGGGTAGTAGGGACAGTAGGAGTTGAGGGATTTGTTAGTTCTCAAGTCTTCTAGAAAGTAAGGCTTCATTATGGTTTTAACAGATGCCTGAACCAAGCCATCTAACCATCTTATAATAGAGATTTCTTGAATATAGATGTCAATAAGTGACAATTTAATATCTTGTTTCATCCCTAATAAAAAATCCACTGAGAAATTCAATAAAGACATGTTTTCATGTTCAGGACTTTTTGTTTAAAATGCATTCATATAAATTAACTAAGGGTTGTTCCTGAAATCAGAATTTTGAGGCTAACTTTCTTTCTATAGAAAGTCAGCCTCAAAACGCTGAATTAGGCAGATTATTATATGTTTTCTCTGATTTATTTTCAGTTTGTCTAAAACAGTTGACCATTCAAACTTGAAATTGTTAATATTTTGTTGTCATTCGATTAGAACTACATAAGTCCATAGAAAGTCAGCCTCAAAATGCTGAATAAGGGAGATCATAATAGCTTATCTGATCATTTTAAGAGTATCTTAACACAATTTACCATTTAAACATGAAATTATTCATTTTTGTAGGCATCCTGCAGGTTTAAAAATTTTCATTTTTAAAGTTCAGGATTTTTAAAATTTTGAACTTTCACCCATGTTACTATGGATTCACAACCCCCATAGGAAACAGTGTGGATCCTAATCAGCTGGAATTCTAGACCTACACTGTTTGTTTGTTTAAAAAAAAAGAAGACATACCGCTGGTCCAAATGTCAGTCATTGCAGCAAAGGGCAACTTGTGCAGAAGTTTGATCAAACCTCGTGGGTAGTAGGGACAGTAGGAGTTGAGGGATTTGTTAGTTCTCAAGTCTTCTAGAAAGTAAGGCTTCATTATGGTTTTAACAGATGCCTGAACCAAGCCATCTAACCATTTTTATAATAGAGATTTCTTGAATATAGATGTCAATAAGTGACAATTTAATATCTTGTTTCATCCGTAATAAAAAATCCACTGAGAAATTCAATAAAGACATGTTTTCATGCTCAGGACTTTTTGTATAAAATGCATTCATATAAATTAACTAAGGGTTGTTCCTGAAATCAGAATTTTGAGGCTAACTTTCTTTCTATAGAAAGTCAGCCTCAAAACGCTGAATTAGGCAGATTATTATATGTTTTCTCTGATTTATTTTCAGTTTGATTAAAACAGTTGACCATTCAAACTTGAAATGGTTAATATTTTGTTGTCATTCGATTAGAACTACATAAGTCCATAGAAAGTCAGCCTCAAAATGCTGAATAAGGGAGATCATAATAGCTTATCTGATCATTTTAAGAGTATCTTAACACAATTTACCATTTAAACATGAAATTATTCATTTTTGTAGGCATCCTGCAGGTTTAAAAATTTTCATTTTTAAAGTTCAGGATTTTTAAAATTTTGAACTTTCACCCATGTTACTATGGATTCACAACCGCCATAGGAAACAGTGTGGATCCTAATCAGCTGGAATTCTAGACCTACACTGTTTGTTTGTTTAAAAAAAGAAGACATACCGCTGGTCCAAATGTCAGTCACTGCAGCAAAGGACAACTTGTGCAGAAGTTTTATCAAACCTCGTGGGTAGTAGGGACAGTAGGAGTTGAGGGATTTGTTAGTTCTCAAGTCTTCTAGAAAGTAAGGCTTCATTATGCTTTTAACAGATGCCTGAACCAAGCCATCTAACCATTTTTATAATAGAGATTTCTTGAATATAGATGTCAATAAGTGACAATTTAATATCTTGTTTCATCCGTAATAAAAAATCCACTGAGAAATTCAATAAAGACATGTTTTCATGCTCAGGACTTTTTGTATAAAATGCATTCATATAAATTAACTAAGGGTTGTTCCTGAAATCAGAATTTTGAGGCTAACTTTCTTTCTATAGAAAGTCAGCCTCAAAACGCTGAATTAGGCAGATTATTACATGTTTTCTCTGATTTATTTTCAGTTTGTCTAAAACAGTTGACCATTCAAACTTGAAATTGTTAATATTTTGTTGTCATTCGATTAGAACTACATAAGTCCATAGAAAGTCAGCCTCAAAATGCTGAATAAGGGAGATCATAATAGCTTATCTGATCATTTTAAGAGTATCTTAACACAGTTAACCATTTAAACATGAAATTATTCATTTTTGTAGGCATCCTGCGGGTTTAAAATTTTTCATTTTTAAAGTTCAGGATTTTCGTAATTTTGAATTTTTACCCATGTTACCATGGATTCACAATCGGCATAAGAAACAGTGTGGATCCTAATCAGCTGGAAATCTAGACCTACACTGTTTGTTTGTTTCAAAAAAGAAGACGTACTGATCAGCAGGACAATGGTCCAAATGTCAGTCACTGCAGCAAAGGGCCACTTGAGCAGAAGTTTGATCATACCTCGTGGGGAGTAGGAGTTGAAGGATTTTTTTGTTCTCAAAAGTCTTCTAGAAATTATGGCTTCATTATGTTTTTTTACAGATGCCTGAACCAAGCCATCTTACCATTTTTATAATAGAGATTTATTGAATATAGATATGAACCAGTGACAATATCTTTTTTCATCCGTAATAAAATCCCACTGAGAAATTCAATAAAGGTATTTTCATGCTCAGGACTTTTTGTTTCAAATGCATGCATGTAAATGTGAAAAATTAAAGTCACATTTTTGTTTATGTCTTTAACATGTATAACCATATCAGAAACTCAATAATAAAAATGATTACTTTATATTGCCCTTTTTCCTATGGGAAAATCAAGTATGCATGACACTATAAAAGTTTGATCAGTTATATATTTTTATGGGTCACAGGTATTCATTTAAAAATTATATTGTAGACAATTTTTAGCAAACAACTCCGAAAGATAAGCTGTCATGTTCTTAGCATTCGATCTGGGTCTATAAGGAATGTCAAATAGAAAGGGTAAACAATATCAGTTATGACCCTATGTTTTTTCTTAGATTGTCGATCATAGTTGCCACAAGGTTGCTATGGTATTTTCAAAAATATCAGCACATGTTGGTAGGGCAGTGTTACTTTAATTAAAAAAAATCTGTATTTCCATGAAGCTGTTTTGTTAATTTCTACCATTACACTCAAAGAAGCTCTCTACCTCACCTAATGCTATAAATTTTGTCGCCATTAATAACAATGGATCAAACAGGAGTTGCCCTTGTTATGCTTACATTTGCAAATGGAACTATTTTGATGATTCAGGGTAGCACTATTCTGTAAAAAATATAAGAATCTTTCAAACTTGATCAGTTGTAGTTATAGGCTAAATCGCATTGCACGGACGTATCATTCTGGCAGTGATACACTCGACGGTCGTATCACTGGTATTCGACACCGGTACAGTTTAGTCACTAAGGATTCTATTCTTGACAATTTGTGTTTGTGAATGGCAACTGATTTGAAACAATACACATGAAATACAGCCATCATCATACCTCTTACAATCCATGTAAACAAGGTATGTAAGTTTCATATTAAAAAGCTTTTGATATACAGAATAGTGACAACATTACCCTTTTACAGTTTCTCCATCAACGAACTAAGAATCACCTGAAAATAGTACAGTCCAAAGGTATAAATGGTAAAGAATCACATTAAAAGATAGTGATCTGAAGTTTCACCCCATAAGAACATATCCAAATAGTTTATGCCATTCTTTTAAAAGTTTTAACACAAAATATTGATTCAGGTTTTATAAGTGCACATTATTTAAGCTACATTATTCCTCGGACCCAGTATACCCGGTTTATACTGGGTCCGAGATTATTCCTAAATATTTACAAGTTCTGACACCAGAAGTATATTTTTGGTCGATGTTCAATACAATCTACTTTATTAGCTTCCAGGTTGTAGCAAACTTTTAATTGATGATTTAACTCTATGTTAGGATGCATGATTTCATTCTGTCGGTAAAGGTCATCCTAACTTAAACATTAAAAGTGATTCTTTACTGCCAACTGTACAATGTTAAGATTATACCGTCAGCTTAAGTTTTGGAACCTAACTGCACGATTATCATTGTTTTAAAATTTTGTTTTCAAACCATGCTTAAAATTTGTTTACTAACAATATACCCCGAAGAATTAATTCTGGTCTAACTTTTCATCAATTCCTATACTTTTTGTATGCAGGCAGCAAAAGTTCTGACGAGTCTACACATTTACACAGGCCCGCCTGACCCTTCATTTCTTGACACTGCATTGAGCCCTTACCAAAATCAAATTTGATTTATTCTTTGTGTTACAAGTTTTAATCTATTTAGCTTGATTAAAAATATGCAAAGGATTGATAGGATATATTTTATATCAATGTTCATGTTCCAATATCGCATGCTAAATAGGTAGACCAAGTCTTATTGACATAAATAAATCAAATAAAATAAAATCAAATGAACTATTGAAGTCCTTTCATTTAGTCATGTTTACAATACAATACTAACTATGCAATGGAGCTTTTTCTAGTATTAACCCCTTTTGAACACACAATCAAAATGAACTTTTAGAACAAATGCTGTCCTAGCTAGCTGTTTCAATGCTTCACAAATTATAGAACCATGCAAAACAGGCGATAAGTGGAATGCCCTCCTTAAATAGTTTTGTTATATATGATACATAGAGGATCTTACATGAGTGCTCATGTTTTATTGAATTTATTAAACGAGTTGGGGAAAAGAGATAAAATGCAAGGCTTGCCGAGCATTTTATCTCTTTTTCGCAACGAGTTTAATAAATTCAATAATACAAGAGCACGAATGTTAGATTCTATTTATCATATGACAAATACTTTGAAATCTCATTTCTGGCGTAAAAACGTTAGATTTTTGTCATTATGTACGCAACGTTGTTATGGACGTCATAACGTTTCCCGTAAATCTATAAACCACTAGTGGTTTATCGATTTTATTGCATGGCGTTATTTCACTCCCAGACGCGACGTCATATTATAAATGATACCAAAATTAATAGTATCCTTTTTCCACCAAACTAGACATGCTTTTAGATATCAATCTTATTTTTATCATAGGGATTATAACCATATGTTTGGTACCATATGTGAGATAGAAATCATTATAAGTAAAAAATTCAGTTTTCGTTCAAAGGCCTGTATGAATTTATTTTTCGATTTAGACCATCCTTGAAATGACTAACAATTTTGAAGTTGTGTGTTGGCTTTTGTCCTTGATTGCAATCAATATAATTGATGAAATCAATAGCTGATAAGCTGCATATGTTTTGTTGGCTTACACACTGACCAAAAGATCTTACTAAGCTACTGCATGCTAAATATCATATTTCGTCTAAACTGAGCTGTAGACAGTGTGGGAAAATGTCTTGCAATATATAATTTCATGTATTTAATTAAAGGGGACGGCAACCCAGACGATAACTATGTTTTATATGGAAGATCTTAATAAACCATGAACTTTAATGCCAGTTTCGTCTAAATCGGTTAAAAAACGTGGAAGTTATGGGCGTTTGAATATTTGCAAATGGACTGTAATGGAAGCGGCCATATTGTAGGCTTAGTGACGTCACTCAGCCTAATTAAATATGCGTAATCAAAATAAAAGACAAACCAATGGATTATTTGCATTAATCTTTAATGAAACATTTTCCTTGTAGGGGGGAGGGGGTGATGGGGCCCATAGACATTTTCAGGGTCAAACTATTTTTTTTTCACAATTGGCAAAGTTAATAAGACAGTAGCACAGAAGCTTGCTTAATAGTTTTGTATATCATTGATCATTCATTTTCATAGTTTGATCAGTTAAATGGACCAAAAATTATCTCAACTGAAAGGCTAGTTCTTGATTGGTATTACAGTAATATTCTCTCAAACAGAATAGTGGCCTGTCATACCAGGTCTGTGATACAAATGATGCAATCAGAATCAAAATAGACTGGGATACCAGAAATCTATATTTACAAATGACATCAGTTTAATTTTAGACAGAAGTCGCATGATTGGTTACATTCGGTCACATGCTCCTCCATGACCAGCTCCAATTCTGAAATTATATATTGTGGTTAGGCCCCTAATGGGCCTAACCAAAAAGTAAATTTTCTTTTTATTTTATACTCAACGGAAATACAGAAAGCACAGCCTAACTATTTCCTTGGTCGTTTCTCTTTCGATTTGACTTTTTCAGTGTGTTTATTGAGTATAACAGTGGGTGTAGTTTTCACCTAGAAAATGGCTTAGAAACATATTTTAACGAATGAAACGTAAGATATCAGCATTTAAAGAAAGTCTATTGAGTGTGCCTTATGGTAGGCGTCACGTGCAAACTGGTGCTACGTCAGGTCAAACAGTGACGTCATTATTTTTGACTTCACATCATGAGTAGCGTTATTTTTGACAAATGTCCTTCACTTAAAAACTTTTGATAAAAAATCCCAGTCCCAAAATTGGGCTTATACTTCATACTCCGAGTCCCGAAATTTGCCTGCATGTAGCCTACATAATGTATAGCTATTTTAACTTATCGAACTTAGCTCAGATAGTTAAACAAATTGCACTCTTGTAATATTAATTCTTACCGAACTCATCTGTTATTATAGACAGCTATGGCAACTGACTTAACATAGAATTTGAAATCTGGACCTCCCATATTATGTATGTGATAGCTCAATGAAGTACCTGCTATTTTATGAGCACTGGTTCTCATTTTTGCCCAAACTGATCTATCCGATCTATAACTTATACTATCTACATATTGTGCATGTGTTTGAAATTTGCATGTTTTTGTAAAACTCTAATTTAGAACTATTTAGAATTGAATAATCTTGTTCTTGTAATACAATATCATGTTGCCGTTGTTGTATATTTTTCAGATGTAAAGGGATCATCATATTCACTTTTTAGCCCATGAGTTTGATTGTTCAGTCGGAGACAAGGGATTTTTGTGATATGATATTATGTTCACAAAAATTAATGGCTGCTGTCTGTACTTTTGATTTTAAGGGTAATCTGCCTATAATAACTCAGCTCTGCATGCAGCGTGTGTGGCCTTATAATGTACACCCAGGATCTCTTTAACGAATTTCATATGCATATATTCAAACTTCTCTAGTAAACCACAACCTTAAAAAAGAGCTTCTCTACCCTTTTCCCATGAACAACTGCACATACTTTTGAACTAAGCTGAGGGAGCGGGGTACTCTGATATTTTCATATATACGTAGGCTCGGCCCTTTTTAGGGGGTTCCGAAATTTTGAATTTTGTATTGTTGTTTTTTGTTTTTCGGAAAAAATGATTATTTTGAGGTGGGTGGGGGGGTATGATAAAATTGTGGAAAGTTTTGGGGTCATCACAAAACTGGACTATTTTAAGGGTCATTTCAATACATTTTAGGTTTTTTTCTTACGGTCAAGGTACAGAATTGAAATATATTTTAAGGGTTGCTAAATTTCAGATTTTTGGTTGCTGCATGGGTCCAAGTCTACGTGTCAAGAAAAATGGAGAGTTTTCCCCGCCCCCTGGACTACAGAGTGCACTGCGTGAGTGCGCGCGCACGTGCATTGCTTAAGTTCGAATTCACGACGATCCATTCAAAGTGCACATGTTTGAGTCCATATGCACTCTGCATTGTAAAATCGCTTTTAAGTGTGGGTCACGGCGATCTTTATTGAATATGTCGATATATAAAGAATTGGGTACTATTTTTAGCTCCAAAATGTAGGCTTGTAGGTCACTAACCACTGCAGTGTTGCTCCCCGGGTTTTATTTCAGTACTGAAGGTGCATTCAATGCGTCAGTGCATCGTTCAATACGATATCCTCTTTTGAATGCAACTTTGCTAATGATCAGGCTGTGCGTGTGTGTGTGAAACCTCCTGATCCTTACGTAAGTGACCTGATGACAACTTGTAAAGGATGACTTGTGTACGTTTGGCAGAGTTGCGTTTCTTGAATTGTACTTCACACCATTCGTATATATGTACGCTGCGAAATTTTCAAGCGAGTATTAGTAGGCTGTTGGATGGGTGATGCTTTTTTAAACAAACTTGCCTCACAACAAAAGCCGGTGCCCCTGCTAACTTTGTGCTGATTAACTTTTATATGCAGTAAACTTAATAGTCTAAAATAAAGTCCAATGAGAATGGTGATGTCATTGCTTGATTCTTTACGTCCCAGTCAACAATTATCAGCTATGTTGGAATGAGTCTTTCCCGGGGATCTTCCTGGGTAGAACCAGTACTAAGAAGGATTAATGTGTCTTGCTCAAGGACACAACGCAGTGACGACAGTCAGGCTCGAACCCGCGGCCCTCCAATCTCTACCACTGAGCCACAGCACTTGTTACTACATTCGATTCAGTATGTAACGCACTATACGGAGAAAGGGCATTGGTCCAAATATGACATGCGAACCATGTTGCATATAACAGAGTTTGCTGGGGAAAAAAAATGCTAAACCAAAATTGAACCTGCACCCGATCAATTCTCACAAAACAAATGATTGGTCCTTTGTGAGGTTTTGAAATGTTTGTCAAATTTCTTCTCAATCGCATTGATGATTTCTTTAATTGTCTCTATACCAGCGAAATGTTTAATCAGCCAACTTCCATTGTTCATCAAGTGACTGACTTTGAAAAGGAACTTCGCTAGGAACATTTTCTCGCTCGTAAGAAGATGGCCTTACCTGCTACAAAGTCAGATAATGGCTAATCAAACAAATACCAACCAAAGTGCTGTGAGAAATAGCTTCAGAAATATCTTCCCAACATGTTTGTCAGACATTTTCAAAGATTATTAGCTTTAACCCTATTTGGAGTTTGTCATACATTCTTGCAAATAATGTTGGAACTTCACAATAAATGTGAGAGTGTATGCGGGGAATGATTATAAAACAAAATTTTTGTGACGTATATCTATGTAGTCTTATAGTGCTGTCCTCTCTTTTTACACATTTCGCCTGAATACGTGGTTATCCACGCTGACATTCCTGAAGAGGCACAGTCTGTACTTTGATGATACTAAAAGCATGCTGATTAAATAATTTATGATATAATCTTCAAACCACAATACCCTTGTTAGCTACATTGACAAGAGGAAGCAATACTATAAACTGGTCGTGACGTTCGCTACTTTGCGGATGCTTCATTTAATTTCAGCGCATGCTTCAGTGTCGTCTTCACTTAGACAATTGAGTTAACGCATGTCAACCCCCCCCCCATAAAAGATGTTAAGAGTTTTTACTGTCCGCATATAGAAACCAGAAGTCCTCGCCTGCGCATAGCAACATTTCTGATCTGTGCTGCTGTCAATTAATTTGGCGTTTTTGTTCAATTTATTGATTTTATTTTTGTTGATTTTTAATGTCTCAACTGAGAAATGTAAGCGAGACACAAAGCCATCCAAACAGGGACTTAATATCATTTTTATAACTTCTAACAAAAATTAAACTGATGTTGTTGAAGCGCATTTAACTCTGCTCCAGATATCAAGATGCGTGTTCCGGATAACTGACATGCCAATACCGTTCAGGGTTTAGCCAATGGTGTCATTGGTCTTACCAATTATTGGGCTATTATTGAAAAGATAAGCCCCTCACTAAATCTAATTTTCTTTGGTTTTTGTTGTTCCTTTATTGTTGTTTTTAATCATTCTGCATATTGTAATCGACTCTGTCCACCAATATGTCCATTCTGCCATCTAGTCAACCGCTAGACCTAATGCAAAGGACCTCGGACTTAATGAAGGATTGCCTATAAAAATGACCAGAGAAAAGTTTCAAAGAAAATGATATTTTTTCTATGACAAAGATAGTAGGTTCAACCCTCGACTTATCCACAAAAGCCGTTTCCTCATTGGACAAGTACCAATTGAAAAATATAGGTTGAAAACTCCGTTTTTGCTATTCAACATATAGAAAACAGAAAAAAAATTTACTGAGGTGCTTCCCCCCCCCCCCCCGTGACCAAACTAATCCTTTTGCATACAGTTGTAGTTTTACATTTCACACATCATACAAAAACGGCTTGTTTGGTCACGGGGGGGAACGCTGTCAAAATGCTCAAAAACACTTTATTATAAAAACGTATTAGAAACTTATTTTGTAAAAACCTGTAGGTAAATATCAATTTGCAATGGCATATATCAGGGCTTTAGTTATGAGTGCTTACAAAGACATTACTTGTCTCATTTCTCAACCAAAACATTATGTTGTGGGTACTCAAAAGAACCGTCGCAATGAGACGGTTCTTTAAGCACAAAAATATAGGTTAAATCTGATGTGTAAGAAACTATTACGATTTTACGCTAAAAAACTTTGTTTATCTAGACTATGATTTACACAGTATACAGATATGATACACCCCAGTGCACAAGTCGAACTGGTTGATCTCGCAACATTACAGGTAATAGTCAAAAGTAATTGACAGCACACTTCTTTAGACGAAACAATGAAATCTTCTCAACCCGAATTTTATGCCAACGCATCACTTTCGTCTCAAGTTTTATGCCGCAAACATTACATTAACATGTATTCAGGTGAATACTCAACGAAACTTTGACTTTCTGTGAAATAAAATTTGGTCACAAAAAATACCCCCACCCCCTAAACCCTAAAGTCCTGGCATAATTATGCAATATTTTCAAAATATTTTTATTTTGTTAGATGCACTAAATGTAAGGGTTTCATTTAAGCACAAAACTATAATTGTCAGTTATGCTTTATGCTAGCCACAGGCTGTCAAAATTTGGGCAGATTGAATAGGAAACTGTCCGAGGTCCTTTGTAAAAGTGATTTGCTTACAAACGTGGTGCCCGCAAGGGCACATTTAAAATTGGCCCGAGGGGTCCTGGACAGCGGTAATATGTTCAAACATCGACAATATTCTATTACAAAGTCAATTTTAAAGAATGTGTATTAAGCGTTTTATCTGTGTTCAATAATAAAGTTATACAATATTTCGAACGTGGACGGGGGTGTTGGGGAGTCAAATTTACAAAATGGTCTTATCAAATTGAAGTGAATAATAATTATAACATGGACTGGTGCAAGTAAAATTCGCATCCTAACTTCTGATATTTTATCAAAGTTTTATTACAACATCAGTTTTAAAGGTTGCTATCGAAAGCTTCGAGAATTTGCAATGGTGTGCCATGCATCAACTACATGATCATTTTAAAATGGGACTTACTTAACTGGTAACTCGTAAATGGAACCTTGATAAGCAGTGTAGACTCGAACTTGAACTTTGTCCAACCGTTCAGGAGGAGAGTTCATTACAGATGTTCCCCTATACCAGCTCTTGTGACTATTTTCTGCTTCATATTATTGTGCAACACAATTAATGAAATTGGTCCAACTGACCAGGAGGAGATGCCATTTGAAGTAAAAGTATATGCATACTGGAACTGGACTAAGACCACAATTTAGCTCCCCAGATCATCAAGTGCCCTTGTACTTGATGCTCTGGTGAGCTAAACTGTGTGATGTTACACACAAAAAATCACCATACTCACCATACAGCCTAGTCTAAATGCTAGGCTTAATATCTTGATTTTTCAATCTTTGCTTTCTCTACTTGTATTGTACTAAATGTCTCAATGATATAGTTGATATCTTGTGTCTTAAAGGAGATCCTTAATCTTCAATCCCCCACTCTTCGGTCGAAGGAGGGCAAATAGAATAAAGTTATCATTCATTTTGATAAAATGTTTTATCACATGACGTCGCGCCCGGTAGTGATATAACGCCACGCAATGAAATCGATAAACCACTAGAGTGATTTACCGATTTACATATAGTAACGTTACGTAATGTCGTCCATTGTAACGTTATAAAAATGGTGGTAAATGTTTAACGCTTTCACGCCAAAAATGCAATTTTAAGTAATATTAATGTACTGTGATAAATAGAATCTAACCTTCATGCTCCTGTATTATTGAATTTATCAAACTCGTTGCAAAAAAGAGATAAAATGCTTGGCAAGCCCCACATTTTATCTTTATTCCTAAACTCGTTTATTAAATTCAATAAAAATGAGCTCTCATTTTAGACCATCGTGGCCATTACTCCTGGAACAAAAGGAACTGGAAGCAAGAATATTGAAAGTTGACATGTAGCAAAGCTGAGTGATTATAGTTTTACCAGAAAACAAATGATCAAGTATGGCGATCTGCTGCATGGATGCACCGGCTGGATTGTGCCTTTGTTGTTTGCCTGCAACAAAAAAAGATTTTCTCGAACAAAAAAGGGTCCAAATTTAGCGAAGAAACCAGCAGCTCTCTATTCCTCATCGAGTGGATTGACAAACAATAAATGATAGGCACCATACCACAAAGTAATAGGCTGAATACTTGATATACACTAGCCCCTGGGCTTGCACTCAGTTACCATCATTTGTATATTTAATGTTTCGGTTACCATAAAGCAAGATCTGGGCGTGTCATGAATTCAGCATGTACATTATGTGATGATTAACTACAAGGGGCATTCGGAAAGTACTTAGCAAGGTCTATATCTCAGTAACCGATTAACAAACCCATTCAATTTGGTATCATTTTAAACCCCTATCGTTCCTCTGTTATGACACAAATTTCATGAGGATGCTATGATGCAGACACGACGATTATGATTGTGAATACATGTACTGTTTGTATACTGGAAAAAGCAAAATTTCAACGAAACAGGTAACTCTTTACCTTTTGAAAAGTGTGCAAAACATTAGCATATTTGATGAAAATCAGACAGATTATTTTGTACCATTTTGGTAGACCACCATCTGGTTAAGTCATTATAGAATAGCTGAATTTGTTGTTTCTAATAACTAAATACTGGGATATCAATACCAAAAAACCGTTAAGAAAGCAAAGCAACCCGTTTATTTGACCACTAAAAATTGCATGTCACAATTCACATACATTTGTATTTAGAAAATATATTACTCACAGTAGTTTCAACATGCCCTACGTTGGTATTTTTGTCAAGCACACTTTTTGCGCTTAAACATTTACAGGGCACTGCTTCGCAGATTAATGGCATTCAAAAATGCTTCATGTATGTTCATTATATAATTGTGTTATTTTTCAACAAAATTGTCACAAAGCCGAGCAACAACTTGGAAATGCTCATCACTAGACAGCGGTCGCCACATGCATCCCATTATATCAGACATCTTCCTTGTGAATGTTTCTTTGGTACAGTTTTCATCAATCAGATCAAATATTTCTTCTGAAACATCTGTTCTGTCTAAAATATTCTCATAAAGAATCTGATCTTCCATGACATGTAAGTTTTTAAGGTTATTGTTGAGACTAACCATTGCCAGGAGCGTACTGGTTGCAAGAACTTCTTTCACAGAAAAGGTGTGCAGCTCTTGACAGTTTAGAACGATATCAAGAAGACACTTATTCATGTTAACAATATCTTTATCGCTACGAGCTGCTTCATAACTTGCCATAGCAATGCTGAAATCAATAAATACTTGTAAAGAAGATGAATACTGCAGCAATACAGGTCTTAATGGGATGAAATGCACAAGTCTGTATTTGAAGTAAATCAACGACTTGACAGGTATAGATGGTTTCAGTAAGATTTCCTTTTCTGTCCAATCGTGGCTTGAACTGAATCTGAAGTGAACCCTCAAATTTGGTCCTTGTTTGCAGATCTCTTTCCAGTGCCACTCTTGCATAGCTTCGTTGTAAAATCCAGTAAGCTTTGATATTGCGAGAATATATAGGTCTACTAATGAATGGCCTGCTAGATGGTAGAGCAGACTGTAACTTAAAAACTGTGGTTCGACTGCTAGTTCTTTTAAATTCACAAGATACATTAATGTTCCCAAATTGTATGTTCGAAAAGAATTCACTAAACAAAGTTTCTGTAATGTTAACGAGTGACGGTGTCCTATTGGTAATGGTTCATTCTTCACAAAATCAAATCTAATTGATACCAAATGCACACTTTGAAGCTTCTTATTTTTCTGTAGAAGAGAACAAACCATTACTTTGTTCTTGTTTAATGTTATATTCTTCAACAATAGCCTCTTCAAATTACAACACTCCTGACATACAGACACCAAGACTTCACCAGAAAACGCATCTTCTGAATTTAAACATACACTCTCAAAATGTTTTCCATGTGTTTTAATGATTTGTTTAAAAATGTGGCGAAGTAATCCTCTGGTAGTGCTCGCATTACTGTTGTCCGTGTAACCATTTAGCAATTCTTTTGGATCGATTTTAGCATCAATCATTTCGGAAGAAAAATCAAATGATTTCCAAACTTCAACACTATTAACTGCTTCATGCCATGACTTACAAACATATTTGACACAGATGCGGTCCAAGCAAGACAATTTTTTGAATATCTCTATTAGTATTACGTATGGTATGGTTGACCAATCTATGCATAGTTCGTCCATTCTTCTAGAATTCTTTCTCCAAATACAGCTCGCTTTGTCCACAAGCTTTAATCTGCAATTCATAAAATTTATTTAATCAAAAATTTAGCCAAATGTACAAACATGCATATCATTCAGAGCTTTTAGAGATTTCAAAGAAATTAAAATTAAAAGAATAGTAGATGAAGTTTATTCATTTAAGAATAGTATGCGATAAAAGGGTAAGAGAATCTATCATAACGCAAGTTTCTTCAACTAAAAAATCCCAACTAATCGGTATATTAATACTTTTGCCTTTTCTTCCACATCAGACCCTATCCATGGATGGTACATGTTACCATGGTCTATGGAAATTAATATTTATGATCCATTATGTTCCTCAAATTTAAAATCTTGAGTTCATAAATGTATTGAAGTTATTTTGATCCTCTGTTTGTTCAATTTTATACTTTTGTTCTCTTTATGTTATGTTAATGTACAGAGGGTCTCTTTAAAGTGACTGATCTAATCACTAATTGTAAGAGAATGTACTGGTCATGCTACAAATGAGTTAAGGGCTATCACATTTAGAATTTGGTTTGTGCGTATACTCAACCAACTTTTTTATGATTATAAAAGCTCATGATCAGCTATGAAAGTTTCTTCGTGCTGTCTTCAATTTCAAAATCAAGCACTCCTGTCATAATGACTACATTTGATCCAAATCAATTCTGAAGCTAGATAGGTACATGCTTGGACTGGGTAATATGAGCCCAAGGTACATATAAAGATATAAAAGATTGCATTTTGTACTGCAATATGTCCCATGATATTGATGCAAATCAATTTCGCGAAAAATCAATCACCATGCACTTAATGTGGTTATTATCACTTTAGTCAGGGTTTGCATTTGCCAATCATATACATGTATATCATACATTAACTTTATTTATACCTTATTTAAGGAGCAGTGTAGACCAGTGTTTGTATCTCGTTTATACATTTTGCTTATTCTATGTTTCTTTGCATTTGAATTGGACTTAATCGTGAGCTTTAGTTATAATTCTTTTCCAGCTGCATGATAATGCTATCAGTAACCAGTATGAATGATGCATTCCAGTGTTTTTCTCTAAATCAACATTATGAAAATAGCTTCAAACATTACAAAATTTTACTCTCTCCTCTTCTGATATATTCTACTTCTTCTAAACAGATTCCACAGTCCAGAAATAGGTTAAATTCATTGTTCCCTTCAGTTTATGTTTTCTTTGAAACAAAACTCTGCAACAACAAATTGCATGGTATCTCTTGCTCTGTACTTTTTAGAAATCATTTAAATATTCGCCTTCATCCTCTTAAATTGCCTGTACTTAGCACCATTGGAGTTAGCATAGAGAAGTGAAATGTAACCTTCTACATGTATTTCCAAGTACAATGACAAGAAGTGTAACTGTTGTTTAACATTTATGTTGTAGATCTACAATTAAATGTCGACAATAATGGCGGACAATTTTCCGTTGTTACTTTGCCTGATCTTGATTCAGTCCAACCAGTGTCATGTATGATTTAACTTGTGGTGTGCAACTAGTAGACTTCTAAAAGCTTGATTTACTGAGCACTATCGTCAAGTTATAAAGTCTTGTAAAATCGATAATTTTCTCTACAGACATTTCAAATATACTTATCAATTCCTGGTTGTATTTCTATTAAACCAGTAATTATTCTTAAAAGATACAGAAATATTCTCATGCATGAATTAGAATTAAAATGTTTAAACTCATTACAAACTCCACATCCACTTGATTTAAATAATAATATTTAGGCCTGCCAGGAATTAAGGTAATATTTCAAATTCTAACACACCTCGCCTATAGAACTGTGATATATCGGACAATAATTCACCGCTAAAGTGTGTGATAGCTGACGTCACTGGAAACTGATGTCATTCATGGCGTTAGACGGTGTAACGTCGTTTTTATGCTTGAAAGACGTTACAATAACATGTAAACGTATGCGAATAGCAAAGTATTGGCGTGAGTTCTTCAGTGCAATGGTGGAAAGTTGGAAGAAGCTGAAGACTTCGAATGTGATTTCGTCGTTTGTTGTGTGTTAGAATCGAAATAGATCAGCTCCAGCGCGTGAATTGTTGAGTAATAATTCACTGTTTGTTGGTCATGTGTACGAAGATAAATCACTCGCGCTGCGCGCTCGTGATTTGATCTTCTTTACAACTGACATCCAGACAGTGAATTATTACTCAACAATTCACTGCGGGAGCTGATCTATTTCTTAAATAAACAGATTTTGATGTTTTTACTCTTTTAGATATACAAAAACGCAGAAAATGATCTCATTGTATATCTGAAACGAAACAAGAAATATCTTTAAAAAAGATATTCCACTGCATTTCAATTTTGGGATCTGTTTTTAGGCCTATAAGTATTGCTCGTTTTATTACACAGGGTCATCCGACTTGGGAAAGTATAATTGATACTGTTACAATGCAAATATTATTGTTAGTGTTTTAAACCAATTCAGGGCACATTTTTAAAAAATACAATTACCCTAAGAACAGCCGCTTTAAATGTAACTAAAGCATTGTGCAGACGACATTTTGAATGCTGATATGAAAATATTGGATTACACATAATGTAAGAAAACTTTACTAAAAATGATGATTTTTCATGAATGTGACCTGCAAATAATAGATTGGTCTAAACATAGAAAAATAGTAAGTGAGTATGATCAGAAAATAACACAATCACAAACCGCAGACAACCCCGTGGCACCGCGAGGAAGAGCCGCTCAACCATCATGAGACACCAGGAAGACAAATTAAGCAAAGCAACCAGCTCTCTCTTCCCCATCAAGATGATTGCAATACTAGAATGAACATAAAGTAGCGCACATCAAAACATAGAACAATTAAAGACTCCCACAATGGGAGTAACAATAAGCAAAAAGTCAGCAACAACAGAACCACCGCCTTAGAACGGACAGCAGCCTAAGCCAAGGGGGGGGGGGGGGGGCTTAAATGCATTTTACTGGTACCAAATCTTCGCCCTAGATCCTGCTGTTGCAGAAGTACAAGAAATGTTCAGCTCGCATGGAGGCCATCTAACTAATGCAATGTATCATCATGGAGAAACACTCCAATCAAATTAACACACCATGATGAAACAAAGAAAAGGGCTCATGGCTCACAGATAGTCAGACAGGCGGCCAAATGAAAATCCCGTCTGATATGTTTTATGTCTTTCACTTGTGAGAAGACACACAAAGTTTGGTTTAATAATCTTTGAAATTGACTTTGTAATTGAAATTTTATGATATTTAATGATATTTGACCTTTTAGTCCCTCCCCAGGGCCCCAGGGGGCGGGGCCAAAAAAAATGTGCCGTTGCACACCCCATTCATGTGAGCAACACACACACCAAATTTGGTTGGATTTTGTCCAATGGTTTTGGAGGAGATAGCGTGACGGACGGACAGACGGACGGACGGATGGAAGCGATTGCAATATCCCTGACGCTTTTTTAAAAAGCGTGGGGATAATCATCCCGTTTATCATAAATTTTAGAAGAAACTATGCCATTTGTTATTGACAAGTTCAAGTCCAAAAACGGAGCTTCTGTATCAGAAGAATTCGCCTTATTTAATTGAAGTTCAGTGGGATATATCTGACCTACCATTTGGTCAAAATAATGATTATCAATATTAAGTAAGTCATCTAAATATCTGGATGTTGATTTAAAAGCTTCAATAATATCAGTTTGATATTTGTCTGACAGAGACAACATAAAGTCTCTCTCATAAAAAAACAAAAACAAATCTGCAACAAGAGGAGCACAATAATATTAGTACCCATTGGAATACCTACAATTTGTCTATATAATTTCGAGCCAAATCTTATAAATATATTGTCCAAAAGATAATGGAGCGCATCACACATTTTCTGACATGACCACAGTTTATATCATTAAGGTTGTACAGAAGTAAAAAAGGCATTTTTATCATTACAAGGCAAATAAAGTAGCACTCTGTTGAATGTTTGTTCAATTAATTCTTTTAGCCATGGACAGGTAACCAGCAGAAGTCTACTTTCAGTTTCGTTGACAATTTTCTGAAAAGGTATATTTTCAGTTTCGTTGACAATTTGCTGAGCAAAAAAAGTGCAAAAGTATTTTTGGCTGCTTCAGTCTGTATCCCTAGATAATGATTTCATTTTCAGTGAGTGTTGTCACCCGGAATAAAACTGTATGGACAGTCTGGTAATTAACCAATGCAATCTTCATATTCTAGCAGATACTCATATATGCAAATTTCTGTCTATTCCTGATTGGTTGAAATGTAGATAGTTACAGTGATATCATTAGGCTGCAAGCAGCCTAAAAAGATATTTTTGTCACTCTGTGAACTATCACTTTAAACAATCAGGACGTCAATTTTTTCACGAATAGTTACACTTCTATACAGAGGCCAATAAATTCTATGATAGAGCTTGCATACTTTATGATGCAGCAAATTTCACATGCTCTTCTCCCTTATTTTAATTCTGAAATTAAACATATTAGACATTTTATTTAAATTCTATGTGTCAACAAATAGATCAAACTCATAACATTAGATAAAGATCTTCTATTCCTACTTATTTTGAAAATAAAGAATCGCCTATTATTTGTTATAAGTACAATAAACCTATTTTAGTACAGTACTATCTTTAATTTTAACAAATGGGTAACTGAACTTGATATTAAAACTACTAGCTAGTAGCTACTCCTGATTCTTGAGAATGTAAGAACTCTAAATGCTGCTATCAAGCTGCTTGTCACATTGTTACTAGAGATTTGAAAATTATTACTAGATCTATATTTGGTCTGTTATTTGTAAAAGGTTCTAAATACAGGTTTCCATCGCCTATAGACTTCACCAAATGTCGTGAAAAATTGCTTGAGCTTTAAAATATTTTTGCAATCGCTTGTGCAAGCGAGAGCATGTTGAATCTAATGCTTTTGAATACTTGGAAGCTAAAACGTAAGCGAGTATGACCAGAAAATGACACAATCACATACAGCAGACCAATCCATGCCACCACGGGGAAGAAGCAAAGAACAATAACAGGCACATGACATCAAGAAGACAATGAAAGGACAGCAACCAGCTCTCTCTCTCTCCCTTACCCAGCGAGGTGATTGCAAAACTAGAAAGGACACAAAATACTGCATAACAAAACAATGGCTTAACACAGGCTGTCAGAAACAACCAGTTGAGCCACAGTGGGCCCAGTAACCAGCACTGACCCACGGATGAAAGTTTGGGTCTGAGGCCTGATCCACCGCCGTGCAATTTAAAAGGAAACCAAGGCTATACGCCATGATTGCATGCAGACTGTCGCATAATCTCCATGCTATATCCCACTTTTCATAATGCTTGATGGTCTTTTTAAACTGATCATGGAAAGGCTTTCCAACGGTTCTTTTAAAATCATTAACTAAATTTCCATAAAATACTGGCCCTGAAATGTCTTGTTACAGAAGACTTTTCAAGCCAACGTGTATTTAAGGATTAACTCTGAGTGTCTTCTGTTAACTTTAGAAAATGTTACATACTAGTCCTGTTTCAGCAACAATGCAGGAAAATTTTAGTTTCTGTTGTTGAAGTCACTAACATTTAAACATACTCTTGTGAAATGAATTAGCTGCGAATATATACATCATAAGGAGAAGAGCGAGGGACATCTCCATCCAGATTGGAAAACTATTTCAAAATTAAAATCATCTCGTTTATCATAAATATGCCATTTAATATCTTTAGTATTTTTGATGAATAATTTCATTTTATTGCAACAATTTAGGTCTGCTACCACATAAACCTTAATTTATAGAAAGGCGTCAAGGAATTTCATGTGAAGTTTGTGTAAGCGCCTGCAATAAGGCTTCTTATTCTAACAATAAAAAAGCAATTGAGTTTCATCAGGAAGGAAATACCACAGTCACACACTGCAGACCAACCCAACCCACCGTGAGGAAGAACCACAGAACAATAACAGTCACAAGACACCAGGAAGACAAACAAAGTAAAGCAATCAGCTTTCTCTCTTCTCCATCAGTTCTGGACAAACGAAGAAATATAATTTAGCCATGTCAGAAAGTCTTTGGTGATCTTCATTAGTTATATTTTGGACATCTACATCTGTATGTTGAACCGTCAAATTTGACTGTTACTCAACGGGTTGACTTCTGTTGGTAGCGCTAGAAAGATGAAAAATAAGAGGAGATAGGCAGATAGAAGAAATGTTAATTAATAATGAATATAACTATGATAGTATAATAAGAGAGTGAATATGGTAATCAATATAAAGGCTATACCAAATTTAGTACAATATATAATATACAGTATAATAGGATAATGTAATAAGAGAGTGAATATGGTAATCAATATAAAGGCTATAATAGTACAATATATATTATACAGTATAATAGGACAATATATTTAGAGTTAGCTTGAAATCGTATCATATCTATATACAAAGTGTATGTATTCCTATGGGCACTCATTGTGCTCCTTTTGTTGCAGATCTGTTTTGTGTTCAGGTGATACATTTTAAAATGCCAACTGTTCCTACATCCTACCATTATCCAGAAGAAGACTTTTGTGTGTGTGTGTGGGGGGGGGGGGGGGGGGGGCTCATTGCTTTATTTTTATTTTAATTGTCGTCCTGGTGGCTTGTGACTGTTATTGTTCTTTGGCTCTTCCTCGCAGTGCCGTGGGTCTGTCTACAATGTTTTAGTGTGGTATTTCCTGATCATACTCATTTACTTTTTTCCGAGTCATAGCCGATGGCCGAACCAGTGTCAGACGTCTTATATAGGTCACCGGTCGAACTCGCTCTTTTAAAAAAAATATAACTGAATACTAACCTGGCATTTAGAACACATCCGCAGCGTCCTGGTCCAATAAACAGATTAAAATTAGATCTAGATACATAAAAAGTGGTTTAAACAAACTCATATGATTCTGCATCAATGGTTTATAAATGCCGGTATTCATTGTGGACTCCCCAGTCATGATTTCTCCGTCGACGGGTCAGCAGTTGGTAAGACCTACATCACTCGTATTACTTACTGCCTTTATCACGTATGTACTCGATCGCGATCCATCGGTGATAAGATAGTAAGCTCTTTAGGCTCCTTTCATGAATATATTGTCAAGATAAATGTTGTGATCAATAATATTACGGCAGCATTTCATCCAAGTAACATGGTAGTTCATTTTGATAGCGCATTAAACTGATCTAGAGAATTTGGGTTCAATTTAGGTATGCAAACGCTCCTTAAATAGAAATAGAAAATTGCTAATTGGGTCACTTAAAACATTTTACAAGCATGATAAAACGTTTATGTTAAAGTCCAATCTCTTTATAAAAGCCCTGAACCGCCACACTGTGATCTGTACTGCGACCATATTCTGTCGAATGGGGAATAATTTTAGTGGAAACAGAATTCTTCAGTGCATCGCTGTATGTCTGGTCTTCAATATTGGGAGTTGATTATTATATAGTGAGTTTCGACATCTGGGTGGGACTGGAATACTTGTTTTTATCGCAATACATGTCACAATTAACCCATATAAGCCTAGCGCCCTTTGTATGGGACATAGGCAAACCGTGCAGACACAGGGTCTCTACTATTTGCTTACAGGATGTTCTATTAAAATAAGTAAGTAAGGGTGCAAAGGTCAGGAATCGATACAATCAAGTACTTCACCTGACCCAGGATACCAATACAGTTTGAATAAACATTAAAAATGCCACCCAGCAACCCTTAAAACAGAAATAGATTGGCCCAAAGGATAAGAATAGGAATTCCATTCGGCTTGAATGGGTTAATAAGGCAGAGAGGACTAGACCTCATCTGTTTCCCACTCGTTCAGCATGTCTCCAATACTACTTGTGTTACGCTATCTTATACAATTCCTACACTGTCGTCCTCTGTACTTTCACATTATGCTGGATCTGAGATTTATACCAAGGATTATGTTTTGCATATTCTAGTTTAGAGCTTTTATGACTAATGCCTTGTCAATAAAACGACCATCATAATGTTCTGCCTGTATGAAAAGGCTTTTATTTCTAATAATAAAAAGTATAATCTGACAACAATAAAAATGAATGAATCAGAGTCTAGAGATTCAAAGAGATCCAGTACTGGACCTCTAGACACTGGTCCGGTACGGGCTCTCTAGCCTATATGAGTCTGCAGATCGCGTAAGGGACCTCTAGCCACTTCCTATATTTTCCAAATATTTTGCTATGCCATTGAACGGTTCCGACTTATAGACTTATCTATTTATGAGATGGTAGGGCCTGGATGCTTTGGTTTGTTGTCAGACCCACCGGGGTTTACCTGTTGGATTTCTTTTGCTCGGGTATTCAGTTTTATGTATGTTGGGTCATTATCTTTTACCTTTTATCTCCTTTTTATATCTTGATTTATATGTTCTGGGAGATGATGCATGGATGAGTTAGGGGTCTTTCATACAAACCAAACATCTATGTGTCTTGATTCATATCTGAACTAAGGGTGAGGTTGGCGCTGTGAAACCGGTTTAAGCCCTCCGTTAAAATATTTTTACTGACTGTTCTAAGGCGGTACTTCTTTTGTGGATCATTTGTATTATTTATGTCATGTGTTTGTCATTCTTTCGCGTCTGTTCCTTGCTGCCTTGTGGTCACCTGCTGTGAAAGGACCGACCTCTTGGCTCTTGTTTGTGATGTTTAATTGTGTCTTTGTCACTTTCCCATGTGGTATCCTGGGTCAGCTGTGGTACTTGATTGTACCGATTCCTGATCTTTGCTGCCTTTCTAACTTCAAAATGTTGATAAAGGGCAACAAGGGTCCTGATTCCTGGGCCTGATTCTGATCCTGATAATTTTAGGTTAATACACCACCAAACAAATGTCTGCTTATTATCAATTATCTATTATTTATGCGAACATAATATCACATTGTACTTGTAAGCAAACAATTAAACTGGACCAAAATGCGAAAAAATAGTAAGTGAGTATGATCAGGAAATACCACAATCACAAACCGCAGACCACCCCGTGTCACCGCGAGGAAGAGCCGCTCAACCATCAGGAAGACAAATTAAGCAAAGCAACCGGCTCTCTCTTCCCCATTAAGATGATTGCAATACTAGAATGAACATAAAGTAACGTACAACAAAACATAGAACAATTACAGACTCCCACACTGGGAGTAACAATAAACAAAAAATAAACACTCTAATCAAATAAACTCACTATGATGAAACAAAGAAAAAGGGCTCATGAAAACCTCAAGATGAGCCACGGTGGGTCCAGCTACAGATAAGCATCAGGCACCAACCCACTGATTAAAGATTTACGTCAGAGCCGTCATAGAGTCTGAGGCCTGACCCACCGTCGTGCAAGTAAAGAGGAAACCATAGCTATAAACCGTGATTGGGTTTTAAACTAGGCATGCAGACTGTCGCATGATATCCAATGTATATCCAACCTTTATATAACGTTTGATAATCTTTTTGAATTGATCACTAAAATTAGGTTTTCCAACAATTCGTTTGAATTTATAAACTAAATCACCATAAAATGTAGGTTCTGATATGCCTTGTTGCAGAAGCGTTTTAACCCAATGTTGTATTTAACAATTAACTCTGAGTGTCTGTGGTAATATTTAGAAAATGCTTTTTGTATTTTATGATATTTTTAACCTTGTTTTAATTACTTAGCAGTTAAAAATAAGTTTCTGTTGTTGAAGTCATCAACATTAGAACACACTCTAGCAAAACGAATAAGCTGAGAAATATACACACCATGGGAAGGAGAGCGAGGAACATCTCCATCAAGAAAGGGGAAATTTACTATTTCAAAATTAAAATCATCCCATTTATCATAAATTTTAGAAGAAACTAGGTCATTTGTTATTGACAAGTTCAAGTCCAAAAACGGAGCTTTCAGAAGAATTTGCCTTTGTATCAAACTAATGCAATGGTACTCCTCTGAAAAAAAAACACGAATTGACGCTAAAAGCCCTTGCATTTACAAAAAGAGGTATTCTAATTATCAAATTATAAGCAAACCTTAAATTAATATTTAGATTTTTGCAGCCGTTCAAACCTCATGTACAACATAAATATAATTGACAGCTTATAAACTTACTTGCATGTGCAATCTACCTATCTATCTATCTATCTATCTATCTATCTATCTATCTATCTATCTATCTATCTATCTATCTATCTATCTATCTATCTATCTGCCTGCCTGTCTATCTGCCTGCCTGTCTGTCTGTCTGTCCATCCGTCCGTCCGTCCGTCCATCTGTCCATTTATCTATCTATCTATCTATCTATCTATCTATCTATCTATCTATCCATCCATCCATCCATCTATCTGTCTGTCTGTCTGTCTGTCTGCCTGCCTGCCTGTTTGTCTGTCTGCCAATTGATTGATCGGTCCGTCAATCCATCTGTTTACCTATTTCTTTATTGGCTATCAATCAATAGCTGATCATTGTGCCAGTGAGGGCTAACTTTGAGATTTGGTAAACAAAAAACAAAACCATCTGACTGGATTATTCAGGGCCCTAAACTCCTCTGTGGTGGTTTGAAAAACTGTAGCCACGATAGCGACAGACTATTTCAGTGGGGAATTGTTCTGGGGAAAATTGACTATTTAGGCATCACTATGTGTCAGATACTTGTACCTAGAATATTGGGAGCTATACGATGACCTGGTGGGTTTCAACATGTTTGCCGGGATCAGGTACTTGTCTTTATCTATAGACACAATAAATGTCGTGAAACAGTAACAGAGGGGATTGATCCTCTCAGGCATCAAAAGTTAGTCACTCTAGCCGCCATCTTCTACAGGTTACACTATAATTTCTCAATCTGATTGATCTGAATTTTTCAATAAGGCTGCCTTATAGTATATATTCATCTACTATCTATCTACTAATTAACTAATACTGCAACATCCTCTCGCGTGGAAACTTGCAGGTATCTGGTGTTCTTTAGACTGACCGTCAGTGCAGTGAAAGTTAAAATACATAGAGGATTTTTACTTTTTTGCGGTGAATACCAAATATATTTCATCAAGTGTGTTGAAAACATCAGAATTTTCATGAGTGCGCAGCACGAATGAAAATTTTGATGTTTTCAACTCACGAGATGAAATATGTTTGGTATTCACTAAAAAAAAATTCTTTTTATTTTATACTTTTTTGGAAGATTTACAGTAAATCAATTGTTAAACATGCTTCAAGCCGAATCAAAATAATGTAAAAGAAGACAAAGGAGTATATGTGACAGAATATCTGGATCAATCTACATGATATATAGTCATCAGGACTTACAGATTAAAAGAAATTTATTCAGCATCAAAGTGCGAGACAAATGACGTCATAGGCGACGCCATAGTTTGTTGATGGCGTTGCGTAGCATAGGCTACATGCATTGCCTCACTCACTGAAGCGGAGGGTGTTGAAAATGCAAAATCGAAAAATTTCAGCAAATCTGAATTATTTTGGTACCAAAATGTTCCTCGTGTTCTAAATAAGAAAATGCCTACCCACACTTGATGTTTTTGTTCACAAATAAGAAAGTTATAGGCGTTTGAACGTTCGAAGTGAGCTGCATTTAGTGAATGGAAAAGTCAGAGGTGATCCAAAAAACGCTACAGTGAAAATATAGGCTGATCAATATCATTTCGCTCGTGATTGATATAGAGGATATTTACTTTTTTGAGTTGAATACCAAATATATTTCATCGAGTGTGTTGAAAACATCAGAATTTTCATTCGTGTTGCGCACTCATAAAAATGTCGATGTTTTCAACTCACGAGATGAAATATATTTGGTATTTACTAAAAAAAAGTAAATTTTCTTTTAATCTTATACTCTTTTAGAAGATTTACAGTCAATCAATTTGTTAACCATCACAATAATGTAAAAGAAGACAAGGGATTATTTGTGACAGAATACCTGAATCAATCTACATGATCTATAGTCATCAGGACTTACAGATAAAAAGAAATTTATTCAGCGTCAAAGTACGAGACAAGTAACGTCATAAGCGGGATCATAAGCGACGTCATAATTTGCTGATGACGTTGCGTAGCATAGGTTACATGCATTGCCTCTCTCACTGAAGCGGGAGGTGTTGAAAATTCAAAATCAAAAAGTTTCAGAAAATCTGAATTATTTTGGTAACAAAATGTTCCTCATGTTCTAACTAAGAAAATGACTATCCACACTTGATGTTTTTGTTCACAAATAAGAAAGTTATGGGCGTTTGGACTTTCGAAGTGAGCTGCATTAAGTGAAAGGAAAAGTCAGAGGTGATCCAAAAAACGCTACAGTGAAAATATAGGCCGATATCAATCACTAGTGATTGGTATCATATCATTTCACTAGTGATTGATATCACTTTTATTTGTTTGCGACATGCATTGATTTCACTGCTTAGTACAGGGTGGGTAGTCACGTGGTTTCTGTTAAGATATACTGTACGGAAAAATGGCGGACTTCTTTCCACACCAATGTTTTAAGCAAAAGTAAGTAGATATTTCTGCGTGTTTTTTTTCATCTTTACACAGAAAGTTATACACCATTTTCCAGCCCCAATTTTTCCCGATCTAACAATGCCAGGATATCCTCATAAAGCTTCTTACTTTGAGTACAGACTCTGTCACAAATTTTTAAGCGGCGAAGATCGGGCCTGAATTTGGAAATAAGCTGTACGGACAACATTTGTGACAGAGTTTATACTCAAAGTAATAGCTTAAAGATGCTATCCTGGTAGCGTATGATAGGGGAAAATGTGGGCTGGAAAATGGTGTATAACTTTCTGGGTATAGATGAGACACTATAGAGAAATCTACCTACATTCGATCTGAATGTCCGTACAGTGTATTCGAACATCCGTACAGTGTATCCAAGCAAAAACCACGTGACTACCCACCCTGTAAATATAAAATAAATCACTTTTATTTGTTTTTGATATGCATTGATTTCACTGCTTAGTATAAAATCTATCTATCTATCTATCTATCTATCTATCTATCCATAAAATAAAATGTAGTACATATTCATTAATTACAGAATATTTTAATTGGCCGAAAGGTCAATACACGTGAATAAAATTGTTAGTGAACTGTCTTCAAAACTGTCTCGGTGAACTTTCATCTCTGTCTATGAACCGTTTCCAAAACCGTGTCGGTGATCTGTCTTGCCGGCGAACTGTCTCTGTAGTCTGGTTCCCTCCCCTTGATCTACCTATCTAGACTGGTTCTGTAATAGCGAGCACAGCTCGCAATAGATTGGTTCCCCACGTTGATAAAGCTCCACTTCCGCTACGCATATTACGTTTGGTAACTAGTAATTTTTTACCAGTAGAGAATCCCACTCATCCGACTGCGCATGCTCCAGAAAGAGCATCTGTTTACATCCTGGGTCAATTTCGCACTTCAAAATGAGAAATGAACATGTACTGAAAACTGAGAAGATTTGCCGCACTTTCTTTTCGATACGAAGCCTTTCAAATATTGCTGTTATTGGTAATTTCGATTTTAATATTTTTTTCAATGTACTTACATTTTGATGTAATCTAGTGACGATACCTGTCGAAATAGCGCAAGTGGTAGCGTTTTAGCTTAACGAGGTAAGGGTCTAGAGATCGAATCCCATACACCTGATTTTTTTTCTTCCGCATATGGTATTTTTTCAAGTAGAGAACCTGCGCATGCTCCAGAAAGAGCGTCGGTGTTGAAAAAGTTCATAAATAGGCCAGGTATTATATGAATCCAGTGTGAACCAAATTCAATTAAATTTTTTACTATATAAAAGGCACAGAAAGTGGACTGGGTGGGCCAGCTCATACTCACTTACTATCCAATGATGCAAACCATGTTTCAAGGTCACCAGTCTTGTGGTTCATGTAAAGAAGGTTTAAAGGGTATTCACTACCTAAAAATAGTATGTGAGCATGATCAGGAAATACCACAATCACAAACAGCAGACAACCCCATGGCACTGCAAGGAAGAGACACACAACCATCAAGAGACACCAGGAAGACAAACTAATACATCCGTGGATCATCGTGGCTACAGCATGGGATAGAAATGTATAGAACTCCCGTAAAACAAAAATCTGCACCCTGCAGAGCGTGTCTGCATGGTCTGTGGAAAGAGCACACAAGAGGTCCGAAGGATCGAATCCACAAAAAGATCAGACATCAACGCCAAAGCATTGCTCGCCAAATATGGGGGCATTAATGTAGAGAGTGGCGTTAGGCTTAAATGAAATATATGTGTGGTTCCTGTTGCCTACCTACCCTAATTTTTTTTAACCCTATATACCCTAAACAATAAAATGGTCTTTGGAGAAAAAATGGGCACTTTTTCAATTTCTGTCACTATTTTCTTTGTTAAATGTTATAACAAAATTTAATAATTTCCCTACCTACCTACCCTGAATTTTCTTGGCATGAAACAGGAACCACACATATATTTCATTTAGGCCTTATGTGTAGAAACTGTTACTCGAAATTACAGAACCTCGATCAAAGATGTAGACTTTTTTATGAGGGGTGCCAACGAAATGCAAGGATAGTGATGCGTGCTAATACTAAAAGAATGATGCGCTCCTCTCCTCTCTCTGGACCACAAAAGAGAATTAACTTCTCAAAAACACCAACAAAGACACGCAAAACACAACGCAAAACACAATTGTTTAAAGAGAGTGCCACCCCTGAAAGTACCACAACCGAGGAAATTGGCCTTAAAGTGGATTTTGTTACTGGTAGGATGTGTTTCCAGGTTTTAAGTGACCCCCGTTTTTCTTTTTTAAACAGCTTTAAAATGATCTTAGAAGAATGTACACCGCGTAACTAAAACCTATGGATCCCCGGAGCCCCCCCTTCCTAAAAATCACAAGTTATTGTGATAGCAATTAGCATTTGGATCCCCCCTTGGATGGACCTCCCCTGAAAATGTTGGACCCCCTCTGGATCCTTGGGAAAGTATAGTTTTCTCTGCAATAAGACCATTGCCCCCCCCCCCTCTGTAAAATAAGCTGAGGACTAAAAAACGTCTCAATCTGGACCCCCCCCCCCCCCTGTCAAAAATTCCTGGATCCGCGCATGATATTATACATGCTTTAAAGTCATATTACGGGGGTCGCGCACATGCGTTCCTTTTTCGCCAAGCTCCCTAACTGTGAATGATGACCATCCCGCCCCCTCCCCTAAAATATCCACAATTTGATCATAGATCCCATAAAATATTTATTCAATCTGAACCCCCTAAAATTATTGAAATTAAAAGTTAGACCCCCTCCTTAAAAAAGGTCCGAGTCCACATAGGCTACGAAATATCAGAGTAACCCCCATCCGATCGGAAATCCCCGACACAGGCATGCACGGACCCAGGAAGTGTTGTTAGAGGGAGTCCAATTTATCTTTAACAACTTTTTTATGGTGAGAATCCAAATACCTTTCAAGGTGTATCATCATCGGCCAATTTCAATGGCGTTTCGCTAGCGGCCGAATTAATGGCCCAACATTGAATTCTGGCTTGCCTTTGAGATTTTCAAGTGGATCCAGACGAGTATTGCTAAATAAATCCTATAGCTTTGTGATTTTGCTGGGCCCGGAGCCCCGGCCCCCTCTGGATCCGCGCATGGATAGTTTTCCTCGTAACCTGGCTTATTTAATGAACATGAGACAGAGGGGCCGCGGGTTCGAGCCTCGCAGGCGTCACTGCGTTGTGTCCTTGAGCAAGACACATTAATCATAGCTTTGTACCGGTTCAACCCAGGAAGACCCGTCCCTACATAACTGAAAGATTGTTGATGGGACGTAAGAATCAAATCAAACAAATCTCCTTCGCAATGCTGGCCCAATGTCATGTGCTCCGGAAACATAAACTTCTTTTAACACCAAACACATTATTCAGAATACAGGCACAGAGGATTTTGTAATAATATAGTGGTGTTTAATAATGAGAGAATGGTCGACATGGTTGCGTCGGTTCGATGTTGGTACAAGGTTGGTATGCGGCGACGCCCACATTTTCACCAACTACCAACGTGGGCCCAACGTATCTTTGCTATCTGTGTAGTGACCCCAAACACAAAATATGACGTCCGCTGATATTGTTCACGAATTCCAAGCATACTCGCACCTGGGTGAGAAAGGGGGGGGGGGGGGGTACTCTGATATTTTCAAACATATGTAAGCCCGGACCATTTTTGGGGTTAACTTTTTGGTATTTTGTGATGACCCCAAAAGATATCCACAAAATCTTCATACCCCAAAAAATTTTCATTTTTCTGAAAACCCTCAAAGGTATTGAAATTCAAAATTTTGAACCCCAAAATGGTGCGAGCCTACGTATGAATGAAAATATTATAGTACCCCCCCCCCCTCCACCCTCTCCTCGCAGATAGAAACAGGGGCCGGGGGCGTCCAGACTCAAATAACAGAAAAAAACTCTGATAAGGGTGTTTATTGTTGTTTTTTTTGCAACTATATTATATTTTTTTACGGTTCAAAAGGGTCGAAACATTTATCGGGGGGGTGGGGGGGGGGGGGTGTGCAACTTTTTATTTTTTTTTTATTTTTTTTTGGGGGGGGGAGGGGGGGGGGTACAAATCCTTATTTCTATAGAAACCTATATAACTTGTGATTTTTCGGGGGGGGGGGGGGGGGGGGGGGGGGGGGGGGTCCGGACCACCTATCCCTCTCTGGATTCGCGCATGGGTAAGAAATAAGTAATTGCCCACTTCCCTGTCACGGATTGAGTTTAACTGAAAGTCTCAGAAGGTTTACCGGCCGGCGCAGTCGGTAACATGTTTTTTTTTTTCGGGGATGGGGGGGGGGGGGGGGGGCAAATGCTTATTTCCAACGAAACTTAAAGAACTTGTGATTATTATTTATTTTTATTTATTTATTTATTTATTTTTTTTTGGGGGGGGGGGGTGTCCGGACCACCTATCCCCCTCTGGATCCGCACATCGGTTAGAAATAAGTAATTGCCCACTTCCCCGTCACGGATTGAGTTTTGTAGGTGCAAACTGAAAGTCTCATAAGTGTTTCCCCTGTGAACATTTGAAATTCCAGAAAATAGTTGTACCGGGCCGCGATGCGTCTGACTAGATGCGGGGTAACTGTATTTTTGTTTATTTTCGGGTGGCGGGGAATGCTTATTTCTATAGAAACCCATAGAACATGTGATTTTTTAGGGGGATGGGGGGGGGGGGTGCGGACCACCTAACCTCCTCTGGATCCACGCATCCAGTGTTGGGTTGGGGATGCTTATTTCTATAGGAACCTATAGAACTTGTAATTTTTCAGTTGCCATATTCCTGATAATAGAACAAAATAAACTTTATAAAAAAATCCAATCCGCACGTACAATTGGGCCACTTTCGGCCCGCCAACGAACTGCCATCCGCAGGTGACGGTTCGTCGGCGGGTCGATAGTGGCTCGTGATGGGATGCTAGCTGGGAGCAGTTGTTTAAAAATCGCAAATGCACTTTTTATTCAATACCGCAGATGGACTTAAGACGTCCCAGGTATTTTCCAATACTACGTATTTTTCCATTACTACGTCAGTGTATATGCTATAAATAGACGCAATGGCGTTTAGTAGTTACCTGTCTTAATATGCTGAGAAGCTATTAAAGGGAGAGAACCAGTCTAAGCTCGCAACGCGCGAAGCGCGTTGCGAACAACGTGAGCTCTTACCGTAGAGATATGGTCCAAATTGGGCTAGGGTTTATGCACAGTGTATCTTTAAAATCTCATGGTCCGGTTTTGTTGTCCATGAAATTACTTCCGTATCCGGTGAATCAGAGCTGTTTCCCGTCGGCATTGGACAAGTTAAACGAAACAGCATTAAGACGCATGGTACCAGCTGTTACGTCACTGGCGAATTGATTGCAAGGCGCTATTTTTTAAAACAAGAAAATGAAGAAATCGAAAATTATTTCAAAGTCAACTCACTTTTTTTCTATTCTATCACAAGCGTGTTCATGCATTCTCCAACATTGAATCGAACAAAACTGGCGATACTTCAGTTTTAAGACGAAACCAACCAAATTGAAACGGGCTATTTGTTGATGTAGTTACCAGACGAAAAAATGAGTCAATAAAAACCCACAATGCATCGCTCTGCACATATAAACTCCCCAGCACTATTAACCGGTACGTTTAAACTCCCCAGTATTGACGCTCTCTGCCCAGAAAGACACTCCCCAGTATTGTCGCTCACTGTCCAGAAAGACACCAGATGTTGTACAGTGTAGCTTTTGCATAGAAAAACGGTACACACTCTCTCTCTGTGGGCAGCAGCCCTTTTTATTTGTTTAATGTGGAAACTAATTTTTAACAGAGCAAAGTACAGTTGTCCCCTTCTCTGTTTCTCTCACTCCCCATCCCCCCAAAACCCCCAACCCACCCACCCTTCATTATCTATCTATCTATCTATCTATCTATCTATCTATCTATCTATCTATCTATCTATCTATCTATCTATCTATCTATCTATCTAATCTACCATACCCACCCCTACCTCTTCCCCTACCCTACCCTAACCTACCCACCCACCGGTCTGTCAGTCTGTCTGTCTCTATCTATCTATCTATCTATCTATCTATCTATCTATCTATCTATCTATCTATCTATCTATCTATCTATCTATCTATCTATCTATCTATCTAATCTACCCTACCCTTACCTTTTCCCCTATCCTACCCACCTACCCACCAGTCTGTCAGTCTGTCTTTCTGCCAGTATATCTATCTATAGCTGATCATTCCGGCAGGGAGTGCTTATGGCCTGGGCAGTGACCACATCCCCCAAACCACCCACTATTCATTATCTATCTATCTATCTATCTATCTATCTATCTATCTATCTATCTATCTATCTATCTATCTATCTATCTATCTATCTATCTATCTATCAATAAACTTTTCACTGACTTATTTACAAAGGGCATGGACCATATTTCAACCAAATTTGATAACATTCTACTAACCGGTGATTTAAACTATGACACCCTAGACAAAACTAAGGGTGCTACACTACTAGACCTGTGTGATATTTTTGATCTCAGCAACCTTATAAAGGCTGCTACTTGTTTTATGAAAAACTGTGTGCCTTCCTTGGTTGATGTTATTTTAACGAATCAACCGCGACTTTGCTTTAACGCTCTTAACTTTGGCTGCGGCATCAGTGATTGGCACAACATGATTGGTGTGGCAATCAGGGGAGCAGCTGCCAAGGTTGAAACACAGAGTACAAAATACAGAAGTTATAAGAACTTTGACCAGGGGGCTTTTAACGACGACGTTGGACGGATTCCCTTCCATGCGGCTTATGCATTTGAGGATATCGATGATATCTACTGGGCCCATGAGAGACTCCTGTCCGAGGTTGTCGATATACATGCACCAATTAAAGAACGTAAAAACAAAACTAAAAAACCATCCTACATGAATGGTGAATGTTTATAAAAAGCACATGCTTTTCAACAAATATAAAAAGTGCAGAACCTCTTTGAATTGGGACAATTATAGGAAACAGCGAAATCTTGTGACAAAAATTAAGAAACAATCTATGAGAGTTTATTTCTACGAACGCTGTGCAGGAGGCCCAAAATCAAAGGACTTCTGGCCCACCATCAAGCCTTTCTTATCCAAGAAGGGCTCTGATGGAGGGAACGAAGTGATCCTATGTGAAAATGAGAAAATTGTCTCAGATCAAACGGAGGTTTGCAACATTTTTAACAAATATTTTGTAAATGTTGCAAAAGATATAGGGAATAATTCTCCCCAATACAACCAGGATTTCTCAGACCACCCCAGCATTGAAAAAATAATGGAAAATAACCCATCAAAAGATCCAAAAGATCAGTTTTCTTTTAAACCAACCACTGAAACATATGTACACAAAGTGATTTCAAATTTTAACATTAAAAAGTCAACGGGGGTTGACAAAATCTCTGCAAAGATTCTCAAGGCATGTGTTTCAACAGTTAGTGGTACAATCTCGAACCTTATAAATACCACATACAATTTTGGAAAATTCCCTTTAAGGCTGAAACAGGCGCAAGTTTTACCTCTGTTTAAGAAAAAAGACCCTCTAAACAAGGAAAACTTTCGCCCTGTTAGCATTTTACCTATTATTTCAAAAATCTTTGAGAGAAATATGCATGATCAGCTGTCCGAGTATCTTGACTCAAGTTTTAACCCTTTCTTAGCAGCTTTTAGAAAAGGTTTTGGTTGCCAGTCTACTCTGCTGAGACTACTGGAAGACTGGCGCAAGGCTTTAGATAACCATGAATGCATCGCAGCAATATTGATGGACCTGTCCAAGGCGTTCGACTGTCTCCCCCATGGGCTTTTGATTGCAAAATTAAAGGCTTATGGACTTTCAGAGGAGGCGGTCAAACTCTTGGACAGTTACCTCAATGACAGGTCTCAGCAGATTAAACTGGGACCATATGCCAGCTCATGGGAAAAGCTTTTTAAAGGGGTTCCCCAAGGCTCCATCTTGGGACCTCTCTTATTCAATGTATTTATAAATGACATATTTTATTTTATTGTTCAAAGTATTTTATACAATTATGCAGATGACAATACTCTCTCTTTTATACATAAGGACCTTTTACACCTTAAATCAGTTTTAGAACAAGAGAGTCAAATTCTCATATCATGGTTTGACCAAAATTTAATGAAAGCAAACCCTGACAAATTCCAGGCCATTTGCATTGGTAAAAAGACTCATGACAACATCGAGTCTTTTCAAATTGGCCAAACAAATATCAAATGTGATGACAGTGTTACCTTGCTAGGTATCAATATTGACTATATGCTTAAATTTGATGCCCATGTTTCTGAAATTTGCAAAAAAGCCTCGAAACAGTTAGCAGTTTTAAAACGTTTGGGTGGATTTTTAACAAAACAAGGAAAACTTGTAATTTATAACTCTTTTATAGCCTCAAATTTTAGCTACTGCCCCCTTGCTTGGCACTTTTGTAGTGCAGCAAGCACTAACAAACTCGAAAAAGTTCAAGAGAGGGCATTGAGATTCATAAATAATGACCATACATCAAGTCTCAATGACCTGCTCAAATCAACAAACACACAGCCTCTTCATGTGCGTAGGATAAAACAAATGGCATGTGAGGTTTTCAAAATTATAAACAAGATGTCACCAGAATATATAAATGACCTGGTAGAAATTAAAACATCAACTTATAATTTCAGGGCAGAGAAACAGGCAGAAGTCCCACGGGTAAATACAACCAGGTATGGGCTGAGGTCCTTCAGGTCAGAGGCGGCCCGGGTATGGAACAGCCTTCCAAATGAGATGCGGGTTGCAGAATCATACCCCCAGTTCCGAAGGCTGATCCATAGCTGGGACAGCCCCATATGTGGATGTCCTCTATGCTCGACCTGATTGAGGTTATTTTTTCTGTTCAGTTTCTGCTTATTTTTAATTTATCTGCTGTTCTTATGTTATTTTGACCGTTTGTGTATTCCTTATTTTCGCTTAGGTAAGCCAGTTGTCTTGCCTTTTTCGCTTTTCGCTTAAGGTTTACAGCCACAGGTCCCGATCAGCGGCTATATATGCATATGATCCAGATGCACCTAGATATCCTTGAGATAATCTCAAGGATGTCATTTAGTGCAGTAAATGTGATAGTTTTTTAAGTATTTACAGAAAATATTTTTATTTTTCTAAATTTAAATTCTAGTTTTCAAACCTAGTCAAAACACATTTTTATTAAATTTTATGTATACATAAGTCCTTTCCATATCTATAGTCTTAATCAAACATCTATGTTTTTCCATATATATTTTTAACTCTTTAACCTAAAATATGTGTATATAATGTTAATAATGACTTTAAATTTGTTTTTATGTTGCATGCACTGTGATATTTGTTATATCTTTTTCATATGTTTGTCGAAGTAAAAGCCCTACAGGGCTTATGTTTGATGTTTATCATATTCGACGTTAAATAAATCTTCTATGTCTATGTCTATGTCTATCTATCTATCTATCTATCTATCAAATCTACACTACTCATACCTCTTCCCCTACCCTACCCTCCCACCGGTCTATCTATCTATCTATCTATCTATCTATCTATCTATCTATCTAATCTACCCTACCCTACCCTACCTCTTCCCTTACCCTACCCACCCACCCACCGGTCTGTCAGTCTGTCTATGTCTGTCTGTCTGTCTGTCAGTCTGTCTATCTATCTATCTATCTATCTATCTAACTATCTATCTATCTATCTATCTATCTATCTATCTATCTATCTATCTATCTATCTATCTATAGCTGATCATTCCGGCAGGGAGTGCTTATGGCCTGGGCAGTGACTACATCCCCCCAAACCACCCACCATTCGTTATAATCTATCTATCTATCTATCTATCTATCTATCTATCTATCTATCTATCTATCTATCTATCTACCCCTACCTCTTCCCCTACCCTACCCTACCCTCCCACCGGTCTGTCTGTCAGTCTCTCTCTCTCTCTCTCTCTCTCTCTATCTATCTAGTAAACTACGAAAATTCAGGGCATCACTATATGTCTGGTATCTACAATATTGGGCTCTTTGTGGTGGCCATTCGAACTGGGAGCAGTGGTCAAGTACTTGTCTTTTTCTATGCACATAATGATAAGTGTATGTGTTAATACAATCTCGATGAGCTGTGATTAACCTTGATAGAAATAAACTCTTAAATCAGATAACTTATCTTAGTATTTTTAAAATTAATTAAATGCCAAAAACCATGAATTCAGTAATGTTCTTTAATATCTTCCTTTTGATATCATCAGCAGTTTACCAACGGTACATTATTATGGTGACTGAGTTGTACCAGAACACTGTGTCACAATGTGCAAAAAATGAGAAATGTTCTAAATACCATTCTCTTATATATCAAGTTTTCAAGAGCTTGCACTGCTTTTAAATTCCATTTGCAGGGGATTACATTTATGTATTCTATCCCTGTGAATAGAGTTGTACATCATTTTGTTCGGTTTGACTCTTTTTGCCCCAGCCAACCATTTTTCAGTCATGTCAGGACTGGTCTTCATGGGTTGAATCAATACTAAGCGGCGGATAAAGTGTCTCACTCAAAGACACAGCACAGTGACCCGTGGATATACTCAAGCCATCAACCCTTCGATCTCCAGACTAACGCTCTACCAACTGAGTGAGCCGCTGCTTTATGCATTTCAGTGTACCTCTTGACTAGCATGCTTTGAAAGGCTAGAGGTGCAGCCTCTAAGGCTAGGGGCTATAATATGTAATATATCAGTGTTTGCGGAAAAGGGTAGCACATTTAACTGATTCTTATGATGTGCCCCACCTCACCACCCCCACCCTCCTTGAACACACATCGGACCCATATTGGGTCCCAGAACACACTTATTACAACTCTTAAAACCAGGCCAGAAGCAACTGTAATTTTGTATGAAAGCATTTAGCTACCACCCTGAGCTACCAGGTGATCTTGTTCTTAAGGGGAAATCCCACCTCAGGAGGAGCTTGATCCCACAACCCTCACTAATGAGTCGGTGCTTTAATCACTAAGCTTCTTAGGTGGTCCTGTTCAAACCATCCCTGGAACACTAGTCTCAGCTTCCAGGGGGGTCGTTCCAAACCACTACCTACAGACAACCTATTGTAGCACAGTATGGGACCCCAAATGTATAAAAAAAAATCCCAAAGAAGGCGACAAAACAAAACACGGGCTAGCATATCAGTTAGAGATGGTTCAGAGGAGGGCAGCAAGGTGGGTAACAGGAAGGTACCATAATATATCCAGTGTATCTGACATGCTTCGTGGTCTAAACTGGAGATCCCTCGAACAAAGAAGAGTAGATTCCAGGCTGACCATCCTTTATAAAATAAGAAACCACCTTGTAGCAATTGATGAGAATCTTTATTTACAGAGAGGAACTGGGCACCGAGAGTACCAATATCGCCAGTTGAGGGCAGACAAAGACTACACACGCTTTTCCTTCTTCCCCAGGACAGGCATACAGTGGAACCAGCTTCCAAGTCAAATCTGCCTGGCAGAGTCGCTCGATTCTTTCAAGACTCAGGTCGCGAGGATCGAGCACTCTAGACTCATTTAGTTCAAAACATTTCTTCTATCTCTTTTGTTTTTTCTTCCTTTACTTCCTTCTGCCTTTCCAATTTTCTCTTCTACTCTACCCCATCTTCTTCGTTACTTAAACTGCAGCATGCCCACTCCATTTTGAAATTGGGAGTACATGTACCCTTTTCTTCTCAAATTGGGGGTACAAGCCAATTTTGGGGGGTACACACCTTAGGTTCAATGACTACACATGTGCAAACCAAAATCAGTTGAGACGAATGAAATGGAGTTTTTTTACTCGCGTTTTCCCCGTGTTGGCCTGCTTTGATGACATCTCGGAGGGTTCATTATGATTTTTTGTGCATCCCCGTCCATTCTGGGTTGTTTGGCCTCCGATGCGTTTTCCTGTTCGATTTGCTATGGTGCAGTTGCATTTTTTTTTCAATTTGATCCTCTCTGCAATTCCACGATTCGTGCGCTTTTCCCTTTAGAAAGAATGTTTTAATGCTTTTTGCGCCATGCCCCCTCGAATACTTGATACTGATGTGGCTTTTACCAGCGATCAATGTGATTGGACAAGAAAAAACATGTGGCCATGTGTGATTGGTCGGAATCGGTCGTGTTATTGTTATCAACTTACGATTTTTGTCGATTCTAAATTTAAAACAAAATTTGAAAATGTTTGGGCTATATTTGGAACTCGTTACCTTACGATTACCATCGTGAATTTCCACAAGTTACGGACGATGCCGATCTGAATTTAGTAGCAAAAGCTGGAAATTTGTAAGCTATTTTAGGAAATCATCAATGAAGCCGCACGTTTAGGTACGTAACTGAAGTTATGCGTGCATCAAATTTACTGTACGTTTATGCGCCTATGTATCAGACCATCCATGCGTGCAGACCAGTTTCTGTACGTGTTTTACGTACTGCAGTACGTGAATGGGCATGCTGCAGACTTAAACTACTATTTCCCTTCTCGCACTCCACTGGTGACAATCCTCATAGTTGAGGGCATACCAGTATACCGGCAAAAGCAGACAATATAACTAGTGGAACTTACACATAAAATAGAAAATTGGATCTAGCGTGCTGTGCTCGTCATAAAGGTTGTGCCTTATTTCATATTCTAACACACCTCGCCTATAGAGCCAATGCTAAACAAGTGTGATATATCAAACAATAATTCACAGTTTAGCAATCGCGAGGAAAGTACGTGCCAGCTGACGTCATTTGCTGCTGGAAATTGACGTCATTCATGCCGTTAGACGGTGTAACGTCGTTTTTACGCTTGAAAGACGTTACAAATACACGTAAACGAATGCGACGTAGTCTAAGCATTGGCGGGAGTTCTTCAGTGCAATGGCGGAAAGTTGGAAGAAGCTGAAGACTTCAAATGTGTTTTCGTTGTTTATTGTGTGTAAGAATCGAAATAGATCAGCTCTTGTGCGTGAATTGTTGTGTAATAATTCACTGTTTGTCGGTCAGTTGTACGAAGATAAATCACTCGCGCTGCGCGCTCGTGAATTGATCTTCTTTACAACTGACCTCCAAACAGTGAATTATTACACAACAATTCACTGCTAGAGCTGATCTATTTCTTAATTCTAACACACCTCGCCTATAGAGCCAATGCTAAACAAGTGTGATATATCAAACAATAATTCACAGTTTAGCAATCGCGAGGAAAGTACGTGCCAGCTGACGTCATTTGCTGCTGAGATCAGCTCTAGCAGTGAATTGTTGTGTAATAATTCACTGTTTGTCGGTCAGTTGTACGAAGATAAATCACTCGCGCTGCGCGCTCGTGAATTGATCTTCTTTACAACTGACCTCCAAACAGTGAATTATTACACAACAATTCACTGCTAGAGCTGATCTATTTCTTAATTCTAACACACCTCGCCTATAGAGCCAATGCTAAACAAGTGTGATATATCAAACAATAATTCACAGTTTAGCATATTATGCGTAGCGGAAGTGGAGCTTTATCAACGTGGGGAACCAATCTACTACCTATCTAGTCGATTTGAGACGATAACAGGGCACCAGTTTAACTGTCTCTGGTGAGTAAAATGGTACCGGAATTTATCAACTGTTGTCATGAACAACTTCCGTAAATGCTCAAAGCAGGTGCGCAGAGGTAAATTCCATCAAAACCAACACAAATTTTCGGTAACCGAAGTATTTAACACGTTTTAAGTTATTATTTTATCTTTGCGTTTACAAAGTGAATTAAGTTGTTTGCGATCGACATTTTTCAATGCAATTAAGAAATGATTTCATCCAAAATGTTCTTTAGAGCTTCAGAAACCGCAATTTTCCAAACTAACAAAGCTAACATTTGTGGGTGGGGAATGCCTAACTTGGTTATCTATCTGTCTGTTCTCTTGGTCAGTCCAATCTGTGAATGAAAAGTTTGGAAACTACCCCCTAGCTCGGACCCAGTATAAACAGACTGGTCACTGACCAGGGCTGGACCCAGAGGGGTCGTTTACGGGGGGGGGGGGGGGGGGGGGGGGGGGGGGGGGGGGGGGGGGGGGGGGGGGGGGGGCACTTCAAGCCGATGACTTGAACCGAGCGGCGCAAGCCGTGAGCGGGGTGGAAAGCCCTTGCTCATTGGAGGGGGATCCGGCTATTTTTTGGGGTTCAAAATTTTGAATTCTGATATTTTTGGGGGTTTTCAGAAAAATGAATATTCTTTTGGGTATGAAGATTTTGTGGATATTTTCGGGGGTTATCACAAAATTGGGCTATATAGGGGTCATTTCTATGAATTTTAGGGTCTTTTCTTAAGGACAAGGTACAGAATCGGCGATATTTTTTGAAATTCCCGATATTTATTTTGGGATGAACAGTAGATGCTGGGCCCAAGCCTACGTATGGGGAGAAAATGAGAGTACCCCCCTCCTCCCCCCGGGACTCAAGCGCCTTGTACCTAACTATTATTTTGCATTTTCTTGTCGTCCTGTTGGAGCTGTGTTAAGGTTCCCATGTGGGGGGGGGGGGGGGGCACAGCAGTTGCAATGCAAGTCTGAGTCAGCCCAATATTCAATGGTCAGATAAACAGCAGAGCCCTTGTGGAGGGGATGGAGGCTTAAAATTTGAAAAAAAGCTAGAAAAACAATGAAGTCCACCCCTACTAAGAAAAAATTGGGCATAGGTTCCCCTGTATTTTGTACCTTTTTCATTCACCCCAACCAAATAACATAGGCCCAGCGCGGCAGCAACCTAGGGCTCTCTTTTAAATTTCTCTGAGTCTGGTCGGGGAGGGGGGGGGGCACAGCTATTACTTATTAGCTCTGCGTCTACTAAACTACATGGGATTTGCAATGGAAGCATCAACGGAATGGAAGTGCCCCCAGGCCCCCCCTTAAGTCCGGCACTGCTGACGGAGATACAGAGTTATGTTGTCGAGGTAGCGGGTCAACTCGGGCTGAAGTCAATTAACTCGCTTGAACTCGGCCTGGTGTAGATTCCATTGTAACCTTTGAAAAATAAATGTTTGGTCACTAATTAATGAAAACATATTCTCTAATTGACAAACGTTGCAATTAAGCTCTTGGGGGATTTAATTAAAGGTGAACATTCTACATGATTAAAGGTAATGGCTACCTTTAATCTAATGTAAGTTTGTGCACTTTTTGTCATGCGCGAGTTCCCATATCATGCGAATATGGTAATTAATGTTTTCTGAACATTTATTTAGTAAAATCAGTGTTTGCAATTAAAAGTGTGACCAAAGCAATTAACATGAAAGGTACCGATTGTGTAAACAGTTTGTTGTTGTTGTTATCAGCCTTTTGGCCGAAGTCTCTCTCTGGTAGGAAGGCTCTTTGGTACTTCTTTCATGGTAAAAACTCTCAGGTACATTATATAAGGCATGTGTGTCAGGTTCGGTTGTCAAGAAAAGTTAACAAAATTATTGAGTTTTGAATCGTTTCGTGCTTAAAATGTATTCTTCAAAGATTTCATTAATGATTTGTCTACATTCTTGGAATTCATCTTCTACTTTAACCTTCAGAAACAGCTTGCAAGAAAATTCACAATTGCCTGTGCCAAAGAACAGTCTTGACCTCAACTTTTCTCGGATCTCTTCATACTGCTCACATTCCTCAATGAAATGCTTCACACTCTCAGGCTCCCTACAAGTACATAGAGGTGACTCCTTCAATCCTACTGCATGCAAATAACCATTCAAGTAACAGTATCCGGTTCTAAGTTGGGTAACTATTCTTTGAGCTGGGATGCTACCAAATGCTATCTTTCTTGCTACCGCTGAAAGATGGAACTCAAACATGTGTCTCCCTCTCTGTGAAGCTTCCCATCGATTCTGCCACTTAATCTTGCAAGAGTCCCTAACTGCCCGTTTGACATCAATGGAGGTAAGGGGTGTGTCAACTTCTGGCATATTCTCTGCTTCCTCTGCTGCTTCCTTGGCCAGCTTATCTGCTATTTCATTGCCTGCTATTTTCGCATGACCTGGTGTCCAGTTAATTTCTACTGTTACGTTTTGACTTTTCAAAATTTCCATGGCTTGTTTTATCTCAAATATTGCCGATGTATGTGACTTATTTTCCCATCCAAGAGTAAGGATTCCCACTGCAGACTGTGAGTTGGAAAAGAGCATAATCTTTTTTATATCTATTCTTTCCATTTCCAACTTGATATTATCCAGTGCTATCTTGATGGCCATTAGTTCACCTAGGAGGATTGATGACCTTTTGGAAACAGGTTGCTTGAGGTCAATCCTCTCTTCATTAGGAAGAAACAAGCATGCTCCTGTTTTTTTTATCAGACATCCTTTTTTTTTTATTAAACACATTCCCACCAGGCTTAATATGGGACCAGAGGCTGACTTGACCCAAGCCGACTGGACACAAGGCCTAGTTGACCTGCAATCGTTGTCGAGGCTTTGTTTTAGCACTATTTCAAAGTACTACAGCCTATAAAATTAAACATACCCTAGGCTATACGAAGTTATTCCCAGTATGCAAAGTTGAAATATTACAAGTTACAGTAAATAAAGTTGAAGTTTTATCATCTTTTTAGGTTTATTTCTGCTGATTTTTGGCTAAAGGTGCTGAAAATAGCTAAAAGGGTACCTTGGTTTCTTGCTGATGTTCAGAAAGACGAAAAACTTTCAATAAATTTTATATTTCAACACTGTCTTAAAGATAGTTTAATGAATTATTGCTTTTTGAAGATATCATAGATATGCAGAGAAATAATGGAGATATTATTATTTAATCTTCAACATACAACATTTTTGAAAGCTCAGCCTCGACAACATGTTTCCAATATATACATTTACCTGTGTGTCAGTTACCAGTCAGGTATTCTTGGTCCAAGCCCCTATGGAAGGCAGATTGATCACACTTAGATTGGGATCTACTTAGATATCAAATCCAACAAAGACTTGTGTTCCAATTTATCATTTATTTTAGTCGCCATCTTGGACAGAAAAACTGATGCACTGTGGTAAAAATTGTATACTTATTTACTTATTTCATGGCTATCACTCATATTAATTTACAGAAAATAATTGCTGATAACAAAGGCCATGTATAGCCCCCACATCGTGCACATATGGACAGAAGCGGATTAAAATAAATTTAATGTAAACAGAAAATTACATTCTTTTAAGTTGAATTCACTGTACCTTATGTCAGCGTTGAACTTGTTGAGCATCCAAGGTTTTATTTGAGCTGTCTTCAGTGATCACGATGATCAAGACAGTGAAACTCAGCATTCTCAGGCAGTGGCCAATTGCATTTTCAAAGGCAGAAAAATTGTCAAATTGTTGTCCTATATGGGCTTTGTGAGCGATTTTGACCAGATGACATAAAAAGTTTACATGGATTGAGTATTTAATGGATCTATTTTGGTCATGCTAGTAATAATAATGGGCTGCGTCGCAAGACACCTGTCTTCTGGGTTTCCAACAAAGTGATATTCAAACCAGCCTGCTTATCTACAGAATGAGATACTAGCTAGAAAATTAAATTGTGCTCATAGCAAGTCTAGATATGATACTTTCCAATAAACGAATAACAAAGGCACTGATCAAACTGTGCGGATGCGCAGGCTGGTCTGCTCCCTTGTTGTTCGCAAACCCTTGAAACAGGTTTTCTCGCGTCCCAGCTCTCCTTCCAACTGTCAGAGATGGCAACCAAATCGATGTGAATCTGCAACACAAGTTTTTGTTGGATTTGATATCTCAAACGTTAAAATAGCTTACTATACATTTACATATAGCTGAAATTTTGGAGCCAAACCAGTAGCCAATCCTCAGTGGACTATCTACAGGTACAGACCCGTATCCCTAGACTCAGAGTCTACAGGTACAGGCCTGTATCCCTAGACTCAGAGTCTAGATAATAAGATATGCCAATATTTCCATGCCAATTTCGGCTACAACAAACTCTGAGCCAGGGTTATGAGGGTCTGGATGGGGGGTCGGGTATTCACTATTCATTAAAATTTAGCCCATTATTCATCTCATTAAAATTTTGGGTTATTCATTAAAATAAGACCAATTATTCATTAAAAGTAAGAAAGGTGGCAAAGAAATCTGATTATTCACTATTCATTAATTTTATCTTCAATTCATTAAAAGAATAGGATTATTCATTAATTTTTAGGCCCTCATTATTCACTATTCATTATTTTTTGGCTCATTATTCACTATTCATTATTAAAAAAAGATCATTATTCACTAATCATTATACCCCATCCAGACCCTCGTTTATAGCCCAGGCCCCTGTAATCAACTTGATAATAGATATAGTGTCTTTGACCCTTTGTAGACAGGTAACCCCATAACTGGTACTTTGGCAAACAGTGAAGACTCCGATGAAATGCAGCATATGTTGCATTTCATCTGGGTCTGCACTGTTTGCTTAAACAAAATGGATCTTTAGAGAAAGAAATGCAATAAAAAAAAATTGAAATTACAACCTGTGACTTGGGCTTCGTTTTACGCATGTGAACGGCAATGTTCAAAGAACATTTCATTTTTTTGCAATAAACCTTTACAAAAATCAATGGCATACAGTTTAACTGAACTTTTGCATGTGACCAGCATTGTGGTTTATTAATAGCATCTTCTTATGATTTTTTCCAGATTCGGCTGTATTTGATAAAGTATCTAAAAGTAATTAACCGTTGCAATTAGAATTATGGCGGACATGTCTAATTGCCAAAATTTTGTAAACGTTGAAGCCCACCTGTGACCCCTCAATACATACCCTACAATGGACCATCCTGGCTTTATTGTTTGAAGCTTTATTGAAAATTCTATTGGTCTGAAAAGGGTTAAGGCCTAATATTATGAGAAATTTTGTAAATGTTTGTTTCAGTTGATGCACTGTGAGAATGAATCGTTTAAGCATGATGGAACAGGTACACCTGGGAGGTGAAGATGAAGAAGATATTTATGGGGGTTTTAATGATTACAATGCAACATTAGACACTGATGTAAGTATAATGATATACAGTAAAACCTGTCTTAAGCAGCCACTCAAAAATAGACAAAACAAAGATCTTAATGACAAATGGTAGCTTAATAATACAGGTCAAAAGTATTGCAGAATGCTCCTCTCGGAGCATTCTGCAATACTTTTGACGTGCATTAAGTGATAATCGGCCTTAAAAAAATTTTGGTCTTCTTTTTGAGTGGCCGCTTAAGACAGGTTTTACTGTATGTTCTATAATTTTGAACACTTTACTCTTTCCAACACTTTTTCTCACAAGTAAAGTGTGGCTGCCAGTGGCTGCCTTTGATATTACTTGTTATCGCATCTTTTTTGAACTCATTGGTAAGATTTTTTTCAAAACCAGTCTGAAATGTTCTCCAAGTAGTCTAGTTTTGCAGCTGCGATTTCGATTCCAATCTGTTGTCAAATATTGGTCACTTGAAAAATGCTGGTTTCCCTTTGCTTTACACTGTATCACAGAATGACAAACCAGTTGCACTGCCTTGATAATTGTCTTGTGTCAAGTTGTACCGTATGGTGCAACTGATTGCTTAATCAGTCCAGGAGACTTAAAGACCAGTGGTATGTTTAGCAATGAAGTTAAACTGTAAAACACAAGATTTTTGTTTTGAATTTACTTTAAAATATGGAATTTTATAATTATATTAAAGTAGTGTTTCCCACAGCCTGAAAAAAGGGCAGGGTGCTGGCCAGAAAAAGGGCACTTTTGATGTGTGAAATTCACCCAAAAGGGCACTTTTGTTAGAACAGACTTTTCAAATGTGAGTTAGATAAAGGATTTTATGTCTGTTAAAAGGTTAGAATAGCTTCCAGTAGAGCATAAGATTCATTGGGATGACAAAAAAGTTATTTTATACAGTGAAAATCAAAATATGATTATTTTTATATTAAAATGAAAATAAGGGCAGGAGGGGGAGATTTAGGGCAGCAGGGGGGAGCTTTAGGGCAGCAGGGTGCTCCCCCCTGCTATTCCTCTTTATGGGAAACACTATAAAGGACAAAGGTAATATTTTGTAAGCCAACACTGAAAGCCTAAAAAAGGCTACTTTATTTATCATTCACCTGGATAATACAAATAAGATTATAGGGATAAATTCAGACGTCCAGATAAGCAAAATCTTTTAACATAGAAATGATTATTTTCTTATCCATCAATTTATTTGTTTTTGGTGCTCAAAGGAACCCTCATTGAGGTGGTCGTTTGAGTACCCACACCTTATGTTTTGGTCGAGAAATAAGATAATTATTTTTTGAATTATGCTTACTTATCTAAAGGTCTGGATATTGAGAAGTTGTGCTACTTAAAGTCTTTGTGTGCTGGGTAATTTTGCATGATTTTGTGTTGTCAACCATATAAAATATGAAAAAATTATGCACACAGTACAATTATTGGGATGGAAACAATATATCATCATGGGTGAAGTTTTTCAGGATTTTGAGGCTGACTTTCCATAGAAAGTCAGCCTCAAAATGCTGAAATAGGTTCTCTGATCTAATTCAGTCTGTCTAAAGAAAATTGACCATTTAAACTTCAAATTGTGGATATTTAGTGGGCATACTGCAAGTTTTAAAATCAGAGTTTCCAAAGTTCAGGATTTTTGGAAATTTAGAACTTTCACCCATGTATCATGAACTTGTGCATCTTTTCAGGATTTGGCCCAAGATCCTAATTTTCAGAAGGCTGTGCTAAGAACAAGCCATGGAAGAAGACCTCCACCGGTGAGTAAAAAATTAATCGGACAGTCATCCCTTTTTCATGGATGAGTTTCCGCCAGAATGTAATATAGACAGGATAATTTTTTGAAAACTGAGTCAAAAACCAGGATCAGAATGGTAGCGTATGTATCATACAATTTATCTCACTGACTGTGTTAGAGTACCACATGATACATTATAGTATGAGGGTCTATGCATGTGTAGCAGACATGGGGCGAATTACTTTGGAAAGTAATGCATTGAATTAGCATTACATGCCAAAAATGTGCATTGAATTAGCATTACCATTACTTGATTTTGAAAAAGTAATGCATTGAATTAGCATTTTTTAAGAAAGTAATGCATTGAATTAAGCATTACTTTCATTCACGTGAAAAGGAATCCTAAAATACTGTTAACTCTGAACATTTTTGATACATTGTACAAAATGTGTGCATACCGTAAACATGTGAATGTCACATATAGATATTTTATATATATGTGAATATTTCAAATGAGCCACAGGTTACAATATGTACAGTTTTTGCAGTGAATTTTGTATTCTTGTCAGTAACATATGTTGGAATTTCATAATTTTTGAAAATTGGAGGAAATAACACTCAGATGTAGCAACCCCAGATCTTTTTTTCAAGTGATCATATTTCATTGTATATTATTATCATACAGCTGGGAAGCTTTCCAGAATAGTTTCTTATTTGGAAGTATATTTTATGGGAGGAAAATTATAAACATTTTGAGTCTCTTGCCTGGATTATCCAATCATCAAAGCGCAGGCTGTACCTTAATCTCTAATCTCTTTTATTTTTGACACATGTAGCTCAACTGACCACAGAGACACACTGCTAACTTGTCAGTGGTCAAGTGTCAAAATGTGTGAACAGAGCAATCAAGTGATAATTACCCTTATTGTGATCAAAACATTTGTTTCTTTGAAATTAATATTGGATTGTAACAAAATTCACACCATTTAATTTGCTTTAAAATGATTTATAGATAAAAAAGTCACAATTGACTTAAACAAAGTGGGATAAAATACCTTACTTTTCAACACTTCCCAGCTACATTTTCACTATTCACGGTTTATCTGGGATTGCCAATGACTGTAAGCTGTTTCACTTTATTGATATAAAATCAAATCCTTTACTTACAAGTTTCACAGTTCATTTTGCATGTTCCTTAGTCAGTTGAACAAAAGAAAACTGTGAATGGAAATAACTTATGGAAACACACCCTTTTTCTCTATTGTGCAGTCTGTATACTTTTGATTGCAAAATTTCTGATAGACAGTAATTCAAAGTAATGCAAGTAATGCAGTGAATTTTGACTGAAGTAATGCATTGAATTAGCATTAAAGTAATTCAAAAACTGGTGAATTGATCATTACCTTGAATTACTTGAAAAAAGTAATGCATTAATAATGCATTAGCATTAACGATTAATTCGCCCCATGTCTGATGTGTAGTGGGTGGAGTCTGGATTTTTTTCATCAGTAAATATTGAGCACAATTTTCATTTTCTTTACAGAAATTGCATTTTCTTTGTAGAAATCTTTTTTTTATATTTTCATTTTCTCTATACATGAAATTCATGAATGTCAGTTTTCTTTATTTTTTTTAACTTTTCTGTAACATTTTAGACTTCTTTAAGCCACTATATTCTATCATCATTTTATTTTTTTTTTGCCTGTTTTTCTCCTGTCAGTAAGAAATGTAGCCATATTTATAATAAGATTACCCTTATTCAGACTTTCATACATGTATGTGCTTTTTTCAAGGTGTCTGTGTCTTTTTTACATGCAAATATATAGTACATCTTCTGTGATAACTATCCATCTACAAAACTGCATCCTGTTATAACTCATCTGGTTTGTAAAACTTGAAATGTGGACAATTGAAATTGGGCAATATGGAGATTATGGTTGAATTAAATATTTGGTTACCAAAGTAACTACATTATTTTGATTCCATCAAAGTCAATTACACATGTAATATTGAGCGACTGTCTGCTCACTAGAATGACTGCATCTGTCTCCTCACTAGAAAATGAATGCATCTATCTAATAATGTTCATACATGTATAAGGAAATACAATAAAATAGTAAATATATGTAAAATATACCATATACTGATGATTCAAAGATAGATGAGTATCATTGTAAACAAAAAATATGAACTAATGCAGGTAATTGGTGATTTATACAGGTATATACCCTAAACAATGTAACTGCAGTAAAAATACATATACCGTTATTTGCCTGTTTCAATGAAAAATAGTATAGTCCAATTATTATGCATCTTTGAAACATCAGTAGATAACTTTCTATTTTGTAATTTCATGCTAACCTTTATTCTGTCGTAACTTAATGTATCCTCCATTGAAAACAGTGTAGATCCAGATCAGCTGGCTTCTTCAGAAGCCAGCTGATCAGGATCCACACTGTTTTTCATTCACCCAGTAAAATTTGTAAAACCATAGTTATATATATGTACTTAGAACCAAAAATAAGGGAACCATTTTATTTCCTGTTGTCTAAGTAAATAAGGACTGTGACCTCCATGTGACCTCCACATGCACCAGCACATGTTTGACACCTGTTGGGTTAACTGTAGATGATATGTGGAGGTCACACCTGATATTGACTTGGAATTCATATCTTTTATTTGTAAAATAAAAGATACCTCAAAATGAAAGGGTTCGTTTATTTTTGGTACTACATATATAATCAGAAATATGTATCTGGACTGGCTGAAAATCAGATTGTGGTTACATGCATTAAGCAGGACAAAGGTGAAATTTAGAAAATCTATTTGCATATTTCAGACTGCTTCAAGAGGGGCGCCCGCTCTTGGCGCTGGTGCAAGAATGGGAACTGCTGCTCAGGGACGTATGGGCATGCCCTCCTCTTTGGGCCGACCTATCACGGGGGCGGCTGCTGGCACTGATGCCCAGGCTAGGCCCATGACTGCAGTCAGAGCTGCTGGTTTTACTTCAGCTGGAAATAGAGGTAAGAGACTTAATGGCTTAGCGGAGAATTTTGTCGTCTGCTGATGATCTTTTTAAACAGTTTGGACCCAATTCATATCAGTGGTCAACTTGACATTGCGGTGGTCGCTTTGACTAATGGAGATTATAATGGCAAATGTTCGTTGAGTGGAAAATCCGGAAAATATGATTCTCATGTGATTTTCTGTTAGCGTTCAGTACAAAATTATTGGATATGTCTTCTGCGCCAGGGCACAGGGACTTCAAAATTAAGGCTGTTGGGGTCCTCTACATTTAGGACAGCTGATCCGTTTGTCGTTCTTACATGTATATGGCATGGTGCTGGCACATGAATAATATCAGTCATTTTTTAGTTTCTACCTGGTTTAATTCCGTTTGCATCAGTGTGGCCCTCTGGTTGACTTTTAGACAAAAATGTGAACATGACATACAGCTGTCTGACTACAATGTATGAATGTGTTTTCGCCCAAATGTACATATTTCTGCTAGAAAAATATCTTTATAAATTTTGCTTGAAACATTTTCGTGGTAGGTGACCTTACCAGGTCCATGAGACATAACAACTGCAGAGGACAAAAATTCCGCTCATAATTACGAGTGAAATCTAGAAAAGATAAGTAATTCTTCCCAAAGCACTTGTCCTCATATTACTCCCTTATGTTCTTTTTTGCATACACTTCTAACGGACAAGTGCGTGTGTTTGCAGGACGAGTGAAAATTGTAAGTCACTCGTCCTGCAGGACAAGTGCTATTTTGAAATATTTTTGTCCCCTGAACTGTATGGATTTTAATATTTATTTCATACATTGTAGTCAGAAAAATGTATGTTACATCAAAAAATGGGGACTCATAGGTAGAGTGTTAGACTTGGGATTGAAGAGTCACTAGTTTAAGACTCACAGGCAGTACTGTTGTGTCCTTTAGCAAGACACTTTATCCTCTGCTTAGTACTGGTTCAACCAAGGAACCAGTCTCAACATGACTAAAAATTGTTGACTGAGATATAAAGAATCAACCCAAAGAAAAACAACAAAAAACAACCACTATGACTAAAACATTGATTTGAATTTACTGAAGTAGTTATTACACATACAGGCTTATTATTTATATTTTTACAGGTGTAGGGTTTGATCCCCTAAATCAAGGAGCTGCAGGTCCAGCCCCTCCCCTTGAACCCAAGCCAGAAGACAGGTATGTACAGTTAACTCTTTCCTTGCCAGCGGCGACTTTTGTCGTCTGCTGATATCCTTTGCAAACAGTTTGGACCCATTATGTTCTGGATCCAAATGGTTTGACACTTTGATAGTGTTACTGAAAGGTTTTTTTAAAAATCAGTTCTGAAAAAAGTCAGCAGATGACCAAAAAGCATAAAAAACTACCCAGCATGCAATATAAGTACAATATTTACTCAGAATAGCCAACATGTAATAAAAACTATCATATCAATCAATTGTCAACAAACACCATCACTACAATGGAGACTATAAGGGACACAACAAGAGACCCTTACCCAGCCAGTTACGACTGTCATCTGCTCCTCTTGTCTTATGTTATTAGGGAGTCTATATTACAAACAATATGGACCCAGATCAGACTGCTCACAATGGAGCAGTCTGATCAGGGTTCATATTGTTTGCTTTCATGAAGAAATCTAGTCTGAAGTGCACTTGAATATATGCAGCTGAAAGTAAAAGCAGACAACATTTTCAGGACAAAAAAATAGTGGTGGGACAAGGATTAAGACATTGTTGCTTCAGAGCATACTTGTTTCATACCCTGTTCAAGACTTTTCATGAAGTTTTAAGCCAACATTTTTCTGACAGTGAAGTTTCAAACCAAAAGGTAGACATCAAAGTCTGCTGAATGGATAGTGTGCATGTGCTCTCTTTACCTGCCCGGTTTGCTTTTCTGACAAGCATTTTGTGAATTCCAGCTCTGATAGCCAACTTATATTTGAGGATAGAAAGAGAAAAGTTTTCATTATTTTAGAACATTTACCATATTTTTTTCAGTCCTGAAGAGAAGATACGACAGCTTGAGAAGAAAGTGAATGAACTGATAGAAGAAAGTTGTTTTGCTAACAGCCGAGGAGAAATGTCATTGGTGAGTCTTGAATTGAAAACTGATAAGATAAAAAATGGAATCTGAATTTGAAATGTATTTGATTAACCTTTTCTTTGTTAAAACCCCCCCCCCCCCCCCCCCCCCCCCATAAACTGGTTCTTTGATAAACAGTGTAGGTCCAGATAATATGTTGATGCAATTTTGAATCTCATTTCGATTTGTACCATTTGCTTAAAGAAATCTTTGATGACAAATAGGTAAGTAAGTAATAAGGTAAGGTAAGGTAAGTGGGTGACAACATTTATCATATAAAAGCTAATCTTGCAGTATAGTTTTGAAATTCTAATATGTGACCTCTTAATATGTTATAATGACCCTCATCTTTAGAATTGCAGAACATGCTCTGATCTGTGTAAGTGTTATTGTTTACAGGCCCTTGAGAAGGCAAAGGAGGCTGGTAGAAAAGAGAGAGTCTTAGTCAGACAGAGAGAACAGATGTCAATGGGAGATCAGATCAATTTAGACCTTACTTATTCTGTAAGTAAACTATATTCATTTTCATTTGCAACCTTAACATAAAGGAACACTATCAAAGTGTCAAACAGTTGGCAGATGACCCTGCCGCGTAGCGCAGTCGGTAATGTGTCTGACTACAGATGCGTGTCTGACTGCAGATCCAGGGGTCGTGAGTAAATCCCGGCTCGGTCCCATACTTAGTGGAGATTGATCATGAAATAATTTCTCCTCCCTTCTGCTGATTTATTCAAGAAGGATTGTTGTCAGTTACAAGCCAAAGTATGTCCACAAAGTACTGGTTAGCCGCTTGTTCAAGCTTGCCCAGGAAAAAGTATTGTTAGGTGAACTGACCGTCCCACCATGACCATAGCTGTTGACTGGGACGTAAAGCAACAAAACAAACAAAACAAGTTTGCAGATGTTATCAGAAGCACCAAAAGTAAGGGTAGCTGGCAAAGAGCTTGGAAAACTAAATAAGACTAAGTCTCTAGCCTTATTCCCCCAAATTGAAGAAAAATACCACAATTTATTTCAGCGTCAGTCGTGATAAGTGCTTTATTAGTCTACCCTTCCCATGCTACAAAAAATGCACCTGAAAATGTTGTCTGTTGAAGTCGTCTGCTGCATGTAAATGTCTATTTCAAGGAATAATTTCAGCATACATGCAAACAGTGTGAACCCTGATCAGACTGCTCGTCTGAGCAGTCTGATCAGGGTCCACACTGTTTGCTACAGATACACTTTAAAAGGACCAGCAGACGGCACACAGCAGATGACATTTAGTTGCGATTAGCTACCGAAGACAGAAGTAATTGGAAAATTGGTGCTTTGCATTGGGAAGCATCAAAATTTTCACTTGCCCTGCAGCCCGAGACACATGAAAATTAGAGCAGGCGAGTGGATTTTTTTAACTCTGGAAGTGTTAATATTTCCCTCTTTTATTTGCAGGTGCTTTTTAACTTGGCTAACCAATATTCAGCCTGTGAGATGTATAATGAAGCCTTGAACACATATCAGGTGATCGTGAAAAACAAAATGTTCAGCAATGCTGGTAAGTGTTAACCATACAGTAGATGTTAGAAACTTTTAGGGGTCACACTGTTCTCACATAAAACTTTAGTTATCAGACTGTAGATTCATGTACAGTAAATGTTCTAAAATATTGAACACTAACATTTTGAATCCTAGTTGCTTGCCAAAAAAGGCATGTACAAAGAGTGTAGACCCAGTACAGACTGCTTATGAAGAAGCAGTCTGATCAGGTTCTTCCCTATTTGCTATTCAGACAAGCATTTTGGAACTTCCAGCCCTGGTAACCAACATTTTATTTGCGAACAGAAAAAGAAAAGTGTTCAAAATTTTAGAACATTTACTGTAATGATTGTCAGTTTCATTGTGTATTAGATATAAGATAGGCCTTCATAAAGCCATCTAAAACATTCAAAAGGATTTTACCCTTTGCCTGCTATGAAAAAAAATTCATCTGAAAATGTTGTTTGCTAAAGTCATCTGCTGAATGCAAATGCCTATATCAAGGACTAAGTTCAGCACTGTTTGCTACAGAGACATTTTAATGGACTAGCAGAGGATACAGCAGGCAATATTTAGTCTCCACCAGCAGCCGAAGTCCAAAAGTTAGAATACATTATACAAGGCAACATCACCGACTCAAACACTGATGATTTATTTACCATGGTTATTTTGAACTCCCTCTTGATTCCCGAAAAAGCTATATTCATAGCTTCAGATATCTCCATATATTTAGGATAATTTAGATAGACAATATAGATCGATTTGTCTAACTTTATCTTCAAAAGGTATGTTGCGTGCAATCATCAGAATCGCCTCATTGAGACTATTCTAATGATTGTACACAACATACCTTAAGTTTATTTTATGGAAGACCAAAATATTATCCCCATTATTAATGTTTTGAGAATACCATCAGATTGTCAAACAATGGATCCAGACAAAATGTCGGGCCTGATCTGGGTCAAAGCTGTTTCCAAAGGTGATCAGCAGACAACAAAATCTGCCACTAGCCAGAAAAGAGTTAAAGAGTAAATCAGTATTTTTATGAACTTGTAAATCTTTAGAACTGTAGGAGAGTCCTTAAGTGGTGCTTGAAAAAATCTTTGAATTTTTCATAATTTTGTTTAAAAATATAACAGGCCCCGAGGTTATAAACTTTTTTCATACTCAACTCAGCTGAGTAAGAAATTTATCCTGCTCATAAATTTTTAAATGCCAACAATTGTTGGCATTTTTACCATTTACTAGCATAATAAATAGAACATATGAGAGGCTTAAAGCAAGAAACTTCTTTATTTGTCTGTATTATAGTTTTTATGAGCAGATGAAATTTCGTGCTCAGTTGAGTTGAGCATGAAAAAGTTTTATATCCTCGGGACCTGATCTTTTTATAGAAGATGAAGAGTCGATGAAGTGAAGTGGGCAGGCACATTTTGGTGATCATTGCATTTGTGCAAATGCCTCTAATAAATACCCATACTGACATATTCAGCGAAGCTGGAGGTCTAAATTTTGATCTGAGCCTTCATCTACATCCTTACTATGTGTATGGGAGCAGCAAGGGCTCTGGTGAGTCTGCACATGTGTGCAGACTCGCCTGAGCCTTGGCTGCTCGCCGATATGATAAGCATCAAATCTCATGCACTGGCCTAAATACCGGTATGGGATGACTGGGTAAATGCCATGTTTAATTTATCATTACAGGTCGGTTAAAAGTGAACATGGGTAACATTTATTTCAAATAAGTCTAATAAACACCAATGCTGACTATCCAGTGAAGCTAGAGGTCTAGATTTTGATCTGAGCCTTCATCTGCATCCATTCTTTGTGTATACGAGCAGCAAAGGCTCAGGCTTGGCTGCTCGCCGATGTGATAAGTATCATAATCTCATGCACTTGCCTAAATACTGGTATGTGATGAATGGGTAAATACCATGTTTAACTTATCATTACAGGTCCGTTAAAAGTGAACACAGGTAACATTTATTTCAAATACCGCTATTGAATACCCATGCTGATGTATCCAGCAAAGCTAGAGGTCTTAATTTTGATCTGAGCTTTCATCTACATCCATAATTTGTGTATGCACGCAGCAAGGGCTCAGACGAGTCTGCACATTTGTGCAGACTCGCCAGAGACTTGGCTGCTTGCTGATATAAGCATAATAAATTCATGCACTGGCCTAACTACCGGTATGGGATGAATGGGTAAATGCCATGTTTGATTTATCATTGCAGGTCGGTTAAAAGTGAACATGGGTAACATCTATTTCAAACAGAAGAACTATCCAAAGGCTATCAAATTCTACAGAATGTCTCTTGATCAGGTCCCAAACTCACACAAAGAAATGAGGTATGCATACACCTAAAATTTCACACACTAGAAGGAATTTGTTTGGTTTGCGTTGTGTCTTTATGACCCACTCAGCAGGGATCATATCATTTTGAGCAAGGTCATTCGTCTCATTTTTTCTAGGCAGGCTTAGACCTATAGGTATGCATAGACATATAGTTTCGCATACTAGAAGGAATTTGTTTGGTTTGCATTGTGGTTTTATGGCCCACTTAATGGAGATTGGGTCATGTTGAGCAAGGTTATTCATTTCATTGTTTCTGGGCAGGTTTAGTCCCAGTATGTACCCTGAATATTCAGACACCACAATTAAACTGAACTTAGAAAATAATTCATTTTACAACCTGATGAGGAGCAGTCTGATCTCGGCTTACACTGTTTGCTCATGCCTATCTGTCCAAATGTTTCAGGTGAATACTAAACATACTTATGCCAGTAACATTTGTTGTGGGTACTCAAAAGAACCGTCTCAACGAGCACCCGAAATGCCAAAACACATGTTCATACTGATGAGTAAGAAAATGTTACAATTTTACACTGAAAAAAATTGCCAATCTAGACCTATGTAAAGTGCCTTTGCTCTATAACTCTTTGTCTACTTTTGTCGCCTACTGATAAACTTTGCAAACAGTTTGAACCCAGATCAGGCCCGACACAATGTCGGACCTGATCTGGATCCAAACTGTTTGACACTCTGACCCTATTCCTGAAAGAATTTTGCGAAAAAGTTGATTTTGAAAAAGCATGGAAAATTACCCAGCATGCAACTTTTATTTCAGAACCAAGATTATGCAGAATATTGGTATAGTGTTTGTTAAGATGGGACAGTACACAGATGCTATCACATCATTTGAACATATCATGTCTGAAGCTCCCAGTTTCAAGACAGGCTTTAACCTCATTCTGTGCTACTTTGCCCTCGGAGACCGGGACAAGATGAAGAATGCCTTCAGGAAACTACTCACAGTGGACCTTAAGATTGATGATGAAGATAAATATCTCCCACATGGGGTAGGTGCTTGTGTCTATATGAGCCAGCCTATGAGATTATGTTACTGATCATATATGAAGTTAGTGCCCAAAGGGGGAGTCTGATCTGGGTATACAAGAGGTGTTTCATGTTTATTTGAACAAATTTGAAATTGCCGTTACTCATTTATTTCTCGTTACTTTGTAATAATTGATTTACATAAGTTAGTCTGATCTCCAGGAATAAGCAGTCACCAAGAAATAGCTGTTAACTTTATTTGCTGGTTTGAAGATTAGTAGTCAAATTTTAAGCATCTGAAACGAAATATTCTGAATTGTTCTCGAACGATTTCTCTTAAAGAGATGAAGTTTTTCTCTTGGAACCTATAACAAATCGTACATAAATGATGAAAGTTTGTTCTGTTAGAAAATAAAGCATTTCAGTTGGATATTTACTTTTTGGAAGCCACTTGAACATACAATTTTAGGATTTACAGTTTCCAAGGCAACACTAAATTGTATGCAAAATACATGAATGTAATATTTGGTGTTAAGTTTTATCGGTGATATATACTTAAAATATCTAAGAACTTGAGTCGGCTGTGAGTTTTGAGAGTTTTTTTTTTCACGATTCTTTCAGGGCACATTTTATTCATGGAAAACCCATTTTGGCACTTGTATGGTAGAACATATAAAGCCCAGTTGTCAAGCAAAAATTGGCTCACAGAAGCTGTTTTTAATTTTGAATAATAGACTGAATGTTCCTCTAAACTTTAAAAAAAAATGCATACTTAAATGCGTGTTTTCATGAAAGATACTTCGGTTTTAGCTCTTAAAGGGGGGTGGGCGTCTATTTTGGGCCGCTATGATAAGGTTATGCTTTAAATTTTCATTTTGTATATTTGGCCATACCAGGGACATGTCCATTATTTATGAGAAAGCAAAATATGTTTGTTTTATTTATATGTAATTGCAAAAAGTGAAATTCACTTCTGTTCAAATAAACATGAAACAGGTCTCGTATATTGTTTGCAATAATAGGCTTCCTTAGAACATAAGCAGATGAGTGGAGCAGATATCAAAAGTCGTGACTGGCTGTAAGGTTGAAAAAAAATAATTCAAGAACATGTAGTGTGGAGCGCAGTGGCTCATTTGGTAGATCATTAGACTTGGGATAGAAAGGTTGCTAGTTCAAGTCGCACCGGTGTTGGTCGCTAGTTCGAGTCTCACTGCCGGCAGAGTCAATGTGTTGTGTCCATGAGTAGGACACTTTATTGGCTGCTTAGTACTGGTTCAACTCAGGTAGACCTATCCCGACATGTCTGAAAAATTGTTGACTGGGATGTAAAGAATCAAAACAACAAATAAACAAAAGAACATATGAGCTGTGACATGAAATTTCCAACAATGTGGTATGTGCGACCAGCAAAGCCTCAGATCAGCCTTGACAATTGCGCAGTCTGATCAGAGCCTTTGCTAGTAGCTTGACTATTCTATGAGTGTTAAGTGACTGTCTGAACATCATTTGTGATTTCTAAGCTTAAAAGGAGTCTGCTCAGGCTCGTTTGAGTCTACACTTGTCAAAATACCACATTGTTGGAAATCACACGTCATGGCTCATATTGTTTATAATTACAGGAAGACAAACAGTACAACTTGGTGCTGGAAATCATCAAGAATGACTCACTGAGACAGGTTGAGAGACAGAGGTAGGTTTATCTATTCAAGCCTTTGAACACATGCTAAAATTTTTGAATAACCTGAAAAACATTATAGAAGTTAAAAGTACCGAAATCTCATGTCTCTGTTTATTCTTTTGGATAAATAAAAATCTAATATTTAATGTTTAATCATAGTAACTTACTAACAGTGTTTATTCTAGGCAGAGGTATTGGGGGACACACCCCCCATTTTTTGGAAAGATCACCCCCTAATTTTAAGAAGGAGGGGGATATTTTGTATAGACAAAGAAGGGAAATATCTAAATTTAAGTGAAATGCTTGCTTTTGATTAAAAATCCCCAAGCTTTCCCAGCTGTGAGTTATATTTCTGTTGTCATATGGTTTTGAACGGTTACAAAAATCTAAGAGTTCTTTAATGGCTTGCTTTGTTAATGTAAATAAAGCAAAAAATAAATGCTAAGATAATTTTTATTAGAAGCAAAGCATAGCAACTTTTATACTAGAATGTATTAGAAAAAAAATTAAGTTTTGTTTGATTTGATTCTTTACGTCCCATCAACAATCTTTCAGTGCCGCGTAGCGCATTCGGTAACGTGTCTGGCTACAGATGCGTGTCTGACTGCAGATCCAGGGGTCGCGAGTTCGATCCCGGCCTGGTCCCATACTTTCGTGGAGATTGATCGTGAAATAATTTCTACGGTCATTCTCCTCCCTTCTGCTAATTCATTCAGGAAGGGTTGTTGTCAGTTACAAGCAAAAGTATGTGCACAAATTACTGGTCAACCGCTTGTTCAAGCCTACTCAGGAAAAAGTGTGGTTAGGCAAACTGACCGTCCCGCAATGACCATAGCTATTGACTTGGGACGTAAAGCAACAAAACAAACAAACAAATCTTTCAGTTATATAAGGACGGATCTTCCTGGGTTGAACCAGTACTAAGCTAGGATACATGTGTCTTGCTAAAGGACCTCAACACAGTGACGTTGGTGAGGCTCGAACCCGCGAGTCAAGCACTCTACCACTGAGCCACTGCGCTCCCCTTTCATACTAGAATGTACATGTATTAGAAAAAAAAATAAGAAGATATACACATATGAAACCTGATGGAAACTAACATATGATCAGCGACATTAAGAACATTTATGGAACCAGGAGAAAAAGAATACGAAAAATGTTCCAAAATTTTGGACTCTAGGTACCTGTTTTATAGGCCTAGGCAAACAGGGAGGAAGCAGTCTGATCAGAGTATAGATTCTGAGAAGAAATTTGTGACTTTCAGCCCTGAAAACCAACATTTTGTTTGAGAACAGAAAGAGAAATGTCTTCAAATTTTTAGAACATTTACCGTAATTCTGAGAACTTTTTTAGCCTGGAATTTGTTGTCATTCTTGCAGAAAATATGAAGCTGAGAATTGTATCAAGACAGCCGCCAAGATTATTTCACCAGCCATAGAAGTCAGCTTTGATGCGGGATATGATTGGTAAGGCTAGTTTCCATGGGTCCAAAAAGCAAACTTTTTGTGCATCCATTTGTGAATATTTTCTAATGCATCAGTTTAAACATGTGTTTTGTGTGCTCAAAAGAACCATCTCAATGAGATGGTTCTTTTGAGTACCCACAACATATGTTTGGGTTAAGAAAATTGATTTTTAATACGCACTTGTGTCTCAGCCAGAGTTTGGGCCAGCCTGGTTACAATGGGCTTGAGTTTTATTATACAGTTGAATCTTGTTGATTCTAAGTATTCAGGACCAGAGTCTTTAGTTTGAACTAAAGGGAGTCATTCGTTAGATATTATATAATCCTCCCCCTCCCCCCCAAAAAAAACAAAAATAACAATCATTTTTATTATTTTATCGAATCAAATGTTCTAAGTGTTTTAAAGAAATGTCTCACTAAAATGTTTCTTCAAAGAACCCAGAACCTGACAGGTATTTACAACATATCCTATTCTTTGATTCCAATGTGCTCCAAATAAAATTCTAGTTTGCCTGTACTTTGAACAATCAGAGTCTGAATTATCGAGCTTATACTGTTTGGTAAACATTTCCAGGCTTATATGGGTCTTGACACAAAAAACCTGTCTTTGGGGTTTGCAAACAACAAAGGCGTAGACCAGCCTTCACATCTACGCAGACTGATCAGCACCTTTAATATTCTCTCAATGGAAAACATCATATCTAAACTTGCTACAAGCAAAATTTCAGTATTCTAGCTAGTCTCTGTAGCTGAGGTGACTGATTTGAGTCTTACATGGTCGTAAACCCAGATGACAGGTTTTCTCACCTCAAGGCCCATAAAATGGTTGTGTGTTACAGGTGTGTGGAACAAGTGATGAACTCTCAGTACATAGATCTGGCCCATGATCTAGAGATAGATAAGCTATCATGTTGTCTGTTACAGGTGTGTAGAACAAGTGAAGAACTCTCAATACATAGATCTGGCCCATGATCTAGAGATAGATAAAGCTATTATGTTCCTTAAACAGAAAGATTTCAACCAGGCTATTGAGACACTCAAATCTTTTGAGAAGAAAGACTCCAAGGTGGCCTGTACTGCCGCCACAAATCTTTCATTCCTTTATTTCCTGGTAAGTATTATGGCAATTAGTTGGTTTCAGAGTTTTCCCATATGACAGTCATTACACACACCAATGTAATATTATTCTTCATACGATCAGTGTTCAGGACAGTTGTTGTTTTGTTTGCTTTGCGTCCCAAGTCAACAGATATGGTCATTGCGGGACGTTCAGTTCACCTAACCACAATTTTTCCAGGGCAAACTTGCACAAGCAGTTAACAAGTATTTCCTGCACATACTTTCGTTTGTAGCTGACAACAACCCTTCTTGAATGATTCAGCGGAAGGGAGGAGAATGACCATAGAAATTATTTCATGATCAATCTCCACGAAAGTATGGGACCCGGCCGGGATCGAACTCGTGACCCCTGGATCTGCAGTCAGACTCACATCTGTTGCCAGACACATTACTGACTGTGCTACGCGGCCCGGTGTGTTCAGGACAGTTCAATTGTCATAGTAAAAACGGGCAAATACAGTAAAACCTGAGTAAAACGGCCACTCTCAAAAAGACCAAAAATTGTTTTTCAAGACTGATAATTGCTTAACGTAGGTCAAAAGTATTGCAGAATGCTCCAATGGGAGCATTCTGCAATACTTTCGACCTTCATTAAGCTACCATTTGTCATCAAGACCGATGTTTTGTCTTTCTTTGAGTGGCTGTTTTAGACAGGTTTTACTGTAATGTAAAAATCTAAATTAAACAGTGACCATAATACATTTATTCTACAAAAATTTTGTCATTGAAACCTCCCTCAAAAAACCTCTTTCTTTTAACTCTTTCCTTGCTGGCAAGGAATTTTGTCATCTGCTAGTTACCTTTACAATTAGTTCTTGGACCCGAACCAGAACCGACAGAACATTGCAACTGATCTGGATGCAAACCATTTGCCACTCTGATAGTGTTCAAAGAATTTTTTAAAGGTAATTTTGGAAAAAGTCCATAGAAGACCAAAAAATCCTGAAAAATTGCCCAGCATGCAAAGAGTTAAGGAAGATAGATTTTGCTAGTTTTTTATTGTGCAGTGGTATTGCATAAACTTATACACAAAAGTTAACTGAGAAAGTTTTGTATAGTGACTATCAATAAGATTAGTCTCTGTTTTTCTGTGAGAAATAGAACTGAAATTTAAAATTGATGTGCATACATTGAGTATTCACTCATAAATCTCTATTTGTTTTATCGATGGGTAATTTTTCATGATTTTTGTTGCCTGTGTACTTTTTCAAAAATTTCTTTCAGAAACACTATCAGAGTGCCAAACAGTTTGGATCAAGATCAGGAATGACATTGTGGCGGTCCTGATCTGGGCCCAAACTGTTTGCAAAGGTAATCAGCAGATGACAAAAGTCGCCGTCAGCAGGTTAAAGAGCTGATATTATTAATTGTGTGTATATGTTTCTTGGTATGGATGCAGGCTGTAGTTTAGTGTGGGGGCATTGATCGGTGCTGTTTTCAGACCTTATTGGATTTGAAAATTCCTCTAGCCATGGTATAAACAGTTGGTTAAAATATTGACAGTTCAAGATAAACACTCTTCCAATCAACTTGTGAATCCACAGTAAAAATTGAATGGCTGACTAGACTGGCTGAAAATTATGGTTACAGTAGGATAGGGGTGATTATGGGTTCATCATGTGTATGTAAAAACATGTGGATCCTGATCAGCTGGCTTCATCAGAAGCCAGCTGATCTGAATCAACACTGTTTTCAGAAGAGCGTATAGAATTTTGAAAAAGTTATGAATATTGTGCACTTAAAGGTGGAATACTGTTTATCACAAGAAATAAAAATCTAAACAAGCTTATAATTAAACACTTTCAGAGAAATCAGGTAATCACTAATGAGTTTTTGTTTTGTTGTAATTTTCAGTTTCTTGTTGTTGAAATTTATGTTTTGCCAGTTCAGGAATTGGTTTTGTTTTGTTTCTTTTATGTTCTGTTGACAAAGCTATTTGTTTGTTTGGGTTTTTACGCAGCCTTCAACAATCTTTCAATCATATCATGTTGGGCAGTTATTCTATCACACTGTTCCTAGCAAGGCTTTCCCTAGATTTTGTAACAGGACTTTGTGTAGAAACACTTTTATCAGTAACCAGGGACATAGTTTTTTGCAAGTGAATACAAGTCTCTCATACTTCTGATTTTTATTCAGCCAAATTCTGCAATATAGCCTAAGTTGCATGGCAAGCAGTGTAGATCCTGATCAGCCATTTTTTTTCTGAAGAAACTGGCTAATCAGGATCTACACTGTTTGTATTTAGTAACCTAAATATGGATTCAGAAAGCAAGGCTTAAGAAATTTTGGGCAAACTAGCTATATCTTAAATGAAGCTGTTTTCTAGATTTTGTTATATCTAAAAAATGATATTTGATCTCAGTGAATGAGCAAGTTGATACATACACCTTGTATTATTTCATGACATCATGTCTGGGAATGATATTATGCCATGTATTAAGTAGATAAACCACTTGTGGCTTACACTTTTTGTAAAATTATGTATTTATGTCTATAACAACATTGGGTACATAATGACAAATCTAAAAAAAAAAATGCGTCAAAAATGTGATTTCACAGTAATTCTAGTGGCTTATGATAAAAATAATCTATCATTCATGCTCCTGTATTTAAGATTTATTGAACTTGTTGAGAAAAATTCATAAAATTCTCTGCTACATCTTTCTCCATTTCTGGGAAAATAAGTTTAAGCGATTCATTTGTATTATCTTACGGCTCCACTCAAATTTTCAAGCATCTACCTAGTCTGTGTAGCCGAGCAGACTAGTTTGAGTATGAAATGCTTGCACACCGGGATGACAGTTTTCTTGCGCACCAGATAAGGTTTTGTGGGTTTTTCCCTGTATCAACAAAGCTTATCTCAATACCTGAATGAGACAAAATAGTAGACCCGTTGGATGGATAAGAATGTGAAAGGCACATAAACTTGTCGGAAGTGAAGTATGGAGTCATTGTTATGTTCAAGTGATATCATCATGTTATGTCACATTTCAGCAAATTCAGGATTTTCTGGGAGACTTTTTAATAAATAAAAATGTGGAATTTATTGGTGAGCAAGAAAATGAATCCATTATTTGAGTGAAGATGGGATGGAAAAGCCCATCCCTCCTAATCACCATTTGTCATCACTCGGCAAGCCTCGTGATGCCAAACGGTGATCCTCGGGACAGATTTTTCTATCCCACCCTTCCACCCATGATAGGTTTCTATATACTGCTATGACAAGGTCTATTTTATGATCAATTTCAGGAGAATGATTTAGCACAAGCAGACAAATATGCTGAAGTTGCCATGTCAGCAGATAGATATAACCCTTCAGGTAAGTTGGATCACACTTTTATTTTTTATGTCCCTGCCCCCCCCCCCCCCCACACACACACACGGAAGGGGAGGGGGCATATTGTTTTTTTAGGGAATTCTGTTGGTGCCAGCATGACACTTTCTTGTATGCAAGATATCTCATGAACTAGTGGGCAGGTTGAAACCAAATTTGCATGAATATAACATTGGTGCATGATGAAAACTTGATTAGGTTTTGGTGGCCTTGTCCTAATTTTCAAGGTCACAGCTGGAGGGGAGGTGGACGGGCATCTGTTTTCTCCAAAAACAATGCTAGTTCTTTCTGGCATCCAGATATATAGAGGAATATATGAGCCGCCACATGTGATTTCCAACAATGTGGCATTTTGACAAGCGTAGACTCAGACAAGCCTGTGCCGCCTCCTTTTAAGCTTAGAAACTCCAAATGATGTTCAGTCAGTAGCTTTACACTCATAGAATATTCAAGCAACTAGTAAAGGCTCTGATCAGACTGCACGTTTGGGCAGGCTGGTCTGAGGCTTTGCTGGTCGCACATGCCACATGTCTCATGTCGCGGCTCATATTAATTAATGTCATGAATATGACTTCTTATTTCATCAAGAGAAGTGAGTGAACATTGTATATTTCATGACTGGCACTGCCACTCATGAAATATACATTTTTAACTTCACTGCATAAAATGAGAGTTGTATTTATTGCAGAAATTTTTGAATTTTCTTTTTAACATATAAAAATTAATGAATATTAAACATACTGTAATGCACAGAGAAACTTCACCTCCAGTAAGAAAAAAACCAAGAATTAAATGTAATATTTTACTGATGTAAAGGGTTTATTTTATATTCTAACACACCTCGCCTATAGAGCCAACGGTAACAAACTGTGATAAATTGAACAATAGTTCACAGCTAAAGTGTGTGATAGCTGACATCACTGGAAAATGAGGTCATTCATGGCATTAGACCGTCTAACATAGTTTTTACGCTGAAAGACGTTACAATTACATGTAAACGTATGCAACATAGTCTAAGTATTGGCGGGAGTTCTTCAGTGCAATGGCGGAAAGTTGGAAGAAGCTGAAGACTTCGAATGTGTTTTTGTCGTTTATTGTGTGTTAGAATTGAAATAAATCAGCTCCAGTGCGTGAATTGTTGAATAATAATTCACTGTTTGTCGGTCAGTTGTACGAAGATAAATCACTTGCGCTGTGCGCTCGTGATTTGATCTTCTTTACAACTGACCTCCGAACAGTGAATTATTACTCAACAATTCACTGCTAGAGCTGATCCATTTCTTAATTTTACTATTTACTGGGCGCAGTCATAACGTGTCAGGCTGTAGATAGGTGTCTAACTGCAGAGTTCTAGCATGGCCCTGTCCAATACTTTCGGGGAAATTGATCATGAAATAATTTTTAGGACCATTCTCCTCCCTTTTACTGATTTAAAAAGGGTTTTTGTCAGTTACAAGCATAAGTATGTGCACAAAGTACTGGTTAACTGCTTAGTCAAGCTTGCCCAGGAAACAAGTGTGGTTAGGTTATCTGACCGTCCCGACATGACCATAGCTGTTGACTGGGACATAAAGAACCAAATGTGTCTGACTGCAGATCCAGTGATCGGGAGTTCAATCCTGGCCCGGTCCCATACTTTCGCAGAGATTGATCGTGAAATAATTTCTACGGCCATTCTCCTCCCTTTCGCTGATTCAAGAAGGGTTACAAGCCAAAGTACATGTATGTGCACGAAGTACTGGTTTAACAAAACTGTGTTTCCTCTGATCGCTGAAATTGATGTTTTAAATTACAAAAATACACATTTTGTCAATCGATAATGTTATATTTGCATTCTATGCCAGATGGTCATCTTTTTGACCATTGAAAAAGTTATATTTGGTGATAGGAAATGCAGTTCTGATATAAATCAATGTGTTCCTGATCTCTGCCTACCCGGGGTATAATCTGACTCGCTATTTGTCTGCATTGCTCAGTCTGGCACAAAGGGCTTTTAATATAGCATATAATGTGTAATACCTGTATGAATTTAAAAGAACAATGTTTTTGTCCAGATTACTGTAGGTATATGGTTGATATTATTTTTCCACAGCTCTGGTGAACAAAGGCAATGTGATATTTAAGAAAGGGGACTATGAGAAGGCCAGAGAATTCTTCAGGGAAGCTCTACAGAATGACTCATCTTGTATTGAAGCCTTGTACAATTTAGGTAAGTTTATCATCTTAACCCTTAGCCTGCCAGTCAGGACTTTTGTTCTCTGCTCCTTTTGTCTGCTTATGTACTTAGGTAGCCTATATTGCAAACAATATGGACCCAGATCCGACTGCTACCTTGGAGTCTGATCAGAGTTCATTTGTTTGCTAACATGAAAAAATCTAGTCTGAAGTGCATTTAAGTATATGCAGCTGACATAAAAAGCAGATGACATTTTCAGGATACAAAATTTGCAGTGAGATAAAAGTTAACTTAACGACCCCTAAGTTTTTGTCCTGAAAATGTGTCTGCTTTTTATGATGCTGCATACACCCCTGAATATTGTTATTATTGAAACAAACCTTATAAAACCCGATCAGACTGCTCCTTTAGGAGGAGCAGTCTGATCTGGTTCCATATTGTTTACATTTTAGGCTTCCAAAATACCTCAGCAGATGAGAGAGCAGCTGACAATTGTTGTAAATGGTGGGAAAATGGTTAATAGGTATTTGACCAAATTGGACTATTTGGCAGATATTGTAAAACTCATGAAAGGGCCACCTACAATTTGCGGCAAATGACATTGATAAAATTTCATATCTATTTTAATCAACATCTGACGGCAGATGATTTGTATGATATTTCAAGTCATATTTTTGCTGTTTGTCATACTTTCTCACTGTTTTTGCAATTTAAATCTAATGTGTATATATATGCGGTGTTTCATTTGGATCTTCACTGTTTGATCATTTAGGAGTCACCAGTAAACAAAGGGTTAATGAAACCTTGCGGTTATGTGTACAGAAAGTTATGATAAATATTCAGGCAGAGTTACCTTCTTGACACTATATTCATCATAACCTTGTGTGCAAACATAAAGAAAACACATTTTTAAAAATGTGTCAAATCAAGCATTCTGGTACACATTTGATCAAATTTCACAAACAGAAAATTACAGGCAGTTTTGGGGAAACGCACATCAAAAGTAAATGTTTCTGAAAAGACAAGCATTTTCACACAAACAATTTAATACTGAAAACTTGATCAGTATTGGTTTAATAATACACAAGTTATTAGAAATTCTAACACACCTCGCCTATAGAGCCAACGCTAAAAAATGTGATATATCAAATGATATAGTCACAGTTTTGAAGCGTGTGGAAAGCGCGCACTAGCTGACATCAATTTATACTGCAAAATGACTTCAATCATGGCGTTAGACGGTGTAACTTTATTTTCACGCTTGAAAGATGTTACATATTCATGTAAACGTATGCGACACAGTCCAACTTTTGGCGGGATTTCTTCAGTGCAAAGGTGGAAAGTTGGAAGAAGCTGAAGACTTCCAATGTGTTTCGGTCCTTTATTGTGTGTTAGAATCGAAATGGATCAGCTCTAGTGCCTGCATTGTTGAGTAATAATTCACTGTTTGTCAGTCAGTTGTACAAAAATAAATCACTTGCGCTGCACGCTGGTGATTTGATCTTCTTTACAACTGACCTCCAAACAGTGAATTATTATACAACAATTAACTGCTAGAGCTGATATATTTCTTAAATGAAGTTATCATAAAAACCTGTCAGAGCTGCCATTTTGAATGTATGAGATGCATGAAATCTTAAGATACATAAAATTTTTAACATAAAATCACACAATTTCGTTAATAAATTATCCTTTAATGCTATATTTGACATATGCATTAAAATGTACTGAAAACTATTTTTCACAACTTCAAATGCATATAACTTCTTCATTATTTGACAGATTTCAATAAAATTTACAGCAAACTGATTTGATAAATTCTGTCTTTCAACGCTGATATATTATTTGGTGAGTGAAAGCTGCATGTTAAGTATTTCCATGGACTAAACCATTTTCAATATTTATACGATTCATACATTTCTAAATATATTATTTTAAATTGATAAAATATTGGATGAGTTTTTGAATTAAAATGAATGATATTCATGGAAGAATTTTCTCTTTAATTACAGGTTTAACCAACAAGAGAATAAAGAGATTAGAGGATGCTTTAGACTGCTTTTACAAACTTCATGCCATTCTCAGAAATAGTCCACAAGTTATTTATCAGATAGCGGATATGTATCCTTTCTTACAACATATTGTCATATGTAGAAATAAACAAATTTATGAGCATAAAACTGAATATTTTCTTATCCATCAGTTTTGACGTTTGTTTTGGGTGCTCAAACAGTTCTTTTGGGTACCCACAACATATGTTTTGGTTGAGAAATAAGAAAATAATTTTTTAATTATGTACTCTTATCTGGATAGGAGGCCTGATATTGTCATATGGTGATACCTCTATTAGATGATTTGAACCTTGATGCAAGAAAATGACTAGGTAAGGTTCAAACCAGCTTGCTCAGCTATGGAGAGTAGCTATAGTCTTGAAATTTGGCATGTAGCAAGTGTAGGTATTGGCTTCCCAGAAAGCAAATAATAAAGGTGGTGAACATACTGTGGATGCACAAGCTGGCCTACACATTTGTTGTTTGCATACAACAAAGTCAGGTTTTCTCACTTTGAGGCCCATTTCTGCTGGTATATACATAAAGTGTACTTTAAATTTGTACTGCCATAAGCACTTCTACTGAAAATGTAAAAGGAGATGATGCTTTATCAACTTATAGCTACTTTTAGCTTGTTGTGTGTGTGCTATATTTTTTTTTTATTATTTTGCACATACATAATGTATTTGAGATAACAGAAAGAGAAGACTGATCAGAGGGTATGAATATAATGTAAAGAGTTGCATTTAATAGTTATGGATAATTTTTGCGTTTATCAAGGTTAAATGGTAAATTATAAGGAAAGTGGGTGGAGGCGGCATATATTAATACTGAAAATGTTTTTAGCGTCTTTGAGCCTGTAGATGAGACTGCTGTTTTATTTATACTGGTAGGCAAGTTGCAAAGTCTCATCCCGGCAGTCTCATTAGATGTTTAACTGCTTTCCAACACGAAAATGTTTTACTAGATATTGGCTCTGACAGACAAAATACTGGAAACTTAGCTTTACTTGATAGCTGAGCATTCACATTTTGGCCGTCACAAGAAACCCTGATTTTGTTGTATGCAAAAAACAAATGTGCAGACCAGCTCATGCATCTGTGCAGTCTGGTCATCGCCTTTGTTATTCATTGTCTGGAAAGTATAATAGCTAAACTTGCCTCATCCTAAATTTCAATATTTTAACTGGTCTCTTTAGCTAAGCAAGCCCCTAGGTCATGCTTAACTCAACTGAACATGAAATTTATCATGCTGATAAACCTTAAAATGCCAACAATTGTTGGCATTTTAACATTTATTAGCATGATAAATACAACATCTGAGAATTTTAAAGCAAGAAAAATCTTTTATTATTGACCATGAAAAAAGTTGAGCATGAAAAAAGTTTTATAACCTCAGGCCCAGGTTGGTTTGAGCATGACCTGGTGGAAAACCCTGAAGACAGGTTTTCTGGCATTGAAGCCTATTAATGTGTCAAATACCATATTTTCATGTGCTGGCATATTTTTCCTTAACCAGTGATAGTCATGATCAGCTTGAAGATTCAGCTCAGGCCACTGAATGGTAAGTATATTATTGCATAAATCTTTTCCTTTCATTCACAGCAATTATCCTCTGCTCTCATCTGATTATACACTTTGGAAGCCTATATTTGCAAACAATAAGAACCCAGATCAGACTGCTCCATTAGGGGCAGTCTGATCTGGGTTCATAGTGTTTGTTCTCATGATCAAAACAAGTCTGAAGTGTATTTGATAATATGCATCAGATGTAAAAAGCAAACAACATTTTCAGGACAAAAATTTATTGGCAGGATAAGGGTTAACATGTATGTTGTAATTTGTATTTGTGTTTTTTGCTATAATGTAATTTGATTACTCGGCTGCAATTTTTTGTAAGTTTTTCTGGATGAAACCAGTTAAGTGCTATATAGCAGTCATATCATAAACATAGGACCATATTGACCCTAATTATGCTGACACCTTAACTCTGACCATTTGGTTTAAATAAAGTTTCTATGGTTCATTATACATTCTTGCATAAATACCTATGGGCATAGGCGGCATAGCTGTCTAAAGCCATTGTCAAATGAACGAAAATGCATGTTCAAATCTTGAGTTTCACATGTTGTTTGAACATGGATTGGAACTTGACAATACTAAAACTGAGCGCTGAATTGTTTGCATGACATTACACAGGAAAGCATCGCGGCCTTGGCTAATTTTACCCATGCTTTTGTGAAAATGTTGGCTATCACTAGCCTTGTTCCTATGATGATATATCCTGTGATTGTCTCTTTCAAAGACACATGACAGTTGCTGTTTGTCACAAGGCGATATCACTTCATGACATAAAGTTTTAAGATTTGTGACATTATGTCAGGAGTATCACAAAGGCACTTGCTTGAAAGAGCTATCATTAACTTTCAAGCTCTTGATGATAAAAAAAAACCTAAAGAGGATCACACAGGTGCTTGCTTGAAAGAGCTTTCATTGACTTTCAAGCTGTGATAGAGTAAATGACTGGGGGAATCCGCTCAGGACTTAAGTTAAGAGTGCGTAACAAAAAATTTTTTTCTTATATCTGAACCAAAACATGTTGTGGGAACTCAAAAGAACTGTCACAATGAGACGGTTCTTTTGAGCACCCAAAACATGTCAAAAATGATGGGTATACCCAAATATTTTCAATTCTACCTTGAAAATTTCTGTTTATCTAAACCTGTGTTGGCTGAAAGATATCCGATTCCTAATGTATGAGCCTGCGTCCCATTGGATGACAAGTGCTTCATGCATGCTGTCGAGACTGTGCATATTATAAAATAAACAAAACTTATTGTATTACCATCTGAAAGTTAGTGGATCTGGTAGGTGTTGTCCCTTTCAACCAAGAACTTTAGTATCTTTTTTAAGGTATTGAACTGATACACTCTCAAAGACATACAGATAATGTGAACCTTTTTCAGGTTTATGCAGCTAGCTGCTAGGTATAACCTGGTATCAACCCTTAAACTCATAGAGACGCCTTTTAACTTGTTTGCAAACAGAGCAGACCCAGATCAGGCAGCTCCTCTAAGAGCTGCCTGATCAGGGCCTACTCTGTTTGCTTATGGAAATATGATAAGATATGATCCCACACTAGTGGATCCGACAAATAATTTCTTGGTATTATGTTCAAACGTGAACGTTTATTTATATAATTATTCATAGTGGGTGGAGCTTAGCATGAATATACATGAAGGAAAGGGTTAAAATGATATACTCACAAAAGCATGTAGATGAATGTGAACTTTGTTTTTCAGGTTTATGCAGCTGATAGGTGTTGTACCCACAGATACCTCAGTGTTGGCGAGAACTGGTGAAATATATGATAATGATGGAGATAAATCTCAAGCTTTCCAGTACTATTATGATGTAAGTCTATGTGGGAACATCAGATTATGATACTTATCACAGTCATTTTTTAATCCGGCGTCGCAAAGGTTATGGGGGGTTATAGGAATGCCCTATGTCTGTCAGTTACACTTTGTCTCCCCTCCATATCTCCTGAACCCTTTGAACGATTTTCATTAAACTTAATTCAAATGTTCCTCTCAATGAGGTGGTGTGCAGAACCCATGAATCAGCTACCCAGACTCAAGGTCAAGGTCATGGGATTTACCCTGGAATTTCAAGTCCGCTTCATATCTCCTGAACCCTTTCAATGATTTTCATTAAACTTCACCCAAATGTTCCTCTCAGTAAGACAATGTGCAGAATCCATGACTCGGCTACTCAGACTCAAGGACAAGGTCACACTTCAAGGTCATGGGATTTACCCTTCAATTTGTGTCCGCTCCATATCTCCTGAACCCTTTAAACGCTTTTCATTAAACTTCACCCAAATGTTCCTCTCAGTGAGAGGGTATGCAGAAATCATGATTCAGCTATGCAGACTCAACGTCAAAGTCTTGGCCCAAATTTACTTATTGTGTGTACAGTGGAGACTCTAATGAGGCTGCATGTTTGCTTAGGCATTTTATTCTATATTTTCTTATAGGCAACATTATCTGGTTGATTATTGAGGTAAATAGTCTGCCAGCAGATAACAAATTTTACGATATACGGTAAATGTTCTAAGATTTCGAACTTTTTTCTCTTTCTGTTCTCAAAATAAATGTCGGTTTTCAGGGCTGGAATTCACTAAAAGCTTGTCAGAATCGCAAACAGGGAAGACCCTGATCAAACTGCTTTTTAAGAAGCAGTCTGATCTAGGTCTGCCCTGTTTGTTGAGGCCTTTTCGGCAGACAATTACTGTTTTAAATTTTAGAACATTTACCATATGTGTTGATGTGTTTAACCTTTTGTATACTGGTGACTCCTAAATGTGTACTTTGGCAAACAGTGAAGACCCAGATGAAATGCTGCATAATGCACCATTTTATCAGAGTCTACACTGTTTTCTAAGACAGAAAGGATCTTCAGAGAAAGAACTACCATTTTTCTTTGGAAATTATTTCCTGTGACCCCTCAATATATACAAGTTTATTGTATCAAACAAGAAGGAAGAATCCATTAGTGCATAAAGGGTTAAACGAACAACAGATTTTGAAACTTTGTCTGCTTTAGATTCTAGCTGATCCTTTAAGGTTTAAAATGAATAGGTTAGATCTAATATACAGTAAAACCTCGAAAATTCTAACTCCGATTTTTCGAAACACTCCCTAATTCGAAATAAATTTTGGACACAATAGATTCAGAGAATATGGCCTATTGATGATCTATTTTAAATACTATTTATAAAAACAAATTTTTTGTGTGCGTAAAAGAAATGTCTCCCTGAGACATTTCTTTTATGCACACTTATTTCTACCTACCAATAATTGAACTTTCGATACTTCAAAGGAAAATCTCTTGTCCCTAGGACTTTGAATTAACAAGATATGACTGTAATTTTGTTCTTTTGTATCTTTCAGTCCTATAGATATTTCCCCTCCAATATTTCTGTGATAGAGTGGCTAGGAGCTTACTACATAGATTCTAAATTCTGTGAAAAAGCTATACATTATTTTGAAAGAGCAAGTATTGTTCAGTAAGTATTTATACATACTAAAACTTTTGGCTTACCAGGCCACATAGCGCAGTTGGTAACGTGTCTGACTGCAGATAAGTGTCTGACTGCAGATCCATGGGTCACGAGTTTGATCCTGGCCTGGTCCCACACTTTCACGAAGATTGATCATGAGATAATTTCTACAGTCATTATCCTCCCTTCTACTATTCAAGAAGGGATGCTGTCAGTTACAAGCGAAAGTATGTGCACAAAGTACTGGTTAACTGCTTAGTCAAGCTTGCCTAGGAAAAAAGTGTGGTTAGATTAAGTTGAATAACTGACCATCCCGACATGACCATAGCTGTTGACTAGGACGTAAAGGATCAAACCATACCAAAATAACTTTTGGACACCTGAGCTTAGCATACAGGCTCATAATTATACCCCCCGCAAACTTTGTTTGTAGGGGGTATACTGTTTTCACGTTGTCCGTCCGTCCGTGTGTCCGTGCGTCCATCCGTCCGTCCGTCCGTCCGTAACGCTTTGTTTCCTTAATAACTCGAAGAGTCATTGCTGGATTTTCATCAAACCTTGCAAACATGTTAATATATGCAAGACAAATACTTTAGACAAAAAAGTAAGGGCTAGGGGCCAAATCTATTAGAGTTATTTCCCTTTGTAGTTCTAAATGGCTTTTAATATAGTGCTTTTTCCTAAATAACTCGAAGAGTCATTGCTGGATTTTCATCAAACCTTGCAAACATGTTCATATATGCAAGACAAATACTTGAGACAAAAAAGTAAGGGCTAGGGGCCAATTCTATTAGAGTTATTTCCCTTTGTAGTTCTAAATGGCTTTTAATATAGTGCTATGTGCTTATGCTATTATAGGCCATATACGGGCCAATCAACTCCTACCACAGCTTTCGATGGAACAATTTGATACTTTTCCTATACAATGTAGACACATTGAACATATGCATGAAGGAGTATAGTTCAGAAAAGATAATTTTTGACAAAATGACAGCTGTGAGAACTTAGACAATTTTTCCCTAATAAGGTGTTTGTATATGCATAGACAGTGCCTTTATGGGCCGATCAACTCCTACCACAGCTTTTTATGGAGCAATTTGATACTTTGCCTATACAATGTAGACACATTTAACATATGCATGAAGAAGTTTGGTTTAGAAAAAATATTTTTTGACAAAATGACAGCTGTGAGAACTTAGACAATGTTTCCCTTATTAGGCTTTTGTATATGCATAGATGGTGCCTTCATGGGCTGATCAACTCCTACTACAGCTTTTGATGGAACAATTTGATACTTTGCCGATACAATGCAGACACATTGAACATATGCATGAAGGAGTTTGGTTCACAAAAAATAATTTTGACAAAATGACAACTGTGAGAACTTAGACAATTATTCCCTTATATGGCTTTTGTATATGCATGGATAGTGCCTTTATGGGCCGATCCACTCCTACTACAGCTTTTGATGGAGCAATTTGATACTTTGCGGATACAATGTAGACACATTGAACATATGCATGAAGGAGTTTATAATTTTTGTTTGCACAGATTCTACTGAAATCTTCTTATCAAAACTAAGGTCTTCTTGTTCGAACCATAACTTGCCAAGTTTTTTCACTGACTCTTACTGTGCGGGGGGTATCTAATAAGCATTGCTTATTGACTTTTTTCATTTTGACTACTTTCAAGGTAGGATAAATGTTGTGATGTAATGAGACCCTACTCAGACAGGTTCCGAACTTGCATCTTTGCTCAGAGATATGTGTTCAAATATGAGAGTTGACGTGAGAAAACTTGTCTGAGGGGTTTCCACCCAGATCATACACGAACCAGCCTGCTCAGCTACAGAGACTACCTAGAAATAAGTTTGTTTTTTTTAAGTTTAGATATAATGCTTTCCAATAAGTGAATAACAAAGGTGCTAATCAGTTTGCGCAGAAGCGCAGGCTGGTCTGCATCTTTGTAATTCACAAACCCTGAAGACAGGTTTTCTCGTGTCGAGGCTCATATTAAGGGCAATTGTTCATATGTACTAACATAGCAAACTCCATTTATATAATAGCAAATAGGTTATTTTGTGTTTTAAGGGGTCACAGGTCAAAATTTCTAAATTATGATGTCCCAAAAGATTGTTTTTATCTTATCAAACAATGCAGACCCTGATGAAATGCCGCCGTGTGCCTGTGTTTAACCCTTATCCCACCACTATTTTATAGTCCCGAAAATGTCTGCTTTTTTGTACATCTGCTGCATATATTCAAGTGCACTTCAGACTAGATCTTTGTATGGAAGCAAACAATATAAACCCTGATCGGAAAGGAGCAGTCTGATCTGGGTCCATATTTTTTGCAATGTAGGCTACATAAGAACATAAGCAGACAAGAGGAGCAGATAACAAAAGTTGTGACTGGTGGACTGAGGGTTAAAACAATCGTTAAAACAATCGAGAAAAGGGGTGAATTTTTTAAAATTTTTACCACACTTCCATTGGGAGCGCAGTGGCTCAGTGCTTGTCGAGAGGTTGCGGGTTCAATCCTCACCGGCGTCACTGTGTTGTGTCCTTTCAAGAGCAAGACACATTAATCATTGCTTAGTACTGGTTCAACCCAGGAAGACCCGTCCCAACATAACCGAAAAATTGTTGACTGGAATGAAAAGAATCAAATCAAATTAAAACTACACTTCCATCTCTTTCAGACCCACCCAAGTTAAATGGCATCTGATGATAGCTAGTTGTCACAGACGAAGTGGAAATTACCAACAGGCTTTAGAAACTTATAAATTTATATATCTGTCTCTTTCAGACCCACCCAAGTAAAATGGCATCTGATGATAGCTAGTTGTCACAGACGAAGTGGAAATTACCAACAGGCTTTAGAAACTTATAAATTTATATATCTGTCTCTTTCAGACCCACCCAAGTAAAATGGCATCTGATGATAGCTAGTTGTCACAGACTAAGTGGAAATTACCAACAGGCTTTAGAAACTTATAAATTTATATATCTGTCTCTTTCAGACCCACCCAAGTAAAATGGCATCTGATGATAGCTAGTTGTCACAGACTAAGTGGAAATTACCAACAGGCTTTAGAAACTTATAAATTTATATATCTGTCTCTTTCAGACCCACCCAAGTTAAATGGCATCTGATGATAGCTAGTTGTCACAGACTAAGTGGAAATTACCAACAGGCTTTAGAAACTTATAAATTTATATATCTGTCTCTTTCAGACCAACCCAAGTAAAATGGCATCTGATGATAGCTAGTTGTCACAGAAGAAGTGGAAATTACCAACAGGCTTTAGAAACTTATAAATTTATACATCTGTCTCTTTCAGACCCACCCAAGTAAAATGGCATCTGATGATAGCTAGTTGTCACAGACTAAGTGGAAATTACCAACAGGCTTTAGAAACTTATAAATTTATATATCTGTCTCTTTCAGACCCACCCAAGTAAAATGGCATCTGATGATAGCTAGTTGTCACAGAAGAAGTGGAAATTACCAACAGGCTTTAGAAACTTATAAATTTATACATAAAAAATTCCCCGATAATGTTGAATGTAAGTACTTTAATACAGTAGTGTGCCTTAACTCTTTGCATGCTGGGTAATTTTTTGTGCTTTTGTTGTAGTCTGCTGACTTTTTTCAAAATTATTTTTTTCAAAATTTTTTTCAGGGAAACTATCAGAGTGTCAAACAGTTTGGATCCGGATCAGTACCAACATTTTGTCGGTCCTGATCTGGGTCCAAACTGTTTGCAAAGGGTATCAGCTGATAAAAATGTTGCCGCCAGGAAGGAAAGAGTTAAGTATGTCATATATTTTTAAAAATCACTTTGACTTCCATGCATTTTTCACTTTGGGAGAAAAGAATATTTTTCATCTACTTATTCAATTTTAAAGAAAACTGTATGGATTGAAAGCTATTTTGACATATAATTGTTGCTCTGATTGTTTTTGAGACAAAAAAGTTGTAGGTTTTTTTAAGCAGAGTGGTCTCAGGCTTGCAAATACAGCAAATGTTCTAAAATTTCAAACACTTTCTCTTTCCGTTCTCACATAGAAATTTGGTTGTCATGGCTGTAATTCATAAAATGCTTTTAGGAATAGTAAACAGAGAAGCCCCAGATCAGACTGCTTCTTCAGAAGCATTCTGATCTGGGTCTGTACTGTTTGAAATTGTTTCTCTTTGCTTTGTACTTCTGGAGGATTATTTCTTTGTCATTTTTTTCTTTTTTTTCACAAAAATGTTTTGGGTCTGGCCAAAAGATCAGGTGGGGTTGGGAAACCTGAAACATACATATAGTTTGTTGGCCTAAGACAGAAATATTGGGGGTAGGGGTTGGGACAGGAGCCTTGACACACCATAGTTATACTGGTATAACAGCAGAATAATAGCATTCCAGTGTATTAGACATGCCAAACAACCAAGATCCTGATCAGGTCTCAAGGTTATTAAACATTTTTCATGCTCAACTCAATTGAGCATGACATTCATCCTGCTCATAAATGTTAAGATGCCAACAATTTATTAGCATGATAAATGTAACTTCTGAGATTGAAAGCAAGAAAAATCTTTATTTTTTTCAGCAATTAAGTTTTTATGAGCAATTGATATTTCATCCTCATTTTGAATTGAGCATGAAAACCTCAGGACCAGGTATACCTGAATGTACAGGTTGTTTTGGGCCTTCATTGTCAAGTACTCTCTATCTTGTGTGGTATTTTCATTTCATACTCAGCATTCTAGGACTTTGCCTACTGGATAATTTTGCGCTTTTTTGTCGTCTGATGCTTTTTTCAAAATCAACTTTTATGAAAAATTATTTCAGGAATACCATCAGAGTGTCAAACAGTTTGGAACCAGATCAGGCCCGACATTTTGTCGGGCCTGATCTGGGTCCAAACTGTTTGTAAAAGTTATCAGCAGACGACACTGGCGGGCAGAGTTAAACTTGCCGTTCTGTTTCAGGTTTGAAGTTCTTGGTGAGGATCTGTTCTGATCTTGGTCTCAAGGAAGCCCAGGAGTATGCCACTAAGTTAAAGAAGGCAGAGAAAGCTAAAGAATTGAAGGACCAGAGAGCCAGTAGTGGAACGAGACGTGGCAGTGGGCGGGGTCGCAGAGAGGGTAGTGCAGGCAGTGGTAAGCAGTATTTAAGTTGAAAGCTTGGTGTGATAAAGATTTTTCTTAGCCATATAAGGGGTAAAGTACCAGCTCCATCGATTATTGAAAAAAAATCATTTTTCAATAATTTTTGGAAAAAATGTTCATAAAATACAATGTTGGCCTTATTGTCAGAAAACCTGATTTTGTTATACAGTCAACCTGCCAATAACAAATCACCACCAATAAAGGGTCACTTTTACTTTCCAACAGAGATTCCATTTTTTATTGGAAAATAATCTGATATCAATTACTTCAGTCAGGTACAGTGACTTATCCTTCAAAATAAATCAGTTTATTTTTTTTGTAAACAATAATGTCTTCTTGATCTAAATCAGTCAAACGTACATCAAGCATTTCATTAATCATGCAAGACTTCCATAGCAAAAAAGCAAAGTGGAAGAATTGTTCCCAAATAAAAAGCCCAAAAGAAGAAACTCAAATAATGGTTTGCATAAACATTGAGTATAATTAATGTACTTTGTACACATCAACTCGATTTGCATTATACCTTTCCAATACTTTGTGTATTATGACGCTGGTATTACTAGCCGACAAAATGACCATTAAAAGGTCAATAGGTTCACAGATTCAAAGATGCTTGAATTTATGATTTTTGTCACTTTTTCTGATGTGTAGTGACATTCTCTCAAATTCCCTCCAAAAATGTCAACAACAAAAACAGACCATGAAAAAAATAAAAATTTTGACCAAACTGACTCAAATGCCTCAATGTTTGACATCTTTGAGACATTTTGAGGCAGCATTTAAAAATAAAAACTGATTAGAGATGAATCATCACTGTGTCTTATTCGGAAAAGGTTTACCAAGTTTGCTCACTGGTTTTGACTGGCAAAACATGCTTCAAGACAGCCCCTGCACATGCTTATGTCAAGTGACCCTTTATTGGCGGAAGTGACCCTGCAATGGCTGGTGCAGATGTGAACATGAAACTGCCAATAAATTTCTGAAGGCCCCAAGCTGAATCTGGAAATACATATGAACATATAGGTGGTACGAGTAAACTGGTTCATGATTATGGTGAAGATCAGCGCCCTGACATGGGTAGTTTTTCTTTAAACAAGAACTTAGTTATAGTGACCCATTATTGGCAGGTTAACTGTATGTGAACAAGAAAGATTCAGACTAGTCTGCACATCCCCACAGATGTTCAGAACCTTTGTTATTTGCTCTCTTGAAAGTTACATTGCTAAACCTGCAACATGCACAATAAAAACAATTCAATATTTTTGCTGGTCTCTGTATCTTAGCAGGCTCTGAAGACATGTTTTATTGCAACTGTCCCAATGTAGAAAGGTATTAAAATATCTGTACAGTAAATCCCTGTCCAAAGGGGCCACTCAAGAAGACAAAAAATTGGATTTTCAAGACCAATTATCGCTTAATGCAGATCAAAAGTATTGCAGAATGCTCCAAGGGGAGCATTCTGCAATACTTTCTACCTTCATTAAGCTACCATTTGTCTGTGGAGACCATTTGTCATTAAGATCTTTTTTTTGTCTATTTTTGAGTGGCTGTTTTACACAGGTTTTACCGTATGTTTAAACTGATGGATAAGAAATAAATAAAAATTATATGCATAAAAAGTTCGCTTATCTGGACCTATGTGTAATGTGATAGCTCATTTATTGTAATTTCAGACCGAGAAGGCAGTGGTGGTGGTGTGAAAGCCAGCAGTAAAGGCAGGGCAGCAGGAGGAAGACGGAAACCAGCCTTTGATGAAACAGAAGAGGAACCATACCAACCAAACAGAACACAGGAAGTTGGTGAGTTGGAGTTCAGTATTCTTGCAGAGCTATGATCAAGAATTGGGTTGTTACTCCATTTATCACATGATGTCGTGTCTGGGAGTGAAATAACGCCATGCAATAAAATCGATAAAGAAATTGTGGTTTACAGATTTTCGGGAAACGTTATGACGTCAATAACAACGTTGTGTACAAAACGGTAGAATTAAAACGTTTAAACGTCAGAAATGAGATTTTCAAGTAATCTTAATGTCATATGATAAAAAGAATCTAGCATTCATGCTCTTGTAATATTGAATTTATTAAACTCTTTGCGAAAAAGAGATAAAATGCTCGGCAAGCCTTGAATTTTATCTTTTTTCCCCAACTTTTTTAATAAATTCAATAAAACATGAGCACTCATGTAAGATCCTCTGTGTTAACCATTGTCCCACTAAGTGTAGATATATCCTCTTTTTAAAACAGTGTAGATCAAGATAAGGACTGTCTCATGGAGCATGACAATCTTGGATAATAATTAGAATCATGTCAAAGGACTTACTCTAGGTCTGCAATGTGTAACTTAAAGTTTTATTTTACAGGATAGGGGTATTGGTAAACACTTATGTACCTGGCATGTGGAGTACCTGGTCCTTTAACCTTATAAAAATGCAGCAGACGACAAATTTTGCAACATCTTTCTTAATTTTTGAGAAAAATAAGGTGTGATATTTCATGAGAATTGTCTGCCAGTAGACGATTCTCATGAAATATCATGCCTTATTAGTTATTTTTGAAAAAGCAGCAAAATTTGAAATTGTCGTCTGCTGTAAGTTCTAGGTGGCTCTTTATGGGTTAAACTACTCAGTATCCTTTAATCGTGAGAAGAGTATCAAATAAACAAAAATTTAGATGAGATGGAAATAATTTAAAAGACCAAAACTATGATCATTGAAAGCAAACATAACGTTATTGATCCACAATATATGTAGTTATTTTATCGAAAAGGAACATTTTTGGCTATCAGAAACACAGTTTTGTTTGAAAAATGCATTAAAGATTATGGCCTTCCTGGTAGTGCTCATTGTGGAATAAATAACCAGGCCCAGAGGTTATAAAAAATTCATGCTTAACTCACACAAGCATAAAATATGTCTTTGTCATAAATGTTAAAATGCCAATTGTTGGCATTTCAAATTTTTTGACCTGGACAAATGACATTGTCTGGTGTTCTGAGCAAGAAATATGCCTCATTGGTTGTATTTTGATATCACTTGAGAATTTTTATAACCCCATATGACAGGACATGTTTCAAGCTACAGTAAAACCTGTGTAAAACAGACAGAAAATTGGTTTTCAAGACCAAATATCTCTTAATGCAGGTCAAAAGTATTGCAGAATGCTCTACTTGGAGCATTCTGCAATATTTTTGACCTTCATTAAGCTACCATTTGTCATTAAGATCTTTGTTTTGTCTTTTTTGAGTGGCCGTTTTACACAGGTTTTACTGTAATCTTTATACTAATGGTACTCAAAATTTTTATTATGCATGGTAACCCTAATTTTAAATAAAATGGGCATGTATAGGAGGAGAGGTGTTTAATTTTCTTACTTTCTGTAATGTCATTTTTCAGATCCTAATTATGTTGACCCTCTTGGTCCCCAAATGGAACGACCAAAGACGGCAGCAAAACGCCGGGACCTCGAGTTTGACGAGTTTGCTGATGAAGAACTGGGAGAAGATTTACTGCCAGAATAAACACCACATTGAAGACATTCTACCAAAGACTGTATGGGAAATAAGCAAAACTATGAGCTTTACCATTGTCCTGCTTACCCAAATTTATCCTTTTTTGAAAACACTGTAGATCCAGTTCAGTTGGTTTCTAATGAAACCATCTGATCAGAATGCTTCTGATCAGGATCCACTTTGTTTTTCACTCAGATACAACTGCCTGGAATGCTGCAGGTTAACCCTTTGTATTCTGATGGAATTTCCCTTACACATTAATACAATAAATATGGGACTGCCCATTGTGTACTTAAGGGGGTCACCAGTAGAATTTTCAAAATTATAATGAAGTTCTGTCTCTGAAGGCTGTTTTAAACTTAGCAAACAGTGAAGACCCCAATGATGCATTTCATCTGGGTCTTCACTGTTTGCCAAAGTCCAGTAAAATCTGTCTTAAGGGGCCACTCAAAAATAGAAAAAAAACAAATATTTTAATGATAAATGGTCGCTTAATGAAGGTCTAAAGTATTGCAGAATGCTCCCCTTGGAGCATTCTGCAATACTTTTGACCTACATTAAGCGATAATTGGTCCTGAAAACCAATTTTTTTGTCTTTTTAAGAGTGGCTGTTTTAGGCAGGTTTTACTGTACGCATTTAGGGGTCCAGTATACAAAGGGTTAACAGGATGGAAATTGTAGAGGAGTGTATAGTACATGAAAGTATTCAGCATGGCAAGGGTTAAGGACTGAGCTGTATCTATGGTAGTCAGTGCATGAGCAAACACAGGTTTAGATAAACAATAATTTTCAGCGTAAAATTGTAAATATTTTCTTACCCATCAGTTTTAATATATGTTTTGGGTGCTCAAAAGAACCGTCTCATTGAGACGGTTCTTTTGAGTGCACACAACATATGTTTTGGCAGAGAATTAAGAAAATTAAATTTTCGTTACGCACTGTGCACTCAGCTGATAGATTGGCATACTTATATTCCCATTGACTATAATACAAAATAAATCATTCCATTAGTTTAGCTAAATTTTTAGGGGGGGGGGGGGGGGGGTGTTATTGTGTCTCAGTTTTTATATGGTTTGAAATACCAGTAAATATGACTGAATTCTCTAGTTTCTAACTAACTTTAATAATCCCTAAAGCGCCAATTACAACAAAGTGGCTGCGGGTTCGAGCCTCACCGGTGTCACTGGGTTGTTGGTCCTTGAGCAAGACTCATTTATCCTAGCTTAGTACTGGTTCAACCCAGGAAGACCCATCCCTGTTTAACTGAAAGATTGTTGATGGGACCTAAAGAATTAAAACAAACAAAACAACAAATTTTGTCTGCTTTTGTTGCCTGCTTAACTGTTTAAAAGCCTCGTGTTCAAACAGTGTAGACCCCTATCAGACTGCTCTCTGCTGCAGCTTTCAGAAAAATGGCCCCATCATATTTGGCCTGTTGGCATGATCAAATTTGCTTCACTTGAGGCAAATTTGGGTTGGGTCGGGCCTTTCAGCCTACCATTCTTTTCCCACTCTCCCTCAGTCTGGGAGCTTGACAGAGGATGAAATTTCGTGTTCATAAAAAGTTGAATACTGAAAAATTGGGTCATGTTCCTGCTTAAAACTTACAGAAGTTTCTTTTATTTTGCTTATAATGTTAAAATGCCAACAACTGTTTTAATATTTTTAGCCAAATAAATTTCATGCTGGAATTTTTAATAACCTGGGGGAGGGGGGTGTTCATGTCTCATCAAGCTGTGCCTATCTTTTGTATATGTTGTATTGTTTGTTAGTTTATTTATTATTTATAGATACATTCCGTCCAAGATATAGTTATTATTATCAGTTGTACAGTTACAGATTTAGCCAGTTGTTAAATGAAATATCTAAGCCTGATCATATTTAAAGGGCCCTTACAATTTGTGGATAACCAAGGCCCAGGTCAGCCTGCATATGTGCAGATCTGATAAGGGTGGGGAGGAAGTTTTAAACTTTAAAGCCAATCCTCATGTATATTTCGTACTCTTTCCTTTTGTCCCTTGCTTGTGGGGACTTTTGTTGTCTGCTGATAATCTTTGCAAACAGTTTGGACCCAGATCAAGACCGACAGAAACTCCATCCTGATCTGAATCCAAACTGCTTGACACTCTGATACTGTTCTTGAAGGAATTTTTTAAAAAAGTCAATTTTGAATAAAGTCAGCAGTCAATAACAAAAGTATGAAAAATCACCCAGCATGCAGAGATTATTTAGAGTTTTTAGGGACAGTGGGATTAGAATCTAAAATTTATTGTTCTATGGCCTAAGAGCTCTTGTACAGAACTGATATATAAATGTATGGAAAAACAATTTTTTATTAAAGTTTTACTACTACAGATGGTTGAATAAATAATTTGATATGATTATATTGATTTAGTTATTTGTATGTTTCCCTCATCCATAAAACTAGCCCAGTAGTCTGATGCAGTTCAGTTTGTATCAGCTATATACATGTATATGCTTACTCTCTAACTCTAGTGATTATACAAACAGTTTTCATCGCAAGGCTTCTCAGAGAGCACAGTGGCTCAGTGGTAGAGTGCTTGACTCGAGACAGATGGGTTGCGGGTTTGAGTCTCACCAACATCACTGCGTTGTGTCCTTGAGCAAGACACATTAATCCTTGCTTCCCAGGTAAACCAATCCCGACATAACTGAAAAATTGTTGACTGTAAAGTAAGAATCAAATCAAACAAAATTAAGGCTTCTGGTATAATTGAAAGATCTCGTTAAGATCTTCCATTCTGCTTGTTTGTATAATGCTGAATGAGGTTTCATCCTGCTTGTTCATATGTTGTGAGATCTTCCCTGTTGCTTGATTTACTGATTTTTTTTTAAAACCAAACGGTGCATCTCCTTATGGCAAAACTGGTTGTCACCATCCTTTTTTCAGCCATTCAAGACAATTGTAGTCTGCTCTATCATCTGCTTCAATAGCTTCTATTGTGAACAATATGGACCTAGATCAGACTGCTCAATGGGACGCATTCTGATCAGGGCTCATTGTGTTTGCTTCCAGGGTAAAAGTTTTCTCTAGTGTATTTGAATTTATGCAACAAACATTATAAGCAGACCGCTACACAACATTTTCAGGACCAAAAATATTGGCAGGATAAGGGTTATATACCAAAGGTTCATACAGGGAAGGTTGTAAAATTCAAGGACTTTTCAAGGACTTCTAAAACTTTACTACTGTTTTCAAGGACTGAAAACTTATGAAAAATACTGATTTACATGTTAAAATTCTACTCCGGAAATGCTAGAGTCCATTACTAAAGATATTAGTTTTAGAAAATTAGTATAAAATTGTGGTGCCTTTATTTGGTGCAGCATATGCTGCACCAAATAAACGCACCACAATTTTATACTGATTTAGGTCTCCCAAAAACAGTGTTGAATCCTCCTGTAAATGGTAAAATACAAGGACTTTTCAAGGCATTTGAGTGTTTTTCATTGACTTTTTCAAGACAGTCCTGTATATTCAAGTATTTTTCAAGCCTGTGCGAACCCTGATACCCGAAGTTTTCTTAGCTCCAAGTTATTTCGCACAAAGTACTCCTGGAACCATTACAATATGGGCCACATCGCGAAAAAACCCAGTCTTTGGGGTTTCCAACAAAGTGAGATTCAAACCAGCCTGCTCAGCTACAGACTGGCTAGAAAATTTAAATTTCGCTCATAGCAACTTTCTAATAAACAAAGGCAATCAAACTGCATGGATGCGCAGGCTTATCGAATATGTGCAGAAGCCTCCTTTAAACACCCATCTGACCTTTCCGGTCTAAACCACACTGGATAGGCGGCAATCGAAAATGCTCTTAACAATTGATGAACGCGGATCAAAAATTGCTAGAAACAGTGTTTTCAATTGCCATTTGTCACCATTGGGGGCGACAAATGGCAATTGAAAACACTGTTTCTAACTATTTTTGATCTACGTTCATCAATAGTATTAACGTTTTCGATTGCCGCCTATCCGGCATGTAAACTTTGGTCTGAATCTTCATCTACATCCGTTCTTTGTGTATGCTAACAGTGAAGGTTCTGGTGAGTCTGAGCATTTGTGCAGACATGCCTGACCCTTCATTGCTTGACAATGCCATAAGTACCAAAATCTCGTACTAGCTCATTTTTGTTTTCTGAAAAACAAATTAAAAATTGGTAAAAAGAAGAAAACCAAACAAATAATAGTATCAATATATGATTTATTTCTTGCTCAAAATGCTGGACTCCAAGCTATCAGGCTTAGCATCCATAATATGAAAATAAAATATCTAGCAGGCTAATAATATAGGCGAGGCATGCTAGATGGAAAACCAACATGACCAATAGTGGAAACAAAAGTGCTGAGTTTTAGGTAACTCCATCCTCGTTTACCCAGGGGTAAAGCATTCAGTTACTCTCCTTTCATCACTGATGAATGCAGTGTAACGGAATGGGTTACGTCTGGGTTACCGAGAATGAGGTAACTCATGATGCACCTAAAATTTGCAGCCCATGACATTTTCAAATTTTGTTGCTATTTTCACAGCAGTCTAATAAAGCTTTATATTTCATGTGAATCATCTGCTAACAGACGATTCACATGAAATTTCAATCTTTATTTTCTTCTAAAGTAAAGATTTATATACTGCAATTGTGATCAGTGCATCAAGGATTAACTATACGAAATCCAGGCCTTTAGTTAAGAGTGCATAACAAAAAAGGATTTTCTCATTTCTCAACCAAAACATGTGGGTAACTCAAAAGAACCATCTCAATCAGATGGTCCTTTTGAGCACCCAAAACATATGTTAAAACTGATGGGTAAGAAAATATTTACAATTTTATGCTCAAAAATTTGGTTTATCTAAACCTATGTAGATCTGTAGGCACATGTAGACACTATTGTTTGCATATTGGTCAAGGCAGGTTTTCCACAGACAGCCTTTAAATGAAGAGACATTGTTTGCAGTCACAGAGATAAACTGCATGAAAATAAAACTAGGTTAACCGAAAATAATGAGACAAAAATATTTTCAAAAAATAAAAGAACTAAATTGAAAGAAAAAGGAATTAGTGAACTAAAATTTCTTATATTATAACCTGCAATCAAGATCTTATGTAAATGATTATGTGCCCTAAAGAGCCATAATAACATACTGTGACTGTGTGCTGTTTTTATCTGTTTGATTTGATTCTTTACGTCCCATCAACAATCTTTCAGCTAAATTCCTGGGTCGAACCAGTACTAAGCTAGGATAAATGTGTCTTGATCAAGGACCACAACACAGTGAGGCTCGAACCCGTGGCCTCTCGGTCTCCAGTCAAGCACTCTACCACTGAGCTCCCTGTACTGTTTTTATGTTATTTTTAACCCTTAAAGCACCAATCACAACAAATATCTGTTTTGTCATCTGCTGAAATGTTTTAGAATCCTCTTTGACAAACAGAGTAGACCCAGATCAGACTGCTCCTGTAGCAGACCCAAATCAGACTACAGACGACAGAAGTCGTTTGTTTGATTTGATTCTTTACTTCCCATCAACAATCTTTCAGTTATTAAGTGACTGGTCTTCCTGGTTGAACCGGTACTAAGCTAGGATTAATGTACTTGCTCAAGGACACAACGCAGTGACACCGGTGAGGCTCGAACCCGCGGCCCCTCGCTCTCGAGTGAAGCACTCTACCACTGAGCCACTGCGCTCCCTCACAGGACTGGCGGGAAAAGGGTTAAATCTCAAACAGAGGAGACCTCAATTAAACTGAACCTAGAGTGGTTTGATCTGGTCCATACGGTTTGCTCAGAAAAGAGAAATACTATGATCAAGCCTAGCTTTAACTCTTTACCTACTAGTGTCGTCTGCTATTAACTTTTGCAATCAGTTTGGATCCAGATCAAGCCCGATAAAATGTCGGGTGTCAGGCCTGATCTGGGTCCAAACTTTTTGACACTCTAATGGTATCCCTGAAAGAATTTTTTAATAAAGTTGATTTTGAAAAAAATCAGCAGACGAAAAAAATCACATGCAAAATTACCCAGTAGGCAAAGAGTTAATCATGTATATACTATCTAGGTGCTCTTTAAAAGTTTTCTAGGCCTTAAAAGCAAAAGAATATATATAAAACAACTATACTTGTAACTGTAAACAAATGTAACAACCAAATTATCAACTATGATATGTATTACCTGTTTTTCTGGACGTAATTTAATAGTGATAAGTACATGTACATTTTGCACAATACAGATAGATAATGATATACTTTATAACTCTTAGTGACCCATGACTATTGCAGCAGACGACAGATTTGTGGACTCTTGTTATCTGCTCATTTTCATATACATTTGTAATTCCTTTGTAAAATTTTCCCTTTATAGACCCTTCCAAAGTTATTGTTTTCCGGGGTTACTGTTAATTCAGAAATTTTCGTGAGGGTTTTATTTTCACGAAACTTTGTATATGAGGGTTTTATTTTCACGAAACTTTGCATAGAAACTTTGCATATGTAAAGTGTCTTGAAAATAAAACACTTGCATAATCATTTACTGATAAGGTAATCATGCCCCCGTGTCGCGAATTTTAACGACGCTTTTATGTCTTTTAACGCTATTTGCAAAAATAAAATTCTCGCGAAAATTTCCAAAATATACAGTATCCAAAAAGCAACCACATGATAACAATTTTGACCAAGTTATTTTTTAGCTTTGTTTTGCAATGAACTTAGTCCTATGCAATGTCCATCAAGACGAGCCAACATTAATCTGAGAAAAAAGCAACTTTAATGATATCATAGCTCTAGGTTTTGACTTGGAAATCACAAATAGGTGTTGGACATTGATTTTTGTTGATTTGATTCTTTAAGTCCACTCAACAATCTTTCAGTTATGCGGGACGGGTCTTCCTGGGTTGAACCAGTAATAAGCTAGGATAAATGTGTCTTGCTCAAGGACCACAACGCAGTGATGCCGGTGAGGCTCGAACCCGCGGCCCTTCGGTCTCGAGTCAAGCACTCTACCACTGAGCCACTGCGCTCCCATACATTGATTTTTCAATTGCGAAAAAAAAATAATGAATTGGTCTGATAACAGTGGTTTCAATATCCAATATTTTTGTTAAATAATGATAAAATATGTGTACATATACATTGATAGATCAACGTTTAAAATATGGTGTCAAGTTCTCGGAGTTAACTTTTTATGGAAAAAATTTGCTTTATTCACTTTAAAACGTGTGCTGTTTCCATGTCCAATACCCATAAACAAGTTTTCTGCCAACAGGAAGTAGTCACCTGCTTTCTGATAAAGACCACAGTGTGCCGGATGATATTGATTTGAGCCTTGACATGTGCTTTCCAACAATGTGGCGTTTTGACAAGTGTAGACTCGGACGAGCCTGTGCAGCCTCCTTTTAATCTTAGAAACACCAAATGATGTTCAGCCAGTAGCTTAAGACTCATAGAATATTCAAGCGACTAGCAAAGGCTCTGATCAGACTGCGCATATGCGCAGGCTGATCTGAGGCTTTGCTGGTCGCACATACCACATTGTTGGAAATCTCATGTTGCGGCTCATTTGTGATATAGTGTTTGGAGAGTCTATAACAAGGCTTACATGTATTTATAACATGGTCTTTTCCTAAGGACACCAAACATAGCTTTATAAAGGGATTGCACTGTATAGCTTAGTTTCTACGAACAGAGAACATTGTTTTTAAAAAGTCATCTGCTGCAAATTCAAAGAGTCTTTAAGAGTAAAACAACACAAAATATTCATTTTGGAATAACAATATTTTGACCAACTCAGCAAATTACCATACTCATCTGACCACTGGATGACCTCCCAATCTAGATTTTTGGGAATACAAACCTCGACCTTCAAACAGTGCAGTCCCTTTGTAACACACCTCGATATTACATAGATTTGGATACAACACAGTTGACATGGCTCCCAAATTTTTTACCGTGGAATTTTACAAAGGAATTATAGGAAAATGACCATTTCATTGTCATTTTCCTGTTAGTTTGATTGTTTTGTTGCTTTACGTCCCAAGTCAACAGCTAAGGTCATGGTGGGACGGTCAGGTCACCTAACCACACTTTTTCCTGGGCAAGCTTGAACAAGCGGTTAACCAGTACTTCGTGCACATACTTTCGCTTGTAACTGACAACAACCCTTCTTGAATGATTCAGCGGAAGGGAGGAGAATGACCGTAGAAATTATTTCATGATCGATCTCCACGAAAGTATGGGGCCGGGCCGGGATTGAACTAGTGACCCCTGGATCTGCAGTCAGACTCGCATCTGTAGCCAGACACGTTGCCGACTGCGCTACACCACCCGGTATCATTTTCATGTAATTCCTTTGTAAAATTGTCCTTCAAAAGTGAAAACACGTTTCACTTATAACAAGGTCCATCCTGGATTATAAAGGGACTGCACTGTAATAATTTAATTACACAAGACTGGTTTACTGTATTTCCCAGAAATAACCAGATAGTGAAGGCCCAGCAGCACAGCATAAACCCAGATTAGTATGCTCTTAAAGGAGCAGACTCTGACCAGCAGGGGTGTGAACAGACCAAAATTTTATACTTACTCAGAGAAAAGTTAAGGGCTATAATGTATTTATCCAGAGAAAATTTTACTAATAGGATTTTCTAATTGGTCTTGAAAATGAAATAGACCAGGTCGACAAGTCGAGCACTGTACACTGTATTTGAAAACAGTGGTAGACCAGGATTCACATTGTTTGCAAAACAGACACAATATGGCTATTAAAACTGAAACAATTTTATCATACACCCCAGTATTTTCAAAATTTTATTTCTTAATATGTAATTTTAGAAGTATGTACAAATTATCTAATTTCTTGTTTATACAACTATAGGAACTGTAAAATGAAGCATATTATTTTCAGATTAAGAGTTTCTTTTCTTGGTTTTTGTTGGTATATAGGAATATACAATACATGTTCTTGTTTAGATTTTTAAAGCACAACTGCAGCAGACGACAATTTTGGTGTTACCTTTCTTGATTAGCTGGGGAAAATGAGGCACATTTCAAGTGAATCATTTCTAGAAGATAGTATACATGAAATCTTAATCCTTATTGGTTTATTAAAGAACAAAAACATCTGTTGCAAATTTAATGAGGTGCTTTAAAGGTTTAATACTATGACATATGGTATAAAAGTTTGGACAGAAATGCAAGACAAACTATGCTGACATAGACCCGGGCCTCATCCATTTCCTATTCTGACAAGCATGTCAATCAAAGAGTTTTTATAACCAAAATTTCAAGCTGAGAAATGTATCCAGTTTTCTTTTGTCATAGAAAAATATGGTTTGTCATTTCATGCATATGCATGAAATGGCAAACCCATTTTTATGAGGAATAATAAGAGATATTTAACCCTTCGCATGATACGGAAAAATGCATCTGAAAATGTTGTCTGCTGAAATTGTCTGCTGCATGTAAATGCTTACGTCAATGACCAATTTCGGCATACAGGCAAAAGGTGTGGACCCTGATCAGACTGATCCGGGTTTACACTGTTTACTTTTTTAAAAGACCAGCAGAAGACACACAGAAGACGACATTTAGTCGCATTTAGCAGCCAAACAGTTAAGATAATTGGATAAACAAGCCAACAGCATAAAGCTCCTAAAACTGCATACATTGCCTCTGTTCATAAATAATAGTTGAGCCGCGACAAGTGATTTCCAACAATGTGGCATTTTGACATGACTGTGTAGACTCAGGCGAGCTTGTGCAGCCTCCTTTTAAGCCTAGAAACTCCAAATGATGTTCTGTCAGTAGCTTAACACTCATAGAATATACCAGCAAAGACTCTGATGAGACTGCGTGTATGCGCAGGCTGGTCTGAGCCTTTGCTGGTCGCACATACCACATTGTTGGAAATCACATGTCATGGCTCAATTCTTTCTTATAATATCACTGAACTTTACTATTACAACCTGACTAAACTGTTACCAAACAATCCTACATTTGAGCACATAATCAGTAAATAAACAGAGAAATCTATCTAAAATACTATTAATAATTAAATTTACTTTAATTATGCTGAAGGAAAGTTTTGGAACAAAATTTACATTACAAAACATTTTTAAGCAGCATACAACAGTGTAAACTGGAATGCTGACCAAAGAAAAAGTATTTGTGTATTCTAAAAATTGTTAATTTCAAAGTGCTCCATAAAGCATTCTTTTAGCCTAAAAAACAACCATTATAAAATCTGCCTAGATATGCAGTTTGCCACATAGATAACCGTTACAAAATTTCAGACGTCGGGTCCATCTGTAATTGTGACAGTCTGGGAATTTATTGACTATACCAGGACTTTAGTTAAGAGTGCGTACCCAAAAAATAATTTTCTTATTCCTCAACCAAAACATATGTTGTGGGTACTCAAAAGAAGCGTCTCAATGAGACGGTTCTTTTGAGCACCCAAAACATACCTTAAAACTGATGGGTAAGAAAATATTTACAATTTTACGCTCTAAAATTTTGTTTATCTAAACCGATGCTATACCTTGTATTCTCTGTTTATAAACATTGCCTCTATGCTCAAGTGTGTGTGTGATTATATTCATTTATATAAAATAATAGTTCCAATCTGTACACAACAAAAATATTGCTACATGTACATGTACAAGGCATTCACAATAACCCTTTATGCACTCATGGATTCTTCCTTCTGGTTTGTTACAATAAACCTGGGATGGTCCATTGTGTATATATCGAGGGGTCACAGGTTAAACTCTACAAATAAAGTTGTATTTCTTTCTCTGAAGATTGTTTTTGTTTTAGCAAACAGTGTAGACCCTGATGAAACATTTTAAAACTTTTATTTCTCAACTCTTTCCTTGCTACCGGCAACTTTTGTCATCTGCTGATAACCTTTGCAAAAAGTTTGGACCCAGATCAGGACCGAGATAAAGTATTTCTTAACTCTTTCCTTGCTAGTGGCAACTTTTGTCATCTGCTGATAACCTTTGCAAACAGTTTGGACCCAGATCAGGACCGACAGAATGTCGGTCATGATCTGGATCCAAACCATTTGACACTCCGATAGTTTTTCTCAAGGATTTTTTGAAAAAGTTAATTTTGAAAAAAGTCAGCAGACGACAACAACAGCATGATAAATTACCCATCATGCAGAGTTAAGGTTTTGTTAGATTTAATTCTTTACATCCCATCAACAATCTTTCAGTATTTAGGGACAGGTATTCCTGGTTTGAACCAGTACTAAGCTAGGATTAATGTGTCTTGCTCAAAGGACATTGAAAACCTCACCAAATGGACTTAAATTAGTAGATTGATGCTGACCATATCCATATCACACGCAGAACAGCCAAAATACTCAACAGAATTTTGACCATTCTGAGTCCTATTATGTTAACTAACTGTATGTCTATTTCTGAGAATGTAACTAATGAAATGATTGAGCACATGAGATTTTGGTACTTATTACATTTTCTCCGCAAAGAAGGCTCGGGCGAGTCTGCACGCAAACGCGCAGACTCGCTAGAGCCTTCTATGCTCAAATACACACAGTATGGATGTAGATGACAATTCAGTCAAAAATTTAGACCTCTAACTTCACTGAATGTCAAAATGGTCATTTAAAAGAGGCCTTTGCACATATATGGTAAGAGGCTTTTGCACATATAGGGTAAATTGATGCTTTACATCCCAGTCAACACTTTTTCAATCATGTTGGGACGATTCCTGTCCTAACTTCCTGTACTAAGCAGTGGATAAAGTGTCTTGCTCAAGAACATAACACAGTGACTCCGATGAGTCCCGAACAAGCAACCCTTCAATCTCCAGTCTAATGCTCTACCAACTGATTTTTGTTTGTTTGATTTGATTCTTTACGTCCCAGTCAACAATTTTTCAGTAATGTTGGGATGGGTCTTCCTGGGTTGAACCAGTACTAAACAAGGATTAATGTGTCTTGCTCCTGGACACAATGCAGTGGCACCTGTGAGGCTCGAACCCGCAACCCCTTGGTCTCTACCAACTGAGCCACTTTGCTCAGAATATGGGGTAAGTACCAAAACCTCGTCTGCTGGGCCAAATATACTTTACCTACATGATTGTATGGTAAGATAAAGATAAAACTATTTATAATTACATAAAATTCGAAACAAAAACTGACAACTTTTAAAGTAAATGAATAGACTTAATGATTTTTATACAACTTGAAAGATACACTTTATTTATGTACTGGAATGCACAACTTTATACATTTACTCCCTTCATGAGGAAATAGACCTGTTCCTGAACGAGTCCAAACATCTTGTGGGTACTCGTTGAAAGTGTCTCATTAAGGTGCATCCAATGAGCAGCACAAGGCATGTTCTCATTGAATAGAAAATGTATTTCCCTAAAATATGCAGTAGATGACATTGTTCAAATAGTGTGGCTCCTTAACCCTCCATTCCATATGCTATTTATAGATCATGACATCATTTTCTATTTTTAGACAACATAGAAAAAAAAAAAAATTTAAGTTAAGTTTTGAATACTTTTGAAAATATTATGGAAAATGGTTTATGAGCAAATGCTCCATTTTCCATAATATTTTCAGATACATGATATTTCAAAGGTGTCAAAAGGCGTTATTATGGAGTAAAGGGTAAAGGAAATCAAGTATTGCATGATATTTCATGTGAATCATCTGCCCGCATGAAATATATAGCCATACTTCTTATAATTTTTTTTTATTTGATTCTTAATTATCACAAAATTTGTCTTCTACTGAATTGTGATTGGCCCATTGAGAATTAATTTTACATCATTTTTTTTCCTCACAGAGATCTATTCCCTCAAGTTGAGAATTAAATCACAACCTAGAATCATTTAACCAAACTAAATGCATTATCATCAATTCTAATTCAGATGTCTCTGCATTTGGATCAAATTTCCGCTCCGAAATAAACACCTTACCATTTAGCATCTTGTAATTTGAGCTGCGTTAATCGAAATAGCGCTTTAACATTGTTGCAATCAAATTCTGCTCCAAAATCAACACCTTTCAGAGGCTTTCCATTAAGACTGCATAGGACTTTCTCTTTTGCCATCATCGTTTACATATGTTAGTCCGATGCTTAGTACATTGCTGTACCCTTATAACACACCTCAATGTAATACAGATTGGGATCTAGCACCGTCATGTTGTGGCTCCCAAATTTTTACCATGAAATTTTACAAAGGGATTATCGAAAATTGACCTTAGTCCCTTTATAACATGGTCCATTCGAATGAATCCCAAACATAGCATTATAAAGGGATTGCACTGTTCTAACACCAACATGGAGAATTGAATTATGTTTTCACGCTTCATTAAATATAACCTTTTGATGCCACAATGCAAAAATGCTCTTGAAGCGCCACAGTGAGGAGGCAAATTCGAAAAACTGCAAAAATAGCACATAATAGCAGTGTTCTTTTTACAGTATTCATATAAACAAAAATAATTGACTGCCTCCTCTCATAATTTGTGTGGTCAAAATATTGTCACCACATATTTCTTTTCTCCTCTGCCTTGTCCATTGATAAAGCGAAAATACCTCACTGAGTTTGGTGAAGTTATAAATAACCTACCCAATTATAAATGTCCTTGAACTAGTTCAAGTCATACACTGACCTTGACCCGAGCATCACAACGAAAGCCATAGGCTCCACTTGCTGAGAGTTTAGAAGCTATGTTGCTCATTTTGGAAATTCACATCAAACTTGTATTGTGGGTAACCATTAGAATTGCCTTAAAGGCAATTCTAATGATTAACCACATTACATGTGTTGCAAGTCATTTTACTTCTACTTTTATTACCTCCCCTTCTATAGCTATTAATAGACTGGTTGTGAACTCCTGCACAAAAAGTGGATCTCCATCTCTAGCCATTTCGCTCAATGTATGTAGTCCATCATTCCAGGTCCACTTTTGGGCTGATTCAAGCGAGTACTCCTTATCAAGCCCCTTCTTAACCCTTCATCTCAGTCCGAACTCCCTTTCTCAGCTTCTGTGCATTCCTTGTTCCCTCGGTTTAGTTAATTAAAATAGATTTTCGTGATTATTATATACAATTTTATACACTTTATTACAGGAAACTCATTGAACACAATTCAAGCACTTCTTAGTTTTGCTTGCATGGTCATTGCAAGATTGGAATGCTTCTACCTTTCGGCATTATGTAATATCTTCGTTAAGATTTCAGCAGGCCCTAGTCTATCACTGCCCATTCACAAGCTGAGATTCTATCCGCCTTTGCGTTGTTGAAGCTTTAGGTTTTTCTTTCGGAGTATTTTCACCTGCCTCTTGCGCGAAAAATTTCATTTTATCTCGAAACGAAAGTCTATCTTGATTTTGTTTCCCCTTATTGGCCATTTTTGCCTCAATTCGATGCCTCGGGTCCCGATAAATTTCCTGTGCACCTATTACAGTAGGTGTGTTTTCGTTTGTACGATACTGAACTTCGGGGATGTTAACTTTTGGTGAATCTTTCACAGAACTAACTGGCACTGACGGAGATGATGATGACGTGGGGTAGTTTGTTCGTGAATAACTCTGTTCCGGAGTTAAATATGCACGTTGGAATGGCTGATAAGATGAAGGGCTTCGTTGTTCTGGCTCTATATAACCAACGTTTGGCTGAGCGTTCACTTGGGTATTAAATGAAACAGACTTTTTTGAGGGAATATTTTCCTGACTTGACCGAAACTGTGAAGCAGGATTATTAACTCTAAAACCACCATTATACTTGTCCATATTGTCTTCAGGTCGTGAATTAATGTTTCTGTTGGCCACGTTATACGAGGAGCCTCGCTCTGGAGGTGGAGGGGTATTATACATGTTGGGATTATATGTTTTGGGGGAGGACTGGGGTGGTAGGTTTGCATATTGTTGGTAGTGAAAATTTTGATTCTGATTTTGAGCATTCATTGCTTCAAGTCTTTTTCTCTCCTCTGCAACTCGAATCTCTCGCTCCTCCTCCTGTCGTCGTCTTTCCTGTTCGGCTAACCGCTGCCGTTCATATGCTTCCTCCTGGCGACGAATCTCTTCACGGGCTGCTGCCTCTTCAGCCTCTTTTTGAGCTTGTATCTCTTTCATTCTCTGCTTCTCCTAAAACGAGACATAAAATTCAAATAAATTTCATCAAAAATCAACCTGCACATTTGATTAATGCTTTGCCTACTGGGTAATTTTTCATGCTTTTTTGACATCTATATCATTAGGCCAGAACTTTTTAATAGTTGATTTACGAGAAATTTTTTTTTCAGATTTAGGGTCGGGGGACGAAAAAATAAAAAAGCTCTGAAAATGACCAGTTAACTGGTCATTTTCAGAGCTTTTTTTTTTTTTTTTTTTTTTACATTTTCAGAATTTTTTTGTTTGTTTTTTTAATATCTCCAGAAACAGTAAAACTAGTAAAGTAAACCAACAGTCTGTATTAAATCTTTAAATATTTTATCATTTTCCTAAAAATCTGGACAGGAAAATCAATTTAACAGTGTCACTCTCTAAAATACACAGACAGAACCTCAAAAATATATTCTTTTTTTCTACGAAACAAATAATATTTAGAGTCGGAGGATAAAATTTAAAGATAATTTTAGAAATTAAATTTTATTTCTTTTCAACTTTACAGAAAATTATAGTAGGAGGGTTCATAAATCGACTTATAATAAAATTCTGGCCTTAACCCCAGCAATTTTACAGATCTATGTAGATCTAGATCTAGCAATTAACATCCATTATCTCATCCAGCAATTCACTGTTTACTTTATGGCTTCTGCATGTTCGACCAGTCATGACATTTTTCTACCTCTGGACACCAAACTTCTACTATAGTTCATACAAATTAACTTAGCAAACAGTTTGGATCCAGACATTTTGTCAGTCCTGATCTGGGTCCAAACTGTCTGCAAAAATTATCAGCAGACGACAAAAGTGCCACTAGCAAGGAAAGGTTAAATGGGTTAACAGGTTAACTCTGAAATATCATTCCTTCTTTGTTTGTTTGTTTGATTTGATTCTTTACGTCCCATCAACAATCTCAGTTAAACAGGGACGGGTCTTCCAGGGTTGAACCAGTACTAAGCTAGGATAAATGTGTTTTGCTCAAGGACCACAACCCAGTGACGCCAGTGAGACTTGAACCCGCGGCCCCTTGGTCTCGAGTCAAGCACTTCATTCCTTCTTACCAATTCTTTCCGTCTCTGTTCTTCGGCAAGTTTTCTCTGCTGTAATTTTTCTTCCTCCAGTTTTTGCTGTCTCATCTTTTCCTCCATCTCCCGCTTATGTTGTTCACGAGCCTCCTACAGTAAATTATAAATGAATTTCATTAACTCCATAAGTCCAGTTAAGCAATTTTTTAAACATTATTTTTTAACCCATTAATTTAAACGTATATTGTTGGTGCTCAAAAGAACCGTCCAACCGAGACGGTTCTTTTGAGTACCCACAACATTATGTACTCTTAACTAAAAGATTGACATAGTTTTTGGTACACTTCATAATGCATATAAATTAATAAATGAAATGAAAAGCGCTCAGTGTGTGCCATTTTGTATGAGTTGATATTTAACCCTTTGCATACTTATGTATTCTTCCTTCTAGTTTGATACAATAAACTTGGGATAGTCCATTGTACATATCTAGGGGTGTCAGATTATAATGTTTTAAAAATATTGTATTCTTTTGTCTGAAGATCATTTTTACCTTTACAAACAGTATAGACCCAGATGAAATGCAGCATTATGCTGCATTTCATCTGGGTCTTCACTGTTTGCAAAAGTACTCGTTTAAGGGTTTCCCCGAATACAAAGGGTTTATGTTCCAGTCAACATTTTTCAGTCTTTTGTTTTTGTTTTGTTTGAGGTTTAACGTCCCAGTCAGCAGCTATGGTCATGTCGAGATGGTCAGTTCACCTAACCACACTTTTTCCTGGGCAAGCTCGGCTAAGGGGTTAACCAGTACTTCATGCACATACTTTCCCTTGTAAATGACAACAACCCTTCTTGAATCAGTGGAAGGAGGAGAATGAACATAAAATCATTTCATGATCAATCTCCACGAAAGTATGGGACCGGGCCGGGATCGAACTTGCATCTCTTGATCTGCAGTTGGACTCGCTACCCAAACATTGTTCAGTCATATCTGTACATTTTCCTGGGTTGAACCAAATACTAAGCAGTGAGGATCTAGCTCAAGGACCCAACACTGTGCTTCCAGTGAGATTCAAACAGATGACTCCCTGATCTTCAACTGAGCCACTACTCTCCTTGTGTGCTTATACGGTAAAATGAGCCGCGACATAAGATTTCCAACAAAGTGGCATTTTGACAAGTGTAGACTCAGACGTGCCTGTGAAGCCTCCTTTTAAGCTTAGAAAATCCAAATGATGTTCGGTAAGAAGCCTAAGAGTTGTAGAATATTAAGAGACAAGCAAAGGCTCTTATCAGACTGCGCGTATGCGCAGTCTGGTCTGAGCCATTGCTGGTCGCACATACCACATTGTTGGAAATCTCATGTCGCGGCTCAAATGCTTTTTATTCTGCATCATCACTTTCTAAATACCAAGAAGTGCTGGTTTTGAAACCTAAAATTGTTTAACTCTTTGCATGTTGGTAAATTTTTCATGCTTTTTGGTAGTCTGTCGATTTTTCAAGATTAACTTTTTAAAAACATCCTTCAGGAATACCATCAGAGTGTCAAATAGCTTTGGTCCAGATCAGGACCAACATTTTGTCGGGCTTGATCTGAGTCCAAACTATTTGTTTAGGATATAAGCAGATGACAGGGGCAGGTTAAGAGTTAACCTACCCTAAAGAGCCTGCAGCAATGGCTTGACAAAACAACGGGCCTGACCCCAAGTCCAAACAGTTTGCAAAGGATATCAGCAGACAGCAGGGGCAGGTATAGAATTAACCTACCCTAAAGATCAGCAATGGCTCTACAAAACGACAGGCTTGACCTGAGTCCAAACTGTTTTTAAAGAATATCAGCAGACGATTGCAGTGACAGGTTAAGAGTCAACCTACCCTCTGTTTCCTGAAGTATTCAGCCTGCTCCTGTTGTTGTTTCTCCACTCTTCTATGTTGCCGCTGTCTCTGTTCATCCCTCTCTCTCTCAAACACCTCCAACTTCCTCTCCAACCTGTAAACACCAGAGATTGTCATCCATTAGTTGTCACAAGTATACGTATCATATTTCTTTCAAACTAAACAAATATGTGACCAAAACCATTTGAACAAACTTTCGTTCCCCAATCCTAAGGAGTCTCCATATGATATATGAGTTCAATTAGCCCAGTAGTTTCAGCGGAGAAGATGTTTGAAAATGTTGACTGAGGCCGGACGGACGACAGACGCCGGAGTCACTGGTATACTATTAGCTCACCAATGAGCTGAAAGGTGAGCTAAAAATAAGTGTGTTTCGGGGAATGGGTCTGAAACTTTCAGGTAGGGTAGGCACACATATTTTTTTTTTAAATATTTTTTTTTCTGGGAAAAAATATAATTTTATGCATTTTGAAAGGCATTTCGCCTTTCAAAATGCAGAAAATTACATATTTTTTTCCAGAAAACCTGAAAAAAATTCTATGTCTCACCAGTAAACTTAGGTAGGGTCGGGTTACCCTAAGCACAGGTATTTTTTTATTTGGCCTAATCTAAAAGAATTGGACAAATAATTAACAAAAAAGGAATCAGTTACTTTGACCAAGATTAGAGAGCCAAATAAGATGACTCCCCTTGATTCTCTTTGCAAATCCCCATTTTTGTCTAGAACAGTGCAAAAACCAAATTCTTACCAGATAGAAATTCTTGTTTACACCCACTAGTAAGGTTATAATGCCTTGACTGTCTTATCTTTAAGAATTTCTAGCGATAAGGCGGGCTATTTCCCTAAATAAGACGTTCGTTTTATTTTGTTGAAATAACGACTGGAGACACTAGTTACACTCAACAAATACATATAGACGAGCGGTCTATGTGGCCTTGCCCGCTAGTTCGTATATTTAAAACGGGTTTTCCTACAGGCATGTAATATATCTACTTCGTTTTGAATGAGAATTTATTTTGATCATCAACTGTGCTCGCTATTCAGTAACGTGTGGGAAATAGACCATTAGGCTAAGGTTAACAATCGTCCTACATTTATCACGATATAGTATATTATATTTATTTATCATAGCTTCAGATAAGGATTGGAGGCAATTGGGTATTTACCCACCTCTTTTTGACTTAATTGGGTATTTCAAATTTTAAATTGGGTATTTAAAGTTTTTGTATTGGGTATCCATCTGAACGCAAATAAGCAATGAAACTGGACCTTGTTCTCCTGATTTTTTGTTTGCTTTCGGTTTCACTTTCGGAAAGCACACTGGCAATATTAGTATATCTGAGATCGCTATTTCCAACTTACTTCGAAAATCCAACATATCTATCAAGTCATCTTTGATTCTTCGAACCACCATTAGAGTTAGTTACGATATGATATCATTCAATTTCTCTGGGGCTTTTTCTCCCACGTTACGCCATTGTTATTGTTAGTAGTACGAATGTAGTAATCGTGTAATTATTGGGTATAGCTAAACAGCGATAAGAATGTTCCTGGACTGGTTTACAATTTAATAAACTAGATTCAAAGCGACACCGTGTATAAATTTGTACCCAACAACAGCTTGTGATGCGAAAAACGACAATCGCAAACAGAATACAATAGCGTCATACGCTACGAAAAAGTTCGGAATTGAGCATCAAGGATTTTTATTGCGTTTTTGTACGCACAGAAATAAATTTAATTGCGTTTTCAGGTCCACGAAATTGCATAAATACGCAATACGCAGCCTTATCTGGAGCTATGATTTATACAGTTGATGTACAATAAAAACGACCATCTTGCAAATGGATCTATTTTTGTCAGATGATTGATATCTTCTTTCGCTTATACAACCCCTTTCCCCCCTAGACCCAAGATGCCGTTTACACAATTTGTATATGTATATAATGACGTTCAATTGTCCAAAGGGCATCTTGGGTCTAGGGGGGAAAAGCATCTAAAAAAAAACTGAAAGACATCAGTTTCATCTTTTAAATGACAAACATCACAATTTTAAGAATATTTCGTACACATGCGCAGAAGGAATACTGCAAAGTTTTGGAAACGAAGGGCATTTATATCCTTAATAATTTAGTACTTTTACTTTTTGAAAACCTGTAATGGATTTACTAAAATTCTGGTCTAAACAACATCCAGTATAATGACGTAAAATTAGGGGTGAGAGTAGAAAGCGCAAGTTTTCAAGGCTTTGTAAATGATGAATCTATTTGAATCGTATTTTGATGCTAACTATACATATTATACTACCCAAACAGGCGAATTTAAAATCATTAGGGCTATTTAAAAATTTAGCTTTTGTAATCATGTCAACTAGGGAAAATATACACCTTATCGCTAGAGCTTCTTTAATACCGGTACTTCATATTCACAGTGTCTTCTATTCTGGGCAGGGTGATTCCCCCCCCCCCCCCAAGCACCCGCAATTTTTGACCCCCCCTCCCCCAAATTTTAGGAGGGGAGGGGGTATTTCTATATTGACAAAGAAGAAAAAAATAAAGTAAAATGCTCGCTATTCATTTAAAATCCTCCCCCCCCTACCAATTCTCATAAAATTTTGAAAAAGTTATGTGCACAGAAGCTTAAAGCTTACTATAGCAAATAAGGGCAAGTATTAAAAAGCATGCCAAAATTTGCTCGTACATCAAGCTGTTGAGGAATATTCAAATTATTAAGAAATATAGCTATCTTCAATGAGCCAGCCATCATGTGATAAAACCAGTCTCCGGGGGTTTACAACTATATTAAACCTATTATATCTGCCTAGCGAGAAATTTGAATATTTGGACATAGCAAGTAAAGCAATCATATTTTCCAGACTGCGAATAACAAAGATGCTGTTCAGAATATGCAAATGCAGATTCTGGTCTGCAACTTTGTTGTTGACTGTATACACCATTGCCAACAGCATTTTTTTCTGATGATAGATCACAAAGGAAGTGATGGACAAAGTTTAAAAAATGGTAAATATATTTTTTTTGTACTGAAGATTAATGTAAATGTGCAACAGCAACATTGGCTAGAATATGGGCCAGAAAATGTACATGTTAGACTCTCAGATTTAAAAAAATTATTTTTTTAACAGTAATGCCCAGTAATGGCCCCAGAATATATGCAGTTCACAGAAAATATAATAATAATCTAAACATTATTTATTTTCAAAAGTAGGTAAAGGTTATATAATTTGGTTTATCGTATGACATTACTGTTATTCAATGGATAAAGTCATATCTTAAATAATATTATGACCACATGTTGCATAACACTTTCGGCGGGAACAAGTAACGTCATGGAGACATCTGTGACAACAATGCAAATTTTCATTGAAATAAACAAATTTTGAAGGCAATAAAATCGCATTGCAAGGGTCATATGATAAACAGGATCTTACACTCATGATCATATTTCATATTAAATTTATTAAACTTGCCAAAGGCTCGTTTACTAAATTTCATACAAATGATCACTCGTGTAAGATCCTCTATATATTTGAGAAGCTCTTCCCACAAGGTATACAGAAGCTGAAATGCACTGAAAGCAAAAACATGTTCCCAATCTTCGATACCAGGGGCATGATAACAATAATTGTACCAGGGCAATCTAGAGCAGTGAGCTGCCTAAACCAGTGTTTAAACCTTCGCTGCTACGGGGAAAAAAGCATCTGAAACAGTTGTCTGCTGAAGTTGTCTGCTGCATGTATGAGGGTTGTCCCAGAAATTCGTAGACTTTTGTTATAACCCGAGACTGTGTATCAGGAATTCTCTGAAATGTGTCTGATATTTTTATATACATTTCATAAATATTTTGTACAAATATGGGTGGAATCACACTTTAAATAACAAAGTTATGCACATTTGCTTGACTGTGTGTCAGCGTGTGCGGAGCACGTCACAAATTATTTTGCTTTTTTTTCAGAGAGGGGTGGTCAAATGTTTTGTCTATACCCCTTTTATATAAGCTCTAACTGTATCAACATTGAAATCTGTTTGATAAGTAAGCTTTCCTAGCTCAAGTAATGATTTAGTATTTAGTTTAGGTATGTTTAGGTATGTTTAGGTATTTTGTTTAGCAAACAAACAAGCGCGATCTTTTAGAGTTCATACGAGAAAACATATTTACTATTAAAATAACTGACAGCAAAGTAAAATGTGTTCAGTTAAAATGACGACAAAGAGCGTGTTTTTTCGGTATTACTAAAAAAGTTTTGCACGAAATCCATTTTACGATACTAGTGACTACTCAGCCAATTAGTTAACATTAGAAGAACGTGATTTTGCTAGTTTAATTAGCCGAATTATATTGAAGGTCTATATTTTGCGCCGCACCGTTCTTATAACGTTTGTATTTTCTGAAAAATAAAAATGAAGTAGGCATGATAAATCTTCAATAAAATCAATGCCAACGGTGGGAAATGTTTTGAATTTTCAACACTATACCTTGAGTAGTCCCTTGTTGAGGAGGTAATACATTGTGTGAAATACAACCGCGAAATTTAATTGAATGTACTCTAATGTTTGGACTAGATGAATTTTATTACAAAAAATTCAACGTGCTCCGCACACGCCGACATGCAGTCAAGTAAAGGTTCATAACATTGTTATATAAACTGTGACTCCACCCATATTTGTGCAAAATGTTTATGTGATGTATATAGAAATATCATACAAATTTCATAGAATTCCTGATACACAGTCTCGTGTTTTAACAAAAGTCTACGACTTTCTGGGACAACCCTCGTAAATGTATACGTCAAGGACTAATTTCGGCATAAATACATAATACAGTGTGGACCCAGACCAGACTGCTCCTAAAGAAGCAGTCTCATCTGGGTCCACACTGTTTGCTACAGACATTTTAAATTCATTTGCAGACAATACAACAGATATATAGTCGTGATTAGCAGCCGAAAAGTAAACATTGAACCCTAGGAACCAGACATGCTATCACCAATATTACTACAAACTAGTGAGGCCCTCCCAGGGTGGGGGTTACCTGTTGCCTTGTTCCCCTATTCCCCCCAAAAAAATTTCTAATGTTCCCCGTTCCCCAATATTGTCTTTGTTCCCTGTTCCCCTCATAATTTGGTCTTTGTTTCCCTGTTCCCCTGTAATAGAATGCCCTTTTTCCCTGTTCCCCAAAACCCCCGGTAGGGCCTCACTAGTGGCATCACAGCATCTACCTAATACAAACTCAGTAAAGTAAGAAACTAATTCAAGCATCTTGCCTAATTTAAAGAATTCATCTTCAAGGCAGTCATGTACAAACCAGTTGATATTACACTGTTTGTGCTCATTAATGCAGGAATGCCAAGCATGCAAATCCATAACACATATTTCGTTGGAAATGTAACGCCATCTTCAGTGTCATCACTGCACATGCTCTAACCAGTGCCCACTAAGAATACTTTCTGTGCTACGTGTTTAACTGTATTAAGCTCAGAATGGCAGGCTTTTGGCCCAAACTGAGCATTCTGATTTCGAGACTCCTGGGAGAATTGTTTGAAACCATAAGGGCATAGTGCATTCTAAATACTGTGTTTAAAAGAATGCGCTCTAAAGGCAAAGCCGCTAAAGTTACAAAATTAAATTTCTTATTTTGTTGAACAAGTTGAATGCTGTAATAGAGAAAGATTTTGTTTGTTTGTTTGATTTGATTCTTTATGTCTCAACAATCTTTCAGTTATAAGGGACGGGTCTTCCTGAGTTGAACCAGTACTAAGCTAGGATTAATGTGTGTTGCTCAAGGACACAACGCAATGACGCTAGTGAGTCTCGAACCCGCAGCCCCTCTGTCTCGAGTCAAGCACTCTACCACTGCGCTCCAGTAAGAGAAAGAGGCTGTCTCATCTGAAGCCCTGCATCCTTTTCTTAACCCTTTTCCTGCCTTTCACAAGAAATGTTGTCTGCTCTCTCATCTGCTTATGCACTTTTGTAGCCACTATTGCAAACAATATAAACCCAGATCAGATTGCTCCTGTTTGCTTCCTCAGTAAAAGCATTCTGGAAACCATTTGAGTATAAGTAGACTACATTTTCAGGACAAAAAGGCCTTAGGTGAAGAGTGCAGAACAGAAATTGATTTTCTTATTTCTCAACCAATGCATATGTTGTGGGTACTCAAAAGAACCGTCTCAATGAGACGGTTCTTTTGAGCACCCAAAACATTTGATTAAACTGATGGGTAAGAAATTATTTACAATTTTATGCTCAAAAATTGTGTTTATCTAAACCTGTGGGCAGGATAAGGGTTTTGTGCTGCTACCAATTACCCACTCTAACCCCACTCTAATGCAAGCTCTTGCAGCAACATACCAAGTGGAAAGATTCTTAACTGACCATTCCTGAACCTCATTACTTTTACGTTGTTCAGGCTTTTTAAGAATGCCCTTCAGATTGCTGTCATCTGTAGTACTATAGAATGAAATCAAGAAATTGAAAAACGAGCATTATCGGTCCTGTTTTTAAAGCTTTTATTGGACAGACAGCGGTGCATGTTTGACTTCAAACTTTGTACCAAACTTTGAAAAATTCTAAATCTGTGTTATCGAGAATAACAGGGGTTGTTGGCAAAAAACTCTATAACACTTTGACGGTAATTCATAACATTATTATGTAGTCTGCTTTGTCATCAGATTTTGCTGTAGTACTTAGAAACTTTCAATAGCAAACAGCGTGGACCCAGCTCAGGCTGATATGGGTCCATACTGTTTGCATGCAAGTTAAAACTAATCTGTTATTAAAATCAATTTGTTTTTGTTTGAGTTGATGCTGTACATCCCAGTCAACCATTTTTAAGTCATGTTGAGACATTTTCCTAGGTATAACCAGGATAATGTGTCTGGCTCGTGAACATAACACGGCACAGACAGTGGGATTCAGACCTGTGACCTTTTGATCACCAGTTGGGCATCTACCAACTGAGCTGTGGTTCATTCCTTATTGAAGCTAAATATTGCAGCAGACAACATTTTCAGCTGTGTTTTCAGCTTGGAGTTATAAGTGTTAAATGTTAGCTCTAAACTATATAGTTGGAAGATATATATGTGTAAAGGAATTAATACTCTTTTACATGAGCTATGATATATATTTCGAACATTAGACTATTATTATAGGTTAATGGAATTGTATGGAGATATATTCTGTCTGAACGATCAACGAGCTTGCCAGTGTATCTCAAAACATGTCCAATAACCTTTTTAGTATATAATTTTTCAACAATTGTTTAATTTTATGTTCACTTTATATATTTTTCCTTTTAATCATCACATAATAACTTTCAATGCTTCTTTTTATTAAATTTAATTTGGAAATCGAGTTGTAAAACCGTCAGGACTTTCATAGCAACAAGCAAACAATTGATGTGCTCGTTAAATCAATACTGGTTTTTAGAAATCTGAGATAAATCTTTTCAACCGTATCAATGATATATTTGGTTGGATAATGCATCAAGGTCTAAAACCAAAAAAAGCAAAAAAAACTTAGGTTTTGAGTGAGCCACAGAACTAAAAAGCCACCCTAGCCCATTTGTGGTAAACTGCATGGTGTGCAAATGTGATATATATTTACCCTGAATATTTGAACAATCCACTTTGTAGACGGAGGTAAATGAAAAATTTGAACATTAAATTTATTGGAGATGATTTTGGAAACCCCAAAATACAAACAGATCCATTGACAATGTAAACCAGATATGTGACCTCTCATCAGGGTCTGTACAATATTCATATAGTTAAACAGAGATAAATCTTATGAGCACGCCATAAACATGGTTTTAACTCATTACCTCCTAGTGTCATCTGCTCATAACCTTTGCAAACAGATTGGATGCAGATCAGGCCCGACAAAACGTCTGGCTTGATCTGGATTCAATCAGTTTGACATTCAAATGGTATTCCTGAAATAATTTTGTGAAAAGGTTGATTTTGAAAAAAATCAGCCGACAACAAAAAAGCATGAAAAATTTTCCGAGGGGGCAAAGAGTTAATGCAATAAGAATGATTATTGAAACAAAAATACAGTTATATCCCATTGTCATTCATTGTTGATCTGAATATGGGCAGCATAGCCCAGTACAGCATAGCCCAGTGCTCTTCATCTGGTCATAATGATGTATTTGGTTAGAATCCTACTACCACTGTATAAAGGTGTCAGACAGACAAGAATCTGTCATGTCCGTGTATAGAAATGTAGCAGCGCATTTGTCTGGTTCTACATGCTTTCTTTTTTCTCACATCTAATTTTGGAAAGAAAATGTTGAATTAACCCTTTTCATTCTGATGAATTTTCCAAAAAATATTGATATAATAAGTATAAGTACAGTAAAACCCGTCTTAAGCGGCCACTCTCAAAAAGACCAACAATGGGTTTTCAAGACCAATTTACGCTTAATGCAGGTCAAAAGTATTGCAGAATTCTGCAATACTTTCGACCTGCATTGAGCTACCACATGGCTTTAAGACCTTTGTTTTGTCCATTTTTGAACGGTTTTGTCTATTTTTGGCCGCTTAAGACAAGTTTCACTGTACAAGTCTATTTTGTGTTTTGAGGGGTCACAGGTCAAAATCTGTACATTAAAATGAGCCAAGATCTGACATAAGGGACCTTCTGGCAATAAAAAGCAAAAGTGAGATATTTACAGAGAAAGAAAGACCTAGCTATTGTGAACAATTACAGAAATTTTGAAGAGATTATCTTTACAAATAACAAAGATATGAGCGTTTAAACTCATATATATGATGCGTTTTAAACATGACGTCACTTAACGTTGTTAATGACGTTCTGACGTCAACGTCATTGTGTTAACATATGAGGCTAATACAAAGATGCTAAGAGCGATATTTCAAGAATTCTTCTTGTTTCTGTAAATTTGATGTGTATGCACTTGCAAAGACTGCACGAATAGCCCACATACGAACATCCATTGTTTACAAAAGCATTTGAAATGAGGTACCCTGTTTTCAAGTAAGTGTGTTGACCATATGCACAGCTGTTGCCATGGCAACATACATTATATGTACCACTTAATTTTATCAGAACTGTTTGCGCCTTTGATTGTATTACATGTTAGAAGCAATTTGAATCTATTGTAAGAACATGTAAAATCTTGAAAATTTAGACGTTTTTGAAACTTTGATTACACAAAAACTGCTAAAATGCCCGAAGGACCCTTTTGTCAGATCGGCGCTCAAATGTATTTTTCCCTTATATGTGAAAGAATCTTCTATATCTTATCTTTGGGTCATTAGTGGCATGCATACCTTTCCATTCTATCCTTTTCTTTCTCCATCTCCTCATACTGTCTCCTATGTTCTAACTCTTGCATCCGTAACCGACTCTTCACCAAATCTTCCTGTAGATTCTGAGCCGATATAAACCCATGGAGCTGCAGAAAATCAAAATGGTTGTCATATTTACTCAATCTCACCTAGTCTGTGCTGTAGAAAATGTTCTAAAATATATTTTGTTTCTTTAGCAAAACAAATAATGCTTGTTATTTCATGTGAATTGTCATCTGCTGTTACAGAAGTGATTGGTGCTGTTAAGTCAACATACAACCACAACAACCAACTCAGCATTGCATGATGCTGAAACCTCACAAGATAAGCTGTCAATAACATACAATTTGCAGTCTATTATTGTCACCAAGGTGTATGCCAAACTACATAAAAATGTGTTCACTTCACCATGCAAATTTCACTAAAACAATAAAGATAGTTGAGAAGTTTGTGAAAAAAAGTTTGTTGTGTAAAATCTCTAATCCATCGAACATATGTTGTCGGTACATGTTGGAATTGCCTCTATGAGGCAATTCCAACATGTACCAACAACATATTATACTGAAAAAAAAAGGGAAACCATTTTAAAAATAAGGCTTATCAAGTATCATGCCCGTTATCTTTGCCTCTTTACAACATGTCAAGCTGCCGATCAATGCTAAAATACCTGTCACTATATGGCAAATTGTTTATATTAACATGACAGCTCTATCATCAAATTTGATTTGAAGAAATATCATTTTGCTAAACTGGTGATTGCGCAGTTGTAATTACAGTAAGTGTTCTAAATTTCTGAACACCTGTCTAACCTTTCTCAAATTCATGAATTGGTTGTCACAATAATGAACAGTGAGCCCTGATCTGTTTATTTTTTCAAATATCTAGTATAATGCTGTACATAAAACTATTACACCATTTTTCAGAGAAGGGCGTTAATTTTAAATTCAATTTATCATATGACGTCTAGTATGGGTGGATATAAAGCCATGCATTAGTGGTTAACAGATTTAGTAACGTTAGGTAATGACATCCAGAAGAATGTCGCGTATTATAAGTCAAAATATGTGTTTTCTCTTCGGAGTCATTCTAATGTCATATGATAAATATAATTTAACATGCGTGGTCCTGTACTCACATTTTATCGCTTTTTCCAAACTTGTTCAATAAATTCAATAAAACATGAGCACTCATGTAAGATCCTCTATTTAGAATAAGCCAGTAATAGTCCAATATGTATGTTCTCAACCGGACTATGAAAATGCCCAAAGAGCATTGAATGTCAATATGTTTGCTGTACATGTTTGCTGTACATGTAAATGGTTATACCGGATAAACAGATTTTGCATCTATTAACTATATTTTAAACATGATTAGACCACATTATGAAAATGAACACATTGAGTGCAGAATCAAAATACTCAGCATTAAAAAAAATGTGTGCAAACAAAAAAAAGTGCTCCTAGAGGAAAGACAGCCTCAAAATAGCCTCAAAATCCTAAATTCAGGAATAATACTGAAAATTTTCACCCCTGTACTGATGGTTTTGTCATGAACTGGCCCATACCGCATAAACAGTAAAACCTGTCTTAAGCGGCCACTTAAAAATAGACAAAACCAAGGTAATAATGGAAAATGATAGCTTAATGGAGGTCGAAAGTATGCAGAATGCTCCCCTTGGAGCATTCTGGAATTCTTTTGACCTGCATTAAGCGATAATTGGTATTGAAAACCCATTTTTGTGTTCTTTTTGAGTGGCCGCTTAAGACAGGTTTTACTGTACAGAATGGCAATGGTTAGTTATGTGACTTACCATTCTATCATCATCTGAGTCTTCATCATCGTCCTTATTCGACACTTCCTGCAGCCTTCGCTGAAACTCTTGATCTAACCGCAACTTTCTCAATCTCTCCTCCTCTTGTGGGTTGAGCTGAGGTCGAGACTCAAGATCGGCGATCTCCATCTCTCGTAGTCGATTTAAATCATTTGTTTGCTGTTTATGTTGCTTTTCCTTGGCTTCTCTCTCCCAAGGTGAAATAATGGCTTCCCTCTGTTCCTTGATCAAGCCCTCAGAGATAGGAGGACGCATGTTCTGTTGCTGCCGTCTAGGATCATATGTCTCGTACAAGTTCTGCTGAGGATGCTGGCCTGGTCCATTTTGTGATGGTTCTGTTCTGTTTGGGTAGTTAATGTTCTGGTAGTCATGGCTTGGGGAGTAACCAGCTGTGTGAGGAGGAGGAAGTGATTGTGGCTGGGGCTGGTACCCTGATGACTGTGGAGGTTGGTATCCAGCACTGTGAGGAGGAAGTGAATGTTGTGCTGGGTAATTGTTTCTATCATGTGGTGACCTTTGGCCATTCTGGACAACTGGTGAACCTAAATGTGATGTGTTTCTGCTGGGTGGTAAATTGCTGTAGCTTGGATCTCCTTGCTGCTGCTGTTGTTGCTGAAGTAAGCGATTTTGTTCTTCTCTGATTTTTTGTTCCAACCTATAATCAGTGACTGGTGGGGGTGGGAGAGGGGGTAAATCATCATCTTGAATATCATCTATTGATGGGGGAGGAGGTAACTCTGGGGGTATGTCTATAGGCGGGGGAGGCATATCAAGGCCTTTTTTACCAAAGTCTCTGGCTGGAGATGTTTTATTCCTATAATCATTCACACCTGGTGACGGTCCATGGAAGCTTGTATTTTGATAATGACTCTGATGTGGTGATGGGGTATGATGTGGTGATGGGTTATAATTAGCCTGTGATGTGTTAGGGTACACTGGTCGGTCCTGCGGTCTAGCATTATAAAAGTGTGGCTGAGTTTGTCTGTTATCAACATCAGATCTGGGAATTTCCGCTGGTTGTATGATTGGTTGATTAGGTTTAATAGCCGGCTTGGGCGTGACTGGTGGTGGACCTTTCTTGTCACTTTCACTGGGCGGTCGACGTAACTGCTGGAATGGTGGTGTTGGCTCTTGCTGCCTAGGAACTGTATTTTCGTAGAAATTGGGCTGTCGTGGTTGGCTACCAACATCCATTTTTCTAATCTCTCCCTGATTGGCATAATTTGGCTGTGGCCTAATATTGCTATAGTTAGGTGACTGATTTTCAAAACTCTGATCATGACTTGATGCATGACTTCGGTCCATATCCTGCCAATTTCGCAGTTTCTCCGGACTGATTTCATCCGATTTGGGTCGTCCCCCTATAAAATCTGGTCTATCATGCTGACCATAGTACGCAGACTGAGGTCGTTCAAAATTCTGCATAGATCTAGAAGTGGGTGGTTGATGGGGTTTAGAGTACTGTGTACTCGGCGATGCTTGGCTAGCATTTGGATATCCTCCTCTCATATCCTGATGCCTCAGCCTTGGATCAATGGGCTGATTCTCGTAATCTGGTGTTCGCGACTCATCCAACGAATGAGGCTGGTTGTAATAATCAGTATTGTTAGGCACCCTCTGCTGCTGTAAGGCACTAACAGATTGAGCCGGTCGCATCATGTTGTCAGGACGACCATCAAAAGAATTGTCCATTCGCAGATTAGGAATGGACTTGGCCTTATCAAGTTCACGATTGTCTTTTCTTAAGTGACCTTGCAGTGTTTGCGCATGCGGTGGCTGATATGGAGCACTTCCAGGTTCCCTGAGGTTGCCTGCAGATGGCACTCGGAGTCGCTCGGCTGCCGACATATTATCTCCTGTAAAATATAACATAATAATATTAATCAGTTATTCCATTCCATATCCAAAAATAAGAAGAGTATCCAATTTGTTATTCAGGCCAGCACACAAGATTTTAGTATCTATCACTAATGTATTAACCCTTTTTATTCTGATAGATTTTACCATAAATAAATACTATACCCGATCTGATTGCCCATTGTATAAAATAAGGGGTCACAGGTAGAAATTTCTAAATAATTTTGAACTTCAGTCCCTATAAATTGTATTTTTCTTAACGGAACAGTGCAGACCCAGATGAAATGCAGCATTGTGCGGCATTTCATCTCGGTCTTCACTGTTTGTAAAAGTACATGTTTAGGGGTTTCCTGAATACAAGGGGTTAAGGGATAACAGGTTGAAATGTCTAAATTTCAAATATTTTTGTCTCTGAAGATTGTTTATATCTTAGCAAACAGTGCAGACCCTGATGAAATGCTGCATTATGTGGCATTTTTTCTGGGTCTTCACTGTTTGCCAAAAGAACTAGTTAGCAGGCATCCAGCATGAAAAGGGTTTTCACAACACATGCATGCATAGCTAGACAGTTAGCCAGATGTTTAAAATTTGATCTAAGCCTTCATCTTCTTCAACACTTTGTGTATGCGGGCAGCTAAGGCTCAGACAAAACTGTGCATTTGAGCTTTCACTGCTAACTGATGTAATAATTACCAAAATCTCATGTGCAGGCTCTTTTATTGTATTTTTCATGAAATAATAGTTTGTGAAATTCAAAGGAAAAGTATCATTGAGGCACTTACAACAAATTCAACAAAAATTATTTCAAGCTAAAATATTGCCATGGCTTGCTTGATTTTTGTTTGGTTGACTTGATAATTTATGTCCCAGTCAACAGTTTTTCAGTCATATCAGGAAATACTCCTTAACCCATATAAGCCTAGTGTCCTTTTTGTTGGACATTGGCAAACAGTGTGAAACCAGATCAGACGCAGCAAAACACAACTTTTGATCAGGTTCTCCACTGTTTGCTTGCAAAATGTTCCATTAAAATTTGAATGAAAATGAAAAATACCACCCAACAACCCTAAAATTGGTCATGGACTCGCCCAATTGAAAAGTATGGGAAAATACATTCAGCATAAATGGGTTAAAAGAAAAAAGAAACTAGAGGACCTGAAGATCCTAAGGCGCTCACCTGATCTCCTAAATAATGTTAAAATAGGTCAAGGTCAACTTCAGCTTATAATGGAACAAATTTTGTTTTACCATATATGGGGGTTGCAGACATTTTGGTCAAGTGACTTAAACAATCTAATGAATAATCCATCAATCAGCCCACTGATTGTGAGAAACAGATGTTTCGATAGGTGTGTGGCAGTCCAAATGAGTGGCCTTGGATAAAAGGTCACCAGGTCAGCTTGACATTTGGTACTTAATACAAGATTTTTCCCAAATAAATGCATTAGGAATCAAATTTGACCTTGCCATAAAGTGGGTCAAGGTCAACCTAGATTAATCATTTGTGCAAATCAGGTAGGGCCCACATCCCCAATGCTACATACCAAGTTCCAAAGCCATTGGCCTTTAGGTTCCAGAGAAGAAGACATTTAAAGGGTTTTTACCATATATGGCATGGTGGCCAGCTTGGTCATGTGACCAGAACAATTGGTATAAATTTTAGCAAACCTATCATAAGGAGTCTTCATATGAAATTTGAGTTCAAATGGCCTAGTGGTTTCTGAGGAAACTATGTTTTGATGTGTTGATGGGACTCCAATATGAGCGATCTTGGCTTAAAAGTTAAAGGTCAACCTTGACCTTTGAAACTAATTTATAGCCATTGTCTCATTTGGTTTAACATACCAAGTAAGAATAATGACTTTGGCCTCAACAGTTTCCAAAAAATGAAATTTTCAAAAAAAAATCCTATTTAAATGCATTAGGAAGCGAATTTGACCTTGACGTTAAGTAGGTCAAGGTCAACCTAGGATCATCATTTGAACAAACTTGGTAGGCCCCACCACTCCAATGCTACATACCAAGTCCCAAGGTCATCGGCCTTCTGGTTCTGGAGAAGAAGATTTTTTAAGGGTTTTTACCATTTATGGGCGTGGCGGCCATCTTGGTCATGTGACCAAAATATTTTGCATAAATTTTGGCTAACTTATCATAAGGAGTCTTCACATGAAATTTGAATTCAATTGGGCCAATGGTTTGTAAGAAAACGATGTTTTAATATATTGATGGGACTCCAATATGAGCGACCTAAGCTGAAAGGTCAAATGTCAACCTTGACCTTTTTAACTTATTTATAGCCATTGATTCATTAGGTTAAACATATCAAGAGAGAATAATGACTACAGCTTCCACAGTTTTCAAAAAATCAACTTTTCAGAAATTTTCCCATTTAAATGCATTAGGAAGCGAATTTGACCTTGACGTTAAGTAGGTCAAGGTCAACCTAGGATCATCATTTGAACAAACTTGGTAGGCCCCACAACCCTAATGCTACATACCAAGTCCCAAGGTCATCGGCCTTCTGGTTCTGGAGAAGAAGATTTTTTAAGGGTTTTTACCATTTATGGGCATGGCGGCCATCTTGGTCATGTGACCAAGACCATTTGAACAAACTTTCGTTCCCCCATCCTAAGGAGTCTCCATATGAAATATGAGTTCAATTGGCCTAGTAGTTTCAGAGGAGAAGATGTTTGAAAATGTTGACGGACGACGGACGGACGCTGGAGTCACTGGTATACTATTAGCTCACCAATGAGCCTTCAGCTCAGGTGAGCTAAAAACAACACTAAACCAACAGATATCTCGGCCTATGCCAGTCAAACAGAAATAAGGCTTTGATATATGGGCTCATCCCCAGAAAACCTATTCTTCAAAGATTGTAACCAGATACGTCTCAAACTAGCCTCCTGAATTGCAGATAAAAACAGCTCATGTATATTGAGATTTCCCATGTATCAAGGTTAGCTATCACAGCTAACCTTGATAAATGCGAAATTTCAATATCATACTTTCTAGAGAACGAATAACAAGAAAGCTGATCTGACTGTCTGGATAAACAAGCTGGTACATGTTTTTTGTTGCAACATGCAACAAATCAGGATTTTCTTGTAATGTAAAAAAATATGTGTGGTTCAGGTTACCCGACCTACCCTAAATTTTTACCCCCTACTTTTTTCTCCAAATTCTGAAGTTGGAAGAGAATAGCAGAACAAAATAATTTGTTCTGCTATTCTCTTCTAACTTCAAAATTAAGAGAAAAGGTACATATCAAAATGACCATCTGAAATGGAAATCTAAATTTCTATGCATTCAGTCTTTGGTATTGGAAGTAAAAGGATAAAAACAAGGTTATATTTTCAAAAATAGACCCTTGTCATCCTTTTATATCAGTTTTGACAGCTGGTCTGAATATTCCAAGAAAAAAAGTTTTCAAAAAAAAAAAATAGTATCCAACCTACCTACCTGCCGTATTTTTTTGCTGGGTGTAACCTGAACCACACATACTTTTTATTTGGCCTAATGTGGAAACTGTGTTTGCTCAGAATACCATGCAATTAACATGTCTGGGAATTTGCAGATCATATGGGCCTTGACACGACAAAACCTGTCTTTTGGGTTTCCGACAAAGTGAGACTAAAACCAGTCTTCTCAGCTACAGAGACTAGCTAGGAAATTGAAATTTCGCTTGAAGCAAGTTTAGATATGATGCTTTCCAAAAACTGAATAACAATGGCGCTGATCAGTCTGTGTGGATGCGCATTTGGTGTTTGCCAATTCTTCAGTCACATCAGGATTGGTATTCTTGATTTGAACCAGTACTAAGCAGAGGATAAAGTGTCTTGCCCAAGGACACAAGGCAGTGACCCCAGTGAGGCTCGAATCCACAATGCCTCAGTTCCGGGTCAAGCACTCTACTTCTGAGCCACCACGCTCCTCCTTTTTGACTGTAACTGACAACATCATCAAAACTACGACACCAAAACCATAAATATCCAACACCAGTAAAGCAATCAGCAGATTTAGTCTTTTAACTATGGTACTAGCATATCCAAAGAAAGAATTAATCCCAAAGGATTGACATAGGTCTAGATAAGTAAAATTAAATAGGGCCTAAAATCGTGTAAACATGTATTTTCTTACCAATCAGTTTAAACATATGATTTGGTTGCTCAAAAGAACCATTTCATTGAGTTGGTTCTTTTTGACTGCCTTTAACATATTCTATAGTTTTCTGAAGAAAACAAGACCAAACTCAGTTCTGGACCTGAGTCTTCGGTGCACATTTTCAATGTGTGAACAATAATTATGCAAAGTTCGAATATAAAGGAATAAAATCTGTTTTGAGATACAGATTACACACAAATTACACAATGTAGGCACACCAAAGGTGGTGTAGACGTAATAATGTCTATGTTCAACACTCCAAAATATATAATCAAATGTGCACAAAATATAGGGTGCCCATGTTCAATGTGTGAACAATCATAATGGAAAGTTTGAATATAGAAGAAAGAAAACTGCTTGAGTTACAGATTACACAAACCAGACACCCCCTAAGCATTGCGGATGGAAAAAAATGTTCAATAGCCCTAAAAATAAGAATTTTTTCATCAAATGTAAACAAAATAGGAGGCATGCAAAGTTTGAATATTAAGGAATGAAAACTGTTGGAGTTATAAATTACACAAACCAGACACCATCTAAGCATTTTGAACAGAAAAAATGTCTAAGTTTAAGACCCCGAAAAATGAAAGAAATATTTGTGAAATGTGCACAAAATAGAAGGTGTACATCTTCAATGTGTGATCAATCATTATGCATTTGTTTGAATATTAAGAAATGAAAACTGTTGGAGTTGCAGATTACACAAACTAGGCAACCCAGAAGTGTTGCGGACGGACAGACAGACGAAGTGGACCCATTACTAGACATGCTTTCGCTAAAGAGGCGCAGGTAAAAAATGCGTTTTCATTAATCTTAATGGTGCTATAAGCAAAGAAAAACTGCAGCTATGTTAGATGGAAGCAGATAGCAAAGCAACTCTATAACTTACTATCCCTCCAGCTGACTTCTGAGTCACTGTGAGAGGAGGACGGAACACTATCAAGCCCATGCTCCAAGAATACATCATCAAAAGCCCCATCATCCAATGCTGTGACTAGCTCATGAAGGGACAACGGTTGCGATTTACGTGGAAAATTATTCAGATGGTTAAACAATCTCTTACTAAAATAACTAGAGTCAGACAATGCACGGAGAAAATTTTTCATCCCATAGTAGTCTCCCTTTGGAGTGAGGCCTTTCGCTTTTACTCGATAGTCACGTAATTCAGCGTCTTTGACAAGCTGTCTTATAACTTTGAGTGGAACAGCATTTTTCAGTCTTTTAAGTTCAAACACTGCTGATGTACTCTTCGTCCGTCTATGACCCAAGGAGATTCCAGGGAATGTTTCTTCAGCCCATGCCCTCTTGTCTCGTATTTCTGCTTCTCGGATTAGTTCATCAATCATTCCTTCATGCCAGGCCTCGTAGTTTCCACGGCGACCTACGCTCGAGGATCTCTGATGACCTTTTGCCCTTGCTGAAACAGCCACACATACATGTTTGTGGATATGAAATATTCACAGTGCAATGTACATCATTCCCTTTAAAGCTACAGTGCTTCTAATGTGGTTTAATTTCAGCGAATATATCAATCACTTTTGCGTTTTACTCTTTCCTCCCTAGAGGCAACTTTTGTTGTCAGCTGCTAACCTTTGCAATAAACTTCAGGTGTTGCTTTAGGATTAAGATTTACTGTCAGATCCATTAGCATGGAATTCTAATATGAATTTCAAGCCATGCTTTCATTTCGAATTGCTGCTACAGTAAAACCTGTCTTAAGCAGCCACTCAAAAATAGACAAATTAAAGAGCTTAAAGACAAATGGTAGCTTAATGAAGGTTGAAAGTATTGCAGAATGCTCTCTTGGAGCATTCTGCAATACTTTTGACCTGCAATAAGCAATAATCGGTCTTGAAAACCAATTTTTGGTCTTCTTTTTGAGAGTGGCCATTTCACACAGGTTTTACTACCAACTTAAAAAAAATAACCATTTCATCCCAAAAGAGCCCAAACTTAAAAGTAAATTTTAGCTTCCACATTATGCTGGCACTGTAGCTTACCTATTGTGCAGATTTTGGTGCAGTTGGCATGGTTACATTACCCTCCATACACACAAGAGTAGCATAGAAAGGGGAGTAACTCTACATACTATTTAAGGCAGGTGATGATCTACTATCAGGCCCTCTCAAGGCTTGTCTCTGTAGGTCTCTTGGCAATGTTCGAGATTCAGATTTGGGCATTCCTGGACGACCCCTCTCATTTTCTGGAACACCATTATAGGGTGGTGGTCCTTCTTCTCCTGGTCTCTGTTTTGAAGGGGTCATTGGGCCTTTCTGAGAGGAAGCTGAAATGATGATAAGAAATACATATAGCATTTATTTATAGAAGCCCGTCAAGATTTCCATCCTTTCTTAACATGCAATCACCTATTAAGTTTATTCAATAAAAGATAGGATGGTCCATTACATATTTTTAGAGGTCATAGGTCACAATTCCCAAATTAAATTGCTTTTCTATCCCTGTAGATTGCTTTTTCCATCAAACGGGGCACATCCTGTTGGGATGATACATTCTGTACTAGCTCATACGCTGTTTGCCTGGGTCTACAGTAGATGTTCTAAAATTTCGAACACTAGTTGCCTGACAAAAAGGCCTAGACAAACAGTGCAGACTCGGATCAGACCTATTCTGTTTGCTATTCTGACAAGCATTTTGTGAGTTCCAACCCTGATAACCAATATTTTATTTGATAAGGTGTTTGAAATTTCATGACATTTACCATTGTGTAAATTAGGATATATATCTTTTTTTTTCTTTTTTTGTCCCCTTGAAATTTGTCATGCTTTTTTGTCTTCTGCTGATTTTTTTTCAAAATCAACTTTTTTGAAAGTCTATGTTTACAGATACACGCCTACTTTTTCTTTTAATAAAATGTGTCAAGTTCCTGTGCATCGGAGTGTAAAAAAGAATGGATCAAGATCAGGCCCGACAAAATGTCGGGCCTGATATGGGTCCAATCTTTTTGCAAAGGTTATGAGCAGATGACACTAGTAGACAAAGAGTTTTGAAATTCCTGATTTCAATGTATGTATCTAATAAAATTAAAATATTTTTGCTTTTTATTATTTGTTTGATTTGATTTTTTACGTCCCATCAACAATCTTTCAGTTATAAAGGGACGAGTCTTCCTGGGTTGAATCAGTACTAAGCTAGGACTAATGTTCTTGCTCAAGGACACAACACAGTGACGCCGGTGAGGCTTTGCTTTTTATTAAAGAGATAACTAGTCAAATATTGCTTATTATCCAATTAAATTATTTGAGCCACAACATGACATTTTGGTACTTATTGCATTTAAACAGTGAAGAATCAGATAGGTCTGCACATGTGCACAGACTCCCCAGAGCCTTCACTGCTCACACATACAAACAGAGGATAGAGATAAAGGCTTGTGCCCAAATTAAGGAATCTAGCCACAATATATAGCTGTTCATGCATCTTTGAAGAGTGACTTTGCCCATCTGCGATAATTACAAAATTCCTAGAACACATGAACCTATTTCATCTTCTAATGTGTGTAAGAGCTCAGGAGATATCATGTAGGCCACTGGGGACGGCTCAGACAAGCCTGCACAAATGTGCATAGGTGAAAGTTCGAAATTTCCAAAATCCTGAACTTTCCAAACTCCGATCTTAAAACTTGCAGTAAGCCCACTAAATATTCACAATTTGAAGTTTAAATGGTCAAATGTCTTTAGAGACTGAATATAGATCAGAGAACCTATTATAATCTCCCTAATTCAGCATTTTGAGGCTGACTTTCTATTGAAAGTCAGCCTCAAAATTCTGAATTCAGGAATAATTCTGAAAACTTGCACCCATGAATGTGTTTGCTGTTCGAATACCACCCATTGAAACATTCCTGTGAAGTTTGATGACAATCCACCCAATGGTTTAGGAGATGTTGTTTAAAGCCAATGTTGATTGATGATGGACGACAGACACTGGACATCATCATGGGTGAATGTTCAAAATTTCCAAAATCCTGAACTTTAGAAATTTAAATTTCAAAATTTGCAGGATGGTTTCACAGGCTCGTCTGAGTCTACACATGTCAAAATGCCACATTGTTGGAATCTCATGCACTGGCTCATTAATGTGATTTGTGTTAAACTATCACCTACCTCTTTGCATTACTGGTGATGGTTGACTGAGAAGGGTAGCTAGACCGTGGTAGATGGCTCCCTGTTTCGCTACTTTCAGCGTTACTGTATGACCTGTTTTTGTCATCAGTTCAGCAGCTCTGAAGATAAAGAAAGTAAGGAATGGATACAAACACATTATCATAATAGTAACTTGATCTGGCGTACTGTATCACGTCAAGTGGATGAGGTCATACCATCGAATCACCCGAGACGCTACGCGTCTCGGGTGATCCAATGGTATGGCCTCATCCACGAGATGAGCCGCAAAAGCAGGTTACAGAGGTTAGCCTTGTTTTAAAGGATAGTGATATGGATTCAGAAAACCTCAGTTTGTTGATCCGGCTTTCTGTATCAGATGGCCAGAAAACAGACAGTTCTAAAGTCGTATCAGTTATAGGTATATAATAAAATCAAGTACCACACCTGACCCAAAGTGACAAACTCACAGTGAGACACCAGACACGAGAGCCAAGAGGCCAGCCCTTTCCCTAAATCATGCATTTCATATGAATATAGGATCTTACATGAGTGCTCATGTTATATTGAATTTATTAAATGAGTTGAAGAAAAGAGATAAAATACAAGACTTGTAGAGCATTTTATCACCTTTTCGCAACAAGTTTATTAAATTCAATAATACAGTAGCATGAATATTAGATTCTATTTATCATATGCCATTAAAATTACTTTTAAATCAGATTTTTGGCGTAAAAACGTTAGGATTTTGCCATATATACGCGACATTGGCATTGATTTCTCAGATGCGACGTTTTGTTTGTTTTGTTGCTTTACGTCCCAAGTCAACAGCTATGGTCATGGCGGGACGGTCAGTTCACCTAACCACACTTTTTCCTGGGCAAGCTTGAACAAGCAGTTAACCAGTACTTCGTGCACATACTTTCGCTTGTAACTGACAACAACCCTTCTTGAATGATTCAGCGGAAGGGAGAGAATGACCGTAGAAATTATTTCATGATCAAACTCCACGAAAGTATGGAACCCGGCTGGGATCGAACTCGGGACACCTGGATCTGCAGTCAGACTCGCATCTGTTGCCAGACATGTTACCGACTGCGCTACGCTGCCCGGTACAGATGCGACGTCATAGGATAAATACTGCAAATAGGTTTCACTTCAGAGAAGAGTTTTTTAAGGTTATTACAAGTATATAAGAGTATAAGGAAAATCTCACTGACATTGGAGAATAGGCTGTTTTTCTCTAGAAGGAACAGTCTGATCAGGGTCAACACCATTTTGCCATTCTCTCACTACATTTCTCCTAAAATTGGCTTACTAAAATCATAGGATTAAGTGTACCTAGAGTGAGTATTTAAGGTAATCATAATGATATTGAGCCTCAATGCAATAAAACCTGATTTTGTTGCATGCGAACAACAAAGGCGCAGACCAGACCAACCTGTCCATGTACCAGTGCTAAGCAGTCCGATCAGCGCCTTTTTTAAACAAGCTCTCATAAGCTAGCCTCACTTCAGGCAAAATTTGACCATTCTAGCTGAGCAGGCTGATTTGAACCTTTTAACCCTTAAAGCGCCACCTATAATTTGCAGCAGACGACAATTTAAAATTTTGCTGCTTTTTCAAAATAACAAATAAGACATGATATTTCATGAGAATCATCTGCTGGCAGACAATTCTCATGAAATATCATACCTTTTTTTTTAAAATTAGAAAAGATGTCGCAAAATTTTTCGTCTGCTGCAGTTGTGATTGGCGCTTTAAGGGTTAAGGCTTCCTTGATCGCAGCCCCAGAAGACAGGTTTTCTGACATTGAGCCCCCTTTTACAAAGTACTTACATTTCCTGTGTGAGTCCCACCAGACTTTTGCCATCCACCTCTAGTAATTGGTCTCCTGCCTGCAGGCGACCATCCTGAAAAAAAGCAAGTTCTATACTCAGATCACTTTATATATTTCAATCATCAAAAAATTCTGTTATATTATCTTCTATACTGAAGAAATCTTTGGTCACAGAGTTACTCTTTGCAATTTTTTAGTCATCTGCTGATTTTGTTCAAAATTAAGTTTTTCAAAAAATTCTTTCAGGTTTACCATCAGAGTATCAAAACTGTTTAAATCCAGGCCAGGTCTGACATTTTGTCAATCCTGATCTGGGATCCCGATCAGGCCCAACTTTTTGTCGAGCCTGATCTGGGTCCAAATGTCTGCAAAAGTTATCAGCTCACATCAAAAGTTGTCATAGACAGGCAGAGAGTAATATGATACATCTATCAGGAATTTAACAGACTAATTGCTCATTAATTAGCTGAGGGACATATTAGAGAGACATATTGAGGGCTAATTAAGGACAAGTCTCTGTAGTCTGCTTACTGTACTCAACCTAATAAGCTTACATGCTCTTATAAGTGCACAAAATTCTTAATTTTCAATGCCAGGAAAAGTCTGATCATCCTGAAGTCTGATCTGAGTCTGCATTAATTGTCTGACAAATCAACATGAAAGTACCACAGATCTACAATCCAATAGATTTTCCGAACCACACCAAGAATGTCACTCAAAAGTCACCTGATAGTGTATAACGGACCACAGCAACGGCTACTTAGCATGTGCCATAGTCCCACAAACAAAATCACACATATTCAATCTCCCACATTTAATCTGAGGTTAACCTTAGAACTTACTTGTTTAATTCTTTGCATATTGGGTAATTTTGCATGCTTCTTGTCATCAGCTGATTATTTTCAAAATCATCTTTTTCAAATTCCTTCAGGAATACTATCAGAATGTCAAAAAGTTTGGATCCAGGTCAGGCTCGACGTTTTGTCGGGCCTGACCTTGGTCCAAACTGCTTTCAAAGGTTATAAGCAGATGACACTAGTAGACAGAGTTAAAAATAGGCTTGGTTTTCGGAATGGGAAGAGAAAATTATTTTTAACACTTGCATTGTGATTTAACAGCCCATGGCCAGTCAGCACTTTTTAGGTCAAGGCGGCCGCACTCAATAATTTCGCTTGCTGCTCCGAACAAAGATATATTTCAACTCTTTACATGCTAATTTCATCTGATAACCTGTCTCAACAGAAATTTGTTGCATTCTTTTGTCTTAAAATAAGCAATGTAAGAAGTTATTGATCTGGATCCAAACTGTTTGACACTGATGGTATTCTTGAAATAATGTTTTGAAAAAGTTAAGGCAGACAAAAATTCATGCAAAATGTCTGCTGAAATTAAAATAAATAAATAATCAGATGTTCTCTGCTCTAAGATTTCACTTTAAAATCAGATTAATTCTAACTTGCATGCTAACAGTATGGACCCAGATATGGAGCAGTTTGATCAGGGTTCTTATACAGACAACTTCAGTCATGAACGTTAATGAAAGTGTTAATGATGTCAACCAACCAAAAGAGATTTAATTCCTTTCCCGGCCAGTCACAACTTTTATCCCCTGCTCTCTTGTCTGTGTATGTACTTAGGTAGCCTATATTGCAAACAATATGGACCCAGATCAGACTGCTCTGATCAATGGTTATAGAGTTTGCTTCTATGATTAAAAGTTAGAATATATGCAGCAGACGTAATAAACAGACAACACTTTCTGGATAAAAATTTATTGCCAGGATAAGAGTATTGGAACATTCAAATTACCTGCAGTACATCACAGTATTTAGAGGTTATCCAATTGAAGAAACAGTTATTTTTATTTATAGACGGATGGCTGAGAATGGGTTTGCTCCCCCCCCCCCTAGGGAATTTTGCAGACATATCCTATCTTGTAGAGAATTGAAAGCCAAGTCTTTTAAGACATGTTTGCACTCTGTGCTCCGGGGCGTTAGTCTGTAAGAGCCTGTAACATACGTTACTTTATCAAATTAAGAAAAAGTAAATTGAAAGTTTGGGCTACAAATTGAAGACATTAAAATATTCATTTTTTAAAATCATTCATATAGTCTGCATACTGGATATCTTAACTATGTATGACAGCCATTTGAACAAAATTGCGGCTTCCTAAGGTGTCATATGCGTTAGATAAATCAGATAACTCATTAAAATTTGCATGTGTGGCTAATATCATTTACATTCACAATCTCTCTGTGTGTTTTAGAAAATGTTTTTAACCATGTCTGACTAGCTTATGCAATTGGCTAACAGAAAAATTAAAGTTTGTGTCCCTAGCTTAAATACTTTTTCTGAAATAAGCAATTAAACAACCCAACCCCTACCCAGTTTTAAGGTGAAATGTTTGGTATCAAAACTAAAGTAAAAATAGTTAAAAAATATTTGCAGTAAATGAATGTGTTTAATTGTTTGGGATTTATTTGCTAATATGAAAAGACTCATAAATCTGCAAATTTGTTGCAAAATTTTTAATATCAGAGGCTGTAACATATGTTACCTGATGTAATAAATAGGCAAGCTCATTGTCTTTACATAAGATATGCCTAAAAATGTTTTAATCTCCAAGGGGGAATTTTGCAGACATATTCCTTCTTATAGTACAACTCAAGCTGCATAGAATAAGGGATGTTTGCACTCTCTACGTTGGGGGGTTAGTCTGAAACAGTGTGTTACATGCGTTACTATATCAAATAAAGGAAATGTAGTTTGAAAGTTTGAGCTAAAATTGTGTAAAAACTCGCAGCTGTTGGATATTTTACATTGTTTAGTGATTTTAAGCTGGCTCGTATGATAAAGACTTATAGATCTGCTAGTTGGCACCAAGTTTTAAAGATCAGAGAGCGTTACATATGTTAGCGTGATAAGTAGAATCATCAAACAGTATTTTGACATCAAGCTGAGTAAGGGCCTGCTCCATCTCAATACCCTTTGGAATTCTGCAGACATATTACATCTTATGTAACCATTCAAGGTGCATTTAATAAGAAATGTTTGCACTCTGTAAGTCAGGGCGTTAGCCTGTAACAGCTTGTTACATATGTTACTATATCAATTTGAGAATAAGAAATTTGAACGTTTGAGCTACCGAAAGAAGACATTAAAATTATCTAATAAATTGACATTCTTATAGTCTTTATACTGGATGTCTTTACTACATATGGAAGCTGTTTAACATTAATACAGCTAACTGTGGTGTTATGTGCGTTACATGAACCTAATTATAATTCAAAAGCTATATTTGTGGCTATCGTCATTTAGTTAAACAACTACTATGACTTGGTTTCAAACTGTTTTATTAGATTTTACAAACATATACTCAATTGATGAATAGGAAAAACCAAGTTTGCTTTTCTATCTTAAATATATTGTCTTATAGGAGGTAATACACAGCCCTACTCTTAGTTTTACAGAGAAGCGAAGTTTGTTATTACCGTTTAAGTAAAACACATGCAAGCGATTACAGCATGTGGATATTTTAAATTTTCTTAGTCTGTCTTGCTCATATATCTGCAAGATGTCATTAAGTTTAAGATCAGGACACTTAATGTGTACTTATAAGTCTTTGGTGCCAAAAAAATAGAAAATATATTCATTTTTGATTATCAAGCCCATGGATTGTTGTTACAGATGTTATCAATGACCTTTTGGACACATTTTTATAATACTGTGCATATAATGCTAAATATAGAGCCACAAATAGAAAAGATAGTTTTACAATTGTACAAGAAAATACGATAAATTAAATGGTCCAAACTATTTCTCATCGATTTAACACTCATGTTTAACGCTTGTCGTTGTCTGCTTCTGTGATAATCAATATTATCACACGCCTCCTTGCAACTAGTAGAATCATCACACAATATTTCAATCATTTACTGTTATACAATTTTACCACCAGTCCACTTAAAATTGATGAGCCATTATCAACTTTCCAATTTTGCCATTCATGGCTTGGAACATTCGGAAACTGATATGAATTCCTAATAGTTGGCTCTTTGAGTATGTGTTTCAAGTGATACTCTGCAAGTAGGAGAAAGACTAAAGCTTTACAAGGAGGAAAACTATGCCATTAAAAGCAAAGAGTACATGGACTGATGTACCTTGGTATTTCTGTGATAAAGAATCATATCTTAGCTGGTTAACTTTATAAATGTAGCCTTTCCATACATGCAACAAACATTTTTTCATCTAATAATGTCTCTGCACTTATTATCTTTCCCCAAGCATTCAAAAACTTATTTGAAGCCTTAGTACTTCTAAAGTGCTGAAACCGAGGTAACTCTTTCCCTTCAGATAAACAAACTAGATGTATCACAGCAGGTAAAGCAATGAAATGCAGGATGAACAGAGCGCAAATTAGACCCTTTCAATTCAATGATTCACTAAGTTTGTAAGATTAGAGCGCTTATTAAAGGACATAACATATATAACTCGTCATGATAAATGAGCAAGGGCATTGTCATGACATCCTTTTTGATTACACAGTCAGAGGCAAGTGTTTTCAATTCCAGTGTTTTCAATGGATCATGAAATGAGGCACCTTATCAACTTGTGTACTCTGTTTAAATCTTCAATAGAGCATAATATAGAACTGCTGGTTATCCTATTCTACCTATAGTCCACTTTCCTTCTTTTAAATGCAACAACTAATGATATGGCTGCAAAAACTGTGAAATCATAGGTTTTACATTATTTTAAGACTTGCTTCAATGTACTGACATAAAAAAAACCAACCAGCTGCAAACATTATTGATGGCAATGTCCAACTTCATGTTCTTTCTCATATACCAGACATCTTTCATAGTGTAACAGAAATTGTTTCAGACGGTCTGCCAAAACCATCAAGAGTCAACATTGTAACTGAAGAAAACTTATAAAGTTCTTTGTGCGCAGCAAAATACTATTGATCTAAGACCTGAGGACTTAAGCACCAAAGGACTGGATAGGTTCCATTGCAAATGATGCAAAAAAGCAGCCTATCAAATTTCTGTTTGACCAATGTCAGAAATCTTAAAGTATTCTTAGAGGTACACAGTAGAGATATAGATTTTGCAAAATCAGAGCAAAGCTATCGTTTGACTAGCTAGGATGCAGAGGCAGCTGCAGTAAGATTGCTTTAGCCACTTCACAGGAAGAGACATATACCAGAGTCATACTCCATTGTATGCATAAATGTGAAATGGGATTAAACCCATAGTTAATCAGGTGTTTGATCCCATGACACTGACATGCTGTTTCTGCTTTTGAAGAATGCTAAGGTTTCAAGTTATAGCTGAGTCAATTTGTTTGACGCTGGCACTGGCCACACATACAAAGAAAATTAAGGCTTTTGATGGCAAAAGAGGAGGATCAGACGAAATGCTAATAAGTGATGTTTTCAATTACCAATTTTAAAAAGTAATCTTAATTAATGTAACACATATAACACCATAGGAAGCTGTATATTTGTTAAAAAACACTTTCTTATGTATCAAAGGTATTCAGCTTGCAAACTACATGAATAATTCAAATAAATAGATAGTTTTATGCCTTCTTTCTGTTTCTCTGACTTTCAATTCATTTATTCTTAAATTGATATTGTAATATACGTATCAACCCCCCCCCCCCCCCCCCCCCCCCCCCAGTTGATAGACTGCAAACATCTTTTATTTGATGCAGCTTGAATTGTTCTTTAAGGTAGGATATGTCTGCACAAATCCCATAGGGGTGGAGAGGAACAGGATTGTACTCAGTTTGCAGTCCTAATACTATGCCATGATTCTACTGGTAGTGATGAAATGGGTGATTATTTTGCGATAGAAGCAGACATAATGATAGACATTGTGAGGTTGACTTGAATAAAGATTGTTTTTAAATAATTTTATTTAATAGGAATATTTATTAAATTGTGTCATTTAAATGAGAACTATTATTTTCTATCTCTTTGTCTATATATTTTAATATCATAGGCATTAGGAAATATGTGATAAAAAGATTATATATAACATAGGTAACACAATTCCATGGGCTTGTTATCAGCAATGACTGTAATTACTAAGACTAAGGCACCAGAGGCTAGAGATTAATAGGAAAACATGTGAAAATGGTATTTTTTCTGATCTATCATCTCTTATTTCCAAGACAATTTCCTTGCTCATTTATTATGCCATGTAACATACGTTACATACTTTAATAAGTGCTCTGAACCTGATGTCAAACTTGCAAATGTATGATTCTTTATTGCATTAGCAAGGCAGTGCCAAAGACGTAAGATATCTACGAGTGTCAAATATTTTCATATATTTTTCTTCAATAATAGATACCAAAATTGGATACTTAAAATTGGGGGTAGGGTTGTTTAATAGCTCATATAAAACAATGTATTTGAGATAGAAAAGCAAACTTTGTTTTTTCTATTAGTCAAATGAGTATTTCAGTAAACTAAGATTAAAAATACTTGCAAAAATGCACAAATCGTCTGTAAAATTAAATGATGTTAGTCACGATTTCAACTTTCAAAGGGAAATTTAATCTATATAACGCATATAACACCATTGAAGGCTGTATTTTTATTTGAAATGCTGCTTTTATGTAGCTTAGGCATCCAGCTTGCAAACTACATCAGAAATTTGAATATTTAGATGGATTAATGTCTTCCTTCTGTAGCTCAAACTTTCATTTTGATTTTTTTCCTTAGTTTGTTACAGTAACATATGTAACAGGCTGTCAGAGACTAACGTCCCGGAGCACAGAGTGCAAACATCTCTTAAAAGATGCGGCTTGAAATTCTCTTCAAGATAGGATATGTCTGCGAAATTCCCTAGGGGGGGGGGGGGGAGCAGGACCTTTTTTAGCTCGAAGTCTATTACAACTATCTTAAAATTCCCCTTTTATACTGCATCACAGTCTGCTTATGTACTTGGGTAGCCTATATTGCAAACAATATGGACCCAGATCAGACTGCTCTGATCAATGGTTATAGTGTTTGATTCTATGATAGAGGCCCAGTGAGTGAAAGGGGGGTCCCAGTATCCCATATCCCTTTAATTATTTTGAAAAAAAATCCCATATCCCTAAAAGAAATATGGCAAATATCCCCAAATTCAGAAAGCATTGTATTCCCCATATCCCTGAAATTGATCCAAGTATCCTGAATCCCTTTAAATATTTACAAAAATATCCCGTATTCCTTCAAGTTTTTGGCCAATATCCCTGTATCCCTAAAAACCCTTCCAGGGCCTCATGATCAAAAGTTGTCAAAAGTGCATTTAAATATATGCAGCAGACGTAATAAGCAGACAACATTTTCAGGATAAAAATTTATTGCAAGGTTAAGGGTAGACTCACATTGCCTGCAGAACATCACAAAATTTAGAGGTTGTCCAATCAAAGACACAGTTATTTTTATTTACAACTATATTAGCCCTTATGCGCAAAGAATAAAATGCATCTGAAAATGTTGTATGCTGAAGTCGTCTGTTGAAAATAATTGCCAAACATTACTGACAAATTAAGTATAGAAACAAACAGCGTGGATCCAGAGCAGACTGCTCCTGTAGGAGCAGTCTGATCTGGGTCCACACTGTTTGCCATAGAGGCATCTTAAATATTTCAGCAGACGAGAAAAGCAGATGACTTTTCTTGCGATTGGCGCATTAAGGGTTAAATTACCTGCAGTTCATCACAGAATTTAAAGGTTATCCAATCAAAGACACAGTTAACTATATTAGAATTCCCCTTTTATACTGCATCTCAGCAATTATTCTATCTTATGACAAAATCTTTTATTTCACTTTATAACAAAATGTTTTATTTCGCTTTATAACAAAATCTTTTATTTCACTTCACAACACCATATTGAACTCTCACAGAATTTTTAAAAATCCAAGCTTGACAGTTACGATAAGCTCACTAAAAATTTCCTTATAAAGTTAGGTATGAAAACAATTTCTACAATGTCATGCGTCTCCCCGTCTCAGTGACTCATAAGTGTACCGACCAATCTATTAATCGCTTTATGATTACTTTCTAATAAACATTGCATAAATTTTCACATACCTTGATAAGAAGCCCTCTTTTTTTAAACCGAAAAATGACGATATTTTACTAAATTTAAAAATGAAAACATTTGTTGTGGCTGCTCAAAGGAAGCGTCTCAATGAGACGCTTCCATTGAGTACACACAACATATGATTTAATCGAGAAATACAGAATAATATGTAATTTAAATAGTTTTTTCTAGGGCTGTGTTTTTCCGCTGTGGAATTTTCTTCATGCATGATGCAACAGATTACAACTCCCGATTTAAATGCATAACCCTATAATTCTAGTGTTAAAGTGTCAAGAAAAGCATAAATGTGTCAAGCTAGCATTATAAAAATCTTTTTTATAATTGATCAAGATATGATCAAAATTGAAAATGAACTGCTTCAAATAATGTCTTCCAGCAGGACTGTATAGTCCATTCAAGTCATTGCTAATCAGAGTCATTTCTGAGTGCACTTGGTCTTTTAAACCCACCTTAATTGTCACAACCTAAGAAAATCATTTAATCTTCCTAAAAAAATTTTTTTAAGATATTGTAGGGCTAACTCATTAATTGCTGCGCTCTTCAATTAGTCCCTGCAACACCTTAACATATACTTAACCATTGAGTAATGAAAACCCCATAAACAATTTCAATTCTTTATTCACTCTAGGTCAACATAGTCAACAACAAGAGGTATAATACAAATAATTGCATGCATTAAAATACAGATACTTTGGCACAGTGAAGTTACCTCTAGATAGGTGTATATGATCAAAAATCTCCAAAACTATTGCCTGTTCTGCTCACAGATAAAATTTAGTGGCCTTGCATTGTCAGATCTCATCTTAGATTTTCTGATTTTGGAGACAATTATGTTTAATAAGATTAAATAATTCTACAGGGTGTCCAAAATATGCATGCTTTACAACCCTGTACATTTTTACAACCTTGGATTACACCTCGGATTTAGCCCTGATGCTGCCTAAATTTTTGTACTGAACATGTTGTGTGCTATTATATTCATATGCCCTCCTGTGGAAGCAAACAGTCTAAACCCTGTGTCCATACTATTAATTGCAATAGGCCGCCACAAAGAATATAAGCAGATGTGAGAGCATGAATGGCAATAAAGGTTTACAGAGGACAAAAATTCCACTCGTCCACTCGTAACTACAAGTGAAATCTAGAAAGGACGAGTAATTCTTCCCAAAGCACTCGTCCTATAGGACGAGTACTTAGGGAAGAATAACTCGAAGAAGTCGTATAATTACATATTACTCCCATATGTTCAACTTCTTTATTGCATACACTTTTAAAGGACAAGTGCATGACATTGTGTTTGCAGGACGAGTGAAAATTGTAAGTCACTCGTCCAGCAGGACAAGTACAATATTGAAATATTTTTGCCCAGTGGGTTACGGTAATACTTACTATAGCAGCAGCCCCTTCAGGTACAACTGATTTGATGTAGATTCCCCTCTCCCTCTGACCTTCACCCTGAAAATATACAAGACAACAATGGATTAGTTGTGGCAGCAATTAGTTAATGATGATAATGATAATGAGGAGGAGGAGAAGGGTTATGACAATGACGATAAGGGTGACAACAATGACAACAATGATGATGACAACAATAATAAGGGCAACAAGGATGAGGACAACGATGTTGGGGAGGACTTGAAACGATGATAAGGGTGATGATGATGATGATGATGATGATGATGATGATGATGATGATGATGATGATGATGATGACGATGATGATGATTATGATGAATATTTAGATATGATGATGATGATGATGATGATGATGATGATGATGATGATGATGATGATGATGATGATGAATATGCAGAGATGATGATGATGATGATGATGATGATGATGATGATGATGATGATGATGATGATGATGATGACGATGATGATGACAATGATGATGAATATGCAGATATGATGATGATGATGATGATGATGATGATGATGATGATGATGATGATGATGATGATGATGATGATGATGATGATGATGATGATGATGATGATGACAATGACGATGTAAGAGGAGAATAGGGAGATATTTACATTGATCAAACACTGTCAAACAAACAGGGAAATTCCATTGAACATTATGATTTTTGAAAATTCCATACTAATGCCCTAAATTGGCCTAATGACCTTAGCATATTTGTTTACCTGTCTCAACAAAAATTGTTGCATTCTTTTGTCATAATTAGCAATGTAAGAAGTTATAAAATCCAGCCCTAGATAAAATGGGCATTAACTCTGAGCCAAGTTATGCAGGCGGGAAAACGTGTCCAAACAAGATAGTCCCAGATCAGATGCTCCCATAGGAGCAGTCTGATCAGGGACTATTTGTTTGCTTCCTTCAGCAATTAATTTATTGCTAATTGGTTGGATTATGTCTGGATCACCAGCTTTCAGATCCTATTTTCGAAATTTTTAGTTTATAGAGAGTTTAAATCACTGTTTTTATTACTTGACAAAAACATAAGTTACTCCATGGTACTCATTGGAAGTGGCTCAATATATAGACACGTGTCCAATGAGCACCACAATTAACATATTGATGGCAAAATAGAAAATTATTGCCAATTTTCAGCGAAAAAAATGTGTCTTATCCTTGGCTGTGGAAATGCATGCTAGCATTGAATAAGATCATTGAAACGTACCTGAGATTATCAAAGATCCATAATGAACTAGTAATCCATAAAATATGCACTGAAGACAACGATATATTCCTTCTTCACAATAAATTATAAAATATGCTGTACATGTACATAAAATAAACGTTTCAAACATTAAAATACAATCAAGCCTTCTAAATAGAGCAAAACAAATGAACTGAGAAAATATAGCCTAAAGAATTATTAACTCTTTGCCTACTGAGTAATTTTGCATGTTTTTTTGTCTGCAGATTTTTTTCGAAATCAATTTTTTCGAAAAACTCTTTCAGGAATACCACCAGAGGCCCAATATTTGTCGGGCCTGATCTGGGTCCAAATTGTTTGCAAAGGTGTTCAACAGATGACACAAGTAGGCAAAGAATTAAAGTCTTGTAAGAGAGATCTTTTGCTTGTAGCGATGTTAATTTAGTTTCAACTGACTAATAGTGGTAAATGAAATCATTGCCAACCGACTGCACAATAGGATTTTGTCATTTTTAATTTCATTTTTTGTACATCTAATTAATCTTGTATCAATGATAAAACCATGAGATAGAATGTCTGCACTAATATATCATTATGCTTATTAGCCCTCAGACTTGGATTCTTCAAAATACAGCGGCCACGGAACATGTTTGACCTACAAAGCAAGCAACCAGCAAAGAAGCATATGAGACGGCACAGTCTGATCTGCCGCCTAGTTGGTTACACCAGAGAGAAACATGGTTTTGTCATGAGACGGCTCAACTGTTTAAAAAATTTGACATGCATGAAATTTAATTATGCAATTTATACATATTCATAATTCATTACATCCCAATACAATTAAGTGATGAATCAGATGCATGCAATTTGTACTATTATGCTTGTGATGAATCAGACGGTCTGGATTTTTAGATCCAACTAAAAATATTCCAACACTTTGATTACAAGTCCAACTAAACATATTCCACCATTTTGGTTGCCACTAACAATTTATTATTCAAATACATTCCAACAGTTTGGTTACAGGTCCAACATCTTCAGGTTACAAGTCCAATACAAGTAAATACAGTCCAACAGTTTGGTTACAAGTCCAATACAAGTAAATGCAGTTCAACAGTTTGGTTACAAGTCCAATACAAGTAAATACAGTTCAACAGTTTGGTTACAAGTCCAATACAAGTAAATACAGTCCAACAGTTTGGTTACAAGTCCAATACAAGGAAATACAGTTCAACAGTTTGGTTACAAGTCCAATACAAGTAAATACAGTCCAACAGTTTGGTTACAAGTCCAATACAAGTAAATACAGTCCAACAGTTTGGTTACAAGTCCAATACAAGTAAATACAGTCCAACAGCTTAATTTCAAGGCCAACTAAATTCATACCGACAGTTTGATTACACATCTAACTAAATACATTCCAACAGTTTGATTACATGTCCAACTAAATACATCCCAACAATTTGATTACAAGTCCAACTACATACATACAAACAATTTGATTACAAGTCCAACTAAATACATTCCAATATCTTGATTACGAGTCCAACTATATACATCCCAACAGTTTGATTACATGTTCAACTAAATACATCCCAACAATTTAATTACAAGTCCAACTAAATACATCCAAACAATTTGATCAAAAGTCCAACTAAATACATCCAAACAATTTGATTACGAGTCCAACTAAATACATACCAACATCTTGGTTACGAGTCCAACTAAATACATCCAAACAGTTTGATTACAAGTCCAAATAAATACATTCCAACATCTTGGTTACAAGTCCAACTAAATACATTCAAACAGCTTAATTTCATGGCCAACTAAATACATTCCAACATCTTGGTTACGAGTCCAACTAAATACATCCAAACAGTTTGATTACAAGTCCAACTAAATACATTCCAACATCTTGGTTGCATGTCCAACTAAAGACATCCCAACAATTTGATTACAAGTCCAACTAAATACTTCCAACACCTTGGTTACAAGTTAAACTAAGCTGAATCTAGATGTACCCAATTCACGATAAATTTAGTCCTAAAAAAGCCAATCACAACTGCAGTAGATGACAGGTTTTGTGAAATCTTACTGAATTTTTAAGGAAAATAGGCCAGATATTTCATATGATATTCCTCCTGGCAGATGGTTTACTGTGATGAAAAAATAAGTCTTATTGGTTTCTAAAGACGTCATGATATTGAAAATGTATGCTACGAAATTGTGGGTGGCACTGTATCACATCAAGTAGGGGGCAATCGAAAATGTTAATACTATAGTTGAATGTAGATCAAAAATCGTTAGAAACAGAGTTATCAATTGCCATTTGTCGCCCGACTGGCGACAAATGGCAATCAAAAACACTGTTCTAGCAATTTTTGATCCGCTTTTTTCAATTGTTAAGAGTGTTTTTGATTGCCGCCTACCTGGTGTGTGTATTGTCAGAAAAAGACCACAATTTAATCCTTGGTCATTTTTCTCTCTCATAATTTTGCTTTCCAAATCAATGTAAGATATTACATAAAACAAATATGAATTAAATGCATCTGATATGCAATAAAATCTGCTAATCAACAGTTATCATACCTGTAGAAAAACGTCTTAAATCTCTGATAACGGAAAGATAATAAATCAACGTCCTCAAACCTTTCCTTTTAAGGACTCACATCACATTCAAATCAATTTCGTTTTCTAAACAGACTGTTTAAATAATGTCAAACATATAATAACGTAGTTGAGCACTGCTTGATAAAGATTAGAGAAATATTCACACTGCAATCTGGTCGCAAGTTTATAATTGAGCCCCGGCATGAGATTTCCAACAATTTCACATTTTGACAAGTGTAGACTCGGACAAGCCTCTGCAGCCTCCTTTTAAGCTTAGAAAACTCCAAATGGTGTTCAGTCAGTAGCTTAACAATCATAGAATACTCAAGCGACTAGCAAAGGCTCTGATCAGACTGCGCATATGCGCAGGCTGATCTGAGGCTTTGCTGGTCGCACACACAAAATTATTGGAAATCTCATGCACTGGCTCATATCAAACAATGATAAGGAGCCTCCTAGCTTTACACCTCAAATAACCTTAAGAAAGCCCCTTCCTGCGTTCAATATGGCACATGAAAGAACCGGAAACATAATTATAGAGCAATAGTACTGCCCCATTTTCCTGTTTAATAGAGGGGGAGAGTTTACAAGTGGCAAGACCAAGATTATAAGTATGTCATAACAATTACAACAAGCAATCACAGATGAGCTACCAGGCCTAGGCTAGGCAAGGAAGCAGTCCTGTACAGATTAGACCAGGCCCAGGCTAGGCAAGGAAGCAGTCATATACAGATCAGACTAAAAATCAGGTCACAAGTTCCAGAAAGCAGTCTGGCAGTATTCCCTTGAAGGGATTTAAATCTCACTCTACTGGGATTCTGATTGGGAAGTTGTCAGTAACTGACAAGACAGGCTAACAGTTTAAAGTGTTTGAGTTTGCTGACCATTTCCACATGTAGATGTTAACTCTTTGCATGCTGGGAAATTTCAATGGCGTAGCTCCCATTAAGCAGTTACGCAAGTGTATAATAAAAATAGTAACATTCAAGGGAGGTCACCTAATGTGATAAACATGATTTTCCAAGCCATAAGGAACTGTTTTTGAAGGAAAGAATTCACTTCCTCTGGGAGCTAATTCTTCCTCTGGGAGCTAATTCTTTCCTTTAAGAGAAGTTCCCATTGTGAAAAGGGATGCAATTGAAAACAAATCACTACTTGATCCAGTAGTCTCCCTTTAATGTGCGTAACTTTTTCAGCGTTCTGGCTATGCCATTGAATTTACATGTTTTTTTGTTGTCAGCTGTTTTTTTTTTCAAAATTAGAATTTTCAAAAAATTATTTGTCAAACCAGATCAGGCCTGATCTGTGTTTAAACTGTAAAGGTTGTCAGCTGAGTAGACAATAGCGGCAGGTAGAGTTACTTTTTCCAGAACCAGCAAAAATTTATTAAGCAAAAATTGAAGTTCAAACAGAGGCTTTTTATATACATTTCTGGTATTTATTCAGGCAGTTATATAGTAGAAATGTAAATATTTAATATTTACAAAAGGAAGTTGTTTTTTAATACAAGAAAAGCTAACTGAACAGGCGGTATACAGCAATTAAGGTATACAGACCCATACAATTTATACAATTTGTCTGAAATTGATTTTATCCAATTCCTTTATTAGAAATACAAATATTACTGCTTTGACATGGGCTCTAAGTAATAGTTATACCATAGGTTGTCTGCCTGTACGTGGAGATAATCCACAAGCTTTAGCGAGTGGATTATCTTACGTACAGGTGGACAAAAATGGTATAACTATTTTATACCACCTATATCAGAGTAGACCTTGCACATCACGAAATATTTCATACTAAAATTGGTAAAGGTGGTATAAGTAGTATTCCATGCAGTTTCTCATGGATAGCAATGTCATTTCACGTTGGTGCAGTGATGTCACTAACAACTTAACTCTTTTCTCACTAGGAGCAACTTTTGTGGTCTGCTGAGTAAGGCAGTTGAATTACTAGAAAAAATAAATGTATCTTACCTCACAAATGTATTTCACCCACATTTTTTATATATCTCAAACTTGTTTATTTTTCAGTGTTTCTAAATTTAGTAGAATAAAAGCAGAAATCTGTTAACCTGAAGTCTCATCATGAAAATCTTATATTAGGTGTAGACAATCTCTTGACTAATCTTTTATTTTTATATCAAAAATAAATAATAACATCTATTTACCCAACTACAAGTCAGAAATAACCCTGGAAACCAACCTTTTGAAAAAATTTAGTAACCCAAATTTTTTAAACTATATTGTAGCCCGATCAAAAAAGATGACAAAAATGAATTTTATCTGGCCAACTCACAGAGAATGTTGGTTTTATCGAAGTCTCAAAAGCCTTTTTCAAACCATTAAGTTCAAAATGCAATTTTTTTCATGATATTCAGTCACTATGTAGTTTTTATCAACAGAAAAAGGCAATAAATATTGTTTTCTCATTTCATTTTTCTCTATAAAAACATGCGTTGTGGTGAGCATTTTAGCATCACACGAAGACGCTTCCAAGGCTCAGTACCACATCATATGTTTTCAAGTAAAAGTAAGAACAAATAGTAATGGAACCCAAATACCCCACTTAATTAACAAGGTTATGAATTGTTCTTAATTAAGATGTTCCACAGGTGAGCATATATAATTTCTGATCCATCCTGATTTCAGAGATAGATAGAATATGTGTACTAATTCAAAATCACTGATTCAGAGTTAATTAAAACAATTAGAGTCTATTTGTTCAATAAGATGTGTAAGATCAGTCTTCTATTTATATTATTGGACTGAATGATCAAAAGACTCTTTGCCTGCTGGTTTCATCTGATTTGGTTTTGGCCCAACATGTACAGAAATCAAGACCTTTCAGTCCTATCACAACATCTGCTTTGGTTTGGGCCCGACATGTACAGAACTCCAGACCTTTCAGTCCTATCACAACATCTGCTTTGGTTTGGGCCCGACATGTACAGAACTCCAGACCTTTCAGACCTATCACAACATCTGCTTTGGTTTGGGCCCAACATGTACAGAACCGCAGACCTTTCAGTCCTATCACAACATCTGCTTTGGTTTGGGCCCGACATGTACAGAACTCCAGACCTTTCAGTCCTATCACAACATCTGCTTAGGTTTGGGCCCGACATGTACAGAACTCCAGACCTTTCAGACCTATCACAACATCTGCTTTGGTTTGGGCCCGACATGTACAGAACTCCAGACCTTTCAGTCCTATCACAACATCTGCTTTGGTTTGGGCCCGACATGTACAGAACTCCAGACCTTTCAGACCTATCACAACATCTGCTTAGGTTTGGGCCCGACATGTACAGAACCGCAGACCTTTCAGTCCTATCACAACATCTGCTTTGGTTTGGGCCCGACATGTACAGAACTCCAGACCTTTCAGTCCTATCACAACATCTGCTTTGGTTTGGGCCCTCCAGACCTTTCAGTCCTATCATTGTGAACTGTCATGAATCACACTTTACCTGGAATTAAGGCTTCTCATAAGATGTTATGAGATCTTAGTATGTCTTCATCAGTATTGTACAACTCACTTGTATCAGTGGCTATATAGAGAGAATAGTGTCCACCTAAGTATATGACTAAATAATGGTTCCAACCAAAGATCCCACAAATAAAAAGTAGTCCACAGAGGTCAGATCACTAATTCTACTTACAATCCACTGCCCTTTGCGGACTGGGTCACATGCGCATTAAAAATGCGCATGTGACCCAGTCCGCATAGGGCAGTCAGTTGATGGTTTACATTAACTGGAAAAGAATAATTATTTCCAAAATTTACTTTTGACACATGCAAATTTAATGCAATGGGAGTAGAAAGGTTAGAGCAAAAATAGCAAAATACTGTTTTAGCTAAAAACTAAGACCAAATATCTAAGTCAGATATTAGAAGGAATTAGATGTTTATGTCTTTGCTGTTTTCAAAATCGTGTGACATCTTTTTTCAAAGTCCTAGCCCATTCAAGCTAAGATTTTGATCATTATCTTATCAGTATTGGGGATAAAGCCAAGTTGTAAATGAACATAATGAAACTTCAATACATTCAGTAGTCAAAATTCAATGGAGGGACCTTAGTCGCTTAATTAAGACACCCAAAATGACACCACAATGTTAAAGGTTGCAGCTACTAAATCGGCCAAAGAAGCCCACAATTTAGATTCATAGCCATTAAAAGTTCCATAGCCATTAAACGTTCTAATTTTCTATCTTAAGTCTCCCCTGATTCTTAACCCATTTCATTGTGATGGATTATCCCATACATATTGATACAATTTTGTTTGTTTTGATTTTTTACGTCCCAGTCAACAATTTTTCAGTCATGCCGGGATGGGTCTTAGGTTGCTTCTTTTGTTGATCCTTTTTGTTATTTATGTTTCGTGTCTGTCATGCTGTCTTCTCTGTGGTCACCTGCTGGGAAAGTGCTGGCCTCTTGGCTCTCTTGTATGTGATGTTTTCTTGTGTTTTTGTCACCTTCCCGTGTGGTGTCCTGGGTCATGTGTGGTACTTGATTGTATTGATTCCTGATCTTTGCCAGCCTCTTCTTCAGTACTAAGCAGCGGATAAAGTATCTTGCACAAGGACACAACACAGTGACTCCCCCGGCAGTGAGACTGCATGGAACTAGCACCATTCTAGCCACAGTCTACATACTGATACAATATTATAGAATTGTCCATTTTGGGTTTTAAGGGGTTGTCAGTCAACATTTCAATAAAAAGATGTATTTCTGTCCCTGAAGATTGTTTTTATCAGGCCCATTGCATCAAAACAGATTGCAGAATTCATCAGAACACCCCTTTGTATTCCGGAAACCCATAAAGGAGTACTTTTACAAACAGTGATGACCCAGATGAAATGCAGCATAATGCTGCATTTCGTCAGGGTCTACACTGTTTGTAAAGGTAAAAAAGTTTCAGACAAAAAATATGATATGTTTTTGAAAATTATAACCTGACACCTCTAGGTATGTACAATGGACTATCCCAAGTTTTGCTTGTTTTTGTTTGATTTATTCTTTACGTCCCATCAACATTCTTTCAGTTAAACAGGGACGGGTCTTCCTGGGTTGAACCAGTACTAAGCTAGGATAAATGTGTCTTGCTCAAGGACCACAACACAGTGACGCCGGTGAGGCTCAAACCCACGGCCCCTCGGTCTTGAGTCAAGCTCTCTACCACTGAGCCACTGCGCTCCCTCTATCCCAAGTTAATTGTATCAAACCAGATGGATGAATTCATCAATATACAAAGGGTTAATACGGGTACATTGAACTAAGTAATTAACATGCCTCAAGATAAGATCTACATTCTAGTTTATTTGAAAATACTTCTGTATCTAAGAAACTGAACTTCACATTTTTCCTACAGCCAAAGATCTGGACAACCATCCTTTAATCAAGTGAGAAATAAATACCCGCATCAAGATTTTTGACAAAATGTGTAGACACGGATTCAGATGCAGTTTAATAAAAGTGTATGTCTAAACTTTAGGTTACATGGCTCACAATAAATCATGGATCTTTTTGAAAAAATTATCTGAAGAACAAATCCAGATACTTCAAAGTATGTACTTAAAGCTTGCATTTTGAGTATTTTTGCAATCTTTTTAGTCACCTGCAACCTTTTTTTTAAGCCTCCTTTTTAAAACAAAATGGGTAAGTGGCCCTGGATCACAACTGAATTTTACCCTCTCAAGTTTTTAAGGATACCGGTTGAAAGTTGACTATTTCTGCCAAAATGTTGTAAATTCTAGCAATTGTGCCACTGACCCACTGTGCTACCTATGTATGGACATCATAGACTCTAATCTTATCCGGGTTTACACTGACAAGCTCAGGCCTATCTGTCCGACTATTTACATGCATAAACAGAAATACAAATTATTTTATTGCCAATCTTATCAATGAAAGAACTGAATACCAATCTATTCATGCAATATTGATACAATTCAAAAATCAGATTAGACAAACTTTGCCCTCATTCTATTATAAATTCAACAAAACTTGCTAGTTTTGAAAATGTCCCAGAGGATATGAGCTGTGATGAAATTCAACAGCGCACTCAATAGTATTTGAGCCGCAGCATGAGATTTCCAACAATGTGGTATGCGCGACCAGCAAAGCCTCAGATCAGCCTGCGCATATGCGCAGTCTGATCAGAGCCTTTGCAAGTCGCTTGAATATTCTATGACTGTTAAGCTACTGACTGAACATCATTTGGAGTTTCTAAGCTTAAGAGGAGGCTGCACAGGCTCGTCTGAGTCTACACTTGTCAAAATGCCACATTGTTGGAAATCCCATGTCCCCGGCCCATTTCACTGAATGAGCAACTCTCATAGGTAGGATACTTTATCCTTATCTTATGTCAATACAGCACCATGTCCCGGACCCACCTCACTAGTTCTGCTAAGCCGTCTTTGTAAACATTTGTATTTGTGATTTACATCCCAGCAACTGTTAACATTATACAGAGGCTGGCCTACAGGTTAACATCTCGTAGGACAGACAATATTGATCCAGATCAGCTAATTTCTGGCTAAAAGTTACAAGTTTTGTCATCAGCTGATAAGTTTTCCAGATATAATTTTTTGAAACAAGAGGATCCTATGGCCCTGGGTTGCTCACTCAAGTATGACTGCTTATAAGGTCATGGGAAAGCATTGCCTCTTTTGATCCATCAGCAGTTTTATTAACACTTTACATGGAAAAGTTTTCATTATGTTAACGAAAGTAACAGGATGAAGAGTTTCAATGAAATTTATCATAATTTAAACCAAGAATGAATTAAATCTGATCTATACAGTTACTACAACTCACAGACAAACAGATGAACAGACACACAAATTAGCCTGGTGGCTATTTTTTGACAGATCTGTATGATTTATACAATCTTGGTAGGGGGTCAGCAAAGAACCAGATGCGCTGAATTTTTCTTCTTCAAATCTGCCCTGAAATTTTGACAAAATTCTTTAACTCTTTGCCTGCAAGTGTATCAAGTCTATAATCTAGTGGTTTCAGAAGATTTTTTTATATTTCCACTATTATTATGGAAGTTAATGTAAAACATGCGTCCCCCGTGGTGGGGCAAATTTTGGCAAGGGGACCACTATTTGAACAAACTTGGTTTAGTACAACTAGCAATGGGTTTAATACAGTAGCACAAATGTTAGATTCTATTTATAATATGATATAAAACTTCCTATGAAATCATGTTTTTGTGTGAAAAAGCAAAGATTTTGCCATTTTTAAGCGACATCATTAATAATTATGGGTGTCATTGCATATGAACGTTACTAAATATATAAACCTCTAGTGGTTTATCTGTTTTAATACATGGTGTTACATCAATCCCAGACACGAATTCATGTGATGAAAATTTTTGCTACAATAAACAGTTTATTCTTCAGGCCAATTTACTAATTTTTATCTTTTGATAAAATGTTCTTCGTTACAAACAACTTTGCTTTTGTTAAGATTTCTCAACACGGATGTTTATGGCTCAAGATACATCTAACATTGGTAGCATGTCTGTTATTTCAAGAGGGTGGCATATTTTATCTTTTTGTCTAAAAAGAAAACCGGAAAACGTTTGTACCTCACTTAGAATATTTCTGATAACAAAGTCTTAATGTTTTACAAGTATACACTTTCACAAACAGATAGACAGGCAGGCAGGCTGCATGAGTGAGGCAGATCAACAGAAAGATTTTGCATCCTTGTTGGTCCAAATCATCACTTCCTTTATCTTCTGTTTATTGAAAATATAATCATCATTATTTTTATTATCATTATTCAAATATTTATGCAGTTTAATTGCACTTATCTAATTAACAAGTACAGCAGATTTGGTTTGCCCCACTCAAAATCTTCCTATTCAATTCTTTCTTCATTTGGTACCGCACAAATACAATTAAATGACCTTTTAAGGCAATAACACTAGTATCAGTAATCTGCTCTTTAAAGTCATAAATCAATTCGTATGAAATTATGACTATTTTAGCACCAAGTCTAATACTTTAATCAACATTCCATGCGCCAATTCTTTATAATGACCATTGACATTGATACCATATAGTCGCTTCATGCAAAAGAAGTTGCATTAGCCCTTTTCATTCTGGATACTGAATACCCGCATTAATAAAGTGTATAAAATAAAACAGCCATGATCAGAATGCAGAGATGTTGAATCTGATGTTGCTCATTACATGCACATGGGTAAAAATACATAATTTCTATAAGCAAACTTCCAACCAATGTATGTGTTTGCTATGCTACTTTTACCAAGACACTGTTCAATTAATAGGCTTTTTGGTTTTGTTGCTTTACGTCCCAAGTCAACAGCTATGGTCATTGCGGGACGGTCAGTTCACCTAACCACACTTTTTCCTGGGCAGGCTTGAACAAGCGGTTAACCAGTAATTCGTGCACATACTTTCGCTTGTAACTGACAACAACCCTTCTTGAATGAATCAGCGGAAGGAGGAGAATGACCGTAGAAATCATTTCATGATCAATCTCCACGAAAGTATGGGACCGGACCGGGATCGAGCTCACGACCCCTGGATCTGCAGTCAGACACGCATCTGTAGCCAGACACGTTACCGACTGCGCTACGCGGCCCGGCACAATTAATAGGCATTGAAACTTATAAATTAGATATAAATTAGATATCGCAGGTGCTCTACTGAAGTACTCTGTAAGTGGTCTTAGAAATTATGGTCAACTTCAAGGTGCTTGTAAATTAATACACCTAGCTATCATACAAATCCATTGAAAACCGATTTACGGTAAATGTTCTAAAATTTCTAAAAATTAGTTACCTGCCAGAAAGGCCTTGATAAACAGGGCAGATTCAGATCAGACTGCTTCTGAAGAAGCAGTCTAATCAGAGTCTGCCCTGTTTGCTATTCTGACAGGCATCTTATGAATTCCAGCCCTGATAACCAACATTTTATTTGAGAAAAGAAAGAGAAAAGTGTTCGGAATTTAACAACATTTACCGTACCACAATTCAGAACTTGTAATTCACCATTTTCTTATTTCAATCTCATTTTTATTAGAAATCCAGTCAGCAAAATTCTACCTTCACAACATTTCTGACCACTGAAACTAATCCATCCTACTGAATCCAAACTAATTAGCAGGACATTTGGAAATTTTATGCGAAAAATGGCGCAGAAACACAGCCTAATTTCAGTGGCAAAACACTGCTATGTGATGAAGCTAAACTGCTACATCTACTATATTCTTCAAAATTACTACATTAAGTCTTACTACAATAAGTCTACAACAAAGGTTTCTACATCTGAGTCTGGGTCCAAGACAATATGAGCATCTATGCAAGAAAACTTGTCTTCGGGGTTTACGATAAGGTAAGGCTCAAACCAGTCTGCTCAGCTTCAGAGACTAGCCAGATTATTGAAATAATGTATGTAGCAAGTTTATTACTATATAATTTCCAGAAAATGAAAATCAAAGGCACTGATCAAACTGTCCAGATGCACAGGCTGGTGGTGCCCCTTTGTTGTTGGCACGCAACAAAATCAGGTTTTCTTGCGACAAGCCCCATATTAATATGTCTTATATTGGATGCAGGTATGTAGCCACAATCCTCTAAGAACAATCTTAAACCAAAATTTTCAAACTATACAAATGACTTGGCAATCGAAAACATAAAACTTGTATTTGATGATTAGAATTTTTTATAGCAATCAAAAACTTTTTGTTGTTGTTAAACAGTTCCTGCTTGATTGCATCTGTGCAATTGGGTCTAAGACCCAGATAAACTAATATATAACTAACTAAATAAATGAATAAATATATAAATAAATAAAATAACATGCACTTATCAAGACAATAAAAGTCTGTTATAATATTCCAAATTAAAAATGTAAATGCTTTGGTAGAAAAATCACAAATTTGGATCAAAACAAATAATCCCAATCAAGCACAAGTAAAATCCAAGAGCACTTCTATTTCGATCTTTAAAAATTAGTTTAAATTCAGATAATGTCAAATTGGGGCCTTTTACAAGAAAACCAACATTCTTTTTGACAAAATACTTCTTTAATACACAAATCAAGATCAGCCAGCGCAACAAAACTGTTTAATCACAACCTCTACACAAAGGCAACACATTATCTCTGTAGTTAAACAGCAAGGATGCTGGTCAGACTGCACAGTTGTGCAGTCTGACCAGCGTTCTTGATGTTTATCTATTCGAAAAAGTCCGTTTTCGCACAAGGGCCCCGCCAATAAAGGCATTTAAATGAAGTATACATGTGACCAATGGCGATGTATTGTAATCAGTAGCTAACATGCAATCTAAATGATCAAAAGATTGTACCTGTATAATCATTTACTGTCTTGTAAGTCGGGGAACCAGTTAACTTCGGGGATAGCTTGTTATTATTTTACCTCGTAATTACAGTAATTGGACCAGCCAGTTTAATGGTAGAGTCAATGCAAGCTGATCCAAACATAAAAGGAACTACAGTAAAACCTGTCTAAAACGGCCACCCTCAAAAAGACCAAAATTGGTTTCCAAGATCAATTATCGCTTAATGCAGATCAAAAGTATTGCAGAATGCTCCCCTTGGAGCATTCTGCAACACTCTCAACCTTCATTAAGTGTCCATTTTTGAGTGACCACTTAAGACAGGTTTTACTGAACACTAGAACAGATACCACTATAATCATTCAATAAATCTCAGCTGCTATCCAGCAAAAGGTACAAGTTGGCATGTTGAGCACATGGAAGAAGAGTTGGTGAGGGGATGATGTCCTAGTCAGCAATTTTTCAGTCATGACAGGACAGAGCCTCCTGGGTTGGTGATGATGATATTGATGATGATGGTGATAATGATGGTGATGATGATAATGTTGATGATGATGATGATGATGATGATGATGGTGATGCTGCTGATAATGCTGATGGTGCTGCTGATGATGATGTTAAAAATGATGATGATGGTGATGATAATGATGATGATGATGATTATGATGACTGCCTCTAATTTCAAGTCCAAAGATGTCTTAACAATTATATCAAGGTTTGTCCGCCTGTTTGTAGAGATAATCCACAAGCTTTAGAGAGTGGATTATCTCCTGTCCAAGCGGACACCCATGGTATAACTATTTTCTTGTACTAACATCAGTGTAGACTTTGCACATTATGAGGTATTTCATGCTGAAGTTGGTTAGGGTGGTATATGTTACCATACCATCATGATTATGGTCACATGACAATTTGATTACAGTTTTATTCTGAAGAGAGGCATGAAAATTTCAGCAGATGATATACGAAAAGTGTAAAAATTTTAGCATATGATATACAAAAAGTGTACAAATTTCAGTGTATGATATACAAAAAGTGTACAAATTTCAGCATATGATATACAAAAAGTGTACAAATTTCAGCAGATGATATACGAAAAGTGTACAAAAATTTCAGCGTATGGTATACAAAAAGTGTACAAATTCCAGCGAATGATATACAAAAAGTGTACAAATTTCAGCATATGATATACAAAAAGTGTACAAATTTCAGCAGATGATACACGAAAAGTGTACAAAAATTTCAGCAGATGATATACAAAAAGTGTACAAAGTTCAGCAGATGATATACGAAAAGTGTATAAATTTCAGCATATGATATACAAAAAGTACAAATTTCGGCAGATGATATACAAAAAGTGTACAAATTTCAGCAGATGATATACGGAAAGTGTACAAATTTCAGCATATGATATACAAAAAGTGTACAAATTTTGGCAGATGATATACGAAAAGTGTACAAATTTCAGCATATGATATACAAAAAGTGTACAAATTTCAGCATATGATATACAAAAAGTGTACAAATTTTGGCAGATGATATACAAAAAGTGTACAAATTTCAGCAGATGGTATACAAAAAGTGTACAAGTATCAGCAGATGATATACGAAAAGTGTACAATGTACACTTTTCCTACATCATCTGCTAAATATTTCATGCCTCACTACAAAATTCAAGTCTGAGTCCAGTCAAACAAACAGTTCAGCATCTCAACAGGGTCTGCTAGTTAATATACCGTTTTTGGGTTTATAGTTAAAAAAAAGGTTTTAAAAAGGTATTTTTAGATAAAAATCACTGACCTTGGCTGCAACGATGCTCAATCCCATGCTCCTCTTCACCTTGTTGAAAGTCACGCTGATTATCTCCGGTTCTTTCGGCAATGTCTGCTGTCGGGGATCTGGTGTGCGGTCCTTCCGCTCCCTTATTGATTCCTGTAATTTACGTAAAGTCATGTAGGTTCTTACTAGGGTATAAAACATAATCAGAGTCGAATCTCCAGGACATTTTATCCGGAATTGTTTTCAAACACCAAGCACTTATGTGATAGATAACAAAATCTCATTGTCACCTGTCCTGTATAACATTCTAATTAAACATTCACTAATGGGTTCTTCCTTCTGGTTTGATACAATAAACTTGGGATGGCCCAATGTATATACTGAGGGGTCACACATTATAATTTCTAAATAAAATTGTATTTGTCTCTGAAATTCACTTTTGTCTATGCAAAAAGTGTAGACGCAGATGAAATGTGACATTTCATCTGGGTCTTCACTGTAAGCATATAGTATACAATCTGGGTCTTCACTGTAAGCATATATTATACAATGAAAAGCTGAAATATGCTTTTCCTGACAAAATATTGATAAATTGATAAAAAGAACACCATTGTTCAATTACCCCTTCAACACCTAGCATTACTGTTTAATTAACACTTGCACTATCACCATCCTTTTTCATAACCTTGGTCAATAATGCAAGTGAAAAGCTCAAAATAAGAACAAGATTTTTTTCAATATGCTATCTGCTACAAATCATGTGCCAAGCTGTAAGGTGTCACAGGAAATCTTGAGCAGAAATGTCTCGCTGAACTTAAAAGCAAAATCCAGTTAAGCGTCAGAATAACCTCACACGGTCGCCAGAGTATACATAAAAACACAACGTAGACAGAATAAAGGGAATAAATATGATCCCATGATGAAAGTATGCTTCCGTAGTTGTACATGGTAACATGAATCTGTATCAATACGAATTCAACAGACGATTATTGTCTCAAAAATAATGAGCTCCTAGCAAAATCCATTAACAAAAATTGAACTCTTTGCCTACTGGGTAATTTTTCATGCTTTTTTGACGTCTGCTGATTTTTTTCAAAATCAAATTTTTCTAAAAATTCTTTCAGGAATACCATCAGAGTGTCAAACAGATTGGATGCAGATCAGGCCCAACATTTGGTCGGGCCTGATCTGGATCCAAACTGTTTGCAAAAGTTATCAGCAGACTGCACAAGTAGGCAAAGAGTTAACTCCTACATCTTTCAATAAGGTTGGAACACCATGTATTGATGATATTAAAAGGAAGCTACGTAACATACCATAGCGACATTAAGTGTCTGCAGCTGACCTTAATCACAAACAGTGATGACCCTGATCAGTCTGCTCCTGAAGGAGCAGTCTGATCTGGGTCTGCACTGCTTGATATTTCAGACTCACCAGTGACGTTCATAATATGCAGATATTCTGACAGTGGTGTGTGAAGCGTTGTGGGAAATTATTTACGGACAATTTGGTACACATCTAACTGTTGATATGACATTTCTTGACAGAAATCAATATGGACTGTCTGTCAGCTCTGCTCCTGAGCAGAAAATTGTAGATGTATCAGAATACAATGACAATTTACTTTAAATGCAAGGTAATTTAAACATGGTATTTACCGCAAAGGTCTACATCAATAAAATTTTTGAGCGCAAAGTTTGATGGACAAAGTTCCAAGGAGTATTAGTACAAAGTTTCGTGAATATAGCTTAAGTGGTTTTCAAGTTATAGAGCGGACATGATTTTTGTGATGCACAAAGTCCCAAGGGAAATAACTCAAAAAGTATAAAAGGCAGAGTTACCATTATTACACTCTGCACGTCATCTCATGCTGATTGATATTAGTACAAAGTTTCGTGAATATAGCTGAAGTGGTTTTCAGGTTATAGAGCGGACACGATTTTTGTGATGCACAAAGTCCCAAAGGAAATAACTCAAAAAGTATAAAAGGCAGAGTTACCATTATTACACTCTGCACGTCATCTCATGCTGATTGATATTTGTACAAAGTTTTGTGAATATAGCTTAAGTGGTTTTTAAGTTATAGAGCGGACACAATTTTTGTGATGCACAAAGTTCAAAGGGAAATAACTCAAAAAGTGTAAAAGGCAGAGTTACCATTCTTGCACTCTGCATGTCATCTCATGCTGATTGATATTTGTATACAGTTTCATGAATAGAGCTTAAGTGTTTTTCAAGTTATAGAGTGGACGCGATTTGTGACAGACAGACAGATGGATGCCCGGGGAAAAACAATATGTCTGGGGAGACATAAATGACTAGATGGAGAGCAATTAATGATATAGATCAGCCCATTAATCCCCACTAAAAAGGTGAAATTTTGTACCTGTTTTAACCCTTTGTACACTAATGGATTCTTCCTTCTGGTTTGATACAATAAACTTGGGATAGTCCATTGTACATTTCTGGGGGTGTCAGGTTATAATTTACAAAAATTATTGTAGTCTTTTTTTCTGAAGATTGTTTTTACCTTTACAAACTGTGACGACCCTGATGAAACGCCACATTATGCGCCTTTTCATCTGGGTCGTCACTGTTTGTAAAAGTACCCTTTTAAGGGTTTCCTGTATACAAAGGGTTAAGCAACTAAAAATCAGTTGAATTTTCTTGATACGTCTCCACGAAAGTATGGGACCGAGCCGGGATCAAACTCACTATGTCTGGATCAGCAATCAGACTAGCTTTTGATTGCACCACAGGGCCTGCCAAAGTGGTTACTGACAATGGCCAAAAACGCTTTAAACAGAAATCAATAAAGACGAACAATCATCCAACCAAAACTCTGATTTAGGTGTGCCAAAAAAACTTAACCCTTTGTATACTGGAAACCCCTAAACGGATACTTTGGCAAACAGTGAAGACCCAGATGAAATGCAGCATGATGCTGCATTTCATCAGAGTCTGCATTGTTTGCTAAGATGAAAACCACCTTTAGTGACATCTAAACATCAAAATTTAGAAAATTCTACCTGTGATCCCTTAAAGCGTACAATGGGCAATCCCATACTTATTGTATCAATATGTATGGGAAAATCCATCAGAATACAAAGGGTTAAACTAATTACTTCTTTCTCCTTCAACTTCTTCAAAACGGCTGCCACGTGTTCATTCACACTAACTCTGACATCAAATTTTTCACTGGGGTCCTTGGTTTTCTGAGATGATCTCAATTTGTCTCTTAATTTCTGAGCGCCTGATGACATAATTCATTCTTCAAATAAATGTCCTTTCCACTTCTCTAATTGCTTTCATGAAAACAGTTTTCTTTTGTTTGAAAGCTACCTGAACAGCTTATTATAATAGGCCAACAGATCTTATGGTACTTTGTTTTCAAAAAACTTGTCCGAAGCCATGTATGCAGGACTCTCACAAAAATAGCATTTACCATCAGCTATTTCTACTAATGAATACAATCCTGTATAAAATTCCACACTATCCTTTACTTGTTCCTTGTAGGAGCGCAGTGGCTCGGTGGTAGAGTGCTTGACTCGAGACCAAGAGGCCGCGGGTTCGAGCCTCACCGGCGTCACTGCGTTGTGGTTCTTGAGCAAGACACATTTATCCTAGCTTAGCACTGGTTCAACCCAGGAAGACCTGTCCCTGTTTGAAAGATTGTTGATGGGACGTGAAGAATCAAATCAAACAAACAAACTTGTTGTCTGCTGATAACCTTTGCAAACAGTTTGGACCCAGATCAGGACTGACAGAATGTCGGGCCTGATCTGAATCCAAACCATTTGACACTCTGATGGAGTTCCTATTTATCAGCATGTAATGAGTAAATTTTCAGCCAGTCTAATTTTACTATTGAATCCCATATATCCGATAAATGAGTAACAGAGTCCGAGATTTTTTCAAAATCACTTTTCTGAAAAATTCATTCAGGAATTCCATCAGAGTTTCAAACAGTCAGGTCCAATGTTCTGAGTCCAAACTGTTTGCAAAGGTTATCAGCAGACGACACTAGTAGCAAAGAGTTATCTTAAAAAGATGCCTTCTGTAGGACTTTGAAGTTATGATTTATATCTAGTATACATGATATTTCCATATTTGCTAATCTGTTGCCTTGGTAATACTATTATTGTAAGCTTATATTTCCAGTTCCTGTGGTCACAGACAAAGCAGATACTCATTGTACTTTAACACACTGATAATTAACTCTTCTTGCTAGCGGCGACTTTTGGCCTCTGCTGATAACCTATGCAAACAGTTTGGAACCAGATCAGGACCGACAAAATGTCGGTCCTGATCTATTGGATCCAAACCATCTGATAGTGTTCCTGTAAGAATTTTTTTATAAGTCAGCAGACGACAACAAAAGCATGACAAAATTACCCATCATGCAATTGCACTCATCGCTCATATATAAATCTGCATGATGGGTAATTTTGTATGCTTTTTTTGTCATCTGTTGCTTTTTTATCGACTGCTTTTTCAAAATTAACTTTTTCATCAAATTCTTTCAGAAGCACTATCAGAATTGATTAAGATCAGGCGCGACAGAACGTTATGCCTGATCTGGGTCCAAACAGTTTGCAAAGGTTATCTATCAACAGACAACAAAAGTTGCCTCTAGCTGGCCAATGTTTAAGAGTTACGACTACCACTGATGATTAAATTTTAATCCCACACAAATATTATAATAAGTAATTCAACAAGTAGCTTTCCTCAAACAAAATGATCACTGTTTTCAATTTCATCAAGCAACTTTAAGACTGCCATATATGTCCAAACCGAAATAATTTCCGCAATAACTGCAGCTATTTCAACCACAATTAGTTTATGGTTTCAGACAGATTATTATCACCAAATAAACACTTTCAAGTTATTACTCCAAATTATTAATCAATAATTACTTTTTATGCCATATTTATCCTAAAAAGCCTTGTATTTTAGATGTTTTCAGCATTCACTTAACTCTTTGTAAATGTGGCATCTCATCTGGGTCTATGCTATTTGTAAATGCTACTTTTTTTTATTATTGAAATGCATTAACCAAGTCCCCACAATTGCGTACACTGAATTTTAGGCAAACTAAGCCCCTGTGGACTTACAGGAGCATGCATGCTTAATCACACGTATAGATAAGCAAAAATTTTCAGCGTAAAATTGTAAATATTTTCTTACCCATAATTTTTAGCATATGTTTTGGGCGCTCAAAAGAACCGTCTCATTGAGACAGTTCTTTTGAGTACCCACATCATATGTTTTGGTTGAGAAAGAAGAAAATTATTTTTCTGTTACACACTCTTAACTTAAGTCTTGCTTAATAGATTGACTAATAAATTAAAAGGCTGAATACAATATTAACTTCAACAGTTTTTTTGGGGAAAAAAGTGTTTAAAAAATATTTTTGTGTCACAGATTCAATCACGGTCATTTTACATGCTTTTTTTTTTGTCGTCTGCAGATTTTTTTGATTTTTTTTCAAAAAGATTTCACGAATAGCACCAGAGTGTCAAACAGTTTGGATCTAGATGTTTTGCTGCGACACTTTGTTGAATCTGATCTGGGTCCAAACAGTCTACTATGTTTATCAGCAGAGGACAAAATTTTGTCACTATGGGGAAATAGTTAATCACTTTTATCAAAACACAAGATATCCAACAATAGAATCCTTAAAAAATCAAATTAAATACAAGACATTTAATAAAAGCAAACGACACCAGCACGTGATTCCACAGGGAAAACCATCACTGTTTTAGCTTTTAATAATTCTATTGATTGTTCCTGGGTATGTATTCAGAGCTCCCGAAAAGTCCAACAAAATTCAAGCCTATTCCTTATTCTCCACAATGACTTGTATTTTGTTCTGTCATGTTTGACAACCAGGATCCACAAGAAAGTTCATTTTAATATTCTTCATTTATAACAATTTTTGGAGCGTAAAGCAAGAAACACAACAGAGACTGGTCAACTACTCTAAAACTCTGATGTAGGTAAGGAAATGGCTAGATATGCACACACAAAAATAACACACAAAGTTGATGTTAGACTTATTTCTTTGTGAAAACCTTGGCTATATATAGGTACTTAATGAATTGTCTCAATTAGTTGATTCTCTTGAGTAATCACAATAAATGTTCCCATGAAGAAATTTAAAATCAAGAAATATTTCAGAATTATACCACCTTATCATGGGCCCTGGCATAAGCCCTCTGAAGCCTGATTGAATGAAAGCCTATAAAACAATTTAAACATACTACAGTCAACCCTCTTTATAACGACACTGTTTGTTCCAAGGTATCTTTGACGTTAAAGTGAATTTGCTGTTATAAAGAAATTATGACCATTACCAGATTTCCACATAATAATCAATTGGTAAAAGAAAATATTATACAAATGAGTTAAAATGCTATTATTCCATATATATACATCAGTTCAGCTTCATATTGCATCAAAATGCACAAAGCTTCCCACTTATCAAGTGAGACAGAAACCTGTTCATGCAAAAACACCTTGCTCTGATCACAAAATTGTCTGACACATAGTAAAAATTCTGTTATAATGAATTTATTTTCAATAGAAATTGTATATCTGTTCCCAGAAGTTACTGTCGGTGTCGTTATCTGAATATTCTGTTATAAAGAGGGAATTATAATGGAAACAGATCCGTTCCCAGCAATTTTATGTCGGATATTGAATATTCTGTTATAACGAGTGACGTTATAAAGAGTTTTGACTGTAGATGACATGACCAGAAAAGGCATTGATCAGACTGCACATCTGTGCAGTCTGATCAATGTCTTTACTGGCCAGCAGGCTACTGCGAGCAGCCATAAAACCATTTTTTAAAAAGAAAATTTTCTTTTTCAAACTGGCCAATGTGTGGGCTAATCAAAGTAGCCTAATCAAAGGTGTAATTCATATAACTGGGAGTTTAAAAGGAATAATTGAAATACTTCAGATATAAAGAAATCATTTTAGATGGAAAATAAGCCTTACTTCAACAATATTGTACCTAAGAATTAGAGCTACAACCAGAGGCAATTCTAGCCATAATATTTAAATATTGCTCAGAACGTAAATAGGAAAGTTATCCAGCACAATTCATTAAAACCTGGCCTTATGTGGTGATAGAAAATCTATCATTAACCGAGCATTATCCTTTAATGATTTATTAATGAGTTGTATCAGGATAAAAGACAAATTAATGAATCACTGATTTGACCCATTTATAAAATGAGATCTTCTATCCAGCTTATTTGTATTTTACATGGATGGTCCATTATTCATATTAAGGGGTAGATAAGGTATTAACGAAGTATGAGCTTATGTGGTACAATACAACCTCTCTCCAATCCACCCAATCAATTGTGAATATTGACTACATTGGAAAGCCAATTTGAAAATAATTTGGTATCAGGGCTTAACCTGGCTCAGAATTTGTTGTAGCCAACACTTTAGCCAGAGCCAAATGAAATTAACTCTGGCCAAGGTTTTAGCCAGAAAGTAGTATCAACAAGTTGTTCTGAATTTAACTCTTTGCCCTTGTTGTCTGCTGATAACCTTTGCAAACAGTTTGGACCCAGATCAGGCCCGACAAAATGTCAGGCCTGATCTGGATCCAAACTGTTTGACACCCTGATGGTATTGAAAAAAATCCAGAATCCAAAGAGTTAAACATGGCACAATTAAAGGGAGCGCATTGGCTCAGTGGTAGAGTGCTTGACTTGAGACCAAAGGATCTCGGGTTGGAGCCTCACCGGCGTCACTGTGTTGTGATTCTTGAGCAAGACACATTTATCCTAGCTTAGTACTGGTTCAACCCAGGAAGACCCGTTCCTGTTTAACTGAAAGATTGTTTTTGGTAAGGCTTGATATTTCTTTTGAATTGTCTGTCAGCAGTCAATTCACATGAATATCATGTCTTATTTGTGTTTTTTTTTAATTTAAAGTATGAAAATGTCAAGTGCTGTAACTTAATTATTGGTGGTACTACCTTCTGCCGGAACTAAACTCATACATTTGAAGATTTATTTTCTTACCATTCTTATTCCATAATATATGAGCATTTTTGGTACCTCAATACAGGGAATAAAACACTCTGTTCTAAATCGTCATTAACTCTGCATGCAGGGTAATTTTCCATGTTTTTGTTGCCATCTGTTGACTGTTTTCAAAATTAACTATTTTTCAAAAATTCATTCAGGAACACTATCCGAGTGTCAAACAGTCTGGATCCAGATCAGGACCGACATTTTGTCGGTCCTGATCTTGATCCAAACTGTTTGCAAAGATTATCAGCAGAGGACAAAAGGACTAGCAAGGAAAGATGGTATAATTTTCCTCCTCATAAATCTTCTTTGCATATCCAGCTGATTTCAAAAATTCTTTTCTCCAATTCAACAAAACAACAGATTCAACACAACTCCTGGCACAAACAAGTTTCAAATACTTAGTTCCCTCTACAACAATCCTTGAACAACAAACACTAACTAATGGTCCAAAGTTACTCAATTTGGGCATGCCCATGTAATATGGTACTTATCGCACATGCTTAAAGTAACACTTTTATCGTGCAGGCACAGCCATCCAGTGGGACTAGGAGTGTAGTATTAGTTTAGGCCTGATCCTCCATCTTCTTCTATACTTCATATGAGCCACAACATGGGATTTCCAACAATGTGGTATGTGCAACCAGCAAAGCCTCAGACCAGCCTGGGCATACGCCCAGTCTGATCAGAGCCTTTGCTAGTCGCTTGAATATTTTATGAATATTAGGCTACTGGCCGAACAGCATTTGGAGTTTCTATGCTTAAAAGGAGGCTGCACAGGCTCATCTGAGTCTACACGTGTCAAAAGACCACATTGTTGGAAATCACATGTCACGGCTCAATTATGTACAAGAAGCACAGGCTCTTGTGAGACTGGGAAGATAGGCAGGCTGGTCAGGGCCGCCGCTCGTCGGCGACGTGATAAGTACCAAAATCTCCTGTGCAGGCGCATTTCTTTTTCCTTATTTATTATTGACTAATCTGTCAATCTTCCGGTGAAATCAAATGGAACACTTTCTTAATCTGATATCAACAGATCTTTAAGCAGGCACACAGGTTCTTTCTATAGTTTTAAAGCCTACCCTTTAATGAGGACATGCTTATGTTTTATTAACAAGATGACTAGCAAGCTCTAAAATGTCAATTACTGTCCTAGTTAGGCATTTTTTAACTCTTTATGCAAAATTTAATGATTTGAATGGTTCCTATTCATTAACTCTTTGCAAACTGGGTTATTTTGCATGCTATTTTTTTTTTCAAATTATTACTTCAGAAATACCATCAGAGTGTCAAACAGTTTGGATCCAGATCAGGCCCGACGAAACGTCAGGCCTGATCTAGATCTATAACTGTTTGCATAGGTCATCAGCAATGAGTTGCTGGTCAAAATTTCTGTAAAATTTCAGTTACTGAACAGGGTTTGTACAACAGCATAAATAACAGTATTTTTATCAAGTGAAAACCAACATCAATCACAACTGCATGACAAACTGAGATGACAAATTTAATGACAACAAACTTCATTTTTGGGGAAAATAAGGCTCAATACGAGGGTCATTTGGAAAGTTCTTAGCATGGCATCATAACTCCACAATGCGTTGATAAAATGCTATCAAATTATACATTTTTGGAAACTAGAATTCAACGGCTACTTGATGGTTTAATTTTTGTCAAAAAGGACTTAGCGTGCACGTGCAGCACATGCTCAAAATGAGCAGGGGTTTATATACTGGCGAAAATTTTAAGCAAAATACTTGAAAAAAAGCGAAGGAAAATTGGGAACCTTATTTGCGATCATGATTTGACAAATTAACGATTTGGTGCCAACTAATTTTTTATTAAAATATATTATGCGATCACTGCTTGCACGACTACCACCTTTACATTCGGAAAATGTTGACTAATAGAGAAATGATAAACTTTCAAAAATGGGACTTTTTTCGATTTTTCTTTATACTTTTGCTATAAATTATGTCACGACAGGAGCACAAAAGATGCCTATTGAGTATATTTTTGCTTTATTTGTACCGAAAAATGTATAAATATCATTTTTTCGCACAAAAATTGTGGCTTGTGTTGTTCTGTATTCAAGAAAATTATTCCTAATAACACTACCCCTACTTTTCAAGAAGTGGGTGGGGTAACTTAACCCCTCACATTTTGTCTATGGCATAAGAAATTCTCATGGTATCGCATCAACCATCACAAAATTGATTGATTTCTACTCTCAAGGTATTTTTACTTTTTTGTTTGCCACCATTTTCAATTGAAATGAACCAGAACGTTAACTTATCGCTAAACTTACTCTACCCCATGGGAAGATTATAAGAGTTACCTTCCCTTTGTTCTAGTTTACAACATTTATTTTGGTTTCAATACAAAGAGCATAAAGTGTGCTTGACAAAAATACCAACGCATGGCATTTTTAAACTACTGTGTGTAAAATATTTTCAAAATATGTGCATTGTGACATGCGATTTTTAGTCGAAAAAATTAGCGCATTGATTTGCTTTCTAGACGGCTTTGGTATTGCTGTTCCGGTATTTAGATATTAGAAACATCCAACATGGTCATCAATTGTATAATAACTGTACCAGATTGTGGCCTACCAAATGGTGCAAAATAATCTAATTTCATGAACTATTGTTAATGTTCTGCACACTTTTCAAAAGGTAAAATGTTATATTTTCCACTGAAATTTTGCGTTTTCCAGTATACAAACAGTACATGTGTTCACAATAAAATTTTTCGTGTCTGCATTATAATATCCTCATGAAATTTGTGTCATAACATAAAGGAAAGATGGCTCTTTAAAATGATACCAAACATGATAGGTTTTGTAAATCGGTTACTGAGATAAAAGACCATGCTAAGAACTTTCCAAATGCCCCTCGAATTTCATAAGCCAGCAATGATTCACATAAAATATCAGTCTAATTTTCTTCAAAAACAAAACAAAGCAAAGGCGTAGCTCATTAAAATTTCAGGCTTCTTTGATGAGATAAATGCGTAATTTTAGTACATAATAAGGCTTGATATTACCTGTGAATCATCTGCCTCACAGACGATTCACATGACTGAGCCGCAGCATGAGATTTCCAACAATTTGACATTTTGACAAGTGTAGACACCGACAAGCCTCTGCAGCCTCCTCTTAAGCTTAGAAACTCCAAATGGTGTTCAGTCAGTAGCTTAACAATCATAGAATACTCAAGCGACTAAAGTCGATTTTTTATGTTTTTCACATTGATTTTCGGCGATAAATTTTTTATTATTGATTTTAGTAAACTGTGTTCACGATGAAAGTTGTAGAGAAAAATTAGCGCCAACTTCTCCAAGCGGCTCCAGCGTCATAGATGCTGCAATTAACTCTGCGCATAGATGCACTCTTTGAGAATTTTACGAAAAGCCCAAATAAACTAAGTCAAATATGTCAGCCAAACAGTTAAATTGAACCGCCCCAATTTGATAAGAAAGGTGACGGATGGCTTGTTCAAATATATTGAAAATCGCGCCTGATTCGCCCGTGTGTTAAGCTAGTTGGGACATCTCAAAACTGTCTATTTAGGAGCACGTGCATATGTGAAAAATGGCACGTCATGTGATATCACAGCTTCTGTACCTAAAAATAATCATGCTCATAGTAGATTCTGAATATGCACGGTACATTCTGAGCCTACATACGGCAGGATTATGCTATAAACAGCCGTTGAATAATTGTATATACACCCCATCTGAATTTTATTTTGAGACGAACCCTTTCTGTCACGCCTCTACGAAATTTACCTGTCAATAAAAGACTTAGACAAATGGATGAATTCAATTTATTGCAAAATCTTCATCTATGTACACAAAAATCTGTTTGTGCCACAAACTTCGGATCTCTTGGAGAAATCGGCGCTATTTTTTCTCTACAACTTTCATCACGAACACAGTTTGCTAAAATTAATAATAAAAAAGTTATCGCAGAAAATCAATGTGAAAAACATAAAAAATCAAGTTTAGCAAAGGCTCTGATCAGACTGCGCATATGCACCGGCTGATCTAAGGCTTTGCTGGTCGCACATACCATATTGTTTGAAATCTCATATTGCACTGGCTCATGTAATATCAAGCCTTATTTTATGTAGTTGCAAACCTTAGTTTACTAAAAAGAATAAAAATACAGCAATTAGTCATCTGCTGTGGCCATGCTTAGCTCTTCTAGACTTCTACAGTTATATTTTCTTACCTCAATAATCTGAGAGCTTTCATCATCTGACATGTAAACAGTCCACAATCCACTAGCTTGTGGTTGCAGCATCATACGGCACAGTCCCGCTCTAGTGATAGGCTCTACATACTCCCCGAGGCCATTTGGAACACCTTTAATCGTATCACAGGAATACCCGTCTTCTGGCAGCAAGAACGGTAACTGAAGATCCTGGTCCTCCTCTAACTGCACCACTCTCCCGTCACTACGAATCAACTCGTCGGCCATATTCTCGGCCACGGAGACAACTCTGTCGATAAGGTTCGGAGGAATCTGAGGTTCCATGGGTTCCGGAATGTAGCGCTGCAGGAGCTCTCTCAGTTGGAGGGAATTAAGTTTGAAGCAGGTGGAGCTTATGTTGGCGATGTCATCAGGATTACTCTTCGGGGCTTGCAGTAAGTGTGCAGCCTACAAGTGGTAAAATAAAGTTTAAAGAGACATGTTATACTACAGTAAAACCTGTCTAAAACGGCCACTCAAAAAAAGACAAAGCAAAGGTTTTAGCAACAAATGGTAGCTTAATGAAGGTCAAAAGTATAGCAGAATGCTCTCTTGGAGCCAATTATGGGTCTTTTTTGCTCTCTCAGTTGGAGCGAATTTAGTTTGAAGCAAGTAGAGCTAATGTTGGCGATGTCATCAGGATTGCTCTTCGGGGCTTGCAGTCAGTGTGCAGCATACAAGTGGTAAAATAAAGTTTAAAGAGGCATGTAATATCTCACAAAAAACTTCTTACAAAGTACAAATATTTTCCTACCCAGTCTCTTTTTTTAAAATTTCATGTAAACTGAAACACACATATTTTCTTCTTTTTTAGGGGAGGGGTGGTGGGGGTGGAGGCTAATTAGTAAACCTCATGATGCAGTTTAACTCACATGGTATTTGAAGTCACATACTATTAATTTAAAGTGCTCAACTACTTTGACTACCTTTGTGTCTGTATAAATAATTTACGAAGAAATTTTATCTGAGTACACATTAAACTGAAAACTGTGTGCATATTGCTAATCGCTAACTTTAATGTGCTCACAGAATACACAAGTTTGAAATTACAATGCATTTTGACCAAAAAACAGTGCGTACATCGGCAGTACACATCCTTATCTCAGATGCTGTGTCATTTTCAGTTAAGAATTGGTGACATGCATATAATATGGGCCTCAACATGAGAAAAACTGTCTTCCGGGTTTCTGACCATTAAGACTCAAACAAGTCTGCTCAGCTATAGAGACTAGCTAGAATATTGAAATTTTGCATAAAGAAAGTTTTAATTCTATACTTTTTTGGATATTGAATAACAAAGGTGCTGACCAGACTGTGCATATGCACAGTCTTGTCAGCACCTTTATTGTTCATATACAACAGTCAGGTTTTCTTGTATTGAGGCCCATATGAGCCACAATATGTGATTTCTAACAATGCGGCATTTTGACAAGTGTAGACTCAGACAAGCCTGTGCAACCTCCTTTTAAGCTAAGAAAATTTGAAAATTGTTCGATCAGTAGCTTAACAGCCATAGAATATTCAAGCGACTAGCAAAGCCTCTGATCAGTCTGCACGTATGCACAGGCTGGTCTGAGCCTTTGGTGGAAATCTCATGCCATGGCTCATATGTAGTTCTATGTTTACCTGAATAATTCTACAGAGATGGCAATCAGCAGCCAGCTCTAGTCCCTGCTTCTCTGCCCAAGCTTCCACCCGACCCAGACGTCTCTTCAATCTCACGCCCCACGCTCTCGTACACAGCTGCATCCGTTTCTCGGTGACGAGGATGTTAAAGAGCCACATGTTGATATAGTGGAACAGCTGCGAGAAGAGCTGTATTGTTAGAGCGGCATTCACTCGACATCTTCTCAGGAGATTCATGGCAGATGACAGTGTATCCAAGATGTCTGCCATTGTAGGCTTGTTTCTGTTGAATTTGCTTCTGTCATCTACAATTAGATAGTTGTGTTTAGAGAGTCACTCCTCCAAAGTAGAGGATCTTCGGCTTGTTTAATGAATTTAATATGAAATTATCACACTCGTGTAAGATTCTGTTTATCATATGATCCTTTAAATGCAATTTTATCTTCTTCAAAGTTTGTTTATTTCAATGGAATTTGCAATGTTGTCACAGACGTTGTCATGATGTTACTTCTTCCCGCCAAAAGTGTTATGTAATGGGTGGTCAAAACATTATTTATGACATGACATTATCCACTGAATAACAGTAACATCATATGATAAATGAGTGTAATACACACAACATCAAAAGTAGATATGCCTAAGAAGCCAAGCCTGTTTAAACATAAAGCACCATATAGAAGTTGCAGCAGACGTCATTTCAAAATTTCACTGCTTAAGAAACCAAATAAGGCTTAATAGTTCATGTGAATTGTCTGCTAGCAGTAGAAATGAGCATAAAAAATCAAAGGGACATAACTAATAAACAAAGTAACCTTTATAATCAGACTGACCAAAGTAAGTAAGGGTGCAAAGATCAGGAATCGATACAATCAAGTACCACACCTGACCAGACATGGGGCGAATTACTTTGGAAGTAATGCATTGAATTAGCATTACTTGCCAAAAATGTGCATTGAATTAGCATTACCATTACTGGATTTTGAAAAAGTAATGCATTGAATTAGCATTATTTGAGAAAGTAATGCATTGAATTAAGCATTAATTTCACTTACTTGAAACAGAATCATACAATACTGTAACCTCTGAACAGTTTTGATACATTGAAAATTTTTTTTACATACAGTAAACATGTAAATTTCACATATAGATATTGTATATAAATATTTCACATGAGCCACAGATTACAATATCTACACTTTGGGTAGTGAATTTCGTATTCATGTCAGTAACATTCGTTGAAATTTCATAATTTTTGAAAATTTCAGGAAATGACACTCAGATGTAGTAACCCCAGCTTTTTAAGTGATCATATTTCATTGTATATTATACCACTGGGAAGCTTTCCAGTGGTAGTATATTTTATGGGAGGAAAATTATAAACATTTGGAGTTTCCTGCCCTATATCTCTTGTCTGAATTATTCAATAAGCAAAGCATGGGCTTTATCATAATCCCTAATCTCTTATATTTTTGACCCCAATAGATTTACCCTGTAGCAAAACTAACTAAAGAGACACACTGTCAGTGGTCAAGTGTCAAAATGTGTGAACAGGACAATCAAGTAATAATTACCCTTATTGTGATCAAAACATTTGTTTCTTTGCTATTGGATTGTAACAAAATTCACACCTGTTTAAAGCTCATTTTATTAGCCTTAACCCTTAAAGCGCCAAGAAAGAAATGCATCTGAAAAATGACGTCTGCTGAAGTCATCTGCTGCAAATAATTGCCAAACATAACTGACTAATTTAAGTATTGGAGCAAACAGGGTGGACCCAGATCAGACTGCTCCTATAGGAGCAGTCTGATCTGGGTCGACACTGTTTTTCATAGAGGCTTCTTAAACATTTCCGCAGATGAAAAAAGCAGACGACTTGTTGTGATTGACGCTTTAAGGGTTAAAATGAATTATAGATAAAAACTGATTTAAAGAATTATAGATAAAAAACTGATTTAAATAAAGTGAGATAAAATATCTTTAATTTCAACACATCCCAGGTACATTTTCACCATTCTAGGTTCTTCTGAGAGTGCCAGTTACTAAGCTGTTTCACTTTATTGATATATAATCAAATCCCTAACTTACAAGTTTCACAGTTCATTTAGCATGTTCCTTAGTCAAATAACAGTCTTTACAAGGAAGTTGAACAAAAGGAAACTGTGAATGGAAATAACTAATGGAACAAGTCCTTTTGTTGTGTATATCATTTCTCTATTATGCAGTCTGTATACTATATTGATGGCAAAATTTCTGTTAGACAGTAATTCAAAGTAATGCAAGTAATGCAGTGAATTTTGACGAAAGTAATGCATTGAATTAGCATTAAAGTAATTCAAAAACTGGTGAATTAATCATTACCTTGAATTACTGGAAAAAAGTAATGCATTAATGATGCATTAGCATTAACGATTAATTCGCCCCATGTCTGCACCTGACCCAGGATACCATTCTTTAAAATTATCCTAGAGTCATGGGTTTTAAGCACTATTTTATCGCTTATGAAGTAACATGTAAAGATGGGTTAATTTGCTTTGCGTATGTTACTAATGAACACATAGTTCATCAGCTGATGCTATTAATATTTTTCTGTATTGATCATACTCCTGAAAATTTCAAAAGGAAACAGACCCCTATGGTGCATACTATTTTTGTTCACAGTCATATGAAATGACGCATCTATGTTTATTCCATTTTTCTTACAACTTATTAACAAAATCTTGAAAATCAGGCTGTGTATAAGGTGTAAAGGCACCTTATGTATGTTAGAATACAACAAAATAGAAGAATTACTGTTGTTAGGCATATGATCATACTTTAAAAATCAGACCTGTTATTCTGAAAATGGCGGCCATTTTATTATTTTAGTTTTTGGGGGTGGAGCAGTTGTCATGGTTATTTTTCCGACTTACTTCAACAAATGAATCCAAATTGTGGATGCAAATGATCTTTAGACAGCATGCAGTAAAAGTAAAAACAAATTTGTTCAAATAATCGATATAACTTTTGCTAACTAGTTTGGGAAAATATGCTAATATATTTTCTGATTTTCAAGTTTCTTAGTAAATTCATATAAGACATAGCACCACATCAAATGTAATTATTTTTTGTAAAACAGCAAAGCAATCATATGATTGAAGGAGGATCACTAGAGCAGATGTCAATGTAGCAGGGAATAAAAGTCTTTTAAAAATGGAATGAAATTTGTCTGAAAAATTCTCATTTTTCGGTGGGCAAAAAAGTATCTTAAAACTTTGGCTAAAAAACATGACCATTCACGGTAAAGGGGCTGTAAATTTCCAGGAAAATTAACAAAAATATATTTGACCACCTAGATGTATTTTTCTAATGCCATTCTACCTCAGCAATGATAGTATGTTAAAAATCAAATAATGTAGCTTCATACATTTGAAGAAAATGGAAGGTGCGTCAAAATAGATGTGCGTCAAAACAGATTACTGGAGGATAAATGAAGATATACAAAATGGTTACCAAGTTAAGGCGTGCACAAGAATGTTTTGAAAAAGATATCAAAGGGACATAACTTGGAATCTAAGAAAAGGGAAACAATCAGTCATGTGCACAACACATTGTCCTGACCCGATACATATTCCTATAAAATTTCATGAGGCTATCTTGAACAGTTACTGAGTTATGGAACGCACAAGAATTGTTCACAGACTAACAGCACCATGCCATAATATGTCAACACAAGTATATAAAAATGCATAACACTGATTTGCTAATGTTCTAAGCCTTATGGATAATAAAAGCATTCATGGACATTTTCTTGTTTGTTATGTGCAAGCTTAACAACACAAATGAATAAGTCTTCTATCGCCAATCAAACCTTAACCCTTTCAGGACCGGAAACCCCTAAATGGGTACAATGCCAAACAATGAAGACCCAGATGAAATGCCATGTGGCATTTCATCAAGGTCTGCACTGTTTGCTTAGACAAAATCAATATTCAGAGAATGAAATACAATAATTTTTTTTTTTAATTTTAGCCTGTGAACCCTCAATATATACAATGGACCATCCTTACTTGATTGCATGTGGCTTTATGGACAATTCCATTGGTTTAAAAAGGGTTAAATGACATACCCATCTCTTCCTCATCATAATCATTCTCATCCAGGAAAGCGGGCAAGGTCCTCTGAAGGTCATACTGTAGACAGTGTACCAAGTGGTGAAAGGCCATCTGTACAGCCTCCGCTAACATCTCCTGGGCATCCTGGCTGAACGGGTGAATATCATGATCTTGCTTGAAGAAGTGGAGAATCTCAGAGGCATTGGCCATCCAGAATGCCAGCGTTGCTGGGTTGTCTCTGCTGTCCTGTTAAAAAATACACAGACAATATTCAAATTTTTGTCATGGAAAAGTTTGGTTCATCAGAGTTTTTTTGTTTTGTTTGATTTGATTCTTTACGTCCCATCAACAATCTTTCAGTTATATAGGGATGGATCTCCCTGGGATGAACCAGTACTAAGCTAGGATAAATGGGTCTTGCTCAAGGACCACAACGCAGTGACGCCGGTGAGGCTCGAACCCGCGGCCCTTTGGTCTCGAGTCAAGCACTCTACCACTGAGCCACTGCGCACCCTATCAGAGGAGCATGACCATGAATGAAATATACCATATTTGACCTACTTATCCCACTGTGATTTGTTTTTACCAAAATTGTATGCCTTCTTTTGAAAACAGTGTCAATCCAGATCAGCTGGCTACTAATGAAGGCAGTTAATCTGCATCAACACTTTTTCTCCACCATAAATCCTTACTAATAATGAAACCACACCTTTGAACTCACTGGACATAAGAAGCTCAAACTTAGCATGTGCTGATGTGAGATTTTTTTTTTTCAAAGCCAAGGGACAAAACTTGCAACACAGATCAATTTTCTTACAGTAAAATTTGTGTCCTTTTGTTGCTATTAAAAATGAAAAAGTACAATCACAAGTAAAAACATAACCTTTTTTGCTTTAATTACCAACAATATAGGCCCTGGCCCGAGGTTATAAAACTTTTTTCATGCTCAACTCAACTGAGCACGAAATTTCAACTGCTCATAAACACTAAAATACGATAAATGAAGAAGTTTATTGCTTTAAGTCTCTGAGATGTTGTATTTATCATGCTAATAAATGTTAAAATGCCAACAATTGTTGGCATTTTAACATTTATGAGCAGGATAAATATTATGCTCAGGTGAGTTGAGCATGGAAAAAGATTTATAACCTTGGGGCCAGGTAAGACACTGCATAAACTGGCTTCGTTGTCTAGACCTCAACTCTGACTGAAAATACATCCTTACAACTGGAATGCTGCAGATTAACAGGATAAAATTTGGGGAGAAAGTGCAGTGCATAAAATATTCAGCATGAAAAGGGTTAATATTCTTACCTGAATAGCCTGATGAACCATGGTTGCTATCTTGACAACAAGAGTTGTCAATTTGTGAGCTCTGTCAGCTGGTGTCATATCTGGTCTGTATACACTTGACAGTCTGTACCTTACCGCTAGATACAGTGTGTAGGTTGGTGAGAGCTTGAATTGTGTCCCTGAGGCATTCACGTCCAAAATCACAGCACTGAGAAATTCATTCTCTCCTGAAACACATGACAAATATTTTTAACCCTTAGCCTGCCAGTCACAACCTTTGTCATCTGCTCCTCTCATTAAGTTCTTAGGTATCCAATATTGAAAACAATATGGATCCAGATCAGTCTGATTAGGGTTCATATTGTTTGCTTCCATGAAAAAATCTAGTCTGAAGTGCACTTGAATATATGCAGCAGACGTAAAAAGCAGAGATTTTTAGGACCAAAAATATTTGCAGGATAAGGGTTAACCTGTTTTGGAATTGAAAACAGAAAACGGGTACCAGTGTAGACATAGAAGAGCTTGCACTGTTTGCTGAATAACATCATTCATCTGGGATCAAATTTTTATGCAGTTAAGAGTGCGTAACGAAAATTTAATTTTCATATTTCTCAACCAAAACATATGTTGTGGGTACTCGAAAGAACTGTCTCAATGAGACGGTTCTTTTGAGCACCCAAAACATAAGTTAAAATTGATGGGTAAGAAAATATTAACAATTTTACGCTGAAAATTTTTGTACATCTTAACCTGTGAGTTAAAAACTGGCATGATAGGTAATTTTTCATGCTGATTCTTTTTCAAGATTAACTTTTTCGAAAAATTCATACAGGAATACCTTGAGAGTGCCAAACAGTTTGGATCCAGATCAGGCCCAACATTTTGTTGGTCCTGATCTGGGTCCACACTGTTTGCAGACAACACTAGTAGGCAGAGTTAAGATACTTACTTCACTGCCAAAACAAATGCTGTGGGTACTCAAAAGAACCAGCTCCATGCAACAGCTCTTTGAGCTCCTTAAACATATGTTTGCATTGATGAATGAAAATATCACCATTTTAAGCTGATTTTTTGGGGGGTCTTTACTAAAGATGAGTGTGACTTACTATCATCTCTGAATTCTAAAGCAGCCGGAAGGGCATCTTCAAATTTATGACCACCAGGGCTGGAGGCATCTCTTGGAGACCTAAAATAGCACAACATATATATACTACCACATAAATTCCCCATGTAAAACCTCCACGACTGGTGGGTTTTGATTGTTTGATTTGATTCTTAACATCCCACCAACAATCTTTCAGTTATATAGGGACGGGTCTTCCTGGGTTGAACCAGTACTAAGCTAGGATAAATGTGTCTTGTTCAAGGACCACAACACAGTGACGCCTGTGAGGCTCGAACCTGCGGCCCTTCGGTCTCAAGTCAAGCACTCTACCACTGAGCCACTGCGCTCCCACAGACTGGCGGGTGATATTTCTGATTATCATCCTGCGACAATATAGGGTTATTTTCGCACTGATATCTGTGAATATTGTCCTGAGATGGGATATCAAAGAACATAATGATAAGCTTGCAACAGGGCTTCAGATTTGTTTCAAGATTGGTGGGCCGAGGTGATCCATGGAGCAAAAAATGGTGGGCCATTTTCTGAAATGATGGGTTTCAAGCATATCAATATAAACACAATTGACATTTGGGTAGTATACTTTACCTACACACTGACACTTGTATGCATATATGTATAATGCATATTGACTGCTGATCATACAGTAAAACCTGTCTTAAGGGACCACTCAAAATACAAGACCAATTATCGCTTAATACAGGTCAAAAGTATTGCAGAATGCTCCAAGTGGAGCATTCTGCAATACTTTTGATCTTCATTAAGCTACCATTTGTTATTAAGATCTTTGTTTTGTCTTTTTTGAGTGGCTGCTTAAGACAGGTTTTACCACATTGACAACCTACATGTACTTTCTGTTTTATGGAGTTTGTAGGCTCGCAGTAAGATGAATATTTTTATCAAAGTGAGATTTTTTCACAACTAAAAAGGATGGGTCCATTGGGCCCACTGCCTTGGAAAGTGATGGGCCATATTTTGAAATCATGGGACAACGACTTAGGCCCACCTTAAATCTGAAGGCCTGTTGCAAGCATTCGTAGATATACCAACGAGGGACAATATTCATATCAGTGTGAAAGCCCTTTTATTATATAGCAATAAATATTTAGTATTATTTTTGATAGTGTAAGATGTAAAAAATAGTTTTATGAGGTAGATTTTGCAAAATTGGGTGACACTTTTACCATTGACATTACAAACGTTTGACGTCATCTTTGTAACGGAATGCAATAGCAGCATAAAGGCATCCAAGTAACACTTATTACTTTGCTTTTATCCTCAAGTTTTAAAAATTTGATATTTATAGCTTTATAATAATTTAGATTATTACTCAACTGTCTATATACGGAGTAATTGTATTTTTTTGCCATCTCACGAGTCAGTGAACTATTGCCTGGGCAATAGTTTTTGATATTGACTAGAACTAGACCATGGCCTGGTTTCCTGCCTCACTGTTAGAAAAACAGAGGCACTTATGGACATGTGCGACGATGATGCATGTGCGGTTCGTTAACGCCTGCAGACGTTATGCAAGAATGACGGAATCAAGGCATGGTTTGGCAACTTTTAACTCCACTAACTACATTATTTATGGTCAGAAACATAAAGTGTGGGTGCTCATTTTCATAGTTAGAACAAGGGGAGCACTTTCAGACCAAATTGAGAAGATTAGGTGAAATTTTCTGTTTTGCAACAAAACCGCATCGTCTGCAGCAACTCCATTCAAATGAACGCTGCTAAGAGGTCATCAAATGGGTTGGGTTATAAAACAGTTATTTCATGCCTGTTTGTAGTATAGTCAAACTATTAGCCCTCGGCCTCATGCTATAGTGCATCAGGTCGTCCACAGCACCTTGGGGAAATAGTTTCAGAGTTCTCACTAACTCCAAATTTGGATTATTTTACTCCAACTTTTTGATTCTGACTCCTACTTTTTCAAAAGTGCCAATAAAAAAGTATGGTAAAACTCCTATTTTTTCTGGCAAACAGCATTTTTACTCCTATTTTCAAAATCCTAGTGAGAACTCTGGTTTTAACTAAACTACAAACGGGCATGAAATAACTGAATACTATCACATGAACAAGGCCGATTTGTGTGTGGTTCGTTTATGCAAGGAGACGTTATCTAAAAATGGCTGATATAGATATAAGCCACTTTAAACTCCCAATAACTTTGTTGTTTGTGGTAAAAAATAATTAAAAATGTGGGTACTTGTTTTCTTAGTCTGGCAGAAAGAGCACAACACGTTGAGACCAAAATTGAGCAGGTTAGGCAAAATGTTCTGTTTTACATCAAGTGACGCTGCTAAGTATTTTAAAAGTTTTATATCTCATGTGGGGGCTCATATATATTGCCTTACTGATGAAGCTGTTTAGTTTATGAAGCTATTCCCTTAAGGGCAGTATTTAGTATTACCTGTCAAAGTTAACAAACTAGTATTTCCCCTGATTAAAGTCAATTTTACATGTCAATCAATAACTGGAAAACTGTGTTTGTAAACAATAATAATAATAATAATAATAATAATAATAATAATAATAATAATAATAATAATAATAATAATAATAATAGTCTTTATTTTCAGAGGGTAACACATTTAGCGAAAAAAAAAGCCTATCTTCAATGAGGCCCTCTATAAACTACTGCCAAAAAAGAATACAAGTATAAAGTACAAAGATGATTTACATGTATACAAAATAATACAAGCAGCATGGAGCACTTTCAAACCTACATACACACAGGCTCACTTTATATGCATCAACAATTATAGATAATGCACCTCTAGATAAAAGTGCTTTAAATATTTAAAACCAAATTTCAAACGCATGTTTTAGGTACTCAAAAGAAGCATCTCAATGAGACAGTTCTTTTAAGTCATCATCATCATATCATAATCGGATTTTTGATTAACGTGCAGGTGCAGGGGCATCATCCACATCAGTGGGCCCCTTTCCAGGTAACTGGCTAGCTGCACGCATAGCAGATCTCACACCTGATCTCCAGGTGCTCCTTTCTTGAGGGTCAACTGTGGTGAGCTTCCACTCACGGCAGTCTTTCTCTGTCAGTTTCTTCCATGTTTGCTTGGGCCTCCCTGCCCCCCGCTGGCCGTCAATCTGCATATCATAAGCTGTTCTGATTGCACCACTCAAACGCGCCACATGCCCAAACCAGCGAAGCCTTCTCTCTCTCAAAATGAGGTCGAGGTCCTCAAGCTGAAGCTTTGCCAGTAGCTCGCTTGACCTTACCCTGGCCACATCCTCTGGCTTGATACTGCAGATCTGTCTAATCATGGCCCTATCATTGCGTTGCAAGCGCTGCAGGTTCGTCTTGGTAAGTGGCCAAGTTTCACTGGCATGGAGCATGGCGCTCCGCACTCAAGAGCTGTACACATGGCCACGGGTTTTGTAAGCGAGGTGGCGGGCAGTGAATACTGGTAGTAGCTCCCTGAACTTCTTCCAGGCGGTTTTCACACGAGTAGTGAATGCCATTTCACAGCCTCCACAAGCAGAAAGCATGTCACCTAGGTAGCAGAAGGAAGCTACCACCTCAAGCTTATCAGGTCCGACCTGGACTTCACTCTGTGGTCTGCCGTCAATAGGGTGAGCATTTCCCATGCACTGTGCACACCTATAATCAGGATTTGGTGTCAGTCGTTGTAGCCCACTGCATTTCTTATGCACCCAACGTTTGCAGCCATTGCAGTAGATGCTGTTGTTGCCTACTCCTGTACGACAGACAGCGCATGGGTATTCGCCTGAACTCTGCAAGAGGTCCAGGCCTGTACCACAGATCATGACCTTTGTCTTTCCTGCATTTACCCTCAATCCCTTCTTTTCCATGGCTTCTTTCCATATCAAGAGCCTCCTGACACATTCCTCTAGGGAGTCAGCAATGATGACAAGATCATCTGCATATAGTTCCTCCCAGGGAACACCAGCCCGAACCTCACGTGACAAGGCCTCCAGCACAATGATGAAGAGCAAGGGACTGAGTACGGATCCCTGATGGACCCCGACTTTCACCTCAAACTCTTTGCTAAAACCCTCGCCAACACAAACCCGGCTTCGTGCATTAGCGTACATTCCCTGGACTAACCGCACAATCCATTCCTCAACGCCTAGCATTCTCAGGGCCCACCAGATAACCTTCCGAGGGACACGGTCAAATGCTTTCTCTAGGTCCACGAAGGCCATATAAAGCCTCTTGTTCACTGCTAGGTATTTCACCTGCAGCTGCCGGACCACAAAGATTGCATCTGTAGTGCCTCTTCCTGGGACAAAGCCAAACTGGGAGTCGTCAATAGACACCACCTGTCTTATGAGACCATCGACAATCCTCTCTAGGATCTTCATGGCCTGCTCAGTCAGCCTGAGGCCTCGATAGTTGCCTCTATCCAAAGCATCACCCTTGCCCTTGTAAAGGCAGACAATGAAACTTTCCTCCCAGTCAGTTGGGACCTTGCCATCACGGATAATCGCAGTAGCAAGATCTCGGATCATGGTGGCACCTGTATCACCTGCTGCCTTGATCATCTCCACCACTATTCCTGATGGACCTGCAGCTTTGCCCGACTTCATCTTTGAGATGGCCTTCTTCACCATGTCATTAGTGATTGGGATAGGCGGGCCTTCTTATGGAGGTTCATTGGACAGGTGATCAGGGTCCCAGTCAAATTACCAAAATAAGCACCAAACTAACTGTTAAAACTGGGGAATAAAACATATTCACAATTTTATACTCAAAATTATGTTCATACAAACATAATGCTTCAGTTTCAAAGATTGAAAGATAGACTGGATATGGTTGTTTGTTATGGTGGCGGTCTTCTTAAAACAAGGGACTTGACATTGGTATTTTTATGCATGTCAAAAATTTATCTGACAATTCAGTCATCATCATCTTTGCATGCTGGGAGATTTTACGGGATTTTTGTTGTCCGGTGATTTATTTCCAAAAGATACTTTTTTGAAAAAATATTTGAACAATACTATCAACAGTTTGGATCCAGAACAGGCACAACATTTTGTCAGTCCTGATTGGAGTCTTAACTGTTTTCAAAGGTCAACAGTAGATGACATTGGCAAATAAAGTGTTAGGGTGGCCAAGTTTCAAGGCTGTTGCTCTTAAAGTTTATGAGATATCTCGCTGCAAAGGCATGTCTCGCTTACAAATTCACACATTGACAGTCAATCCAAATGAACTTTGCGATGTTGTGGGCAAAACTACCCATAGGTCAAGATAAACAAAATTTTTTAGCATAAATTTGACAATAATTTCTTACCTATCAGTTTTAACATATGTTTTGGGTGCTCGAAAAGAACCGTCTCATTGAGATGGTTCTTTTGAGTTCCCACAACATAATTATGTTTTGGTTTAGAAATAAGAAAATTAATTTTTTATTAACACACTCTTAACTAAAGGCATGCTACTCACGCTCTGGGTACATCATCATGTCCACCACTACCATGAGCACTACCGGGCAGACTGCTGTGAGCGCTCTGTCGACTGTCCTGTCTCTGAGGATGTTGTGGGCGTGGTCCCTCTGCCACTGTCTCCACCCTCCCATCCATATCAAAATTTGTCTCTGGGGGTCTTTGAACGAAGGGTTGTTTCTGTCTCGTCTCTTGAGGGCTTGGAGTTTTCTTCTGTTTCTATATACAACAGATAATGGTCATATGAGTCATCCACTTTGAGAGAAACCCTGCTTTTGTTTTATGTATCTTTTTTGTTTCCTTTTTTGAAAGTATTATTGCTAAACTAGATGATATAGAATCCATCATGAGTGTGAGGGTGGGATAGAAAAATCAGTTCCAAGGATCACCGATTGTCGTCAGGATGCTTACTGAGTGATGGCAAATTGTGATCCAAAAAAAACGGATTTTTCTATCTCATCATCATGCAAATAATGGATTCTTTTTCTTGCTCACCATTAAATATTATATTTTTATGTTTAAAAATGTTCCCAGAATGAAATGCGACATAACATGATTATGATACTTTAACATGACAAAGACGTCACTTGTCTTTCAACTCACAGCAGTTTGCTTTTTATCTTTTCCACAGGTCGGTATGGGTTATCTCACATTGGTAAAAATAGCGGAAACCACGATCCAGTGTGCAAGAAATACTTACACACACAAAATTTACTTACATGATATAACTAGTGATGCTATGGTCTGATCTGGGTCCAAACTGTTTGCAAAGTTTATCCCCAGACCACACTTGTAGAAAAAGAGTAAAAACAGAGGCAAAATCTTAAAAATCTCCTCTGCTATAAACTTAAAGTTGGCGTTTCAGGGGTTAAATGCTTTTGAAGGAAAAAATGTATACCTCTTCCCATAATGGATCAAAGAAGCGGAAGGCATTTGTTTTTCCAAACACTACTGTCATCCCATGTTGTAGGAGGGTTGTTTCATGGACTCTCTGTCCATTCACGTAGGTTTCGGCGTCACGGCTCTTGGGTGTAACCGTCACTATACCACTGGTATGTGCAATAACACAATGCCGAGGCTGAACATTGGGTCCAAACAACTGAAATAAAACAATATAAGAGTAATTCACAGTTAACAAATACTTTTAAAGATTTATAATTGCCAACTATTGAATGGCAAGTAATATGCGATTGGACTTTTCCACATATTATTTATGGTTCATTTCTGTTTTATTATTTGTTTGTTTGTTTGATTTGATTCTTTACGTCCCATCAACAATCTTTCAGTTATAAAGGGACGGGTCTTCCTGGGTTGAACCAGTACTAAGCTAGGATTAATGTTCTTGCTCAAGGACACAACGCAGTGACGCCGGTGAGGCTCGAACCCGCGGCCCTTCGGTCTCGAGTCAAGCACTCTACAACTGAGCCACTGCGCTCCCATATTTTATTATTTAACTATTATTATAGCTAATAGTATAATGTTCTTTAAAAGTGTGAAGCTCAAAAAAAATGTGATATGCTTGTGTAGAATAGCCAATTTCATTGTCCTGTACTTTTCTAAAATTCTTTTGTAATATAAGTCACATGCAGTTGAATCGCAGGATTAAATCAGCAAATAATCATTTATGCCTAAAACATGAGGCCAGGCATAAGGCCAGCATTAGAATACCAGCAGTTATTTGTTTTTGTGAGCATACGGTCTTGTATGTATAATTTTTGTATTGCATATGAAGTAAGGATCAGTTGTCAAGGGACATTCAGCACCTTGGAGCAGTCTGCAATACTTTTGACCTGCATAAAGCGATAATCAGTCTTGAAAACCAATATTGGTCTTCCTTTTGTGTGGCTGCTTAAGACAGGGTTAACTGTTAAGACAGGGTTTACTGTACATTCTGACGTGATCATACTGTGCATTGGCATACGTCAAGGCACCGTGAATTAAATGGCGTTTGCTGACATGCTGATGATGCACCAACATTGAATGCTGGCTCGGTAGCTGTGTAATTTTTCAGGGGATCTTGACCAGAATTGCAAGCCCTATATTTTTGTGATTTTTCAGGGGGGGGTCCAGACCCCCCCGGTCCCTCCCCCCCCCCCCCCCCCCCCCCCCCCCCCCCTGGAGCTAATGTAACAACAGAAATATAACTTGGATCAAGTCTGGCAATACATTACAGTGAAGATCAAGATGAGAGAGCTCATATTGATTTTGCATGAACTGATGCTTTACCTCCCAGTCTACAAATTTTCAGTAATATTGGAACAGTTTCTCTTAGCTGAATCAGTATTAAGCAGTGGGGATAAAGTTGAAATGTCTTGCTCTTTAATATTTGTTTTCAAGATTAATAACAAGGATGGTGTAGTATAGGTCATCGCTTTAAAAATTTAGCACTTTTTATTGGACAATGTGTTGTACCTGTAGATACTGGCCACTAGTAGACATGGACCGTTCACTTCCAACTTCTGTAACATCTACGTGTAACCTGTGAACCCGGCCCTTAAGGTTCTCTGTACCATCTGGAAAAGGAATCAAACAATTTACATGCACCAATTTATCTTAATTCTTTCCTTCTTAGCGGCGACTTTAGAACCAATGTACCAAATTTTTCTTAATTCTTTCCTTGCTAGTGACAGTCTGGGCCCCAACTTTATATTTTGCTTTTTGCATGCTCAACTCACTTGAGCATGAATTTTGAAACTGTTATGAAATAAATATCAGAATACCAACAAACGAGGCATTTTTCTTACTCGGAACAGCTGGTCCTGAGGTTATAAACCTTTTTTTTGGCTCTCAACTCAACTGAGCACGAAATTTCAACTGCTCAAAAAAATTAAAATACCGACAATGAAGAAGTTTCTTGCTTTAAGTCTCTCAGATGTATTTATCATGCTAATAAATGTTAAAATGCAAACAATTGTTGGCATTTTAACATTTATGAGCTGGATAAAGTTCGTGCTCAGCCAAGTTGAGCATGAAAAAAGTTTTATAACCTCCGGGCCAGATAATAGTGGTTTCCGTTTAGGTAAAGCATTTTAAAATTCCAACAATTGCCAGAAATTTATGACCCCGAACAAATTTCATTATATGAGTTGTGGTTGAAAAAAGTTTTATATAATCCTGGGGCCTGGATCTTTTATTTTGCTGATGAGTCAAACATTAATTTACACTAGAACTTCATTTTCAATTTTAGGGAATTCTCCTGCTCAGAAATTCAACTCCTCACGGCAAAAATAAACAAAAATCTGGCAGCAAGCATTGGTTTCAGTATACCCCTCACACCCTACGTTAGGCTGAGGGGTGTAGGGGGAAGAGGGTGTTATAATTATGAAGAACATAGTGTAAACTGTTAGTCCTGCCATATATGAGCTTAACTGCACTGTCCATACCTGATTTCAAGGTATAGTCCATCTGATATTGAGGGACATAGATTAGATGGTCTTAAGCAGCCTTGTACAGAAGGGCTGGTCTGGGCCATCTTGGATATCCAAACAGAATGACTTTGCAATTCTGACTAGCTATGTCCCCATTATGCCTCCATCAAGCTTCAGCTCGATCCAACGAGGTTCTTGCAGAGAAGTCAAAACATGAAAAGTTAACAAAGGTAGACAGACAATGGGCAATAGCATAAGCTGACATGGAGCTTTGATCTAGGTGAACTAAAAAGTGAAATGCATAACTCTATGCATGGGTGAAAGTTCAAAATCCTGAACTTTCAAATTTCAATCTTAAAACTTGCAGTATGCCAAATAAATATTCACAATTTCAAGTTTAATGGTCAATTGTCCTTAGACAAACTCAAAGTAATTCAGAAGCTAATATAATCTCCCTAATTCAGCATTTTGAGGATGGCTTTCTGTGGAAAGTCATCCTCAAAATCCTGAATTCAGGAATAATCCTGAACTTTCGAAAATTCCAATCTTAAAACTTGCAGTATGCCTACTAAATATTAACAATTTCAAGTTTAAACGGTCAATTGTCCTTAGACAAACTCAAGTAATTCAGAAGCTAATAAAATCTCCCTAATTCACCATTTTGAGGATGACTTTCTGTGGAAAGTCATCCTCAAAATTCAGAATTCAGGAATAATCCTGAAAACTTTCATCGATGTCTATGGGACTTTGGCTTTTACCTTGATTTAACTCCACCAAGAAGGGTAATTTGCTGGGCTGTGAAACGGGACTGTGTTCATGTGACGTGGTTCTTAGATCTTCGTGTGACACTGCACGAGGTCGCTTGTTCTTCGGTTTGATCATGTCAGCATTCTTCCTCTTTAGTTGAAACATTAACATTCCTGAAATGTACATATAAATGTTTTGTTTGATTTGATTCTTTACGTCCCAGTCAACAATTTTTCAGTTATATCAGGACAGGTCTTCCTGGGTTGAACCAGTATTAATCAAGGATAAATGTGTCTTGCTCAAGGACACAACACAATGACGCCCCACGGTCTGGAGTCGAGCACTCTACCACTGATCCACTGTGCTCCCTACATATAAATGTAAGAATGGGATCATAACAAATTATATGAGGGAAACCCCATAGATAAGAGTGTGTAATTAAAATGTAATTTTCTTATTTCTCGACCAAAACATATGTTGTGGGTGCTCAAAAGAACTGTCTCAATGAGTCTGTTCTTTTGAGCACCCAAAACTTATGTTAAAACTAATGGACAAGAAAATATTCACAATTTAATGTCAAATTTTGTTTTTCTCGACCTATGGGGGTATTCTTTATAAGTGTTTTTCTTATTGAATAGACTGGGGAATGTTCAGGGCAGGCTGATCTGGGCATTTGACCTTCTCACACATTTATAATTCTGAAACGTACATATTTATTATAAATGTAAGAATGAGATCAAAACATAAGAGCCATTTTCTTGTTAAGTATTTTTCTTACTGAATAAAATATACAGGCTGCTCTTGGTCTTTGTTGTTCTCACACAGTATAAACAGGCTTTTTCCTACGAAGGTACAAACTATATTGAGGGAAAAGAAGTATGTATGTTACTATTAAGCTACCGTCCTTTATTTCTTTTTACTGCCGACCCAAAAGTTTTTTAGTATTGTTTGGGGATTTCTGGGAATTTCCTTTTTCAGCCAATTGCTGTTTCCCATTCATTCCCATACAAAAACTTTTCTTAGAATAAAAACATTTTCCGACCTTAATATTTTTCCATGCAATAGTAAAACACACATATTTATTTTCTTTGGCCTTATTGTAAACTAGCTTCCAGGTAAAATTGTAGTTAACCTGCTTTTTATGTTTACCTGTTAAATTTTTTATGAATTGTCCTAATTTTCAGGTTTATGTTGATACCTGAGGAAGTATACAATAACTGAGCTAGGCCATGAGAAATCAACATTTTGTTTATGCAAACAACCAAGGTGCTGATCAGACTGTGCACTGCACTGTCTGATCAGCACCATTGATGTTTGCTGGTTAGATAGTAACATACATACACTCACTACCTTCATATTTACAAGATTTTAGCTAGTCTCTGTAGCCGAGAAGACTAGTTTGAATGCTACCTGGGTACAAACTGTGAAGACATGTTTTCTCATACAGCCTCTCCTAAGTACAAGTTTCTCATTTACACCATTACCAGTAATGATTATGTATCTAAAAAGACATTTGGGTCGCCAGCCCACCAGATAATGGAACTTGTCACATATCGGGTAGTAAATTCACATAGGTCTAGATTAAGAACAATTTTGAACGTAAAAATTGTGAATATTTTCTTGACCATAATTTTAAACATAGGTTTGGGGTGCTCAAAATAACCATCTCATTGAGACGGTTCTTTTGAGTACCCACAACATCTGTTTTGGGTGAGAGATAAGAAAATTAGTTTTAATCACACTCTCTTACCTAGAGACCTGAATTCATATTTCAAACATGCATGTACAACTATCTAGTGGGGCTACAGGTTTAGGTTTTGATCTGAACCATTCTCTAGATCCATACTTTGTGCGTGTAGGGCTGGTAAAGCTGTGCAGATACCTAGATTCGTCTGAGCCTTGGCGGCTAGCTCAAGTGACAAGAACCAATCTCTCATGAGCCGACTCCTATTAGCTTTACCTAAAATTTCATACTGGAGGCTTTTTTTTGTAATTTATTTCACTTTTAAAATATAATAGCACTATCTTGTCATAGCACTTCTAAACCTTAACTCTTTGCATGCTGGGTATTTGTTGTCAGCTGATTCTTTCCAAATTAACTTTTTTATAAATTTTGTTATAACATCACAGTGTCAAACACTTTGAATCCAGACCAGATCCATTTTGTCGGACCTGATGTACGTTCGAACTGTATTCAAAGGTTATCAGCAGACGATAAAAGTCATTACTAGCAGACAAAGAATTAACCTAGTATCTGTATTAAAAAATGAAATCTGCCCCCAATTTTTTCTATAATTAACCCTTTTCCTGCTATTCACGACAGTTGTCATCTGCTCTCTCTTCTGATTATGTACTTTAAATAACAAACAATATGGACCCAGATCAGTCTGACCATGGTTCATAGTGTTTGCTTCCATGATAAAATTAGTCTGAAGTGAATTTATAATTTGAATACAGTAAAAACCTGTCTTGAGCGGCTACTCAAAAAGAATACCAAAAATTGGTTTTCAATACCGATTATCGCTTAATGCAGGTCAAAGGTATTGCAGAATGCTCCAAGGGGAGCATTCTGCAATACTTTTGACCTGCATTAAGCTATCATTCTCCATTAAGACCGTTGTTTTGTATATTTTTAATAGGCCACTTAACACAGGTTTTATTGTATATGCAGCAGATGTAATAACTACATTTTCTGGACGACAAAAAATGCGCAGGATAAGGGTTAAATTACCTCGACTTGGTGGATGTTGCATGGCAATGGCTAGTGGACATTCACTGTCATCGAGCACTCGTTCCTCACCGATTGTCCCACAATGGTATTCTCTCTCTCCCGGCGGCACCAAAACCTACAAATACATGTACCAAGAGCATATAAATTGCAGCAAGACATATTCAAATATTGTATCAGATTTGTGATTATCCCATTTATGCCGTATAAACTTTCCTATCTCCATCAGTAGGGCGAGTCCATTTCCAATTTTAGGTTTGTTGGGTGGTATTTTTCATTTTTATTCAAATTTTTAAAGAAACTTCTGCAAGCAAACAGTGATGAACCTGATCAGAGGCCGCATTTTGCGGTGTCTGATCTGGTTTTGCACGGTTTGCTGATATCCCATAAAAGGACGCTAGGCTTATATGGGTTAACATGCAGGTGCAAGGGCGACATCCACATCAGTAGGCCCCCATCCAGGTAACTGGCAGTCATTCTCTGCCAGTTTCTTCCATGTCAGCTTGGGCCTCCCTGGCCCTCACCTGCCATCAACTGGTATATCACATGCTGTTCTGACTGCACCACTAGAACGGTCCACATGGCCAAACCAACATAGCCTCTCTCTCAAAATGAGGTCAAGGTCCTCAAGCTCAAGCTTGGCCAAAAGCTCAGATCTTGACCTTACTGTGGCCACATCCTCTGGCTTGATATGGCAGATCAAGCCAGAGGATGTTGCTATCTGCTTAACTGAGCTTTGGGCTATTTTAGGGGTTATTTAATAACAGACGGGTGATAACCTTTTTCACCAGACTTCTGGGCAATAGCCGATTCCCATTTGGTCACACAACCTGGGGAATAGCCCCTTTATATGCAAATGTCCCAAGATCCATTTTTTCTTATCATGGCTTTTACCAGTATGAGCATTTCTGCCTGCATGAAAACAAGTTGTAACAAACTTATGTAAAATGTAACAAAATTATGTAAAAAGAAATAGTTTAAGGATTACTGATGTCATACTGTGAAACATTGCAGGAATGTTACATATTTTTGAGCCTTATGAAAACCTGTTTGATAGCAACTCTTTAATTTCATACAGATACATACATAAAGTATTTTGAATAAATGAATTTTATGCATATTAAAAAGAAATTTTGAGACACAACGCAGCATGTGTGTACAATAAAAGCCAAGATTGGCTTACACATTTGCGTGGGGCAGATCTTGGCTATCATATCTCCCTGAAATATACAGCATATTGTTCAGGATGGTTGGTTGGTTAATGAGGCACTGATTTTGTGAATTCTTGACTAAAACATATGTTGTGAATACTCAAATCAACCCTCTTAATTAGACAGTTCTTTAGGCCAAAGTGCCGAGTTGACTTAGAAAACTACCGAGTTTTCCACCCAAATTCGAAGGATTTTGATTTAATTCTATGAATTCTAGACATTGTTGTTGTCAACCAAACATCTTAGTCAACAAAAATTGAATGTTTTATCGACCATGTCACATTAATCAAAATATCATATCAACGTAATGAATTTCTACCAAATATGTAATAGAAGCTAAATGGATAACTCTACCTCAACGAGAACAAACTGTGTTGTGTCCTCAGTATCAACTCCATATTTCTCCATTGCTTCCTTGATGACATGTTGTACAGTATCTGCCGTAGACAGCAGGAGGGTCTTGTAGGGTACATCTGGCTTCAGTGTTTCACCATAGATCTTTAAGGTACCACCTGTAATCAGATAAAAGGGTTCGTGAGCATTTTTATCAGAATAGGGGGATGACAGCCCGAGCAAACATTGTATACCCAGATCAGGCTGCTCCTGAAGGAGCAGCCTGATTGGGGTTTACACTGTTTGCCATTACTAGGTACACACCTCATCTGATAGTTATCAAGATGCTGTTAAACTTTAAGAGATGTATGGTAATAAGTTTATGGGTCCAAATATTTCATTTTCAAGTAAAGATGTCAATCTTCTGTTTTGGACAGGTCTAATTATTTCAATATTAGGGGTGAACTATTCATTATTTTGCCAAGGAATGGCTGCATGAACCACAGTACTCTGATAGAGCATTGATTTAGAAGAGTTACAGCCCTTTGATTGTTTATTTGTAATAGGTGGATGACTGTGCCCTCCCTGAGGCCAGATGTTCAGCCATGAGTGACTGTCCAGACATAAATACCAAGACCTTTGGTCAATGAACTAGTTATGAGTGTAAAACTACTGTAAATACATGGCAGATCAGTAACAGACAGTTAGCCAGTAAAAGGTTTTTGATAACTGATCAACTTAAGAATGGTGATTTAAACTTCAGTAAAAATTTTGACAGATAGGCTCCAGCAAATAGAGTAAACCCAGATCAGACTGCTCTTAAAAGAGCAGTCTGATCAGGATTTACACTATTTGCCATTCCATTGACTATCTTTGACACACCACACCAGGCTGTCAAATGGACTCCTAATATTTTTTGATAGGTTGCATCGGTCCCAATAAGGACACTTTTTGACCATAAAATTGTACAGTAAAACCTGTCTAAAACGGCCACTCAAAAACAGACAAAACAAAGGACTTAACGACAAATGGTAGCAAAACGAGGACGAAAGAGAGCAATCATTAAGTGATAATCGGTCTTGAAAACCAATTTTTGGACTTCTTTGGAGTGGTCACTTAAGACAGGTTTTACTGTAATTATTTTCTTACTCATCAATTTCAACATGTGCTTTGGTTGCTCAGAAGAACCCTTGTCATTGAGACGGTTCTTTTGCGTACCCACAACATATGTTTTGGTTGATAAATAAGAAAAATAATTTTCCATTAGGCACTCTTATCTCGGGATGCCTGATTGTTTGGGGAGGAGACAAGGGTGTGTCTCCCAGCGGTGTCCTAATAATAATGGTAAAAACGGTACCACTCTTTTCCATTTGTATACAACAACACTACCCTGGGCTATTGATAAAGTTATTCTTGCTAATTAATGGCCACGGTGCACTTAACTGGTCATAATTTGGTCACTCTTGTCAATTTTTATGCCCAACTATCACCAGGTACTGCAAGGCTCACTGGATCTGTGTATTCCATCTCTCCTTCAGGCAATACATCCAGGTACATACATATAAATTTCCCTTGTGACAGGTGGGAAGAAAGTACAGGCGTAGTAGGATAATGACGGGATACAGTCAGAATTCCTTTATTGAAGCCTCAGTGGGTGCATAAAACTGGGTGTGTCGTGTGCGCTTTATATGCATTATGCCCTGGGGCCGTGGCACACTGTCAACAGAACTGAAAACAGTCAGTTGAGAAGAAAGTATTGTAACAAAGTTAACCCTGGGAACACTAGTACCAGGAACAGCCAAAGGATTTCTGGAAAGGGAGTTCATAATGTGGGGGTTCACTTTGCTGATTTTACCTCAATTTTCCTAAATATCCTATGAAAATGAAATAATTTGGTCTCACTGAGACCAAATTATTTCATTTTCATAGGATATTTAAAAACAGGGGGCGGGGAGGGGGGTTTCAAGCGAACCCCCTGAAACCCCTCTGGATCCGCCACTGCCAAAGCAGTCTGTGACTGAACATTCAAGAAGAATCGTCTGAGCCTTCGCTGCTTGCCAATGTCTTCTGAATTTCCAACCAGATGAGATTCAAATAAATCAGTCTGCTAAGCTACAGAGACTAGTAATTATAAATTAAAACATTTGGATGACTTAATAATTAAGTAAAAGCAAGAGTGCAGCCCTACCATTGTGCCTTTGATGTTTGCATTTATCAAAAATTGGTCTTCTACCTTAATTTCTACATGACACAAACTGATCACTCAAATCTGTTTCCTTGATATTTTAAACTGAGCCTTAAAATAATAAAGTCTTTCAAAGTGGATTAATGCTTCAATGTCATAATTCATAATGCAGCTTGATTCAAATGAGAAATCAGAAAATCAGACGTCACCAGAAAATCTGTCTTTGGGGTTTGCAACCAGGTAAGGTTCAATCCAGCCTACTCAGCTACAGAGACTAGCTGGAATGCTTAAAGTTTGCATATTGGAAGTTTAGATGTTTAATATTCTTTCAAGTAATGGGATAAGGACAAATGCACCTGGGTATAAAGTGAATCTTCATTTCCTGTGACAGTCAGCGTACCATGACAAACAAAATATACCTACTGGTATTAAGTATGTGTAAAATATGACAGATCACATTAAAACAGTCTTCTATGTCTATTTTTTGTTGCCTGCACTTTTTCGGGGTGTTTTTGATTTAAAAAAAAAAATCAATTGTTCAGGAACACATGTACCATCAGTTTGAAATGCCCGATGTGGGTCCAAACCATTTGCAATTTAGGTTATCAGAAGGTGACTAAAGTCTCTAAGAGTTAAACCATTTCCCTAAATTTGGAGATAGTCATTATCTTGAACAATAGTCATTTCTTTTGAAGATCAGATATACTTGATATCTCTAGTGAATCATCTGCCAGCAGGGAATCATTTTGTCTCTGAAATACCCTTATACGAAATACCCTTATACCATTCTCTGTATGTTTACACAGGTTAAACAGGTTTCCCACATTAGGATTCAAATTGCAATAGAATGATGCAGTAAGGATAAGATTAACTTGCTGTGTAAACCATCTAAGCCATTTTATCAGTCAAGGAAACACAAACTTTACAAATTCTTAAGCTTACCTGGAGTTTCAGGTATTAACCCATAAAGCACCTACCCGATAGGAGCTGATGACACTTTTTTCTTGTCTTAAGATCTTTTTTACCTTAACAAACAGTGTTGCCGCACTATGCGGCATTTCATCTGGGTCTTCGCTGTTTGTAAAAAGTACCCATTTAGAAACCAATTTTTTTTAAAGCCTAATGGTTTATGTTCTCCATCTGCAGATCATATGAAATATGCAGGGCTTCAGATTTTTTTCAAGATTGGTGGGCCGAAGTGACCCATGGAGCAAAAAATGGTGGGTCATTTTCTGAAATGATGGGCCCCAAGCATATCAAACTAACCACAGTTGACATTTGGGTTGTATACTTTACCTACACATTGACACAGACACTTGTATGCATATTATATGTATATTGACTGCTGATTATACAATAAAACCTGTCTTAAGCGGCCACTCAAAAAAGAAGACCAATTATCGCTTAATGCAGGTCAAAAGTATTGCAAAATTCTCCAAGGAGAGCATTCTGCAATACTTTCAACGCAGGTCAAAAGTATTGGGAGCATTCTGCAATACTTTCGACCTTCATTAAGCTATCATTTGTTAGCAAGATCTTTGTTTTGTCTTTTTTGAGTGGCTACTTAAGACATGTTTTACTGTATTGACTACCGACATGAACTTTCTGTTTTGTGGAGTATGTAGACTCGCTGTAAGATGAATATTTTTAAAAAAATTAGATTTTTTCACAACTATAATATATGGGTCCAATGGGCCCACTGCCTTGGAAAGTGATGAGCCATATTTTGAAATCATGGGACAATGACCCGGGCCACCATAAATCTGATATGCCAAACATTACAAGGTGAGTGGTTTGTCCACTATGCCATAGGGGCTCCTATATTTTTTGTGGACAGAATAGGGAACCTAGATATAGAGGTATTAAGGTCAAGAAAAGTTAGATTATACCCATATCAGTGCATATATCAGTGTCAATATGGCTTAAGACAACAGCTACACTGCAGTGTTATCAGTCATACCTTGATAAAGCATTCACATTACCATGAGATACCTGGTGATACTTCCTTTGCAACAATTTTGAATCCTCCCCCACCCCCATCACAAACATCTTGGTCACAGACTTTGTTAACTATTTGCATGCTGGGTATGTTTGCATGCTTTTTTGTCTGCAGATTTTTTTAAACATTAACTTTAAACAATAAAATCAGTAATAACATCAGAGTGTCATGGATCCAGTTTCGGCCTGCCTGATTCCGAGACCAAACTGGTTGCAAGTAATATCGGCAGATGGTAAAAGTCATATTCCGGGTCATAACTAGCATGGGAAACCCCATCTGAATGCAATGAGGCAGAGCCTACTATGCAATAAATGAAGGGATACTTAATGCCAAATTTGAAGGAAATTAATTGGGACTTAATTTGCAAATTGCAGCATAATTTGTAGAGAAAACTTTGGCACTACTCCTGTGCCCTAACAAGGTGATGTACTGAGAGAGAGATGCCCTGGAAATGAACCAGAACATAAGCTGTCTGGACCCTCATTATCTCTGGTTATCTACTATAACAATGACAGTTACAGCCTGACATGGTGCACATGGAAAATATCAACTCTCTTAATTATCATACCTCACAAATAGGTGGGAAATAAGTTGCAAACAGTTTTGTGTTTATACAACTGGGAGTAGGGGAAGTTATGGCCCTTTAAGACTGTGTTTCATTTACAGCAAAAAAAAAATAGCATGAAATTGCAATTATTTTCTTACACAGCAATCTAAACACATGTTAAGGGTGCTCAAAAGAACCGTCTCATTGAGACGATTCTTTTGAGTACACACAACATATGTTTTGGGAGAAAAATAAGAAAAATAATTTTCAGGTGCGCAGTTATCTGGGGGCCTGATTTAGTGAGCAGGAGTCGAGTCATCAAAGGGAGTGAAAGGTAAACACTATGGACCCTAATCAGACTGCTTCCTTGATCAGGATCCATATTGCTTGCATAATAGGCTATCAAAGAACACAAGTAGATGAGCAAGTTATGGCAGAGAAAAGCTGTTAACTCTTGTTTTTTGTGTTCTGCTGATAATCTTTACAAACAGTTTAGACACAGAACAGGCATGGCAAGATGTCAGACCTGCACTGGACCCAAACTGTTTGACACTCTGATACTAAAGGGATAGTATATCTGAAAAAGTCATTCGTAAAAACTGATTGTAGAAAAAAAACTAGAGGACCCGAAGGTCCTGAGGCGCTCACCTGATCTCCTTAATAATGTTAAAATAGGTCAAGGTCAACTACAGCTTATAATGGAACAAATTTTGTTTTTACCATATACATTTTGGTCAAGTGACCTAAACAATCTAATGAATAATCCATCAAACAGCCCAGTGATTTCTGAGAAAAAGATGTTAAGATAGGTATGTGGCAGTCCAAATGAGTGGCCTTGGATAAAAGGTCACAGGTCAGCTTGACATTTGGTACTTTATAAACCATTGTCTCAATAGGTTTAACTATTATGAATTCGGGTCAGTTATAGAAAATGAACATTTTAAGATTTTCTCCATATAAATGCATTAGGAATCAAATTTGACCTTGCCATAAAGTAGGTCAAGGTCAACCTAGATTCATCATTTGTGCTAACCTGGTAGGGCCCACATCACCAATCCTACATACCAAGTCCTAAAGCCAATGGCCTTTTGGTTCCAGAGAAGAAGAGATTTAAAGAGTTTTTTACCATATATGGGCATGGTGGCCATGTTAGTCATGTGACCATAACAATTTGTATCTAACCAATCATAAGGAGTTGTCATATGAAATTTGGTTTCAATTGGCCAAGAATGTCAGAGAAAACTGTTTTAATATGTTGATTGGACTCCAATATAAGCGATCTTGGCTGAAAGGTCAAAGATCAACCTTGACCTTTGAAACTTATTTATAGACACTAGATTGAACATATCAAGAGAGAATAATGACTTCGGCTTCCACAGTATTCAAAAAATCAACTTTTCAAAAAATTTCCCATTCAAATGCATTAGGAAGCAAACTTGACCTTGACCTTAAGTAGGTCAAGGTCACCCTAGGATCAGCATTTGAACAAACTTGGTAGGCCACACATCCCCAATACTACATACCAAGTCTCAAGGTCACTGGCCTTCTGGTTCTGGAGAAGAAGATTTTTAAAAGGTTTTTACCATATATGGGTGTGGCGGCCATCTTTGTCATGTGACCAAAATATTTTGTATAAATTTTGGCTGACTTATCATAAGGAGTCTTCAAATGAAATTTGAGCTCAATTGGGCCAATGATTTGTGAGAAAACTATGTTTTAATATATTGATGGGACGACAATATGAGCGACCTTGGCTGAAAGGGCAAAGGTCAACCTTGACCTTTGTAACTTATTAATAGCCATTGTCTCATTAGTTTCAACATATCAAGTAAGAATAATCACTTTGGCTTTAATAGTATTCAAAAAATCAACTTTTCAAAAAAAATTCCCATTTAAATGCATTAGGAAGCTAATTTGACCTTCACGTTAAGTAGGTCAAGGTCAACCTAGGATCATTATTTGAACAAACTTGGTAGGCCCCACATCCCCGATGCTACATACCAAGTCCCAAGGTCATCGGCCTTCTGGTTCTGGAGAAGAAGATTTTTAAAGGGTTTTTACCTTATATGGGCATGGCGGCCATCTTGGTCATGTGACCAGGAACATTTGAACAAACTTTCGTTCCCCCATCCTAAGGAGTCTCCATATGAAATTTGAGTTCAATTGGCCTTGTGGTTTCAGAGGAGAAGATGTTTGAAAATGTTGACGGACGGACGGACGACGGACAACGGACGGACGACGGAGTCACTGGTGTACTAATAGCTCACCTCGGAGCCTTCGGCTCAGGTGAGCTAAAAATCAGGGAAGGACAAAAATCACAAACAGTTTCCCAGCATGCAAAGAGTTAAGACCATCTTATGTGTTTTTGTGACATAGCTTGAAAAATTGTGATTTCTAATATCTGATTCATCAATCTAGGGATTTGTTTCAATCAGAAAGGTTATGATGTGTTAATAAACCCTCATCTCATCTAAAAAATTAATTTCTATCTGTCCATAAACATTTCCCTCAATTTTTCTGCTTCAACTGCTCTCTTTCCTAATGCTAGAGGGGATTTTTGTTGTCTGCTGACAACCATTGCAAACAGTTCGGACCCAGATCAGGCCCGACATTTTGATCTGGATACAACCTGTTTGACACTCTGATGGTACATGTATTTCTGACATAAACTTTGAAAAAATCTACAGATGACTATGAGCATTCAAAACTAACCAGCAAGATGGGTGTATCCCCAAAGATATGGAGATTAAAGGGTCCTGATACATACAACACACACCACTATTTCCTTTAATCTGGTCCCTTTACAACAGTGTAGACTTAGAACTGGCTGGTCTCTATCTCTACTGCTATTTTCAAAGGCAAAAATAATATTCAACAAATGATCTTTATTAATTCAAGACGATTGCATCCATTTAAATCTAAAAGTTCCTGGCAGCTGGAAAATGGCTGTAAAACAATTAGTTAACTCTTTGCATGCTGGGTAACGTTCACTAACGCATACTTGCTTTTTTTTGGTCTTCAGTTGATATTTTCAATTTAACATTTTTCAAAAAAAATTTCAGGAACACCATCTGAGTGTCAAAAAGTTTGGATCCTGGTCAGGCCAGACATGTTGTCTGGCCTGATCTGGATCCAAACTTTTTGCAAAGATTACCAACAGATGACAATAGCAGGCAAAAAAATAACAGGAAGTAAACAAAGTATTTGTCTTAGATCCACCTTTGTTTGTTTGATTTCAGTTAAACAGGGACAGGTCCAGTACTAAGCTAGGATATGTGTTTTGTTCAAGGACCACAACAAAGTGATGCCAATGAGGCTCGAACCCGCGGCCCCTCAGTCAAGCTCTCTACCACTGAGCCACTGCATTCTCGAGATCCACCTTTAAATATATAGAGTATCTATGGTATGCATTAAATATGCAAATAATCAAACTCTATTATGAGCAAGAATCATTGTCCTCTAGTGTTAAACTATGAATATTTAGCCATTAACTTTCAAATAGGTGTATTAGAAGAAATGGGACATTTTCATTATGAAGCTAAAATGTACTAAGCCGACATACACGCCCCCTTCATTGCAAAATAGCATATTCTCATGAGCATAGGGCCATTATATTATACCCAGGAGAAACACGACCAGAGTTTAAAATGTGGGGAGGAGCTTCAATATCAGAGTTTGTTTTAGTGTTAAAAATCTGTCAACATCAATTTGCTAGCAAGACTCTCAGTTGTTAAAATAACAATCTGCATCCTGCATTGTGACAAGCATTTTTACAAATCTACACCAGAAAGCTTGATTAATAACTTTTTTTCTTAAAATGTTGTCTGCATTTCTAGTCTGCTGCACACATTTAAATGCACTTCAGACTAGATTTTTCATGGAGATTTCTTTTTATGGAAGACAATGTTACGGGGGAGCAGTCTGATCTGGGTCCATATTGTTGCTACATAAGAGCTACATAAGAACATCAACAGACTAGGGAAGCAGACAATAAGTGGCTAAATACTGTTTCATTTGAAGAAAAAAATCACATAACAGTAATCTTAATTTATATGTGTTGTGTAAAACAAATGTGTAAGCTTTAAACCAAATTTGTTGGCATCACAACTGCCACCTCTTATAATATGAACTAACACTTATTTTTGTGCAATAAACAATCTGCGGTAAAACATTTTCCAGTGACGAGTCCTTAACATTTCTACCCGTAGTTAGATGGCAGCTGAACTGCCACCCCTTATAGTATAAACTTACACTTATTTTTGCGTAATAAACAATCTGCGATAAAACACTTTCCTATGATAATTCCTTAATATTTCTACCTGTAATATGGTGGCAGCTGAACTGCCACCCCATATGGTATAAACTTACACTTATTTTTGTGCAATAAACATTCTGCGGTAAAACATTTCCCAATGATAAGTCCTTAAAATTTATACCTGTAGTTAGGTGGCAGCTGAATTGCCACCCCTTATGGTATAAGCTCACAGTTAAATAGCATACATTTCAGAATTTGGTGACAGCAGAACTGCAACTAATCCTTGTGTAACATTACAATTGCTTTAAAAGCTATGTTTATTCGATTGTCACGATCTAGATTACAGCAACAACAATAACAGGTAGAAATGTTAAGAATTTATCACTTGGATTTTTTCATCTCATATTGCCTTAGTACAAAAATAAGTGTAAGTTTATACCAAAAGGGATGGCAGTTCAGCTGCCTCCTAATAACCTGTAGAAATGTTAAGGATTTATTGCCTGAAAATGTTTACCTCGTAGTCTTTTAGTATAGAAATAAGTAGGAGTTTATACCAAATGAGATGGCAGTTCAGCTGCCACCTAATAACAGGTAGAAACTTTAAGGATTTATCGCCAGATTATGTTTTAACTCATATTGTTTTAGTACGGTAATAGTGGTAAGTTTATACCAATAAGGTAGGCAGTTCAGCTGCCACCTAATAATAGGTAGAAATGTGAAGGATTTATCACCGGTAAATGTTTAATCTCGTATTGTTTTAGTACAAATATATATTAGGTAGCAGCTGAACTGCCATCCCTTTTGGTATAAACTTACACTTATTTTCGTACTAAAGCTGAGACATCTCTATCTGTTATTGTTGTTGCTGTGATCTTTATTGTGACAATGGAATAAAACATAGCTTTTATACCAATTTATTAATGCGATAAGCATTATAACTTCCAGTTTCCCAGGGTGCACACTGTATAAACAATTAATCTTGCAGTTTTGAAGAGCAGTTGACATTAAATAAATAGTTGCTGCCGTGGAGATGGATTTAATGTTAATTGACTTACTAGAATCTAGTAAGGCAATTGGTCTCTGTCCTATGGGTAATTATATGACGACATGGACCAACATCAAACTCGAGGCAGACATTTTTGTACTTACATTAATTAAGAGCAAGTTTCATAAATTTGTGATCCAATTACTGGATTGGCTCAATTTCATGACTACATGTTAATAACTCCTGGTCATAGGGACATTAATCAAATTTTAGGAAAAAATTCTGGTACTAAACAATTTTCATTGTGACCAAAATACTTACAATCTTATCAAAATTACTTGACTTAAACAGGTCTGGGGAATCTCGGAAACATGTGATCGTAAATTATCGCTCAAATGCGCGATAGCGGACTGCCCATGTAAAGGGAAATCAATCTAAACGTCATCAGGGGAAATAAGTTTGGTGGTCAACTTCCAGTTTATATCGCGCATTCCCGCAACGACCAGCACAACATGTCTCACCTTTTGCGAGTTGGTGCCCTAGTTTCAGAAACATTACAACACACAAATAAAAGATTACAAATAAATATTTAACCGCCAGAACCTCGGCAACAAATCAATGATAAAATTGATGTAAAAATGGTAAGAAAATTACGGGTTTCTGTAAGAAGACGGTTCAATTTGGTGATTTTTTTCCAGAAAATTTCGTTTGTTTACCGTTTAGCTTCTAACCCCTTGGTCCGAATGCATCCGAAAAAAGACCCAATCGAATCAGCGGAAACGGGCCAAAATGATAAACCAATAATCAAATTTCTATCGCTCAGAACTGCGACGCAGTTGTAGGATAACTACCTCTGTTAGCAAGTCTGCCATTCTCAAGCGTGGTCGCGCATTTGAGCGATAATTTTGATCGCGTGTTTCCGAGATTCCCCAGACCTGTTAAAAGAGGTCATGTGTTTGGCATACAGATGGATGGACAGACAGGGGTAATCATTATTTTCGATAATTTTTGACCACAATCACACTACATGCTCGATGTTTGAAATATAAGGCATTTTTTCCACCTATATTTGTTGATCGTTATCATTAAATTAACCTACTTAATACACAAAAGCGCCACAATTCAATTTAATATGAATTAAATCAATTATCTATTATTAATATACCTAATCACTCCCAATATTTTCTGGTCAGGTAGTCCTACCTTGATACCCTAATGATTTACAATTAAAATACAGTATTTACTATTGATGTTCCAATTGTGCATATTTTTGAATGCAACGCTCCAAAAAACTCTAACAAGTCAATTTCCTTGAGATCAAAGTAAGTAAGGGTGCAAAGATCAGGAATCGATATAATCAAGTACCACACCTGACCCAGGATACCAATGGGAAAGTAACAAACTCACAGTTAGACACCATAAACGAGAGCCAAGAGGTCAGCCCTTTCCCAGCAGGTGACCACAAGGCACAAATAAACAATATGCGCACAAAGGCATCAGAAAAAAACATTAAAGATCCACAAAAGAAGTACCGCCATGGAGGGCTTAAACTGGTTTCACGGTGCCAACCTCTCTCCTCCTTTAGGAGCAGTTTGATCTTGGCCTAAAGTTTTAATTTTCAGTATGATCAGGGCATACAGTATTTACCATCATTCATACATATAGGTCCTGTGGTAAACAAAATGTAGAGCGTAAAATTGTGAATATTTTCTTATCTGTCGATTTTAACATTTGTTTTGGGTGCTCAAAAGAACCGTCTCGTCAAGACGGTTTTTTTGAGTACCCACAACATATGTTTTGTTTTGATTGAGAAATAAAAAAAAAAAACCTTTTTAATTACACTCTGTTATCTAGAGAACCTTTCTATGCAAAAATTTTCATATAATACTATATTATCATTACACTACTATATTGTCATTAAGAGGTTATAATTTATATCCTTTTAATTCTGTGACCTTAAATCTGAATGAATGAAACAGATTAACATTAACATAATAGTGTAAAATAATCTGTACTGTAGGGCCCTCATATTAAATGATCAGATTTTCTTCTTCCTTCTTTACAAAACACAGGAGTTGTACATCTCCTCAAGTTAGTCAATCACCCTGGTGGTTCAAATCCCAATATTATGGTATTGAAAAGAACTCATTAGAAGACATCGTTTTTATTGAAATTTAATGGGATATTTTGCATGCTTTTCTCAGTTTACCGTGTCTGCTGAATTGTTTTCTGAAAAATTCTTTCAGGAATACTATGTTTGGATCCATGTCAGATTATCTGGTCTGGTCTGGCTACAAAGTGTTTGCAAAGGCATCGTTGTTTGTATGTTTTGTTGCTTTACGTTCCAAGTCAACAGCTATGGTCATGGCGGGACGGTCAGTTCACCTAACCACAATTTTTCCTGGGCAAGCTTGAACAAGCAGTTAACCAGTACTTTGTGCACATACTTTTGCTTGTAACTGACAACAACCCTTCTTGAATGTTTCAGCAGAAGAGAGGAAAATGACCATAGAAATTATTTCATGATCAATCTCCACGAAAGTATTGGACCGGGATCAAACTCACAACCCCTGGATCTGCAGTCAGACTTGCATCTGTTGCCAGACACTTTACCGACTGCGCTATGCGGCCCGGTCAATACTAGCAATCAAAGAATAAATCCATTGTGGCTTGATCTCTTGGCTAATACTTATCTGAATGGTCTCAGGGATCATGGGAGATTCAACTGTATAGATTTCAGGAAACAGCAGAAAAATTCAGAAAATTCTTTTTATCAAGCTTTCCACTTGTGATGGCTTGGAAAACAATAGGTACATGTACATTTTGAAGATAACATGAGGAGTATCCCAAGAAAACATATCTTCATGGAAGTCTGTAATAACGCCTTAATGTAAATTATTTGGCACATTAGCTTCCTTTTTAGAGGCAAATGGCCACCATGCCATTAGAGTATATGACATCGAATGGTCTGACAGATTTGCTGTCCTTTGCACCACCCCTCATCCCCACTCCCCCTCATAAGTCTAAAAATGCAGAAAAGATTGGTGGATGCTCAGGCTTATTTGAGATTTCCTGGTCTCCTATGCAATAATTAAGGCAATCTCACTCACAGGTTCTTTCCTTGCTAGCACAGGCCCAAAGATAAGAGTGCTTAAAAGAAAATTATTTTTTCTTATTTCTAAACCAAAACATATGTTGTCTCGATGAGACAGTTCTTTTGAGCACCGAAAACACATGTTTAAACTGATAGGTAAGAAAATAATTGCAATTTTACGCTAAGAATATTTGCTTAACTGGCCCTATGTAGCAGCAGCTTTTTGTACTCAGCTGATAACCTTTGTAAACAGTTTGGACCCAGATCAGACCTGACGTTTTGTCAGGGCCTGATCTGGATCAAAACTGCTGGACACTCTGAGTGTTCCTGAAAGACATTTATGAAAAAAGTAAATCTTGAAAAAGATCAGTAGACAACAACTAAAGCATGAAAAACTACCCATCATCCAAAGAATCCGGCTATGAATGAAGGTATATTTTCGGGCTGTCTGGACAACCCTAGGTTATAATTGGGCTGTGTTAAGGAGGTACTTATACCAGTATATTTTCAAGGTAAACAATGGCCAGAAGGTAGAAAGATAAGACAATAGAACAGGCCTAAGTGGGTAGAAAGATTGATATAAATACACCCACAGATATTTGAGCAATTTTACGAGAGAACCAGGTTTTTTTTATGGTCGGCAACAACAAAGGAACAGATCAGACTGCGCCTATGCCAGTGTCATTGTTGTTCGCTGAATCAAAAATATCATGCCTATATTCGCTATATTCAAACTTTCAGTATTCTAGGTAATCTCTGTAGCTGTGCTGGTTGGTTTGAGACTTACATGGTGGCAATGCCGAAGATGTTTTTCTGGCGACATGGCCCCATTGGTAATTATACCTTATTGTTTTCTTGTGTTTTGCAGTGTATTTATTATCCTGTATCCTGATGTTGCTTGGTACTAAATCTCGTCTCACTCACAGGGATAAGAAAACCCTTTACCAGAATCCAGCTGATCAGGATCTGCACTGGTTTTTCACTAACTTAAACTATTGATATTAAAATTGCACCACTGGATTGACTTGTAATTAGAAAATGCATACATCATCATCAGCATAACATTTTAAACAACCTCAGGACTGCGAAACAAAGATTTAATTTTTCTTATTTCTCAACAAAAACATATGTTATGGGTACTCAAAAGAACCGTCTCAATGAGACGGTTCTTTTGAGCACCCAAAACATATGTTAAAACTGACGGCTAAGAAAATATTTACATTTTTACATTGAAAATGTTTGCTTATCTAAACCTGTGAACCGTGTGCACTTGTAGAAGCATGTGCATTTAATAGGTTGATAATGGTAAAATAAACATTCAGTGATCATCCAGGAATTCAAAATTCAATGGTCAAATTCTTTCAGCTTTGAGACTCTATGATATGCATGGTGTGACATAATTAGTTTACTTAATTGTTGGTTTACTAATCTAATCACTTAACATATTTGGACCAAAGACAAGTCAAGTGAAGGCAAAGGATGAACTTATTTATCCTGTAACCTCCACTCCCCTGGACCCCACCCTCCCCACGGTCATCTCACCAACCACCCCAAATGATGAGTTTTTCAGCCTTGCATACAAATGCCTTAGTAGCATAAAACACTTGGCAAACAAAAACAAATTCTTTTCTGGACAACTTGCAAGAAACTGAGCTTCTATCAATTAGAGAGAAAACAAACATTTATGTTTATCTATGTATATCATTTGATAAATTGGACAAGATAAATCCTTGCTGTTTGCTCTGATTAGCACTTTCTCCTTTCTTACAATTTTATCTCACTGAAAAACAGTTTTTTACTGACAGTCTGCTCATGGCTTTGATATTTATCCCCACGCTTTTTTAAAAAAAGCGTCGGAGATATTGCAATCGCCTCCGTCCATCCATCTGTGTGTCCGTCCGTCCGTCACGCTATCTCATCCTAAACTATTGGACTAAATTCAACCAAATTTGGTGTGCTAGTTGCTCACATGAATAGGGTGTGCAACGGCAAATTTTTTTTGGCCCCGCCCCCTCAGGCCCTGGGGAGGGGCCAAAAGGTCAAATATAATTAAATATCATTAAGTTTCAATTACAAAGTCAATTTCAAAGATTTTTAAACCAAACTTTGTGTGTCTTCTCACAAATGAAAGATATAAAATATATCAGACCGGATTTTATGGGTTGTTGTCAGTTACAAGCGAATTTATGTGCACAAATTACTGGTTAACTGCTTGCTCAAGCCTGCCCAGGAAAAAGTGTGGTTAAGTGAACTGACCGTCCCGCAATGACCATAGCTGTTGACATGGGACGTAAAGCAACAAAAACAAAAACAAAATTTTCATTCGGTCGCCTGGTTCATGCCCCAGGCCTCGGACTTGGGGGTACTGTGGGGGATTGAGTGGTCCAAAAAAATTTTTTCAGAAATTCAACCAGATTTGGTGTGAGAGTTACTTACATCAATGGCACATGCAACGGCACAATTTTTTTGGTCTCCACCCCCTGGGGCCTTGGGGAGGGGCCAAAAGGTCAAATATCATTAAATCTCAATCACAAAGTCAATTTCAAAGATTTTTTAACCAAACTTTGTGTGTCTTCTCACAAATGGAAGATATAAAACATATCAGACGGGATTTGCTTCCGTCACCTGGGTCATGCCGCAGGGGTGGGACTTGGGGGTACCATGGGGGGTTGGGGGGGTCAAAATAAAATTTTCCCCAAGTTCAACCAGATTTGATGTGTGAGTTACTTACATGAATGACACATGCAACGGCACAATTTTTTGGGTCCCCGCCTCCTGGGGCCTTGGGGAGGGGCCAAAAGGTCAAATATCATTAAATCTCAATCACAAAGTCAATTTCAAAGATTTTTAAACCAAACTTTGTGTGTCTTCTCACAAATGAAAGATATAAAACATATAAGACGAGATTTTCATTCCGTCTCCTGGGTCATGCATGCCCCAGGGTTTGGGACTTGGGGGTGCTGGGGGTCAAAAATTTAATTTTCTTGTCAGGGGATGAGCAGTAGACCAAGATACACTGACAATTTTTACCCTAGGATCAAAGTGGTGACCTTGGGATGGGGTCAAAGGATCAAATACCATTAGATATCTTCGAGAGCGTGGGGATTTACGATGGCGCGCCATCGAATGTGTTTTAGTTTCTTGTTAATTTCTCCAAAACAAGGGAATAAGGCGCTTTTTCCTGTAGTAAAAAAAAAATTTTTTTTTTCTTACCTCTCTCCATTTGGACTGTCTCATTAAGGAGGGATGTGTGTTAGAAGTAAAACATAATTACACATAGTGAAACCTGCCTTAAGTGGCCACTCAAAAATAGACAAAACAAAGGTCTTAAAGCCATGTGGTAGCTAAATGCAGGTCAAAAGTATTGCAGAATGCTCCACGGGGGCATTCTGCAATACTTTTTACCTGCATTAAGCGATTATTGGTCTTGATTTTTTTTTCTTCTTTGAGTGTCCGCTTAAGACAGGTTTTATATTTACTGTACATACCTTGACCATTCTGACCATGGAACTGTTGGAGCTTCTTTTCCAGTTTCTGTTGCCGGCGGCGACGCATCACAGCTTCGGGATTTGAAATACTGCGGGTAAAACTGTTTTCGGGGGCATCTGTATATAGCTGTTCAGCAACTCCGCTGCCCTGGTCTAGATTTTCTTTATTCATCTTTCTTTCCTTCTCTGCCTTCTTTTTCTCTTTCTTTTCCCGCTTTGATAATTTTCTTTTAAAGTTTCCTTGCTCTTTTTCAATTGTGTTTGTGGCGCCCTTCAAAGACATCAAATTGAAATAACAAATGAAACAGCTCCTGCGATTTTTATTTACAGTAAAACCTGTGTAAAATGGCCACTCAAAAATAGACAAAAGTAAGATTTTAATGACAAATGGTAGCTTAATGAAGGTCAAAAGTATTGCAGAATGCTCTCCTTGGAGCATTCTGCAATACTCTTTACCTGCATTAAGCCATATTGGCCTTGAAAACCAATTTTCTGTCTTTTTGAGAGTGGCCGTTTTGCACAGGTTATACTGTAGCTCTTAACACATAAGCATGCAGCAAATGCTTAGACTAGCATGCACAAGTGGCTGGGTCTTGCCAGCGCCTTTCCTACTCATATACTCAAAGTATGAAAAAAGATTGAACGCTAAGGCCAGCATTTTGACTTCCAGTCCCACAAGACAGCTGTGCGTGAATGTTTAAAGAACAACCACAATATGCACTAAGTACCCTAATCTCTGACTCGGGAGCAGGTCCAAATGTTGTTGTTGTTGTTGTTGTTTTTAATAAAATGGCAGTGTTTTTTCTCTCTCCCAATTTCTAAGCTATTTGGGCAAAATTATTTTCGAAATGGGCCAGTGGTTTTTCACAAGATTTTTAATGAGATTATTTTGCTTGTGTTTGTTGTTGTTCATTTTGTTTTCTTTTGGCAGAATTGGGCAGAATGAAAATCTTTGAATGACTTTAAAAGAGGACCTAATTTAAGGTCCATTTCTAAAAAATTTGGTAAGATTCCATCTAGTAGTTTCACACTGGTACATTGGACTCACATGAACACAATGATTTCTAATAGCCAATTAATATGTTTTCGATTGTCAAACAATATGCTCATAGAATACAGTAAAACCTGTGTAGAGTGGCCACTCTCAAAAAGACCAAAAATTGATTTACAAGACTAATTATCGCTTAATGCAGTTCAGTTTGACCTTCATTAAGCTACCATTTGTCATTAAGATCTTTGTTTTGTCTAGTTTTGAGTGGTCGTTTTACACAGGTTTTAATGTACATCAACACAAATATGTGTATTTTGGTGGAGTTCAGGGTTACCGCCTTGGGGCCTCCCTGATGTGAGTTTAGAAATTGTTGATGATGATGGTGATGGAAGCTGGACAGGTTACAATCACTAAAGCTCACATGGAGCAAAATGAGCTCTGCTGAGGTAAAACTAGCAATCTGAAGGCTTCTCTTTACTGATTTTGACAGAAAGTCCAGAATTGGCATCCAACAAAGCACACTAAGATTTCTCTTGGTATTATTCAACTATTAGGTCACTGTATCACCACGTGGTATGCAATGTCCCGGTCTCTTGTAAAGCTAACGGAAACGGGAACCAGTTGGGGGCAGGTCTAGATAGCGACCTAAAAGTTGAATAATATCAACAACTCTCTCATTATTCATGTCCAGTAAAATTTTTGAACATATAATTTCCAAATGCACACTCTTTCTGGAGGCACGATATTAAACAGTTCTGGCATTTGCCCGGCACTTACCTCTTTGCGAAGGAGGAACCTGCCTTCCCGAACATCCTTGCCCCAATTAAGTTGTACAAATAGTACTCTCTCATCATCAAGAAGCTTTCTTTCTTCTGAAAAAGCAAAAAACAATGTGTGTTTTTTAGCACATTCAACTCTTTCATAGGGACAGTTAAGCAATTTTTTTAGCATGAAATTGTAATTATTTTCTTACCCCTCAGTTTTAACATATGTTTTGGGTGCTCAAAAGAAAGGTTCTTTTGAGTACCCACAACATATGTTTTGGTTGACAAATAAGAAAAATAATTTTCTGGTACGCACTCTTATATGGAGGCCTGCTCTTTGTATGCTTCCTAAATTTTGCATGCTTTTTTATTCTTTTTAAATCTTTCAGGAATACATACATGTACCATCCTAGTGTCAACCAGTTTGGATCCATAATTATTTGTCCGGCTTGATCTTGGTCCGAACTGTTTGACAAGTTTGAGTACCAGTGGACAACAAATGGACTCATAACCTCCACTCTGAATACAATCAGGCAAATTAATAAACATAGGTTTAGTAAAACAAAATTTTTGAGCTTAAAATTGTAAATATTTTCCCCTGATCAGTTTTAACATACGTTTTTGGTGCTCAAAAGAGCCATCTCATGGAGACGGTTATTTTGAGTACCTGCAATATATGTTTTGGTTGATAAAATTACGAAAATTATTTGGTAAGAACTTCTTACTAAAGGCCTGTACATGTACAAAGCTAAATAAGGCAATAGATTTAAAGGAGAACTATTGTTTTATTTTTTGTCATAAATAATATTCTGACAACCACAAATTCAGATGTTCAGAATAAGGGTAATTGAAATGTAAGGGCAGACAATATACATATAAATCTGTCTAATTTGATTTATCAAGCAATAAGTAATCTATTTTGTATCTTAGAATTCTTCCAAATAATCGATTCTAATTTAACCCTTAAAGCACTGATCACGCCTGCAACAGACTACCATTTTGTGAAGTGCCTTCTTTAGGCAAAAATAAGGCTGTCACCATTTAGTTAGTATGTTAACCTGTTGCATTTTTTTGGGTGGCTTTACTTAGTCATCCTGTTGTGCATGCAGAATCCTGAAAACACTGTACCAAATTTGAGCATTTTAGCTTAAGAAAAGTCTGACCTAAATATGTGTACATAATTGCTTTGAGATCGGAAAAAAACCGCAAAGGATATACATTGCTAATACAACTCTTGTGAAATCAAACTGCAAAAAAAGTTTTGCTTTCTTTTTGTCCTAAAACTATCTTATCTATTCTTAATGAGCTTAAGACATGCAAACCTCACATTCTTCACATTCAATGGAAACTGTATGAGCCAGTTCATGAGATTTTGGATTTTTCATCAGATTATTGCATCGCGAGTAGCAAAGGCACAGACCAGACTGCACGGATGTGCAGTCTGATCAGAGCCTTTGCTGCTGTATGGAGGCAGATGAAGTCTTGGGGAAAAAATTAGCCCTCTAGCATGAAAAGATAGCTCCTCATGCTTAAAGAACGGCATTGCGTATATGTGATATTAGTACCAAATTCTCATGTGCTGGCCCTTTGAGAAGATTATAATTTACTCCAAATAATGGGGTCAGTCAAGCTCATGGGATTTTAGACCTTGTCATGCAAAGTTTGCAAACTGTGAAGGCTCAGACAAGCCTGTGCATAATGCTTAGTCCCACCAGAGTTGGGACCCATAAACAAAGTATGGATCTAAGTGGATGTCAGATAGTTCAGTCAACTTCATGAATGCACAGCCTCAAAGTTAGTCAAAACCAATTTTTGTTACGGCCACCCAAAAATGAGTTTAGGTTTGAGCTGATAATTCACATCCCGGTCAACAATTTTTCAGTCCTGTTGAAGCAAAGGAAGTATCTTCAAGACTTGCTAAAGGACACAACAAAGTGCCTCCAGTGAGCCTTGAACCAGTGACCCCTCGATCAATACTAGCACTCTACCAGTAACCACTGGGCCACACTGCACTCCTCCCAACTCAAAATTAAAGCAAAGTGTTTACAACTTACAGCTGTATTATCAACAAATAGCCACTCAACCACAAAGTTTGTGTCTCTGCATATTTTAATAGCTAAAGGCCATGACGAACCAGTTTAAATATACATGTACCATAATCTTTCCAAATATGCTGAACTATTCAATACCATGAGAAACGGACTCCAGTCAGTCCACTATGTGCCAAGCCCCCCCACCCCCCATCCCCACCACAGCCCCTTCCATCATCCAAGTTCTTATAGCTCTCACTCTAACTAATATCATGGCAACTGCAGTACAATGCATAGTTCAAAACTGTATGACCAGAGCTATGCAAAGGATGTTCACTGCTCGGTTCACTGGCCCATACCATAAAACTAAAAGCCTCAGGTGTGCCATAGAGCAATTTATACAAAGATACATTGGACCCTGGGCTTATATACTGTCTTGCCAACCAAGAGTGACAGTGACGTAATATTTTGTTAATAATTTTAAAGTAAAACATCAACTTGTACTCTCCAATTGAGCTAACGCGAATCGATAGATCACTTGCATATTAATCCTATCCTGTGGATAGGATTAATACACAAGTGATCTATCAATTATAAGTCCCTGATAACTTTGTAAATAAAACATGATGTCACTGTCACTCCTAGCTGGCAGGACAGTACTTTGGGTCTCTTCTCATCTGGAGGCATTAAAAAGGCAACTGGTTATAAAAGTAGTAAACATTTTGATAAGACCAATAAGTAAAATATGTGACAAGAATGCTAGCTATGTATATTAGGTTAGGAGTGACAATTCCTTGGGCAGTGTTATAGATCTATCAATGTTCGCTTTAATCCACTATTTTACAGTATCAAAATCGAATCCCCATACCAAATTCACATAAAACAACTCAAATCTTACAGAGGGCATTGTTTCTTCTCTTTTGATTTTGTTTGGTATTGCCTGATCTGGGTCCAAGCTGTGCAAAGGTTTTCAGCAGACAACACTGGTAAGCATCCAGTGCTCTTTTCAAACTAGAAACTAATGTTTATGTCTAATAAAATTCTGTTCTGTTCTGTTCTTTTCAAAACTGGTAAATTTGTGTTTGTTAGGGTTAGGGTAACTTTGTGTAATAAGGCAGTGTTCTCCAAGGCTGGGTGGACATGCTCATTGAAAATTAAAAGCATCTCACACCACAACATGTTTTCATGCAGGAATGAAGAAAAGTTTGTCAATTTTTCAGTCTAATTTATCTTGCCTAGGATTAGCTACCTACAAAAACACCTTATATAGCAATTTTCAAATCCTCTTTATTATCCAAAGTAATCATGTATATTTAAGCAATTAGGCTTATAGTCAAAAAGTGGAAACTTGAAATGCCACATGAAATTATAAGGTACCTTACAACCAGCGAATTATCTCTGGATTTTAATATCAGGAGACTCATATGAATGTACGTATAGCAGGCACATATTGCTAGTCTAAGGAATTTATGCAACTGCCAGGAGCCCTGTCAATGTCGGTGTGGGCTACAGTCAGGCGTTTGAGGAGAAGGTCAGGGTCCACCAGGGCTCAGTACTCAGTCCCCTGTTCTTCATCACCATACACGCGAGTTCCACTTCGGAATATGCCATCAGCTATCATTGCTGAACCGCTGGAGGAATCTTTTTTGTTTTTGTTCGATATGATCCTTTACATCCCATCAACAATCTTTCAGTTATGTAGGGGTTGAACCAGTACTAAGTTAGGATTAATGTGTCATGCTCAAGGACACAACGCAGTGACGCCGGTGAGGCTCAAATCTGTGGCCCCTCGGTCTCAAGTCAAGCACTCCTCCACTGAGCCACTGCGCTCCCTCGGAGGAATCCTTTTGTTTACATCCCAGTCAACAATACTAATCTTAATAGCAGAGAATGCTGGAGGAGTGTCAGGACACTCTTGATATGGAAAGGAGCAAATGAAGAGAAAGGGTTGAGGGTAAATGCAGGAAAGACAAGATCATGATCTGCGTTAGTAACAGGACTGAACTGCCTGTGCAGAGTTCAGGTGAGTTTCCATGCACTGTCTGTTGTACAGGAGAAGGCAACAACAGCTTCTACTGCAAATTGCCTGCAAACAATGGGTGCATAAGAAATGCAGCAACTAATCTTTCTATGCATTGTTGACACTTGCCTGATAGGCGCTGAATAACAGCCAAGTTTTACAGATGAATACTTTTCAAATGCCCCTCGAATATTATGTATATAATATTACTTGACTTATGTAAATTACCAAAGTGTGTTAGCAAGGTATATTTTACATTGGTGGATTAACACAATTATTTTTATATTTTTTTCCCAATAACAAACCATAATACTTTCTAAAACAAACTGAACTTTTGTGTTTATTACCACAAAATATGTTAAGCACCTACTCGTAAACATTCTTATGTTCATTAAAAAACAAGATACAAAATATATAACTGAACGTTGGATTCTTTAAGAATTTGCAGCCAAGATCTGGCAGTTCTAAACTTCAGTGACATAAAAAATGCAAAATTATCATGGTCAGCATGGTCAATGCTCTACAGTGCAGGGGACAAAAATTCCACTCGTCCGCTCATAATAACGAGTGGAATCTAGAAAGGACGAGTAATTCTTCCCAAAGCACTCATTCTGTAGGACAAGTGCTTTGGGAAGAGTTACTTGCCCTTTCTAGTTTACACCCTAAAATCTGAGGGTGAAACTAGCATTTTCTAAATTTTGTCTGTGAAATCTTTTTGTCAGTACATGTATGTGGGATGCAGCTATGAATTTGACTGGGTAAATATCATTTTAATAGTGATGTAAGGAACTTTATAAGTCATATTACATATTACTCCCTTATGTTCTTTATTGCATACGCTTTTAAAGGACAAGTACATTTTGCAGGACGAGTGAAAATTGTTAGTCACTCTTCCTGCAGGACAAGTGCAATATTGAAAAATATTTTTGTCCCCTGCAGCGCCATAACATCATGTAGTGAAAACCATATAAGCCATGGCATGAGATTTCCAGCAATGTGGTATGTGCTACCAGCAAAGCCTCAGAACAGCCTGCGCATACGCACAGTCTGATCTGAGCCTTTGCTAGTCGCTAGAATACTCTATGACTGTTGAGCTACTGACTGAACACCATTTGGTGTTTCTAAGCTTAAAAGGCGGCTACACAGGCTCATCTGAGCCTGCACTTGTCAATCTGTCAAATTGTTGGAAATCTCATGCCATGTGAGAGCTTGTAATGTCATGACATGTATTATCACCATCTCTCCCAACTCACCTCCATTTATGTGCACTTCAAACAGGTTGTATCTATTAGGCGTCAACATACGCATGTCTGGCCGGAACTTCTCAACCAGAACTTCGACCACTTCCTTTGTGGTCGCTGAACTTGCCACACGGATACATTTTGTTACAACATTGTGGTCCTCGTCTTGAAAGTAAAATCTCACAACACCATGGAATTCCAAACTCTGAAACAGAGAGGATGAGAGAATACTAGGCGAGTGTCTCTTGATATCAAGTTTACCTGGCAAGGCTTCCAGAAGGCTTGTTGGATGGTGAGGCTCTGTCGAGCAATTTGTGAGGCTCTGTCAAGTTCTGGAAGCTGAGCCTGATAAACTTGATATCAAAAGACGTGAACCTGGCGTTCCAATATAAGGTTACCCATTTTTTAACTCTTCAAACTGGAAATTATGACCTAATATCGATTTTCACATCATTGACATAATTCATAATGTCACAAGATAAACAAAGATTTTGAGTGTAAAATTGTGAATAATATTATGTTCTTACCCATCAGTTTCAGCAAGACGGTTCTTTTGAGTATCAACAACATATAGTTTGGTTCAGAAATAAGAAAAATTATTTTTTTAAATATGCTCTCTTTTCAAGGGGATTTATCATGGGAACTGATCAAAATGATAATAGCCAGCTCATTTTGGTACTTATCACATATGCTCAAAAGCTGAGGTATGAGCCAGGCCAGGTATAATTTTGGTGCATTTATCCATACTTTGCAGGGGTGTAAAATTTCCAAATAAGTTACTCGCCCTTCATGTCCCCAATTTTCCTCCAAGATGCTGCAAATTAGAAAGTACTACACAAATTGTCAAAACTTTTACTCGCCCTGCATAACATTTTACTCGCAAATGCGAGCGGGCGAGTGGAATTTTACACCCCTACTTTGTATATATGAAAAGCAAAGGCTCTGGCAAGAAGTCTGGTGATTTGCCCAGTCTTCATTGCTTGACAATGTGATAAAAAATCTCATGTGCTGGCTCATATTTAGTCCTCAGGCCTTTCATTTATTTCTTCCATCCTGATGAAGGGTCAGTGGCATTTTTAACCATTTATTGAACTTAGTCTTACTAATGGATTCTTCTTTTTTTTATGGTCCATTGTATATACACGAAGGGTCACAGATTATACCTTCCATATAAAATTGTACTTCTTTCTCTAAATTACCAAACAGTGAAGACACTGATGCATCATACAGCATTTCATCTGGGTCTTCACTGTTTGCCAAAGTGCATATTTAGGTGTCACTATAGTATACAAAGGGTCATAATGATGTAAGCAGGACTCACCAGGATATCAATAGGCCCAAATGTTAGGTTTGTTTTTTGATTCTTCACATCCCAGTCAACAATTTTTCAGTAATGATTGGACAGATCTTCCAGGGTTGAAAACATGTGCAACAACATTTATGGTGAATTTTCACATGATCAGTCATACATGTACAAAAACTGATATTTGTAAACAGAAGCACTAAACATGCAACAGAAGTGGCCTTGAATTAAATTCTAGTCCAGTTTTCAACACTTTTTGATGGGAAAGCATAATGCATACTATGATGTACATGTACCATACCGTTAGACGATAAGTTTTGCTCCTGTCTCCTGACCCAGAAGGTTGCTGTCGTCTAAACTTCAAAAATCCAAAACAATTCAAAAATAGATTCATTTCACTATAACTTTTGTTCCCGGTTACAAGTTTCTGACAGGATTCCAACTGGTAATAATATAATGACTGCAAAGCACAGATGAAAGAAATACATAATTCCGAAACTAAGTCTGAATAGTTACAACAAACCATATATTGTGAGTGCTCACTGGAATTGTCTCTTGGAGGCAAATTCTTTGAGTGCACACAAGATATCGCTTTGAGTAAAGGGATTTGATTTTGATGAGATTTCAATGCTACCATTCTCTGGTTCCATTGGCGCAGAGTTCCAAATAGACAATTACAGAATCTGTGGCATCAATTATCTCTTTATTACTGTATAACCCCTTACAAAACCAAAAATATCATATCAGATATCGAACAGTCTGCTTCATGTGGGGACAAGACTGTTATTTCAACTCTTGCCTAAAAATACCAAGGATTAAACCAAGGACCTTTAGTTTATCAGGTAGTCACCTACTGATTGATTCATAGCCTCATAGGTGCAGATAAGCAAACTAATATTGATTATTTTCTCATCCATCGTTCAAGTGCTCAAAAAAACCATCTCAATGAGATGGTTCTTTTGAGCAGTGAGCACCCAAAACATATGCTTAGGTTGAAAAAAGGTAAAATTAATATTTTATTGCATTCTCTTATCTGGAGGCCTGATTGTTCTTATATCTTTTCTCATCAGACTAAACTGTACAAATGAGCATGCTTATGAGTGTCCAATCTCTGGAGTAACATGTCGTATGGTTCTGTATATAAAAAAATGCTAATATTTCAAAAATCTGCGCAAAACATTGCAAAGCCAATTTCCTATGTAAAAAATCTACCATATGGTATCTCTTTAATAATTATATTCGATTCAGTCTGTATTATATTGTTCTTCAATGTATATGTATAGGCATAACTAAAGAATTCTTCCAAACACACAAAAAACATTGACAGGCCTCCTGATAAGAAAGAGATGATTCAGTTAACAATTCCAAAATCAGGCCTTAATTAAGGGTGTGTGACGAAAAAATATTTCTCTTATTTCTCAACCAAAACATATGTTGTGGGTACTCAAAAGAACCATCTCAATGAGACGGTTCTTTTGAGCACTCAAAACATAAGTTAAAACTGATGGGTAAGAAAATATTTACAATTTAACGCTAAAACATTTTGCTTACTATAAGTACCCACTGAGATGGTTCTTTTGAGCACTCAAAGCATCAAATGTATAAACTGGTGATTAATAAAATAATTATATTTTCAGCTCAAAGTGTTTACTTATCTGGACTTATATGTTCCTTTAGAACACTACTGCTGCACAGGATGAACTCTTTGACTCATTGTCTACTGTTGTTTTTTTTCGAAATCAATTTTTTCTTAAAACCATCAGAGTGTTAAGCAGTTTGGACCCAGATCAGGCCCAACATTTTGTCGGGCCTGCTCTGGGTCCAAACAGTATGCAAAGGTTATCAGCAGGCAACACTAGTAAGCAAAGAGTTAACAAATAATACCTATTGCAAATTATGATTTTAGTGATCATTTTACACCCTGTTTTCATCATCTGTTAATTTTCTTAGCAGCTTAGCCTGCTTGAAGAATTCCAGTAAAGATGCAACTGAGTAAAAAGTGTTTCAAGGGCAATTAAACTTGAATGAGATAATCTAAAACCAGGTAATTGTAAGCATCCAAAATATTCAGCCATACAGTACTCCACCTAAAAACTAATAAGGGCCCATAACTTTTTTTTCAAAATTCTTTTGAAAATAGCTGTTGAGCTAGTTCAGCTGGCTTCTGATCAGGATATACAATATTTCAGCCATATGGTGTGTCCATACAGCATAAATAAACTCTGCACGTTGGGTAATTTTGCATGCTTTTTGTAGTCTGCTGGGTTTTTTCAAAATACAACTTTTTAGAAAAACTAGAATTGTTTTTCTACGAAAAAAAAGATGTCTCCCCCCTTTTAATGGCAAAAGAATGAGTCATTAAATACAATTTCAAACAGAAACATTAAATACAATTTCTAACGGAAATTCTAGTCATTTCATGCAGACAATCAGCTCATATCTAGTAAAGATATCTGTCAATGTAGTTAACTATTGCACAATCATAACCTGGAATAAAATAGTCATAGATAATTGTTTTTGTGATTGACAAAGTTCCAAGGGAAATAACTCAAAGAGTATAAATGTCACAGTTTATATTCTTGCACTCTGCACGTCGACTCATATTGGTTGATACTTGTATAAAGTTTCGTGAATATAGCTTAAGCGGTTTTCAATTTATAGAGCGGACATGGTTTTTGTGGTGCACAAAGTTCCAAGGGAAATAACTCAAAAAGTATAGAAGTCAGATTTATTATTCTTGCACTCTGCATATCATCTCATGCTGATTGATGTTTGTATAAAGTTTCGTGAATATAGCTTAAGCAGTTGTCAAGTTAAAGAGCGGACACGATTTTTGTGATGCACAAAGTTCCAAGGGAAATAACTCAAAAAGTATAAAAGGCAGAGTTACCATTCTTGCACTCTGCATATCATCTCATGCTGATTGATATTTGTATAAAGTTTCTTGAATATAGCTTAAGTGGTTTTCAAGTTATAGAGCGGACACGATTTTTGTGATGCACAAAGTTCAAAGGGAAATAACTCCAAAAGTATAAAAGGCAGAGTTACCATTCTTGCACTCTGCACATCATCTCATGCTGATTGATATTTGTATAAAGTTTCTTGAATATAGCTTAAGTGGTTTTCAAGTTATAGAGCGGACACGGTTTTTGTGATGCACAAAGTTCAAAGGGAAATAACTCCAAAAGTATAAAAGGCAGAGTTACCATTCTTTCACTCTGCACGTCATCTCATGCTGATTGATATTTGTATTAAGTTTCTTGAATATAGCTTAAGTGGTTTTCAAGTTATAGAGCGGACACGGTTTTTGTGATGCACAAAGTTCAAAGGGAAATAACTCCAAAAGTATAAAAGGCAGAGTTACCATTCTTGCACTCTGCACGTCATCTCATGCTGATTGATATTTGTATAAAGTTTCGTGAATACAGCTTTAGCGGTTTTTAAGTTATAGAGCGGACACGATTTGTGACAGACAGACAGACAGACGGACAGACAGACAGACAGACGCCCGGGGAAAAACAATATGTCTCCCGACCCTAAAGGGGGGAGACATAATAATTTCAGGAATACTACAGTGTGTCACAGTTTGGATCTAGATCAAGACCAATGTTCTGTCAGTCCTGATCTGGGTCCAAACTGTTTGCAAGGGTTATCAGCAGACGACCAAAGTGTTGCTAGCAAGCTTAATTATTCATGAAATTTCACGAGACTAGATTGACTGGAAAGCATTTCATATACAGAGGTGTAAAGAACCTTTAGAAGAGGTTATGGTGTAGTGGATAAACGGCTTGCCTTGTGAACCAGGAGTTGCAGGTTCGATACCTGTTTCACCCACAACCTTTGTTGTTGGACGAATGTTAAAGACACAGTCTGTGCACTTTTGAGGTCAAATACTCCTTTCTTTTCTTGCCTAGAAATCCATTTTCTCCCAATTAGCAGTGCAGGTGAAAGGATGAGCTACAAGTCTATACAGTCTACTGTACTTTTGCAAAGACCTACCCTGGAATAATGTGGTTTGGTCAACTGGTCATCTCAACATCGCCATACTTTTGTGGTAACTGTGGCAGATGCTTGCTTTGGACAAGTTCAGCTACAGATTAAACAGATGGTCTCTGATATTTTTAAATTATAAGTAACATTTATTGGGGTAAAAAATCCAGAAAAATAAAAAAATGCCCTCTTTTTCTTTTAACCCCCAAAATGGACAATTTGGCAATCGGTGATACCCAGATGAAACGCCGCATATTGCGGCATTACATCAAGGTCTGTATTGTTTGCTAAGGCCAAATAAAAAATAAGTGTGTTTCGGGTAACTGGTCTGAACATTATAGGTAGGGTAGGCACACATATTTTTTAATTATTTTTTTTTCTGGAAAATACATAATTTTATGCATTTCGCTTTTCAATATGCATAAAACTATATTATTTCCAGAAAACCTGAAAAATATTCTAGGTTTCATCGGGCCGCGTAGCGCAGTCGGTAACGTGTCTGGCTACAGATGCGTGTCTGACTGCAGATCCAGGGGTCGCGAGTTCGATCCCGGCCCGGTACCATACTTTCGTGGAGATTGATCATGAAATAATTTCTACGGTCATTCTCCTCCTTCCGCTGATTTATTCAAGAAGGGTTGTTGTCAGTTACAAGCGAAAGTATGCGCACAAATTACTGGTTAACCGCTTGCTCAAGCCAGCCCAGGAAAAAGTGTGGTTAAGTGAACTGACCCGTCCCGCAATGACCATAGCTGTTGACATGGGACGTAAAGCAACAAAAACAAACAAAACCATACCAGTAAATTTAGGTAGAGTTGGGTTACCCTAAACACAGGTATTGTTTTAATTGGCCTAAGGTAGAACCAATCTTCAGGGAGAAATATACATGATTGAAATCCTACCTTTAGACCCCTTTATATGTACAATAGACTATCCTAAGTTTATTGTATCATATCAGTAGGAAGAACCCATCAGTATACAAAGGGTTAACAATAAACAATCACAATAAACACTGCTATGTTTGGGAAAAGGAAACCACCCATGGGCATCTTTTAGAATAAATATTATCACTGGTTATCATTTAGCATTTATGCTTCCTTTTAACACCTGTGCAACGGTGACTTTTGAGACAACCCCCCAGGTAAGTATTAGTATGACAGTTGAGTATCCTCTGTGTGTACACAAAATAAAGGTGTGTTTAAAATGCATCAGGTGTATGCTTCATTGGTGACATATCTGTCAAATGTACCCCTCATTTAGTGGCCTTTCAAAAATAAGCAATATAGACATTTTGATAATCAAATTGATATCAAACAGGACTGTTTATGTCCGCTAATCAATTATTACTTTTTCGATCTTTGGTTTTGGCCGAGAAATATTTGTCACAAACCAAATAAAACCTGTCAAATCAGCGCCACGCAGATGAATTGTTATCAACTCTTTTACCTACTAGTGTCACCTGCCGTTAACCTTTGCAAACAGTTTGGACCCAGATCAGGCCCAACAAAACGTCTGGCTGAAGGTATTCAGCAGAAAAAAACAGCCAACAACAAAAAATGCATTCAAAATTAAGTTAAGAATTAAGAGACTAGACTGAAGTCGTACACCATGGCAAATACCCGCATTTTAACCTTTGACCTTGGCCTAAGGTCACACAAAACACTGCCCAGGTCCTTCTCTACATTATGTAAACTATATATGCACCTGTAAAGTTTGAAGATGCTACGTCAAATGGTTAAGGAGAAGATGCATTCACAAGAAAATATATCATTTGACCTTTGAAAATATTGCCCAGTACCCTCTACATCATGTGACTTAAATATGCACCTGCAAAGTTTGAAGATGCTATGTCCAGCAGTTTGAACCGTTTAGGAGAAGATGCATTTACAAGAAAATACATTATTTGACCTCTGACTTTGACGTCAAGGTAACACTAAATGTTTTCCGGTACCCTCTACATTATGTGAACCATACACCTGGCTAGGTTCAATGGTTAAGGAGGTGCAGTTACAAGAAATTACAATTTTTGACACAAATTTTGCGCAATACCCTCTATATCATGTGACCTCTGCACCTGCAAAGTTTGAAATTGCTAGGTTAGGAGATGCATTTACAAGAAATTTGACAGACAGACAGGCTGACGTTGGTACGAAATTAAATTAATTTACCCTTTTTTCTAAAGAAAAAATCGGGCATAATAAATATATTGACAGCTAGTGTAGCATGTCAAAGCATTTGTTTTGTGTTATTGCTTATGCCCCAGTCAACAATGTTCCTGTCTTCTTGGGTTGAATCAGTACTATTAGCAGAGGATAAAGCGCCTTGCAATTGATACTGCAAACAGTCATGTAAGCAGAGGATAAAGTGCCTTGCAATTGATACGGCAAACAGTCATATAAGCAGAGAATAAAGTTCCTTGCAATTGATACGGCAAACAGTCATATAAGCAGAGAGTAAAGTGCCTTGCAATTGATACTGCAGACAGTCATATAAGCAGAGGATAAAGTGCGGTCATATAAGCAGAGGATAAAGTGTGGTCATATAAGCAGAGGACAAAGTGCCTTGCAATTGATATGGCAAAGGGTCATATAAGCAGAGGATAAAGTGCCTTGCAATTGATACTGCAAACAGTCATGTAAACAGAGGATAAAGTGCCTTGCAATTGATACGGCAAACAGTCATATAAGCAGAGGATAAGTGCCTTGCAATTGATACTGCAAACAGTCATATAAGCAGAGGATAAAGTGCCTTGCAATTGATACTGCAGACAGTCATGCTGAAACATCATGACAACACATCCAGTCACTCTGCAACATAATGCCCATCAATGGTGATAGTCACACTGCAACATCATGACAACCAAAGGTGATACTCCAACCAGTCATGCTGCAACATCATGGTGATACTGCAACATCATGGTGATACAGCAACATCATGGTGATACTGCAGCAACAACCTATTCATGGTGATACTGTTAAATTAAACTGCAACCAGCCATGTTGCAACATCATGGTGATACTGCAACAGAATCCACCAATGGTTTTACTGCAACATCAAGGTGATACTGCAACCAGCCATGCTGCAACATCATGGTGATACTGCAACCAGCCATCAGAGTTCTCACTAACTCCAAATTTGGATTATTTTACTCCAACTATTTGATTCTGACTCAAACTTGTTCAAAAGTGCCAATAGAAAAGTATGGTAAAACTCCAACTTTTTCTGGCAAACAGCATTTTTACACCTATTTTCAAAATTCTAGTGAGAACTCTGGCCATGCTGCAACATCATGGTGATACTGCAACCAGTCACACTGCAACATCATGGTCATACTGTAACCAGCCATGCTAAACATGACCATCAATGGTGATACTGCAACCAGATATGTTGCAACATCATGGTGATACTGCAACCAACCATGCTGAAACATGACCACCAATGGTGATACTGCAACCAGCTGCGTTGCAACATCATGGTGATACTGCAACCAGCTGCGTTGCAACATCATGGTGATAACGCAACCAGCTGCGTTGCAACATCATGGTGATAACGCAACCACTGCCAACCAGTTGTGCTGCAACATGATCACCAATAGTGATACTACAACCTGTGATGTCATGCTGCAACATCATAGTGATACTGCCACCAGTCATGTTGCAACAGCGTGACCACTTACGGTGATACTGCAACCAGCTCTGCTGCAACATCATGGTGATACTGCAACCAGTGATGTTATGCTGCATCATGGTGATACTGCCACCAATCGTGCTGCAACAGCATGACCACCAATGGTGATACTGCAACCAGTGATGCCATGCTGCAATAATATAGTGATACTGCCACCAGCGATGTCATGCTGCAACATCATGGTGATACTGCCACCAGCGATGTCATGCTGCAACATCATAGTGATACTGCCACCAGCGATGTCATGCTGCAACATCATGGTGATACTGCAACCAGTGATGTCATGCTGCAACATCATAGTGATACTGCCACCAGCGATGTCATGCTGCAACATCATGGTGATACTGCCACCAGCGATGTCATGCTGCAACATCATGGTGATACTGCCACCAGCGATGTCATGCTGCAAAATCATGGTGATACTGCAACCAGACATGACATGCTGCAACATCATGGAGATAATGCAACCAGTGATGTCATGCTGCAACATCATAGTGATACTGCAATCAGTTGTGCTGCAACAACATGACCACCAAAGGTGGTAGTGCAACCAGCTCTGTTGCAACATCATAGTGAAACTGCAACCAGTGATGTCATGCTGCAACATCATGGTGATACTGCCACCAGATGTGCTGCAACAAGATGACCACCAAAGGTAGTAGTGCAACCAGCTCTGTTGCAACATCATGGTGATACTACAACCAGTGATGTCATGCTGCAACCTGTTACATCATAGTGATACTGCCACCAGTCATGCTGCAACATGACCACCAATGGTCATAAAGCAACCCCTGATGTCATGCTGCAACATCATATATGTGATACTGCCACCAGTCATGCTGCAACATTATAGTGATACTGCCACCAGTCGTGATGCAACAGATCTCAAGTCATTCACTCTACCACTGAGCTACTGCACTCCTAATTATGTTGTACTTAATTTGAGACCACCAATCATGCTGCAGTGTAAGAGGATGCTGGCGGATGCTACCCTAAGCCATGCTGTAACTGAAAATAACTTAGATCTTGATGTAGCATTATAATATGCTGTTAATAAATTCAAAATTGAGATGATCTGTTTGCTACAGTAATGAATCATGTTGAGAGTCTGGCGCTTCTCTGGGTTTAACACATACTAAGGAGGTTTGTTTAATTTGATTCTTTACATCCCAGTAAACAGTTTTTCAGTAATATCGGGACAGGTCTTCCTGGGTTGAACGAATAATGTGCATTGTTCAAGGACACAATGCAATACCATCGGCGAGGCTCGAACCCACAACCCTTCGATCTCGAGTCAAGCACTCTACCACTGTGCTTGCCCTAGATCTAAGTTTTGCTCGAGGACTACAAGTTGATACTGCAACCTTCAAATCAGGCTGTAATACAACAGACAATGCTGACGTTGTTACCAGTCATAAATTTTGCTTGTATAAATGGCTTTAAATTTGGACACGGATCAGAGAGCTAACTCATAGCCTAAGGTCACTACGACACAGTTTGTCAGCAAACCGGAAGTTTACATCTGTCCAAAGGAGCGACTATCGGTCTACTTGTCTACTGGGTTCAGGAACTACAGAACATTTAGTTTTTAGCGAACTTGTTTTCTGTCTTTTACTTAATTATCCCTAGCCAGTTCAAAACTCGCAAATCACCTTCTAACAACGCGCTTATTATCTTTTTGACAGATTTGTCACCTATCCGCCATCTTGAAAATTGTGTCACCTGTGTTTAGTAATTTACCTGTGTATTGTTTTAAAACTTACCTTGAATTGCAAAGATTCCGCAGACTGGTGACATTCACATGTAAGGTTGGTCAGAAAAAAACAAATTATTACCTCATTAGGAGCGCTCAATTCAAATAAATCGTAATGGTCTTGATTCCACTGAGTTATCAAGTTCGCAAGTTTTTGACGATCCTGCACCTTGTCAACACTCGTCATTGTGTTAGGACCCGAAAGACACGACTATTGAACTTCGAAAATAACTATATTCCTTTGGTACTTTATTTATATTAAGGTAAAACTATCCTCTGATCTTAAGAAACCATTTTCTGTTAATATAAACAAAAACAATTTCCGTCACATCACACTGTCCGTTTCAACGGTCTCCAATTATTGGAATGTAGCGCGCATGCGTCGTGGTATATTGATATGCAAATTGGACAAGGTGCCCGCTCGCGACTCCAGGGATAGTCTCAACAATGACCAGTGCAAGAAATCGCGAATTCATTTGGTCTTACTTGTGACACTTGTGAAATAAATATCTTGCAAATGCGAGACTTTTTATTTGTACTGAAATATTGTATTTCATACAATGGGAGGGAGGCTTTTTTAATTGGGAAGTATCATGCAAGGATAGCCTTTTTTATTGCACTGAAATGTTGTTTTGGGGGCATGATATAACTTTACCTTTCTAAATTTCAATCAATCAGGAATAGTTAGAATTTGCATTTCAGAGTATCTGCTGATGATATGAAGATCTCATTGGTTAATAACCAGACTGTCCAGACAAACTTTATTACATCTGTCACTGACAAGAAAAGCAAAATTTATGGATACAGACTGACGCAGACGACTGCTTCTGCGCTTTTCTTCTTAGAAACAGAAAGTAGACTTCTGTATTTAGACAAATCTATTAAAGTGTTTGTTTTTGACTTTTAACAATTTACTTGAATCAAAAAAAATATGTCATTATGTACTGATTTAATTTTCACAGATCATTTATTCACCTGCCAAGTTAATTACAGGACTATTTATCAGCTTTATGCAAACATCTGGGAGCAGTCATCTTACAGCAATAGACACACATTAACCTGAGTTTACCTCTTTATGCAGGTCAGCTAAATGATTGAAGCAGCACCATCAGTCAATTTCTTTATTTAAATATTAGATAATGGATATTCTGTACGGTCAGATCAATGTAAATTAGAATGTTACAACTGTCAAAAGAAAAGTATTTTATTTTTCAATAAGTTTCATTTGACTTTAATCTGTCTTTTTGTACCAAAATGAAGAAAATTGTTACAAAATATGTCGTCTGCTATAGTAATAATTAGTGCTTTAAGGGTCTAAATTTTAGAAATAAATATTAAATATCGGCCAGGTATCAAAATATACTTATCAATGCACCCACTGCTAAAAATATTACTCTGAAATATTGTTATTTTTGACATTATCAAGGATATATAACTTTGCTTGTGCTGTGTGTAAGCAGATGGTAGTGTTTCCTGTTTTCTTGTGTAGAGCTCATTGCCTGAAAATAGCCAGACCCCCATGAACAAGCAAAAGTAATTCATTACAGGCTAATTGAACAGCATTCACAAACATTTAATGAGGGATTATCCCTGCCATTCTGTAAGCTTTATAATAAATGCATTTGAAAAAAAAGTGTGAATTTTCCCTTTATTTGCAATGCCGATCAGAGGGGTCACTGTTGAACAGAACATACATATGTCATCAAGTCGATGAACAATCTTTATTAATACTAAAACTTTCTAACCACTATGTGTAATCCAATATTTTCATATCACAAAGTTAAAATGTTGTCTGCAAACCTTTGACATATTTTGAAGGAAATAGTGGTTGTTCCATTGCGCCGAAGCTGTAATTTTGTATTTAATAGTGTCCAGTATTGGTTTAAAAACCATTGCAATAATAAATCTACTGTAAGATTATCAACTATATTTTCCAAAGCCAGATCTGGCTGGAGGCTTGAGGATTGAATGAAATGGGGTAGTAGGTTCACTAACTACTTTTTAGTGGCAGTTAAACCACATAGTGCTATGAATATCTCATTGGTTAATAACCAGACTGTCCATACAAACTGAGATACATGAAACAAACCCTACACAATGTATTGACATGGTCCTCTCATCAGTAGGACTGTAAAAACAGCTATACATATAACTAGAGGACCTGAAGGTCCTGAGGCGCTCACCTGAACTCCTTAATAATGTTAAAATAGGTCAAGGTCAACTACAGCTTATAATGAAACAAATTTTGTTTTACCAAATATTGGGGTCGCAGCCATTTTGGTCAAGTGACCTAAACAGTCTAATGAATACTCCATCAAACAGCCCAGTGATTTCTCAGGAAAAGATGTTTAGATAGGTATGTGGCAGTCCAAATGAGTGGCCATGGATAAAAGGTCACAGGTCAGCTTGACATTTGGTACTTATATAAACCAATGTCTCATTAGGTTAAACATTTCTTGCAAGTATTATGATTTCGGCCTAAGCAGTTATAGAAAAATGAACATTTCAAGATTTTTCCCATATAAATGCATTAGGAATCAAATTTGACATTGCTATTAAGTAGGTCAAGGTCAACCTAGATTCACCATTTGTGCAAATTGGATAGGGCCTACATCCACAATGCTACATACCAAGTCCCAAGGCCATTGGCCTTTTGGCTCCAGAGAAGAAGATATTTCAATGGTTTTTACCATATATGGGCATGGTGGCCATCTTGGTCATGTGACCAGTGCAATTGGTATAAATTTTGATTAACCTATCATGAGGAGTCTTCATATGAAATTTGAGTTCAATTGGCCTAGTGGCTTCTGAAGAAACTATGTTTTAATGTGTTGATGGGACTCCAATATGAGCAACCTTTGCTGAAAAGTAAAAGGTCAACCTTGACCTTTGAAACTTATCTATAGCCATTGTCTCATTAGGTTTAACATATCAAGTGAGAATAATGACTTTGGCTTCAACAGTATTCAAAAAATCAACTTTTCAAAAAAAAATCCCATTTAAATGCATTCGGAAGCACATTTGACCTTGATGTATAGTAGGTCAAGGTCAACCTAGGATCATCATTTGAACAAACTTGGTAGGCCCCACATCCCCAATGCTACACACCAAGTCCCAAGGTCACTGGTATTCTGGTTCTGGAGAAGAAGATTTTTAAAGGGTTTTTACCATATATGGGCATGGCGGTCATCTTGGTCATGTGACCAAAATATTTTGTACAAATTTTGGCTAACTAAGCATAAGGAGTCTTCACATGAAATTTGAGTTAAATTGGGCCAATGGTTTGTGAGAAAACTATGATTTAATATATAGATGGGACTCATGAGCAACTTAGCTGAAAGGTCAAAGGTCAACCTTGACCTTTGGAACTTATTTATAGCCATTGTCTCATTAGGTTAAACATATCAAGTGAGAATAATGACTTTGGCTTCAATAGTATTCAAAAAATCAACTTTTCAAAAAAATTCCCATTTAAATGCATTAGGAAGCAAATTTGACCTTGACGTTAAGTAGGTCAAGGTCAACCTAGGATCATCATTTGAACAAACTTGGTAGGCCCCACATCCCCAATGCTACATACCAAGTCCCAAGGTTATCGGCCTTCTGGTTCTGGAGAAGAAGATTTTTAAAGGGTTTTTACCATATATGGGCGTGGCGGCCATCTTGGTCATGTGACCAGGACCATTTGAACAAACTTTCGTTCCCGCGTCCTAAGGAGTCTCCTTATGAAATTTAAGTTTAATTGGCCCAGTGGTTTCAGAGGAGAAGATGTTTGAAAATGTTGACGGACGGACGGACGACGGACGGACGGACGGACGACGGAGTGACTGGTATACTATTAGCTCACCCATGAGCCTTCGGCTCAGGTGAGCTAAAAACAAATTCCACAACTAAAATGCAGTTGTTTTTTAAATATTATCATGTAATAGGAGGCTTTTTAACTGTAAAGTATCATGCAGTGAGATGTTTTTTTTATTTAGGAGAGGCTTTTCAATCGTTAAATATCATGCACTTACAGGCTTCTTTTTAATTTTGAAGATGCAAGGAGAGGTTCTATCAATTGGGAACTTGGGAAGTATCATACAATATAGGCTTTTTAATTGGGAAGCATCATACTGTGATAATGCAGGCACTGTAAAAACGTAAGATAAATTGTACTTGTTCTGATGGTTTGATTGATTTACACTGCTATGGACTGCCCCGGGGGCCAGATAAATTGTACTTGTTATGATGGTTTGATTTCATGGACTGCAACAGGGGCTAGATACATAGTACTTGTTATGATGGTTTGATTGGTTCACTGCTAGGGACTGCCACAGGGGTGAGATACATTATACTTGTTATGATGGCTTGATTGGTTCACTGCTATGGACTGCCCCAGGGGTGAGATACATTGTACTTGTTATGATGGTTTGATTGGTTCACTGCTATGGACTGCCCCAGGGGTGAGATACATTGTACTTGTTATGATGGTTTGATTGGTTCACTGCTATGGACTGCCACAGGGGTGAGATACATTGTACTTGATATGATGATTTGATTGGTTCACTGCTATGGACTGCCCCAGGGGTGAGATACATTGTACTTGTTATGATGGTTTGATTGGTTCACTGCTATGGACTGCCACAGGGGCAAGATTCATTGTACTTGATATGGTGGTTTGATTGGTTCACTGCTATGGACTGCCACAGGGGTGAGATACATTGTACTTGTTATGATGGTTTGATTTGTTCACTGCTATGGGGACTGCCACAGGGGTGAGATACATTGTACTTGTTATGATGGTTTGATTGGTTCACTGCTATGGGGACTGCCACAGGGTTGAGGTACATTGTACTTGTTATGGTGGTTTGATTGGTTCACTGCTATGGACTGCCACAGGGGCGAGATACATTGTACTTGTTATGATGGTTTGATTGGTTCACTGCTATGGACTGCCACAGGGGTGAGATACATTATACTTGTTATAGTGGTTTGATTGGTTCACTGCTATGGACTGCCACAGGGGTGAGATACATTGTACTTGATATGGTGGTTTGTTTGGTTCACTGCTATAGGGACTGCCACAGGGGCAAGATACATTGTACTTGATATGGTGGTTTGATTTGTTCACTGCTATGGACTGCCACAGGGGTGAGATACATTGTACTTGTTATGATGGTTTGATTTGTTCACTGCTATGGGGACTGCCACAGGGGCCAGATACATTGTACTTGTTATGATGGTTTGATTGGTTCACTGCTATGGACTGCCACAGGGGTGAGATACATTGTACTTGTTATAGTGGTTTGATTGGTTCACTGCTATGGACTGCCACAGGGGTGAGATACATTATACTTGTTATGATGGTTTGATTTGTTGACAATTATGGACTGCCCCAGTGGCAAGATACATTGTACTTGTTATAGTGGTTTGATTTGTTCACTGCTACGGACTGCCCCAGTGGCAAGATACATTGTACTTGTTATGATGGTTTGATTTGTTCACTGCTATGGGGACTGCCGCAGGGGTGAGATACATTGTACTTTTTATGATGGTTTGATTGGTTCACTGCTATGGGGACTGCCACAGGGGCTAGATACATAGTACTTGTTATGATGGTTTGATTGGTTCACTGCTATGGGGACTGCCACAGGGGTGAGTTACATTGTACTTGTTATGGTGGTTTGATTGGTTCACTGCTATGGACTGCCCCAGGGGTGAGATACATTGTACTTGATATGATGGTTTGATTGGTTCACTGCTATGGACTCCCCCAGGGGCGAGATAGATTATACCTGTTATGATGGTTTGATTGGTTCACTGCTATGGGGACTGCCCCAGGGGCGAGATACATTGTACTTGATATGATGGTTTGATTGGTTCACTGCTATTGACTGCCACAGGGGTGAGATACATTGTACTTGTTATGATGGTTTGATTGGTTCACTGCTATGGACTGCCCCAGGGGTGAGATACATTGTACTTGTTATGATGGTTTGATTGGTTCACTGCTATGGACTGCCCCAGGGGTGAGATACATTGTACTTGTTATGATGGTTTGATTGGGTCACTGCTATGGACTGCCACAGGGGTGAGATACATTGTACTTGATATGATTATTTGATTGGTTCACTGCTATGGACTGCCCCAGGGGTGAGATACATTATACTTGATATGATGGTTTGATTGGTTCACTGCTATGGACTGCCCCAGGGGCCAGATACATTGTACTTGATATGATGATTTGATTGGTTCACTGCTATGGACTGCCACAGGGGTGAGATACATTGTACTTGATATGATGGTTTGATTGGTTCACTGCTATGGACTGCCACAGGGGCCAGATACATTGTACTTGATATGATGATTTGATTGGTTCACTGCTATTGACTGCCACAGGGGTGAGATACATTGTACTTGTTATGATGGTTTGATTGGTTCACTGCTATTGACTGCCACAGGGGTGAGATACATTGTACTTGATATGATGATTTGCTTGGTTCACTGCTATGGACTGCCACAGGGGTGAGATACATTGTACTTGATATGATGATTTGATTGGTTCACTGTTATGGACTGCCACAGGGGTTAGATACATTGTACTTGATATGATGGTTTGATTGGTTCACTGCTATGGGGACTGCCCCAGGGGCGAGATACATTGTACTTGATATGATGGTTTGATTGGTTCACTGCTATGGGGACTGCCACAGGGGTGAGATACATTGTACTTGATATGATGGTTTGATTGGTTCACTGCTATGGGGACTGCCACAGGGGTGAGATACATTGTACTTGATATGATGGTTTGATTGTTTCACTGCTATGGGGACTGCCACAGGGGTGAGATACATTGTACTTGATATGATGATTTGATTGGTTCACTGCTATGGACTGCCACAGGGGTGAGATACATTGTACTTGATATGATGATTTGATTGGTTCACTGCTATGGACTGCCACAGGGGTGAGATACATTGTACTTGATATGATGGTTTGATTGGTTCACTGCTATGGGGACTGCCCCAGGGGCGAGATACATTGTACTTGATATGATGGTTTGATTGGTTCACTGCTATGGGGACTGCCACAGGGGTGAGATACATTGTACTTGATATGATGGTTTGATTGGTTCACTGCTATGGGGACTGCCACAGGGGTGAGATACATTGTACTTGATATGATGGTTTGATTGGTTCACTGCTATTGACTGCCACAGGGGTGAGATACATTGTACTTGTTATGATGGTTTGATTGGTTCACTGCTATGGACTGCCCCAGGGGTGAGATACATTGTACTTGTTATGATGGTTTGATTGGTTCACTGCTATGGACTGCCACAGGGGTGAGATACATTATACTTGTTATGATGGTTTGATTGGTTCACTGCTATGGACTGCCACAGGGGTGAGATACATTATACTTGTTATGATGGTTTGATTTGTTTACAATTATGGACTGCCCCAGTGGCAAGATACATTGTACTTGTTATAGTGGTTTGATTTGTTCACTGCTACGGACTGCCCCAGTGGCAAGATACATTGTACTTGTTATGATGGTTTGATTTGTTCACTGCTATGGGGACTGCCACAGGGGTGAGATACATTGTACTTTTTATGATGGTTTGATTGGTTCACTGCTATGGGGACTGCCACAGGGGCTAGATACATAGTACTTGTTATGATGGTTTGATTGGTTCACTGCTATGGGGACTGCCACAGGGGTGAGTTACATTGTACTTGTTATGGTGGTTTGATTGGTTCACTGCTATGGACTGCCCCAGGGGTGAGATACATTGTACTTGATATGATGGTTTGATTGGTTCATTGCTATGGACTCCCCCAGGGGCGAGATAGATTATACCTGTTATGATGGTTTGATTGGTTCACTGCTATAGGGACTGCCACAGGGGTGAGATACATTGTACTTGATATGATGGTTTGATTGGTTCACTGCTAGGGACTGCCACAGGGGTGAGATACATTGTACTTGTTATGATAGTTTGATTGGTTCACTGCTAGGGACTGCCACAGGGGTGAGATACATTGTACTTCTTATGGTGGTTTGATTGGTTCACTGCTATGGGGACTGCCACAGGGGTGAGATACATTGTACTTGTTATGATGGTTTGATTGGTTCACTGCTATGGGGACTGCCCCAGGGGCGAGATACATTGTACTTGATATGATGGTTTGATTGGTTCACTGCTATTGACTGCCACAGGGGTGAGATACATTGTACTTGTTATGATGGTTTAATTGGTTCACTGCTATGGACTGCCCCAGGGGTGAGATACATTGTACTTGTTATGATGGTTTGATTGGTTCACTGCTATGGACTGCCCCAGGGGTGAGATACATTGTACTTGTTATGATGGTTTGATTGGTTCACTGCTATGGACTGCCCCAGGGGTGAGATACATTGTACTTGTTATGATGGTTTGATTGGTTCACTGCTATGGACTGCCCCAGGGGTGAGATACATTATACTTGATATGATGGTTTGATTGGTTCACTGCTATGGACTGCCCCAGGGGTGAGATACATTGTACTTGTTATGATGATTTGATTGGTTCACTGCTATGGACTGCCCCAGGGGTGAGATACATTATACTTGATATGATGGTTTGATTGGTTCACTGCTATGGACTGCCCAAGGGGCAAGATACATTGTACTTGATATGATGGTTTGATTGGTTCACTGCTATGGACTGCCCCAGGGGCAAGATACATTGTACTTGATATGATGATTTGATTGGTTCACTGCTATGGACTCCCCCAGGGGCAAGATACATTGTACTTGATATGATGATTTGATTGGTTCACTGCTATGGACTGCCCCAGGGGTGAGATACTTTATACTTGATATGATGGTTTGATTGGTTCACTGCTATGGACTGCCCCAGGGGCAAGATACATTGTACTTGATATGATGATTTGATTGGTTCACTGCTATGGACTCCCCCAGGGGCGAGATAGATTATACCTGTTATGATGGTTCACTGCTATGGACTGCCCCAGGGGCGAGATACATTGTACTTGATATGATGGTTTGATTGGTTCACTGCTATGGACTGCCCCAGGGGTGAGATACATTGTACTTGATATGATGGTTTGATTGGTTCACTGCTATGGACTGCCCCAGGGGCGAGATAGATTATACTTGTTATGATGGTTTGATTGGTTCACTGCTATGGGGACTGCCACAGGGGTGAGTTACATTGTACTTGATATGATGGTTTGATTGGTTCACTGCTATGGACTGCCCCAGGGGTGAGATACATTGTACTTGATATGATGGTTTGATTGGTTCACTGCTATGGACTGCCCCAGGGGCGAGATAGATTATACTTGTTATGATGGTTTGATTGGTTCACTGCTATGGGGACTGCCACAGGGGTGAGTTACATTGTACTTGATATGATGGTTTGATTGGTTCACTGCTATGGACTGCCACAGGGGTGGGATACATTGTACTTGATATGATGATTTGATTGGTTCACTGTTATTGACTGCCCTAGGGGTAAGATACATTGTACCTGTTATGATGATTTGATGGTTCACTGCTATGGACTGCCACAGGGACGAGATACATTGTACTTAATTGTTATGATGGTTTGATTGGTTCACTGCTATGGACTGCCCCCATGGGACAGATGGTTCAATGCTATGGACTGACACAGGGGATAGATGGTTCACAGCTATGGACTGCCCCAAGGGACAGATAGTTCACTGCTAAGGACTGCCCCAGGGGAAAGATAGTTCACCGCTATGAACTGCCCCAGGGGACAGATTCATACTTGCACAACAACAGCAGCTTCACTGCAATACATGTATCTGTCCTTGCACCAAAGTTATAAAACCTTTTTTCAATTCTCAACTGAAATGAGCATAAAATTTCAACTGATCGTAAGAACCTTTAAAATGCTAAAAAATTAAAGCCTTTTCTTGCTTTCAAACTCTCAGTTGTTGTATTTATCATGCTTTCAAATGTTAATCAATTTCATGCTCAGCAAGCTTAGCTGAGTATGAAAAGTTTTATAACCTTGTAGTTGGCGTACGTGGGTTTTCTCAAGCCTTGAGGCACTGGAGGCTGCAGAAACCACATCACTCAATGAGGCCAAATAAAAAAATGTTTGTTTGTTTGATTTGATTCTTTTAGTCCCATCAACAATCTTTCAGTAAAACAGGGATGGGTCTTCCTCGGTAGAACCATTACTAAGCTAGGATAAATTTGTCTTGCTCAAGGACCACAACGCAGTGACATCGGTGAGGCTCGAACCTGCGGCCCCTCGGTCTCAAGTCAAGCACTCTACCACTGAGCCACTGCGCTCTGTGTGTTTCATGTAACGTGTCTGAAAATTTTAGGTAGGGTAGGCACACACATTTTTATTCTGGAAAAAAGAATAATTTTATGCATTTTGAAAGTCATTGCAAGTAAGTAAGTAAGTAAGTAAGTAAGTAGTCTTTGTAGCACCAGTGACGACTGTGATGGCCAGTGGGTGGAATATCATGTATTATAATATCATGGTTGCTCCCGGAAGTTGCATAATAATACTTGACAATAGATGGCTTTCTTGAAGTTAGCCTCGTTGGCTGGAATGAAGCTAGTACATGCGCTCTCTCTCGTTGCCCCAAGATTGAAGTATTGGCATTTGGAGGTCTTAGCTTGTCCAAGTGGGTACTCAAGCATCTTGGCCAGATGCATTGTGTCTAGCTCCCACTGAAGGAGGCACTCATATTGAATAACCAAGTTTTTATATTAATAATTTAGTAGACTGGCTCCAGTCCTTTAAACAATATTTCATCAATGTGTCATATCATATACTTGTAGCTAGTCTTACTCTGATGGCTCTGTTTTAAAACAAAGCCATCAGAGTTAGACTAGCTACACTTATACGATAGGACACATTGACGAAAAATTGTTTTAAGGACTGGAGCCAGTCTATTTATTTAGCTCTTTGAGCACCAGAACCAAGTTACTGAGAAAATAAAAAGCATGTGCAAATGAAATAGTTCTAGAAAGGAATTTTTGATACGGTAGACGTTCTAAAATTTCGAACACTAGTTGCCTGACAAAAAGGCCTAATCAAAAGTGCAGACCCATATCAGGCTGCTTCTGAAGAAGCAGTCTAATCAGGATCTTCCCTGTTTGCTATTCTGACAAGCATTTTGTTAATTACAGCCTTGATAAATAATATTTTCTTTAAGAACGGAAAGAGATGAGTGCTCAAACTTTTAGAATACTTACCGTAATCATGATGGAGTCATCCATATCAATCAACTTGAAGATTCAACTTCAAAAACTCAGTACTCATAGAGTTAGTCTACATTAAGTATGTGGTCATCTGATTAGCCTTAGTAACATGTAAGTAATAATAATAATGTTTTTGTCAGATATTGTACATAGTCTTTTATAATGGAATTAAACATTTTCCATAAATTCACATGGTCACCTTAAGAAACTTCACATTTTAAGAAACTTCACATTTTTAGACTTTTTATTTCATGTAAACTTTTGTAGATGTTATTTTATTGTTTTAAACTTTAAGGCACTATAACCCAAATGGCTTAATGCTTTGTTAAACCTTAACAGATCATTATCATAAACGCTTAATTTTTTTTTTATTCAAAGTTAGCTCATTTTGTCATGTAATTAAATAGCTTTCTTGTAGAATTTCGACAGAAAATCTTCGCAATCAAACAAAACACTTTCTGAGACATTTTATTCACTTTTTTATACAGAAGTGCACTGACGATTTCAACTACAATATCAAACAGAACATATCAAAAACATAAACAATACCAAAACGCGCAAATTCTAACAGTAAATATATGGACCAGCACAGGAAAATTGGCACTTTAACCCTTTATCTCATAGAGATGCCTTTTAACACCTTTGCAAACAGAGTAGACCCTGATCAGGCAGCTCTTACAAGAGCTGTCTGATCTGGGTCTGCTCTGTTTGCTTATGGAAATATGATTAGATAAGAAACTACATCAGTGGACCTGACAAGTAATTTCTTTGTTCTATGTACAGACCTGAAAGTTTATTTACATAATTATTCATAGTGGGTGGAGCTTGGCATGAATATTCATGAAAGAAAGGGTTAATATGGCATAAGAGAGAAGCAAAGGCTCGGAAGAGCTTGATCACGCAGTGGCTGGACCCTTTGCTGCTTTCACACATAAAAGTATGAAAGTAAATGAAGGCTTAGATCTATTGTTAGGTCTCAAGCCTCACTGGGTATCTGTGTATGCAAGAGCAGATCCAGAGGGGGGGACAGGTGGTCCGGACCCCCCCCCCCCCTGGAAAATCACAAGTTATATGGGTTTCTATAGGGAATAAGCAATTGGACTCCCCACCCCCCCCCTAGAAAAAGTTGCCCCCCCCCCCCCCCTTGAAAATGTTGGACCCCCTCTGGAACCTTGAAAAATGATAGTTTTCTTCGAAATTAACCATTTGACTTCAGTAAAATAAGCTGAGGACTAAAAAACAACCAAAAAGAACCGTCAGAACTCTTTTTGTCAGATTGACGTGGACCCCCCCCCCCCCCCCCCCCCCCCCTTTCAGGAACACCATCAGAGTGTCAAATGGTTTGGATCCAGATCAGGCCCGACATTTTGTTTGGTCTGATCTGGGTCCAAACTGTTTGCAAAGGTTATCAGCAGACGACACTAGTAGGTAAGGAGTTAAAGAGTGACTCTACACATGGGCAGGCCTTTAGTTAAGAGTGTGTACCCCAAAATTTAATTTTCTTATTTCTCAATCAAAACATATGTTGTGGGTACTCAAAAGAACCTTCTCAATGGGACGGTTCTTTTGAGCACCCAAAACATATGTTAAAACTGATGGGTAAGAAAATATTTACAATTTTACGCTCAAAAATTTTGTTTATCTAAACCTGTGCACATGGGGTAAGTTGTATCAAAATCCCATGAACTGGCCCATATATTAATCCCATTGCACTCTGAATGCCATAACTTTGTGGAAGTTGGGCCATTCTAAGTTCAATAGGGGTAAAATTCATATTGTTGTAAAACTAAAAATATGATAGTATATAAAGCTGAAAATGATATAAACATGATTCAATGTAAAAACATGTCAATAAATTATCATAAAATGTTCTTTACATGCTGCAATGATATGAAACTATTCATAAAAGTTACATTCAATTTATCCTCTAAAAAACTTTAAAATCAACTTTTATTCAAACTTAAATTCTGAGAAACCTGCCCTCCTGTGACCTTCAAGATGGGGTCAAGGTCATAAATATAAATAGCTGTTCCTCTTGTAATGATGATGTATCCATGGCCGCCTTTTTCGTCTTGGATTTGAAAAGAAATTTTGCCAAAAAATTATGAAACACCTGTCTACCTCGACACTATATTTCATTTTTTTTGTTTAAATAGCTCACTATTAACAATAAAAACACCCGGCCAGTAGTTTATCACAATTTTGAAACAAACTTCTAAATATTTGATTAGAAATATATTAAGAAGTGAATAATAAAATCTATCACTATAGAACAAAGGGAAACAATTTAGAGAGTAACTCTTGATAAACTCTGAATCACGGTATATAGACGCAAATGAGCCTATCTGTGCAAAACTGCTTTTCCTGAGCCCTATCCGCTCCAGAAAAGGATCCTATCCGTCAAAAACAAGACATGGGGAGAGGAGATACTTAAAATCTGGGACAATATTAGATTATTTACGATGTAAGTAACATAAAATCAAACGCCACGGGACTTGTAAGTCTCTAACTGGATGGATTTTGAATAATATGATAAGGCTGATATCAAGTCACGTCTACAAAGTTGAACAGAAAATGACTGCTCTGTTTTCGGCGATCTAGTTTGCGTTGGAAAATGAAGCAAAACTAAACAATTCAGTCAATTTTGTCGGCCTACACCACAGCAGAATATGTTTTATGTTCCACCCCTGGCTTAAAGCGTGTGTTTGGCTTTTAAAATTGGTTTTCCATAAAAAGAAGGGTCATGCTTGAAAACAAGACGGCTAAGGAGCCTATACGTTGAGAGAAAAATGACCATTTTGTGGCACATGATAATGAGCCGTACCCATGGCACAGGAGCCTATATGTTTTCAACTAAGTGCCAAGGGAGCCTATAGGATATAAAAGTAAGAATTGGCATATAGGATCCGTAGCCAGTAACCATATAGGCTCATTGGCCAAAGACAAATAGGATCCCTAGCCAGATTATTTTCCTTTCCATGCTATTTATAGAGAGAATAACGTACAATTTGGTCTGTGAAATGCATATAAGTCATTTTCCACATAACTTCTTTACAAAATACTAAAAAAAACAATTGCGAGAACAGCCAAAACTGTTCGAAAAGTTTGTTTTCTTTGTAGTGTAATCGTCTGTGGACGTCACCGCAATGAAGAGTGTATCGCGTTATAAAAAATCTGCATCATCAATGAACGTGTGGCTGTTTGATTTTTGTCTAATAGCTTTTCTGTTGTTCCGTTGCATTGCCATTTTCTTCATGTAATTAATGGAACTTATTATTTTACTTACCTTTTGATGTCACTGTCTATCGCTAAGCTTGTTTTTAGCGGATAGGCTCCTTTTCTGGAGCAGATAGGGCTCAGGAAAAGCAGTTTTGAACCGATAGGCTCCTTTGCGTCTATATACCGTGTGAATAGCACATTAACACTTGGAGCAACAATAGTTGTATATCTACAATAACATCAAAATTGTAACAAGGAAAATGAAAACACAACAAAGTAGCACTAAACAAGACCATAACAACATTTTTGTACTTATGATTGATAACGTTCTGAGGCTACAGATGTTCTATGATTTTGAACACTAGATACCTGTCAAATAGGCATAGACAAACAATGCAGACACAGATCAGACTGCTTCTCAAGAAGCAGTCTGATCAGGGTCTTCTCTGTTTGCTATTCTGACAAGCATTTTGTGAATTCCAGCCATTATAACCAACATTTTATTTGAGAACAGAAAGAGAAAAGTGTTTGAATTTAAGGACATTTACCATTATATAAAGCTGCTTTTCGTGCTGTTTGCATGCTGGCTTTTTTGCATGCTTTTTATCGTCTGCTGATTTTTTAAAACAAAAAATCCTTCAGGAATTCAATCAGAGTGACAAACAAGTTTGGACCAGATCTGCCTGATCTGGTCCCAAACTGTTTGCAAATGTTATTAGCAAACGACAAAATTCATCACTGGCAGGGGAAGAACAATAGTTCACCCATTTCTCAACAAAAAAAAATCCATTTTAGCCAGTTTGTGAGAATTAGGTACTTGAGCCGCGACATGAGATTTCCATCAATGTGGTATGTTCGACCAGCAAAGGCTCAGACCAGCCTGCGCATTCGCGCAGTCTGATCAGAGCCTTTGTTAGTCATTCGGATATTCTCTATATTTTAAGCCACTGACCGAACATCATTTGGAGTTTCTGAGCTTGAAAGGAGGCTGCACAGGCTCATCTGAGTCTATGCTTGTCAAAATACCACATTGTTGGATATCACATGTCTGGCTCATTAGCCCTTATGGGATCAGTTAAGGCTCATACAAGCCCTGAACATCTGTGCAGTCTCACCAGTCCCACGACACATGATGTAGGGACATAGATGGAGGCTAATCCCCTACCCTGCCCCGGGACTGAGGGCCATGATTACAAAAACTGGTGCATTACCTGCTACTGTTGTCTGCAGATAACCTTTGCAAACAGTTTGGATCCAGGTCAGGTCCCACAAAACTTTGGGCCTGGTCTGGATCAAAACAGTTTGATTTTTGGGAAAATGAAAAAAGTCAATAAGCAATGCTTATTAGATACCCCCCGCACAGTAAGAGTCAGAGAAAAAACTTGTCAAGTTATAGTTCAAACCAGCAGACTTCAGTTTTGAAAAGAAGATTTCAGTATAATCTGTGCAAACAAAAATTATAACACTCCTTCATGCATATGTTCAATGTGTCTACATTGTATCGGCAAAGTATCAAATTGCTCCATTAAAAGCTGTGGTAGGAGTTGATTGGCCCATTAAGGCACCACCTATGCATATACAAAAGCCATATTAGGGAAAAATTGTCTAAGTTCTCACAGCTGTCATTTTGTCAAAAATTATTTTTTCTGAACCAAACTCCTTCATGCATATGTTCAATGTGCTTACATTGTACCAGCGAAGTATCAAATTGCTCCATCAAAAGCTGTGGTAGGAGTTGATCGGCCCATAAGGCACCATCTATGCATATACAAAAGCCCTATTAGGGAAATATTGTCTAAGTTCTCATGCTGTCATTTTGTCAAAAATTATTTTTTCTAAACCAAACTCCTACATGCATATGTTCATTGTGTCTACATTGTATAGGAAAAGTATCAAATTGCTCCATCAATCCATCAAAAGCTGTGGTAGGAGTTGATCGGCCCATGAAGGCACCAACTATGAATATACAAACACGTTGGTAGGGAAAAATTGTCTAAGTTCTCACAGCTGTCATTTTGGTAAAAATTATTTTTTCTGAACCAAACTCCTTCATGCATATGTTCAATGTGTTTACATTGTATAGGAAAAGTATCAAATTGTTCCTTCAAAAGCTGTGGTAGGAGCTGATCGGCCCATGAAGGCACCATCTATGCATATACAAACACGTTAGTAGGGAAATATTGTCTAAGTTCTCACAGCTGTCATTTTGGTAAAAATTATTTTTTCTGAACGAAACTCCTTCATGCATATGTTCAATGTGTCTACATTGTATAGGAAAACTATCAAATTGTTTCATCAAAAGCTGTGGTAGGAGTTGATCGGCCCATGTATGGCCTATAATAGCATAAGCATAAAACCCTATATTAAAAGCCATTTAGAACTACAAAGGGAAATAACTCTGATAGAATTGGCCCCTAGCCCTTACTTTTTTGTCTAAAACATTTGTCTTGCATATATGAACATGTTTGCAAGGTTTAATGAAAATCCAGCAAAGACTCTTCAAGATATTAAGGAAACAAAGCGTTACGGACGGACGCACGGACGGACGCACGGACGGACAACGTGAAAACAGTATACCCCCTACAAACAAAGTTTGCGGGGGGTATAAAAATTAATGCAAAAATTCCCGACTATCATGGGTAGGGGAGCTTACACTAGAAGAAAAAAAAATAGTTAGGTTTTAGGATTTATCCATCTTTGATGACAATGGGGAAAAGTCAGTCCTTTGAAAAAAAAATCCATCTACCATTGGATCATATACAGGGATAATTAAAAAAAATTCTAAAGCATCTAAATGAGAGGATATCAATGAGTACCCACATTTTTTTCATGAATAATAAGAAAATAGACAATCAGGATACCTGTTCTCAGTCGGGCGCCTTGCAATTGTGCACTTTTTGCAATTAGCGATGGTATCTTTTCCGCACTTTTGGAGATATCAATTGCGCCCTTATCACGAACCATTAGTGTATACTGGCCGTGAAATGATGGCTTGTACCAGTAATGCCATCATGCCTATCTACAGGAGAACTATATAGTTTACTACAGACATGTGAGTTGGTATTCCCTTAGACTGGTATCAGACCAGCAAATAGAGCAATTATAGTAAAGTATAAAACATACATATACAAGGATACACTACCTCTGTGTACCATTATTCACTGAATGTCTGATCTACTGGTTACAGATTCAGTGCTAAAACTGATATGGGCCCCGTCGTGAGAAAACCTGTCTTCGGTGTTTCTGACAAAGCGAGACTCAAACCAGTCTCCTCAGCTACAGAGACTAGTTAGAAAATTGAAATTTCGCTCCTATCAAGTCTAGATATGATACTTTCCAAAAAGCGAATAACAAAGGCGCTGATCAGACTGCGCGGATGCGCAGGCTGGTCTGCACCTTTGTTGTTCGCAAACCTCTGAAGACAGGTTTTCTCACGTCGAGGACCATATAATGTGTTCTAAACTTTTAAACCTGACTAAACATTTATATGTTTATGTGTAAAAACTTTTGAATACGACAATTTAATATCCTGCTCATCCTTCCACCGCGCCCGTGGTAAGCAGCTGACAATGAACTTGAATCTCTAAGTTTGGCTAACTGAAGGTTTAAGAATACTTAATACACTTTTAACAAATTGTGACGAGTTATAACTATCTTAATTACCACTATTTACTTTGTAATGAGGTGTGAAAAAAAGTGGAAATGATTATGCAGAATTGTGCACAAATGAAGGAATCAAAGTGCGGAAAAGATATACTGAAGTCTGCAAATGCAAAGCGCTGACTCAAGTCAGTGTACATCCATTTGTCAGAAACTGACAACTGCTTGTACCCTGCTTTCATCAACGAAAAATTGTTGCCAGAGGATCAAACAATTTGCACTTTAGTATAAACAATGTTTAAACCATGTATCCTGTTAAGTCTTTTTCAGGGTATAAATTTATTTGTTTGATTCTTTATATCCCAGTCAACAATTTTTCAGTTATGTCGGGACGGGTCTACCTTGGTTGAACCAGTACTAAGCAGGGATTAATGTGTCTTGCTCAAGGACACAATGCAGTGCTGCTGGTGAGGCTGGAACCTGTAACCTCTCGATCTGGAGACAAGCACACTACCCCTGAGCCACTGCGCAAAGACGACACTTTTAAACTATCCTAACATCAAAACCAATGAAATTTTTACAATTAAAATAAAACAAACAAAAAAATAGCACATTTTACAACTCTTTGTCTGTTAATGCTATCTGCTGATAACCTTTGCAATCAGTTTGGACCCAGATCAGACCCGATAAAATGTCCGTCCTGACCTGGATTGAAATTGTCTGATACCCTGACAGTATTCCTGAAAGGATGTTTAGAAGATGCTGATTTTGTAGTTTTTAACACTTTGTTTTCTGGAAACCCCTAAACGAGTATTTTTGCAAATAGTGAAGACCCAGATAAATGCAGCATAATGCTGCATTTCATCAGAGTCTATATTGTTTGTAAAGGTAAAAAGACCTTCAGACAAAAGAATACAATATTTTGGAAAATTATAGCCTGACACCCCTAGATATGTACAATGGACTATCCCAAGTTTCTTGCATCAAACCAGAAGGAATAATCCATTAGTATACAAAGAGTTAAGCATAGTTCCAAGAAGCAAAATTTTTGGAGCGTATAATTGTCATTATTTTCTTACCCATCCAATTAATCCTGTGTTTTGGGTGCTCAAAAGAACCGTCTGATTGAGACGGTTCTTTGAAGACCCACAAATATGATTTGGTTGAGAAATAAGAAAATTAATTTTCATCTACACTCTCTAATATCTTGAGGCCTGATTCTATTAATAAACTCTGAATTCTAACAATGATACAAAAATGAAATATGTTAAGGCCCCCCAAAAAGTATGTGTGTTTACTATTGTCTGACCATTCCTTTTTTTTGCTGCCGAACCTTAAAAATGGAGATTTCCCTTTTCGGCCATATTTTTCCCGTTCATCTAATTAAAAACTTCGTAGGAAAAAGAATCCGACCTACTTACCCTATTTCATTTTTTCCATGTTATAGAAAACACACATATATTTTTTTTGGCCCAAGTTCAACGGAACTTGTCGTCTAACAATGATAAAAAGAATGAACTGTGTTTAAAACAGAGTCACTTTAAGTAAAGAAATATATATACAATAAAACAGCTTTTTATAAAAATATTTTTTACAGAGTAAAGTTAATACTAGTAATCACAGGATTTCAAACAGATATATTTTGGCCACAAGTAAACAGCGATAGAAAACAAAACAATATCAGTCAACAATATATATAATGAGAGGCATATTACCGGTATTTCTAACATTCGAGACTTCGTCAGGATAATATTTATAACGATATGTGTATTTTGTCCAGCACTGGTTGGTACCAGTCTTACAAAAGGCCCCTTTCGGCACCAAATAAAATTTGCAGTACACAACTTTTTCAAATTTTGTCACTGCTTAATCATGCAAATAACGAAATAAGGCTTGATATTTTGTGTGAATGGTCTGCAAGCAGACAACTCACACAAACTGTCAAGTCTCATTTTCTCTTAAAACCAAGAAAGATACTACAAAAATTGTCAATCCTCTGCAGTTGTGATTGGCTCCTTAAAGGTTTAACTCTTTCCTCCATCAGCTATTTTTAGATCATTTACATCATTTTCTATTTTTAGATAACATTGAAAAAAATCAAGAAAAGTTTTGAATACTTTTGAAAATATTATGGAAAATGGAGCATTTGCTCCAAAAGAGCAAAAGCTCCATTTTCCAAAATAATTTCCAATACATGATATTTCAAAGGCTTCGAAAGGCGTTATTATGGAGTAAAGGGTTAAATATATAAATCGAGCCGGCTCATGAGTTTTTGGTACTTGTTGCATATGCCAAAAGTCATTCTATAAGCATCCATACACGGCTATCGATTGGAGACAAGATGCCATTCGGAAACTCCGGCACGATTGGAGAATCGAATCAAGCATCGGGTGTGTAAGGCGCATTATGCATAGTACTATGTACGAAAAAGCTCCATTTTGTTAGCCATAACTAGCGTAAGAAAAATAAGTTCTGTAGCATGTAGGTTCAGGTCTTTTTAAAATCCATAATTCTGTCAACAGAATAAATGTAGTTTATGTTTTTTCAATAAAATATCGCTATAGCGATATTTTATTAAAAAACATAAACTTCATTTATAGCATCTTGTGGAATATTGTACCCGTTTGATTCGCTGCAATCAAACTTGTTATTGCATTGGCATAGTTTCTGTGACGTCAGAGACATATTATGTAACATCAGAGTCGCGTTATCAAAGTTGATCCTCCATGTACATCCTAGGTCTGATTACACAGAAATTCCAAGTAAATGGCTGAGGCAATTGCGATTGGGGGGAAATGCCTAAATTTTTTCCTGAGCCATCATCTTCTTCCCTACTTTGTCTGTGCAAGCGGTAAAAGCTCTGGGAAAACTGGCCCAGAGAATATAAAACATTTTCATGCTCAACTCAACTGAGCAAAAAATTTCAAGTGCTCATAAAAACTAAAATACTGAGAAATATAGAAGTCTCTTGCTTTAAATCTCTAAGATGTATTTATCATACATGTACTCATTAATGTTAAAATGCCAACAATGGTTGGCATTTCGACATTAATGAGCAGGTTAAATTTCGTGATCAGCTGAGTTAAGCATAAAAAAAAATAACCTCAAGGCCTGGGCAAATGTGCAGGCTAATCTCTGTCTAGCTGTTAGCCTATGCCATAAATACCAAAATCTCATCCTGGCTCAACTATTCTAACAATTTTATATAAATGACCTTTTTTTTAAATAAAGAGTGGAGAAATCCCTAAATTTGCATTAAGATAAATTCCATATACAATTCATTGTGTATCATTAGTTTTATGAGGAAGCTAGTGACGCGTCCCCTCAATAAGAAGAACATAATAAACGGATAATTGCAACCACCCATATAGTGAAACCAGTGCTCACAGCCATCTGCCCATATGGCAACTTCTTGCCTTGAGCAATTTTAATTTGATCCTATGGTTATGTTTCCATCGCAAAATGGCCCCTTTTGCCTGACCACCTGCTTGAAACTACAAGTGACCACTCAAATGTGTTTAAAAAGGACACTTAAATGGAGTTTATGCCATTTCCATAGCAACTAAATTGATAATCTGTCGGCAAGCAAGGGATGGCCTATCTTTTTGCTTTACGGTAAAACCTGTGTAAAACAGCCACTCTCAAAAAGACCAAAAATTGGTGTTCAAGACCAATTATCACTTAATGCAGGTCAAAAGTATTGCAGAATGCTCCAATGGGAGCATTCTGCAATACTTTCGACCTTCATTAAGCTTCCAATTGTTATTATTAAGATCTTCTTTTTGTCTATTTTTTGAGTGGCTGTTTAACACAGATTTTACTGTTAATTTTCTTGCTGGAGCTGGCATACCAGTATATATTTACAACGAAGCAAAAATATTGTAATTGTACATATGTTGCATAAATGTTTTGTTTGATTTGATTCTTTACATCCCATCAACAATCTTTCAGTTAAACAGGGACGGGTCTTCCTGGGTTGAACCAGTACTAAACTTGGATAAATGTGTCTTGCTCAAAGACCACAACACAGTGACGCCAGTAAGGATCGAACCCGCAGCCCCTCGGTCTCGAGTCAAGCACGCTACCACTGAGCCACTGCACTCTCATGTTGCATAAATGCTCTAAAATTTAGAATATGGTAAATAGTCTAAAATTTCTAACATTCGCTTTCTGTTCTCAAATAAAATGTTGGTTATCTGTGTAAAATGCTTGTCAGAATACTGAGAACAGCAAACATGGAAGACCCCAACCAGGCTAACTTCAGAAGCAGTCTGATCAGGGTCTGTGCTGTTTGTCTTTGCCTTTTTTCAGTCAAGTAACTAGTGTTAAATGTTTTAGAACATTTCCCTTACTAAATTAAAGACAAACATTTTGAAAATCAAACAATGATCAGATTAAAAACTTTTCAAATTTTAGAACATTTTCTGTAGCACGCATATTTTCATTCCTACTACAAAAATATTTTGTAACTTAGCAGCATTTTATGGATTTCTTTAAAAAAAATAGGTCTTAATAGGAAATCATAAAACTGTTAATAAATATGCCATATTTTTCTGATCCAGAATTTGATTTGAACTTGCAATCATAAGTCATCCTTGCCAACACAGGTGCAACAATAGAATAGGCCTCTACGCAAGAAACCTGTCTTCAGGGTGTGCGAACAACAAAGGTGCAGACCAGCCTGCGCAGGTTGATCAGCGCCTTTGTTATTCTCTTTTTAGAAAGTATCATATCTAAAATTGCTACAAGAGAAATTTCATTTTTCTAGTAAGCCTCTGTAGCTGAGGAAGCTGGTTTGAATATCGCTTTGTTGGAAACCCCGAAGACAGGTTTTGTTGCGTCGAGGCCCAAATGTTAGAGTGTAGTCCCTTAATAGTGCTATGTTTGGGGTCCATAGGAAAAGGATAATGTTATAAGGGAATCATGGTATAAAGGGACAATTTTACAAAGGAATTATATGAAATTGACCATGAAATGGTAATTTTCCGTTAATTCCTATGTAAAACTCGATGGTAAAAAAATTGGATGCCACAACATGACAGTGTTATTTGTTTGTTTGTTTGTTTGATTTGATTCTTTATGTCTCATCAACAATCTTTCAGTTAAACAGGGATGGGTCTTCCTGGGTTGAACCAGTATTAAGCTAGGATAAATGTGTCTTGCTCAAGGACCACATCGTAGTGATGCAGGTGAGGCCCGAACCCGCTGCCCCTCGGTCTGGAGTCAATCACTCTACCACTGAGCCACTGCCCTCCCTGATGGTGTTATATTCAAATCCATGATATAATGGGTTGTGTTATAAAGGGACTACACTATATGTGGGAATGCCAAAGCTCACCAGGTCATTTCACACCAAAAGGCACTATGGCATTCTATCCTATGAAAATGGCTATCTATCCTATCAAAATGGCTTATACACATGATTTGAATCAGCACACAAGAATTTGGTACTTATCGCATTGGTGAGCAGCAAAGACTCAGACAAGACTGTGCGTACATGCAGTCTTACCAGAGCCTTTGTTTTGCTGGTGACATACCCAAAGTATGAAAGTGGAAGAAGTCTCAGACCAAAACTTGTTTTTTATGCTTTTCACATAGAGGATCTTACATGAGTACTCATGTTTCATTGAATTTTTTAAACACGTTGAGGAAAAGCGATACAATGCGAGGCTTGCCGAGCATTTTATCACTTTTTCGCAACGAGTAATACAGGATTTCAAATGTTAGATTCTATTTATCCTATGAATTCAAAATATTTTTGTAATCACCTTTTTGGCATGAAAAAATCAAGGTTTTTCCATCTTTTACGCAACGTTATAGACATCATTAAGTAACATTACTAAATCTATAAACCACTAGTGGTTTATCGATTTTATTGCTTGGCATTATATCACTCCCAGATGCCACATCATGTGATAAATCAATTTTTGGGATACCTTTTACGTTAATTACATACGTAGTTTAAAATAAGTTTTCTCTACAGCTGTCATCATAAACATATTTTTTCTCCAAAAATCAATGTGAAAACATAAATACAAGTTGAATTTCAAATCTCTAGTCCCATTATAAAATCTGATTAAAACCCAATCTACGCTAACTATGTACGTTTGATCGGGTTTTAATTAATTGGGTAGTTCCGCGACTGTAAATACTAAAAATTTTAGGAGACTTTTATTTTTGAGAACAGCCTTAAAAGATATATTTGCCACGTTAAAAATTCGTCACTAGGCCATGATATACCTATATCAGTAAACGACAGAGTGGTTTAGCCAGTTTGCAATGGTTTTATTTTCATGAAACTTCACCAATGCGAAGTTTCACAAAAATAGTACTCTCGCCAAATTTCCCATATTTGGAGTATATAGCAGCACATGCAGCTTTGCAAATGTGATAAGACTGAGCCGTGGCATGAGGTTTCCAACAATGTTGCATTTTAACATGTGTAGACTCGGACGAGCCTCTGCAGCCTCCTTTTAAGCTTAGAAACTCCAAATGATGTTCAGTCAGTAGTATAACAATCATAGAATAATCAAGCGACTAGCAAAGGCTCTGATCAGACTGCGCGTATGCGCAGGCTGATCTGAGGCTTTGCTGGTCGCACATACCATATTGTTGGAAATCTCATGCAATGGCCCAAGTACCATTATCACCTTAGCCGACTCCATTTAGCAGGAATACCTAGATTTGCACTGTGTTTTGTGATACAATGAGAACATTTAACCAATCAAAAGCCATGCATTTGTAATACAGGTTAAACAGGTGCCCCATTATCACTTCATTATGACAACAGGCAAAGGCTATGGTAACGCTGGCTGTGATTGGGCTATTGCTCAGCCAGTGAAATGGCCTGTTATGTTTCAAAATTAGCAGAGGTTGCAAACTGTTGTTTTTCATTCTTATCACTGAAGCAAAGTGGGTTTTGTAAAAATAAATATCCCAAACTATTTATTATTTCTGACTTAAGTTTGCTGACTATTCTTATCTTAACATCACAAATCATCATCCCGGTCATTTTTCACACTTTAAAATTATATCCCCTGAATCACACCAAATCTTGTCAAATCTCAAAGTCTTTCGTGTTTGTTAGGTCTAAGGGAGGGAACCAGACTAGAATTAGTCAACTTCAACCCTTTCATCTCCAAAGTTCAATTAGTCATATGCTATGTTGTCTCCTGTTGCATTTTCTAAGCCTCTGTAAAAAGCAGTGTGGACCAAGATCAGACTGATATCAGATCTGGGCCCAAACTACTTGCAGGCAAACTACATTTACATAAATGTCCTAAATTTTTGAACACTAGATGCCTGCTGAAAATGTCTAGTCAAACACTGTAGACCCGGATAAGACTACTTCTGAGGAAGCAGTCTGATCAGGATCTTCCCTGTTTGCTAGTTTGACAAGCATTTTGTGAATTCCACCCCTAAAAACCAACATTTTATTTGAGAACAAAGAGAATTTGGCAGTGAACAAGTATTTGGCATTACCAAAGACACTTATGAGAGGACATGCAAGTATCATATTGAGTGGATGCAGATAGCATGCGCGTAAGAATTTATCCAAGTATTTGTTCGTCATGTCATATAAAGTAGCCATGCTGTGAATGGGATCAATTACCTTACTGGTGAAGATGGGTATCAGTTACAGCTAAGTGTATACTCTTTTGCCTACTAGTGTCGTCTGCTGATAACCTTGCAAACAGTTTTGACCTAGATCCAAACTGTTTGACTCTCTGACTATTTTTTCGAAAAAGATGATTTTGTAAAAATCAGCAGACGACAAAAAAGCATGCAAAATTACCCAGTAGATGAATTTTTAGGTTGTATGAATGATAGCCTTCATGAGTCGGTTGAGGATATATCGAAATTCCCAGCTTGTAGGAAGCTATGGTTTGCAACATGAGTGATATATATAGATTTCCTTATTGACCACAGTTATGTCTTGGGGATGAGATTAACCCTGTGTACTGGGGACTCCTAAATCAGTACTTTGGCAAATGAAATCTGCCTTCACAACTCAGCTAGAATTAAATAATCAGATTTGTTGTCCCAGGTAACTGAAGTCAAAACTTTTTGCAGATGATCTCCAAATTGGAACTCTACCTGTACTTAATGATTCTTTACCCTTCTTTGAACTCTGAATGAAACTGATGCACCCCTTCAGAAGTTATTGATCGGGAAACCAAAAATGTGACACCATGGACAACAATGCCGACAGAGACATGATCACCATGCAAGCGACACAAAAAAACAACTAAACTGTTCTGCAATAAAAGCATGTGCACTTATCCCAGGTTAAACAGTAAACATGTTATTTTTCGTGATATTTTTCTGCACTATTCCTAGGAAAAGGAAAAGTCTGTCATCAGCAGCATTGGATAAAGGTAAAAATTGGTTCAGTTGTCAACGTCAGACTGCGATTTAGGCTTGCCATATTTATACTTCCCCGTCAACACTCTTGTCACGTCAGCCACAGTCAGCAAGCTTATGAAACTTTATCTAGAAGTCTACAGTATTGATCCGTTATATTCTGACACTAACTTGTCACCATACCTATCTTAACTCTTTGCCTGCTAGTGGCGACTTGTCATCTGCTGATATCCTTTGCAAACAGTTCGGACCCAGATCGGGCCCAACAAAATGTCAGGCCTGATTGGGATCCAAACTGTTTGAAACCCTGATTGTATTTCTGAAAGAATTTTTCAAAAAAGTTGATTTTGAAAAAAATCAGATGACAGAAATAAATATGAAAAATTACCCAGTTAATTAATTAAAACATGAACAAATCCATTTTACAACCTGATGAGATGTGTATAAGGTAGTGACGAAATCCCAAATAGTGTAGACCCTGATCAGAGCATTAACTCCTTCAGTCTGATCTGAGTTTACACTGTTTGCACAAGCCTATCTGTCCAAATATGGTACATGTATATGACAAATCCATATTTAACTCTGCATACTGGGTAATCTTTCATGCTTTTGTTGACGTCTGCTGATTTTTTCTTTCAAAAATATCTTCAGGAACACAATCAGAGTGTCGAATGTTTTTTTCAAACATTCTGTCGGTCCTGATCTGGATCCAAACTGCTTGTAAAGATTCACAGCAGATGACAAAATTCACCGCTAGCAGGGAAAGAGTTAACATAAATTTTCAGTCACCGCAACTGTATACAAATTTTCCTGACATTTGAGCAATTGATGCTGTGTTTAAAATAGAGTATTGTAATTAAGCCCTGATCGGCCTACTGCTTCAGAGTCTACCCCTACTGATCTGAATATTTAGGGCAAACACAATTTCAGGAAATGGTCCAAAGTGGTTAACCAGTACAAAGTGTACAAACAGTCACCTTTGATAATTGCCAATACAGTGAATGTTTTAAAATTTTGAGCACTAGTTGCCTGCAAAAAGGCGTAGACAAACAGTGCTGACCCTGATCAGACTGCTTCTGAAGAAGCAGTCTGATCAGGGTCTTCCCTGTTTGCTATCCTGACAAGCATTTTGTGAATTCCAGCCATGATAACCAACATTTTCGTTGAGAGCAGAAAGAGAAAAGTGTTAAAAAACTTTTTAGAACATTTACAGTAATCAGAAAGTGCTCATAAGCGGTTAAGCAGTACAGAGCGTACAATCACCTTTATGGTCAACTTTAACTGCCACAGAAATAGTTTCAGCTAATTATATTGAATTCATGAGGCCTCTCATAGTTTAGGATAGTCTCTCTCATAGTTTAGGATAGTCTCACAAATTGTGTTGGCAGTTGGTTCTAATCAGAAGGGCCTCCTTTTAAATCTTTGCATCCTGGGTAATTTTTCATACTTTTTTGTTGTCTGCTGATTTTTTTTCAAAATCAGCCTTTTCGAAAAATTCTTTCAGGAATACCATTAGAGTGTCAAACAGTTTGGATCCAGATCAGGCCCGATGTTTTGTTGAGCCTGATCTGGGTCCAATCTTTTTGAATTTTTTAGGTTATGAGCAGACGTCACTAGGAGGCAAAGAGTTAAAGCGGGGTATGATAAATGTTAAAAAATTGCAAATTTTAATTGCCTATCAAAAAGGCCTAGACAAACAGTGCTCATCCTGATCAGACTGCTTCTGAAGAAGTTGTCTGTTCAGGGTCTTCCTCATTTGTTAGTTTGTGAATCAAAACCATGGCAACCAACATTCTATTTGAACACAATGAGAGAAAAGTTCAGAATTTTTTATCATTTACTGTACATACAGTACCCCCCGACTTTAAAGACCACAGAAGCAATTTCATGATTCTGATTGCTTAATGTCTAAGTTAACAATTTTTCAGTCACGTTGGGACATTTTTTTCTGGGTTGAACCAGCACTAAGCAATATGTATAATGTGTCTTGCTGAAGGACCATGCGCCGCCAGTTGGATTCATACTCGCACATTTCTTGGTCAAGAACCTGGCACACTACCAAGGATGGAAGATTCTACTCGGCAATTATTGGTTAAACATCACTGAAGCATCACAATACACAATGTTTTGAGTGTGTTAAAATGACTCTAAAACTTAATATCTATACATTAACAACTTAAAAATATATCAATACAAAACAATTTGTACAAAATATTATAAAAAGCTTCACTAAGTGCAACCCCGATAATTAACATGTCTTTGGGTCTATAAAAATGAAAAACGATAAATGTTCTAAAATCACAAACGCTAAATGCCTGCCAAAAATGCCTAGACAAGCAGCATACACACAGATCAGACTGCTTCTGAAGAAGCAGTCTGATCAGGGTCTTTACTGTTTGCTAATCTGACAAGCATTTTGTGAATTCCAGTTCTGATAGCCAACATCTTATTTGAGTATAGAAAGAAAAATCATCTTGTTAGAGAAAAGAAAGAGAAAAGTGTTCAATATCTTAGAACATTTACCGTATATGGGCCAGCCCAAGGGATAACAATACATATTAAATAGAGGATCATACACGAGGGGTTAGACATCACCCAAGTAGTTTACCAGTACTTAAAGAAAACATATTTTCATCCGTAACTGACCACGGCCCTACTTGAATCAACGATAGTGAGAGAATAGGAGAGAACAATCTCTACCAAATACTGTAAATTTGGAAATTTTTGTGAGGGTTTTATTTTCGCTAAACTTTGCAGAGGCGAAGTTTTGTGAAAATAACCCCATCGTGAAATGGCGAAATCACTCTGTCGTTTACAGATGTAGGTAATCATGCCCTAGTTGCGAAATTTTAAAGTGGCAAATATAAAATAAAATTCTCACAAAAATTTCTGAATTCAAATTAACAACATCATCAGGTCTCCTGATAAACTTGCTAAATTAAAAATTATTTTTCTTATTTCTCAATAATATAATGCACTTGTTGAACTGCCTCATTTTGAGCACCCAAAGCATATGATAAGTCTGCAGCTGGATATGAAAATGTTCAAAATAATCACAATTTTATGCTCAAAATGTTTGCTCGTCTGGACGCATGCATTATACTCTTCACCAAATATGGTACATCGGTCCAGATAACGAAAATATTTGAGCAAAAAATGTTGAATATTTTCTTATCCATCAATTTTAACACTTGTTTTGGCTGCTCAAAAGAACCGTCTCGATGAGATAGTTCTTTTGAGTACCCACATCATACGTTTTGGTTTGAGAAATAAGAAAATCAATTTTCGATTACACACTCATATCTAGAGGCCTGATGCATGGGTGAAAGTTTAAAATTTCCAAAATCTGGAACTTAAGAAATTCAAATTTTTAAACTTGCATGATGCCTACAAAAATGAATAATTTCATGTTTAGTAAATGGTTAATTGTTTTTTGATAATCTGAAAATTTATCAGAGAAGCTATTATAATCTCCCTAATTCAGCATTTTAAGGCTGACTTTCTATGGAAAGTCAGCCTCAAAATCCTGAATTCAGGATTAATCCTGAAAACTTTCACCCGTGCTGATGGTACTTGTTGTAATATTTGGATAACTATTATCTTAAAATTAATTTTAACAGATAAGGCACAAAAAGCAAGTTTGAATGACATACAGTACAACTCCAAGTTAGACTGCTCAGGAGCAGTCTTGTCTGAGTCTGTACTGTTTGTTGGACCTATATGGTTTGTCAGGTCAATTTAGAAAGTAGCTGGATAAACGTTTTGTACATTTTGGCTACAGGTATGCTTAAAATAGCTTGAGAACTTGTAAAATGGGTGTGAAAAATGATGATACTTCTTGTGACAAATCATTCATTTCTCCATAGCAACATAAACAAGTTCTAAAATAACATTTTCTCAGTTATACTACCATATTTATTCAAATTAATGTCTTCTCTCAAATAACTGCCCCCTTCCAATTTTCATCAGGAAAAGAGAGACTGCTTGAGTGCCAGAACAGGAAAAGCGTGTACAAAAATAATAGTCCCCGATCAGTCTGCTCCCAGAGAAGCAGATGATCAGGGACTATTCAGGGACTATTTGAGCCGTGACATGAGATTTCCATTAATGTTATATGTGCGACCAGCAAAGGCTCAGACCAGCCTTCTGATCAGAGCCTTTGCTAGTCGCTTGAATATTCTATGACTGTTAAGCTACTGACCTGACATCATTTGGAGTTTCTAAGCTTAATAGAAGGCTGCACAGGCTTGTCTAAGTCTCAGCACCCTAGATAAGCAGCGTATTTGCGTAAATACGCAATTAAAATCCTCAAAAAAGCAATTAAAATGAAATGTGTGCGCACCGAAAAGCAATTCTAACGATCGGTATGCAATTCCATGCGATGTCATTGCGTACCATTTGGTCCATTTCGTTTCCATTTGGGTAATAAACAAATGCCAGTCGGGTATTGATTTTTTTTTTACTAGCGAGCGAGCAATATAATTCTTTTTATAAACAAAATATCGTTGCCCAGTCCAGTATTTCGTGGAAAAACACTATGGTGAAAGAGAAACTTTGCAAAGTGTACACGCTCGAATGTCAACAAGGGGATGAGATTTGCTTCAGGTACAATAAAATGCGCTAATTTGATACTTTAGAAAGGCAGACAATGGGACTAAATAGATATGCAAGCACATCCCCGATGGCTTCATGCAATATGAAAACGTGTAATCACAGAAAAAAACGTGGTGTAAAAAAATGAAAATACGCAATTGTTTTTGCAAGTACGCAATTGAGGATAACCAGGTTGCGTAAATACCCAATTGACCCAAAAGCTTATCTAGGGCGCTGAAGTCTATTCATGTCAAAATACCACATTGTTGGATATCACGTCACAGTTCATTTGTTTGCTGTTTTCAGCAAATCTTTCATTAATAACCAGGGTGACTAACTGGAAAGATTTATTTTTTAGGTATTCACCACAGAATAGATTTGCTTCAGATATTTCTCAAGAATGTTAATTGTTAGGCAATTTATTTGAAAGGACATGGTACTTACAGTTGTCTCTTTATGTATTAATTAATGGTCAAAATAACCTTAAACTCATCATATAATCTTCCCCCTTTAAAGCACCGATCCCAACTGCAGATGACAAAGTTTGTGTAAGGCTTTAAATTTCATGTGAATTTATTCATATAAAAATATCAAGCCTTTTTAGTTGCTAAAAATAGCAATATACTACTTGCTAAAGTAGCAAAAAACAAGTAGCTAAAAATAGCAATAAAATTCGAAAATGTCTGTCTCAAGTTTTTGGTGGCACTTTAGGGGTACCTTATAATCTAATAACAGTAATAATATTGCACTATAATAAATTTCCTTGGTAATCTGTAAACCCCAATGCACTGAGACTGGCAAACATAAAGTTTTCGCACATTCTGAATGTCATATGTTCAACCACAGGACATTATCCTGCAACTCAGTCTCACATGTATGACGTCAAAATATCTGCATCTCTTTCACAGAAAGAAAACAAGACATTTTTTTTCATGAAAAACTCAAAAAGTTTTACCTACAAAATCTACAACAAATGTAGGTACAAAAATAATGAAACAAAACAACATCAAAAACACTAGAGTTCCATCTCCTGTACCCTGATAATTTACCAAGAGAACAGCTAAATATATTTGAGTATTCATAAATACAGTAAAATCTGTGTAAAACAGCCACTCAAAAAAAGAAAAAAATTAAGATTTAAATGACAAATGGTAGCTTAATGAAGGTCGAAAGTATTGCAGAATGTTCCTATTGGAGCATTCTGCAATACTTTTGACATGCATTAAGCGATAATTGGTCTTGAAAACTAATATGTGGTCTTTTTGAGAGTGGCCATTTTACACAGGTTTTACTGTACCTGCAGTTTGCCAGGCACCAAAATATGGGCACGAAAATATGGGCCAAGTATGGCCTTACTTCTGAACTATATCTTTAAATTAATCTATCAATTGATTTACATGGGGTATTTAATCTGCAAGTCAACTTCAGAGCCTTTTTTATTGAATGACAATGACTAAATGTTGCATAAAAGAGAGACTGCAATTTCATGAATTAGTTTTCCTAAATCAAATACACATTTTAGAGGTTTTAAGAACTGTGCATCAAAACAGTTTAACCCTTTTCAGATCAATGGAATTTTCCATAAAGCTACATACAATAAAGTCAGGATGGTCCATTGTACATATTGAGGGGTCACAGTTTATAATTACGAAAATAATATTGTTTTTCTTTCACTGAAGATTGATTTTGTCTTAGCAAACAGTGAAGACCCTGATGAAATGCTGCATTCTGCAGCATTTAATCTGGGTCTTCACTGTTTGCCAAGGTACCTGTTTAGAGATTTCAGGTCTACCAAGGGTTAATGAATAAATGAAGCTTATCAAGGTCCAAATTTGAAATGGAATTCTGAGGAACATGATAATGCAGACCTCTATATAAGAGTGAGCAATTAAAAATTATTTTTCATATTTCTCAACCAAACCATATGTTGTGGGTACTCAAAAGAACCGTCTCAATGAGACAATTCTTTTGAGCATCCAAAACTTCTGTTAAAACTCATAGGTAAGAAAATATTCACAATTTCACGTTCAAAAATTAAGTTAATCATTATTTCCTCTTTTCCTTGCAACATTTAGGCTTTCTCATTCACTAATGGAACCAAAAACTGACTTCCAGATGATCACTAGTATTATTGAACTTTTTGGTTACTGTAAAGGCGGCACCTCATGAATGCATAAATAGGACTGGTCTACATAAGACATGGGTAAAAGCTGAAAATGAGGTATGATTTTATTCGAAGGTAACTGTATCATTGTACCATAACACCTAAGTAAAGACAGTAATTATTTAAGTTTTAAAATGCCAGCAAAATAACTACATTTGAAAGTGTCTGTTTATTGTTTAACATAAGTATAGATGCAAACAGTGTGGACCCATATCAGACTGCTCCTATAGGAGCAGTCTGATCTGGATCTACACTGTTTGTTAAAGAGGCTTCAAAATGTTTCAGTAGACAACAAAAACATACAACTTTTTGTGATATGCGCTTTAAGGGTTAAAACATCTGAGGTCAGTGATATACGGTCAGGACTTTCATGAAATGCACGCACGTTTGCCCTGCCCAAAAAGCTTATTAATTCTTTACCAAATTATAAATAAAACCTGAATTTTCTTCCTTAGCAGATGAAATAGCCGAAACACCCCGATATGAATATTAAAGTTGCTGCCTTTACAGTAAGCGAAAAGTCTATTAATATGCTTGTTATTCTCAGTAACCTCCCTATCAAAACTCCATGCCCCAAATTAGTTTTGATTTCCATGCCAAAATTCAGCTCGTCTGGAGCTGAGGTAAAAAAAGTAATGAGACTATGTTCCTCTTCATTGTTTCATCAGGTTCAGGGGGACTTCTTCGTGTGTTTGGAGCATGCCATAGCGCTGGCGCTTGTCAAATGGAATGTAGCCCCACCCATCAGGAATTCTACGCTTAAACTGAGGCGGGATCTGAGGTGGGGACGTACTCTGATTAGGTATCTGATTAGACGAAAAAATATTCTGTCCTCCATTTTGATCTACAACAAATCTTTTCTTCATAGGGATTGTATTCTCTTCTTGCATTTTAGTGAAACAATTTGATTTCTGTGGATCTGCCAGGCAGGGATCTTGTAAGAAGCCCCCTCTCCTTTCATCATGTAACAGCACTGACTTTATTTGCTCCACTTCAAATTCGTCATCTGAGGCATATACCCGTAACTCTAGAGGCTTGTATTTATCTTCTCCAGACTGAGATGCCATTTTTTTCCTATTGTGTATGAGAATCTGAGTATCAGGCTGTACACCAGTCAACAAAACTGTATCTTGTGTAGGGAGAGTTATTTTCATGGGAGATAACTCATATGCTGAGCAACAGGTGTCTCCAACTTTTGTAAATTTCACCTGCTTGATGTCCATATCAAGTGACAATTTGTCCAACTGTGATGAGATTCCATTGATGGGATGACCCAATAGGTCTCCGCTATTTTTTCGTGAGCCCGGCTGTCGGTGGTCTTCCTTCGTCTCCATAGGTTGTGGATTTACCGGGGGATCCGTGATGGGCTGGTGCACAGGCTGACAAGTTACCACCAGACCTGCAAACATGAACAGAATCAATGAGAAAGAGCAAACAGGATATTAACTCTCAATGCCTACTGGGTAATTTTGAATGCTTTTTTGTCGTATGCTGATTTTTTTCAAAATCAACTTTTTCGAAAAATTCTTTCAGGAATACCAGATTGGATCCAAATCAGACCTGACATTTTGTTGGGCCTGATCTGGGTCCAAACTGTTTGCAAAGGTTATCAGCTGACAACACTAAAAGGCAGAGTTAACTCTAGTCATGCTAGACATTATTACCACAGGTTTAGATAAACAAAAGTTTTGAGCGTAAAATTGTGAATATTTTCTTACCCATCAGTTTTAAATCATGTTTTTGGTGCTCAAAAGAACTGTCTGATAGAGACAGTTCTTTTGAGTACCCATAACATATATTGTGGTTGAGAAAAAAGAAAAGTAATATTATGGTACACACTCTTTACTAAAGGCCTGATTACTTAATAAACTCTTCCAAAATATTATCCAATTAACTTGCAGTATTCCAGTTATTAACAGCTTCTATAACAGTGTTAATCATGATCAGAAGGAATCATCAGAAGCCAACTGATCTGGATCTACAATGTTATCAAAAATGGAAAAAAAACAAGGTTTAAAATACCCAACATGCTCTAATAAGGGATATGCGAGAATTTGCCTTGCTCTTTGAAACCTATTGCAAGCCTATCACGATTGGGTCCCATTGTGAGAAAATCAGCTTTTTGGTTGCATGTGAACAACAAAGGTACAGAGAAGCCTGCGAGTTTGTGAAAATATTTCACAGATATGTCCACACCAATGAGAAAACATGCAGAGCAAAGTTATGTGCACATACAGTAAAAGTTCTAAAATCACCGTATAGCATCGTACACCGGATATAGCGATTGTCGAAGCGAGGAAATCGTCACACGTTGATGTACGAGGTGAGTTTTTATCCCTTTTTCTCATTGATAAATGTGAAATATCATTGTAGACACATTTTCTGACGTTGCTGATACATTGATTTATATTCCTTACTACATCAAATGGTCAGCAAAAATCTATAGCAGCTACGAATAACAGAAATGTTCCGCCAATCACTGATGATTTTCTATTGTTTGCCACGAAAATACGTGTTTTAAAGGCTGTTTGAGTACACTATTAATACGAAATACATAAAGAACCATGGCAACTACCCAAGAAAATCATAGGAACCCACTAAAAATACCCTAAGCGTACTTTTGAAGCTGCATTTGACGATTGAATCTTCTTTTTTATTTGTTTTAGTGTACGGTCTATAGGAGGGAAGTGTACGTTCTATAGCGAAAATTCCTGCTCGTATTGTACGGTCGATAGCCAGACAAAATCATTGTGAAAATCTTGTCTAGTGCTATAATTTTAAAAGTTCTATATACATAGACAAATTAATATCTGTCAAACGTAGCACAGAGCCCCGCCTACTTATGGTATAAGTCATCATGATGTCTTCTTTGTTACCTTTACTGTATCGCAGCTGTAAATGTAAATCAAAGTTTGAATCATTCACAACACATCGCCATAAACAAAATACAACGAAATATATGTACAAAAAGGGCTGGACCCAGAGTGGTTGTTTACGAAGGGGGGGGGGGCACTGAAAGCCAAAGGCTTGAACCGAGGGCGCAAGCAGCGATATAGGAAGAGTATGTAAGGGGGATTGAGACCCCCTCTCATTAAAATCTTTGTCTCTGAGAATGCATTTCAAGCCATTTAGAAGCCATTTTTCCATATTCTATAACCTCAATTTTAAGTATGGTTGTACACTCAAAATCCTTGTTCCTAACTATTAGTTTTGCATTTCCTTGTCGTCCTCTTGGTGCTTTGGTAAGGTTCCCATGTGGGGAAAAGAAAGGCACATTAACTGCAATGCAAGCTTCAGTCAGCCCAATGTTCAGAAAAAAAAGCAAAGCCCATGTGAGGGAGAGGGGGGGGGGGGGGCTTAAAATTTGAAGAAAAAAAAATGCTGGAAAAAAACAATCAAGCCCACACCTAAGAAAAAAGTGGGCATAGTTTCCCCTGTATTTTGTAATTTTTCATTCACCCTCAACCCAATAACGTAGGCCCAGCACGACAGCAGCCTAGGGCTCTCTTTTTAATTTCTCTGAGTCTGGTCGGGGGAGGGTAGGGGGCACAGCTATTGCATATTTTCTTTGCGACTACTGGACTACATGGGATTTGCAATGAAAGCAAAAACGGAATGGAAGATAGGGGATGTGGGTTCACACACTCCAGCCCCACAGCCTTGGGACTGGGGATAAGTGCCCCAGCCCACACACCCAAATTTCCGAGTTTGGTTTGGGACTGGGAGAAGGCACAAAGTGTTTTATCCTCCGCGACCAGACTACAGGAAATTTAAAATCTCATCATTTACAAGCCTGGGCCACACTCACAGCCATGTCTGTGCCCCCCGGCCACCTTTTCTTTCTGCAGAATTGTAGGTAATCCGCTAGTATTATTATGCATTACCGTATATACTCGCAATATCATATAATGCGCGAAAAAAAGTTTTTTTAGGGCACTCACTGCCTCTTCTGGCACCCATGCTCCCCCAACTCCCTGGGACGGCACTGACAAAATAATCAATTAATTACCAATGTTATGACAAGCGTGCGACCAATGACATTGGACTTTAGGTAGAAGAGTGGGTTAAAGTATACTGCGTGCTCTGTTCGAAATTTAAAAACAGCACTCTAGATTAAAGTAATAATTTTGCTCCACGACATGGAATTTCCAACAATTTGGCATTTTGACAAGTTTAGAAACTCCAAATGATGGTCAGTGAGTAGCTTACGAGTTATATAATATTCAAGCGACCAGCTAAGGCTTCGATCAGACTGGGCGTATGGGCAGGCTGGTCTGAGGCTTTGGTGCTCGCACATATCACATTGTTGAAAATCTCAAGTCGCGGTTCAAATTTTAATGCTTATATTATTACAATGTCAAACAACTATAAGGAATATGCAAGCTTGCGCATATGTCAGCAATGCATCTGTCTGTCTGTCCGTCTGTCCATCTGTCCGTCATTTTGACTAGCCCCCCCTCCCCCTCCAACTTTGTGTACACGATAAGCGAAGACCCAACTTCGCGGTCATATACAGAAAGGTCTAGGATATTTGAACGGACAGGCCCAAAACTCGCATAATCTCGGGTCATAATTTATAGTAATTTTGAATATTTGAACAGGCCAGCCCTTAACCCAAGGGGAGGGGTGGGGTATTCTATTTTTTTCTCATACCTAGGCTCGGGCCCAGCATCTACATTTCACCCAAAAAATTAAATTCCAGGAATTTCATGCACCCCAAAAATATATGAAATTTTAGCGGCCCCATAAACATCACCCATTCTGTACCTTGACCTTAGGAAAAGACCCTAAAATACATAGAAATGACCCCTTAATATAGTTCAATTTTGTGATGATCCCAAAAAAATAATGACAAAATCGTCATACCCCCAAAAATATTCATTTTTCAGAAAACCCCCCAAAAAAGTGAGATTAAAAAATTTTAACCCCCAATAAAAGCACCGCAAGCACTGCGTAATACCCCGCCACTGCTGGGGGCACCAAAAGTTATTTTGTGAGATATATAATGCCTAAATAGCAACAGAACTGAGATAGACAGTGATATGACGCCCTTAGTCACAATATGTAACCTTTGATGGTCAACATATCTGTGAAGTTTCATTCAGATACTCCATATAGTAAATGAACTACAGGCCAAAAACCATTTTTCAGATCAATCAAGGGTGGATAACTCATGAACTGGAAAGGTAAGGGTGACGGTCCTTACTAAAAATATGTAACCTTTGATGTTCAACATATCTGTGAAGTTTCATTCAGATATTCCATATAGTAAATGAACTACAGGTCAAAAACCATTTTTCAAATCATCAAGGGTAGATAACTCATGAACTGGAAAGGTAAGAGTGAAGATCCTTAGTCACAATATGTAACCTTTGATGATCAACATATCTGTGAAGTTTCATCCAGATATTCCATATAGTAAATGAACTACAGGTCAAAAACCATTTTTCAGATCAATCAAGGGCAGATAACTCATGAACTGGAAAGGTAAGATTGATGGTTCTTTGTCACAGTATGTAACCTTTGATGTGAAACATATCTGTAAAGTTTCATTTAAATATTCCACATAGTAAAGGAACTACGGGTGAAAAACATTTTTTAATTCAATCAAGGGCGGATAACTTACAAACGGGAAAGGTAAGAGTGACGGTTCTTAGTCACAATATGTTACCTTTGATGTGAAACATATCTGTGAAGTTATATTCAGATATTCAACATAGTAAAGGAACAATAGGTCAAAAACCTTTTTTCAGACCTATCAAGGGCGGATAACTCACAAACTGGGAAGGTCAGAGTGACGGTCCTTAGTCACAATATGTAACCTTTGATGTGCAACATATCTGTGAAGTTTCATTCAGATATCATGAACAGTAAAGGAATAACAGGCCAGAAACCATTTTTCCAATACAAAAAAGGGCAGTAACTCCGTTAAAAATGGACGGATTTTGCCCATTAACAATCCCACACCACTCATCGCCGATAACAATATGTATGCAAAATTTGAAAAAATTCCGTGAATAAATACTCAAGTTATCGATCGGAAATGGTGAGCACGGACGGACGGACGGACGGACGGACGGACGGACGGACGGACGGACGGACGGACGGACGGACGGACAGACACCGAAGGGTATAACATAATACCTCGCCACACTTTAGTGGCGGGGTATAAAAATGACCGGAGCCTATATATGTATGAAAATATCAGAGTACCTCCCACCCCCCCCCCCCCTTTCTTTAAATACAAGTGTTCCCTTTATTTTAGTTCTACTTATACTTGGTTGAATCTTATCTATTATAGTATAATTTTCTTGTTTACAGATAACAATGATGTTGTATCGCAGACAGCAAACTGTGATTTTTTGGGGTTTTCAAGTGGGCTGGTCCGAATACCGTCTCGTAACTTGCCACAGGCTGGACTGAACCTCATAGCACCGCAAATATTTAATCAGTGTGATATTGATGCATGATTGAAGAAGCTGCAGGAACACCACCAATAAAGGGTTGGAATCTTTGAACAAGCTGGCCCGAAGTTAATCAATGAGTGAAGGGTGGGGGGGGGGGGGGTCTTGTTAATATATAGATTTATAAAATAAAAGTTAGCCTAAGTTAACAAATTGCGTAAGGTGCATCATAAGAAATCAGAGATTGACCTATTTTATTTCATATACTCAACTACAAAAGAAACCCATCAGTCACATTTTAGGGCAATTATGGTAGAATAATTAAGAATCAAAATATATTTTATACCATAATCTTTAACAATCAATTATGCATCAAATTATTGAATAATGTAACAGTTTTACTTAAACCCGTTCATGCTGTACGCCAGTGTATAGACAAGGGGTCATTTCTAAAAATGACAAATTTCAGACAATTGGTTTTCACTCGAGTTCTAGTCTTAATCAGTTCACTTCGTCCAATAACCGGTATGTCCCTCTCTGAGAGGGCAATCAAGTTTGTGCAGCGTCCAAAACAAACCGCGTAGGTTTAGCAAGCCAGGATCTGAATATGATATAGCAGCTGTTGGATGAGCTCTGGCGACGCACCTGGGATCGTTCAGTGCAACCTTGGAATCTTTGACAGCTCCAAGTTATTCTCCATTAAGAATGGGCGTGGATTCCCAAGTACATTGTGTGGCGTCACATGCTTTTGGTTCGACCTCGTTATGAGGCAGTTATTGCTGCATGAGAGTGTCATGTCTGTTTTTGGACGAATTTAACTCAAGTGAACTGATTCAGTGATTTAGACGAGATCGAGATATTTATTCTCAAGTGAAAAACTTGTCATTTTTGAAAATGACCCCTTGTCTACACTCTGGCGAATAGCATGAACAGATTTAAGTAAAACTGTTACATTATTCAATGAAATGATGCAGAACTGATTGTTACGGAATATGGTATAAATATATTTTCATTTCTTAATTCGGATTTCCATAATAGCCCTGAGAAGTGACTGATCGGTTTTGTAGTTGAGTATAGTTAGAATAATTTTTACAATAGCTAAGTGACGGGTACCCTCTTTGTTCACCACCCTCTACAAACACGAAATAATTCAATATATTAACCTATACCCAGTAACCAAAAGGGGCCACCATCGGCCCACCAGCGAAACGTCATTTAAATGGCGCATCTCTAGCGGTCCGATGATGACCCGACATCGGTAGCTTTTCCAAAGGTTCCAAACCAGTATTCCTGAGGAAATTTACAGCTTTGCGCTTTTCCATGCGGGTGGGAGTCGTCCGGATCCCAAGTACCCACTCCTCTGGATCCGTGCATGAATAAATATCCTAGGACTATGAAACAATGTAGAGTTAAAAGCTAGAGGCGCATTCTAATCAGGAACTGCACTGTCTGCCATTGGACGCATCGATTTATGATACAGACACTTAGTGTGGCATTCACTTTTTCAGATATTTTTTTCGCGCGTTGTAAGAGTGAAATGCATTTGTAACCACTGTCCCACCCCACCCTCCAACACCGACACACTTAAGAGATACTGTAGTGGATAGCGGGATCATCGTAGATGTTTGGATGGTTGTATCATCTTGATTACACCCCCCCCCTACACCAACCCCACAGTACGGGGTAAAGGCAAGGGCTCGGACTTACAATGCCTCCTTAAAGTTAAGGAAGACTTATGTTAAGTGTTGATTTTTCTAGATGCGAAAAATAACGTTTCACATTGATTAAAATCAAAACAGTTTCATTTTTTTTGTAGATCACAATGATATCTTTGACCACAAGTACTGCATCGATACAGGCAATTTATTTAACATTTAATATAGCGTGTTGAAAATTTCAATACTTAACTTAAGGCTTCCTTAATTTTAAGGAGGCACTGTAATTCCTGGCCCTGATTTTTTAACATTTAAATATATATGAAGACAGCATTACGAAGATACACATGAAATACGATCAACAAAAGCTGCACCATACCACCTTGGAACTGTCAGTAAAAGAAATACTGGAAAGCTTCAACATGTTTAAAGGTAGGTACCAACCTCACTCTTAATTCTGATTTGGCTCTGGTCTCTACCCAAGTAAAAATTCTGTTATACATAGTTGGGCTAAAAGCAGGGGAATCATCCCACACAATTATGTCCACTTGTGATGGAGTGGGGCATATAACGGGGCACTGGAAAATCAACAAGACGTTAGCCCCACTATTTCTCATAGGAGGGGTAGTGGTACAGATAAATGATGCATAGTTTATTTATTAAAGGTTAAACGGGAACGACTGATTTAGAGTCCCAACAAAAGACTTGAAATGCCCTGTATCGAGCTTGTGATCCCTGGTCTGCTAGGACTACACAACATATGCTGAGAGACAGACTGACACACAGACAGATAGACAGACAGATGTAGAGAGGACTAAGATTGACAGACAGACAGACAGAGAAATTCAACAGACACACACAAAGGCATAATACTCATGAAAACGTGCTAAACATGTAAGTTATAAGTGGATCCAGAGAAGACAGGGGGCTCTGGGCCCCCCTCCCTGTAAAGTCACAAAGCTATACCCCTAAAATTCAAATTCTCAAGGTTACTAAGCCAGCATTTAATGCTGGGCAATCCGAAATGGCGTTCCGCTGACGGGCCGATGATGGATCACGTTTTTGCGGTATTTGGATCCTCTCTCCCCTCACCAACTAAAATGGCATTGAATTTTTTTTATGTCAGAGTCAAAACTTTGTGGATCCGCGTCTGCAGACAGAGAGAGAGAGAGAGAGAGAGCGAGAGAGAGAGAGAGAGAGAGAGAGAGAGAGAGAGAGAGAGAGAGAGGAGAGAGAGAGAGAGAGAGAGAGAGAGAGAGAGAGAGAGTGTTTCTAGAAAGTGTAATCAGAAATACCGTCAGAGTTTCAAACAGTTTGGATCTGTCAAGCCAGACCTTGGCCCGCACTGTCTGCAGTCAAGAAATGACAGAGACGATGCCCCCAACCCATCCCCTAATGGAAATCCCTTGAAGTGCACATGAACGGCACACACGGATCAAGTCTGGGGGGTTAGGTCCACTGACAATTGCTGTGCTTTTGTTTAACGACCCACCGACATATTAGTTCATATGAAGACTGAACATCTGCTTTAAGTCTCATCCTATGGACTGGCGACGCAAAGGCTAGTTCTGGCGGGTTTTTTTTTAAATTATTTTATATGTGTGTGTGTGTGTGGGGGGGAGGGTCCAGTAACTTCTTTCACTTTCCGAAATTCCAGGGGGTCCAACATATGTTATCCAAGGGGCGGGGGTCGTCAAACTTTTTTCCAAGGGGTTGGAGTCCAATTGCTAACCGATAGAACTTATGATTCGTTCTGGACCCCTGTCCAGCTGTAGATCCGCGCAATTATCAAGAATTTTAATCGCCTACGGCGATTCTCTCTTTGGCTGTTTATTTTCGTCTTTCATCATGTACCCAACTAGATGCATGTTTTACTCTAATTTAAAAGTGTGATTTGGCGGGGTCTTTATATTATAGGTTTGTCAGCGTGATAGATTTCTGTGCTTGGATAAAGGGATACTGTATATTCTCTGCTTGCAAACTTGGGTTTTCAGAAGTGTGTATCTGTATACACCATGCCCAAAACTGCAGCCAGAGACATTCACGGAAAGTACCAATACGATGTCAGTATACTTGTCCTCTGGACTTGTGAACAATAAAGGTGCAGACCAGCCTGCGCATCCGCACAGTCTGATCAGTGCATTTGTTTTTCGCTAATTTGAAAGTATCATATCTAGACTCTCTATAGCTAAGGGGACTGATTTGAGTCTTGCTTTGTCGAAAACACCCAAGACAGGTTTATTTTGAGTAGAGGCCTAAATTTATTATTTCGGTCCTTGCTTCTATTCTTATTTCCAGCAGCCTTTGGATGTTTTAAGAAACTCTAAACTTGTTTCAGGTTGAGAATAGTAGGGGCAGCTAAACCAAACTAAGAGCAGATTAAATGTTAACCGAATGCAACTTCCTTAGTTTGGTCTAAAATTGTAAATGCTCAACACTGCAGATAAACTGTAGAACGGTTGTAATCATCTAGGTTAAGTATTTTGTCTCCCGATTTCCGTGTATTCTTAATGAAACAATGAAAATTAAGAGACAAGTAACATGAGAATACTCTTTTCTGGTATGCAAATATATGCAGATAAAATCCTAGACGTAATTTACATTTACATCTGGAAAAGTTAACATTAGTCTCTTAGCTATAGTGCGTACACTTATTTTGCTTTATTACGTACACTGATGTGTCAACAGACTGCTATAGACCGTACAGCAGGAGGGTTTTTTCCTCCTAAATATTGATGGAACCAAATGGAATCGGGAAGTAAAACTTCATTGGCAAGTACTTATGACAATGGAGAAGCCATATGTAAGCGAATATTGATCTTTCTTAGCGACACATTCGATAACATAAACATATTTCAGGGAGACTAGGCAAAAGTCGTGTAAAATACAAGTGATTGGGCAGGTCATTTTGTCAATTGTAGTGCTGACCGATTATTCCTGGCTAATTCTCAGAGCCACCGATAAACATCAATGCCTTAACGATGTCATCACTATATTCTTTAAGCCGAATCTTAAAAAATATGAAAAATAATAGAAGAAACACCGACCTTGTACATCAACATATGGGATTTCCTCGCTTCGGCAAGCTATATCCGGTGTACGATGCTATACGGTGAAAATTTCCAACACTAGTTGCCTACTTCTGTAGGAGCAGCCTGATCAATCTTCCCTGTTTGCTTTTCAGGAAGCATTTTGTGACGTCAAGCCTTGATAACCAACTTTTTATGTGCGAACAGAAAAAGGAAAGCTTTCAAAATTTTAGAACATTTACCATAGTTTGCTCCATAATTCATGAAAATCCACCTCTGTTCCCTTAACAATTCCCAATTTTTTCATAGCAATTTGAAGCGCTTTGTGAATTTGCAAGCTGGGAAATTTTCAAAAGGTTTGGGTCCAGATCACAATCCACTTTCTGTCGGTCCTGATCCGGGTCCAAACTGCTTGCAAAGGTTATCAACATATGACAAAAGTCTCAGCCAGTAAGGAAAGAGGTATTTTTGTAGAGAAATAATATAAGCTCATGGGCAAGCATATGCTTAATGATAGTCAAAAGTATTGCAGAACGCTCCCCTTGCAATACTTTTTCTCCTTCATTAAGCTATCATTTGTCATTAAGATCTTTATTTTGTCTATTTTTGAGTGGTCATTTTACACAGGTTTTACTGTAGGCAGGTATCAAATTTAGCACTTGCTAAAAGCTAGTAGATTTCTCCAAAAAGCAAGTAGAAATTGCCATCACTTGCTCTTTTTAGCATGTGCAAAACAAGTCACTCTCATATCAACCAAATTATGCAACACAGCATATGTTGTATGGCAAACAGTGTAGATCCTGATCAGCCAGCTTCTTCAGAAGCTGGCTGATCTGGATCCAAACTGTTTGCAAGAAAGCCTGAATATAGGGCCAGAAAGCTGAAAATGCTAAATTGGTTTTGTCTATCAATTAATGCTGTGCACGTATACCTGTTAATTAAATTTTCTAATTTGCAATGTTACTAAAAAAAATAGTTCTAACATTTTCAGTGAAAAAGCAAGTTGATCAGCATCTTTAGCAAGTGAGAAAAATAGCCACTCACTATTTTTAGCAAGTGGTTAAAAATCTAAAATTGGATCCCTGGTAGGTTTAATGGTAATATACCTGCAGCACCCTGCTCCACCTGAAACGTCTTCATCCAGTTGACAAATGACTTAATGTCCCGTACTTCCAAACCATGGACAATCTCTAAACATTTCTGTTTTGCCTTCAAGATACCTGCAAAATTGAGTATTAATTTATGGTAAAATATATTTTCAGTCAAAGATGTTTTCCTGCCTTGTAGGATGAATCTAGACTTGTGGAATCATTGGTTGTTATTATAACAGGGTTCATACAGGCAAGATGGGTAAAATTTAAGGACTTTTCAAGGACTTAGAGCTAACGAAAAGTGCTTATCTAAGTGTTAAAATTCTACTTCAGAAATGATAGACTGAGATAATGGAGACATTAGTACTGGAAAATTAGTATAGCATTGTGCCTAATTTGGTGCAGTAAATGCTGCATCAAATAAAGGCACAAAAATTTAATACTGAAAATAGTAGAATTCAAGGACTTTTCAAGGCTTTTGAGTGATTTTCCAGTACTTCAAGGACATTTCTAGAATACCCGTTATATTCAAGTATTTTTCAAGCCTGTGCGAACCCTGTATAAACTAAATTTTTGAGCCTAATTTTCAAACCCATCAGCTTTTACAAATGATCGCCGATCTGACAAAAGGGTCCTTCGGGCATTTAAGCAGTTTTTGTGTTAGCAAAATTTCAAAAACGTCCATATTTTCAAGATTTTGCATATTCTTATGATAGAGTCAAATTGCTTCTAACATGTAATACAATCAAAGGCGCAAACGGTTCTGATAAAATTAAGTGATATGTATAGTGTATGTTTCCATGGCAACAGCTGTGCATATGGACAACATACTTCCTTTAAAACAGGGTACCTCATTTCAAATGCTTTTGTAAACACGGGATGTGCGTACATGGGTTATTTATGCAGTCTATGCAATTGCATACACATCAAATTTACAGAAATATGGAGCTCTCTTTAAATATTGCTCCTAGCGTCTTTGTATTAACATCATATATTAACACGGTGGTGTTGACGTCAGAACGTCACTAACAACGTTAAGTGACGCCATGTTTAAAACACATCATATATACGAGTTTAAACGCTCGTATCTTTGTTATTTGTAAAGATAATTTATTCAAATTTTCGGTAACTGTTCACAACAGCTAGGTCTTTCTTTCTCTGTAAATATCTCACTTTTGACTTTTATTGCCAGAAGGTCCCTTTTGTCAGATCTTGGCTCAAATGTTTTGGGTGCTCGAAAGTACCATCTTATTGAGACATGGTTTTTTGAGTACCCACAGCTTAAGTTTTGGTTGAGAAATAAGAAAATTAAATGGGCCTTGACGCGAGAAAACCTATCTTCGGGGTTTGTGAACAGCAAAGGCGCAGACCAGCCTGCGCATCCACGCATTCTGATCAGTGCCTTTGTCATTTGCTCATTAGAGTATATTATCTAAACTTGCTACAAGCATATTGTAAATTTTCTAGCTAGTCTCTATAGCTGATTAGATTGGTTTGAGTCTCGCTTTGTCAGAAACCCCGAAGACAGGTTTTGGTGCGTCACAGCCGAATTTCTTGGGAATATATACATGTATGCATATATAAAATCTGTTGAAATTCTATCCATTTGTTCTCAAGATATAGAGCGAAAACAAAATCTGATATCAATCAAGGGCCATAACTCCGTTACAAGGGGGCGAAATTTCGCCCTAAATGGGACACAGGGAGAAGTGGGATTCTCCCTAAAAAAAAAAATAATTTTTTTTTTTTTTTTTTTTTTTTTTATAGGGAGACTCATTTTCATTCTGTCACCACACAAATGCAAGCTGTGGTGACATTATCAGACAATCTACTACCACTGCATCGTGTTTCTCCTTCCATTAAATGGCAATAGTATGTGTAATGGCTAATTTGCTTCTAAATTGACAGAAAGTGCTGTAATTTTGCGCTATAACTTCTCCCTATCTGACTGTCACTTCTCCCTAATTTTCCTGCAGGGAGAAGTCACTTCTCCCTAAAATTCTGGGCCAGCTTGGTCCCTGAAAAGGAAGGTGTCTTAAATTTAACATCGGCTTTGAGCGTTAATTATAATCACTGTTGTTGTTCTGTTAATAAAAAATAGTGTGTATGATCAGGAAATACCACAATCTCAAACTGCAGACAAACCCGTGGCATCGTGAGGAAGAGCCAATCACGAGACACCAGGAAGACAAACAAAGCAAAGCAACCAGCTCTCTCTTCCCCATCGAGATGATTGCATAACTAGAATGGAAACAAAGTAACACACAACAAACATAGAACAATTACAGAATCCCACAATGGGAGTAACAATCAACAACAAATCAACAACAACAGAATAATCGCCTTAGAACGAACAGCAGCCAAAGCCACTGGGGGGCTTAAATGCATTTTACTTGTACCAAATCTTCACCCTAGATTTCGCTGTTGTTGAAGCACAAAAAATGTTAAGCTCGCATGGAGGGTTCCTAACTATTGCACTGAATCATCACATAGAAACAATATAATCAAATTAATGCACTATGATGAAAATAAACCTAGTTACCATGGAAACCAGAATGTATTTATTTTTATATCTAATTTTGAAAAATAAGACTGACAGCGCAGAACTTGAAAAGTAATATAAAACTATACATGTGAAGAATAACAAATGAACTCTTTAAATACTGTCATTCACCACTTATGGCATTTGCGAGCTAGTTTGCAAAAGGAGCAGTCTGATCTTGGTTAGACTGTTTGCAAGCAAGTTAAAACTAATTTGTTGTACAAGTGAAAAAATGCTGCAGGCCACAATTTTAGCTGTAGACAATTCACAGGAAATATCAAGCCTTATATTTTTCCAGAAATTCATGTGGCATGCAAATTTTAGAATGTCCAAAATTCTGGAACATTTACCGTATATGCACTTTAAGAGTCCAACCCCATGAGTCCAACAGGCTTGAAGAGTGTGTAATAAAAAATTAATGGTAGTTTTTTTTCTCAACCAAAACTTATGTTGTGGGTACCATAAAGAACCGACTCAGTGAGACGGTTCTTTTGTGCACCCAAAACACATGTTCAAACTAATGAATGGAGAGAAAAAAGACAGTTTTAGGTAGAAAATTGCGTGAAATCTGGTCCTATATAGATGCAGGACTTGAGCTAAGAGTGCATATTTTTCTTATTTCTCAACCAAAACATATGTTGTGGGTACACAAAAGAACCGTCTCAATGAGACGGTTCTTTTGAGCACCCAAAACATATGCTAGGAATCATGGGTAAGAAAATATTTACAATTTTATGCTGAAAATTTTTGCTTATCTAAACCTGTGAGATGCTAGAAGCTTTACAGTTGTCTTATTTGCACCTAGATCCTGGTGATGTGACAGAAGTGTTCCTTCACAGTATGGTGTTCAGGTGTTGAAGTTGAAAAATACTGGCAAGAGTTATTGACAAGCTTCAGATATGTAAGCTGAGATTGGCATCACACATCTAATCTGACTTTTGTAACCCTTCCCTTTGGTAAACATGTACTTTGACAAAAAGTGAAGAACCAGATAAAATGCTGCATCTGGCAGCATTTCATCAGGGTCCGCACTGTTTGATTATATAAAACAATGTCCAGAGACAAAAATACATTATTTTATAGAAATTTTGATCGGGAGCCCCCTTAAAATAGAAAATAGACATATATGCTCACGACTACAATATGCATGTACATAGTGTGTGTAATGGCTGCTATGGGCATGGCATATCCATTACACACCCAACACACATCAGGACACATGCATTAAGAAGAATCTTATAAAAAGATGTTGATATTATTATTACAATTGTTATAATTGTATGAATGATACACTAAAGTTTGTAGATTGCCTCTGAGGACCGGATACTTTGTTTGTATATCAAATGAAGGCATACTAAGAATTAAGGATGGAATAGCTTCTATATCAGTCATTGTTTCTGTAAGGTGTTAAGTGGTTAAAAATGGCTAAAATACAGTATATATTGTGAACTATGTCAACTAGAATTGTCAGAGGATCTGACCTTAGCCCCGCTGCAGCGCTTTTCGTGCTGTAAAAAGGCCAAGTGTGCATAAAAATGCCAATCAACATCAATTAAGGGCCACAACTCTGCTATCAATTTGCAAAATATCAAGATCTAATGTCAATATCAATGCATATACCGTATAAAAAAATTTGGGTAAAATTTTGTCCTTGTCCATTTGTTCTCAGATATTGAGCTAAAATGAAATTCTGACATCAATCAAGGGCCATAACTCAGCTTCAAATTTGGTGAAAATGCCAGGTAACAATCCCAACTTAAATCTTCTCAATATGAATGCATATAGCTTTTTTGTATATAAAATTTGGTGAAATTGAATCTATTTGTGCTAAAGATATAGAGCAGAAATGAAATTCTGATATCAATCAAGGGCCATAACTCTGTTACAAATTTGCAAAAAAAAGACAGGTAACAATTCCAACCTAGATCTTGTCAACATCAATACATGTATAAACTTTGGTGAAATTCAATCCATTTGTTCCCAGGATATTGAGTGGAAACGAAATTCTGACATTATTTAAGGGCCATAACTCTGTTACAAATTTGCAAAAAAAATTACATGTAACAATCCCGAACTAGATCTTGTAAATATCAATGTATATACAAAATGGTCAAATTCTATCCATTTCTTCTTATTAAGATATTGAGCAGAATTGAAAAACTGAACAAAATACTGACATCAGTCATGGGCCATAACTCTATTACATATGCACAAAAAATGATGTATAACAATCCTAAAAATGTGCAAAAAATGATGCATAACAATCCCCAACCAAGATCTCGTCAATATTAATGCATATATTATGACCTGAATCAAGGGCCATAACTCTGTTACAAATGTACCAAAAAAATGATATTTAACAATCCTAACCTAGGTCTAGTTAATATGAATGCATATATAAAAGTTGGTGAAATTCTGTCAATTTGTTATTTGATATATAGGGGAAACAAAATTCTAATGTGAATCAGAAGGCTATAACTCTGTTACAAATATGCAAAAAATGATGCGTAACAATCCCTACATACATGTAGATCTTGTCAATATGAATGCATATATAAAATTTGGTGAAATTCTGTCTATTTGTTCTCATTTTCACGGTTTATAGTCGCAAAGGAGCCTATCCGAGCAAAACTGCTTTTCCTGAGCCCTATCAGCTCCAGAAAAGGAGCCTATCCGCCAAAACAAGACATGGGGAGAGGAGATACTCTAAATCTGGGCCAATATTAGATTATTTTTCTTAGCTTTTGATGTCACTGCCTGTCGCTTTGCTTGTTTTTAGCTGATAGGCTCCTTTTCTGATAGGGCTCAGGAAAAGCAGTTTTGAACCGATAGGCTCCTTTGCGTCTATATACCGTGATTTTGAGCAGAAACAAAATACTGACATCAGTCAAGGGCCATAACTCTATTACAAACACACAAAGAATGATGTGTAACAACCCTAACCAAGATTTTGTGATAACAATGCATAATTTGCATATAAAAAAATTGGTGAATTTTTATCAATTTGCTCTGAAGATATTGAGCGAAAACGAAAATCTGACAGATGGATAGATGGAATGGCGGACAACCCAAATCCAGTATAGCGCTCATTTTTCAAAGCGGGGCTATAAATATTATATGGCTCAATATTAAATTTCCATCTAGTGAGGGGAAACATTATTTTGTGTGGCCAAATATGATTTCCAATATACTAACTTAGGACTTCAGTTAAGAGTGCGTAACGAAAATTTATTTTTCTTATTTCTCAACCAATACATATGTTGTGGGTACTCAAAAGAACCGTCTCAATGAGACGGTTCTTTTGAGCACCCAAAACATATGTTCAAACTGATGGGTAGGAAAATATTTACAATTTTACGCTGAGATTTTTTGTTAGCTAAACGTATGCTTACTGCTGCCAGGGGGCTCTTCATCTTCTCTGTCTCGAGTCTGTGTCTGTCCACCAGGTGGTTCGTGTTGATGTTGTTCACGTATCTCTGACATTTCTCTTTCACGTTCTGCCACTTTCTGTAGATGCTCAGCCATCTCTGTCAAATGAATATACACGTAACAGTAAAGCTTGTTTCCCATGATTATCATACCTAGATAAGGAAATTTTATGAGCGTAAAACTGTAATCATTTCCTTACCCATCAACATGTGTTTTGGGTGCTCAAAAGAACCGTCTCATGGACGGTTCTTTTGAGTACCCACAACATATATTTTGGGTGAAAAAAAGAGAAAATAGTTTTCCAATAAACACTCTTATCTGGAGGCCTGATTTTAGCCATAGGTTTCCGCAGGTGCTTGGTGAAGTAGACAGATCGCAGACAATTTCACATAGAGTCAATCGTAAATTTGAAGTCCTTTGGACAAGAGGTTTTATTTTGAAATATCAGTAGTACCAATTATAAAGAGGTAGACATAAAATTTTATAACCCCAAAAAGCAATTCTTGTCATTTTTTTCCTACCAAACAATGGCAAACATACATTTTGGGCACATAAAAGAAACATCTCAGGGAGACGTTTCTTTTATACACCCAAAACAAAATGTATATATAGACTGTTAAAATAGGTCATGAATATGTCCTATTCTGTGAATTCAGTGTGTCCCAAATTTATTTTGATTGGCGAGTACATGTATTTCAAAAAATTGAAGTCCGAATTTTTGAGGTTTTACTATATATCCAGACAGGTGTGATTAAATTTTAGACATTGCAAAGCAGTAGTACTATGATTGTACTGCAATCTTGCAGGTCGCACTGTGTTTGCAGCTTGACAGTAGGAAAAGAAGACTGCAGTATTTTCATGGCTGCTGCAAGACAGCCATATTGTAGCCATGCAAATTTGCAAGACTGTTGCAAGGCCGTTGCACGGAAACCAGAAAACGCTAAACATTCTTGTGACTCACAAGAATTGCAAGGTTGTTGTGCAAATGCCTTATCATGTTTGCGCGTTCATTGTCATTCGTCGTAAATATTCAACGCCATGGGGAGGAAATCAATGCAAGGGTAGAGGCAAACAGCAGCTACATGTCAGCACAACTTGACGGAAGCACAACTTCTTGTGATAGCTATCCTTCAGCAGCCTATTGAAATGCTGATGTAAATGCTACATTATGTCAACTTACTACATACTATTCACAGGTGTGAAGTTATTTATCTTAGCCCTTAAAGCGCCAAGAAAAAAATGCATCTGAAAATGTCGTTTGCTGAAGTCATCTGTTGCAAATAATTGCCTAGCATTACTGACAAATTAAGTATAGAAGCAAACAGCGTGGACCCAGAACAGACTGCTCCTATAGGAGCAGTCTGATCTGGGTCCACACTGTTTGCCATAGAGGCTTCTTAAACATTTCAAAAGACGAGAAAAGCAGACAACTTTTGTTGCGATTGGCGCATTAAGGGTTATATTTTCACTAGTGAAATACAATTTTTTCAAATATAAATCATATTCAATCATTACTTTCCTGTATTTCATTACTTTTTATACAATCAAAACAAAACATTTGTGTGGAAAAGTCTGCAGCACCCTCTTATCCATCTATTTTAAGTAAATTTTGTTTTGGGTGCTCAAATGAACCATCTCAACCAGATGGTTCTTTTGAGTCTCAATGAGACAGTTCTTTTGAACAAAACATATTTTTATGCTAAAAAATCTATATAAGAAAATTACAATTTTACACTTAAATTTTTTGTTAATCTGGTCATAGGCAATGACGTAGCCAGAACACTGAAAAAGTTACTCACACCAAAAGGAGACTACTGGATTAAGCAGTGATTCTCTTCAATTGCCTTCCTTTTCAAAATGGGAACTTCTCTTAAAGGAAAGAATTTGCTACCAATGGGAGCAAATTCTTTCCTTTAAAAGCAGTTCCTTATGGTATGGAAAATCTGCCGGTGACAGTGACTTTAACCAGATTAGGTGACCTCCCTTGAATGTTACTATTTTTTATTACACACATGCATAACTGCATATTCGGGGCTAAGCCAATGATAGGTATATACCAGGAAATAAAGCAACAAACCAAGCCTTGCAATTAATTGTCATAGATATCTGATATTGTGATAAACTATTTGCTAAACATTTTCAAAAAATCAATTCAGTAATATCATCAGAGTGTCAAACAGTTTAGATCCAGAGCAAGCAGGGCCTTTCCTGACCTGATCTGTCTTTGAGCACTGAGCAGTGAAGGCTTGTCTGGGCTTTATAATTCTGGACAAAATTGCATGGCCTGGCCCCTCCTCCTTTGGTTGATTCGATGCTTTACATCCCAGTTAACAATTTTTCAGTCATGTCGGGGCGATTTCCTGTCTTCCTGGGTTGAACAACCAGTACTGAACAGCACTCAAGTATACAATACAGTGACTCAGCTAGCAGCGAGTCTCGACCTAGCAACTCATCGATCTCCAGTCTAACGCAATACCAACTGAGCCACTGCACTCCACCTGGCCTCCTCGAAGTTGTCCGGACATTTTCCAATTGAGCCAGTGCATGATATTTCAAACAATGTGGTTTGTGCGACCAGGCCTCAGATCAGCCTGCGCATACGGGCAGTCTGGTCAGAGCCTTTGCTAGTCGCTGGAGTGTTCTATGAGATGTTAAGCTACTGACTGAACAACATTTGGAGTTTCTAAGCTTAAAAGGAGAATGCAGATGCTCGTCTGAGTCTACACTTGTCAAAATGTCAAATTGTTGGAAATCTCATGCCGCAGCTCAATTGGTATTTTTACCTGCACTGTCTTGAAGCTGCAACATCCGTTGATGAGGGGAACCAGACTCCCAGGGATTATCACAATGTAACACTGGGCTAGCTGAATTGCACCTCATCATCTCATGCTCTGACTGGTGGGGATGAAAAATCTGACTTTCTGAGTTGCGTCCCCTGAATAGTGCACTGTCTCGCAGTGTGTTAGATATTGTTAATGATCCCTCTGAGTGTCTCTTACGAGGCATATACAATGCCGATGGACTGGACTCTTTCATCGGAAAAGAGTGACGTTGATGATTTTGCTGATAATGTTGACTAGAATTTTTCATTTGTAAAACTCGACGAAACTGCATGCTTGCGAACAGAGCTGACTTGCAAATGGATTCGATGATTGGGATGTATGATGATTTAATGGCATTTATGGCATAATTGTCCGGAAGGCCAGCCTGTGTTGTTATTCTGTTCATTAATTTGTTCAATGTGCTGTTTCCAATGGATGTGTTGTCATACCAAACAAAATCATCGGCTTGGATGTTACGTTTGGGTCGCTGCCAAAAAGCGTCTGACATCGGATGGAGATGAGTGAGATACATCATGAAGGAATTCACAGGACATTTTGGGTCACCTGTAAAAAAAAAAAAAAAACCGATTTTTTTTAACTCTTTACTCATACATGCCATACCTCACACTGTGAGATAAAATGTCACAGAAATGGCCCTTCTGAAAGTCGATTCCCAAAAGATTTTCAAATCCCACAGAATTTTCAGACCATCTGAAAACACATTTTCTTAAGAAATAATCATAAATCACACTTTATTGTGTTTATAACAAGCTTCTAACATTAAAATAAAAGCTTTTTGGTCATAAGGGTGAATTTCAAAGTAGTTTTTGTGAATATCTCACAGAATTTTATCAAATCTCACTTAAAATTTTGGTCAATTTCACAGATTTCAGTCCACAAGTGATGGCATGTATGTTAACATGCTTTAAATTTGCTTGCTCTTTTGTGGTAGGCTGATATTTTTCAAAATGACCTTTTTCTAAAATATTTCACCAATACATCAGACAAACAGTTTGGATCCAGACCAAACCTGACATTTTGTCGGGCCTGGTCTTGAACCAAACTGTTTGCAAAGGTTAGCAGAAGATGACAAGTCGTCACTAGCAGACAAAAGGAAACATAAAATGACAATACTCTAGATCTTCCAATATCTCTATTTAGAACAGAGATTTTAGTCAACCTTATAAGCACACATGCACCAATTTTCAAATCAATTTGATAGGTCCCAAGAAACCAGAAATAAGACCAATTTGATAGGGCCCAAGAAACTGGAAATATGACCAATTTGAAAGTTCCCCAAAAAACAGAAATAAGACCAAATTGATAGGTCCCATTAGAAACCAGAAATAAGACCAAATTGATAGGTCCCATTAGAAACCAGAAATAAGACCAAGGATCATTGACACTTGCTATGGGTAAATGCCTATGGTTTTCAGTAAAAATAAAAGTTTGTCAATCGTCCCTTTCTTCACCTTGAAGCTACCCTGACCTGGGTACTTTATGGCAGTGAAATCCATTTTCGATATTAAATGCTTAAAAGATGTAAAATTTTGGGTAGAACAATCAGTTTTACATTAAGATATATAGAAATCTGAAAACATTTTTTAAAATATCATTCCCCCCCGTGTGCCAGCAAAAGCTTTTGCATGTATATGTGTTACCATATTTTACACATTGTATGGAAGTGGCTTGCTGGCACACGGGGGGGAAAGATGTTCAGCAGCCTGAAAACCCAGGGCCTAAGCCCATAAAATGCCTTTTCTACCAAATAAGAAATTAATGACAGTAATGAAGTTCTCTAGAACAAACCTCCTAAATTGCTTTGTATTCTGTGTTAGTTTAATATAAAGTATTTAAAGATTAAAAGTAGAATTAGCAAGGTTTTATGCATTTTTTCATAAGAAAAAATCTCACTGTTATTAAATGACACATTATTTTGCAAACGTCCTGTACTTATCTATTTGCATGCTAGGGAATTGTTCATGTTTTTATTTTCGTCTGCTGACTTTCTTCAAAATTAAGTTTTTAGAAATAAACCACCCAGGACTACCATCAGAGTGTCAAACAGTTTCGATCCAGATCAAGACCGACATTCTGTTGGTCTTCATCTGGGTTCAAACTGTTTGCAATAGGCTATTGGCAGGCGACAAAATTATCCACTGGCATGCAAAGAGTTCTAAAAGGTAAATACTCCAGTGTTCAATATATTGTCTCATATAGGGATATACATGCATATGTATACCATAAATATTCAGACACTTTAAATACATTCAGCATGATATGCCCTTTAAACAAAGTAAAAGTAATATTCAAAGGATCTAGTTTGAATTAGTTTTACTTTCCAATGCTAAATGGGACACTTTCATTCCTTCAAAAATATTTATTTCTTTTGTTGAGCTTTCAGTTTTGTATGTAGTCAAAAATGTACAGGTAACTTCTAAATTATCTCCCCAAAATCATTTTATTACAAAACATATTTTGTTTTTAAAACAATTTCATCAATTATCGTGATTCGTTAATGCTCTGCATATGGTATGTTCAATAGATATCACCATGCCTACCAAATAAATCAAGAAAACGTGCAGAAATCACTTTTTCAAACACTTTTTATTTTCATGAAATTTCAGACCCCCTCCCCTTTCTACCCGCCATAACTCTCGAATGCGTAGGAATTTGGAAAATATTTTGCTAGCTGGCTCTTGCCAGTAGATTCACCTATTGCACTGATACTACATGCGTCACACCAGAAGCTCAAAAGCAGCGTTCTGGGAATCAGAAAAATAGGCGTATAAGGCCCAAACCGTCAATGATCCTTTGATAGGTCCCATTAGAAACCAGAAATAAGACCAATTTGAAACGTCCAAAGAAAACTAGAAATAAGACCAGATTGATAGGACCCAAGAAACCAGAAATAAGACCCAATTTGATAGGACCCAAGAAACCAGAAATAAGACCCAATTTGATAGGACCGACGAAACCGGAAATAAGAACAGTTTGATACATGTAGGTCCAAAGAAAACCAGAAATAAGACCAGTTTGATAGGACCCAAGAAACCGGAAATAAGACAAATTTGATAGGCCCCAAGTAACCAGAAATAAGACCCAATTTGATCAGACCCAAGAAATCGGAAATAAGACAAATTTGATAAGGACAAAAGAAAAAACGGAAATAAGACCAGTTTGATAGGTCCCAAGAAACCAGAAATAAGACCAGTTCGATAGGTCACATGAAACTGGAATTAGGACAAATTTGAATGGACCCAAGAAACCAGAAATAAGACCAATTTAGGCCTAAAAATTGTCTAAAAGCCAACTGCCACAGCAATTTGATAGGTCCCAAGAAACCAGAAATAAGACCAATGAAAGGAAATAAGTCCAATTTAGGCCTAAAGATAGTCTAAAAGCCAACTGCCGCAGCAATTTGATAGGTCCCAAGAAACAGGAAATAAGACCAATTTGATACGACCCAAGAAACCAGAAATAAGACAAATTTGATAGGATAAGACCAATGATAGGACCCAAGAAACCTGAAATACATAAAAGACCAATTTAGGCCTCAAAATAGTACAAAAGCGAACTGCTGCAGCTTAGTATGACAGTTCAACGAGTTCATCCCTGGCATATATTATCGATATTTATCACTTTTTCGAAAAATACTGTTAATAGTTTACTTTCCTGCTACAAACATTGACCATGTTAAATAAACTGAGAAAAATGTCCTCATCTCGGAGGGCTTGGTAAACTCTTTGCCTACTAGTGTCGTCTGCTGACAGTTTGGAATCAGATTAAGCCCAACAAAATGTCTGGCTTGATCTGGATCCAAAGTGTTTGACACATTGAGATAATCCTTCCTGAAAGATTTTTTTGAAAAGTTTGATTTTGAAAAAAATCAGCAGATGACAAAAGGCATGCAAATTTAAATTACCCAACATGCAAAGAGTTAACAAATCTGGTCACACCCAAGGAGCAAATACAGCACCTGCTTATGCTACATTGTAGTAGTTTTCCCCAAAAAGCAAGTGTCTTTCATTGTAATATAGCGATCAAACATGATTTTCATGCATAAATGTTCATCAGGTCAGGACTCAGGTTTTCAACATCTGCCGAGGGACCTGACAAATGTTAATGCATTGAAAAACAAACTGTTGATCACTATATACTGTATACTACTCAAAATTTGATATAAAGGATCACATAATAAAGATTTCCATGGGGCTCAATGCACTGAGGCTGACTAAATTTACAGACCCTACCATTTGGCACTTGATAACTTTCAAACTTTTTCTTAAAATTCAATGAAATTTTCTGCGTTAGGCTTAAATGAAATATATGTGTGGTTCCTGTGCCTACCTACCCTAATTTTTTTAACCCTACCCTACACATTAAAATGGTCTTTGGAGAAAAAATACCTAAAATGGGCACGTTTTCAGATTTTGTCACTGTTTTCTTTGTTAAATGTTATAAAAAAATTTAATAATTTCCCTACCTACCTACCCTAGATTTTGTTGGTATGCAACAGGAACCACACATATATTTCATTTAGGCCTTACTTGAAAATGCAGTGTGCTACAACTTTTCGTGCAAATCACTCACTAAATGGTCCCATGGATGACTGTGGGTAGGAAAATGCAAAATGTTACATCTTCGAAATTCCGCCCAAAAATTCAAGTTTATATCTCCCTTATTTCAAGAGATCAGAAACATGAAATGTGTTTGAGTATATTATTGCAAAAATTCAACTATATATTATGCAAAAGTATGGCACTTTATTTTGCCATCGTTTCAAAGCCAACAGGTGAGATGGTTGGATATTTTCATTAATATTCGTGTTCCAGCATCATGCCATATATACATGTAAGAATGACAAACGGATCAGCAGTCCAAAATGTAGAGACCCTGAACATACACTGTACTTGTGGCACCAACTCCTCACATTAATAGCATGTGAATTGCCTGGTTCAAATCAGGGGTTTGTGCTGGTTGAAACATGAGTGTTAAACGCATGTGGTACAGATTCAATGCGATAATTTATGACATGTGATTTCCAACAATGTGGCATTTTGACAAGGGTGGTCTCAGACGAGCCTATGCAACTCCCTGTTAAGCTTAGATACTCCAAATACTGTTCAGTCAGTAGCTTACAGTCATAGAATATTCAAGTGACTAGCAAAGGCTATGATCAGATTGTGCGCATGCACAGGCTGATCTGAGTCTTTGCTGGTCGCACATGTTAAAAATCTTATGTCGAGGCTCAATTCATATCATGAATAACCTGATGCTGTTCAGTTGTTTAATATAGGGATCACACATGTTTTTTATGCATTAACATTTGCCGGGACCCGAGGAAGCTGTTTGACCACGAGTCCGTTAGGCCGAGTGTTCAAACATCGTCCCAGGGACCGGACAAGTGTTAATACAATGAAACAAACATGTGTGATCGCTATTCTTTGCATATTTTACCTGGTTCAAGCATAAACAAGCATAAACCGCATTGAAAACGTCGCTTAAACATTAAATATCCCTTTTCTTACACTTGATTTCTCAAAACAAAATGGTGTCAGCGTCAAACTTTCCTGTGGTAACCAGAACATTGACAGAATTTGTTAATTGGCTGGTGAAGAGGATTTGTTTTAATTGACCTTTTCAAATTGAGCAGGCAAGGTGTTGATATTTTATCTTGCATTTGGAATTAAAGAGATACATGTTGTCATGCTGTAGCCTAATTGTGTCTTCAATATGATGGACAAGAAAATATATTCCAAAATCTGTGATTGGACAGGGGTCTGGGGCTTTTTTTAGTGAAATTAGAAGATTTCTTAAGCGAAAATAGGTATTTTTGTTTGTTTGGTTTGAGGTTTTACGTCCCTGGGCAGTGAACAGAGCCATGGTCATGTCGAGAATAAATCATTTAAACCACAGTTTTCCTGGGTGCAATTGATTGATTAAGCAGTTAACCAGCACTTTGTGCACATACTTTCGCTTGTGCATGTACAGGTAGCTGTCAACAACCATTCTAGAATCAGCGGAAGTATAGGCCAGGAATGAACTCGCGACCCCTGGATCTGCAGCCAGACTTGCTACCGACTGTGCTTCTGAAACTAGATAATATATATATACATGTAGTCTACCAATTTGCACTAACATGTAAAAAATCTTCCAATATCACAAAATAACGTCCTGGACCCCTACGTATCTAACAACATTGACATCTTACCAGGTCTTTCATACATTCTATCACCAATTTGTCCGCTTTGAGTAGATTCGAATGACATTCCACCAGCTACTTCCCGAAAACTAAATTTAGGATCATACTTGAGCCAAACAAACCTACGTCCATTTGGTCCATGGGTCACTTCAAAATCGGACTTAGTCATGATCCGCAAGAAGTCTTTGCCACGGTTACAAATATACATGCAAACATCAAAAAATACTTTATTTTGTAATGTTTCTGGCTGGTCCAAATTCATCGCATCACCCATGTAAATTTGTCGAAGTTCACTTGCCTCAAATGTAAAAGTTCGCATTCTGTGAGGCTTTTTAGTAACTGTCCCTGCTCCTGGTGGTCCTTTGGTGGAGGCTTGAACCTCCTCAATAAAAGCATTGCAGCTTGAAAACTGAGAGCCTGTTTGTATATTAATATTTCTGACTTTCAAAAAGTAGCCTTGTAGCGCTGATCTCAGCATCATAAGCTGGGTCACTGCTGCAGCATCGTCGTCACATTTCTCTTTGACAGCTGAATAAAAGTCTCTCAAAATTCCACCTAAATCGGATGGACTCGACGAAATTACGTTATGAAAATCGCCTTCCTTCATCAATATAAAATCTTTAAAGGCGATGACAGCGTGCTTCTCTCCATCATCAAGCTCATCCCAGGCGTCCGCTGCATCGAAATCACCTCCATTCGGCGCAGACATCGTTTTCTGAGGCTCTGAAGGCCCACGCACCTGCATTTCTTCAGTCTGTGACATGTTGTTTCAGTTTAACCTGTGACGTCACATCGGCCATTTTATTAAATGAAGTTTGAGGGTGAACAGGTTGATATGTCAAACATTATCGCGCTCATGTACTCTATTTAACATAGAAAATAATCTGTAAGCTTAGTAATAATAAGAGGCTTATTATTTTGAGTGATTTTACACATTAGTATTTTAACATGAGAGTGATGTGTGCGAGAGACAATTCATAAATATCACTTTAGATAATGGTATCTTCCATGTACACAAAGCTGCAAGCAACACAGTGGTGGCTCGTCATGTGCTGGAAAAGTATGGGTGACGTCACCCGCACCGATTTTCCTTGCGTAACGCGCAGGTTTGCTGTGTAGGACTGGTTCCTATTCGCTTATTTTAGGAAACCAACCTTACACAAAGGTATGGTGGCATATACATGCCACACAGATGACCAGAATGACAATAATTGTATTGAATGTAGCGAAAAGGTCGACACTTTTTTGATAGATTTTGTTATCGGCTCAGCTGATTGCTCACACTTTGGTCCGGATGTTCATTTTTAACACAATGGCTGCATATGGGATGAAGATGACAAATTCAGATCACCAATCTGACCTTGGAGTCAAGGGTCAATGTCACATATGCCTCGCACTAAGTATTGGGTCCGAGCATATCTACTTAAAATCCGCAAAAATCTGTCTTATGGCGGGTAACTCAAAATCCGCATTCATTTTTAAAGGCTGTTCTTGTGTGACGCAATGATTGCCTATGGGGATGTAGATGGCACTAGTCTATTCAGATCACTAATATGACATTGGAGTCGAAGGCCAATGTCATATATTCATGTCACATATGTATGCTCAATTTTGTCTTAATGCTAGTCTTTCATTTTTGACCGTTGGCACAATGATTGCCTATGATGTGTAGGCTTGACAGGCTTTTCAGATTACGAATGTGATCACGGATGTATGATATACGTCTGTGATGTGATATTGGATTGAAAGGTCAAGGACACATAAACTTAAAATCTGTCAAAACATGTCTTAAGGCACGTAACACAAACTCCTCGTTAGTTTTTTTACCAAGGATATTCATATTTGGCAAAATTAATGCCTATTCGATGTAAATGACAATAGACTATTCAGATTACCTTGGTGTCAAATGTCAAGGTCACATATAATATTATATATCTTAATATAATCCATTGATATCATATGGCTGCTAAGTTTGGAGTATTTGTTGATGAGGATCGTAGCAAGCTTCCTACGTTATACTGGATACCAAAAACTTAATAAAATACCCTATAAGTCACGTTTTATTTGCTAACTCTAGTACCCCGGGATCCAATTTAGGTTACCTTGCACCCCCCAGGACAATATTTCATGGGTGCCAAATTGTTTATTGGGACCTCCTGAATGCGAAACGAAGGTGTCCTAAAAAAGAATTGGTTTGGGCTATGTGAAAATGCATGGCTTCCATGGCAACCCATAGCGGATTTGGGAATGGGGGTATGCCTACAAAAGTACTCATATCTCAGCTGTTACTTATCCTAGACTACTAAACTTAACCCCCCCCCCCCCATTCCACTGGACGGCGATTCCACTACGCTCATGGTGATCACAGTTTTTCTCTAAAATTATTCCAAATCGCCGCGGAATCGTAGACTGCCACATGATTTTGGGACTTGACGCTTCCAGTATGCTTCCACTATGCTTCTACTATGCTTCCGCACGCTCCTGCTACGATCCCACTACGACAATGAAGATCTGTCTACGCTTAGTCTACGCTGATGGCGATGTAGCTGGGACCTTGCTACGACCTTGGCGATGGAGCTACACTTTCGTTGCGCTTTTGTATCCTTAGAATCTGATATTCCAATACGCTTCTACTACGACCTTGGCGCCTCTACTACACTCCTACTGCGCTCTTGCCGTTCTGTTACAATTCGTGTCATTTTGACCAAAATTTCGAATCGTAGCGGAATCGCCGTCCGGTGGAATGGGGGTTTAATACCAAATCAAAGCTTAGACATAGGCCTATTATCCCCGTGTTGCATATACAAATCATCAAATTTGCATACTCATAAATATTTATGAAAACATTAAAAATGTGATTCACGAATGGGGCTATATGTACAAGATCAATAATATCTCAGCTGCTTTTAGCCATAGATTACTAAAATTTGTACTAAATTAAAGCCAAGACATAGGGCTTTCATTCCATGGTCAAATATGCAAGTTATCATATTTGCATAATTTGCGTATTTATGAATATTAATAAAAACGCTAAAAATAAGGGAAAATCATTAAAAATATAAATAGGCTGATTTATTCCAATATTGTCATTGTAGCATGTTTTAATATAATCAATGGTACAATTTGACAAGTCCATTCATCAGTGGTCCTATATGAATATTATCTCATTTGCATATTCATGAATATTCATGAAAACTTAAAAAAAATGGGTGAAAATCACGTAAAAATTATAAGCCTAGGGGAGGGGTTGAGGTACGATCTATCCTGCACTCATAGGGCCTTTTAAATTCATGCCAAATTGTTCAGTGGGACCCTCTGAATGCGAAACGAAGTTCTCCTTAAAACTTTTTGGTATGGGCTATGTGAAAATGCATGGTTTCCATGGCAACCCCTTTTATATGATTTAGAGAATGGGGGTAGGCCTACAAATTCAATCATATCTAGGGTTCTACTTATCCTAGAGCACTAAAATTGGTGTCTAATTAAAGCTTAGACTCATGTCTTTTTTCCCTTGCGATCAGATATGTAAATTATCTAATTTGCAATTTTATGAATATTAATGAAAACCTTAAAAATTAAATAAAATCATAAAAAACATAAATAAACATATTTCCGCCCAAAACATTATCAAACAACTATTGTTGCCAGTTTTAATATAATCAGTGATACAATTTGATAAATTCTTTCATCCAGTGGTCCTATATGAAAATTATTTGATTTGCATATTCATGAATATTAATGAAATCTTAAAAATGAGGGAAAACTATGGGTAAACCATAGTATGCAAAGGGGTAATCAGACCTTAATTGGACACATAGGACATTTCATTATGGGTGTAAATTTGTTCATTGGGACCACTTAAATGCAAAAAAGATATTGTCCTAAAAAATAAATGCTTTTTGGTTATATGAAATTTCATGGTTTCCATGGCAACCCATTATGCGACTTTAAAGAATGGGGGTATACGTACAAAAAAACTCATATCTCAATAGCATCTCACCCCAGATTACTAAACATGGTACCAAACTAATCCCTGGACATAACAGTTTAATTTGGTAGTTAGGTATGCAAATTATCTAATATACATATTCATGATTATTAATGAAAACTTTAGAAATGAGAGATAAAATCTCAGAAAAATTAAGGGGTGTAGGTATAAAATTACCAATATCTCAGCTGCTTTGCGTTCTAGTGTATCAAACTTGGTGCCAAATCAAATCTTAGACATAATACTTTTACCTTAAGGTCAGCTATGCAAAATAATTGACATGAATAATTATGAATTTTAATTAAAACAGAAAAAATAAATGAAAAAATCGCGGAAAATCAAGAGGGTGTAATTACAAATCTAATAATATCTCGATTGCTAAGTGCCATAGAGTACCAAACTTGGATTTAAATTAATGCTAAGACAATAGTATGTTTAACAAATGATCAATTTTTAAAATGATCATATTGTAGTATTCATGAATATTGATGAAACCATGAGCATTTTGAGAAAAATATTTGAAAATTAAGGGGATATACCTACAAAATTACTCATATCGCAGCAGCTTATAGCCCTTAAGTAGCAAACATGGTGCTAACTTATTGCTTTGACACAGCCCTTTATCTCAATGGTAATATTTGCCAGTTGTCTCATTTACATATTCATGAAAATTAATATAAACATTAGAATAAAGAGAAAAATCGTCAAGAAAATAAAGGGGACTATACCTACAAAATTACCAACACAGCAGCTGCTAATGGCCCTAGAGTAGCAAACATAATACATGTACTTAATTTGTCTATGCATAACAGTTTTACCTAGTGGGAAGATATAAGAATTATCTAATTTGTATAAGATCAATATTAATAAAAACTTTAATAATACAAGAAAAAATGTATACAAATTGATAGCAGTGCACCTACAAAATTACTCATATCTCAGCTGCTATAAATCTTATGCTTTTTTTTCTTTTACTCAAAAAAACTTAGGATTATGCTGTTTTATATGGTTTCACGTTTGCTTCTATAGGGAAATTGAAAGCTAAGATATAAATCATTTTGCAGGTATACCCCATTACTTTTCCTGTATTTTAATTTAATGTCTCATGTCATCATCAATATTCATGAGAAATTAAATTTGATGTGTTATTAATTGGATCATTTTGGTAATCATGCTGTGTCTCAGCATTAATTTAAAATCAGGTTTGGCACTATTGGGTACTTAACAACTGAGATATGAGTAATTTTGGAAGTGCACCCCTTGATTTTTCCGCATTATTTCATTCATTTCTTCTGTTTTCATTAAATTTCATGAATATTCATGAAAAATATTTTTCAAATTATACCTTATGGAAAAAGTACAATGTATAAGCACTAGGTTTGATACACTAGAACACATGGTAGGTGAAACATTCATATTTTTTTTATGTACATCCCTTAATTTTTCTAAGATATTTTGTCTCATTACTAAAGTATTCATTACTATTCATGAATATGCAAATGAGATACTTTTCATATAGGACCACTGGATGAAAGAACTTAAAAGATTGAATGACTGACAATATAAAAACTGGCAACAATGGTGGTTTGATGATGTTTTGGGCTGAAATATGTTCATTTATGTGGGTTTTTACGATTTTACTTCATTTTTTTAGGTTTTTATTAATATTCATAATATGCAAATTAGATAATTTACCAATCTGACCACATGAAAAAGAAAACATGTGTCTAAGCTTTAATTTGATTAGTGCTCTTGGATAAGTAGAACCCTAGATATGATTGAATTTGTAGCTCCCCCCCCCCCCCCATTTTCTTAAATCATATATAAGGGGTTGCCATGGAAACCATGCATTTTCACATAGCCCATACCAAAATGTTTTGAGGAGAACTTCGTTTCGCATTCAGAGGGTCCCACTGAACAATTTGGCATGAATTTAAAAGACCCTAGAAGTTCAGGATAGATCGTACCTCAACCCCTCCTCTAGGCTAATAGTTTTTACGTGATTTTCCCTCATTTTTTTTAAGTTTTCATGAATATTCATGAATATGCAAATGAGATAATATTCATATAGGACCACTGGATGAATGGACTTATCAATTGGTACCATTGATTATATTAAAACATGCTACAATGACAATATTGGGATGAAATCAGCCTATTTATATTTTAATGACTTTCCCTTATTTTTTAGCGCTTTTATTAATATTCACAAATACGCAAAATATGCAAATATGATAACTTGCATATTTGACCATGGAATGAAAGTATGTCTTAGCTTTAATTTAGTTCAAATTTTAGTGATCTATGGCTAAAAGCAGCTGAGATATTATTGATCTTGTACATATACCCCCATTCGTGAATCACATTTTTAATGTTTTCATAAATATTTATGAATATGCAAATTAGATAATTTGCATATGCAACACGGGGATAATAGGCCTATGTCTAAGCTTTAATTTGGTCTTAAGTTTAGTAGTATAGGATCAGTAACAGCTGAGATATGAGTACTTTTGTAGGCATACACCCATTCCCAAATCCGCTATGGGTTGCCATGGAAACCATGCATTTTCACATAGCCCAAACCAAATTGTTTTTGAGAACACCTTCGTTTCGCATTCAGGGGGTCCCAATAAACAACTTGGCACCCTTGAAAAATTGTCCTGGGGTGCAAGGTAATCTTAATTGGAACCCGGTGTATAGCTCCATGCTAGTACTGAGGTGTCAATAATTTTGACTTCTTGCCTTACTGTGATTAAAACCATGTTATAAAATATTTTGAAACAATTTTTGAGAGAAATGGTAAAAAATTATTTTGGTCTGTTAAAAACTCAGGTGAGACTCTTAACAAATTAAATCTAAAGGTTTTCTAGGATCTAGTGTGTCTACATATGATTTATGATTTCTCTACTCTCTATAATACATTACCTCATAATCTTATCAAAGACAAACTTTTGACCACAAGAAGAAAGACATGTGTCTTAGCTTTAATTTGACACCAATTTTAGTGCTCTAGAATAAGTAAAACCCTAGATATGATTGAATTTGTAGGGCCCCCCCCCATTTTCTAAAATCATATAAAAGGGGTTGCCATGGAAACCATGCATTTTCACGTAGCCCATACCAAAATGTTTTGAGGAGAACTTCGTTTCGCATTCATAGGGTCCCACTGAACAATTTGGCATGAATTTAAATGGCCCTAGGAGTGCAGGATAGATCGTACCTCAACCCCTTCCCTAGGCTTATAGTTTTTACGTGATTTTCCCTCATTTTTTAAGTTTTCATGAATATTCATGAATATGCAAATGAGATAATATTCATATAGGACCACTGGATGAATGGACTTGTCAAATTGTATCATTGTTTATATTAAAACATGCAACAACGACATTATAGGGATGTAATTAGCCTATTTATATTTTTAATGACTTTCCCTTATTTTTTTAGCGTTTTTATTAATATTCATGAATACGCAAATTATGCAAATATGATAACTTGCAAATTTGACCATAGAATTTGACCATAGAATGAAAGCCCTATGTCTTAGCTTTAATTTAGTACAAATTTTAGTAATCTATGGCTAAAAGCAGCTGAGATATTATTGATCTTGTACATATACCCCCATTCGTGAATCACATTTTTAATGTTTTCATAAATATTTATGATTATGCATATTAGATAATTTGCATATGCAACACGGGGATAATAGGCATATATCTAAGCTTTTTGGTATAAAGTTTGATAGTCTAGGATAAGTAACAGCTGAGATATGAGTACTTTTGTAGACATACCCCCATTCACAAATCCGCTATGGGTTGCCATGGAAGTCATGCATTTTCACAAAGCCCATACCAAGTCTTTGAGGACACCTTCGTTTCGCACCCAGTGGGTCCCAATGAACAATTTGGCACCCATGAAGAATTGTCCTGGGGGGGTGCAAGGCAGCCTAAATTGGATGCCGGGGTAGTTGTCGTGGCTGCACTTTGAAAACTGACTTATGTTGATGATTAAATTATCATCTCTGAATACGAGGGGGGTTCAATATGTAATACAAACTCATTTATAACTCCATCCATAAACGGGTTAGGATTTTATGCCATATGCCAAACTAAAGATCAAAGCCTCGCCGTTATAATGGTGCATGAAACATTGTTTTATCTTTCCAAATTTAATAAGTTACAGCACACTAATATACACTGCGTATATTTTCCTCCTAATTGTAACGACTCATTTTAACAAAGGTAGAAAGGCATGCTGTATTTTCTAAAACAAAGATTAAACATGCATGAATCACATATCCATAGTTTTCTAACTCATTTCCCCTTTATCTGCTATAACGGTACAAACTTTTGACAGGTACCGAAGTCTCGTGCAAACGGTTTTATAACGTTACCCCCTCTTACGCTGACGTCCTTTAAAGCAATGGATGTAGCACTAAAATACGCACCGTTCTTGAAAATCGGAAATGTGGCTTTGTACCAGGTAAAGACAATTTAGATTGTATCTGAGTCTCAATACACACAATGCATAGGCAGCAGACCAGTTAAACTGAAACCAATATCTAGGGGTATCTCATCTGATTGGTATACCATTTTCGTTTCCTATAATTTTATTGTCTGAAATTAGCCAACAAGATTATGTACATATAAATACGTGTGACAATGTCAAAATAATGCATCCGAATGCAAACATCGATGAGACTCGGTATTTTGTCTGATCCATTCAGTGTTAGCCAGAGATGGCATTCTTTTAAGTGATTTTCTTATTTCAAATGACGTACTTGGAGGAACCTTTATGAGTGAGATTAAATATAGAAATTTCAAAATCGGCTGTATTACTTGCAAATGACATCAAAGTGACCAGAAAAAATGTTACAAATGATTTTCGTATAGATTTTCGCTATGTATTCATTCACGCAAAAATGACTGTCATTGGAATGCCAGAAAATGTAGCATCAAGGAGGATTTTAACCAAAACGTCAGCCTCAGTTTTTCATAGAACATAAAGCAATATCATTTTTTTACAGGTATAAATCACCAATATATGGATATTTACCACACGAAGAGGCAGACTGAAAACATCCCTCGTTCATGTAGTTGTCTGCTTTTGAAAACACTGTTATATTTCATATCGCAGTGTACTTCAGTACCCTATCTTAAAAAAGCCCAGGGTGGGAAGGGGGGTACTCTCATTTTTTCTTCATATGTAGGCTCGGGCCCAGCATCTACCGTTCACCCCCATAAATATCAGGAATTTCAAGCACCCCAAAAAATATTTGAAATTTTATCAACCCCCAAAAATATCCCCCATTCCATACCTTGACCTTTAGAAAAGATCCTAAAATGCATAGAAAAAGACCCCTAAATATATTTCAATTTTGTGATGACCCCCAAAAAATATCCACAAAATCCTCATACCCCCAAAAAATGACTGGAGCCTACGTATTAATGAAAATATCAGAGTAACCACCCTGGGCTTGAAAGTGGCTTGTGTAAATTAGATAAGGAGCTGGACAACTGCAATTTTACATTCTTTTTAGCCAAGAAACAGACCTTTTAATGAAAGTAATTATGAAGTGTGTAAATATAAAACGTTGGGATATTCTGGGCTGTTTTCATTACGTATTGAACGCCCCTCCCTCGTATATCTAATTTTTCTTAAAAAGCAATCGTTCTATATATATCTGAATCTATATAAAGGACTGTATTGTTATATGAATTGAAAGCTAGCTGTCTTTATGAATATCAGCAAGAAACCAAGGTACCATTTTAGCTATTTTCGGCACTTTTAGCCGAAAATAATCAGAAATCAACCTAAAAGATGATAAAACTTCATTTTTATTTACTACAACTTGTAATATTTCATTTTTGCATACCAGGAATAACTTTGTATAACTGGGGTATGTTTAAAATAAATTTTACAAGTTTTAGTACTTTGAAATAGCGCTTAAACAAATCCTCAACATTATAACTTTGTATTTCCGTCAGTGACCAGTCCGTTTATACTGGGTCCGAGAATCTATACTATATAGGCCTTGAGCTGGCTATATACCCCCCTCTCCCCAGGGGGGATTTTGTAGGCTATGATTTTCTGAAACTACACTTTATAAGACACGAGATAAAAGATGTTAGCCCTCTAAGAGTGGCAGCGTTAACGTGTAACATCACGTTATATACGTTACCCCCCCCCCCCAATAGCATTAAACGTCCCTGATAATGTCTCAGCCATGACATGTTTGTACATATTTGCATGCTGACACAGGTTTGAACTATAACGCAGTTATATATTTTTAGTATTAGTTTTATAAATGTCTTGAGTTATTATCGTTGTATACGTTACTTAGTGTTTCCTGCGTTGTTTCCGAGTATCAGTATGGTATTTATTGACTATACGTGTATTACATCTGTCACAGAATATAATAAATCTATAAGGCTGCTACTTAAATGATTCAAATGTCTTTATTATGGTCGATTACAATAAATTATCAGGCCCATGTTATGTATGTTACCTTCAAAATAGCATTAAACATTCAAGTTAATGTCTCTAACAAGCCCTGTTTATACTTATTTGCATGCTGGCACAGTTTTATGTACTTCTTTTAACAAGGTTTACCTATTTTAAGTATTGTAACGTCCCGACCCCCTTGCTAAGTGTAAACTCTTTTCGTGTAAATTAGTCAGGATAAATATAAATAGGCCGAGGCAAAGGAGTCGAAACATTACAAGAGTTCATTCTGATAGACTATGATATTGTAGAGTGGTTGCATTAACAAAGAAGATTTAATGACATTTAATATACATTTATTCAAATAAGAAGGCTATTAATGACACATAATTTGGTAAGCTTTTCATGGACATACAAATTAGATCAGTCAAGTTATTTTAAAAGTAGATCAACAAAGTCTCACACATTTCTTGAACTAGCCATCTCTTAAAGATGATTATGAAAGGTTAAAGTTCTGAAGGAACTTTAACAATGAAAATGACTTAAGCTCTGTTTTCAAATTTATGAGCCTTGCGAATTTTGATCACTAACAAATCTGATAAAACTTAGAAATGGGTAGTCTTAAATCTGCTCAAAATTCGCAATGTAACAGAGAAACAACCATTAGGTTAAGCAAGGTCTGAAGCCTTAAAATTCGGAGCACAAGCTCAAATTCGAAGTGAGGCTTTACTCAAATTCGAAATGAGGCTTAAGAGTCGAAGCACAACAACTCAAATTTGAAACGAGGCTAAGGTTGCAAAATTCGAAACACTGGGAAAGCCCAAAGCTTGAGCTATCCAAGAGCCAAAATCGAGTACAAATTCGAGAATCTATGAATCTCTAAAGCCTATAGCTACTAGATTCGATTCTATCGAATTTGTACCTCTCACAAGGTCTTTCTTAGCCTCGCAAATTCGACTTTTCGATGTGTCGCTTTCAAGCCCGGAGGCTGCGACAGACGACGTTCGCGTGTTCCATCTTTTTATAGAAGATGGTTGTTGTTAGTAACCAAACACGCGATCACGTGAACTTGATATGTAACGAGTCATTTGATTGGTTCAATTTTCTATAGCGTCCATAGTATCCATACCAATCAGAACTCGCTAAATAGTTTTAATGGCGACAGGCCATGCACATCGATTCAAGAAATGAGTGACTGAAATAAAGTGATTTTCTACCGTTAAATTAACTTACCACAAGTAGATGCTGGTTGAATTAATTTGTAAATATATTTATCTCTTTGTCCCAACCGGGAAAGTTGATGAACGCTTCGTCATCAAAGCCAAATCGATCGATGAAGCAAGTCGCAACATGTCAAAACAGGTCAACAACCTTCTGTGGAATGCGGAAGTGATTTAAAAAGTTAGATTTTACTATCTCCCAGCTTACTTCCCCAAAAGATCACAACACCAAAGCTATTACTTACAACATTTAGGCCTGCCAGTTGTTTGCAACAGACAGATAGACTTAAAATTAGCTTGTTATGATAAATGCTGTCGATAATATGAGAAACTTCAGAAAGACTAGGGGCTAGATATATTTCAATACCCCCACCTTTCAAAAATTGGTCCCCAATTTCTTTCTGAGAAACTAGACCCTAGGATTTCCAAAATTATATGTTTAAACCGTAAGCTGCATCACCTGATATTTACATGTTGCTTCTTACCGGAAGTTATTATGCTTTATTTGTTGACTGTTAGCTACTCAGTCACCAAACACAGAATACATCAATCCTGAACTTCATGATATTTAAATTATTCGACCCTACTTGTGGTGAAAATCAGATATTTATTTATTATAATATTTTTTTTTTATTATTTAATGATTATCTTTACCATTATTTTCTTTTGCTTACCATCAATGCCAGGTCATATTTTCAAATGAACTGAAACTATTGTTTATAATAAAACTTACTCTCAACATAGAGATCTAATAAATGTGCATACTCATTATTGTATAGAACCATTTGTTTAATTGTAAAACATCATCAAAATGTTATTTTACAAGAATAAATGATTCTCTCATGGCATATATATGGTAATTTAAAGAGAATAAAACCACAAAGTCTCATAATTTGAGTTTCAATATAGCATGACTATATGATTCTTCATTGTTCAGTATAAATGAATATTTATATTCTATCACAATGTTTATGGAACTTACTCTTCCATCTTAATTTGACTATTTTTACCATTACTATTATTTTCTTTTGCTTACCATAAATGCCAGGTCATATTTCCTTATGAAACTTTTATTAATAATAAATCACTCTCAACATAGAGTTCTAATAATTGTGCATACTTATTTTTGTGTAGAACCATTTGTTTAATTGTAAAACATCACCAAAATGTTATTTTACAAGAATAAATGATTCCCTCTTCTGGTTGGAACAAAAATTGTCAGCGTAAAATTGAAAATATCTTCTTATCCATAATTTTTAGCACATGTTTCGGGTGCTCAAAAGAACCTTCTCATTGAGACGGTTCATTTGAGTACCCACAACATATGTTTTGGTTGAGAAATAAGAAAATCTTTTTTCTGTTACACACTCTTAACTCAAGACCTGCTGAATCAAATGGCTTTTTCTAGGTTGGTTATAAGGTTCAACTGTGCAAAAGTCATTAGATTTCTGCTTTCGTTGCAAAGGATCATTCCAGGACATGACAAAATCAACAAAATGAATGTGCGCTAAGCGAAGACTCAGATCAGCCTAGGCAGATGCCAAGGCTGATCTGAGTCTCTGCTATGCGCTCAATGGGTAACTGTGGATCCAAGCTCCATCACCTTTCACATGGACAGTGATGACTCTTATCAGACTGAGCCAATTCCTAGGCTGATATGTGTCTTCTATTGATGCACAGCCAAATTGTTGGCCAACCTTAAAAATAATTTTGTTTCCCCTTACCCGACCGTGTTTTACCGGTATGTGCTGGTCGGTCACATTTCTTTTTAACTTCTCAAATTGGATACCTATTAAACTAAATTGTATACAGTAAAACCTGTCTTAAGAGGCCACTTAAAAAAGGAAAAAAATGTTTTATTTTCAAGACTGATTATCGCATAATGCAGGTCAAAAGTATTGCAGAATGCTACCAGGGAGCATTCTGCAATAATTTCGACCTTCATTTTACCTTCAGGCTTTACTGTATAGCCCTACTATAGGCAACAAAATTAAATACACAAACAATTTTCTAAGAATATTTTTTAAAGATAACTTATTTTTTTAAAGATAACTTTGTTTACATAGGACATTTCTCTAAGTATGCAATGAAATTTAAAAAAATCTTGACTGAAAATTGAAATAAAATTGTTTGAACAGTGCCTTTTTTTCAGGGTAGGTCGGGTAAGGGCAAACAGTATTTTAATTTTGGCCTGAATTATTTACATAGTATCTAACTCCTTCAATAGAACAAAATCTTTTAACTTTTCTGGTATCTCTAGATTTCTAACTTTCTCTGAGATACCTTGTCCTATGCGCTTTCTAATCTCAAGCTTACAGCAATGCTGTAATGACATTGGGGTAAACACAATCTCTTCAAAATATTTTCTCAAGTGCTTATTTTTGTCAATATATGTAAATATGCTCGGTTCCCTGGCAAGCTTGTGGTACCTGGTTCCAGCAACACACAACATCCTAGCTGTCCGTATTTGAAGCTTTGATAAAGCCATGTATAAAGGTAATAGTTTCATGTTATTTCCTACAACACTGACCTGATCCGGTGCCTGTGGAAAATGAAAATAAGATGTGGTTATTTGATTTTGCAAATGTTTACCTGAGCGCTCAAGATCACAGTTTAATTTCAGTAAGTGTTTAACAGCTGGAAAGTTACTGGAGGTAACAGCATAAATAAGGGCAGTATTGCCGTGTATATCAAGACTATTAATATCAATACCGGTATCTATTAACAAGTCAATGCAGTTAATGGTATCTCTAGCAGTTACTATTTTCCCTTTCCAAAATGCCTTTTCACCATCAACACAGATATGTAAAGCATTTACTCTGTTTCTGTAATCTGTACTTTCTATATTACATCCTGCAGTTATCAAGATTTCCATTGCTTTCCAATCTCTAAGTTTGGCAGCCCATAGAAACGGACTTAAACCACTCACATCTTGTATATTTAAGTCTACGCCTCGTTGTAGCACCAGTACCTGCAGACATTCATATTGAACGTTTTCAACAGCAACATGCAAAGCTGTAGAACCATTCTTGGACTGCTGATTCACATTAACACCTGCAGAAAGGAGGTATGATAGCATTTCAGTATGTCCGTATCTTACAGCATGCATTACACCATTTTCCTCAAAAAAGTAGTCCGTACCCATTAAGTCCACACCGTATCCTTCCAACACTTGAAGCATACCTATGTTATTCATTAGAACAACCTGAATAAAGGCTAAGGCGAGTCTGTCTTCATCTCTGACGTAATCCTTGAAACGGTCATCATTTAAAAGGGAAGTAACTGTGTCCTGATCATCAGCCTGGAGGGCTTCAAAGAACCTGCAACAAGAAGACTAAACTAAATGAGCCGGTATCCAGCAAAAGGTTCAAGTTGGCATGTGCGCTCATCAGAGACTCAGATCAGCCTGCGCATATGCGCAGGCTGATCAGAGTTTTTGATGGGTTCTCTTAAGGTAGCCAAATGTCCAATGTTTCTTTAGGCAGAAAACTAAGACTCTGGACAGACTGTGCAAAAGTGCAGACTGATTTGAATCTTTGCTGTATGCAGATGCCAACTTGTACCTTAAGCTGGATACCGGATCAAAATTTATGATATTCAAATTGAAAAAGCCTCTGATTACTAAAATTGATAAAATTCGAGCACTCCATTTTAAAGATGTTTGGCTGAACCTAATGAGAGCAACAGTAAGACACTAAACCAAATATATAACCTTCAAATATGATTATCATCAGTATTTTTCTGTTTTTCTCTATCAAACATATTATGACGGTCTGAGCTATTCTCGCGGTAACTAAGCTATTTGGCTTGAGACAAGATTGGCCATGCTTGAAAAATATTTATAAATTCATTATTTTCCTTCATCAATATCTGACTGACCCTTATGAGCAAATATAATGTGATTCCGATCACTCAGATTGATTGTATCTTGTTGCAAACATGTTGACCCCACCGTCGCCATTTTGGTTCAGAGGTCGATGTGATCTCGCCTTAGCTTGTTAATTTTGGCGGGAAATTTGTCACGTGACCATACGGCAGCAAAATAAATGTCCGCCATTTTGGAATAATCTATTGTTGGCCTAATGGTGACACTTGGACATATGATGGATCTTCCTTTTTTTCCGAAAATTTGATTTTAATGGGTGGGGTATGAGATTGTTAAGGATTTTTGCCAAGTAAATGCATGTCATGATTTTTTCATGAAATTAGGTCAGCCATGAAACTCAACTTTCGTTTTCTGAAATAGACCATTATTCATGAAAATTTGATAGAAAGTAGGTGGCGCTGCAACATACAATAACAGAGAAACGAGACGAACGCGAGAACAAATGCAACGCGAAAACACCTTCAGGCAGTATATATGTTTTGGAAACATAAAAGAAATGTCTCAAGCAGCCATTTAGTTTGATTTGATTCTTAAAGTCCCAATCAAAAATTTTCAGTCATGTCGGGACGGGTCTTCTTGGGCTTCACTAGTACTTAGCATGGGATAAAACATTTTGCTCAAGGACACAACGCAGTTCTTCTTGCGAGGCTCAAACCCGCAACCCCTTGATCTTGAATCAAGCACTCTACCACTGAGCCACCATGCTCCTCTCAAGGAGACGTTTCTTTTACGTACCCGAAACTTCATGTTATCAATTAGTAAAATAGATCATAAATACATGTAGGTTCTATTCTCTGAACCCAGTGTGTCCCAAATTTATTTCGAATTAGTGATTATTTTGAAAAATAAAAGTTCGAAATTTTTGAATTTTACTGCATAGTACATTACCTCGATTCAAGCTCCATCAGCTTTGGTCTGTCTTCCATTACATGTGTCTTTGATGTCTCTTCATCTCAGCCTAAAATAATACATAATTTATTTAATTTCATCCCCATAGGGCCAGTAAAGCAATTTTTTAGCGTAAAATTGTGAATGTTTTCTTACCCATCAGCTTAAACATGTGTTTTGGTGCCCAAAAGAACCGTCTCATTGAGACGGTTCTTTTGAGTACCCACAACCTATGTTTTGGCCAAGGGAAGCATTCTGCAATACTTTCGACCTTCATTAAGCTACCATTTGTCATATAGATAGTTATTTTTGTCTATTTTTGACTGGCCGTTTAGACATGTTTTACTGTAACTGAAAACCCTATACTTTCTGCATCAAGTTATACGCACATGCATATTTGGGTACATGTAGGTACGCCCCTGACAGCTGCCTTCCATGTTTGAGAGGGCAGATACTTCAGCAGGTATCCAGCATAAGGTACAAGTGTGCACATGTGCGTACAACTAAGATTCAAATTAGTCTGCACATCTGCACGGTCTGATCAGAGTCTGAATTTGTTTATGTCTAAAGAAATGTTGGACCCTTGGCTACTCATAGAGTGCCAATGGAAGACCCTGATTAGACTGTTTCGATCTTGTCTTTGATGAGCACACTTGCCAACTTATATATCTTTTGCTGTACACATACTGGCTCAAAATATAATCTAGGTTCACAGGTTTGTATCCTGCATTGGGTTTTAAGTCTCATATGATACCTGTTTCAGGGTCAAAATTTGCCTTGGTATTCTTAGGTTGACTCATTCTCAAAAGTCAATAATTGTGTCGTCTATCTATAAATGGTTTTTCATAAGTTCTCATAATTCATATAAAAAAAGTGAAAAATGTGATGTCTAGCATGAGAATATGATTTTATAAAATGTCTCAGAAATGTGACTTATGCAGAAATTGTGAGACTTGACAGGTATGATTTTGTTTGTCACATAAAAATATTGACTGCTATATGTTAATTAACCCTTGCCCTGCTATATCAGAATTTATCCTGTTTTGAAAACACTGTAGACCCAGATAAGCTGGTTTCTGTTGAAGACATTTAATCAGGATCCACACTGTTTTCCACTCTGGATTGAAAATACATGCTTACAACTAGAATGCTGCATGATATAAACATGATTAAAATTGAGGAGTGTTGTATATAAAAATATTCAGTATGACAAGGGTTTATCTAAACTTTGAAAAAAAAACTGAGATGTAACTGAAAGCTCTTAACAGACAAGGGGACTGTCACTTATGCATTGCTTGCTATTCTCCAGCTGGCTCCTTTTTACTAAATCTGGATCATCAACTTAGTAAATTGGTGTGGACATTCCAGTGGCAGATCCAGAGGGGGTTCACTTGAAGTTTCAAACCCCCCTCCCTGTCCCCCGTTTATAAATATCCTATATAAAAGGAATAATTTGGTCTCAGTGAGACCAAATTATTTCATTTTCATTGGATATTTAAGAAAAATGAGAGAAAATCAGCAAACTTCCAAAGCTAGGCTAGAGTCATACAACCTGACAGCCCCAGAAACAGGTTTCTCATATGTGGCCACAGTGACCATCAATTGGGTCCATTGTAACTATGAAAATGACGCAACATCAGTTAAGTAACCTTTGTCTATAATACGGTCTATTTCCATAGAAGTAATTGTCTGCGACGGTGCCAATGTTTCTGTGTTTTATAATTATTTCACTGAATTCTCAGTGGTTGTGGCGTTGTTGGATTTGTCAACAGAATCCAAATGTTCAGTGTTTTGTACACAATACTATGGACAACTCTGTAATTTTCAGAACTTTCAGTGAATAACGGATATTTCCGTGTTTTGTCAACCTCCTAGTTGTCTCCCATTTGATTTTTCATTTGAGATACATGTACGTTATCCCAGGGGCAATGCTTCTTTTTCTGTTCAGTTGAAGTTCAAAATGTAAGTAAGTAGTCCCGCATGACAGTACATTTTTGTAAAGATGACAACAAATAAATTCCGAATACATGCACTGTCCGAAATTAAAGAAATTTTCTCTCAATTTACCAAATGTTCAATATCTCCAGTCAGATTTGTTTCTCAGAAAAAATCTTACAAGACAATTAGAATTGTAGAATATCTCTTCTGGCTATGAATATTTGAAGGCAATTTAATATAGGAGTTTAAAGTAAGTTGATAAATACTTTTTTTCACCTGTATTGTTATGAATCGCTAAGGAGAAAGACTAATGGCATAACGGTCGTGCATTTACTAGGGAACAAGACAGTTCACCGACAAATGTGATGTATAAATCTATGGTGATGGTCCCCAGCGCACATGCATGATCCAGTTATTTTTAATAGACGTTAGATTAGCTTTTAACAGTGGGGAGAGGGCATACATATTCATCAGTAAACAACGCTGAGAGGCGGTTCTCCTAACAGAGGAGGAATCTATCGACGAAAAGAAGAAAAGAATAGCAATCTTTAGCTTTTTGAAACCGTTCATAGCCTCGTGAATTACACAAAATTTGATTGACAGCTGCCAAGCTTACTTGCTCGTGCAATTCGCTTCGAACATCGAATTCATTGGCCAGATGTGACACTGGTGTTGTGATTGACAGCGAGCCACACCTGAGTCGCACGTGCAAAGCAAGCTCCTTGTTTGCTCCATTGGCTACACTCACTCAAGCGCAGTCTGCAGCCAAGACCTCCCCAGTTGAACAACCAACATGAACCCTGATCAGACTGCTCTTAAGTACATATTATTGCGAAATAGGCCATCTAAGAACATAAGCGGACAAGAAAAAGATGTGACTTGATGGCTAAGGTTAACTGCTTAAATTATCGAAATGGATGGGAATTTGGAATATAAGGTTTTGCATGAGATATACATGTAAGTAGGGATTAAGGAATGATGAGGGGATGGTGTTGGTGTATAGTGGTGAAGGGGCGGGGACGGGGGGCCAGTTATTGTTGTTTACTATTTGATGAACCTCTTAGTGCTGGTGATGTTATCACTCAGCATCATTAAGAGGCCAATCATGTGTTCCTTGAACACTTCATCCTTCAAACTAAGGAAGGTTTCTGTACCGATACCTTGTTATCCAATTTGGTAGAACAGTTGTGTGAGTAACTTCTGTCTATCCAATTCATATACTTCACACTAACAGATGTAGTGATCGACCGTCTCTATATCATTACAGCTGCACAGTGAAACATCTGCAAACCTATTTTATACCTGTACTCATTCAAAGTATAACCAAGCCTCAGCTGAGAAATTACCTTTTTACTTCTATGAAAGAGACCAATATGTATGTTGGGGTCTTCAGAGACACAGTCGTTTGTAATCGTACAAGTGTCGACCAGTATCTGAAGCATCCCAAGACCTTTGTCATTTCATGCAGCAGGATACTCTGGTAAGCTTCTTGAAATCTGCCCCTGTGAGAATCTGACTATATTGTGGAATTGATTGCGCTTCTTCAGCAATACAGTTACCTCTGATGTCTGCATGTCCTGGTGTCCATTTAATACTTACCTCCAATCTGGGTTTCTCCAAAGTAAGAAAGAGGGCAAAGATCAGGAATCGATACAATCAAGCATCACACCCGACCCAGGACACCAATGGGAAAGTGACGTCACAAATACGCATCACAAACGAGAGCCGAGAGGTCAGCCCTTTCCCAGCAGGTGACCACAAATTAATCTTCTTATGTCTACTACAGTCTTTTTATACGAGGAATTTGACCAACCCAAGATAAGAATTCCAACTGCAGACTGACTATCAGAAAACTGGTTATACCATTAAATTGTCTTTTTCTCTAATCAATCTGAGCAAATTCCAAAGCCATGAGAATAGCAACTCATTCGCCTAATAGTATGGACCCCCTATTGGTTACGGGTCTTTTTAACCTAACTTTAGAAATAAATAAGCATGCTCCATAGCTGCAGGGTCCTGGGCTTCCTAAACAAGACACATCAGTAAAAACTACAAGATCATTTAACTCACATGTTTCTACAAGGGTATGAACACTTACCTTTGCTTCTTCTTGCTGAGCAACTGACCTTGATTTTTAAGAACCTAATCTGCTCCAGTACTCGGGTCTTGATTTACTTGGACATTGGCCCTCCAAGAATTCTGGTTCAATATTTATACCATAGTTTGTTTCCATATCTTGAAGTTATAAATCAAAGCGGCAAAAGGGGACAGATCCGTTCGTTTCCGCGATAACTATCTCGCCATTCATTCCATAACTCATGGATTGGTTGACTGTCATCTGTTGACATGGTATTTCTCCCTTCCCCCATGGACAATTCCTTTCTCGTCAACCTGAATCCTTGTCAGGAGGAGAGGGTGTTTACCACAAAATATAAATCCCATTCTCCAACACTTAATCAATCACTCAGATCATAACCAAAGCCTATAAAGACACTAAGTTCAATCAAATTATACTTATCTGCACAATTTCAATGTCTGACCTTTCTACCCAATCAAAAGATCAGGGGTGTCTATAAGGTCAAACATTTTATTTGCATAATGTGATATGCAACATAACCTTCTTCAGAAAAAAATGTTTTGACCTTTTGACCCCATACAAGTGTCGAGGGTGTGTAAAAGGGCAGAACATTTGAGTGCATTGTGTTCTATGCTTCATTCCAATTAATTTGACATGCAACATGACTACTTTCAGAAAAGAAAACAAATTAATCTTTTGGCCCCCACCCCAGGGATCAAGGGTAAGTGTAAGAGCAAACTATTTGCTAACATGTTATTGTATGCTCCATTCCCTTTACTTTGATATGCAGCACGACCATATTCTGAAAAAAAATATTTTATATAAGCCTATGTGACCCATGCGGCGGGCCTTTAGTTTGGTCACAGGGGCATAATTTGAATCAACGTGGTAAAGGTCCACTAGGTGAAGCTACATACAAACTTTCAAGACTCTAGGCCTTGTGGTTTCAGACAAGAAGATTTTTTTCATGTTTTCCCTATAAGCATATGTTAAAAATGTGACACACGCGACAGGCCCATTTTTGGCCCCAGGGGCATAATTTGAACAAACTTGGTAGAGGTTCACTAGATGATGTTACATACCAAATATCAAGGCTCAATGCCTCAAGGTTGCAGACAAGAAGATTCATCATGTTTCCCCATATAAGCCTATGTAACACATGTGATCCCAAGGTTGGGCCATTTGTGGCCCCGAGGACATAATCTAAACAAACTTGGTATAGGTCCATTAGATGATGCTACATACCAAATATCAAGCTCTAGGCCTTATGGTTTCAGACAAGACGTTTTTTTTCACGTTTTCCCTATATAAGCAATGTAAAACATGTGACCCACAGGTAGGGGCCCTTTTTGGCCCCAGCGGTATGATTTGAACAAACATGGTAGAGGTCCACTAGATGATGAACATACCAAATATCAAGGCTCTATGCCTTGTGGTTTCAGACAAGAAGATTTTTTCATGCTTTCCTTATATAAGCCTATGAAAAAAATGTGACCCCCGGGGCAGGCCCCTTTTAGGCCTCAGGGGCATAATTTGAATAAACTTTTTAGAGGTCTTCTAGATGATTATACATACCAAATATCAAGGCTCTACGTCTCAAGGTTTCAGACAAGATTTTTTTATGTTTTCTCTATATAAGCCTACGTAAAACATGTGACTCACGGGGAGGGGCCATTTTTGGCCCAAGGAACATAACTGGAACAAACATGGCAGAGGTCTATTAGGTGATGCTAAATACCAAATATCAAGGCTTTAAGCCTTGTGGTTTCGTACAAGAAGATTTTTTCAGTTTTCTCTATATAAGCCTATACAAAACATGTGACCCCTGGTGGGGCAATTTTTGATTCCAGGGGCATAACTTGAACAAACTTGGTAGAAGTCGTCTAGATGAATCTACATACCAAATATCAAGGTTTTATGCCTTGTGGTTTCTGACAAGAAGATTTTTTTCATGTTTTTCCTATATAAGCCTATGTAAAAATGTGGCCCCCGGGGTGGGCCAATGTTTGGCCCCATAGGCATAATTTGAACAAATTTGGTATAGGTCCACTAGATGATGCTTCATACCAAATATCAAGGCCCCATGCCTCAAGGTTTCAGACAATTAGATTTTTTTCATGTTTTCCCTATATAAGCCTGTGTAAAACATGAGACCCCGGGGAGGGGCCATTTTTGACCCCAATGACGTAATTAGAACAAACTTGGTAGAGGTTTACTAGGTGATGCTACATACCAAATATCAAAGCTCTAGGCCTTGTGGTTTCAGACAAGAAGGTTTTTTCACGTTTTCCCTTTATAAGCCTATATAAAACATGTGGCTACCGGGGCGGGGCCATTTTTGGCCCCAGGGACATATTTTGAACAAATTTGGTAGAGGTCTACGAGTTGATGCTACATACCAAATATCAAGGCTCAAGGCCTTGTAGTTTCAGACAAGAATTTTTTTCACGTTTCCCCTATATAAGCCTATGTAAAACATGTGACCTCCAGGGCGGGGCCATTTTGGCCCCACGGGTATAATTTGAACAAATTTGGTAGAGATCTACTAGGTGATGCCAAATATCAAGGATCTAGGCCTTCTGGTTTTAGACAAGACGGTTTTTAAAATTTTCATCTCGAAATTTGCCAGGCCGCGTAGCGCAGTCGGTAACGTGTCTGGCTACAGATGCGTGTCTGACTGCAGATCCAGGGGTCGCGAGTTCGATCCCGGTCCGGTCCCATACTTTCGTGGAGATTGATCATGAAATGATTTCTACGGTCATTCTCCTCCTTCCGCTAATTCATTCAAGAAGGGTTGTTGTCAGTTACAAGCGAAAGTATGTGCACGAATTACTGGTTAACCGCTTGTTCAAGCCTGCCCAGGAAAAAGTGTGGTTAGGTGAAATGACCGTCCCGCAATGACCATAGCTGTTGACTTGGGACGTAAAGCAATAACAAAAAAACAAAACAAAAAAAAAAACAAATCATCTCGAAAATATATTTTCAGCCTGTGTGACCAAGATATGCAACGGACCATAACAATTATTTAAGGGGGGCATATAAGGATCATTCCTGCCATGTTTGGTAAATATCCAGTCAGTAGTTCATGAGATGTCCTTTGACGCAATTGTTGACGACGCACGACGGACGATGGACATCCAACGATCACAATAGCTCACCATGAGCCAATGGCTCAGGTGAGCTAAAAAGTACACGTTCTTCCCTGCAGCAGTTGTATATTGGAATAGTCTACCATGTTCTGTTGTAAATATGACTACGATGGATAAATTCAGAGTGGCAGTGCGGTCATTTGACCACCCAATGGTCTAACCCGACACAAATCTGTTTTAGCCGGCTTTTAAATTCCTGTACATTCTTTTAAACACTATCGTCTTTTATTCAGTTCTTTTTCCGAACAATTGTGTACCTTAAGACGGAATCCACCTGTATAAAAAACTCGCGGGGATGTTGCAGTATATAAAGGAAGAAAGAAGTCACATTTGGATCGAACAGAGAAGACTGATCAGATCGCACTTCACGTTTATGCCAGTAATTTAATTTTCAAGTATACATAAAATGAATTTGTTTAGTTACATCATCATCATCATCATCATCATCATCATCATCATCATTTTGGTTGATTTGGGAAGAAGAAACTGTCTTCTGGACACGAATAAGCAATCTCTGCAAAATAAATCCCTTCATGGCAGCTCGACAATCCATCTAATAAGCGATTAACTGGAAATAAAGATGCCTAGAAAATAAACGATAGGTGTATAAAGAGCACTATTTTATCATTTGTAACACACAAAGATACCCTCCCCCGATGCATAAGGCAGGTATAAGTATGACTAAAATATCAAACTTGGTAATACAAAGAGCATTATTTTATCATTTGTAACACACAAAGACACCCTCCCCCAATACATAAGGCAGGTATAAGTATAACACCAATATCTGACTTGGTAATATAAATAGCACTATTTTATCATTTGTAACATACCAAGATACCCTCACCCGATGCATAAGGCAGGTATAAGTATAACACCAATATCTGACTTGGTAATATAAAGAGCATTATTATATCATTTGTAACATACCAAGATACCCTCCCCCAATACATAAGGCAGGTATAAGCATAACTAAAATATCAGACTTGGTAATATAAAGAGCATTATTATATCATTTGTAATTTACCAAGATACCCTCACCCACAATGCATAAGGCAGGTATAAGTATAACACCAATATCAGACTTGGTAATATAAAGAGCACTATTTTATCATTTGTAACACACAAAGACACCCTCCCCCAATACATAAGGCAGGTATAAGTATAACACCAATATCTGACTTGGTAATATAAATAGCACTATTTTATCATTTGTAACATACCAAGATACCCTCACCCGATGCATAAGGCAGGTGTAAGTATAACACCAATATCAGACTTGATAATGCCATGGTCTGGAATCTAAACCATTTATACAGACTTCGCGGATGCGCAGGCTGATCTGAGTCTTCGATGGGTGCAAATGTCAACTTGTAGGGTTTGCTGGATACCAGCTCATTAAGAGCATTTATTGGTTTAAACAAAATTTTATTTGATAAATCACATGGCATGTTAATGGGCATTTATTGTTTGTCTTCAACGGGAACTGTACGTGTTTGTCTTACGGTTACAAGTCCGGTAAGGGGCCAATCGTATCTGGAAAGGATTTGGGATGCCGGGCTCCTGGTGGCATACCCCTTACGCGTTATGGTGGTAAGCAAACCACCCAGTGTAGCCCACGAAATCTATTGCAAAACCATGAAACATATACTTCTCTTAGACTGCCAATATGGTTTCCAGAGTTAGAGGTCTTGTGAAGCCCAGTTTGTATCATCAATAACCTGGATGATGCTGTGAATCATGAAAAAATGGGCTGATTAAATCATCATGAATTTCGTAAGTTAAATAAACTTGGTCTAATATGTACTTCTATGGTGGCCACATTGTGAGCACCACAACTTACTTAAAAATATAATGCAGGTCTATGGAAAACCATTTACAGGTCTAGACCCGTACACAAATTTTAAGGGTAATTATATAGCCCCGCTCCCAATTGATAGAATTTGACCTTTTGTATGTGCAATGATATTGACAAGATCTATGTTGGGATTGTTACCTGTCAATTTCGCAAATTTGTAACAGAGTTATGGCCCTTGATAGATGTCAGATTTTCGTTTCCTAGTTCAATATCTTGAGAACAAACTGATATAATTCACAGACACTTGGGATCAGTAGAGAAAAACAAGCCCCCACCTTCATCCCCCATTAACTTTTGCATTCTTGCATTTTTTTTCATTTAAAATATGATATTTTGTATGCTTGAAGTTATATAGGTGTAAGAAAAAATGACCTAGAACATATGGAAAACATTTGAAAAAATGCATTTTATATTGACAAGATCTAGATTGGATTGTTATTTAATTTTTGCTTATTTTAAAAGAGTTATGGCCCTTGACTGATGTCAGAATGCTTTGCTATCTATTTACAAGATCTAGGTTGCGATTGTTATCTGTCATTAAAAGAATTCTGGCCTTTGATTGATATCAGAATTTCGTTTCCATTCAAATGGATAGAATATCACCAAATTATATATGCATTTATATTGGCAATAACCAGGCTGGTCATATTTCACAAATATGTATCAGAGGTATGGCCCTGATTGTGTAAAGATAAAGATAATGAAGCCTTATTTAACGTCGCTTATACGATAAGTTGTGTCACCGTACAGGCACATGCATATAGAGATTATGTTTTGCTTTATTTGTAGCGAATAATGTATAAAACATTTCGTCGCGCCAAAAGGTTGACTTGTTTAGTTCTGTATTCATTCTAATAACACTACCCCTACTTTTCAAGAAGTGGATGAGGTATTTCAACCCTATATATTTTGTGGAAGTCAGAAGAATTTCTCATGGTATCGCGTTAACTTACACAAACTTGTTTGATTTCGATTCTCAATGTATTCTTACTCTTTCGCTTACCACTGTTTTCAATTGAAATGAACCGGAACGTCAACTTATAGCTAACTCATTCTACCCCATGGGCAGATTTTAAGAGTTATTTTCCCTTTATTCTGGTTTGCAAAATGTCTTTTGTTTGTTTTAAGTGCGCTTGACAAAAATACCAACGTAGGGCATGTTTAAACTACTGTTGGTTATACATTTTCAAAATACAATGTACGTGCATTGTGACATGCGATTTTAATGCATTGCTTTGCTTTCTGAATGGTTTTGATATTGCTATCCCGGTATAGAAACAACAAAACTCGATAATTACTTGTATAATGACTTGACCAGATGGTAGCCTACCAAATGGTACAAAACTATCTACATTTTGTTATTTAATCAAATATTGTTATTGTTCTGCACACTTTTCAAAAGGTAAAATGTTCTCTATTCCATTGAACTTTGTCGTTTTCCAGTATACAAACAGTACAATATTTTTCGTGTCTGCCTTATAGCATCCTCATTAAATTTGTTTCATAACTTAGAGGAAACATAGCGGTTTAAAATGATTCTAAAACATGAATGGACCAAGTTTTGTCAATCGGTTACTGAGATAAAATACCATGTTACGAACTTTCTAAATGCCCCTCGCATGTAATAAAATGCTTGACTAAACTAGTAATTTCAGCATACGTCAAGTAGCGTGTCTCCAGATCAGACTCAGATTTTTGGTTAGCATTTACTTGAGCCTCAAGCATGCCTCTCATTATTGGAAACCCTACAATGACGGTATTGTGAAGATAAGCAATAAAATGGCATTTTCGTAATCGGTTGTTACATTAGAAGGATTTTTCTTGTTAAATTTGTAGTTTAATAAATTGGAATAGTGCATTGTGTGCTATGGTCTTTTGTCAACCCTGCTTTCGTATGCTTAGAAAAGAGAAAAAAGCGGTTCCGAAGGGGCTCGAACCCAGGACCTTCTGCGTGTAAAGCAGACGTGATAACCACTACACTACGGAACCGGTATGAGGTGCCGTTTTACTATAAAATCAGTATTTTTGATATCACAAATTCGATTTTGTGTCATCACAAAATCTACTTTTTGATATCACAAAATAAGCTTGATAGACTTCGAGCTAAAAAAGGTCCTGCTCCCCCCCCCCCCCCTAGGGAATTTTGCAGACATATACTATCTTGAAGAAAATTTCAAGCCGCATCTTTTAAGAGATGTTTGCACTCTGTGCTCCGGGGCGTTAGTCTCTGACAGCCTGTTACATATGTTACTGTAACAAACTAAGGAAAAAATCAAAATGAAAGTTTGAGCTACAGACAGAAGACATTAAACCATCTAATTATTCAAATTTCTTATGTAGTTTGCAAGCTGGATGCCTAAGCTACATAAAAGCAGCATTTTAAACAAAATTTCAGCCTTCAATGGTGTTATATGCGTTACAGAGATTAAATTTCCCTTTGAAAGTTGAAATCGTGACCAACATCATTCATTTTACAGACAATTTGTGCATTTTTACAAGTGTTTTTAATCTTAGTTTACTAAAATACTCATTTGACTCATAGAAAAAACAAAGTTTGCTTTTCTATCTCAAATACATTGTTTTATATGAGCTATTAAACAACCCTACCCCCAATTTTAAGTATCCAATTTTGGTATCTATTATTGAAGAAAAATATATGAAAATATTTGACGCTCGTGGATATCTTATATTTTTGGCACTGTCTTGCTAATGCAATAAAGAATCATACATTTGCAAGTTTGACATCAGGATCAGAGCACTTATTAAAGTATGTAACGTATGTTACATGGCATAATGAATGAGCTAGGAAATTTTCTTGGAAGTAAGAGATGATATTTTAGAAAAATACCGTTTTTCACATGTTTTCCTATTGATCTCTAGCCTCTGGTGCCTTAGTCTTAGTAATTACAGTCATTGCTGATAACAAGCCTATGGAATTGTGTTACCTATGTTATATATAACCTTTTTAATCACATATTTCCTTATGCCTATAATATTAAAATATATAAACATATAGATAGAAAATAATAGTTCTCATTTAAATGACACAATTTAATAAATATTCCTATTAAATAAAATTATTCAAAAACAATCTTTATTCAAGTCACCCGCACAATGTCTACCATTGTGTCTGCTTCTATGGCAAAATAATCACCCATTTCATCACAACCAGTAGAATCATGGCATTGTATTAGGACTGCAAACCGAGTACAATCCTTTTCCTCTCCACCCCTTTGGGAATTGTGCAGACATATCCTACCTTAAAGAACAATTCAAGCTGCATCAAATAAGAGATGTTTGCACTCTATTAACTAGGGGTTTAGCCTGTAATGGTTTGATACGTATGTTACCATATCAATTTAAGAATAAATGAATTGAAAGTCTGAGAAACAGAAAGAAGACATCAAACTATCTATTTATTTGAATTATTCATGTAGTTTGCATGCTGAATACCTTTGATACATAAGAAAAGATTTTTTAACAAATATACAGCTGCCTATGGTGTTATATGTGTTACATTAAGATTACTTTTTAAAATTGGTAATTGTGACAAACATCACTTATAAGCATTTCGTGTGATCCTCCTCTTTTGCCATCAAAAGACTTAATTTTCTTTGTATGTGAGGCCAGTGCCAGCGTCAAAGAACTTGACTCAGCCAAACTTGAATCCTTAGCATTCTTCAAAAGCAGAAACAGCATGTCAGTGTCATGGGATCAAACACCTGATTAAATATGGGTTTAATGCCATTTCACCTATATGCATACAATGGAGTATGACTCTGGTATATATCTCTTCCTGTGAAGTAGCAAGAGCAATCTAACTGCAGCTGCATCTGCATCCGTGCTAGTCAAATGATAACTTTGCTCTGATTTTGCAATATCTATGTCTCTACCGTGTACCTCTAAGAATACTTTAAGATTTCTGACATTGGTCAAACAGAAATTTGATAGGCTGCTTTTTTGCATCATTTGCCATGGAGCCTATCCAGTCTTTTGGTGCTTAAGTCCTCAGGTCTTAGATCAATAGTATTTTGCTGCGCCCAAAGAACTTTATAAGTTTTCTTTAGTTACAATATTGACTCTTGATGGTTTTGGCAGACCGTCTGAAACAATTTCTGTTACACCTTGAAAGTTATCTGGTATAAGAGAAAGAATATGAAGTTCGATATTGCCATCAATTATGTTTGCAGTAGGTTGTTTTTTTATGTCAGTACATTGAAGCATGTCTTAAAATAATGTAAAACCTATGATTTCACAGTTTTTACAGCCATATCATTAGCTGTTGCATTCAAAAAAAGGAAAGTGGACTATAGGTAGAATGGGATAATCAATAGTTCTATATTATGCTCTATGGAAGATTTATACAGAGTAAACAAGTTGATAAGGTGCCTCATTTCATGATCCATTGAAAACACTGAAATTGAAAACACTTGCCTCTGACTGTGTAATCAAAAATGATGTCACGTCAATGCCCTTGCTCATTTATTATGACGAGTTATATATGTTACATCCTTTACTAAGCGCTCTTATCTTACAAACTTAGTGAATCATTGAATTGAAAGGGTCTATTTGCGCTCTGTTCATCCTGCATTTCATTGCTTTACCTGCTGTGATACATCTAGTTCGTTTATCTGAAGGGAAAGAGTTACCTCGGTTTCAGCACTTCAGAAGTACTAAGACTTCAAATAAGTTTTTGAATGCTTGGGGAAAGATAATAAGTGCAGAGACATTATTAGATGAAAATATGTGTGTTGCATGTATGGAAAGGCTACATTTATAAAAGTTAACCAGCTAAGATATGATTCTTTATCACAGAAATATCAAGGTACATCAGTCCAGGTAATCATTGCTCTTAATGGCATAGTTTTCCTCCTTGTAAAGCTTTAGTCTTTCTCCTACTTGCAGAATTTCACTTGAAACACATACTCAAAGAGCCAACTGTATTAGGAATTCATATCAGTTCCGAATGTTCCAAGCCATAAATGGCAAAATTGGAAAGTTGATAATGGCTCATCAATTTTGAGTGGACTGGTGGTAAAATTGAATAACAGTAAATGATTGAAATATTGTGTGATGATTTTACTAGTTGCAAGGAGGCGTGTGATAATAATGATTACCACAGAAGCAGACAACGACAAACGTTTAACATGAGTGTTAAATCGATGAGAAATAGTTTGGACCATTTCATTTATTGTATTTTCTTGTAAAAATGAAAAACTATCTTTTCTATTTGTGGCTCTATATTTAGCATAATATGCACCGTATTAGGAAATGTGTCCAAAAGGTCATTGATAACATCTGTAACAACAGTCCATGGGCTTGATAATCAGAAATGAATATAATTTCTAGTGTTTTGGCACCAAAGACTTATAAGTACACATTAAGTGTCCTGATCTTAAACTTAATGACATCTTGCAGATATATGAGCAAGACTGACTAAGAAAATGAAAAATATCCACATGCTGTAATCGCTTTCATGTGTTTTACTTAAACCACAGGGGGTTAACTCAGTCACAGTGCGGGGTGATTCTTTATGAAAGTTGTCAATGATGCTTTATGAAAGGGTTACAGGTGCTTTATGATTTCCTTAATCAGTATAAGGTAGGTGAAGGGAAACTGCATTAAACGTAAGATTCTCGAAGCCCGAAAGTATTTTATTTTTATTAATTCATATAATTGAAAAGCTAATGGTTTTACTCTGTCAGCCTTTGCGATGATGGTTTATGTGTCAGGGATTAATGAGCGGTTTAATTCAGATATTGTTAAAACCTATAACAAAAATCAGTATATTTATCAAAGTACATATTCTATCAAAGATAGTGTGCATCTAACTTCAAGTTCAATCTAAATGTGTTTGAAAAAACCAATTTTCTCCTCATGTAAAACTATAAAGGGCTTATTTTAAATGACTAATATTGACAAGCCAAAAAAAGTGGTAAAGAATCAGTAACATATTTTGGTAACAGGTTCTTTACCTGTACGAATGATGGATAACTGGTTCTTCATGAAAAGGTTCGGATGCTTTATGAAAGAATTTGCAAAGATGTTAATGGTTTTAGAATCAAATATCAAGGCAATGAGACCTTGTCCTGAAGCCCTGACTTATTTATTGATTGAATTAAGACTTAACGGCCCAGTCTACAATATTTCTGTCATGTTGAGACTCCTCCAAGAGACAGGGAGAGACTAAAAGGGCCCAATCCCAACCAAATTTGCCGCAAGTCAAGCAAATCATGCCCTATCATTATTATTAAATATCAAGATTTATTTCAATATTATATCAGTGATGCCGAGACATAGTCTCTGATTTCTTTTAATTTAACTGTTGTTTGATTTGATTTGTTGTCTATGGTAAACAGCTGTGGTTAACTTAACTACAGTGTCCCTATGCAAGCCTACTGTAGGGCAGTTTACCATTACTTTTGCTCATTCTTATACAAGTAACTGGCAACTTGGTATTCTTGAATCAACAGGAGAGGAAACAACTCTCCATGAAAAATATGCTGGGTGCGATCTCCTGTCTGCTTGCATATTAAGCAGATAGGCAACTGACCAAGCTACAGAGTTCAGATTGTTAGCTAAGCATCGCATGTGCGTGTCCCGAGGGTGGGGGACAGCGGGTTTGCATCTCACTTGGAAGATCACAAGTTGTTATATGTTTCCTTAAAAATACTGTTATTGACAACCTCGAGAAGAAGTAAGACCCCTTGGGTCCAAATGCTTCGAAAAGGAGGCCAGGTCCGCACTGCCCTCTGTGAAAAAAATAAAATAGAGTTTTCAGGACACCCACCCCCCCCCAGACAGAATTTTCTGGATCTTCCCATGCATCATAAATATCCAAACCCTGCTATCAGCATCCAGTACTGTAGCATTGTTTCCGGGACATCAATATGTCTTTTTCGAAACTCCCAAAAGGAGCATGCGGTGGATTGATTAGGTTGGGGCGTCTCAGCATATTTGGAGGGACTTCACATGAAGTAGTGAGAGTTGAGCCTGACAGGGCAGAGTAGGAGCATTTGGTTTGTTCGTTTGCTTGTTTTGACTTGCATGGCTTGATTATTTACGCCCGAGTCAACAATCTTTCGGTCTTGTCGGGATGAGTCTACCTGGGTGGATCCAGTAATAAGCAGCCGGTAAAATATCTGTTTGCTTTAATATTTTTCATCCCAGTCGGATCGGGAAGATTTCTTATTCTTCTCTTTTATACCAGTTTCGGTGTATTTCTCTAGGACACAACACAGTGACTCTGACGTCTGTGAGGCCTTCAATTGAGCCACTGCGCCCCACACAGGCATGAAAGATTAAGGCAAACATTGTCCATAATAACTTTAATCTAGCTTGTTAGTCTGCTCTTGATAAACAAAAAGAGACATGTAGACAACAACTATTTACATGTTTCGATTCTCAAAAGAAACGTCTCATTTAGACGGTTCTTTTGAGTAACCAGAAGAAATACAAATGATTTTTTTTTAATTCGCAAACTTGCCCCGCCTAATGATATATCCAATCATTAGAATCTAACAAATAACCTATAAAAAGCAGACTATTTGTGAACCCTGTCCCAGACGCCAGGTTTATCGTTCTGGATACCTACAGATGCAATTATAGTTCTTCTCGCTGGAGTTGTTTACTCATAATTTGAAAACGAAACAACAAATCTGGTGCAGTATTGAGATAAAACATACCGGGTAGGCGGCAATTGAAAAGGCTCTTAACAATCGACGAACGCGGATAATAATCGCAAGAAACAGTGTTTACGATTGCCAATCGGGCGACAAATGACAATAGAAAAACCTGTTTCTATCAATATTTGATCTGCGTTCGTCGATAGTATTAACGTTTTCGATTTCCACCTACCTGGTGCGATAAAGAAAAATGTACGGCTTTTGTGTCTGTACGGGTGATAAACCTCACTTACCCTTACGGCACATCTAAAGTTTTGGCCATTAAAAAGCCAAGCTTCATTGGTTCCTGTATATGCGAACATTATCCTTTTATGCATTATCCAAGTAACATACCTCGGGGAAAGGGTGCGTGTGATTTTGGGGAGGGGGTACCCTCAAGTACTCTTTCTACTAAGCTTGGTCCCCCTTCCCCGCATCCCGACAAAAATTTCAGGATCCGCCCTTGAATAGCGTTTGATGTAGCACGAAAAGTGATTAAAGCATACAAGCTGGCTCCAAGGCGCTCCGTGCATTTTCTTCTTGAGCTATAAAAGCTAGCTAGACTTGAAATATTGGGTGTAGTTTTTAAAATTGACAGAAAACAACATAGATGCGGACAAATCTGCACCATCTGTCTGCAAAAATGCAAAAACATGTCTTCATTCGGTGAGTGACAATCAAGCATAAAAGTCAAAGGATGACTGGGCTTACGTCTGATGCAACCTCAAAAAGCTAGACAAAAACTGCATTTGATCATTACACCCAAGTCGGCCGCTGCATATATTTGTTTAGATTATTGACAATTAAATTAGCACAGAAGCAAACTGTAACAGTCTGTTCTGGGTCTACATTGTTTGCCTAAGAGGCTTCAAAAACATTCAGCATACGACAAAAGCAGTCAGCTTTTGTTGTAATTGGCAAGAGGATCAAATGATCGATTTACATGCACGTTAGAAGAAAATATTTCTAGTCTTACCATATATTTAATAATTAACTGTTTTTTGGGCGAGGTACTTCAGAGCGGACACGATTATGCAAAATCTACAATTTTCCGTTTTAACGGGTCATACATTTTTTTTTTAAAAAAAAGGGTAGTCCTTTTGTATAACACGTCGTCTTATGTTGATTGATATCTGTTTCATGAAGATATACTGTTATTGAGATACATAGAGGACTCGAAGCACGTATGGTCGATGGACAGACATCTGAGTTGAAGTTGTTACCTTGAACTTGGGAGATGGTGGCTGAGAGTTGTGCCAATACATTAGATTCCGGACCAGGTTTGAGCCAGGGTTGTGTCCTTGACTTTGGACGTTGGTGGTTAAGTGTTGAATGCGACACACCTTCGTGGGGTCAGTTATAACCATGTGAAGTTATAATCAAAATATAATGAGATTGGCCTACCCGGGCACCAAACCCATATTTAAAGCGTGGCTCACAGATTTTGGGTCAACGCTGTAACTAAATTGAGCCGTGACATGTGATTTCCAACAATGTGGCGTTTTGATACGTGTAGACTCAAACGAGCCTGTGCAGCCTCCTTAGAAACTCCAAATGATGTTCAATCAGTAGCTTAACGCTCATATAATATTCAAGCGACAAACAAAGGCTCTGATCAGACTGCGCGTATGCGCAGGCTGATCTGAGGCTTTGCTGGTCGCACATATCACATTGTTGGAAATCTAGTATTGATATCGATACATATGCGCTTCCGAGAGTAACCCTGTCTTTGGTGTTTGCGAACAAGAAAGGCACAGACCAGCTAGTATCATATCTAGAATAGCTACAAGCAAAAAGTTATTTTTTTAGCAAATCTCTGTAGCTAAGCAGGATGGTTTGAATCTCACTTTGTCGGAAACACCGAAGACAGGGTTTCTCGCGTCGCGGCCCTATTATAAAGTCTGATGAGATATGATTTTTAGCTCACCTGAGCCGAAGGCTCATTGGTGAGCTAATAGTATACCAGTGACTCCGGCGTCCGTCGTCCGTCGTCCGTCCGTCGTCCGTCGTCCGTCAACATTTTCAAACATCTTCTCCTCTGAAACTACTGGGCCAATTGAACTCATATTTCATATGGAGACTCCTTAGGATGGGGGAACTAAAGTTTGTTCAAATGGTCTTGGTCACATGACCAAGATGGCCGCCACGCCCATATATGGTAAAAACCCTTAAAAAATCTTCTTCTTCAGAACCAGAAGGCCGATGACCTTGGGACTTGGTATGTAGCATTGGGGTTGTGAGGCCTACCAAGTTTGTTCAAATGATGATCCTAGGTTGACCTTGACCTTATTAACGTCAAGGTCAAATTTGCTTCCTAATGCATTGAAATGGGAAATTTTCTGAAAAGTTGATTTTTTTTAAAACTGTGGATGCTTTAATCATTATTCTCACTTGCTATGTTCAACCTAATGAGACAATGGCTATAAATAAGTTCAAAAGGTCAAGGTTGACCTTTGACCTTTCAGCTTAGGTCGCTCATATTGAAGTCCCATCAATATATTAAAACATAGTTTTCTCACAAACTGTTGGCCCAATTGAACTCAAATTTCATGTGAAGACTACTTATGATAAGTAAACCAAAATTTATGCAAAATATTGTGGTCACATGACCAAGATGGCCGCCACGCCCATATATGGTAAAAACCATTTAAAAATCTTCTTCTCCAGAACCAGAAGGCCGATGACCTTGGGACTTGGTATGTAGCATTTGGGATGTGGGGCCTACCAAGTTTGTTCAAATGATGAACCTAAGTTGACCTTGACCTACTTAACGTCAAGGTCAAATTTGCTTCCTAATGCATTTAAATGTGATTTTTTTTGAAAATTTCATTTTTTGAAAACTGTTGAGGCCAAAGTCATTATTCTCACTTGATATGTAGAACCAATTGAGACAATGGCTATTAATAAGTTTCAAAGGTCAAGGTTGACCTTTAACTTTTCAGCCAAGGTCGCTCATATTGGAGTCACATCAACACATCAAAACATAGTTTCCTTAAAAAAACACTAGGCCATTTGAACTCAAATTTCATATGAAGACTCCTTATGATAGGTTAGCCAAAATTTATACCAAGAGTACTGGTCACATGACCAAGATGGCCACCATGCCCATATATGGTAAAAACTCTTTAAATGTCTTCTTTTCTGGAACCAAAGGGTCAATGGCCTTGGTACTTGGTATGTAGCATTGGGGATGTGGGCCTTACCAGATTTGCACAAATGATTAATCTAGTCCTACTTATTAATTATTATTGACCTACTTTATGGCAAGGTCAAATTTGATTCCTAATGCATTTATTTGGGAAACATCTTGTATTAAGTATCAAAAGCCAAGCTGACCTGTGACCTTTTATCCAAGGCCAATCGTTTGGACTGCCACACACCTATCTAAACATCTGTTTCTCAGAAATCACTGGGCTGTTTGATGGATTATTCATTAGATTGTTTTAGTCACTTGACCAAAATGTCTGCAATCCCCATATATGGTAAAACAAATTGGTTCCATTATAGGCTGTAGTTGACCTTGACCTATTTTAACATTATTAAGGAGATCAGGTGAGCGCCTCAGGACCTTCAGGTTCTCTAGTTTATTCATACGTTTTTTTTTATTTTTTTTTATTGATATTGATGTATTTTAACTAAATCATCATTCCTCTAAAATACTTCTTCGTTTGCCTTTTCTACTATCTCAAAAATGTTTGAACAGACATAAATCAATTTCCTGGACAGCATAAGATACGATGTGGAATGGTAGCTCTTGCTTGCTTGTTTGATTTGATTCAACAATCTTTCAGCTATGTCGGGACGGGTCTTCCTGGGTTGAACTAGTATTAAGCAAGGATAAATGTGTCTTGCTCAATGATACTACGCAGTAACGCCGGTGAGGCTCGAATCCGCAACCCCTCGTTTCTGCGTCAAGCACTCTATCACTGATTTGGAATGGTAGCGGTTGGTATGGATTCATAGGGGCAAAATTAGCATCTATGACGGATATCAGTCTAGTGGTGCGCCTTCATGCTATCGGTAATATTCATATGAGAGAATAATTTTATTGGGTCCCGTAGCTCAGTCGGAGGCAAGCCCAGCTGTTCATCAAGGGTTCGTGAGTTCCATTGCGACCCAACCAAAGTCCATTTTTTCCTGGAGATCGGTCATGAAAACAGATATATAAGTACGTTCATTCGCCACCTTCCGCTGATTCAAGAAGGGTTCTTGTCAGTGTCAAATGAAAGTATGTGCAAAAAGTACTGTTTTATACCCCTATTCCACACAGGGCCCGAATCCCACGAATCGCCACGAATTGACAAATATTTGGATTCGTGGGCTTAAACGTACTTAGTTCGCGAACATCTTAATAATAACTGAATCATACAATCCGTAGTCAGTTCTTGCAATTCGTAGGCCTATTCGGGAATTGGGATCAAAAAATTTGAACTGTTCAAAACTTGGCCACGAATTCCTTGATTCGAAAAATCGTGCTTGATTCGTAACAAATTCCTAATGCATTCTTGGACATTGTAACTGAAGCGTAATCGATTGGGATGCGTTCTTAGGCATTCGTAGCTACTCTCAACTCATTCGTGGGTAATCGGGATATTAAGACAAGCAATGAAACCAAGGAAGAGATAGTAGAAGGACTTTCCCTTAGAGTAACTACCCCATCACGCGCATACATTCGAGCCAGTCCTGGAAGTTGAAACAAATTTGGCAGATTCAGGAGCACAATCAGGATTAGTCAGTAGCTCCTGGCTGGTGGTTTTGTTGATGGTGAAATACCATATTTTTCCAAGTCAAAGAGCCAAGGCCAGGGCCTCTCGACATTAACTTAGGTGTTTTCTTCTAGCTATATAAGTAGCTGTTTTAGACACTCAAGTTGCAGGATCAATTCTACAGCTGACAATCGAGGAACATTCATTTTGGAACTGATCCCCCCAAGCATGGATGTGCTTTTTTATAACTGTCGTGAGAGGTGAGAGAAAATCTCGCGATTCATCACGAATCGTTGCGGATTTCTGTTAACGAATCCCGAATCCCGCGAATATTCGTAACTGTTTCTTACCTATTTCGTAACTGAATCGTAGAACATCACGAATGAATTGAAAAAAAAAATGCAATTCTCCACGAATCCTTACATCGATTCTTTATGATTCTGGGATTTGTGGTCTGTGGGGAAATAGGGCAAGCTTGCCCAGTAAAGTGTGGGATGCCCTAACATGTCGGAAAAATTGTTGACTTTCCCCTCTTCTACCGCCCCAGATCCTGGGGATGGGGTCAATAGGTCGAAATTCAAATTTTTCCAGTACAGCATCACACAACCCAACACCACCAAAGATATTTGTTCCGGGACACCATGCCCAGATCAAGGAATTTTTTGTCAGGGTGGGGTGGGGGGGGGGGGGAGGGTCCAGGCTCCTCAACTTATTTTACAGTTTAAAGAGGGGGTCCAATGGTTTTATTACACATTTTCCAGGGGGGTCCAACTTTTTCCAGGGGTGGGGGTCCAATAGAAACCCATATAACTATAACTTGAAATTTTCCAGGGAGGGGGGGGGGGGGTCTGGACCCCCAATCCCCCCTCTGGATCCGCACATGGACATTGTGGCATTTTGGCACGAATAGGCTCAGACGAGCCTGTGCGGCCTCCTTTTAAGCTAAGAAACTTCAAATGCTAATCGGTCAATAGTTTTAAGCGACTGGCAAAGGCTCTGATCAGACTGCACATATGCGCAGGCTGGTCTAAGCCTTTGGTGCTCGCACATACCACATTGTTGGAAATCTCATATTTCGGCCCATTTATTGGTGCAAAAAATGTATTACGGCTGTATATCAGGACGAAATTGCATTCGTCTCATAAAGAACCTGTAACTTCTTTCATAAAGAATATATAACAACTTTCTAAAAGAACCTGTAACCCGAAATTTAGGCTCATAAAGCATTTGTAACCTTTCATAAAGAACCATTAACTTCGAAAAATTTTGAAATTGGCTAAAACGTATATTTAAGGAAGAATTTAAGCTTCATATACCAAATATATAATATAATGGTTCGTTTCCAAGCATGTTTTGCTCGATAAAACTATGAAATATACACATATGGCATTTGTTGCAACTTAGCATCTCTATTGTAATTGGTGAATTGTTGGACAGGTAAACTGTATGATAAATGCATAGACTATCATAAAACATGCTGCTTATAAGTCTTTTAACAAAATTTGACTCTAAAACTGTCTAATATAACCATTTTAACCCCGTTTCTGGCATGAGCATCGCATCTTGTCAAGAATCATTAACCCAAAGTAAAGAATCTGTAACCCTTTTCATAAAGCATCATTGACAACTTTCATAAAGAATCACCCCGCACTTATACTGAGTTAACCCCCTGTGTTAAACGGTAATAACAAAATTCGCTTCTCTGTAAAACTGGGAGTAGGGCTGTGTATTAGCTCCTATAAGACAATATATTTAAGATAGAAAAGCAAACTTGGTTTTTCCTATTCATCAATTGAGTATATGCTTGTAAAATCTAATAAAACAGTTTGAAACCAAGTCATAGAAGTTGTTTAACTAAATGACGATAGCCACAATTATAGCTTTTAAATTATAATTAGGTTCATGTAACGCACATAACACCACAGTTAGCCGTATTAATGTTAAACAGCTTCCATATGTAGTAAAGACATCCAGTATAAATACTATAAGAATGTTAATTTATTAGATAATTTTAATGTCTTCTTTTAGTAGCTCAAACATTCAAATTTCTTATTCTCAAATTGATAAAGTAACATATGTAACAAGCTGTTACTGGCTAAGGCCCCGACTTACAGTGTGCAAACATTTCTTATTAAATGCACCTTGAATGGTTACTTAAGATGTAATTTGTCTGCAGAATTCCAAAGGGGATTAGGATGGAGCAGGCCCTTACTCAGCTTGATGTCAAAATACTGTTTGATGATTTTACAAATCACGCTAACATATGTAACGCTCTCTGATCTTTAAAACTTGATGACAACTAGCAGATATATAAGTCTTTTTGATAGGAGCCAGTTTAAAATCCCTAAACAATGTAAGATATCCAACAGCTGCAGGTTTTTTCACAATTTTAGCTCAAACTTTCAAACTACATTTCCTTTATTTGATATAGTAACGCATGTAACACGCTGTTTCAGACTAACGCCCTAACACAGAGAGTGCAAACATCCCTTATTCGATGCAGCTTGAGTTGTACTATAAGAAGGAATATGTCTGCAAAATTCCCTCGAGGAGATTAAAACATTTTTAGGCATATCTTACGTAAAGACAATGAGCTTGCCCATTTATTACATCAGGTAACATATGTTACAGCCAATGATATTAAAAAATTTGCAACAAACTCGCAGATTTATGAGTCTTTTCATATAAGCAAATAAATTCCAAACAATGAAACACATTCATCAACTGCAAATATTTTTTAACTATTTTTTTCTTTAGTTTTAATACCAAACATTTCACCTTAAAACTGGGTAGGTTGTTTAATGCTTATTCCAGAAAATTTTATTCAAGCTAGGGAAACAAACTTTAATTTTTCTGTTAGCCAATTGCATAAGCTAGTCAGACATGGTTAAAAACATTTTGCAAAACACACAGAGAGATTGTTAATGTAAATGATGTTAGCCACACTTGCAAATTTTAATAGGTTATCTGATTCATGTAACGCATATGACACCTTAGGAAGCGGCAAATTTTGTTCAAATGGCTGTCATATGTAGTTAAGATATCCAGTATGCAGACTATATGAATGATTTTTAAAAATAAATATTTTGATGTCTTTAATTTGTAGCCCACACTTTCAATTTACTTTTTCTTAGTTTGATTAAGTAACGTATGTTAAGGCTCTAACAGACTAACGCCCCGGAGCACAGAGTGCAAACATCTCTTAAAAGACTCGGCTTTCAATTCTCTACAAGATAGGATATGTCTGCAAAATTCCCTAGGGGGGGGGGGGGGGGGCAAACCCATTCTCAGCCATCCGTCTATGATTTTGTGATATCACAAATTCAATTACGTGATATCACAAAATCACCTTGATTTTTATTTCACTAATTCGATTTTTTGATATCACAAAATCTATTTTTGATATCACAAAATCGGATTGTGACATCAAAAAATCAAGCCCATTTTGCGTAATCAAATCAAGCTCATTTTGTGATATCAAAAAATAGATTTTGCGGTATCATAAGATATGAAAATATTTTCCATCTAAAAATGATGATCCCAAAGCAAAAAAACAACTGCTAGAGTAGTTTGATTTTACCCTGGAGAAAGATGATGGCTGGCAGAGATCCAAGAGAAAAGGGTAATTTGTTTCAGTTTTTTTAATAAAAAATATTTTATCACAATAACTTTAAATTATGTCCAATTTCTAGACAAATTTCAAATTGCAACTTTAGAATCTTAGGGTATTGCTTTCTGATAGAGTGTTGCTCTAACATTTTTTTGTCATTTTATAAAATTTAAATCATGTTTTGCTGGCAAATTGATGCTCAATTTTTGCCAAATCTCAATAAAATTGATGCTTTAAAAATAGTAAATTTTATGATTTTCGATTTTTGCATTTTTAAAGTCCTTCAGTGTATTTTCATGGCAAACTAGCAATAGTTCAATAGAGTTGTTTTATATTACAATGCACTGAAAATGAGTTTGAAGCATTCATACAACGCACAGATTGTTGCACTGTGGTTGCTGGTGCAGACTCGCCAGAGCCACCGCAGCTCGCATTAATTGTTACGATACAGAATGGCTGGAATAACAGAATCAGCTATGGTTGCGTATACGCACAAATACGCAGTGGTTTAGGTATGCACCTGGGCACCTATTCGAACCATGATACGGTACTCTTTCTATTGATAGTCCCAATAAAAGGTCGGTTTGTCTGAGATGGAATTCATTGTATCTATATTTATCAACGCTTGCACGTTTTCCTTATTCTTCTTGAATATCTCGGAAATCTTGTGCGTTTTTCAATATATAAAGGATGGAATTTCCCATTCTTGTTAGGGGACATTTTAAACATACCGATGAAAGGTTCGATATAGAGATGCTATTCATTATTATAAAAGGTACGTGAAGTTATATATATTGTTACTGTATTGATATTGTACATGACAGGGCGATGGCGATCCGTGTAATTGCATTGAATCGCGATGTCTCTAGCATGTCACATTGTATTGAAATAATAAGTCACTCGTTTTCTATTTTGTCGTCTGTTGAATCGGCCAGCATTCCGTGTATGTGTTCTTTCGGGTGTTATCAATAACGTCCCGTTTTTTTGGTGAAAATAGCGATTGTTACGCACATGCGTATGAAGTTACGCACATGCGTATTGCCTAAAAATCTGCTAGGACCATTCTTGCGGCTATAGTAAAAGCTGTCCGGATGGACTCGTCGGGTTATTTCGGACAAAAGTAGTCACAGGCCATGTCGGGCCTGCACCTAAAACTATAATGGCATGCTGAAAGATTTACCAGGGACCGATAGGTGAAAAACAATTTTAGCAGCTAGATTTTAAATTGTTGTGATTTGTACGGCGTTGTTGGAAAGACGATTTAACTGCCAGTGATAATCGACTTTCTGTAGCGACCTGTATGTGTCACCTCGAGTTATATCTGACGCATATAAGAATAAGGGTTAGGTGCATACACTACAACACACTTACATAAATAAGGTGATAGCTGACATGTATGTTTAGAGATTAGGTAGGTGTAATGTTACACCAAAGTAAATGTAAGATATTTTTTGTTACACCAAAGTAAATGTAAGATATTTTCGTTACACCAAAGTAAATGTAAAGCATTTTTGTGTTACACCAAAATAAATGTAAGAAAGCATTGTACGGTTTTACACACATAAAACAGCAGAATGTAATCTCTCAATATTGATGTATATGTTTTGCCGAGAGGTCATAATTAGTTGTTTACAACTGATACGTTATACATGTACGAAATTAGTGCGTGGGCAGGGTGATGTCCGACGTAAACGTCCAAACGTTACGCGGCACCACACTGTTCAACCTTTTTCCTGGAATTTTAAGAGAATTGGTATCAGTATGTGTAAACCTCGAAACTATCTAGATAACGTGACCTTGAAGGGAAAAAGGGCCACAGGATCTTGATGTTTCGGCTGCGATAGCGTCTTAACCAGGGTGACGTTACGACAGTGTATAGAAGAGTTTGTTACGTATGGGTTTGTTCGTTTGGCATAAGAGGTATTGTTTAGCGCTGACATAGGCCAGTCACTAAAAAATACTTCTCTATTATATAAGTTTAAGTGTGGGTATTTAGAAGAGCCGATCCATCCTAACCGCATGGGAGCCGTTAGCCATACACCCACGGGTGTGGGCTAATCGCGCGCTTATAGGGTTAGGCTGTAATTTAAAAGAGTAAGACCACTGAAATTATTTCTATTTTTGTGAACTTCGAACGAACAACCCCATTATCGACGCAAAAGAGTGATTCTGAGATTCTAAATATAGATTGTTTTTTGCAGAATCATCTCTTGTGTCCCCTCCTACGTTGGAGGCTGAAAGTTGGTGAGCCGTTGATTAGTACCTGAGGGCACATAATAGTTGTCCCCCTTAGGCCACGACCAGCGTGGATCAAAGCCCCAATCGTTACAACGTAGTACAACCAAATGGGAAGCCAACCGGCTCGAATGGTTATATGAAAAATCTGACGCCCCAACGCGGGATATGATCAGGAGGACATATATTAATACTGACGTCTTGAGTGACGATCAGCAGTACGCGTAACAGATAACACGAATACGTTAATCCAGTGACGACCAAAGTACAGGTTCGATCACCTCAGCGCCGATGGTCTGAAATAGACACACGTGCAGCTTAGAAGACATAGTGTTCGCGAGACGCGTATAATCTCGAGATTTCTCGTCAATACGAGAACTAAAATATTAAAGGATCCAATTGTTTTTTTTTTTATGAGAACTTAAGCTATATGTTAATCATATTTTTTACGTCTCTTATTTCTGACTAGTTGACGTACATCTAGAACAGGACAGTCCAAGATTGGTTCTAATTGAAACGATCTTGGAGTGGCAACTTGCTCTAGTATAGGATGGTCAATTAGCCAGAAATAACAGCGTAGTTGGTGTCATTGTATATTAATGTGTTGTTGATGTTTTCTTAGTAACATAAAGTACTGAAAAGTTTTTGCTAGTTGTGTGCATTATTTTTCCCTGGTAGCATCGTCATCGCAAAAAGGAATTTTCCAATAAGATTTCCCCTCTTCCTTCCTGACCGGCATTATGTCGTAACAATGGTGTCAGAAGTGGGATTTTTGAGGTTTTATTGGCAAATTTCTCTGCTGTGACGTTGCTACGGGCGCACACTAGTAGTTTTCCTTTACAAGAAAGGTTGTGAGTGTCAACACACAGTACCGATTGCATGCGTTCCCCTGTGATGAAGTGCGACACATGTAAATAAGTCATCACATAACATTCTGAGGGGACCCATACTTTCTTGTTCTGTGGATTGCCATTAGGGTATAAAACCCAAGGAAAATTTGTCAGAGTTTTATTATTAGACTTGTCCACCTTTACTTTACCCATATCATTGTGTATTGACTTATGCCCTGTATTCCTATTAATTAAGGATACTGATGTGGAAAATTTCATATCGTTTGGGGGTACTAATAATTTAAATCACCTCAGTGACGTCATAGTGTGTGACGCCACTCAACTGATTTCTATTATTAGAAGAAGTCCATAGAAAGATTATTTTAGTCAATTATTATGTCTTGCTATGACAAGTGACTGTTGACTTGACTGTAACGCGTTTATATTAATATCGCGTAGGTATACATTTCTTGACGTAAATGCGAGAAAATGAATGACGTTTTTTAGTCAAATGCGTTTAGTGAAGGCCTATTTAAGGTTGATATATATCCTAGGCACCTTTCCGTGGTGATCTCTTATACGTTGTACTTTACGTTACTCATATATAACGTCATTTAAATCCCTAGTAAAATTATTAGTTTACCAGCGCGAACGTTGGTTAGCCCATACCTATTTAAAAGGGACAAAGCGAACCCTTATTTATTTTCAACAGTATAGTTGACTCATACCATTCCCAACAATAGGCTAAAATGGATAAACATATTTCATTAGCACGGGAATTAGGATATGAAGGGCAAGAACTAAGGGATTATCTTAAGAGGCAACAAGATTTAGAAAGGGAGGAAAGGTTGGCCCAAAGGGAATATGAAAAAGAGAAAAGGGAGGCCGAGCAAAAAGATAAAGAAAGGGAGCAAAAAGATAAAGAAAGGGAGCAAAAAGAGAAGGATCGGGAATTAGAAAAGTTAAGGATTGAGGCGGAAAAATTGAAAATTGAGGCCGCGCGCAAGGATAAGGAAATGGAAATGGAAAAAGAAATTGCGCTAAAAAAAATTGAGGCCGAAGTAGAACTAAAAAAAATCGAGGCCGAGACCACTTCACATCCCTGGGGGCCCAAAGAGAAAAGTTCGAATCCTAGGAGTCCCAAGCTTCCATACTTTGACGAACATACGGATAAGATGGATAGCTATTTAACTAGGTTCGAAAGTTATGCTTTGTCAAATAAATGGGACCCGTCCATGTGGGCATCATACTTAAGTGCCTTATTAAAGGGACGCGCTTTGGAAGTCTTCGTTAGGCTTTCCAGAGATGACCAGTCGGATTATGGTCAGATTAAGGAGGCTCTGCTTACCAATTTCGACCTCACCGAACGATCTTTTCGTAAGAAATTTAGGGATTGTAGGCCCGAGAAAGCCGAAACTTTCAGACAATTTAGCGGTAGGCTAGCGAGCTACCTTGATAAATGGTTGGGTTTGGCTAAGGTCGAAAAGACCTACGAGGCGGTTTGTGATTTTTTGGCCCGAGACCAGTTCCTTGACTGTTGCAGTCATGAGCTCTATTTGTATCTCAAACCTAAGCCATTTAAAGCCATTGATGAGTTAGCCCATGAGGCGGATTTGTTCGCCGATGCCAAAGGGGGTGTTCCCTTGTGTATTACTAAGGGGAAGCATGATAATAAAGGTTCAGGTCAAGCCCAGCCTAAGGTAGAGCCCAAGCAAGATCAACGGCCCTTTGTAAAGTGCAAGATTTGTGGCAAGCCCCACCCCACGCATAAATGTTGGAATAACCCCGATAACAAGAGGGTAGCTTATTGTGCTGAATTTGATTCCCAGTATAAGGGAGATAACTCTAATTGGGGTCAGGATAGAAATTTTGGTCGATTTGACCAACGTGACAATCATTATGATTATAATAATTACAGGACCGACCATCAGGTCAATTTTTGTAAAATTGATAATAAAAGTTCGGATGAAGGGAAAGGATTACCCCGTAAGGATAGCAAGGGCACTTGTCATTTCCCACGGTCAAGGTTGCCGACAGCGGTTGGTACCGTAAATGATAAAGAGGTTAGGGTCTTGAGAGACACAGGTTGTACGGGGGTAGTTGTTAGGAGGAGCTTAGTTTCTGATGGTCAAATGTTGAATAAGCAGTCTGGTGTGACTCTTATTAACAATTATAATCAGAGATGTCCTATGGCCCGCATCAATATCGATTGTCCATTTTTTAGAGGTAGTACGGATGCATTGTGCATTGATGACCCAGCACATGACTTAGTCATTGGTAACATCGAGGGGTCCAAATTTCCCGATATGACCCATTTTTCATCAGGGGTAAATAGAAATAAGAGGTCAAAGAAAAGTAGAAAGAATAGAAAGGTCAAGGTCGCAGATAAGTTTATAAGGCAGCACAGGCAAGAATTAGTATTGAAGCAAGCATCAGATATTAAATTGAAAGAGATTAGAAGAAGGGTAGAGTCTGGTAGTGTGACTAAAAGTCACAGTTTCTCTAGTGGTGAAACTAAGTTCATTCGTAGGAATGGTTTGATATATAGGCATCATAAGAAGAATGCTAAAGTTTCACTTCAATTGGTAGTTCCTTCTAGTTTAACGCATAGCGTTATGAATTTAGCCCATGAATCACGAAAGGTGGTAAATCATAGAGGCAGAAAGGAAACTATATCTAAGGTCTTAGATGAATTTTATTGGCCCGGTGTTTGTAAGGAGGTAACTCAATTTTGTAGATCTTGTGCCATTTGTCAAAGGACAACTCACAATATAAAGGTCGCAATGACTCATTGTTGTAGTGTACCCCAGAGAAACATATCCTCTAAGGAGGCAGTAGTTAGCCGTACAAGACGGACTGAAAGCCAGACAGAACGACGACGTTCATATGGTAGTGGTAGACGTTGCCCAATACCATACTATTGGCGCAATATGACTGAAACTGAAAGCAGTAGTCAGTGTTAGTGTTAAAGGTGTGCGACAGCGAAATGACCCAATTGTCTCGGATTGTTGACCTATATTTTAGCTATGATAGCATAGTAATAGTCACGTAGGTGTACTTTTGACGTGAGGAGTCACGGAAATTTATTTAGTCATGACGGATGACAATAGACTGTTGACGTGAGCAAGTCACGATAATATATTTTTGCAACAGAGGTTGGCTGCAACGTGAAGAGTCACGTTAATTTATTTGAGCAAAGGTTGTATTATGGAGGAAGTTATTAATAGGTATACTTGGCATAACGATATGTAATGTGTGGATCTTTGCAAAGGTATTGGCTATAAAGCCTTATATAATAAATGTCATAAGACATAAAACTTCATAGGAAGTTAAAGGGGTACAACCCCATATGTGGAAAGGTTAAAGGGGTACAACCCTATATTTATGTGTTGAGCATTAATGCTTCAACAAAAAAAGGTCTATAATTGTGGCAATCCGAGGACAAGACAATGTGGGGGCAGACTATCTTTCCAGGTAGTCCGCCATTTAAGTCGCACGTGTATATATGTTGTATTATATATTTATTCTGTATTATTCCTTCTTTTCTGCATCGTGTATCGTAAGAAAAAGTCATTCCTTTTTCTCCCAAAAGGAAGGGCCTTTGTTACGATACAGAATGGCTGGAATAACAGAATCAGCTATGGTTGCGTATACGCACAAATACGCAGTGGTTTAGGTATGCACCTGGGCACCTATTCGAACCATGATACGGTACTCTTTCTATTGATAGTCCCAATAAAAGGTCGGTTTGTCTGAGATGGAATTGATTGTATCTATATTTATCAACGCTTGCACGTTTTCCTTATTCTTCTTGAATATCTCGGAAATCTTGTGCGTTTTTCAATATATAAAGGATGGAATTTCCCATTCTTGTTAGGGGACATTTTAAACATACCGATGAAAGGTTCGATATAGAGATGCTATTCATTATTATAAAAGGTACGTGAAGTTATATATATTGTTACTGTATTGATATTGTACATGACAGGGCGATGGCGATCCGTGTAATTGCATTGAATCGCGATGTCTCTAGCATGTCACATTGTATTGAAATAATAAGTCACTCGTTTTCTATTTTGTCGTCTGTTGAATCGGCCAGCATTCCGTGTATGTGTTCTTTCGGGTGTTATCAATAACGTCCCGTTTTTTTGGTGAAAATAGCGATTGTTACGCACATGCGTATGAAGTTACGCACATGCGTATTGCCTAAAAATCTGCTAGGACCATTCTTGCGGCTATAGTAAAAGCTGTCCGGATGGACTCGTCGGGTTATTTCGGACAAAAGTAGTCACAGGCCATGTCGGGCCTGCACCTAAAACTATAATGGCATGCTGAAAGATTTACCAGGGACCGATAGGTGAAAAACAATTTTAGCAGCTAGATTTTAAATTGTTGTGATTTGTACGGCGTTGTTGGAAAGACGATTTAACTGCCAGTGATAATCGACTTTCTGTAGCGACCTGTATGTGTCACCTCGAGTTATATCTGACGCATATAAGAATAAGGGTTAGGTGCATACACTACAACACACTTACATAAATAAGGTGATAGCTGACATGTATGTTTAGAGATTAGGTAGGTGTAATGTTACACCAAAGTAAATGTAAGATATTTTTGTTACACCAAAGTAAATGTAAGATATTTTCGTTACACCAAAGTAAATGTAAAGCATTTTTGTGTTACACCAAAATAAATGTAAGAAAGCATTGCACGGTTTTACACACATAAAACAGCAGAATGTAATCTCTCAATATTGATGTATATGTTTTGCCGAGAGGTCATAATTAGTTGTTTACAACTGATACGTTATACATGTACGAAATTAGTGCGTGGGCAGGGTGATGTCCGACGTAAACGTCCAAACGTTACGTCGGCACCACACTGTTCAACCTTTTTCCTGGAATTTTAAGAGAATTGGTATCAGTATGTGTAAACCTCGAAACTATCTAGATAACGTGACCTTGAAGGGAAAAAGGGCCACAGGATCTTGATGTTTCGGCTGCGATAGCGTCTTAACCAGGGTGACGTTACGACAGTGTATAGAAGAGTTTGTTACGTATGGGTTTGTTCGTTTGGCATAAGAGGTATTGTTTAGCGCTGACATAGGCCAGTCACTAAAAAATACTTCTCTATTATATAAGTTTAAGTGTGGGTATTTAGAAGAGCCGATCCATCCTAACCGCATGGGAGCCGTTAGCCATACACCCACGGGTGTGGGCTAATCGCGCGCTTATAGGGTTAGGCTGTAATTTAAAAGAGTAAGACCACTGAAATTATTTCTATTTTTGTGAACTTCGAACGAACAACCCCATTATCGACGCAAAAGAGTGATTCTGAGATTCTAAATATAGATTGTTTTTTGCAGAATCATCTCTTGTGTCCCCTCCTACGTTGGAGGCTGAAAGTTGGTGAGCCGTTGATTAGTACCTGAGGGCACATAATAGTTGTCCCCCTTAGGCCACGACCAGCGTGGATCAAAGCCCCAATCGTTACAACGTAGTACAACCAAATGGGAAGCCAACCGGCTCGAATGGTTATATGAAAAATCTGACGCCCCAACGCGGGATATGATCAGGAGGACATATATTAATACTGACGTCTTGAGTGACGATCAGCAGTACGCGTAACAGATAACACGAATACGTTAATCCAGTGACGACCAAAGTACAGGTTCGATCACCTCAGCGCCGATGGTCTGAAATAGACACACGTGCAGCTTAGAAGACATAGTGTTCGCGAGACGCGTATAATCTCGAGATTTCTCGTCAATACGAGAACTAAAATATTAAAGGATCCAATTGTTTTTTTTTTTTATGAGAACTTAAGCTATATGTTAATCATATTTTTTACGTCTCTTATTTCTGACTAGTTGACGTACATCTAGAACAGGACAGTCCAAGATTGGTTCTAATTGAAACGATCTTGGAGTGGCAACTTGCTCTAGTATAGGATGGTCAATTAGCCAGAAATAACAGCGTAGGTGGTGTCATTGTATATTAATGTGTTGTTGATGTTTTCTTAGTAACATAAAGTACTGAAAAGTTTTTGCTAGTTGTGTGCATTATTTTTCCCTGGTAGCATCGTCATCGCAAAAAGGAATTTTCCAATAAGATTTCCCCTCTTCCTTCCTGACCGGCATTATGTCGTAACATTAATGACTCACAAATCGCAATGTGAGCCAGTGCAAAAGTTCAAACTAGTTCTTGAGAAAAATGATAGATCCCGCAAACGGGAACTTACATCTGTGCCCACGCATGGATTTTCTTTAAACTTTGCATATTAATAACTCATTATATACAAACTATGAAAATGTATTTACCGAATTAGAAAGTTAAGAATGAGGCTTAGGAAGCATCCCTGACGTACTCTTCCTTTGAGGTGATACCTGTTTCTAAATTTCTAAATCTATAGTTTTTTTCTATGATTTGTCATCTAGATTGAATCCCAAATACCATAGGCATTATATTGATACCACGAAACTATTTGGATAAATTGAGGTTTAGGTTTTCTGAAGAAGTAGTTAAAAATTTCAATATTTTTTTTCAAAAATTTACAAAACATTCAACATTCAATTCCAAAAATAGATATGTTCTGGTCTTTGTCAAAATATCATATAATCACAAAAGCATGCTGACCTGAGCCAAATTTTATGAAAATCCAAAACCTGTAACTTTGTCATTTCTTATCTCTAATGGGTATAGATCAGTTTTAGCAAAATTAGTTATTTAGTTGAAATAAATCAATAACTCGACAGAAGGAGGTTGATTTTAAATCTACTTCCACTTTTCTTAAAGAAAGACATGTTTAGACAATTTCAAATGATTCAATGGTCAGAAATGCTGAAGGTCATGGCCCCATGTCATGGCACTATGGGGCGATGACAATGTGTATCACTTCCTCAAGTCCTGCATGATATTGTTTAAGAAAAATTATATCCTAACAATAAACGTGTAGAAACAAGAAGACCAAATATTTCCTTTACATCCCAACTGAACTAGAGTAACCACATTTTGGTGCCGTGACCAGGATAAAGTGTAACATAGTCTTATCAAAGGTATCATAGACCAGTGTTTAACATGAATAAGTGAGGTCCAGAAACGAAACTGTATGACTAGAATATACAGCCAGCTAAAGTATAAATGTTGCTATTTAATGGAAATCAGCATTAGTTTTACAAAACAGAATGATCCAAGAAGATTTAAGCATTAAATTAGCAATACCTTTGGGGCCTATAGTTCTCTGTGACCAAAATGGTCAATTTTAACCAATAGGTTTGACAGGGGGTTATTCTTGTGAAACAGGTCTATTAATGAGGCTTACAATTATAGAATTAAAGATATAAGGTTCTTCTACTGTATGAACTGACTTGTCATAAGGTTTCTCTTCTGTATGAATTAAAATTCTTAAGATTGTTACTTATTAAGTTCAACATTGGTTACATGTAGTTAGAAAATAGATGTGGTAAGTACAGGTGTCACCATATTGTATCATTTTGGGTAATATTATTGTGTAAGCACTCAATTAAATAAGAATCGTGGCACTTAATATCAAAGAATATTGATTTTTTCCAATCCATAGTAGGGAAAACCACTTAACATATCAACTTCCACCAATAAACGTAAAAACATGGTGATTTAAACTAAGCAAGTGTTCAAGAATGTTTTACATTGAAACATAATTATTGTATTTTTTATATTTCGATGAATTAGGGCCATGTGTTTACATCAAGTTGAAAAGTTATGTTACCGGACCTTGAATTTCATGAAATTTGGTCTACAAATTCTTAACATATATGAATAGTTTATATGTTGAAATGGAGTCTTGACAAAGACGGCAACGTGTAAAAAAAATTATTCCAAATTTGACTGAATACAAAATATACAGTTGAAAATTGGGGTACCATGTCATAAAAATTAATGCCCACCCAGTATCCAAATACATACAAAGTCATTTATAGTATCAACGAACTTATCAATGATATAGCTATTTATTAAACATTTCTGCGCCGGTTACATGATATGTCAATTACTTTAGAAATGATAATAACTGGGTACCCTAAGGTACTATAGTGATGTCATACATGACGTCATAAATTAGCAATGGAATTGCATAAAAAACAAATGCACCATAAATATAAAAGTCATTCCCCAGACAATTAATAAACATAATATTATCAAATTTCAAGCGTGGGCAGACTCCCATGTTAGTTTCCCAAACCATGTATGAGCCCCTTCATAAGCATGCGCGCATTCATTCTTATCGGTGGGATATTTTAAGTTGTGAAGACTCGCCAGAGCCTTCGCTGCTCGCATAAATGGCACCCAAATCGCCCTTTTCAGCCAGAACGTGAGGTTTTGGTACTATGACGAAGGTTCATGCAAGCCTGTGCAAATGTGCAGACTCGCCAGAGCCTTCGCTGCTCGCATAAATCGCCATTAGAGCCAGACCATGAGCTTTTGTACTGTGACGATGGCTCAGACAAGCCATCCTTGCAAATATGCAGACTCGCCAGAACCTTCGCTGCTCGCACAAATCGCCATTAGAGCCAGGCCATGAGATTTGGTACTGTGACGATGGCTCAGACAAGCCATCCTTGCAAATGTGAAAACTCGCCAGAATCGTCACGAATCGCCATTTCATCCAGAACATAATAATAAAAATGTCGAGCCTGTGCAAATGTGCAGTACACCAGGCAATAAAATCTCATGTTCTCGCTCAAATGGCGATTTGGGTGCAATTTGAGCCGCGACATGTGATTTCCAACAATGTGGCAGTTTGACAAGTGTAGACTCAGACGAGCATGTGCAGCTTCCTTTTAAGCTTAGAAACTCCAAATGATGTTCAGTCAGTAGCTAAACAGTCATAGAATATTTAAGCGACTAGCAAAGGCTCTGATCAGACTGCGCATATGCGCAGGCTGGTCTGGGCCTTTGCTGGTCGCACATAACACATTGTTGGAAATCTCATGTCGCAGCTCATTTATGAGAGCAAAAGTGCAATTTACGTGCTATCTTGAGCCTTCGTCGCTTGACAATGCAATAACGGTACCAAAATCTCGGGCTTGCGAATTGTGTGCCATTTATGCGAGCAGCGAAGGCTCTGGCGACTTCTGAATACTTGCGTATGCTCGCCCCGATAATGCGATAAGTACCAAAATATCATGCGCTGGCTCAATCGAGATTTATGTGTCCTTTAAGCGAGCAGCGAAGGCTCTGGCGAGTCTGCACGACTTGATTTCTTTAATTAGCTTTTCCCGTCATAAGCGGCAGCGCTGGCGAGTCTGCACATTTGCATAGCCTGAAACTTGGCAACGGTACCTTAAAGGGAAAATTCACACTCTTTTCAGTTTCAAATGCATTGATTATAGAGCTTACAGTATGGCAGGAATAATCCCTCATTAAATGTTTGTGAATGCTCTTCTATTAGCCTGTAATTAATCACTTTTGCTTGTTCATGGGAGTCTGTCTATATTTTCAGGTCAATGAGCTCTACACAGGAAAAATCTGCTTACACACAACCCAAGCAAAGTTATATCCTCGATAATGTCAAAAATTAACAATGTTTCAGAGTAATGTTTTGACAGTGTGTGCATTGATGTGTATATTTTGATGCATGGCCTATATTTATTTTGTTTCTAAAATTTAACCCTTAAAACACTAGTTATTACTGTAGCAAACGACATATTTTGTAACAATTTTCCTTATTTTCGGTTCAAAAAGACAGGTTAAAACCAAATGAAACTTATTGAAAAACAAAATACTTTTCTTTTGATAGTTGTAAAATTCTCTTTTTTATTAATCTGGCTGTTGATTGTAATTAAAACGGAATATCCATTACCCAGTATTGAAATGGAGAAAGGACTGGAAGGTGCTTCCTCAATCATTTAGCTGACCTGCATATAGAGGTAATCTCGGTTAATGTGTGCCTGGTTAATGTAAGATGGGCGCTCTTATATTTACATAAAGGCAATAAATAGTGCTGTAATTAACTTAGCAGATGAATAAATGATCTGTGAAACTTAAATCAGTACATAATGAAATATCTATTTTTGATTTAAGTAAAATGTTAAAAGTCCAGAACATACACTTTAAGCTCATGTGCTCGCTCAAATGGCATTTATGCGAGCAGCGAAGGCACAATTTGATTTCTCTGATTAGCTTTTCCCACCAACAAATATCTTATGAATATTGCGGGATCTATCATTTTTCTTAAGAACTAAAATGCCGAAACGATTTTGTGATATCAAAAATAGTGGTGATTTTGTGATCTCACAAAATAGAATTTGTGATATCACAAAATAGATTTTTTAATATCACTAATGCGATTTATTGATATAATTTTGAGATGTCAAAAATCCCTATGATTTAGTGATATAAAAATCTTTTTTGTGATATCACAAAATAATGATTTACAGTAAAACGCCACCTCATAGTAAACTTCGGCAGAACTGGATTTTGATGTTTCTATGCATATCATCACGGCTTCACAACTCGGTATTGCGGTTGTAGGCCAGCACACTGTCGGGCCGATGGTGGTCGCTTTTATATGATTTCTGGAGTTGTTCTGGAGTTATTCTGCACGCAACCGTACTTTACATACAAAAACAAACATTACAATCTGAGTAGCTTTTCACATGCTACCAAGTAGACTCGTCCAATCTTTGATCCGTCTGAGCTCAGTGTTACATATAATACCTGCACACACATGAGCGTTAAGCATATGCGATAATGCCACGAGCAGATATGCTCGTGCGTTTTAATGAATATCATTCTCGCATATGCTTAACCCTTCTAGTTTGATACAATACATTTAGGATGGTCTATTAAATTGTTTATGTTATAATTTCAAAACATTTTTTTCTTTTTCTGATGTCGCTGTTTTCCACTCATAACAAACCTGGGTCTTCACTGTTCGTCAAAGTTACCCATATAGCTAGGCTACAATTACTGTTCAGACAAGCGTTGGGACTCGATCACAGTTCGATAATACCCGGTTACGAGGGAAGGAAGATGTCTTCAGTTTCCATATTGATCCATCTGTGTGAGAGCAGCGAATGCGCATGGTCGTCTGGCCATTATAAGGTCACGGTTAATTGCAATTTTACCATTCCAATTAGCATGTCACGTGACTACTCCATATGCCCCAGGAGGCTGCCATTAATTTTATCGATAAATTTAGCCGGTGTACAACAAAAGGTACCAGGTAGCATGTGCGCCAATCGAATTCAGATCAGACTGCGCAACCGGGTAGTCTGGTTAGTCTTCGTTGTGTGCTTTTGGGGGTGCCAAGGGTCCAACATTTCCTCGGGGGGGGGGGGGGGGTGGGGGGGGGGTTAAGATGTGCGGATGCGCAGAGTTGTTTAAAATGCGCGGATCCAGAAAGTTTCGTCAGAGAGGGTCCAACTTTGACATGTTTTTATAGAGGGGTGAGAGACGATCCAGGCAAATACAACTATTAGCGGGCCATCATCGGCCCGCCAGCGAAACGCCATTAGCCCGCCAGCGAAACACCATTTAAATGGCGTTTCGCTGACGTGCCGATAATGGCCGAAAATTGAATGCTGGCTTGGTAGCCTTGTGGTTTTTCAGGGGACCCGGACCAGTAGTGCTAAGAAACCCTATATTTTTGTGATTTTTCAGGGGGGGGGGGGGAAGTCCGGACCCCCTGCCCCCCCCCCCCAACCCCGTCCGCTCTGGATCCGCCCATGGTTTAATCTTTGTTGTACGGACATGCCAACATTTACCTTTTGCTGTGTACCGACTCGTCTAAGAACATTACACAGGAATCACTGCAGGCATCACAACACACACAAGCAGTTGCAGCAGCTACACGAGGACAAACAGTGTAGACTGGAGTAATACATACACCGAAATGCCTCAGTGTAAAGCCAGATTTTGTAAAGTGAAGAGGGGACAGGGAATAAGTGCATTTGCTATACCAGATCCAAAGAAGAACAGACAACTCTGTCAACAATGGATTCACAATCTCGGATTAAAAAATCTGGACATAAAAACATTTAAATATTCAAAGCAAAACATCGTGTGTGAGAGACATTTTGAAGAACATTGCTTCAAAAGGGATAAACAGGTAACTCTATCTTTATATCTCTCACGCATTGTTTGATCTTGTATTTTGTACAAAGGGCCGCAATGCAGTCTACACAATGGACTATGGAACGCCGTGTAGCTCTTTATCTTTTTTTGGATGTTGTCGTTATTTCCGTATTAAATATTGTCATTATTTTTTCATAAGTTATCCATTAATACAGCTTTATATGCTGATGTTTTATTTGCAGATACTAGATAGATGCTATATGATAACAATGAGGTCCGGGCCAGGGGTTTTGGGGAACTGGGGGAAAATGGGCATTTATTTCAGTGGAACAGGGGAACAAAGGCCAAACTTTGAGAGGAACAAAGACAATATTGGGGAACAGGGAACAAAAGAAAACAAATTTTCGAATTTTGGAGAACAGGAGAACAAGCCAATTATTCCAGGGGGGGGGGGGGGGGGGGGAAACCTTAGATTGCCTCTTTAATGATTTGTGCCATTTTTGGGGACGGATGTTAGTCCGTTCCCCAATTTTAACAATAGCGTTTTGACCACACGTCGTAATTTGCTCTTGCACTGTTGAACACATCAATATGTTACCATTAATCCCAATTTTTCAGCATATTTGTTGCAAAGTATCAGGTTAAATGGTTGATTTAGAGGCAGAGTGGTAAACAGTTGATTCTGGATCAGTTACTTTCTGAGAAGCCGGCTGATATGGATCTACATTGTATTCAAAACAGGGCATTACCAAGCCGCATGATAAGGGATTAATACGATCCTAACAACGCCTATAGGAGGTTTTAGGGATTCCCAAAGTGACGTCATTTTCGCGCATGCGCATATCCGTGGCCGTCAATGCATAGGCCAGCCGCATTGAATCTGTGTAAAATGTGGGTTAATTTTTAGAGAAAATGGGGTTTTATAGCCAATGTCATGTCAAAACTTGTTTGTTTTCTTTGATATTCATTCGAAATGCATCTTTCCGATAAATAATGGTTCCGAAAAACAAACGTTTATTCATTTAAAAGGGAAAATATGAGGCTGCGGGAAGTCCAGAAGTGTCAAGCAGAACGCTGATATTTTCTCACAATAAAACCGATAAAAACTTTAAACATTTAAAATTTTGGTTTGTTTATGCAATATTTGGATTAACAAAGTGAGTCTACATGCTTGTCTGCCAGTTTTTGCTCTCTCTCTCTCTCTCTCTCTCTCTCTCTCTCACCCGCGATATCATCTCAAAGCCGGTGATTACTGACAGTCCAAAATGTAGCTTTTAAGCTTTTTTAAAAAATAGGCTAAAACAGTTGACTTACGTATAATTGTCTGAAAGAAATAATTATAATTCCATGTTTAACACGTTAAATGTTGACACTATCCTAACACATCCGTTTTCACCACTCTCTGCTGAATAAAATGGACTACATGCCCCGCGGGGAGAAGCCTTATCATATGTGTTTTCACAAGTATGTCTTAAGAATGTGTCACTAGGGTCATAAAAGATCAAAAATGATGCCGACGGTTTCATAACACATTTTAACAAGCCTGATATAATGGCCATGCAATGAAACTGCATCGTTCTCCATCAGTTAAATTTTAATTCGTTATCGTACTTAACGCGAAATTTTGTCTGTCCGACCGCCCGCCTGTCTGTCAGGACATGTATATTTATGTTTTTAAACGTCTGTTTGTCTGAACATGCGCATGAATGTTTCTTTCAGTCTGCCTGTCTGTAAATGCGCATGTTTGTAGGTTTTATCAGTTTGTCCGCATATTCAAACTCCTGTTACTATCAGTATTACTGCCTCTGTGTTTAGACCCCCCCCCGGAAGATCACAGGTTATATAGGGTTCTATAGAAATAAGTATTTGGACACCCCCCCCCCCCAACCTGGAAAATGTTGGACCCCCTCTGGACCCTTGGAAAAGTATAGTTTTCTCTGTAATAAAACCATTGGATCCCCTCCTGTACATTTGGGTACGAATATTGAAAACATGTAATTCCATATCGATGTGCTAAATTCAACACTTGTGATTCAACCTTGAAATGTTAATTGTTGAATAAACTGAACTGCAAAATAATTTGAGGACGAAAAACAAACAAAAAAACAAAACAACAAAAAACGTCGTCCAGGCTGTTTTAAGGCTGTCGGGCCTGGACCCCTCTAGTCAAAAACTCCTGGATCCGTGCATGCTGTTAATGCGCATTTATTCACAAAAGCCATAGTTAACGCCCCTTTTTCGTATCTAGAGGTCCATAGCTTCCTCTGAATCTCCATCTTCATCTAACTTATACTCCCGTGAATCTGCGCAGGCTCATCTGAGGCAATACAACAGGCAGAAAAATAACATGACATCGTGCAGTCTCGAATGAGCCTTCGCTGTTCGAGAGGAAAATGTTATTACGTTTTTAGGGCCCAGATCTGTCCAATCTTTGTTCGCTTTTATTGGTTATTGTATAGCAGTGGGCATCATTGCGAGACTGCACTCATGAGCCGTTGGATCGCTACTAGAGAATAAAGTGAACATTATATTTTTTTAAGCGTCCAGTTTATGTCCACAATCAACTGTACATTAATTTTTAGTGTCGTCTGCTGATAACCTTTGAAAACAGTTCAAACCTGACAAAATGTTCTTGCGGTAATGCGTGCATGTGCAGTCTCGTATGATGCGCATCAGCTGGCCTTTTAATTCTTGTTGTGTTAGATCTCGGACTTAGTATAATACTGTGTCCGAGGTTAAATTGAATTTAAATATGTTTTAATGGCACCCGTTTTATTCACTTCAAACAATAACGACAGACAAATTATCTCAATAAATGTTAGTATTATCTGACGAAGTGTTTGCAGATACATTATAATTTGCATTTATATGAAAATATATAGCAAAGGAACTTAAAATCGGTGGTAAATATTGAAAATTCTATGTCTTTCCCTATCTAGACAATACATGGTTGACGGCCAGTATATCCCAAATCTATTTATAGCACCGGAAGTACGTCACGATAAAACCTCCTATTAAGAAGCTTCCGCGTAAAAATAGTTCCAACTTGTTTCGTGTTTTTTATTGTCGTTGTTGTTTTTGTCTTTTTAAAAATAGGTCTAGATCTACAGTATTTGAGATTTATCTGCTCGATTTCAAAAAACCAATCATAAATATATGTAAATTATTATTGCGCAATAATAAAAATTTATATAATTAGCGACCACGTGAGCAGGGAACCAGTTGATACATATACAAGAATTGGCTTTTTAAAAAAGTTAGCGGTCGTTTAGCGATATGATTGTAAGTCGTCTTACGCACTCCATACTTGTGTTTGAACCTCTCAGACTTGTCCAATTGCATTAATATTTGTTCGAAGTTTTGATTATAAATATCCCAGCTGTGATTTTATATTTAATTTTTACAATTTAATACATTTTCCCATTTGATGCACCCTGGAAAATGCAAAAGCCAAAAGGTAAATAAAATCTAAACCTGTTGACTGTACAATGTGCAGACTTCTCGGAGCCTTCGTTTCTAGCATAAATGTGAACCATATCACCATTTGAGTCAACACGACCTTTTGGTACTTAAGGCATTGTCCAGTGACGAAGACTCGGGCGACTCCGCGCAAACATGTGCAGACTCGCCTTCGCAGTCGCATTGTTGAGTGTCTCAGGCAAATGTGCAGACTCGTCATGCATTCGCTGCTCGTATTAGCGACAACCCAATCACCATTTGATCAAACACGCGACATTTTAATACTGTTGCGAAGGCTCAGACGAAACTGTCAGCGCAAATATGCAGACTCGCCAAAGCCGTAGTCACTTCACAATGCGATAAGTGTCAAAATCTCGTGCTCTCTCAAATGGCGATTTCGGTGTCATTTTTGCAAGCAGAAAATGCTCTAAAGAACAGGCTCACCTAATGATTCATCACAGTTCCAAAATATCATGTGGTGGCTCAAATGGAAATCTGTGTTCCAGAAGCGAAGGTTCTGGTGAGTCTGCACATTTGCACAGGCTCGCTTGAGCCTTCGTAACAGTATCAGAATCCCATGTGCATGCTCGATCGGCGGTGTGTGTGTCATTTATGCGAGCAGCGAGTTAAGGCTCTGGTGAATATTCACAAGGCTGCACAGGTTCACCTGAGCCTTTTGTCACTCGACAATCTAATAAGTACCAAACTCTCTTGCTGGCCCGAAATGCGCTTTCGCTGTCATATATGACTTCAGCGAATGCTCTGGTGAGTCTGCACATTTGCACAGGCTCAACTGAGCCTTCGTCACTGTACCAAAATTTTTTGCGTTGGCTCAAATGACGACTTGTGTCCTATTTATACGAGCAGCGAAGGCTCTGGCGAGTCTGCACCAGTAAATACAACAACGGGGTGCAACCATCGTTGCGTTATTTCAATGCTCACTTCAAGGTTATGAAAATCCTCAATAAAACTTTTATCAAGAAAATGTCATTTCATGGAGGTATAATGCTGCCTATGCTTTCATCAATATAGGCTGCTAACTGACTCAAGGGTCGTTGTCGACTTTTGAAAACTGGTACGATCTTGAAATGTAGTATGCGTCTTTCGAGTGTCAAAGGCACGTGTGTGTGTGTGTGTGTGTGTGTGTGTGTGTGTGTGTGTAGGGGTGGGAGGGGGAGCACGAGAGAAACGATCCCTCTCGTTGGGGGATAGGGCCTCCCTAAAGAAATATTTCTAATTCAAAATGTCCGTAAAAGCGATTCTAATGCATTTTGAGGTCATATTTTTCTAGTGAAGCCAAGTTTATTTTTTACAAGCATTAGCTTTTTTTTTAAAATGCATATAGCAGCTTTTTGAACCCTCACCATCAATGCATTAACACATATTTCGGCCCATCGGCGGTGGCGGTGGACAGTTTCTATTTCTCAACCAAAACATAGTTGCGGGTACTCAAAGAATTGTCTCAATAAGACGGTTCTTTAAAGCATCCAAACACATGTTTAAATCTCTACCAAGGCATATGTTGTGGATAATCAAAATGGAACTGTCTCATCTTTTGAGTACCCAAAGCAAATATTAAAACTGATGGACAAGAAAACATTCTCACTATTACGCTGGAATTGTTTGCTAATCTAGACCTATGATTCTATATCGAGAGAAGACTCAACAAATCAGGTTGCGCATCTACAACATTACTACGGGTTAACACGAAATCATGTTTGATTCGAAACAGCATAATTTTATATTATTTTTTCTGTTTCTTCTCAGCTCACAGGGGTCGGCAATGATGATTTAAGACCACCAAATTCTAAGTTCAACACCCGTCAAAAATTGAGAAAATATTTTTCAAATGAACACAAAATAAGAGATGCACATCTTCAATGTGTGAGCAATCATTATGCAAAGTTTGAATATAAAGGAATGAAAAGTGTTTGAGTTACAGATTACAAAGACCAGACACCATCTTAGCATTCTGGACAGAAAATATGTCTAAGAGCAACGCCCCTCAAAAATAAGAAACTTGATATTCATGAATTATGCACAAAATAGGAGGTGCACATCTTCTATATGTGAACAATCACTATGCAAAGTTTTGATAAAAATGAATGAAAACTTTTGGAGTTACAGATTACAAAAACTAGGCACCCTAAAAGTATTGCGGATGGATGGACAGACGGAAAGACGGACTCTCTAACAAATGGATTCTTGTTGGTTGCCAATAAAGCGTAAGTACCCAACAAATCCCAGAAAAGTTTAACGGAATAAACTTCATTTTGAGTTTATAATGCCTAGGTTACATTTGCTACGGTCGTCGTACGATTTATTTGTCTACGATTTTCTCTACGATTTTTTCGGCATCGTAGGCGGCTAAAAGCTACGACGTATGTGTTTACATTGCTTACGATCACCTTACGATTTCTTTTGGCGACAAACTAGATCAAAAGTTTACAGAGACCTTGCGGATATCGTACGACAACCACAAGGTTATCGTACAATCATCGTGTTATCTTCACGACCTCCCTATATAAATCGCACGATGCCCGTACAATGACCTTGCGGAAATCGCAAGGAGTCGGTACGCTGACTGTGCAATTGTCGTGTAATTATGTGCATGGATTCAAACGGCTATCCATGTTCATTTTTGCATTCCATTTGAACTATGTTTCAAAGTCATGTGATCACAAATCGTGATGTGAAGAGGCTAGTGTTTTAGTTGAACATGGTCCCAAGGTATGAAACAGCGTGATACCTTTGTGTATATTTTAATGTCGATTTCTAAGTTCTGCAGTTTTCATAAAGTTTAAATCACAGAATATTGCAACCACTTTTTTATAGTACACTTTTATAATTCGAAAAGTAGCACTTTAATTGAAAATATAAAGATGCTTTTATTGTATCAGCGTAGACTAAAACGCTTATTATGGTTTTATTCAGTTTAATCATTCAAAGGCACTCTACGGCCAGCAACACATAAAATCTGCGTCATAAGCAAAAATGAAGTCGTTGCATGCGAACAGCAAAGGTACTGATCAGAATGCACTTTCTTCCACTCGGCCTGGTCAGCACATTTGCCATTCGTTTTCAGTAAAATACATTTTGTAGAACATTCATTCATTCAAATTTCAATGTTCGAACTAGTCACATCTTCTCACTTCGAGATTTTATTCCTTGAAGTAATACTCAAATTCAAATCCCAGAGTTATAAATCACAAAAATATCTGGACTTTTTTTTAATCTTATCTAATTAATTAAACCCCTTATCCAACCAGCATTTTATATACTGAAAATGCATATGCATTTCACGTTAGGTGCATATTTTGAATTGCTCTTCAGATAATTTTATCATGGAAACATACTCTATGGGCCCTGATTAGCATGCGCGGATCCAGAAAGTTATGTCAGAGGGGGTCCAACTCAACTTTTTTTACTTGATAAGGGCGAGAGGATCCAAATACCACTAAAAGCGGGGGTCATTATTGGCCCGCTAGCAAAACGTCATTTTAAATGGCGTTTCGCTGGCGGACCGATGCTGGCCCGTCATGTAATGCTGGCTTGGTACATGTTTAGCTTTGAGATTTTCTACGGGATCTGGACCAGTATTGATAAAAAAACTATATTTTTGTGATTTTCCGGGGGGGGGGGGGGGGGGGGTCCGGACCCCCTGCCCCCCCCCCTCTGGATCCGCTCATGATTAGACTGCTTCCATCAGCAAACTGAACTGTGTCCATATTGAGTCACACTGAGTGGTGGTATAAGAAACATCACCTGCAGACAAATATTGAAATGAAACAAACAGCTACTGATAACTCTCCGGGAAATTGTTGACACGTCGCAAGGCGAACGCACGATCATCGTGCCATCGCCTTAGGGTTACCGCAGGACGACCGTCCGATGTCCATACGATTTTATGGGCCCTGCAAAGGCATCGTACGGCGACCTTGCGGGCTCCTTACGACTATCGCAAGAGTGTACGATGCCCGTAAATCCGTACGATGATCGCAAGGTCTCCCTGTGGAGGCGGTACGGAAACGGTGATTTGGACATGGTACGGGCATCGTATACTCGTCGTAAGGCAAATGTAACCGAGGCATTAGCTCCCTTTATATGCAAATGAGGTTTATCCCGTAATTGATTTTGGAAATTTAAAGTACCAAGAAATTTCGGAAATTTAAAGTACCCAACGAGAGTCCATTCGTGAGTACGAACGGACAGAGTGGACCTACTACTAGACCTGCTTTCGCTGAGGCCACGCAGGTAATAATAATTATGAAACAAGTATTAGCCTAAAAAAGCTGGCGGTCATTTAACCTGATTATAATATGTATTCATGCACACTGCATGCTTCAATTTTTAACTTCTCGAGCCTGTCCATTTACAATGGTTCAAAGCTCTGAGATATAAACGTCAGAGCTGTAACTGTTTACCATTTAAAACGTGCTTCCATCGCGTATAGGTCTACTCTTTTTATGTGGCTGGATTTTAAGTACCCGGCTTATGCATGGCCATTTATAGTCTATCGTGAACAAGATATGTTATGATAATGGATCTAGCATGCGACACAATTATGGAACGTTATTTGACAACATTGGACAGCCCATTTTTACGATATTTTTTTTCTAAAACTGAGGCTCGAAAGCAAGGTACGGTGACACTGAATGATATTCGACACTCCCTGACCCCCAGGATGTGTCCACAAACCAAATTCGGGATTCCTATATCATATAATATAGGATTTATGCTCGTGACACGATTTTTCTAGATCTGAGGGCATATGTTAAGGTAGGGTACGCGACGCTCCGTGACCCCAAGATACATGAATTCACGAATTTTGGCATTCCTACTTCAAATAATACAAGAGATATGATCCCGACATTATGTCAACACTGAAACACTGTCTCAGAACTGACAGCAGCAGAAACCACTTGGTGCCTAAATTAATTTTACTAGACAGATCTTCACTCTAGATGGATTCTGCTGAAGTCAAAAGCTGAGAAAGAATAGTATCTTAATTTGACCATATGTACATACAAATGGACGATGATACTAAAGTATGAGAGTAAGTCCTGTTCCTTCAGCAATTAAGTACCTATAGTCTTATATTGTAGATACGTATGCATAACCATTAATAGTCTATAGTAAAACTGTTTACCGTGTCCGTTATATGGCAGTACATCAATTCATATCTAATTCCGTGTGATGTAGATACAAATAAGAAATGACAATTTATATAGGAACCAAGTGGTTTCAAATTTTGATGCTGCCAGTTCTAAGGAAGTGGTTTTGATGTTGATTAATTGTTTATTGTTTCTTCTATTTTTTTTTCTTGTTCCTTGTTTGGCTTTTTTGTTGTAAGGTTTTAGTTAACCATTCTTGTTAGGTAAATCGCAGGTTGTACAAAAGGTATCAAACTAAAAATATCCCTATTTGAAGACTTGCACGCTTAAATACAGCCGTCCCCATCAGTACTCTCAGTGCTTTGATCTTATTATATTCTCGAAGTAATCGAGTTATATTATGTGCCGCCGTGGTGTTAGTAGGGTGACTTTCAAGGCTCAGTTGAAGGTGGGGTGGTGACCAAAGTACTACATTGATGTTTTATACCAAAATGTTTGTCATACCCCGAAGTTTATGAATCTGCCAGGATACAGTGGCCAGTGTTGGTGCGGGCTGAGAAATCCAAGATGGCGTCCAAGATGGCCGCCAGAAATAAATGCAAGGGGTTGTTGTGTAAGAATATGGTGTACTTATTTGATGTATATTATTTCATCAAATTAATGATATTTATTTTTGTAGTGTAGGTTTGAACTTTTTAATGGTACATTTAAATATGGTTTCAATCTCAAGGTCAAGGTCAAATTCAAGGTCAAATACAAAAATTAGCAAAAAAATGGCTAATTTCAATATTATCTTTTGTTATTGTACCAAAGTTTACTTAAATAGGAAGAAGTGTTATATGTAATAGATAAAGGATTCTTTTCTGAGGCTTTCTTGTTTAAACAGAAAGCCGAGGAAAAATCCTTTATTTAGCTTGTAGTATGGCGCAGGCGCAAATAAACACATGTTACTGACACCTGGCGAAAATTACAATCTCTCCTCCCAGCATCCGGCCTAAGCTGTCAATTATATTACATTTACCTATGGGTTAATGTGTCGCTATTTAGGAATTTCCCGTCTACATCGCTGTTTAACTAAAATTGGAAGTTAGAGTACGGTTTAAAGCTCCTCCTTCGACGTTATTCTAGGGTGTCTGATTTAAACATCAGCAAAGATCAAAGAAAAAAGCATCAGCCATACTACAAAACAAAGTAAACTAGAATGTATATGCTTTAAATCAAATAAATAAAAATTAAACTTTGTTGCATTTCCATGGAAATTTTCAAGATGGCATCTTGAGACCCCTTATCAAAATAATTGAAAAATAGATCTACCATTTAAAAATGTTTTTTTTTTAATTTTCATTTCAAATGTAGCCATTGTAGTATTACTTGCTAAATTATTTTCGCAGCATATTTCTGACACCATGAAGTTTATACAACTAACAAGAAATGATGCTTTTTTATTGTCACTTGGAAAATCCAAGATGGCGCCCAAAATAGATAGAAAAGTAGACCCATGTAGCAAAATGAAAATGATCCTGAAAAAGCTATATATGTGAATGTAGAAAACAAAAATAATAAAATAGATAACTGTATTTAATATATTTCAGCATTTAAATCCTGTAAATTGATCCTCAAATTCTATGATTTTTTTTTTTCAAATATTATGTCATACAAGTATTAGCTTTTTTTTTTATAAAGTCTGACATCTTTTGGCACTTAACTTAAGTGGGACGTTTGTCTACATGTACATGTTTCTTTTTTCCTTTTCATTCTGCTTTCTGTCAAGTTCAACTATGACCAAAAAGGCAGGTTTCTGGTATGGCACATAAAAATTATCAGGGATAAAATCAGATGGGTTTGTCGTTTTTTCTTTTCAGTGCCCTATTTGTTGAGTTTTTGTAATCCTAGCATGTCTCTCTGTAAGGCCAGTGCTTTCGCAAGGTTGGTCGTGAACCCCTTTAGAAGAATCATGCTGCTTGTAAATAAAGTTATGGCCCCTAAGAACCATGCTCCTTGAAAACAAAGTTATGACCCCTCTGTGAGCTAGTACATGGCCATCCTATGTGTGTCGGACCCAGATCCCATGTGCAGTTGGGCGTAGTCCTGGAGACCTATGTGCCCTTAGTAAAGCTAGTCTCATCCCATTTGAGACAAGTCCTGTCTAACACGTATGTGATCAGTCGTTTCCTAAAATACGGTGTGCTGTATCCCCATTAAGATATGTTGTGACCATCCTCTTTGGGGTCATGTCATAGTCAACTTTTGAGGTGGATGATGGTCTCCCTGTGAGATGTGTTGTAGTCCACCTGTGAGGCCAGCTGTTCATTTTCTGAGATATGTTGTGGTCATCCTCTTAGAGCAGATTATTGTATGGATTGTCCTCGCGCTCCAGCCCACCCCTGTGAGTTGAGTCATGATTTCTAGCAAAGTAAGACACTTGGGGAGAAAGGAAAGACCAGGAATCGATACAATCAAGCCTACATCTGACCTAGGACACCATATTGGAAAGTGACAAAAGCACACTGAAACATCACATACAGAGAGCCAGTAGGTCAGCCCTTTCCTAACAGGTGACCACTAGGCTGCAAGAAACAGAAATCACAGAGGGAAAAGACAAAAATATATCCACAAAAGAAGCACTGCCTTGGAATGGTCAAGGAATGAAATTACTGGAGGGCTTAAACTAGCTTTATGCAAAGTGACTCGTGCACCCCTGTTAGTGAAACATGCTCATCCGTGGTGTTGGTCAATGGTTGTTCCCCAAGAACCAGGTCTTAGATGCTGGTGAATCAGGTCATTGTCCCCATGAAGTTGGTATAGCGTCGTGTAAATCCTATGAGATAGGCTGTAGACATCCCGTGAGGCCAATAGTGCCTCTTCCCTGATGGGTGGGTGGTGTTTCACTAATTGTGCTCCCTCCTAGTTTGGTTGATTACGTCCCAATGTAAGTTGTGACCCAAATTAGGTGGGCGGTGGACCTCTGCGAGTAGGGTAGATGCCCCCTATGTAAAGATTGCCATGCATTTGTGACAAAAATCATAGACTTATGATGCTGGTAATCTCCCTAGTGAGGCCAATCATAACTCCATGTGAGGCAGGTTTGTGTCCAGAACTGGATTTTGATGTTTCTATGCATATCATCACGGCTTCACAAATCGGTATTATTGTAGGCCAGCACACTGTCGGGCCACTGGTGGACGCTTTTATATGATTTCTGGAGTTGTTCTGCACGCAACCATACTTTACATACAGAAACAACCATTACAATCTGAGTAGCTTTTCACATCTACCTCGGACCCAATAAATATACTGGGTCCGAGCATCTACCAAGTAGACGCGCGCGTCAAATCTTTGATCCGTCTGAGCTCAATGTTACCTATAATAGCTAAACACATATGGGCGTTAAGCATATGTGATAATGACACGAGCAGATATGCACGTGCATTTTAATGAATCGCATTATCGTATATGCTTAACCCTTTATTTAGCCTATAGGTTCACCCTTCTAGGTTGATACAATACATTTAGGATGGTCTATTAAAGTGTTTATGTTATAATTTCAAAACATTTTTTTCTTTTTCTGATCTGATAAAAAACCTGGGTCTTCACTGTTTGTCAAAATTTTGATTTAGGAATAACCCATAATTACTATTCAAGCAAGCGTTGGGACTCGATCACAGTTCGATAATATTGCCGAGGGAAGAGCTATAACGAGAAGAAGATGTCCGATCCATGTGTGTGTTAGCGAGTGTTTGGGAAGCAGCGAATGCGCATGCTCGTCTGGCCTTTGCTACTCGCCAATTATAAGGTCACGGTTAATTGCAATTTTACCATTCCAATTAGCATGTCACGTGACTACTCCATTATGCCCCAGAAGGATGCCATTAATTTTATCGATAAACTTAGCCGGTGCACGGCAAAATGTACCAATTGGCATGTGCGCCCATGGAATACTCAGATCAGCCTGCGCAACCGGGTAGTCTGATCAGTCTTCGTTGTGCGCTTTTTGGAAAGCCAATGGTCCCATGTTTCCTCGGGGGAGGGGGGACTAAGATGTGCGGATGCGCAGAGTTGTTTAATATGCGCGGATCCAGAAAGTTTCGTCAGAGAGGGTCCAACTTTGACAAGTTTTTGTAGAGGGGTGAGCGACGATCCAAGCAAATACAACTATAAGCGGGCCATCATCGGCCCGCCAGCGAAACGCCATTAAATGGCGTTTCGCTTGCGTGCCGATAATGGCCGAAAATTGAATGCTGGCTTGATAGCCTTGTGGTTTTTCAGGGGACCCGGACCAGTAGTGCTAAGAAACCCTATATTTTTGTGATTTTTCAGGGGGGGGGGGGAGTCTGGACCCCCTGCCCCCCCCCCCCCCCACCCCGTCCGCTCTAGATCCGCACATGGTTTAATCTTTGTTGTACGGACATGCCAACATTTACCTTTTGCTGTGTACCGACTCGTCTAAGCCGTGAACATTACACAGGAATCACTGCAGGCATCACAACACACACAAGCAGTTGCAGCAGCTACACGAGAGGACAAACAGTGTAGACTGGAGTAATACATACACCGAAATGCCTCAGTGTAAAGCCAGATTTTGTAAAGTGAAGAGGGGACAGGGAATAAGTGCATTTGCTATACCAGATCCAAAGAAGAACAGACAACTCTGTCAACAATGGATTCACAATCTCGGATTAAAAAGGCTGGACATAAAAACATTTAAATATTCAAAGCATAACATCGTGTGTGAGAGACATTTTGAAGAACATTGCTTCAAAAGGGATAAACAGGTAACTCAAGTTTTACTGAACAAAGGGCCGCAATGCAGAATACACAATAGGACTATGGAACGCCATGTAGCTCTTTTTTTTAAATACAATGCTGTCGTTATTTCCGTATAAGTTATCCATTATTCTGTATATGATGCCATTAATACATCTTTATATGCTGATATTTTATTTGCAGATACTAGATATACGTTATATGGTAACAATGAGGCCCGGGAACAGGGGGGAAATGGGCATTTATTTCAGTGAAACAGGGTAACTAAGGCCAAATTTTGAGGGGAACAAAGGCAATATTGACGTTGCATAACCATATCGGACTCTATCTGTGCAGAGCGGGCTTTATCTGTGCAGAGCGGGCTCTATCTGTGCAGCCCAGACCCTATCTGTGCTCTATCTGTGAAAACCACATTGACATGTCATCTAATAAAGTGAAAAACGTTGGGAAAAGCTTGTAAGTGAAAGGTTCCACAGCCACCACAGGACAACTACTTTATAAAGCATGATCATTTTACTGACAGTTTACTGTCAGTGAAGTTCAGTGCCTGTCACGATGGCCCACACTTACCATGTTGCTATCCAGTGCCTTCGTAAAAGGTAAACACTTGTCATTTATTTACAAACAAGGTGCAAGTTTTCCGTCAACGAGTCGCTAGAGTCCTTGCTCGATAAGAGAACAGTTACGCAGTTGGTCACGTTATGGTACTTCATTCACCTGATTGGACAAATATTATACAATTATTGACTTATGTTGAGGTAGACATGGAGAGTTATTGAACAGTAAACGTCATATTGACCGACGCGGAGCGGAGTGTGCTTTGCAACGTCACGTCCGGCAAACCATGCAATATGTAGTTTTATTGACTCGAGTGGATATGCAATCAGAAGATGTTTATTTATAGATTATATAATAAAGGGTTTTCTTTCATAGTTCTAAATCTGTTTCGTCACTCTACTCTTATCGATTTGGTGTTGACGGACGCGGAGCGGAGGTCAATATGATTAAGTTTACTGCTCAATAACACTCATTGTTATATGACTGGAGAGAATCCTGTCTCCTGATTGGCCCCATTTGCCTTCATAAATCTCTATGTCTACCTGAAAACTGGTCTGAACTGGCCCAGAAGGTGATATAGGATGAAAACCAGCTCGAACTAGTTTCCAGAAGTTAATATTTTTGACACTTCTGCAATATCACCCTCTAGAGAGCTAAGAATAGCATGATGAGTATAAAACTAGCATGTGCTGCATGAAATTGACATGATTTACTGTTTACACATCCCAACAGGTAAACTAAAGACTTTCATGAGTTTTAATAACTGTTATGTTTTGTTTTATTTGTCCCTTTATCTTTGTTTGAATAAACAAAATGTAAAAAAAGTTTTATGATTAAATTTTACATTCCACATTCAGAGAATTAATATACATTTCAAAATACTACATTAAAATATTTTAATAACAGTTGATAAAACTTGTTAGAAAGTCCTTAGGTGACTTTAACAACAAGAGTGAAAGTAGAAATTTTTCATTCTTAGTCGAAGTCATATAACAAAACAGTTATTGACTTCAATTTCGGTAGACATGAGGATTTAAATCCTTATGTCTACCTCATTGAAGTCAATAATTGTATAATGTCTACCGAAACATAAGTCAACAATTGTTTTATTATAAAATAAATGTACGTTATGCATTTCCTGTCATTTAATACCGTTAAAACCATTGACGTTACGGATGGATCATGCGAAATTACTTGATGTTCTGACGTCACTGCCCGTAAGCCATGCAATATTACCTCGTGCCGTGTGCTTTGCAACGTCACGTCCGGCAAACCATGCAATATTATACAGTTATTTCATGCCTGTTTGTAGTATAGTCAAAACTATTACCCTGAGGTGCCGTAGATGACCTGATGCACTATTGCACGAGGCCGAAGGCCGAGTGCAATAGTGCATCAGGTCGTTCACGGTACCGAGGGGTAATAGTTTGACTATACTACAAACAGGCATGAAATAACTGTTTTATTACCCAAACCATTAGATGAAATACTTAGCAGCATTCCTCGAATGGAGTTGCTGTAGACGATGCGGAAAATTTCACCAAATCTGCTCAGTTTTGGTCTCAAATTGTTCTGCTCGTTCTAACTAAGAAAACGAGTACCCACGCTTTATGTTTCTGGCCATAAACAACGGAGTTATTGGAGTTTAAAGTTGCCAAACAATGCCTCATTTTCACCATTGTTGCATAACGTCTCCTTTCATAAACGAACTGTACGCGCATCGTCGTCGCGCATGATAATAAGCGCCTGTGTGTTTTTAACAGGGAAGCGGGAAACCAGGCCCATGGTATAGTGCCAGTCTATAGTCATATTTATTGACCGGTGGAATAGTTCAGTGACTCATGACATAACTAAAATAACAATTACTCCGTATATAGACTGTTGGGTAATAAGTAGTTTTATTGACCCGAGTGGATATGCATCTGGGCCAATCAGAAGATGTTTATTTATAGATTATATAATAAAGGGTTTTCTTTCATACTTCTAACTGTAAATCTGTTTCGTCACTCTACTCTTATCGAGCACAGAATATATCAGCATTCAAAATCAATATTTATGTCCAAATTATACCAAAGTCCTGTGCAAATTCAGGTAAGTAATGCCATAAACAGTAGTCAAAGTGGTCACTGCGCTACACTTTACTTTACCTTCAACCGTCAGCTATTCTACGTGAAATAAAACCCTGTAGGCCCTAATGAACATCGGCTAAATACCCACATAAACTGGAAGAGTAGAGTTTCAGAATTTCCGTGCAAAGACTGCCTTTACTAAATAAGACGTATTTCAGATGTTTCTTAGCGTTTTAAGTACCCCCTTTGTCACAGATATGGTCCGATATTAGCACAAATAGAGTCCGGAAAACACAGATAGAGTCTTATCTACACAGATAAAGTCCGATGTGGTTAGGCACCGTGATATTGGGGAACAGGGAACATCAGAAAACAAATTTTCGAATTTCGGGGAACAGGGGAAGAAGCCAATTTATTTCAGGGAGAACGAGGGAACAGATACAACCTGAGAGGGCCTCATTAATGTTTTGTGCCATTTTCTTATTATATTCTCGAAGTAATCGAGTTATATTATGTGCTGCCGTGGTGTAGTGGATAAGTAACTCGCCTCTTACCCAGGAGTCCCGAGTTTGATTCCCGTCATTCCCAGTCTGTAGGATGAAACTAAGCCGTGGCCCTGTCTTCTGAGACGCCACTGCTGGTTGAGTCTTCGGGTGCTCCCGGGCATAAAACCGCAAAAATCATAAACCCACCCCACCCAACCCAGTATTGGTTACAGCCAAGGAACAGCCTGTGCCCTGTCAATGAAAATGAATGGGCCTCGACGCAAGAAAACCGGTCTTCGGGGTGTCTGACGAAGTCAGATTGAAACCAGTCTGCTCAGCTACAGAGACTGGCTAGAAAAATGAAAGTTTGCTTGTGACAAGTCTAGATAGGATACTTTCAAATAAGCGAATAACAAAGGCGCTGATCAGACTGCGCATCCGCTGGTCTGCGCCTTTGTTGTTCGCAAACCCCCGAAGATAGGTTTTCTCGCGTCGAGGCCCAAATTCTGCGCATGTCCATATTCTTTGAAGATCGACCTGTCTTCTATGGCTCATCAACTTTGTGTTGAAGTGAAAATAAGTGCTTATCTTGATCAGTGAATTCCTCAGTAATATTACTCGTTCGTTTTACAGCAAAAACGAGTTAAGTTCACCAATTCGGTCATTTTGTGTCCCATCCCCATTTTACCATGTAAGAGGGTCTGGATGGGGGGGGGGGGGGGGGGGGGTCTGGTATTCACTATTCATAATAATTTAGCCCATTATTAATCTCATTAAATTTTGGGTTATTCATTAAAATAAGACCAATTATTCATTAAAAGTAAGAAAGGTGGCAAAGAAATCTGACTATTCACTTTTCATTAATTTTTTCTTAAATTCATTAAAAAAAGATAATTTATTAATACTCCAAGAAGAATTCCTCAGGCAGCACTACACAAGGTGCAGTTATCAGGTCAAGCAGGTTAATTACAGCCAGTGTAAAATGTTCGGTCTGATCTACTTCTAAACTGTTTGGAAAGATTATCAAAGAGTGTCAAACAGTTTGGATCCAGATCAGGCCCGACAACATGTCATACCTCTTATCAAAACTGTTTGTAAAACTTATCAGCAGACGACACAAACAGGTTTAAAGTAAAATGGTATAAGCATCAAGCACCGCATCTGCGTTTGATTATAGTCTGATCAGTGTTTTCACAGCAACATAATGGGTAGCTAAAGTATCCAAGCTTCAAGGACTCTGGCTAGAATTGGCAGATTCATGAACAAACAGGCGAGACTCAGATCGGCCTGGATATAGGTACTGTATGGTCAGAGTATTTGCTGTCTGCTTGGATGAATGCGCAGGCTGATCTGAGTCTGTTAGGCTTGCAAGCCATTTTGTTGGATCGGACCTAATAAACTGCACTTGGTTTGAATTTTCAAGAATTTGCTCAGATTTATGGAAATGATAATAGGAATAATAAAAATTATGACATTAAACAATGCAAATACATGTCCTCTTTGCGAATACGGAATTATTTTTAATGTTTTAATTGTCTGCCTTTTTCTTTAAGAAATCACTTTTCCAAAAAACTTTTTTCAGGACTGCGATCAGAGCACCAAACAGTTTGGATCCTGATCAGGTCCCTTATTTTGGCGGGCCTGATCTGGGTTCAAAATGTTTGCAAAGCAGAAGATATCATGCACAGAGCTGAATGTAACAATTTCAATTAATGCTATTAACTATTACTTACTTAGGGGCCCTGAACCAGACTGCTTATTTCTGTAGTGCAAACATGTAAGGTAGCCCCTGTCTAAAGTAATTCTCATTCTTATCACTTGAAGCCATTAGTACTAAATGAAATAATTGAATGGAAGCACAGCCTAATTATGATTGATCATGAAATAATTTCTACGGTCATTCTCCTCCCTTCCGCTGATTTATTCAAGAAGGGTTGTTGTCAGTTACAAGCGAAAGTATGTGCACGAATTACTGGTTAACCGCTTGTTCAAGCCTGCCCAGGAAAAAGTGTCCAGCAATGACCATAGCTGTTGACTTGGGACGTAAAGCATCAAAACAAACAAACAAACAGCCTAATTATAAGCTCTCTCCACTGAGATGTGGTGCCATTAACTCACAGCTGAGGTGACCAGATGATTGATTTCAAGCTATTTGGCAACCATGAGGGAAAACATGTCAGCAGCTAGTTATTGGTTTTATGGGCAATAAACTTGCTTTTAATCATCTTAGCTGATGAAGAAGCAGAGTGGTAAAAATAAATTAGTAATTAATGAGGAATTTATTTTTGATCAAGATAAATATTAATAGGGCCGGAATATTCCCTTTAAGAAATAAAACCTGAACTATAGACTTATAAACCTTAAAGCGTTAGAAATGAGGGTCTGGAAGGGGTATAATGATTTGTGAATAATGGCCCTTTTTCATAATAAATAGTGAATAATGAGCCAAAAAAATAATGAATAGTGAATAATGCGTTATATATGCTAATTGAGCATGGTGTAATGGTTAAGGACGTCAGACGTTGCAGTGCTAGGCGCGCACGCCGCATTCGTGGGTTCAACCCCCACAGAAGTCGAAATATTTATATGGATAATGTCTCCACTGTGGTCGAAAAAGACAAGTGTCGCTGCTACAGATGAGAGAAATATCATAATTAGTTAATATAGAACCCATATACGAATAATGATATGGCATGTGAGTGCAATTAACTCTTAATGCGCCAATCGCAACAAAAGTCGTCTGCTTTTCTTGTCTGCTGAAATGTTTAAGTAGCCTCTATGGCAAACAGTGTGGACCCAGATCAGACTGCTCCTATAGGAGCAGTCTGTTCTGGGTTCAGGCTATTTGCTTCTATACTTAATTCATCAGTAATGTTAGGCAATTATTTGCAGCAGACGACTTCAGCAGACGACATTTTCAGATGCATTTTTTTCTTGGCTCTTTAAGGATTAAATTATGGGCTAATTGGAGCAGTTTCAACAAAATAAATGGTCATATGGTTCCCAGTATACTGTTAGCTCTATAATAAATGCATATGAAAAAAGTCAGAATTATCACTTTAACAATCAAGTAAAAGACAAGCAATGGAACTGATCAATATTCATTCCTTACGACGTTTACAACAGCAAGTGCCACCAAAATTGCCAAAAATGCTGTCCCATCGTCATGGTATGTAATTATCCCCACGCTTTTTTTTAAAAAAAAGCGTTGGGGATATTGCAATCGTCTCCGTCCGTCCGTCACTCTATCTCCTCCTAAAAAATTGGACGAAATCCAACCAAATTTGGTGTGTGAGTTGCTCACATTAATGGGGCGCGCAACGGCACATTTTGTTTTGGCCCCCCCCCCCTTGGTGCCCTGGGGAGGGGCCAAAAGGTCCAATAACATTAAACACATTAAAATTCAATTACAAAGTCAATTTCAAAGAATTTTAAGCCAAACTTTGCGTGTCTTCTCAGAAATGAAAGATATAAAACATATCAGACGGGATTTTCATTTGGCCGCCTGGGTCATGCCCCAGGAGTGGGACTTGGGGGTACCGTGGGGGGTTGGGGGTCATTTTTTCCCCGAAATTCAACCAGATTTGGCGTGTGCGTTACTTACATGAACGCCACATGCAACAGCACCATTTTTTGGGTCACCGCCCCCTGGGGCCTTGGGGAGGGACCAAAAGGTCAAATATCATTAAATCTGAATTACAAAGTCAGTTTCAAAGTTTTTTAAACCAAACTTTGTGTATCTTCTCACAAATGAAATATATATAACATATCAGACAGGATTTTCATTCGGCCGCCTGGGTCATGCCCAGGGGTGGGACTTGGGGGTATCTTGGGGGTGTTGGGGGTCAATTCTTTTCAAAATTCAACCAGATTTGGTGTGTGAGTTACTGACATGAATTGCACATGCACCGGCCCAATTTTTGGGTCCCCATCCTCTGGGGCCTTGGGGAGGGGTCAAAAATTTAATTTTCTGAACATGGTCATGTGGTATATCAAATTTAAGGGGATGAGCAGTAGATCAGGATACACTGAAAATTTTTAACCTATGATCAAACTGGTGACCTTGGGATGGGGTCAAAGGGTCAATTACCATTGGATTTCTTCGAGAGCGTGGGGATTTGCGATGGCGCTTCATCGAATGTGTTCTAGTTTTAAGAATGTATTATACTCAAATGGTTGTTTTTATAAGCAGTTTTCAACTTTATTTTATTGACACACATATATACTTTTCATTTAATGTCACTCATTTGATTGAAGAAAGGAAAAAAATGTTGTATTGATTATTAATGTCCCACAATCTAATGTGAATTACGTTACCAGTATGACCATCTCACAAATTACAAACCATGCATGTTAAGCTCACATCAAACATCTCTATGTCAAGAGGATTAATATGTGCATGGACAAAAAGAAACTAATTTGGAGAAACTTTTGTTTATTTTTCGCAGATGAAAAGATATCTGAGGTTGTCTAAAAATCGGCAGTTTTGTGAATTACGTTACCCTATGTGTATTATTTGTATAAGAAGAGGTACAAATATTGCAATTGAAGCCAATGTAAGATCTATAACCTAACTATAAAACAAACCAGAGAAAAAAAATAAGTGGACAGATAAATTTGTAAATAACGTAATTGTGAATTACGTTACTACAATTTTACTAAAATCCAAATACCTCTTTCAATGCAGACACTAGCTGAAAAAAGTTTGTTTTTAATCAAAGCAAATCTGTCTCAGTTAATAAAGATCAATTTAAACCATATTATTGTTGTCATTTTATTAGCTCACCTGAACCGAAGGCTTATGGGTGAGCTAATAGTATAACAGTCACTCCGGCGTCCGGCGTCCGTCCGTCGTCCGTCAACATTTTCAAACATCTTCTCGTCTGAAACCACTGGGCATTTTGAACTCAAACTTCATATGAAGACTCCTTAGGATGAGGAACCAAAGTTTGTTCAAATGGTCCTGGTCACATGACCAAGATGGCCGCCATGCCCATATATGGTAAAAACCCTTTAAAAATCTTCTCCAGAACCAGAAGGCCGATGACCTCGGGACTTGGTATGTAGCATAAGGGATGTAGGACCTACCAAGTTTGTTCAAATGATGATCCTAGGTTGACCTTGACCTACTTAACGTCAAGGTCAAATTTGCTTCCTAATGCATTTAAATGAGATTTTTTTGAAAAGATGATTTTTTTGAAACTGTAGAAGCCTTAGTCATTATTCTCACTTGATATGTTTAACCTAATGATACAATGGCTATTAATAAGTTCCAAAGGTCAAGGTTGACCTTTGACCTTTCAGCTGAGTCGCTCATATTGGAGTCCCATCAATATAATAAAACATAGTTTTCTCACAAACCATTGGCCCAATTGAACTCATACAGGGTGTCCCAAAAGGTATGAAACGTTTCTTAACTTGAATAAAAGTCCAACATTTAAGTTTGACGTACCTAAATGTGCTCAAATATAACAATAATATGTTAAAAATTTATTTCCAGGCATTGCTATCATTATCCTCTGTAAAAGTTATGCTTCCGGTTACGTCAAAGGTGGTGTGACAAAATAAGCCAAATTCAACGAATTTTCATACTGAAATGGGCTTATACGTAATATTCTAGGCAAAACGCTTTTTATAATGAAATTTTTTAGTATTTAACGCATAAAACAAAACAATAGTGTCATACAAACACATAATTTGGTTTTGTTTTATTACATGCACACTTAACTGTATATGAAAGTTCAAACTAAACACCAGGTACCAGTGGCCTTTATAGAGAAAAGTGGGTGGGGTAACAATAAAGTGCACACCTAATGGTATTGTCAAAATCATTTACTTAAAAAATCTATATAATCTAAATGAATTGGTTCATATGCAGGAATAGTCTCTTCTGTGTTTTTACATGACATAAAAACTGCAGCATGTTGGTTACCATGGTAACAGACTTCATTTTGTAAAACTAAAAGATCTTTAAAAATGCTCATTACGAACAAGGAGGTTATACAATTTGAGTCCTAATCATAAAACTTGAGGAAAACCTAGGAAGACAAAAGCTATGACATATAAGTGTATACATAATATATATTTTCAAGAGCAAGCAACAAGAAATGAATATCAATACAATGCTACAACCAGAATCAATAAATATATACTGTCAAAAAGCAAGCCATGGAAGTAAAAACTGTGTTCACCAGAAAATTAGAACCCCTTTTTAAAGGCTAAACTTTGCATTTTCATTAAATGAAATCAAGTCGAAATATGGCATTATATAATTTCTATGTAAAGCACGTTAATCAATAAAAACAATAATCAACATATCTGTATTGAGTCAAATGTTATAAGACTTTCAAAACGTTTCATGTGTTTTGGGACACCCGATATTTCATGTGAAGACTCCTTATGATAGGTTAGCCAAAATTAATACATAATATTTTGGTCACATGACCAAGATGACCACCATGCCCATATATGGTAAAAACCCTTTAAAAATCTTCTTTCCAGAACCAGAAGGCCGGTGACCTTGGGACTTGGTATGTAGCATTGGGGATGTGGGGCCTACCAAGTTTGTTCAAATGATGATCCAAAGTTAACCTTGACCTACTTAACATCAAGGTCCACTATGCTTCCTAATGCATTTAAATGGGATATTTTTTGAAAAGTTGATTTTTTTGAAAACTGTAGAAGCTTAGTCATTATTCTTACTTGATATGTTTAACCTAATGACACAATGGCTATAAGTAAGTTCCAAAGGTCAAGGTTGACCTTCGACCTTTCAACGTAGTCTCTGATATTGGAGTCCCATCAATATATTAAAACATATTTTTCTCACAAACCATTGGCCCAATTGAACTCAAATTTCATGTGAAGACTCCTTATGCTAAGTTAGCCCAACTTTATACAAAATATTTTGGTCACATGACCCAAAATGACCGCCATGCCCATATATGGTTTAAACCCTTTAAAAATTTTCTTTTCCAGAACCAGAAGGCTGGTGATCTTGGGACTTCATATGTAGCATTGGGGATGTGGGGCCTACCAAGTTTGTCCAAATGATGATCCTAAGTTAACCTTGACCTACTTAACGTCAAGGTCAAATTTGCTTCCAAATGCATTTAAATGTGATATTTTTTGAAAAGTTGATTTTTTAATACTGTTTAAGCCAAAGTCATTATTCTCACTTGATATGTTAAACCTAATGACACAATGGCTATAGATAAGTTTCAAAGGTCAAGGTTGACCTTTAACTTTTCAGCCTAGGTCGCTCATATTGGAGACCCATCAACACATTAAAACTTAGTTTCCTCAGAAGCCACTAGGCCACTTGAACTCAAATTTCATATGAAGACTCCTTATGATAGGTTAGCCAAAATTTATACCAATTGTACTGGTCACATGACCAAGATGGCCACCACGCCTATATATGGTAAAAACCCTTTAAATATCTTCTCTGGAACCAAAAGGCCAATGGCCTTGGGACTTGGTATGTAGCATTGGGGATGTGGGCCCTACCAGATTTGCACAAATGATGAATCTAGGTTGACATTGACCTACTTTATGGCAAGGTCAAATTTGATTCCTATTGCATTTATAAGGGAAAAATTTTGAAATGTTCATTTTTCTATAACTGCTTAGGCCGAGATCATAATACTTGCAAGAAATGTTTAATCTAATGAGACAACGGTTTTATATAAGTACCAAATGTCAAGCTGACCTGTGACCCTTTATCCAAGGCAACTCATTTGGACTGCCGCATGCCTATCTAAACATCTTTTCCTCAGAAATCACTGGGCTGTTTCATGGAATATTCATTAGATTGTTTTAGGTCACTTGACCAAAATTGATCCAACCCCCATAAAACAAAATTGTTTCATTATAAGCCGTAGTTAATCTTGACCTGTTTTAACATTATTAAGGAGATCGGGTGAGCGCTGGAGGACCGTCAGGTCCTCTAGTTTTAACAAGAATTAACCGATATGCTCTGGGTACATCGACTCCCCCATTCATGTAACTTAAAAAAGACACTCATTAAATCGACACAACATATGCAAAGTAACCTGTTTGAAAAACAAAATTGAATAGTGCAAATCTGTTACTGTCCATTCACGATATCTTGGCTCAATGATACCGTTAGCGGTGGACTGAACTATTGAAAATAAGGGAACATGAGGTCTGATGCATATTAACGGTATAATTATAACAAAACAGTTTATACCACATAGGATTTCTAAATGGCTTCGTGACTCAGTCGGTAAGGTTGGTTATATCTTTTTGAAGAGTAATGAAGAGATAGTGGTTCGAAATCCAAAACCAAAGATCTTTTTTTATTATGTATAGTTTGTTGTCTTGTTTGTGTGTGATTTTACAATTCAAGCATATTTTGCACTTGCCAAAGTCGCTAGGCTTCACCCCGCCGAGGCGCGAGGACCACCTTCTCCGACTCAGCTTTGACGCACGATAGCGTTTTGTTTGATATGCCAGTAAGCTTGCTGGCTCTCTCTCTATACTTTTAGTACATCATTCGTGGCTTCTTCTTCGCATACTTTTAGCATAAAATGCGCAGCAACACGGGTCCTATATAGGGTCCGTGACAGCAATTTGTCTGGCTTGCGGTCGAATAGCATTCCTATCAGACTTTTTCTAAAGCCAAGAGAAGTATTCGCAGTGAAAAAATGTGAGTGAAAGCATATATGAGCCAGGAAATCATGAGAGAGATCGAGATACGAATAACAAAACGAAAAAAAAAATGGATTTCATAGGACTCGAACACGATAACCGTATAACATGCAACCAAATACGATTGATAATTCTCCACGCTATCCGCTACACCACTCATATTGATTGGAACATGCATCACGTATATCGCTTAATATCATCATTATCTTGAACATGAATAAGAGTTACCCTATAGTGGTGCTATTATGGCAAAATCCACCTAACGGTTTCCTTGAGCCAAGATATCTTGAATGAACAGTAGGGATTGTTCGTTTGGTTTTTGAAGTGAGATGGATTGAACATGGATAACGCAATTCACATGTAGGTTACGTTACACATTCTACAAAAACAACAACAGATTAATCCAATCAAAGGGCCAAAGGCAACAAATCGACGGTGATTATAAGTTTTTGACAAGTTGTTCAATTGTTATTTTCTCTTTTTCAAACCATTTTTACCTCGTTGCTGCTACTACTGGAGGTTTATTGGTGAGTTTATGTGTATACTTTGAAATTGTCACTCTCGCTTTTGCATCCTGGTGCATTCCAGCTGATCACAGTGACCTCAAATGTTCTCATGACTTACTATGTTGATAACTTCTATGGTTTATATGATAGATAAAATAGTTAACTTGAGTTTATAACTTCTTATCTACAATTGAAGTGAGCAAATTGGCTATGTGAATTGCGTTACCATGAACATTTTGCCATTTTTCTGAGAAGGGCGTTTCTTTTTATGCCCCAAAGGAACTTTGTAGGGAGGCATATAGTAATCGCACTGTCCGTCCGTCCGTCCGTCCCGCTTCGTGTCCAGTGCATATCTCCTATACTCTTTGAGGTAGGAATTCCAAATTTGGTGTGTGGATACATCTTGGGATGGCGGAGTGTCGCGTACATTTTCGGAGCACTGTGACCTTGACTTTGACCTCTGACCTAGTTTTTAGAATAATCGTGTCCAAAGCATATCTCTTATATTATTTAAGCTAAGGATCTCAAATTTGGTGTGTGGATGCATCTTGGGATGACAAAGTGTCGGTGACCAAAATTGGGTCACTGGGACCTTGAACTTGACCTCTGACCTAGTTTCTAGAAACTGCATTGATTCTGGTGCATATCTCCTATATTCTTGAGATAGTAATTCCAAGTTTGGTGCGTAAATGCATCTTGGGATGACGAAGTGTCACATATCATTTTGGGGTCACTGTAACCTTGACCTTGACCTCTGACCTAGTTTTAAGAATTATTGTGTCCAGAGCCTATCTCTTACATTCTTTGAGGTAGGAATTCCAAATTTGGTTTGTGGATGCATCTTGGGATGGCCGAGTGTCGCATACCATTTTCGGGTCACTGTGACCTTGACCTCTGACCTAGTTTTTTAGAATAATCGTGTCCATAGCATATCTCTTATATTATTTGAGGTAGGAATCTCAAATTTGGTGTGTGGATGCATCTTGTGATGACGAAGTGTCGGATACCATAATTGGATCACTGTGACATTGAACTTGACCTCTGATCTAGTTTCTAGAAACTGCATTGAGTCTGATGCATTTCTCCTATATTCTTTGAGATAGGAATTCCAAATTTGGTGTGTAAATGCATCTTGGGATGACGGAGTGTCACATACCATTTTCGGGTCACTGTGACCTTGACCTCTGATCTAGTTTTTAGAATAATCATGTCCAGAGCATATTCTCTTATATTATTTGAGGTAGGAATCTCAAAATTGGTGTGGGTGCATCTTGCAATGACGAAGTGTCACATACCATAATTGGGTCACTGTAACCTTGACCTCTGACCTAGTTTCTAGAAATTGCATTGAGCCTGTTGCATATCTCCTTTATTCTTTGAGATAGGAATTATAAATTTGGTGTGTAAATGCATCTTGGGATGACGGAGTGCCACATACCATTTTGGGGTCACTGTGACCTTGACCTCTGACCTTGTTATAAGAATTATTGTGTCCAGAGCTTATCTCTTATATTCTTTAAGGAAGGATTTCCAAACTGTGTGTGTATATGCATTTTGGGATGGCGGAGTGCCACATACCATTTTCGGGTCACTGTGACCTTGACCTCTGACCTAGTTTTAATAAGTATTGTGTCCTGAGCATATCTCTTATATTATTTGAGATTGGAATTCCAAATTTGGTATGTGAATGCATCTTGGGATAGTGGAGTGTCATGTGTCATTTACTGGTCACTGAGACCTTGATCACTGACCTAGTTTTTAGAATAATCATGCCCAGAGCATATCTCTTATTAAACTGACGGTAGGAATCCCAAATTTGGTGTGTGGATGCCACTTTGGATGCGGAGTGTCACATACCATCTTCAGGTCACTTTGACCTTGACCTCTGACCTAGTTTGTAGAATATTCGTGTCCAGAACATATCTCTTAAATTCATTGAGCTGGGAATCCCAAATTTGGTGTGTGGGTGCATCTTGGGATGGTGGAGTGTCATGTACCATTTACGAGTTACTGGGACATTAAACTTGACATTTGACCTCGTTTTTTTTAAATAATTATATCTAGAGCATATTTCTTATGATTTGAGGTAGGAATCCCAAATTCGGTGTGTGAATGCATCTTGGAATGGCAGATTGTCCCATTTCATTTTCCAGTCACTGTGACTTTACGTCTGACCTAGTTTCTAGAATCAGCATCGAGTCTGGTGCATAACTTCTAAATTATTTGAGGTAGGAATTCCAAATTTGGTGTGTGGATGCATCTTCAGATGGCCAAGTGTCGCTTATCAGTTTTGGGTCACTGTGATCTTGACATCTGACCTAGTTTTTAGGATAATCATGTTTGGAGCATTTTTTTTCTATATTATTTGAGTTAGGGATCCCAAAAATTGGTGTGTGGTTGCATCTTTGAATGGCAGAGTGTCATGTATCAGTTCTGTGATCTTGACCCTATTTCTACAATAATTGTGTCAGGAGCATATCTCATATTTTATTTGAGGGAGGAATCCCAAATTTGATTTATGCATACATCTATGGATGCTGGTGTGTCGCATACCATTTTTATGTCACTGTGATCTTGACCTATGACCTAGTTTCTAGAATAATTGTGTCTGGAGCATATCTCCTATATTATTATCCCCCGACGAAGTCGGAGGGATATAGTTTTGGCGTCGTCCGTCCGTCCGTCCATTCCGTCCTTCCGCACTTTTTGTCTGTCCCGAACCATATCTCAGAACCTATTTGTCAGATTTAATTCATTCTTGGTACAAATGATTAGTATCATGGACTCTTGATATCCTATAAGTTAGGTCAAAATCGACCTCTTAACACTTGAGTTATTGCCCTTGTTTAAGTATAGGCAATTATAAGGCAAAACCTAGATTAGCTTTTTAGTGTGATGATCTTCACATTTCATCAAAGCTATTATATTTAACATCTTCTCGCTATAGACCATGATTGCCAAGTGCCTGTAGATAAGAATGGCAGTGTCAAAGTTTTACCCCACCCCTTTGACCCCACCTAAGGGATCAAAGGTCAAATATTTAAATTTCGCAATAACTAAGGCAATTATTAATATTTTTGGCTGAAATTTTGCATGCAGGCTGAGCAGCAATAGATATGAAACATATCAAACGGGATTTCAGTTTGAAGGCCTGATTCCGAGCCCCTTTGGTGGACTTAGGGGGCAGGGCCAAGGCCAAAATTAAACTTTTTCAGAATATGGTCATGTTGCATATCAAATTAAAGCTGACGACACTAGCAGCAACATGGTAGCAAATATTTTGCCCACAGACACACCCTCGACCCAGGGGGTGGGGTCAAAAGGTCAAACTATATATTTTTCTGAAAGTAGTCATGTTGCATATCAAATTAAAGCTGACGACGCTGGCAGCAACATGGTAGCAAATATTTTGCCCACAGACACACCCTTGACCCAAGGGGTGGGGTCAAAAGGTCAAACTATATCTTTTACTGAAAGTAGTCATGTTGCATATCAAATTAAAGGGAATTGAGCACAGAGCACCATGAAAGCAAGTGTGCTGTCATTACACACACCAACGACCCCTGGGGTGGGGTCAAAGGGTCATTTTTGTTCTTTTCTAAAAGTGGTCATGTTGCATACCAAAGTAAATTGGAAGAAGTGTAGACCTACATGCAAGGTCACGCTTTGAATTTACACACAATCTTGACATCTGAGGTTGGGTTTAAAGGTCAGATATTGAAATTGTGCAGATGTAAGAATATTTTTTATTGAACTAAGCACTAAAACATACTTGACGGGCGTTTGTTATGATCTGAATGATACTGTAGGTGAACTAAGGGTTAGATAAATGGGATTTATGTTTTGTGATTTACATGATTTTCTCAAATAACCCTTCGTCGGGGGAAATAAATTCGTCGAATTTGCCTTGTTTGATGTAGGAATCCCAAATCTGGGGTGTTGATTCCTCTTGGTTTGGTAGAGTGGTGCATACCATTTTGGGTTACTTTGACCTTGACATTGACTTCTGGCCGCATTTCTAGGTTTTTCGTGTCTGGAGCATATCTCCTATATTACAGCTAACTTTCCTCAAATGTGCCTTATGCTAGACCAATTCCTTTGGGGGCATTCGTCACGTGTTTGTGACATTTCTTGTTCGTGAATGATTCAAACTTTGTTTTTTTTGTAATATATGTACATGAAAAGGTATTTATTGAAGTTAGATTATTTATTCTGCATTGTCTTAGTTTGTAGTGAGCCACAACAAGTTTTCAAATATATGGAATAATTAAAATCATTAATCTATAATCATATTTTGAAGCGTTATTCCACCAAGATTAATGAAACTAGATGCAACAGCTTACTTCCAATGTGCAATGGAAGATGTAAAAAGTTTTAAGCTACACACTAGAACCTGATATTTTGCAGAAAATGTATGCTTCTACGCAGGAAATAAGACCAGAGTGTAAGGTATGTGAATTAAGTTACCTGGTATACAAACCTATTGGCACAATGTTCTTTATACAAGAATACAATTTATTATTCCCAATACCACAGAAGAATGTAATTTTTTTATTCATCATCTTTTGTTTCAAAACCAATTTTTTTCTGGTCAACTCTTCAAATTTGATGGATACAAGTAAAACAATAATTTTATTTTATACTTAGCAGTGAAATCAATGCATATCAAAAACAAATAAAAGTGATATCAATCACTAGTGAAATGATATGATATCAATCACCAAAACATCAAGTGTGGGTATGCATTTTCTTACTAACGGTAAGAACGTGACGAATTTTTGGTATCAAAATTATTTTGGTTTGCTAAACCTCTTCGTTTTGCACTTTCAGCACCTCCTTTTTCAGTGGGTGAGGCATTGCATGTAGCCTATAAAAATATAAAATAAAAAGAAAATTAACATTTTATCGGTAGATACCAAATATAGTTCATTTCGTGAGTTGATAACATCAGACTTTTTCACTCGTGCTGCGCACTCGTAAAAATTCTGATGCTTTCAACACACTTGATGAAGTATATTTTGTATTCACCTCAACAAAGTAAATATCCTCTATGTATTCATAGAATAACAATTGAATTCCACTGTCAATTCACACCAAGCCTGCTTAGACTATGCTAAGAAGCAGAAACATGATATAAAGCCTACATATTAATAGGCTTATTTGTCAGCAAGAGATCCAAGTAGAAGTGCATGCTATAAAAGCTCTTAAATATTTCAGTCTTGTAAGAAATTTGGTATGTACAAGTATACTTCATCACAGTAACGTAGTCCACATTCAAATTCAGTGGGGCTCTTTGTGGAGCTGAATGAATTGAAATTTTTGGATTCGCACTTTTTAGACATCATTATCTAATTGACCTATACCAATAAGTAAAAAATAACATAAAAATGAAAATCTAAGCCAAAAAAATGTGGGACAAAAATTTGCTGCAATAGGTGAACTTAACTCGTTTTGGCTGTTTAACAGCTCAGTTACATCAATGGAATGAGCTATAATTAGACTATGCTTCCATCCAATTATTTCATTGAGTAAAAATGGCTTCTGAAATATATAAGTAGGAAAGAAGAGTCTGCTCGAAAGACTTTCAGAATTCAGGACATGCTAGAAGCGCCCTCAGAAGCGCCAACTTTGCCATGGGAGCCTTCCCAAGGCCCAGAACTATTCAATGAATGCTTTCATTCTGATTTTTCATATAAACATTATATTCCAACTATGTAGCTAGTCTATAGGCTGGTGTTAGGTCCTCAATAGTCATACAACTGAAGGCACATCCATTTATAGACTAGTCATGACTTTAACCATTTAGAATGAAAAATATTATACTCAACGAAAAAAAGTTATTATCATTAGAATCAGCAAAACGATTTTGTGCGCAATGACTGGTCAGTTTGCTCATCAGACATATTTACAATTTGAACATGTCTATGCCATTTTGGACAGTGGATCCAACGCATAATAATGGCATAACCCCCAGCCTCTCAATGCAACGTTGCATCAGATATTGAGGCTGATGCCTCAGCACCAAATCACCAGAATTATTCAGAGTATGCTTAACCCGTGAGTAGTTATATTTGATGGCAAATAGGACGATAGTACGATGCTTATATTTGAGGGACAATAGGGTGATAGTGCGAGAGTTGTATTTGAGTGGCGATAGGGTGATAGTACTTTTATGCTGACGTCAACAAATATCGAAAAATAACTTAGTCATTTTAACATCTTAGGTTCATTGAGGTAACTACAAAAACAACAACAAAAAAACTTCCCAGTCATAATGTTTTAGATGCTCTTAGTTAACTTGCCAGTTTGAAATTTTTTCCTGGTAGAAAATTGCGATGTTGAAAATTGTTTAGCGCTTAAGCTTCATGAAAAATATCTTACTCATTTTAACTTCTTAGGTTATTGAGGTAACCCCAGTTGTAAGATTCTAGATGCACTCAGTTAACTTGCAAGTTTGAAATATTTTTTCTGGTAGAAAATTGCGATGTTGAAAATTGTTAAGCGCTTTAGCATCATGAAAAATAACTTAGTCATGTTAACTTCTTTTGTTCATTGAGGTAACTACTACAAGAAAACTTCTCAGTTGTAAGATTCTAGATGCTCCTAGTTTACTTGCGAGAGAAAAAGTATGATATTGTGCTAGCATTCACTAAATAACTAAGTCATTTTAACTTCTTAGCTATTTCTTTCCTTGCAAAAGAAAAACCAACAAAACTTCTAGTCAGCTGAGTTTACGGTGCCAGCTTGAAATATTTTTTTCTCGTACTATCACCCTTTTGTGTAAAAATCTACTTTAGTCAAAGTTTCAAGTGTTTGGTGTTTTTTGAAGTCGATTAGACCAGTCTATTACCAACTGAACTTAAATTTGATATCAATCAAAACCATGTTTCGTCAAAAAAGCATATTTTTGCATTTTTTACCAAAAATCGTGGATTTAAAGACTACTTTTCTGAAAAAAAAAGCTAAACTTTTGCTCATTAAATTGTACATCTATAGGCAAAAATTCATTTCAAGGAATTGGCGCTTGATCAGAAATAATGAGTTTAAAAAGTGACCAACTAGAAATTTTGTTCAGTGTATATTTCAGAAGCTACTATTACTCAATGAAATAATTGGATGGAAGCATAGTCTAATTATAGCTTATTCCACTGAGTTTACAGAGCTGTTAAACAGCCAAAACGACTTAAGTTCACCAATTGCAGCCAATTTTTGTACCGCTTTGTTTTTGGCTTAGATTTTCATTTTTGTTATTTTTTTTTTACTTATTGGTATAGTTCAATTAGATAATGTTGTTAAAAAAAAGGGCGCATCCAAAAATTTCAATTCATTCACATTCAGCCTCACAAAGAGCACCACTGAATTTGAATGTGAACTACGTTACTATGATGAAGTATACTTGTACATACCATATTTCTTACAAGACTGAAATATTTAAGAGCTTTTAAAGCTTGCACTTCTACTTGGATCTCTTGTTGATAAAATAAGCATATTATGTAGATTTATATCATGTTCTTGCTTCTCAGTATGGTCTTAGCAGGTTTAATATGAATTTAAAGTGGAATTCAACTGTAATTCTATGAGTACAATTATTGTTTAAATTGTATCCATCAAATGTGAAAAATTGACCAGAAAAAAAATAAATATTGGTTTTGAAATAGAAGATGATGAATATTAAAAGTTACTTTCTTCTTTTGTATTGAAAATGATATATTGTTTTTTTGTACAAAGAACATTGTGCCAATAGGTCGGTAACGTAATTCACATACCTTACACTCTGGTCTTATTTCCTGCGTAGAAACATATGTTTTTCTGCAAAATATCAGGTTCTAGTGTGTAACTTAAAACTCTTAACACCATCTTTTGCACATTGGAAGTAAACTGTTGCATCTAGTGTCATTTATCTTGATGGAATAACACTTTAAAATATGATTATTGAATAAATATTTTTATTATTCCATATGTTTGAAAACTTGTTGTGGCTCACTACAAACTAAGACAGTGCAGAATAAATAATCTAACTTCAATAAATGCCTTTTCATGTACATATATAACACAAAGCAAAGTTTGCATACGCCCTTTTCAGATAAATGGCAAAATGTTTCATGGTAACGTAATTCACATAGCCAATTTGCTCACTTCCATTGAAGACAAGAAGTTATATATTCAAGTTAACTATTTTATCTATCATATAAACCACAGATGTTATCAACATAGTAAGTCATGAGAACATTTGAGGTCAGTGTGATCAACTGCAATGGAACAGGATGCAAAAGTGAGAGTGCCAATTTCAAAGTATACACATAAACTCATCAATAAACCTCCAGTGGTAGCAGCAACGAGATCAAAAGTGTTTTGAGAAAGAGAAAATAACAAATGAACAAAAAGTCATAAACTTATAGTCACTGCCGTTTTGTTGCATATGGCCTTTTGATAGGACTAATCTGTTTTTTTAGTTGAATGTGAATTACGTTATCTACTTGTTAATTACGTTATCCATGTTTAATCCAGCTCCAAACGAACAATCCCTTAGAGATTTATACTATTCAATTTTGTTTTGCAAACAGGTTCTTTGCATATGCTGTGTTGATATAATGAGAGTCTTTGTAAGTTACATGAATAGGGAAGTTGATGTACCCAGAGCATAAAGGTAAATCCTTGTTAAAATAAAATGACAACTGTAATATGGTTTAAATTGATCACTACTAACTGGGACAAATTTTCTTAGATCAAAAGCAAGCATTTCGAGAGGTTTTTGGATTTTATTAAAATTGTAGTAACGTAATTCACAGTAACGTAATTAACAAATTTATGTTTCCATTTTTTTTCTATGCAAACAACTTATTGTAAAGTTCTTGTATGGTTCGTATATATACTGAACGACTTTAGAAACGCAAAATCTGCTTAATTGCTAATTTATGCAGAAAATTTAATATTTTTGTTAGTTAACAATGAAATTGACAAGTTCCGTCATTCAGCTTGCATTCAATAAGAAAGTCGAAACGCTGTGGCATATGATTGCCGTGACGACGCGATAATTCTGAGACAACTCAAATTCAAAAAATCACAGCGTACCAATACCTTCCATAATGAATAAAAAAAAGTTTTCAACCCGATGTTCGTTCTCGAAAGCAAAGGGAAAGACAAAATCAAATCATGAAGTTTTAGGCCTCTGGCAACGTTCATTTCATCTACACGACGTCATTACTTTTTGACGTAATTGGCCGTTTGTATCCTAAGGATCAGGAATACTAAAAAAATATTGCCAACAGATAATTCTCAATCAGTTGCATAAAAGACAAAACTATCGCGGCATGCGCGTACGTCATCCGCCTGTTATTGCTGCTTGAAAATTTAAGACTGACGTTAGCAAAACACCGCTGCGAATGGGAGTGTAATAAAACGATTATTTCTGAAACATGTTGTGTTTTTCCATTAGTTAAGACATCTGGCCACCACCTTAAAGTGTTTGTTTTCAAATTGAATTTAATTTACATTTGTCAGGCAACATTTGTTGAAAAACACTAACGTCAGTATTACGTCAGAATGAACAGCATGAACAAGTCGAAATTATGGCAAATCATGGTTATTATTGCAAGAGGATAAAGAATGATAAAGAAAACATCTTCAAATTAACCATGTTGAAGAGACAGTGAATATAAAATGGTGCGTTTCTAAAGTCCCTCAGTATAGTTAGGTTATAGTTCTTACATTGGCTTCAATTGCAATAAGTGCACCTCTTCGTATACAAATAATACACATAGGGTAAGGTTATTCACAAAACTGCAGATTTTTTTAGACACCCTCAGATAATTTTTCATCTGCGAAAAATAAACAAATGTTTTTTCCAAATTAGTTTCTTTTGTCCATGCACATATTAATCCTCTTGACATAGAGATGTTTGATGTGAGCTTAACATACATGGTTTGTAATTGGTGAGATGGTTAAATTGGTAACGTAATTCACATTGGATTGTGGGACATTAATCATCAATACAACAAAAATGTTTTTCACTTTTTAATCAAATGAGTGACATTAAATGAAAGGTATTTATGTGTGTCAATAAATTAAAGTTGAAAACTGCTTATAAAAACAACCATTTGAGCATAATACGAGGGGCGTTCAATATGTAATGAGAACAGCCCAGTATATACCAAAGTTTTATATTTACACACTTCGTATTTACTTTAATTTAAAAGTCTGTTTCTTGGCTAAATACATGTAAAATTGCAGTTGTCCAGCTCATTATCTAATTTACACAAGCTGCATTCAAGATAGGGTGCTGAAGTACACTGCGATATGAAATAAAACAATGTTTTCAAAAGCAGATAACTACATGAAGGAGGGATGTTTTCAGTCTGTTTCTTCGTGTGGTAAATATCCATATATTGTAGATTTATGCCTGCAAAAATATTTGATGTTGCCTCATAATCTATGAAATACTGAGGCTGTCATTTAGGTAAAAATCCTCCTTGATGCTACATTTTCTGGCATTCCATTGACAGAGCCGTTTTTGCGTGAACGAATACATAGCGAAAATTCATACGAAAATAATTTGTAACATTTTTTCTGGTCGCTTTAATGTTCATTTGCAGGTAATAAAGCCGATTTTGAAATTTCCATATTTAATCTCACTCATAAAGTACCCCCAAGTACGTCATTTGAAATAAAAAAAAAACACTTAAAAGAATGCCATCATTGGCTAACACTGAAATGGATCAGACAAAATACCGCGTTTCATCGATGTTTGCACCCGGATGCATTATTTGGACATTATTACACGTATTTACATGTACATAATCTGGCTGGCTAATTTCAGATAGTAAAATTATAGGAAACGAAAATGGTATACCAATCAGATGAGATACCCCTAGATATTGGTTTCAGTTTAGCTGGTCTGCTGCCTATGCACTGTGCTTACTGAAACTTCGATACAATCAAAATTATCCTTTCCTGGTACAAAGCCACATTTCCGATTTTCAAGAACTGTGCGAATTTACCGTTTGCACGAGACATCGGTACCGGTCAAAAGTTTGTATCATTATAGCAGATAAAGGGACACTGAGTCAGAAAACTATGGATATGCGAGTCATGCATGTTAAAGGTTTGTTTTACAGCATGCCTTTCTACCTTTGTTAAAATGAGTCTTTACAATTCAGAGGAAATATATGCAGTGTATATTAGTGTGCTTTTTAAAAAGCCTGTAACATACTGAATTTGGAAAGATAAAATAATGTTTCATGCACCATTATAACGGCGACGCTTTGATCCTTCGTTTGGCATATGGCATTAAATCCTAACGCGTTTGTGGATGGAGTTATGAATGGATTTTCATTACATATTGAACCCCCTCGTACATTCTTAAAATTGCATACTATGACGATGGGTACAAAAATGCATTTTCCGTGCTTCACGTGCACGGGGCTTGTGATTTTTGAAAACCATGTACACATTAACCATCTTGAGAGTGTATGTGAAATGAAATGTCTTAATTTGCTTTGTAACGCCCAGAATCGCCATTGATTTTTGGTACCCGTCGTTTTTATGGCATCGACGTCACTTGACGACGTCATCGCAAATATTACCTGTATGCTTCATTTTGTGCAAGCAAGCCAATCTTATTGAAGGAAATGTATCAGGACAGTGGGCAATGCGTTTTTCATTGTGATTCGCTGCTCAAGGATAGAGCTGTTTGTTGAAAATGTGCACTGATTTGCAAGAAAATCTTCTAAAATGCTGATTTCTTTCATTTTAGCTCACCTGAGCTGAAGGCTCATGGGTTAGCTAATAGTATACGAATGACCCCAGCGTCCATCGTCCGTCCGTCTGCCAATATTTTCAAACATCTTCTCTTCTGAAACCACTGGGCCAAGTTCTCAAATTTCATATGGAGACTCCTGAGGATGGGGGAATGAAAATGTGTTCAAATGGTGCTGGTCACATGACCAAGTTGGGCCACGCCCATATGTGGTAAACCCTTTTAAATCGTCTTCTCCAGAACCAGCAGGCTAATGACATTGGGACTTGGTATGTAGCATTGGACATGTGGGGCCTACCAAATTTGTTCAAATGATGATCCTAGGTTGACCTTGACCTTCTTAACGTCAAGGTCAAATTTGTTTCCTAATGCATTTGAATGGGATTTTTTTTGAAGAGTTTATTTTTTGAAACCTGTTGAAGCCATTCTTACTTGATGAGTCAATAAGTCATTGGCTATATATAAGTTCCAAAGGTCAAGGTTGACAGTGAAGACTTGTGGAATGTCGCATTTTGCGGCATTTCATCTGTGTCTTCCCTGTGTGCAAAAATATCCTTTTAGGGATGTCCAGTCCTCGAAGGGTTAAGAAAATTGTATATGTATAATAAATAAAACTCTTTTCCCAACAAAATGTACCTGGTTTACAGGAAATGAATGACTCGTATCAGCTTATAGCTTACGGCCAGATCATGTAAATTGTTAAACTGAGTTCCACAGCCAACACAACTCTCAGTATAAACTTGATTCATTATTTTCGTTTTCAATCAATATATTTGCAATACAGCATAGATGTGGCCAAGCCATTCTTAAAGTCAGCTTGTGAAAATCAGACATGAGACTTTTCCCGTTCGTCTAAAATTGCTTCATGACTAACGCAGGTGTCAATTTAAACTAGATGACCTGAAGGTATGTAGCATTAGGGATGTGGAGCCTACCAAGTTTGTTCAAATAATGATCCTAGGCTGACCTTGACCCCCTTAACATCAAGGTCAAATGATCATTGACGGTTTGGGCCGTATACGCCTCTTTTTCTGATTCCCAGAACGCTGCTTTTGAGCTTCTGGTGTGATGCATATAGTATCAGTGCAATAGGTGAACCTTATGGCAAGAGCCAGCTAGCAAAATATTTTCAAATTTCCTTTGCACTCGAGAGATACGGCGGGTAGAAAGGGGAGGGGGTCTGAAATTTCATGACAATGAAAAGTGATTTAAAAAGTGATTTCTGCAAGTGATTTAAAAAGTGATTTCTGCACTTTTTCTTGATTTATTTGGTAGGCATGGTGATATCTATTAAACATATCATATGCAGAGTATTAACGAAGCACGATAATTGATGAAATTGTTTTAAAAACAAAATATGTTTTGTAATAAAATGATTTTGGGGAGATAATTCAGAAGTTACCTGTACATTTTTGACTACATGTACCGTAAATAGCTCAACAATAGAAATAAATACTTTTGAAGGAATGAAAGTGTCCCATTAAGCATTGGAAAGTAAATTTGATTCTAAGGAGCTCCTTTGAATATTACTTTGCTTTGCTTAAAGGATAGTATGTCGAAATGCATTTAAAGTGTCCGAATATTTAGGGTATACACATACATGTATCATGTGCATATCCAAGTTGAAAGCTACCTATATGAGGTAATATACTAAAACCAAGTTCTAATTGGTCACTTTTCAAACTCATAATTTCTGACCAAACGCTAATAAAATTGAAAAGATTTTTTGCATTTATATGTGCATTTAATGGGCAAACGTTTTGAACAGTTTTCTTTAACTTCAAAGTTTTTTGGTTAAAAATGACAAAATCGACTTTTTTAAAAGAAAAAATGGTTTTGAGAGTAGTTTTTATAAAATTGACGTTTAGGTGGTTACAAACTGGTCTGTCCGACTTGAAAAACACCAAACAATTGAAATTTTGCGTATGGTTGATTTTTTACGCATTTTTAAAATACAGCATTTTTCAAAATTTTTCGAGATTTTTGAAATTCACCAGTATTTCCTGTGCACTTAATTTTATTTGAACACTGTAGGCCAAACACAGTAGAGCTTATTTAGTCCATTTTGGGCGATTATTGTTTTATGCCTACTGTACACTTCCGGTTTCAATGTTAGAGTTTAAAAATCGATTTGGTAGCATAATATTTCTTTTTTCAATTCTTAAAAATGGACAGCGACGTCTGGTGATAATGAGTGTCGCTGATAATAAAGCGTACAGAGCAGTGCAAAGTCTCTATGTAAATTGCAAGCTTAAAGCTGAGTTTCAATGATTAACCTGCTAAAAGTGTTTGTCTTATGTTGTTGAGTAGCAAAAACAATGAGTCTGATGGAATCTTTTGATGTGTATTCTTATTATATCACGCTAGCCAGCAACATCTTCAAACATTTGTGTTATGGTTTATATCGTAGAAAAAGTGTGACTTTTTGAAATGAGGGTACCTTTTCTCTAGCTTCGTCAGTGCAATAAGTATACGTCATTTTTAAGCGAAATAACTTGCAGAGTCTTGGCAAAGTATTGCTTCACTTAAAAAAACATGATTTTTGTATACCCTATGTTTCACTTTCTGAACTAGCGTAAAAATGTAAGGTGACCAATTAGCAGTTGGTTTTAGTATATATTGAACACTAAAGTATTTACCTGTTTAAAATAGTAAGTGAGTATGATCAGGAAATACCACAATCACAAACTGCAGACAACCCCGTGGCACCCCGAGGAAGAGCCGCTCAACCATCAGGAGACACCAGGAAGACAATTAAAGCAAGCAATCAGCTCTCTCTTCCCCATCAAGACGATTGCAATACTAGAATGGACATCAAGTAACGTACAGCAAAACATAGAACAATTACAGACTCCCACAATGGGAGTAACAATAAACAAAAAGTCAAAAACAACAGAACCACCTCCTTAGAACGGACAGCAGCCTAAGCCACCGGGGGGCTTAAATGCATTTTACTTGTACCAAATCTTCGCCCTAGATTCTGCTGTTGTTGAAGTACAAGAAATGTTCAGCTCGCACGGAGGCCATCTAACTAATGCAATGTATCATCATGGAAAACACTCTAATCAAATTAACACTCCATGATGAAACAAAGAAAAGGGCTCATGACTCACACACATAGTCAGAGCTAAAGAAAACCTCAAGAAACTCTTTGAATGCCAGCGGAGAATTGTCATTTGCCAATGGCGCTTTTTCAAACAGTTTGAACCCAGATGAAGACCAACAGAAAGTCGGTCTTGAACTGAATCCAAACTGGCTCAAAATAAGTTCCAAAGGTCAAGGTTAACCTATGACTTTCAGTCAAGGTCGCTCATATTGGAGTCCCATCGATATATTAAAACATAGTTTTCTCAGAAACGCAATGGCCAATTAACATCACATTTCACATGAGACTACTTATGATAGGTTAGCCAAAATGTATGCAAATTGTGGTCACATGACCAAGATCCATATATGGTTAAAAAACTTTAAAAATCTTTTTCTCCAGAACCAGAAGGATGTTAACCTTGGGACTTGGTTTTAAGCATTGGGGATGTTGGCCCTACCAGGTTTGCACATCCTGGGTTGACCTTGACCTACTTTACGACAAGGTCAAATTTGATACCAAAGGCATTTATATGGGAAAAATCTTAAAATGTTCATTTTTCATAAACCTTTTTAACCGAAATCAGAATACTTGGAGAGAAAGGTTTAACCTAATGAGACAATGGTTTTATATAAGTACTAAATGTCAAGCTGACCAGTGACCTTCCACCCAAGGCCACTAATTTGGACTGTCCCATACGTATCAAAACATCTTTTTCTCAGAAATCACTTGGCTGTTTAAATGGAGTATTCTTTTGATTGTTTTAGGTGACTTGACAAAAATGGCCGCAACCCCCATACATGGCCAAACAAAATATTTTTCAATGCTAAGCCTAATTTGATCCTGACCTATTTTAACATTATTAAGGAAATCAGGTGAGCGCTTCAGGACCTTCAGGTCATCTAGTTTAAAATGACACCTGCATTAGTCATGAAGCAATTTTAGACGAACGGGAAAAGTCTCATGTCTGATTTTCACAAGCCGACTTTAAGAATGGCTTGGCCACATCTAAGCTATATTGCAAATATATTGATTGAAACCGAAAATAATGAATCAAGTTTATACTGAGAGTTGTGTTGGCTGTGGAACTCAGTTTAACAATTTACATGATCTGGCCGTAAGCTATAAGCTTATACGAGTCATTCATTTCCTGTAAACATTTGATGTAAACCAGGTACATTTAGTCGGGAAAAGATTTTTATTCATTATACATATACAATTTTCTTAACCCTTTGAGGACTGGACATCCCCAAAAGGATATTTTTGCACACAGTGAAGACACAGATGAAATGCCGCAAAATGCGGCATTCCACAAGTCTTCACTGTTTGCTAGGATTTGTTTTGAAATAATGAACTGTGACCTCTCAATGAATATGATGGAATATCCTGATTTTATTGCCAGTAAGTAGCCTGAGTGAAAAGCATGCGCGGATCCAGAAAGTTTTGTCAGAGGGAGTCAAATTTTGACTATTTTTTTAAGTTAATGTGGGAAATTAGGATCCAAATACCACAACAAGCCGACCATCATAGGCCAGCCAGCGAAACGCCATTAAAATGTCGTTTCGCTGGCGCACCTGTGATGACTGGCTCTATAGCTTTGTTGAACCGCAAATTTCACATTTCGCAAATTTCACACCGTGTGAAGAATTGGTACCAATTTTTCACTTTTGGAAAATGTGAAATTTGCCTATGGTCAATTTCGATAATTTTGGGGGTCTAACATCTGTGCTCAAATTTCACATCTTTCTCATCTTTAACTTTGAAGAATTGGTACGCATTCGTGCCATCTGCAAAGGATTGGTTCGATTTTTCTCAGATGTGAAGAATTGGTACTCAATTTTCACAAATGTGAAGAATTGGTACCAGTTCTTTACACATGTGGAGAAGTGGTTCTCAATTTTCACAAATGTGAAGAACCAGTAGCAAATGCTCACATATGTGAATACTTGGTACCAATTCTTCACAGATATGAAAAATTGGTACCATTTTCACAGATGTGAAGAATCGGTACTTTATCTTCACAGATGTCAATGACAGAATTTGTAATATCTAGTCACATGTGAAAGATTCTTTTATCGCTGACTTCGGTTGCACCCAACGTGTTTCCTTTAGCTATTGCTTACAATGAGAGTTAATCGCTTTATCATATTATATCCGCTTTTTCTATAAAAAAAAGCATATACCAATATAGGCGCGTTGCTGAAATTCAAATTTTCGAAAAAACTTACCTCATCGTCATAAAGGATGAAACAGGTCTTAGATTCAAGATAAATGACTCTACTTTATTTCTGATTGGGTCGCACGCTCAAACATTGGTAGCATCATATTAAAAAATGGGGAGATAACTCAATGTTTGCAAAAAACGGAAACGTAAAGTATAATTTTTAAACTGATTTTGTATTGACAAAAAGGCGTTCTTTTTCGCAAATTATTTTATTTTCTAAAAGTAAGTTTACTGTCATTTATATTTGTATGAATTTTATTGATTTTTATATGTTCAAACGTAGTATTTGGGGGGGATAACTCTTACTACCCTATAAAATTTAATATTACTCTATATCATTCCTTATAATACCATTATATTTAATCAGAACCCGCCAAACTTCATAATTTCAAAAACAATTGTATTTTCGCTTTTCAAAAACATGATTTGCCGCATCCTGACATGCCTGACGGCTCAGAAATTTGCTTCTAATGTTGCCACCCATGTGTGGAAAAACAGCGTTTTAATGCATTTTTCCAATACACTTGATACGAGCATAGGCGATTCGCTGATTTACTTTTGGAGAAAACTTAAATTATCGTCCTAAATGATGATACATGCCTCAATTAAAGATAAATATATCAGTACTATCAAATTGTGGGGATTGTACGTTAAAATCGAGTATCGTCATTCATTAAATGGGGAGGTAACTCTGGTACTAGAAATAATGTAAAACCAGCATAGATTAGCGTCGTTAAATACCTCCTTGAAATATTGCTTCTCTGCTTTTTTTTCAATTTTGCTAACACAAAAGTATATCTGTTTGAAATATCTAGTCTTTCTTTCTTGAATAGATGAAATCGAATTTTAGAAACAGCAATATGACGCTCTTATTAGATATTAATATTATCTAATTTGCATATTCAAGAATATTAACGAATAAAATAAGAAATGAGAAAAAGTGTCGAATAAATTAAGGGGTGTTACCTACAAAATTACCTATATGTCGCTGTTTGTCATTCTAGCATAAGAATCGTGGTACCAACTTAAAGTTGAGACATTGGCAAAATGACCAACTTAATAGATATACGAATTATCTAATTTGTATACTCATGAATATTAATGAAAACATACGAAATAAGAGAAAATTGGTCGAACAATTAAGGCGATATACCTTCAAAATTACCTCTGCACCTGCTGCTAACTGTCTTATCCTACAAAATTTGGTACCAAAAACAGTTGAGACAAAGCCATTTGACTAAAGTGATTAAATATATGAATTAATTAATTTAAATATCCATGAATTTAAATGTAAACGTAAGAAATAAGACAAAATTGGTAGAAAAATTAAGAGGGTTTACCCACAAAATGTCCTAAACGTCTGCTGCTTACTAGCCTAGAATACAAAACTTGGTACCAAATAAAAGTTGAGACATTGCCATTTGACCAAAATGATTAAATATGCGAATTATCTAATTTAAATATTCAAGAATATTAATGTAAACATAAGAAACAAGAAAAAATTGGTAGAAAAATTAAGGTGGTATACCTACAAAATTAACAAGATGCTAGCTGCTAACTATCCTAACTTACAAAACATGGTACCAAATTAAAGATGAGAAATAGCCATTTGATCAAAATGATGAAATATACAATTTATCTCATTTAAATATTCATGAATATTAATGAAAGCATTAGAGATAAGAGAAAATCTGTAGAAAAATTAAGGTGTTATACCTTCCAAATTACCTATATATCTACTGCAAACTATCATAGACTACAAAACTTGGTACCAATTTAAGTTTGAGGCATTGTATTTTGACCAAAACGATTAAATATACGAATTATCTAATTTGAATATTCATGGATATTAATGTAAAAATTAGAAATAAGAGACAATTGGTAGAAAAATGAAGGTGGTATACCTAAAAATGTCTTATATGTCTGTTGTTTATTAGACTAGACAATAAAATTTGGTACCAAATAAAAGTTGAGGCTTTGCCATTTAACCAAAATTATTAAATATGCAAATTATCTAATTTAAATATTCATGAATATTAATGTAAACATAAGAAATAAGACTAAATAAGTAGAAATATTAAGGAGGTATACCGACAATATTACATGTACTCCAGCTGCTAACTATCCTAGACTATAAAAATTGGTACCAAAAAAAAGTTGAGACATAGCCATTTGACTAAAATGATTAAATATACGAATTATCTTATTTATATATTCATGAATATTAATGTAAACATAAGAAACAAGAGAAAATTGGTAGAAAAATTAAGGTGGTATACCTACAAAATTAACACAACACTAGCTGATAACTATCCTATCTTACAAAACCTGGTATCAAATAAAAGTTAAGAATAGCCATTTCATCAAAATGATAAAATATACGAATTTTCTAATTTGAATATTCATGAATATTAATGAAAGCATAAGAAATAAGAGAAAATAAGCAGAAAAATTATGGGGATATAGCTACAAAATAACCTATATGTCTACTGCCAACTATCATAGACTGCAAAACTTGGTACCAAATTCAAGCTGAGACATTGCATTTTGACCAAAATGATTAAATCAAACGAATTATCTAATTTGAATATTCATGAAAATTAATGTAAAAATTAGAAATAAGAGACAATTGGTAGAAAAATGAAAGTGGTATACCTACGAAATGTCTTATATGTCTGTTGTTTATTAGACTAGACTATAAAATTTGGTACCAAATAAAAGTTGAGACTTTACAATTTAACCAAAATTATTAAATATGCAAATTATCTAATTTAAATATTCATGAATATTAATGTAAACATAAGAAATAAGACTAAATAAGTAGAAATATTAAGGGGGTATACCTACAAAATTACATGTACTCCAGCTGCTTACTATCCTAGACTATAAAAATTGGCACCAAAAAAAGTTGAGACATAGCCATTTGACTAAAATGATTAAATATACGAACCATCTAATTTATATATTCATGAATATTAATGTAAACATAAGAAACAAGAAAAATTGGTAGAAAAATTAAGGTGGTATACCTACAAAATTAACACGACACTAGCTGATAACTATCCTATCTTACAAAACTTGGTATCAAATAAAAGTTAAGACATAGCCATTTCACCAAAATGATAAAATATACGAATTTTCTAATTTAAATATTTATGAATATGAATGAAAGCATAAGAAATAAGAGAAAATAAGCAGAAAAATTTAAGGGGTATAGCTACAAAATTACCTATATGTCTACTGCCAACCATCGTAGACTGCAAAACTTGGTACCAAATTTAAGTTGAGACATAGCATTTTGACTAAAATGATTAAATTTGCGAATTTTCTAATTTGAATATTCTTGAATATTAATGAATTCTTAAGAAATAAGAGGAACTCTAGAAAAATAAAGGTGATTTACGTTCAAAATAACCACTTAATCAGCTGCTAACTATGATTAACTTTAAAACTAGGTACTAAATAAAAGTTGAGACATTTTCATTTGATGAAATGATTCAATATACAAATGATCTAATTTGAATACCCATAGATATTAATGTAAAAATAAGAAATAAGACAAAATTGGTGGATTGATTAAGTGGTAACCTACCAAATTACCTTTACGCCAGCTGCTTACTATCCTAGACTACAAAACTTGGTACCAAAAAATAGTTGAGATACAGGTATGCGACCTTATGATTATATGTATTCGAGATATCTAATTTTCGTATTCACGAATATTAAAGAACACATAAAAATAATAAGTCAAAAATAGTAGAAAACTAAAGTGGTTTGACCTACAAAATAACCTATATTTCAGCTGCCATATATCATGGACCTCCAAACATGGTACCAAATTAAAGTAGAGATATAGCTCCTTGACCCAATAATGAATATACAAATGATCTCATTTGCATACTCATGAATATATAAGAAAACATTAAAAAGAATGAAGAACTCAGAAAGATAAAAGTTAGTTCTAGGCTTTAATTTGAGAATAGGATAACTAGCAACTAACATATGCGTAATTTTGCAAGTACACTCCTTTAATTTGTCCAAAAACATCTCTTATTTCTTATATTTTGATTAATATTTATGAGTGGGAATGTTAGAAAATTTGTTAAATGGACAATTTGGTAAAAGTGCAGTGCTTTGGCATTAGTTGGTACCAAGAGTGGTTGCCTAAAATAATTCGCAGCTGAGTTGTTAGTATCTTTGTGGGTACACCCTCTTATTTTTTTACGATTACCTAATGTATTCATTAAATTTTCATGAATATGCAAATTTGATCATTAGCATACTTTAACGCTGTATGAAGCTTCTATGTCTTACTTTTGTGTTTTTTTTATCGAGTTGGTACTTTAGTATGAGTTTCTGCTGAGATATAAGTAATTTGTAGGGACATATCAAACTGTTTTGAAGTGCATTGTTTGTTGCCATGGAAACCACGCAAGTTCACACAGCTCAAATGGAGTTATTTTCAGGGTAATACTTTTACGTATTGAAGGCGGTCCCACAAAACAATTTGACGCCCATGAGAAGTTGTCCTGAGGACGCAAGGCTGGTCTAATTCGACCATTGGGTACTAAGGAATTTAAATGCTTTTACTTTTGATATAGATAGCGTAACACTTTTTGTGGGTATTGCTAGGAAGAATGAACATTATGACGACAATTGAATCAAAGCTACTTGTCGATTCTCAAAACTCATTTCTCATTTATCACTTTAAAAGCTTGAAACTAGTTCAAAATAGTGCTATGAATGAAACATTCATTAAAATAGCTGGACACTAGATAAGCAAAAAGTAAGTGAGTATTAACAGGAAAAACCACACTCACTACTGCAGATAAACCCACGGCATCGTGGGGAAGAGCAACAGAACACTTACAGTCACAAGACATCAGGAATACAATTAAAATAAAGCAACTATCATTCTCTTCCTCGCCAAGGTGTTAACAAAAATAGAAAAAAAAAACACACAGAGATGTATTATAAAACAAAGACCAACACAGAACCCCCACAAATATTCCGAGGTACATTAAACATTAAATCAACAACAATGTAAGATTCTGTATGATTTTGGCGGCCTTCTTGAAAGCATGCAAATAAGCTCAATATGACCCCATTTCTCAGCCTGCAAACATTGGTTTTCGGATTAAGCATACCAAATTACCTTAACACTTTCGCTGCCAAGCACCTCAAAAAACCAATACCTCAGTGCCAAGCATGTTTCAAGGACAGCTGAATATTGCGGGTATATGTGTTCAACACAGAGTATCTCCGGAACCATTCAACCTATCACTGTGAAACTTTCACAGAATGTTGCTAATATATAAATTTTTTATTTGAACCAATAATAAAAAATATAGTCACGTGATCTTTGGTGGCCATTTTGGAAGCCATATTGAAAATATGAAAAATGCCTATTTACATATTTCAAGCAAAAATAGATAAAACATCCATCTACATCAAGTATAAAACATCAGGATTTATTCTGATATATTGTTTCATCAGAAATAAATCAAAATATAGCAGTTGAAGTGCTTAATGCATCCTGCATGCCATCCCCACGGACATGTTTTCGATATTTTTGATTTCCGCGAAATCTAATGACATTACAAACAATTCTGTAAAACCGTTCTTGTGTAGAAAATTGCGTGTATCTCCATATATGACATTATTATGTCCTCTGAACATTTCAAAATAAAGAACAAACATTTGCGTCCCTTATAACGGTTAAAAATAGACAGCTATCAACTGTGTCTTTAAATTTCGACTGTAGTCGCTTTTGGCAGTGAACGGTCAATTCGACTACAGTCGCGTTGGCAGTGAAAGTGTTTAAGAAATGTGTCAGACCCTTGGTCTTCAGAAAAAAGTCCATACTTGAAACTTTTAAAATTCGTATTCTGTTTTCTGCGAGTATAACGTTATCTCCCCTTTTTTCAATATGACGCTACCCATTTCTGAGTGTGCGACCCAAACAAAGATTAAGTATAGACATTTATCTTCAATTGAAGACTAGTTTCATCCTTTAAGACGACGAGTTAAATTTTCTCAAAAGCATTCAGAAACTGCGCCTTATAGTATATCAAGTGCATTGGTGAAATGCACGAAAACAGAGTATTTTTCACACTGGGGTAGCAACTTTGCAAGCGATTATCGGAGCCGTCAAGCATGTCAGACTGCTGTTAATCGTATTTTTGAAAAGCAAATTTATATCTTTCTTCGAATTGATCAAGTTTTACGCATTTTGTACAAAAAATAACTTTATTATTAGAAACGATATCGAGGGAAATGCTCTATTTTACAGGGTAGTAAGAGTTATCCCACATTAGCTATATCTGCAAATGAAAAAAATGAGCCAAATTTGATTTGAAAATTAATAAAAGTTAAATTGATTTTAGAAAATAAAATAATTTACGAAAAAATAATGTTTTAAAACTGCAAAATATCGTTTCGAAATTCGTATTTCACAATTCCCTTTTTTGCAAGGATAGAGTTACCTCCCCTTTTTTTTAGATATGACGCTACCAATTTTCGAACGTACGACCCAATCAAAATTAAAGTAGAAGCATTTAGTTTTAATTTGTGACCAGTTTCATCCTTTATGACGATGAGGTAAGTTTTCTCAAAAAGTAAGCCTCATATGAAATTCAGCAACGCGCCTAATAATTTAGGCCATCCGTCCCCTTATCCGTGCTTTCTTCACGTTTCTTACGAATGCACCTCCTCTTAAGCTGTTGGACGTAGCAATCTCAAAATAGGTACATATGTCACATAATGTAGAGGGTACTGGGTTGTCTTTTTACGTGAAGTTGACTTCAAGGTCAATGGTTGTATACATGTAGTATATTTAAATACGCCTCCTCCTTAACCATTTGACGTAACACCTTTGCGGATGTATATGTCACTGATGTATACCTTTTGTGTGACCCACTGCCAAATAATGCATACATGTATTTTCATTTAACTGGATCTCCTTCTGAACCTATGAGCGTTCAACTTCAAACTTTGCAGATGCATAATGCATATACAAGCCTCACCTTGAGAAAATATTAGTTTTGCATATTTCAAAAGGTGCAGATAAGCTCTGTAAATACACAGCTGGATCAGAGCCTATGTTTCTTTGCTATACTAATTGAAAATTTCTTGCACTGATTGAAACATCTCCAAAGATTCTTAATCTAAAACATGAATTTGTGTTTATGAAACGCTATGCCCCCAAGCATTAGCTTGTCCACCATCCTGTTCACCAGGTAATCTATTTACCATCCTCCTCCAGCTAACCAAATCTGAGGCTACTAGCTGTAATAGTTTTCAAGATATCTTTATTGGAAGTTTTTGATGTCCAAATTTGCAAAGGGCATTAACTCAAAAATTTGCAAAGGCGATAACTAAAAAAGAAATATATCTACTCATTACCCTCTACCAGCTGTCCAGATTTGGAGCTCCTAGCTGTAACGGTTTTTGAGATATCAAGTTTTATATGTCAAAAATTTGCAAAGGGCAATAACTCAAAAAAATAAAATGACTTTTTTAAAATTTCCACCAAGTCGTCTACTCATAATCATCTATAAACTCACCAAGTTTGAAGCTCCTAGCTGTAACTATTTTTGAGATATCAAGTTTTCTAAGTCCAAATTTGCAAAGGGCAATAACTAAAAAAATATCAAATGTTTTTTTTTTTAAATTTCACCAGTTATCTACTCATTGTTTTCTATAAGCTGACCAAGCTTGAAGCTCCTAGCTGTTATAGTTTATGGCATATCCTGATAACAAAATTTCATTATGACCCTTTAAAAGTTTAATCTGATTGAAACACGTTATAAAATCCTGACATATATGTGAAGAATTGGAATCGATTGCAAAATGCAGCAGATTTTGGGTGTTTTTTATCGATGTGAAGATTGTGCATGTATGCTACACATAATTTTACTACGGGCGCAAATTTCACAAAAAGTGAAATATTGGTATGAAATATGTGACGTATTAGTACCAATTCATCACGCGCTGTGAAGAATTGGTACCAATTCTTCACACTGTGAAATTTGCGGTTCAACATAGCTTTGTGATTTTTCAGGGGATCCGGACCAGCATCGTTACGAAGCCCTACATTTTCATGTGATTTTTCAGGGGGGGGGGGGGGGGTCTAGACCCCTGTTCCATTTGGATCCGTGCACGAATAGTCCATTGGTTTGATAAGAAATACTTCTTTTATTGTTACAGGCAGAGATTATGGGGTATAAGCCAAAGTATAAGCATCTAAAGCCAGATGCAGTACCAACAATTTTCGCAGATTCGAAGCCGATACAAAGACGTGTACTCAGTGAAAAAAGGATCGCAATGAAAACAAGGAAAGAAGAAATTGCAAAGTTGTTAAGTGAAAATGATGGCCAGTTAAGTGATAATGATTGTGAGATGAACAGTCAGGATGTTCAGAATTCAGAAGCTCCATCCACAAGCAAACAAGTGCCAAGGAAAAGAAAAACTGATATGAGATTAAAGAGAAACAAAAAACTTAAACAGAAACCAGAAGAACCTGTTAGTAAAACTAAAGACATTGGTATCCAGGTGTCAGCTGAAACCGCAGAAATAGAACTATCTTGTGACATACCAACTGACCACTCGGACATGCTTGGCTGCTCAAACTGCCATGCACGTGACCACCCTAACATTGCCATGTCTGATCATGTATACAGTACTAAACCAAACAGCAAAAAAGCTCAAAGACTTGCAAAACAATCTTACATTGCAAATAACAAACATATTGTCACTGACATTGAACATTTGAGGTTTGATGATGATGATGATGATGATGATGATGATGATGATGATGATGATGATGATGATGATGATGATGTTGTTGATGATGATGATGATGATGATGATGACGATGATGATGATGATGATGATGATGATGATGATGATGATGAACAAATTAGGACAAGAACACCAAATAGAGAATGTATAGACGATCCGACGTATATACCATCCTTAATTGAAAAAAGTATGTCAGAGTATTCACGTCAACTGACTCGGATACTCAGGCAGAAAGACAAGCAACCAGTTAAAGATGCAAAATACGTTGTCTTTTCTAGTTGCATGAACCAATTGTTTGCTATGGTCCGCTGCAATATTTGTGACAGTCCAGTGGATATGAATGATGTTCAATCTTATATGGAGGGTACATGCCTGGCAGTTACTCTCACATGTTTGCAAGGACATGAATTCAGATGGAGATCTCAACCTATATTCTATTCTATGATGCCACAGGCCTGTAGATAAGAGTGCATAATTTAAAGAAAAACTATGAATTTCTTATTTCTCAAGTAAAACATTTGTTGCGGATACTCAAAAGAATCGTGTTGTCATGCATGTGTGTATGTGGAGGCCACATCCGATATAGACTTGTACTCCATGAAATACAAGGGTTCCCTTATTTTAAGTTCTGTGTATATATTACGTCTGTTGTTTGGCCAGTTTAAATCATACATGAGATTAATGGAGAGAAATTTAAAAGCTGTTCACACGAAAAAAAAACTTTCACATCATACAACCGGCTCCTTTGATGACAGATCACCATCATTGGTGACAGATTCAACTTCAAGGTCGCATGAAAGTTAGGTTATAATTTTTGGTAATCAGCGTTTGAAGAGAAGCTCTCTGGTATTCTGAAGTAAATGAGTAGACTTGTCATACAGAAACCAGTTGATCTTATATCTGTCGCAAATATAGCCACATTTGATCATTATACCAGAGACGACAGGTAGCTGAAAAGTTACTGCCTATGTCTACTGATAAACCTCAAAAGTTGAATCTGTCATCAGTGTTATTGATCTGTCATCAAAGGAGTTAGTTGTACGGTTTGCCTTTCCGTCTGTGAGTCTTAGAAAGGAATATATACAGCCATTCCACCAAAATTGACCCATATTTGAAAATACCATGTCTCCACTATTTCCATTCTTATTCCTGCTTAAATATGCTTGAAATCTCTCAAAGTCATAAAATTCCACAGTCCCCAAGTATTCGTTGGTAATTTAAAACAAATTTGAATAGCATCAAAGTATTTGTTTTAAAACTATATTTTTGGTAAATGTTGCAAATAGCCAAAATTGCGATGTCGCCAAGCAATTTTTGTAGAAATTGGGTATACTTATTTTACAGATACGTGATGGTGCCAAATTAATTTGAAAATGATTAAAGATAAACAATATGATAAACGGATATAGCTTGCTATTCACTGTTGCTCGAAAATATTGCAAGCTGGGCAATAACCAAAATGTCACATTTCAAAATATATGCTTCAGTAACGCTTATATTTAGAAAACAAGCATCTCTGAATGAAGATAACGGCCATATTTCTTTGTATGGTGGTTTCTTCGAAATAAATAAAAATTAATAATAACAATCAAAATCAATTGCTTATAGCTTGTGGTAAGTAAAATGTTTTCATGTCGCTATGCCTCCGTAACGTCTATTTTCCATAACAAGGCTTCAAATGCACGTTGAAAGGACACAAACGAGTACATTTCATGATGACGAAACTTAGATGCACCATGTTAATTGCGCTTTTGTAAAAATGTCTGCTAGCAGGATAAAAAACAGGATTAATTTGGAAATTTTGTTCTGAAATATGTAATTAAATACACCTGTATCGTTGATTAACTCCAAAAGTGACATTGACATCAGATAATGTTCTTTTTAATGGATGTTCCATCGCATTATATACAAGTAATTAAATGCAAATGTATTTGTAGTGAATATCAGTGAAGATACATTATAATCTGCTGACATTCGGTCCGTTACGGTTTATAGAACTTTTCCAATGCCATGTTATTTTTTCAATTTTATGAAGCATGAAGAACAATTCCCACAAACCATGTGTTAATGGTATAAATAATATGAATTTGTCTAAGTTGCATCCTGGACACTGATTTAATCAAATTACATTTAAAAAATCGTTTGAAAATTGTTATGGAAGCATAGATTTTGATGTTTATAGTGATCACACATTTCCATGTAATTGGCATATGTTTATGGCTAAATCAAACGAGGTACCATGAAGTTACTATCTAGACAATTATGATATATCATTATCAGAAACATATTTACAATGATGGATCCACAAAGAATGCACAAAGATGTAATGGAACATAGATATTGTGTTACGGAACATTTATCTATGAAAATCTGTAGGTTATTTCCACTATTTGTTAAAATATAATTTAAAAATGTTCAATCACCCATGACCAGTTTATATGCAATAACATAATATACCTAGTTTAATTCATTTTGCAACGTTTTATGGCTGATATTTATATAGTTTGGAAGAGTTCATAGCAGTAGGCTGAACAATGAGAAGTTACAGGCTTGACTAGAAAGTTAAAATGTTGATTAATCATCATTTTGATATATAGCTTTATAAAAGCCCAGAATATACAGTAATTAAATTCTGTTATGAAGCTTAAGTGTTACTTTGCATGTACAGATTTTTACAAATGTGTCTTATGTTCCATAACAAAAACAAATTCCAGCTCCTTGATTTAGTTAAACTAAAATTGGTGATGAAACAAACCATAAGATCATAATTGATGTTGGTACAGGATTCATGTAGATTAAATAAAACTGAGTCATTTCCATATACTGTTTCTAACTATGTTGACATTGTTTGAGTGTATTATTAGTTCACCAGAGCCGAAGGCTCAGGGTGAGCTTATAGGATGGGCGTCGAGTGGGTGTCCGTCCGTCCACACTTTCAAAGATGAATATCTCTGAAATCAGCCGGCTGATCGTAATCAAATTTCATCAGAAGCATCATTGGGGTGGGGGATTGACTCCATTAGGTTTTGGGCCAGATCGGATCAGAACTCTGGTTTCCATGACAACAGATAGCTCCCATAGGGTTATAATGGGGAAAACCTTGTGACCACTCTAACTCCTTCATTTTTGATTGGTTCTTCTTTATTCTTGCAGGTAACGAGGACAAACATAAAATCTAGGATGGGTTCGAAATTGGGCAGTATTCGACAAAGGACTTACGAGTTAGCTGCCCTTGAGCGTTTGGAAAAATCCCCAGAGACTTATAATGGAAGAATCGTTGTGACCACTCTAGTGCTTTCATTTTCCAATGGACCTTCTTCATTCTGCAGGTAACAAGGTCAACCATAAAAGCTTGGATGGGTTCGAATTTCGGCAAGATTCCATCACTGACTTCGGAGTTAGCTGCCCTTGAGCGTGTGAAAAATCAATGAATAATGTTGTGACCACACTAGCGCCTTCATTTTTGATTGGATCCTCTTCATTCTTGCAGGCAACAAGGACACCCATAAAATCTTGGATGGGTGCGAAATTGGGCAGTATCCGACAAAGGACTTATGAGTTAGCTGCCCTTGTGCGTTTTGAAAAATCCACATCGACTTATAATGGGAGAAACGTTGTGACCACTCTAGTACCTTCATTTTCCAATGGATCTTCTTCATTCTTGCAGGTAACAAGGTCAGCCATGAAAGCTTGGATGGGTTCGAATTTCGGCAAGATTCCATCACTGACTTCAGAGTTAGCTGCCCTTGAGCGTGTGAAAAATCAATGAATAGTGTTGTGACCACTCTAGCGCCTTCATTTTTGATTGGATCTTCTTCATTCTTGCAGGCAACAAGGACACCGATAAAATCTTGGATGGGTTCGAAATTATGCAGTATCAGACGAAGGACTTATGAGTTCGCTGGCCTTGAGCGTTTGGAAAAATCCCCATAGACTTATAGTGGGAGAAATTATGTGACCACTCTAGTGCTTTCAATTTTGAATGGATCTTCTTCATTCCTGCATACAATAAGAACAACTATTAAAGCTTGGATGAGTTTGATTTTCTTCAAGACCCCACCACACATTTTGGAGTAAGCTCCCCTTGAGCATCTCAAAAATTAATGAATGATGTTGTGACCACTCTAGCGCCTTCATTTTTGATTGGATCTTCTTCATTCTTGCAGGCAACAGGTAAACCCATAATATCTCGGATGGGTTCGAAATTCAGCAGGATCCGACCAGGGACTTATGAGTTACCTGCATTTGAGCGTTTGGAAAAATCCCCATAGACTTATAATGGGAAAAATGTTGCGACCACTCTAGTGCTTTCAATTTTGAATGGATCTTATTCATTCTTGCATACAATTAGGACAAGTATTAAAGCATGGATGAGTTTGAATTTCATCAAGATCCCATCACATATTTTTATTTGGAGTTTACTCCCCTTGAGCATCTTAAAAATTAAAAAATAATGTTATGACCACTCTAGCTCCTTCATTTTTGATTGGATTTTCTTCATTCTTGCAGGCAACAAGTAAACTCATAATATCTCAGATGGCTTCGAAATTCAGCAGGATCTGACCAGGGACTTATGAGTTACCTGCCCTTGAGCGTTTGGAATATCCCCATAGACTTATAATGGGAGAAATGTTGTGACCACTCTAGTGCTTTCAATTTTGAATGGATCTGCTTCATTCTTGCATACAATAAGGACAACTATTAAAGCTTACATGAGTTTGAATTTCGTTAAGATCCCATCACCTGTTTTGGAGTTAGCTCCCCTTGAGCATCTTAAAAATTGATGGATAATGTTGTGACCGCTCTAGAGCCTACATTTTTGATTGGATCTTCTTTATTCTTCATCTAACAAGGTTTCTTATAAAAGACTGGATGAGTTTGAAATTCTGCAGGATCCGACCAAGGACTTATGAGTTAGCTGCCCTTGAACATCTGGAAAAATCCCCATAGACTAATAATGGGAGAAACGTTGTGACCACTCTAGTGCTTTCAATTTTGAGTGGATCGTATTTATTCTTGCAGATAAGAAGGACAACTATAAAAGCTTGAATGAGTTTGAATTTCGTCAAGATCCCATCACCTATTATGGAGTTAGCTCTCCTTGAACATCTTAAAAATTGATGGATAATGTTGTGACCACTCTAGTGCCTTCATTTTTTTATTGGATCTTCTTCATTTGTGCAGGTAACAATGTCAATTTTAAAAGCTTAGATGGGTTCAAAATTGGGCCTGATCAGACCTGCGACTGTGGAGTTAGCTGCCCTTGAGCGTCTTAAAAAATCCCAATAGACTTATTATGGGAGAAGTGTTGTGACCACTCTAGTGCTTTCATTTTATAATAGATCATATTCATTCTTGCAGATAACCTCAACTATAAAAGCTTGAATGAGTTTGAATTCAGTCAAGATCCCATCACTGTTATGGAGTTAGCTGCCCTTGAGCATCTTAAAAATTGATTGATAATGTTGTGACCACTCTAGCGCCTTCATTTTTTATTGGATCTTCTTCATTCTTTCGGGTAACAAGGACAACCATAAAAGCTTGGATGAGTTTAATTCAAGTTAGAACCAACTTTAGACTGTGGAGTTAACTTCCCTTAAGCATCATAAAAAATCTGAATAGACTTACAATGGGAGATCTGTTGTGACCACTCTAGCACCTTCATTTTTGAATGGATCTTCCTCATTTGTAGGTAACAAGGACTTCAATAAAAGTTTGAATGAATTTGATTTTCCGCCACACCAATCTACCAGCTACAGAGTTTGCTGCCCTTGAGCATCTAAAATAAAACTATATAATGTTGTGACCACTCTAGCACCTTTATTTTTCATTTGATTTTCTTCATCCCTGTAGGTTACCAGGACATACATAAAAGTATGGATGAGTTTGAATTTCGGTCAGATCCCATAACTGACTACGAAGTTAGCTGCCCTTGAATATCTGAAAACTACACTTTTACCAGGTTGCCAATGCAATTTTTATTCAGATCTTTTTAATACTTGCAGATAACTAGAACCGCCATAATATCTTATGTTTTTGAATTAATTCCTGGTCACTGTTTCAAGTTCAGAAATATCTGCCTTTGAGCATCGTAAATTATGGTGTCTCCAAACATTATGCTGGCTCCATGGTGAGCGATCGTTGCCCATTGGGCTACTTGTTTTTATTGGGAAAGGGATTCCGCCCAATAAGCATGCTTTTTTGTCTTTTTTTTTTTTTGCTTTAAATATTCATAGAGTTCATATACAAGTTATTGAAGACGTTTCATTACACTCATGTTTCAAAAAGGCGCTTTTTCAAATGATGGTTAAAGACAAAAAACAACCTTGCATCTGTTTTCCGTAACAAATATGAAATGCAAATAGCCAACAAAGGTTTCCTTTTCTAAACACCAGATGCAGTGTTTTAAAGTACCATGTCTTATTACTAGCCGGTATGATAATCAGAAGTTTCTTTTGATAACTACTCGATGAAAAAATAAATAAGATAATGACATGGTCTATGCAGTTACATTTAATCACAAACTGACGATGATTTCTATGTTTAATCATTTGCCTACACCTCTGATTGTAATAAAATGATATCCTTGATTCCTTGTTTTATACAATCAAACATTAGTTTGACTGCACAGCATCAAGATAATCATAGCATTGCATATGCAAACCTAACTGATCATGTCATATGCTCCATAACTCTCACAAACAAGTTCAATTTTCGAAATTCTGTTACTCATCAACGATACAAAAGATGTGGGTCATATTTATACATGTTGTTATAGAGGTAATAGACATTTCACTGACATCAAAAGCATGCTTATCAAGACAAGTTCATTTTCCACCATTTTTCGTTTTGTAATTGTATCAATTTTGGTGGAATGACTGTATAGCTGAAATAGGAGTAACGAAGTGAAGGCTCTCGAAAACATTTTATATGACAAAAGGCTTCATAAGGACTAATTGAGTCGCCTACGAAGCATGGTCTACACATAGGATCATGTCTTCGGCGGCGTCCCCGTTGTAACACTTTTGTTTCCGATCGATAACTTTTGAAGGGATGCATCAATTTCATAGAAAGTTTACAGAAGGGTAATGATTCATTAAATACAGGTCAAGTTCGAATTTGGAGGTCATCCGCAAAACTTTGACTGGGTTATGCCCCTTTTTATACTTATTTTTCGGCTAAATTGTCTTTTCCGATCAATACTTTTTTAAGGGATGCAACAATTCCATTCAAAGTTTACAAAAAGGTAAAGCATCATAAAATACAGGTCAAGTTCGAAGTCATCTAGTCAATTTTGACTGAGTTATGGCCCTTTTTGACAAAGGTTTACGCTAATGCAAAAGCTACACGTATTGACTTTTTTGTCTAATAAACTTCACATTTCCCCAGAGCTATTATTTCTGACAACTTCTCACTATAGGCCATCATTACCCACTGCCTGTAGATAAGCATGGCAGTGATTAAAATTTTACCCCACCCCTGACTCCTTATGCAGGGTCAAAGGTTAAATATTTAAATTTCCCAATTACTCAGTGTCAATATTATTTACTGAAATTTCGCATGCAGATAGAGGTACAATAGATATGAAACATATCAAACAAGATTTTATTTCAAAGGCCTGGGACCGCCCCCCTGGGTTGACTTAGTGGGTGGGACAGGTGCCAAAATTAAACTTTTCAGAATATGGTCATGTTGCATATCAAATTAAAGGGAATGACGCAGACAGCAACATGATAGCTAATATTTTGCCTAACCACCCCGACCCCCCTCCGCCCCCAACCCTGGGGGGGGGGGGGTCAAAAAGCTCAAAATTCAACTTTTTCAAAACATGGTCTTGTTGCGTATCAAATTAAAGGGAACGACGAATGCAGCAACATGCAAGTATATATTCTGTCCTTATACACACCCCAGACCCCTGGTCAAAGGTCATTTTTTTTCTGAAAGTAGTCATGTTGCATATCAACTAAATGGGAATGGCGCTTAAGCACCTCGCAAGTACATAATGCTGTCCCCTTTGGCAGGGTCAAAAGGTCAAATATTTTTTTACTGAAAGTAGTCATGTCGCATATAATATTTAAGGGAATGGAACATAAAGTACCATGCAAGCACATGTTCTGTCCTTACACACACCCTCAAGCCGGGTCAAAAGGTCAAACAATTTTTTGGCTGAAAGTAGTCATGTTGCATATCAAATTAAAGGGAATGGAACGCAGAATAACATGCAAGCACATATTATGTCCTTACACACACCCTCAACCCCTAGATGGGGTTAAAAGGTCAAAACATTTTTTTTGCTGAAAGTAGTCATGTTGCATATCAAATTAAAGGGAATGGAACACAAAATACCATTCAAGCATATATTATGTCCTTACACACAATATAGACCTCTGGGGTGGGGTCACATCAATGTTTTTTTCTGAAAGTAGTCATGTTGCATATCAAATAAATGGGAATGGAGCATAGAGAACCATGTAAGCACATATTCTGTCACACCCCGACCCCTGAGGTGGGTTCAAAATATTTTCTACTGAAAATAGTCATGTTGCATATCAAATTAAAGGGTATGGAACATAGAGCACCATTCAAGTACATATTCTGTCCTTACACACACACTCAAACCCCAGATGGGATCAAAAGGTCAAAACGTTTTTTTTTCCTGAAAGTAGTCATGTTGCATATCAAATTAAAGGGAATTGAACATATAGCACCATGCAAGCACATATTATGTCCTTACTCATACACTCGGCCCCTGTGGTGGAGTCAAAACATTATTCTAATGCACTTGCTTTTGCAACGCTACTTCTGATTGGGTAACGTCAAAAATTTGCGACAGTATATCGCAGCGACAGTATATCCTGCGATATACTGTAGGAAACAGTTTGACGTCATTGATTACGTCACATTTCATTGGATGACGTGCTGCATTATGCGGTTTGCAACGTTCCTATTTGAGACGAAACTGAAGAAGTGCATTAGAACTGGGATAACCATATTCAAATTTTTCATTTGGGGAGGTTTATCGTCGGATATACGTTCGGAAATCACGTTTTACGGCTCCGCGCGTCGCCGTAAAACTAAATTTCCGACCGTGTATCCGACGATATACCTCCCCAAATGTAAAATTTGAATACAGTTATCCCCTAATTTTCTGGTTCAATCAGTGTCGTGTTTCCAAAGACCACACTATGGCAGGTACTAAGATCACATGAGCCTCGTCACGAGAAAACATGTCTTTGGGATTTCCCACAAGCTAAGACTCAAACCAGCCTGCTCAACTGGAGCGATTAGTTGAAATTATCTATTTTTGCATGTTGCAAATTTAGCTTTTATACTTTCAGGAAGCGAATAACAAAGGCACCGATCAAGCTGCATGGATGTGCAGGCTGGTCTGCACCTTTGCCGTTGGCACAAGAACTGCTGAAATGATAGAACCCCCGTCATTAGCAGAGCATCTGAACACTGTCCCAAAATATTGCCCCTACACCCCCCACACACATTTCAGCAGTAGAAAGGAGATAACGAGTATATTAAAAAATAGAGATCTGAAGGTTGTTCTATTTAATTCTGGGAAATTTTTCATGCTTTTTTGTTATCTGCTGATTTTTATCAAAATCAACTTTTTCAAAAAATTCTTTCTGGAATACCATCTGAGTGTCAAACAGATTGAATCAAGATCAGGTCCGACGTTTTGTCGAGCCTAATCGTGGTCCAAACTGTTTGCAAAAGTTATCAGCAGACAACAGTTAATGTCAGTTATTCTATCCTTAGAAGAGGTAATTATAGTTATCCACTCTGGTTGTAACTAGCAAACTAAGATAGTGTCATGACTGCCTTGGCCAGTACGACCATGCCCCCGGAAATGCTTTACGAATTGTATTAATACAATTAAGTGCGCCTTCCTAGATTATAACATTATCAACTTGTTCACTCTGTATAAAACCATGCATTGAGTACAATATAAACCTACTGGTTATTTCTACTTTTGTTCAAGTTCCTTTTTTTTTTTGCATGCAACATCTGATGGAATGCCTGCAAAAACTGAGAAAGCAATGGTTTTACATTATCTTGAGGCTTGCTTCCAACCAATGACACCAAGAATTAACCAGTAGCAAACATAATTGATGGCAATGTCCAACTTTATGTCCTTTCTCCTAGTCCTGATAACTTAAAGCCCCCCCCCCCCCCCCCCCCCCCCCGCGGCTTAGGCTGCTGTATGTTCTAAGGCGGTGGTTCTGTTGTTGTTTACTTTTTGTTTATTGTTACTCCCATTGTGGGAGTCTGTAATTGTTCTATGTTTTGATGTTCGTTGCTTTGTGTCCGTTCTAGTTTTGCAATCATCTTGATGGGGAAGAGAGAGCTGGTTGCTTTGCTTAATTTGTCTTCCTGGTGTCAAGTGATTGTTGAGCGGCTCTTCCTCGCGGTGCCACAGGGTTGTATGCGGTTTGTGATTGTGGTATTTCCTGATCATACTCACTTATTATTTTTGTAACAGATGCATATTAACACGCTTAAGAAAACTCAGTAAAGTTCTTTTGGTACAAACAAAGTAGAACATCGGAAAGACTTTTGATCTCAGACTCAAACACTTCAGCACCAAACTGGAAAAGGTTCCATGGCAAATGATGGAAACAAAACATAGCTTATCAAATTTCGGTTTGGCCAATGGCAGAAATCACCATATGCAAAGAGGTACACGATAGAGACATATATTTTGCAATTTCAGAGCAATGCTATCACTTATCTGGCATGATTGGAGAGGCAGATGAAGTAAGGTCAGTGGATACTCTCACCATTCACGCCAGAATAATACTCCATAGTATGCATATATATGACACAGAATCAAACACTACTCATATTTGATTAAGTGTAAGATCACCTGACACTGATATGCTGGTTCTACTTTTGAAAAATACTAAGGACTTAAATTCAATTAAGTCCCCTGAGCGCAAACAATGAGGAACACAGGAAACACTTATGATGTTTTGTCACAATTACCACTTTCAAAAGGTAATTCAATTAATGTAACGCATATAGCACCATAGTAAGCGTTATTTTTGTTAAAAAAAGCTTTCATGCGTGGTAATCCACCATGCAAACAACATGAATCCTTCAAATAAAATAGGGCCCAATGTCTTCTTTCTATAGCAAACTTTCAATTAACTTATTCTTAATTTTATATAGTAACATATGTTACAGGTTAACCTCCTGGCTTACAGAGTGCAAACATCTCTTATTTAACCAGCTTGGACTGTTCTTTAAGATAGGATATGTCTGCACAATTCCCAAGGGGTGGAGGTGGGACAGGACCTTACTCAGCTTGAAGTCAAAATACTGTGCGATGATTCTACTGGTTGGTTTAAACATATTTTCTTCAAATTAATTTGTACATGGTAAATACAAATTGAAACAATAAGATGAGGATAAGAACGGAAGCATGTAGCTTATATAGTTCTTCTCCAATGCGAAGTAAGATGTAAGTGGAAGGCAGATCATATCGAATACTGTACATTATAATATAGAAGTCAGTCAATGCTAACAAATATAGGTGCTTATTGAGTATGTCCCTTTCAGCATGCAATGGTGCAAGTCCACGGATAAAATTTATGATTAAATAATTCAAGTCTCAAACAAGACACTTGAACTACCCAATGTATTAAGCAGGACTCAGATTTAAGCATATTTGTTAGCATTGACAATGCATAAGATTCTACTGGTTGTGATGAGGTGGACGATTATTTTGCAACAGAAGCAGACAGACTGTGATGCACCACAATGATAGACATTGAACATGTTTGTGAGAATGACTTGAATAAGGCACTGTTTTGAATATTTACATTCAACAGGAACATTTATCAAATTGTCTTGTTTAATTGTTAAACCATTATTTTATATTTGTATCTATATACACTTAACAACATTTCTAATTGGTCACTTTACATTTTACGCTAGTTTATAAAGTAAAAATCAGTTCAAAAACATTCATGCTTCTATAATGAGGAACACAGGAAACACTTATGATGTTTTGTCACAATTACCACTTTCAAAAGGTAATTCAATTAATGTAACGCATATAGCACCATAGTAAGCGTTATTTTTGTTAAAAAAAGCTTTCATGCGTGGTAATCCACCATGCAAACAACATGAATCCTTCAAATAAAATAGGGCCCAATGTCTTCTTTCTATAGCAAACTTTCAATTAACTTATTCTTAATTTTATATAGTAACATATGTTACAGGTTAACCTCCTGGCTTACAGAGTGCAAACATCTCTTATTTAACCAGCTTGGACTGTTCTTTAAGATAGGATATGTCTGCACAATTCCCAAGGGGTGGAGGTGGGACAGGACCTTACTCAGCTTGAAGTCAAAATACTGTGCGATGATTCTACTGGTTGGTTTAAACATATTTTCTTCAAATTAATTTGTACATGGTAAATACAAATTGAAACAATAAGATGAGGATAAGAACGGAAGCATGTAGCTTATATAGTTCTTCTCCAATGCGAAGTAAGATGTAAGTGGAAGGCAGATCATATCGAATACTGTACATTATAATATAGAAGTCAGTCAATGCTAACAAATATAGGTGCTTATTGAGTATGTCCCTTTCAGCATGCAATGGTGCAAGTCCACGGATAAAATTTATGATTAAATAATTCAAGTCTCAAACAAGACACTTGAACTACCCAATGTATTAAGCAGGACTCAGATTTAAGCATATTTGTTAGCATTGACAATGCATAAGATTCTACTGGTTGTGATGAGGTGGACGATTATTTTGCAACAGAAGCAGACAGACTGTGATCCACCACAATGATAGACATTGAACATGTTTGTGAGAATGACTTGAATAAGGCACTGTTTTGAATATTTACATTCAACAGGAACATTTATCAAATTGTCTTGTTTAATTGTTAAACCATTATTTTATATTTGTATCTATATACACTTAACAACATTTCTAATTGGTCACTTTACATTTTACGCTAGTTTATAAAGTAAAAATCAGTTCAAAAACATTCATGCTTCTATAAATAACCCAAAACTTTGCGAAGACTGCAGGTCAATTTATTTAAAAACGACTAGTAGTTCTTGCGCAGACAGCGCTATAGTAAAGCTACCCTCATTTCAAAAAGACACATTTTTCTACAATATGAAATAATCCACAGAGACACTATCCATTATATATTCTTGTGTGTTTGAAAATGTTACTGACTGCCGTGATTTAAGACAAACGAGCTTCAAATGTTTTGCCTCACTCGGACTCTTGTTTCTTTTACGTTAAAACCTACAGCTTAATCATAGAAATTCAGCTTTAACCATGCAATTTACATATGAAATCAAACTGTTCTGTACGCCTTATTATCTGCAACACGGCATTAAACTTTTCAGCGATTAATCATTACTACTAGACATCACTGTTTTATTTTGGAAATTGACAAAAAATGCGGTCAAATAGATTTTTTAAGTTTCACATTCAAACCGGAAGTGCACAGCAGCAGCGAAATGTTTGTCGTCACAAAATGGACCAATCAAGTTCTATTGCGTTTGGCCTATAGATAAAATAATTGCATTCAACGCATTTAGCACGTGCTACTGATGGATTTCAAAAATCTCGAAAAATATTTCTTCTCAAATAACAACTCTCCTTCAGAACTGTTCAATTTCCCCTGAAAGATCGATGTTTAAATTCCGAAAGCTAAACATGTCAGTATCCAGTACTATTAATAGGTTAGCATCATTCAATATATTTCTATCGAGCTGTTCACGTTTAGATGAAATACAACAGCAATCTTTGGTGAATTTCAGACCCAGCATTTTTTATAATGTTCTTCTTGAATGCGATTGATATTTATTATTTATTATAGAAGTTTAGATAGCCACACTGCAAACACGCATACCCAGAGGACTAAACTTAATACAGTAAGAACTCAAGATGGAAAACTAAAAAGTGAAGTGTGATAAACGCCATAGAAGCTTTAAAAAAACATAACCAAGTTAGACACATGGCTGATCTACACGGATCTACAGCTATTCTGTATCAGTACTGTATCTGCAAGAAGACATTAAGCAGAAGAGACGTTTTGAACAGACACACGACAAAAAATCATGAAATCCCTGAAAAACACTTTCTGAAGAGTGAGACCCACCGGAAAACATCATGATCGAACCCTGTTACCATGGACACCATCGCCTGAATGTAGAATGAAAGCTCGCCTTGTACCATCTACATCTTTCAGAAGAATACCTAAATTCAAGGCCATTGCAATCAAAAGAGACACAGATCGTGTTTCGCCACAAGGATCGTGTTTCGCCACAAGGGATACATCCCACAGACAGAAGTGACAGATGAACTTATGGAGGACTTACCATTATCACAATCTCTGTCAAGTCCAAGTTGTTCCATTAACTTGGATGAAAAGACCAGCCAACCAGCCCTAATGAACACCGTTTATGGCATCTTCAAATCAGAATCACAGTCATCTAATATGTCCCTTTCATATACTATTAAAACTGTTGAACATCAAAGACTACCTATCGCTGCATCACACTCTAAATAACAGCATTTTTCAGCGATGATGGACACTTAACTAATGATGCTGAAACAGAAAATACTCTCCCTAGTTACCCAATTTCACTTACCTTACTAACGATTAATTCACGTGACTTCTCAGTAATTTTATTACTTTCAGTCATATTTTTGTATATCTTTTACATGTATCCCGATGAAGCTCTTGTGAGTGAAACCAGTAGATATTAAATAAATAGTTCAAAACAGAGCCAGTCGTCGTTGATTTTGTTTACCTATCCTGTAGATATTTATTCTGTTCCCTTCGAGTCTTCAGTCTGGATAACTGTAGCAAACCAGTTTCATCTGCATCTTGGCAGCCATGTTTTACTGAATAAACTGTCTAAGAATCTTTTCTTGTTGCCTTCCCCTTATATGGACCCAGGCTGACAGTGGTTGCAAGCTGGTTCATCTCGAGTGTCCACATGTTCCATTTTGGGAGCTGCCTCGGGATCTAGTTGATTAAGATGGCGGAAGATGCAATCTTATCTACCAGGGCTTTGATATTTGGAGGGGACATCGATTTCCTAAAGGGGCTCATCACGGAGCATGGGCTGTCAGTCGATGATTTGGAATCTGTCACAAGGATGAAGGTCGTTGTTACTCAATAATTGGCTTCATGAACAAATTAAGGACGAAGATAAAGGACTATTAGCTTTGCACTCAATAATGATGACATTGTAAAAGAAACCATTAGTGAGTCCAGATGTCGATATGTCATCTCGAAGTGCAAAAGTTTCTCCATTTCATAAAGATTTGAAAATCTCAGGACAAATTGATTGTTAATCATATATTTTATACACATCTCTCTAGAGACATATAGAAAATGACATGACCAAGGGATACAATAGGATAGACATAATTGATGCAATTATGACTATAAAACAAATAGGGATTGTTGACACAAACAAAGCAAAATGCAGCAGAATTTCTGAAGACAGCAATGGAAATCAAACAGGAAGTTATTTATGCCTCAAATGAAAGCTCTGAAGAAATGAAATACTGTGATGAACTTGTCCAAACTTTTTTGTTTCTCCATTGTCAGCCTGAATGATTAGGAATTGCAGGACAGTCACTTTGAAAGGAAACTCAGTGTTTGAAACTCCAAATGTCAAGAATTTTGTTATAAACGTTTTATGGGGAAATGCTTGATCATTTAAATATTAAATGAAAAACAACAACATGGAACTATTATGGGAAACAGGAGCACAGGCTTCCTCTGTAAACACTAGTTGGTTAAAAAGCAATTTCCAAGATTAAAGTATAAGGCCCATATTAGAATTATTATAGGGAAATTTGAAGATTTCTTTTGCCAATATAGCATTTTATGGATGGATTCTAATAGATTTACATTTGGTACTTAGTGATTCAGGCCAGAACTGCATTGTCCAAGCTCGTTTTTGGCATCCAAAACAGTTGACCAGAATAGACCAATACTAGAGTTTAATGTTATTCAGGAATTGGAGGCATGTTTGGAAAAACATTGTGTACATATGCTTCAGCCAGATTTTACTTCAGCCAGTAAGGAGAATGTTGCTGAGGTGTTAAATTTGATGTTAGATGACAGTGGAGTAAAAGGTTCTGTCAAATCAGGGGGTCGAAATTTGGTCAAAAAAGCAATCCTGCTAACTCCTCATTGATAGTTAATGCTATTGTACAAGGCAAATCCCATCAAAATTCAGATCAAGCATTGTTTATTCCCTGTATTTAAAATGAAGTGACAGGCCTGAGTGACCAGGAGACTTTAGTTTCTATTAAACCTGGTAATGTCATTAGAGTAAAGAGTGTGGTAAGTAACTGTGCCTCTATGGGCCACATCCTACCAAAGGGAACACACTTGTGTATGTTTGAGAGTATTAGATCTGTAATCATTTTAGATAACACAATAGTGGTGGAACAATCTAAGAATATTGATAAAAGTGAGCAGGTTAGTAGTTCAGTGTCAGATGGAGAAGCAGAAAAGGTAGAAACTACTGTGTCAAACTGTAGATTAAAAGTTGCTTTTGCCACATTTAATTTTTTCAAACATGAGTTTTTGCCACTAAATGTTAATTTTTACATAGAAAACAGGTCGAAAATCCTATTTCTCCAATAATTTGCTTACAAAAGATCAGATTGCAGTAAAAACATATACAAGACATCTTCATAGCCGATCTAGACTTTTGCATCAAACATGAGTCACTGAGTTATTGATTTTGCTTTTTTGAGGTGAAAAATCAATAAAATAGGCCATGTGAATGCATCAATTGTCCCAAAATTTGAACAAATATTGAATTACCTTACAATTTTGATAAATTTCTATGACTTCTTCAATTGTCTTTATATATCAACAACAAATATGTGCGTCTGCAACTGAGCCATTTTTAAATCTTTCATTGCGCTAGAGTAGATAATCATTGAAAAAAGTAGGCAGGGTAACAATGTATATTTAATTGTCAAGGAAAACTTTCTCTTATTAGTTTATCTTCTCAAAAACATTTACTAAGCATACAGATAGCATCAAAACATTATACAAAACACTTTTGGTCTGTTGAAAGTAAATTTATTCTTTGTTATGCAGCTCAAAGCTACAAAACTGAAATGTGCAAAACAGGGGGTAGAGGTAGTAATCAAGAAACAGCCGAGCATTTTATCTTTTTTTTGCAACAAGTGCAATAAATTCAATAATGCAGGAACACAAATGTTATAGATTCTATTTATCATATGACATTAAGATTATTTTGTGGATCATTTGTGTTATTTATGTTTTGTGTTTGTGTCTTGATCCACATCTGAACCAAGGGTGAGGTTGGCGCGTTGTGAAACCTGTTTAAGCCCTCCAGTAAAACATTTTTACTTACCGTTCCAAGGCAGTACTTCTTTGGTGGATCATTCATGTTATTTCTGTCTTGTGTTTGTTTTGCTTTCATGTGCGTCTGTTTATTGATGCCTTGTGGTCAGCTGCTGGATAAGGGCTGACCTCTTGGCTCTCATTTGTGATCTCTAATTGTGAGTGTTACTTTCCCATTGGTATCCTGGGTCAGGTGTGGTACTTGATTGCATCGACTCCTGATCTTTGCCCTCTTTCTTACTTTGAAATCTCATTTCTGGTGTAAAAATGTTATAATTTTTGTCACTATGTACTCAATGTTGTTATGGACGTAATAACGTTTCCCGAACATCTGTAAACCACTAGTGATTTATTGATTTTAATCCATTGCATTATTTCACTCCAGATGCAACGTCATATGATAATTAGGGGATAACTGTATTAAAAATTTTCATTTGGGGAGGTATATCGTAGGATATACGGTCGGAAATTAAGTTTTACGGCGAAGTGCGAGCGGAACTTGATACCCTAACGTATATCCGACGATATACCTCCCCAAATGAAAATTTTGAATATGGTTATCCCCTTTCTAATGCACTTCTGCAGTTTCGTCTCAAATAGGAGCCTTGAAAACCACATAGAGACGCACATCATCCAACTAAATGTGACGTAATTGATGACGTCAAACTATTTCCTGCAGTATATCGCAGGATATACTGTCGCAAATTTGTGACGTCGCATTACAAAAGCAAGTGGATTAGAATGATGTTTATATGATATACAAGTTTCACAAAAATCTATTTTTGGGAATATCCTAAAATATTTGAATATTTAGTTTATCATACATTAAATGGCAATACATTCGACTATTCTTTTTAATGTAAAAGTTGGTCAGTAAAAATACAATGGCTAAATTCACATTAATTAGCTATTCCTGTATTTCAAGTAATCAAGCTGTTCTGATGCAAAAATCCAACTATGCCATAATCATCAACTATAATATCATAGACTTCTTTATCTCCTAAATCGGTCCTGAACATTTTTGAAGAAAAAGGGCGTATTATGCATGCCTTTGAAGAACCATAGCTCAAATAGTAAAGGGTAACATCAACTTTTTATTGTTTTATATCATTATTCATAAAATGAAACAGTAAAGAAAATATGTTTTCTGAAAAAAAATTACCTAGGTGTTAGTAGTGACCTTAAGTGCCACCAAGAATTCACAGGAGAAGACATTTTAAAATTTATCCTTGCTTCACGAAACTATATAAGGATTGATTTTCCGCAAAAAAAGATAAATGAGATCACAAAACACAGGTTTAGATAAACTAACAATTTTCAGAGGAAAATTGTAAATATTTTCTTACCCAAAATTTTAAGCATATGTTTTGGGTGCTAAAAAGAATCAAGTTATTTTTTCTGTTTTGATTTGATTCTTAACGTCCCATCAACTATCTTTCAGTAATATAGGGACGGGTCTTCCTGGGTTGAACCAGTACTAGGCTAGGATAAATGTGTCTTGCTCAAGGACCACAACGCAGTGACGCCAGTGAGTCTCGAACCCACGGCCCTTCCATCTTGAGTCAAGCACTCTACCACTGTGCTCCCATCATGTTCTTTCGAGTACCCACAACATAGGTTTTGGTTGAGATATAAATTGATTATATATCTGTTACACACTCTTAACTAAAGGCCTCACAAAATATGTTGTCTGCTATAATCATGGTTGGAACTTTCAGGGTTAAAACACTATACAGTCAACCCTCTTTACAATGGCAGTTTGAACCCAAATAATTTGACTTTAAACTGAATTTCTGTTGTAATGAATATAAATTCAAGCTAAACTGGTACATTTGTGCAAAAACAATTGACATTGTAAAGAAGTTTGCTGTTATAAAGAATATGGGTATAAACAGTTTTCACTGTAATATGTAATTTATTCATATATGCCATACAGATCATTTTCTTACATTATGCAACAATTGTAAAATATACTAAAAATTAATCAATAAAACATAACACAATATCATTAATATGCAAATAAAAAACGAAACATAGTAAAGTAACATGAGATATGGAAGAGTACTGAAAGAATGGAATGGCACTTTCTACAATTTTACATACATATATCTTGAGCTAGTGACAAAACAAGTAAAATTAAGTGTGCACCCAACCATGACTCAGATCACAGTTTCAACATTTTTGTTCTGGTGGATTTTCCCATGTGCATGTTGACAGAATAAGTATGGACTTGCCCTTTTTGTATTTTAAGTGGTTGAAGGTTGAAATTTCTAAACTTTAATATATTTCTCAGGGGGGGGGGGGGGGGGGGGGTCAATGATTTCTAAAAAGGGGGTTCGTTGTGTAAAGGAGGGGGTATGCTTTGCTGATTTTATCTCATTGTTTCTTAACTATCCAATGAAAATGAAATAATGAAAAAATGTGGTCTGTCTTTGGCCACTATTTCTGTCCCTAAAAATTGTGTTAAACTGAGCAAACAATGCATGCCCTCATGGAATGCAGCATTATATGGCATTTCATCTTGGTTTCCACTGTTTGCAAAAGTACATGTCTGTGGATATCCAGAATTAAAAGGGTTAATCAGTCTCCACTGCCTGCATAAAAACAACAACATAAGTTTGTATCTACCCACTGAATGCAAAGCAGAGTTCATGATCTGATCTTGCAAATGTCTTTTCGTTGGTTTTGTCAGGCATTGGCCGAATTTTTAACTCTTTTCTTGCTAAGGCTGACTTTTGATGCCTGCTGATAAGCTTGGCAAAAATTTTGGCCCCACATCAGGACTGACAGAACCTAAGCCCTGATCTGGATCTAAACCATTAGATAGTGTTTCTGTAAGAATTTTTTGAAAAAGTTAATTTTGAAAAAAGCCAGCAGACAACAACAAAAGCATGAAAAATTATCCCTTATCCTGCCAATATTTTTGTCCTGAAAATGTTGTTCGTTTTTTTACATCTGCTGCATATACCGGTATTCAATTGCACTTCAGATTAGATTTATCATGGAAGCAAACACTTTGAACCCAGATCAGACTGCAACAAAGTGAACCATCTTTTGACTTGCATATATACCTTTTTTGCTCATGGTCAAAACCACATTATAAAATTTCGAACAGAAACATATTATTTTTGAAACATAATTAATTTCTAAAATTTCGAACACTGGAAAAATTGTTATTTTTAGTGTTTGAACTTTGAGGACATTAATTTTACCGTAACCCTGTTCCCACCAGTCACCACTTTTTTCATCTGCTCTCTCTTCTGCCTCTGTTATAAGGTAGCCTATATTGCAAACAATATGGACACAGATCAGACTACTTCCTTGGAGTCATAGTGTTTGCTTCATTTGATAATATAAGAATCTATCATGAGTGTGAGGGTAGGGTAGAAAAATCTGTCCCAAGGATCGCCGTTTGACATCACGAGGCTTGCGGAGTGATGACAAATGGTGATCCCGAGGGACAGATTTTTCTATCCTACCCTCACACAAATAATGGATTCTTTTTCTTGCTCAACACTGTTTTCATTTATTTATCTGTTTATTTATTATTATTTAAAAAAAAATAAGCTTCCAGATGTCCCTGAATATGCTAAGATGCAATTTCACATGATGACATTACTTGATGTCCTGGGTAAGAAAGCATGGGTAGGATAAGATTTTCTATCCCTGGGTAAAATATATATATTTTTACATATTTTACGAAATGCAGCATGGCTTCCGAGAAAAGAGATCCTGTGAGACGCAACTTATAATGTTAATCGATGAACTAGCCAAAAATATGCAGATGGGCAAACAGACTGATCTTATTCTTTTGGACTTTAGTAAAGCTTTTGATAAAGTTGCCCATGAAAAACTCCTTCTAAAACTTCACCATTATGGCATCAGAGGAGACACTCTAAAATGGATTAAGGACTTTTTGGATAATCGAAAACAGGCTGTGGTAATGAAAAAAGTCAATAAGCAATGCTTATTAGATACCCCCCGCACAGTAAGAGTCAGAGAAAAAACTTGTCAAGTTATAGTTCAAACCAGCAGACTTTAGTTTTGAAAAGAAGATTTCAGTATAATATGTGCAAACAAAAATTATAACACTCCTTCATGCATATGTTCAATGTGTCTACATTGTATCGGCAAAGTATCAAATTGCTCCATTAAAAGCTGTGGTAGAAGTTGATTGGCCAATTAAGGCACCATCTATGCATATACAAAAGCCATATTAGGGAAAAATTGTCTAAGTTCTCACAGCTGTCATTTTGTCAAAAATTATTTTTTCTAAACCAAACTCCTACATGCATATGTTCAATGTGTCTACATTGTATAGGAAAAGTATCAAATTGCTCCATCAAAAGCTGTGGTAGGAGTTGATCGGCCCATAAAGGCACCATTTATGCATATACAAAAGCCCTATTAGGGAAATATTGTCTAAGTTCTCACAGCTGTCATTTTGTCAAAAAAAATTTTTCTGAACCAAACTCCTTCATGCATATGTTCAATGTGCTTACATTGTATAGGCAAAGTATCAAATTGTTCCATCAAAAGCTGTGGTAGGAGTTGATGGGCCCATGTATGGCCTATAATAGCATAAGCATAAAACCCTATATTAAAAGCCATTTAGAACTACAAAGGGAAATAACTCTGATAGAATTGGCCCCTAGCCCTTACTTTTTTGTCTAAAAAATTTGTCTTGCATATATGAACATGTTTGCAAGGTTTAATGAAAATCCAGCAATGACTCTTCAAGATATTAAGGAAACAAAGCGTTACGGACGGACGGACGGACGCACGGACGGACGCACGGACGGACGGACACCGTGAAAACAGTATACCCCCTACAAACAAAGTTTGCGGGGGGTATAATCAATGGAATTAACTCAGAAAAAATCCCAGTCTCCTCTGGTGTCCCACAGGGCTCTGTTCTCGGTCCAATCCTCTTCCTTGCATACATAAATGACCTGCCTGAGCAGGTCAAATCCAGAGTCAGACTTTTCGCAGACGACACTGCCTTATACCTCGCAATCAGCTCAACCACAGAAAGCGAGGTCCTACAAACAGACCTAGCAAGTCTCGAACAATGGGAAAAGATGTGGGATATGCAATTTAACCCCTCTAAATGTCAGGTCCTTCAAATCACAAAAAAGGCAAAACCCCTCAACACCAAGTACATTCTACATAATGTAGAGCTGGAAAGTGTCCCAGCAGCAAAGTACTTAGGGGTCACCATTGCGGACGACCTCTCATGGTCCAAACATATTGACATCACCACAAAAAAGGCAAACCAAACTCTTAGTTTCCTTAAAAGAAATATCTGGGTCCATAATAAGGACCTAAAATCAGTAGCATACAAAACTCTTGTAAGGCCTCAGTTGGAGTATGCTTCAACAGTATGGTATCCCCACACCACAACAGATATAAATAGAGTGGAAGCAGTCCAAAGAAGGGCTGCAAGGTGGGCTACAAGAGATTATAGATACACCTCTAGTGTCACTGCTATGTTGAAGGACCTAAACTGGCGCCCCTTAGACCAACGTCGCATTGATAGCCGACTTGTGATGATGTATAAGGTCACATATGACTTTGTAGCTATCCCTGCATCAGACTACCTTGTTCGAAACACCAGAACATCACGACACATGCATCCTTTAGCATACAGACAGATCCAGACTCTCAAAGACTACTACAGGTTTACATTTTTCCCTAGAACAATTATCCACTGGAACGCCCTCCCTGCCAACATACCGACCCTTTCCACCCTGGCACAGTTTAGCGGTGCTGTCTGCCAGGTAATTCATGTGTCCCCCTGAATACCAGCTTCTGTTTTATCTTTTACCTATACTAACACTCCTTCTCGCACTGTACAAACTCATCTCACCACCTTCTCTATCACTTTATTTCAACTAACCCCCTCAGCACTTGGTATTCCGGAATACCCGTCTGACGTCCCCCTCGGGGGTTAAGACGTATCGGAAGATAGATAGATAGATAAAATCTCAGATATCCTTATCCGATGTGCAAGAAAATCTAGTCTTAAATGCACTTGAATATATAAGCATCAGACATAAAAAGCAGATTACATTTTCAGGACAAATAAAATATTGGGGGGATAAGGGTTAACTTAAGACACACATTATGTTTCTTTAATTTGGAAGATGAATTTCAATATACAACCCAAATGTCAAAATTTACATAAATGAATACTATCTAAACTACTGATAGACGACAGCAATATTAACTCTATGCCTTCAGGCTAATTTTTCATGCTTTTTTTGGTCATCTGCTGATTTTTTTCAAAATCAACTTTTTCGAAAATTCTGAATATCATCAGAGTGTCAAACACTTTGGATCCAGATCAGGCCCAACATTTTGTCAGGCATGATCTGGGTCCAAACTGTTTGCGAAAGTTATCTGCAGACGACACTAGTAGGTAAAGAGTCAAGGCAACCGCTATCACAATAAATCTATGAATCAATGTATCACTACATAGTGGATATAACACAAGTGCTTAATATGTATTATTTCATTTATTAAACTAGTTGGGGAAAGAGCATGTAATCACTTTTTTGCAACAAGTTTAATAAATTCAATAATACATGAGTAGGAATGTTACATTCTATTTATCACATGGCACTACAACTGCTTTAAAATCGCCTATTTTTTGTGAAAACTAAGGTTTTGCTATAAATATGGGAAATTGTTATGGACAGTATTACACAATAGGCAATGTTACTAAATATGTAAACCACTAGTGGTTTATTGATGTTAAAACATGGAGTTACATCACTCAACAAAGCGACATCATGTGATAACCCCTATTATGTATGGTATATTTTTGTAATTCTGGGACCCGTAATTTCACATAATTAATGCTGCTTAATATGTTGAGGTATTGGTGATTTGTATCTAAAACAGGACTAGCATTAAGTTTTATTTTGTTTCACACACATTTGGTGGTAATAAAACAAGCCAAGCTTCGAGGTTAATAAAGCTGTTTTTCATACTCAACTCAACTGAGTAAGAAATTTAAACTGCTCATAAAAACTCATGTGCTGAAAAGTAACGATATTTCTTGCATTAAAACTCTCAGATGTAGTATTTATCCTGCTAATAAATGTTAAAATGCCAAGAATTGTTGGCATTTTAACATTTATGAGGAGGATACATTTCATGCCCAGTTCAGTTGAGCATGAAAATAAATTTTATAATTTTGAGGCTTGTTTTCTCAGTTGTATACTACTTGGCTAAAAGACGATGGAGTTTCCCTTCTACAAAACCTTTAAAATCTCACAAGATTTTTGTATTATTATTACAAGAGAAAAACTCACCTATTGTGACTTAAGTAAGACTTTGAGTAGTTTTTGAAGGTTAACCCCTTGTCTTGTAACCGAACAAAAACCTAGCTGAGCTTCTTTTCGAAATCCAGTATCATAGTTAAAGAACAAAACAAACTTAACATTACATACCTAAGTAAACAATTACATTGCTAAAAATCTTAAGCTGGAATGCTTGTTGCCACAAAAAGGCTGGTTTTCCCAAGTCTTTACTTACATAAAGATAGATCTCTCACCACCCTCAGGGGTGGGGGGATATACTATAAGCCCCCTTTTTCTAAGAAAAAGAATATGACTGACCCAGTTTTTTTATCATTGTTATATGAATGGTCCCATTTTCTGACATCCCTGTTTGAAAATACTCATATTTTTGCTCAGATATTCAGCTCAGAAACCAAAATTGTAATATTTTTTACAAGCAGCAAAGAAGCTATATAAAATCAAAGAACAGTATATGAATATGTAAACATTTTGTTCAATCAAGTATATGAATGGGTCATTTTTTTCAGAGACCAGGTATATAATTGGGGTAGGTTTCAAAAAACTGGCTCACCTCAAAATTTGTAGTCTGCTACTGTTGTGATTTACACTTTAAGGTTTAAAAGTGCATAATTTTGTCAGCACAATGATAGTTTCACTCTTTCCTTGCTAGCAGTAACTGTTGTCATCTGCTGATAACCTTTGCAAACAGTTTGGAATCGGATCAGGACCGACAGATGTCAATCCTGCTCTGGATCCAAACTGATTTACACTCTGATAATGTTCCTGAAAGAATTTTTTGAAAAAAGTTATTTTGAAAAATTCAACAGACGACAACAAAAGCATGAAAAATTACCCAGCATCCAAAGAGTATCTATCGATACATTTCTGAGATTTTGAGCTCATGAGATTTTGGTACTTAACAGAAGTGACCAGCCAATGTTAAGACAAGACTGCATATCTGCACAGTCTCACTAGAGCCTTCACTGGTTGAACACACTTTTTATTTTGAAGTAGATAAAGGTGAAGACAAAACCTAGACACCTAGCCCCACTTGTTAGCTGTGTGTACACATTTAATACTTATCATGCTGAATGTTTCAATGTACTACACTCTTCACAAATTTTTACCCAATTAACTAGCTCAATTCCCGTTATCAGCATGTATTTATAAGCAGAGTGAATAACAGTGAAGATCCCGATCAGCTGGCTTCTCAGAAGCCAGCTGATCTGAATCTTCACTGTTAACAGGATACATCTGGGGTATGCAAGGTAAGGAACTACTTTTTACCTTTGCCCACTTTTCATGACCAAATGCTATCAGAAAAGGTCTGATCAGGGTTTATAGTGTTTGCTTTCATGATAAAATTAGTCTGGACAGCATATGAATATATGCAGCAGATGTAATAAGCAGAGGACATTTCCTTGACAAAAAGAATATTAGCAGGATAAGGATTAAGAATGTGATAATTATCCACATCACATGTACTGAGTAGTTACTTTCTTACTTTAAGACACCAATATGTCTCATTCCAATGGCTAAAACAAGGACACCGAGTGACAACCCTACACCAAAGCCTAACATTCTGACTGAATTAACTGAACTGCTACCATCTTGAGTAACAGTATCACCAGTTTCAGAATCTTCAACAATATCAACCATTTGAGAGCCACCTGGCTGGATGCTTGTTTCAATATCATCTTGTAATGCTTTATGTATTCTATTATCACCATGACGTTCTTCAAGAGAATTTTGATTGTCAGTCATTGTCAGATTGTCAATTTCTGAGTCATCAACCATTTTAGCTTCAGATACTTCTCTGATAACATTTTCAGGTGATCGAGTGATGATTTGGTTACTTTTTGTCTTATTTGTATTATTATTTTCACTTGTTACCATGCTTAAAGGTGCCTTTGATGTGCTTGTAGCATCAACATGATCAACCTCATCAGTTCCGGTCAGCTTAGGCTGCCCTTGTGTCTCCACTATTTCTACATCAAAAACATCTTTAATATCATCAGTCTGTGAGTAATCAATGCCAGCGCTGGAAGTATCTGATATACTGGTCCTTAGTCCTGGTCTATAATCAAATCCTAAACTTGGATGCAGATCTCTACCACTTAAACTCAATACATTCTTTTCTGAGATCAATTCTGAATTTTGAGCATTTTCATTTTTATCACAGCTGTCCCCATCAACAGTTCTATCAATATGTATTTCACAATTAACAACATCAAATGATCCATTATCATGGTGAACACCGGGATTATCATCATCATCAGTATCAGCAATCCTTTCTTGTCTCGTCAATTCTTTACAGAGATGATTTTTATCCAAATTTTCAAGTTTTCTTCTGTTCTGTCCAGTATCAACATTGGTCCCTGAAGTGGTCACCTCTGGGGAGTCATTCCTCAAGTTACCACTCTCGACCTGTGTCACATTATGACTGTCAAAAAAATCCAGTATACTTGGAGATGGTTGGTCCCCAAATGCTGAGCTCTGAGAATCAGATGATTGGCTGGGGTCAAAGTTCATCACTGCTCCCTGAAATCAGGTAGACATTTACAGTTAAATATTTAAAAACCTTCAATTAAAATCAAACCTAACCCCAAGGTTATAAACTTTTTTCATGCTCAACTCAACTGAGCATGAAATTTCAACTGCTCATGAAGACTAGAATGCTGAAAAATAAAGACTCTTCTTGCTTTAAAACTATCATATGTTGTATATATCATGCTAATAAAAGTTTAAATGATTTTATCATTTATGAGCATTATAAATTTGATGCTCATTTGGATTGGGCATGAAAAAAGCTTTATTAACTCAAAGCCGAGTATTTAGACTTTGTCACTTATGCAATACGCCTTAAAAAGTAAGTGAGTATGATCAGGAAATACCAATCATAAGTCATTCTTTATTTTTGTTTGATTTGATTCTTTACGTCCCATCAAATCTTTTTTTGAAACTAAAAGGACAACCATTAAGTTAAATGAACTCATACTGTAAATAACCATCTTTAATGAAAAGTGCCGGGCTAATATACATGGGAACAATATTAAACTCTTATTACATGCGCAGGATGTTATACTGTATAGGCTCACACATGGGTCATCATGGGCTTACCTGCGATCTTATGGGTTCACATCGGCTTGGAATCACGAGCGCTATTAGCTTGTATAACTATGCTTATTGTTATTATTTTAGTAAAATGTGTAATAATTTATAATTTTGTGGCTAACCCACTGATTTTCTGTGTCAAACTGGACTATTGTATTTGTATGTGAAAAGTGAAATTTGGGGTACCCTCTACTATATCAACTAGATTTCCAACTACAGTACAGTCCCTTTATAACACACCTCGTTATAACATGGAATTGGATATAACACGGTCATGTTGCGGCTCGCAAATTTTTGTGCCATGAAATTTTACAAAGGAATTATAGGAAAATGACCATTAATGGTCATTTTCCTATAATTCCTTTGTAAAATTGTCCTTTTATAACACGGTTCACTTATAACACGATCCATTCCTATGGACCCCAAATATAGCATTATAAAGGGACTGGCCTGTATATGTATTCAGATTATCCATGTTAGAAGCATATTTAGATTTTATTCTATTTAAACCGATTATTGCTGTTGCTGTTCTGATTTGTTTAAATTGAAAATCTATTTATAAAACAAATGTTAAACTATCAAGGTTCCGCATAAATTATGTATATCAACCTTTTTACAACCTTTACGCACCCTTTGTGCATGATATAAACATGGGTGAAAGCTCAAAATTTCCAAAATACTAAATAAATTAGTTAGCGTTAATAAGCACTACTTAAGAAATAGATCAGCTCTAGCAGTGAATTGTTGAGTAATAATTCACTGTTTGGAGGTCAGTTGTATAGAAGATCAAATCACGAGCGCGCAACGCGAGTGATTTATCTTCGTACAACTGACCGACAAACAGTGAATTATTACTCAACAATTCACGCACTGGAGCTGATCCATTTCGATTCTAACACACAATAAACGACGAAAACACATTTGAAGTCTTCAGCTTCTTCCATCTTTCCGCCATTGCACTGCCAAGAACTCCCGCCAATACTTAGACTATGTCGTATACGTTTACATGTAATTGTAACGTCTTTCAAGCGTAAAAACGGCGTTACACCGTCTAACGCCATGAATGGCGTCATTTTCCAGTTACGTCTGCTATCACACACTTTGGCTGTGAATTATTGTCCGACATATCACAGGTTGTTACCGTTCGCTCTATACGCGAGGTGTGTTAGAATTGTATATATATTTATTAAGTGGTTTAAAATATGGGCAATAAAAATTGACAAAATCATATTTATGTGTTAATTAAGTTAACGAAGCAAACATTAAACTCATCTGCATTTAAGTTATATCTCTAGTACAGTGCAGTTCCTTTATAATAATGCTATATTTGGGGTCCAGATGAATGGACCATGTTATAAGTGAATTGTGTTGTAAAAGGAAATTTTACACAGAAATCATTAGGAAAATGACAATGAAATAATCATTTTCTTATAATTTCTTTGTAAAATTCAATAGTAAAAAATTTGGGAGCCACAACATGACCACGTTATATCCAAATTTTTGTAATAATGAGGTGTGTTATTAAAACATTGCACTGTATATTATCTTTTATTTATTACTTTTTTTTTTACTGGGAATGTGTAAACATGTATATTGAAAACAAACACTTGATATCAAAATGAGATACTGTGGCATGTGGTATCCCATCAAGGTCTGCACTGTTGGCTAAGTTTAAAGCAATCTTTATGTACAGAAATAAAATTTGATCTTATATAGTTGACTATGTAACCTTTTTTAATTTGGATGGAAGACTACAAGCATGTCAGAGACGTTAGTAAAAATTAAAAGTATGGCCACAAATTATATGAGGGTCTCATTGCGAGAAGACCTGTCTTCCAGATTTCCAATCATTACTTGATTTTTGCATGTACAGTACAACCTGTCTTAAGCAGCCACTCAAAAATAGATAAAACAAGGTCTTAATGACCGATTTAATCCCTTAATGCAGGTCAAAAGTATTGCTGAATGCTCCCCCTTGGAGCATTCTACAATACTTTTGACCGGCATTAAGCGATAATCGGTCTTCAAAACCAATTTTTGCTCTTCTTTGAGTGGCCGCTTAAGACAGGTTGTACTGTATCAAATTGAGCTATTATACTTTCCAGAGAAGGAACCCTCTCTTTGAGCACCCAAAACACATGTTTAAATTGATGGGTAAGAAAATAATAACAATTTTACGCTCATAAAATTCCCTTATCTGGATCTATGTTGAAATATATTTAACTCTTTCCTTGCTAGCGGGGACTTTTGTTGTCTCCTGATAACCTTTGCAAACAGTTTGGACGCAAATCTGGATCCAAACTGTTTGACTCTCTGATAGTGTTCCTGAAAGATTTTTTGAAAAAGTTAATTAGGCTACAAAAGCATGAAAAATTACCCAGCATGCAAAGATTATAAAAGACACAAGTTTGCCCTGCATGACAAAAGCCAATAGCAATTATGGAAAAATTGTTAATTTACATTGGATTTTTTTTAAAATTTGCCCATGCAGCCTGAGGCACACATATTTAGGAGCTGATGAGCAATTGTAGCAATGCTTTGAATATTGCTTTTATCTGAGCAAACAGAACAGACTCAGCTAAGATGTTGCATTCTGGGACATCTCATCTGGGGCCAAGATGTCTGTCAAAGTACATAAAAAGAATAGATTAATTAAAGCATGCCCCGAGGTTTTAAAATTTCGTGCTCAGTTGAGTTGGGCATAATTTTTTTATAACCTCGGGCCAGAACAAAGAAATCAGAGTTTTTTTTTTAAAAGAAACCTGCCACCAACCAAATATATTACATATAAAAGGCAATGTTAATTATGTGCAAAGCATTTTTAACTCACCAAAGACCTGCATATTGAACCCTGTACAGAATATAATCACAGTTAAATAGGCGAGCTTTTAAGATTTTTAATATGTGTAAGTCATACTTTTAAGGTGCATCTGCAGCTATCTAGTGGAGCTGGAGTTCAAAGAGCTACGTCCATTAAGGGGCTAATTTGGCCCCTCTGGAGCCAAAAACTGAAAATTTCTTCTGATTGGTTGTTTAGACGAAAAACCCAAGTGTAAAAGTGTGGCATTTATTCAAATTTTACCATTGCCATAGTAACAAAAATGGCCACCGATATAAGGTTAAAATAGAGAAATTGCCATTTTGAACCTAATTTAAGGCCCAATGTTTTAAGAATAAAATATCAGCACAGCTAAATACCATAAAAACTTTCAAATGTGTTGTGTGCTGTGATGATCCTAATCATCTGTTACAATATCTTTTTGATATTTGCTTGTGCTCTATGTTAATTTCTCTGTCAAATGTCTAAAATTTGTTCCAAAATCGTCAATTTCCTATTTTCAGTCTATTTTGGTGGCCATTTTTGTTATGATAGCAATGGTAAAAGTCAAATTAATACCAGACTTGTACACTTGAACTATTGTTCTAGATAATAAACTAATAAGAATAATGTGGTGAAAAGCAATTTTCAATTTTTAACGTCATAGGGGGGCCAAAATAGCCCCTTAAAGCATGTAGCTCTTTTAGTTTAAGCCTTCATCTTACATTCTTTGTGTATGCTAGCAGCAACCTTAGGCTCTTGTGAAACTGCTTATTTGCAGAGGCTGGGCCTGAGACTTTTCTGCCTGCCTATGTGATAAGTACAAAAAATCTCATGTGCTCGCAATAGTTTTAAAAGGCATATTTGCCAAGATAAAAATTGGCAACTAGGGCATAATTTATCTATAACAGTAAATGACAGGCTGATTTCTCCATTTCTTGAGGGTTTTATTTTGAAGTTTTGCAAAAATAAAACCCTCGCAAAATTTCTGAATTTACAGTATTCTTGACAACCAATAGCATTGTAATCTCATCTATACCACATCATGATTAATCGAGTATACCATAACAACCTTCATAATAGGCACACATGCATTTCCATCATATTTTGTTGAATTGTATTACAGCAAATTAATAATTAATGCTGTTCTCATATAGCTGATCATAGTTTGACTCGCTGAGCTAATTTCTTTTAACCTGTACCCCTCTAATTCCAAATGTTTTTTTTTGTTTTTTTTTACAAACGGTGAGGATCCAGATCAGCTTACATCTACACATGACTAAGGACACAACAAAACACCAGACTATCAATATATATGCTATGCAATGTTACTATACAGATAGGTAAGGTAGCAATGTCAATAGTAACACCAATAGTCTTTTCACTTTTGCAATCATTTCTACAGTAATTAAACCTACAGGCCATTTCACATATACACAGAAACCGAATCGAAACTAAACCCAAAAAATAGAATGCCTTAAAACGTAGGAGTGCTTTCACATATATGCTGAAACATGCACAAATTGGATTTATTTTTTGGTTTCGGTGGCCCAATTATAGCAAATACATGTGTGTTGTATATAATTATGTAATTGTGGAAGGCATTGATGGATTGTCCAGCCAGACAATAGAACGATTATTTTACAAGTACATGACTACAGCCTTTTGTGGGACAAAGCCCAGAGCGACTACAAAGACCATGACCTAAAGGCAGTGACATGTAACAATATCAGGAAGTCTGTAGAATAATCAGGTATGTGCCAAATTATTTATGCATTTTCTTAGATTTCGGCTACGGATTCGGTTCATATTAGAAAGGCCTGTGGAAAACGACATGATGCAATTCAGTTTTGGTTTCGGATTCGGTGTATATGTGAAATATGGCCTTAAGGATTTTCACTTTAACAATATGATGTATTTTTATATATTTTTTTTTTGGCATTCCATATATTCTTTTTCTTCCTGAAAATGCTGAGACCAAATACTACATGTTGACATCACTTTGGCATAGCAATGACGACAGTTTAAGACCAAATGCTTGATTTACAACGTACATGCAGACATACCATCCATGGGTGAGGTAAGAATTTCTATACCCAGCTAAAATCTTAGATGTAAGAAAGAGTCCTTCAGAAGGTTGACTTACCCATCCTCCCTCTTTGATGATGAAATCAGCAGCCACATCTGCCACGAGCTGGGCACACAGATCAACCAGACCTCCAAACTGTTTCTGTCCTCGCTGGAGGGCATTCCAGACAATCTTCTGGCCAAATACCATCAACAAAGCAACCTAAAAACAAGCTATTAAATAAATTCTTAGCCTACTAGTGGCGTCTGCTGATATCTAACTATCTTGTGATCCTGGCACGATTGATTTGGATCTTAACTGATAACCTTTGAAAAAAGTTTGGATGCAGATCAGGCCCAAAAAAATGTCAGGCCGGATCTGGATTCAAATTGTTTGACACACTGGGGGTATTCATGAAAGAATTTTTCGAAAAAGATGATTTTGAAAAAAAATCAGCAGACAAAAAAAAAAGCATGCAAAACAATCCAGAAGGGATTAACCCTTAAAGCGCCAAGAAAAAAATGCATCTGAAAATGTTGTCTGCTGAAGTCGTCTGCTGCAAATAATTGCCTAGCATTACTGATGAATTAATTATAGAAGCAAACAGCGTGGACCCAGAACAGACTGCTCCTATAGGGGCAGTCAGATCTGGGTCTACACTGTTTGCCATAGAGGCTTCTTAAGAGATTAGCTGAAACTTTTGTTGCGATTGGCCCTTTAAGGATTAATTTATGGTAAATCTTCAAACCTTGTGAGTATAAAACCTTTGTATACTCATGGATTCTTCCATCTGGTTTAATTTAATAATCTTGGGATAGTTCTCTGTACTTATCAAGGGGATGCAGGCTAAATTTCCAAATCAAGGTGTATTTCAGTCCATGAAGATTGCTCTATCTTGGCTCGTTCCATTTGATTTGTTTGTTTGGTTTGATTCTTTAAGTCCCATCAACAATCTTTCAGTTAAACAGGGACAGGTCTTCCTGGGTTGAACCAGTACTAAGCTAGGATAAATGTGTCTTGCTCAAGGACCACAACACAGTGATGCCGGTGAAGCTAGAACCCGCGGCCCCTCTGTCTCGAGTCAAGCACTCTACTACTGAGCCACTGTGCTCCCTATTTTCCATTTGATGCTGTACAACTACCTCTACAATTTTCAGTCATGCTGGGACATTTCCTGGGAAGATTAAATGTCCAGCTCAAGGAAACAACATTCATCCAGATTGTGGGATTAGAATCCCATGACCTCTTGGTCATGTGTTGGACATATTCAAGTTTGGTAACTGTACTACGGTGCATCATAATACATTCTGCCAAAACTCAGTGAAGCAGAACATCCTGGTGACATACTTAGCTAGACCTGTCACTGATTACCTCTGTGAAGTTTCGTGGAGATAGGCACTCCAGCATCATAGAAGTTGCCATGACAAACTTTCATTTTAAAATAGAACAGTCAGAGTACTCAGACTCCGACAAATGGCCCCGCATAATGCCCTATAGTGAAAAGGAATATAATGCACTTTTGAGGGCAATCTTGATTATTAGTGTAGGCCGCTGTGTAATTCCGTGTGCATTTTTTGGTAAAACTGTCAAACATACATTTTCTTGTAGAAAAATGTATCCTGTATAAGAAAAAAGATGTTTACAATTTTTCTTTGGCGTTTTAACGTCACAGTGACGTCACAAAGTGACGTACCCGTTTTAGCTTATTTAAGGCTTGAAAGTGGAGTGTTATGAATTCCAGCAGGCATAAACATGAACTGTTCGATCAGTTGTGGTAATTTTACTGGCTAAATCTTGAATTCGGAGCATAGACCCTGATTCTGTATTTTAATGAGATTACATTAACTTCAAAATGATGTCTGTGCATGGAAAAGTGACGTCAGTACCAAAATTAAAATTCTGCGATAGTGAAAGCTCAAATAGCTAGACCCTCCTCTCCACACAGCAGGGAAAATATTGTTCACTATAATTTTCTGAAACAATATTATATAAGATGCAAAATGGCATACGTTAGCTCTCTGACCTATATTTTGGCAGGCATGTTAACTACGTTACCCTATTATAGTTTCAAATCCTATTTTTCAAATACCAAGTTATACCTAACTATTATTTTTCAACAATCTGTTTGCCTTAAAACATTTTTGAATGAAGGGAACAGCTGGTATGCATTTAAACAATACACCACTTTGATGTTACAGTTATATATGTTACTTTAAATGTATAACTATGTAATGCATTACTGTCACTAGACTTTGGACGACAAAAATACCTTCTAGGGGAGGTTTGTACACTATAACTTTCTAAAAACCACATTCTACAAGCCACAAACTAATGTATGTTAACTCTTTAGTGGCTGGGGCGATACCACCCAATAGCAAAATTCTCTACGTTACTGTAAAATAATTGGAAATCTTATCTAATATCTCCTTATTCTTACATGACAATATAACCCTTAACTGTAATCAGATGACTAGCAATATGATGTTATCAAAGAAGAAGGATCTGTTATTACTGTGACTTTTACGTTACTTTTTTTAAATACATTTTTAAATTACAAATTAACACTATTTAAGTTTACACTGCTAGTAGGACATGCATTACCATTAAACTGCCATTAATTGTCATTAAAGGAAAATACCAACAACGCATGGATGAATAAAAGAATAAAATTTGACTTTTATTCACATAGAACGATTTTTTAATGTCTTTGCGATTTATTAAATATATAAACAGCATTTTATTTTCTCAAATTTTTATTAAATGATATATTTTATCTCACTAACATTGATATTTTTGCCTCTTTTATACGTGAAATAATATATAAAAGACACAATTAAAGTCATTAAACCTATCAGAAGAAATGCTAGATGCTCCTCAGGAAAATGATTGCTGTTGTTTCGCTACATTAATATGTTAACTTATTGTGTAGTTTATAAACATTGTTATGTTATATTGTATCGTATTTTAGAGACCACAATAATATTAAGCATGGAATAGCTTAGAAGAATTTATCAGATATTGTTTAAGTCAGCTATTAATTACAACTACTATGCTGATAGCATTAAGGAATAAAAAGGTTTTCAGAATTTGTGATTATAGGTCAATTCAAGCATATATCAAAATCAGGAATTGAGAATTTTAAGTGGTCCTTTATCCGTGTCTTTTGAAAAAATAAACTGATGATTAAAAAACTTAACAATTTTTGCCCAAAGGTATGTTCCCTATGGTTAAAACTGCTTTATATCAAAACGATATCCAGTTTGGCGACAAAAGAATACCATTTAAGATGGTAAATTGCATAACAAGAGAATTTTAAGGACAATATTGCACTTATCATCTGTTCTGTCTGGTTCGAAATTATTGTGAAGCATTCAAACAGAACAATATTCGTTCTAATGGTTCATTTTAGTCATACATTTGAAAGATATATGTTTATCACTTAGAAAAGCCCCAGGTATTGTTAGTATTAATGTATATCATAGCCATTGCTAAAATAACTGCATCACAACAAATTATTGCTTTTAATTAACTATTTTTTTTATCATTATTCTATCAATTAGACCCATTAGTCTTACAGTGGAATTTTGTTGCATATCAATCGTGAACATTATCGTTGATACAAAATTGCAGCCTAATAATAATCTTTGCATAGTTCAAATCAAACAAAATAGATGTACTAGTAACGAAAGAACAGATCAAAGATATAAGCCCATTTCATTTTTGTACTTGTCCCAGCGTTGAGCAATGAAGGCTCAGGTGAGCCTGTGCATATGTGTAGGTGGACTTGCCAGAGCGTTCACTGCTAGTATACACAAAGTGGTATGGTGGTTGATGACCAAATTTCAGAACCCTAGCCCCTCTGCATCATCAAAAGTGCTAGTCCAAATACAAATGTAGTTAATTAGGAACTACAGTAAAAGTGTCTAAAAATATTTTTCATCTAAAAGCAACGTGAGTTATACTTGCGCTACTGTCAAAGAACTGATGTGGAATAAAGCATTTCAACATTTCGTAAACTATACCATAAACATAATTACACAATTGACAATAAGACACTGCTAAATCAACCTCTGAGATTTATAATGATATCCTGTACATTTAAATGAAATGAGTTCTTTTAGAAGTAACTGAATAAAAGTATACATGGCAAATTAGGTATTCATAAGTTCATGCACATTTTTTAAACTTTGCATGTGCGACTATCATTGGTGACAATGTTGATACTAAGAAGATTGTCATCTTAAAGCTGCATACTCTGTAACTATGAACATTTTTCGAAAAAATTTTATTTTCTTTTTAAATCATTTGTAAAAGTAGAATTAAGCTATGTTTTCACAATAAAAATGTTCAGTACAGCTGAAAACTGCATGGAAAAGTGAATGAACTTATCAAATAGGTGTATTTTTCTCTTGTTCGTAATTATTTGCGTCCCTCCAATAATTATAGACCGTTGAATTTTAACATAAATGCAGTTGTTTAGATAGTGATAACTTGTTAAGATTTACGAAAATGGTAAAATGTTTAACTGAATTTGAGTATTTTTACTATGTTCTTGAAAAATAAAAACATTATTTTTAAAATTAGAAGATCAAAAGTTACAGACTATGCAGCTTTAATGCTGAACAGTTAGCATTGTGTATGATCCTTTTGAATCTATGTCCTTCAAGTTAACAACTCATTCTAATCTTAAGTAAACATATACACATTGTTATTAATGACTACATTTATCATGTTTGCGAGGTTCCTGTACTGTTTTGCCAACGTTCGGTTTAGTGGAAATTATCATCAGGTATATAAACATTTATTGCTTAAACTAAATCAGATCTAATCTCTTGACTACATTTTTTAATAATTCACATTTCTATCCAGCATTCTAAAAACATTGTAAAATCTACTTTACAATAACTTGAATGTCACCTGTTAACATTTGGCCGAACACAATTTTAGCTGAAAAGTCTTTAATGAATTGGTATCGGAGTAACAGCTGGCATATTTCCTTGTATATGACCATATCTTATGTGGCCTTACAGTAAAGCTCACCAATATAACCAACTTTCTCTATTTCCAGGGAAATGCATGTTCTTTAGATACATTTATGGTTGAGCAAAGTGATCCAAGGTTCTAACTCAAATTGATGGACAGTTTTGTTGATTGCACAACGAAAGCTATACTGTATATAAACTAAAATTGATTTCAAAGCTTCTGTAATGCGTTGCAATATGCATACACAGTTATATTTCAGGATACAAATTGATTTTTAGACAGTCACTTTAAACAATAACTTATTACAGACACTTTAAATAACTGAATAGAAGTAGCTCAATTAAACTTAGAATTCTTCAGAAAAATATTACAAAACTCTAAACTTAACATAATATATTAGCTTTTCTGGCTCAATTATATATCGTCTTTGTTAACATTTTGGATAAACATATGGCAATATAATATATTTTGTACAGTTATATCATGTTATTTTAACAATTTGACAGAAAATTGAAATACATCCTTCTAAGTGCTTTCACTTGAGGGCTATTATTTCCTTTGTTTATGAATTTTAAAATCTATAATCTTGGGCAAATAATTTCTTTGTAGATGTAAAAAGTTGATATATATATACCATTTTGCAAATGTAAAAGTGCATGGATAATAAGTAGGAACTAAAATGCAAACTGATATATCCTTTTTTTCAGACAGACTGGTATCTTGATATTTATTTAACAAGCACAGTCAGTTTTGAGATGAAATAAAGTATCCTATGACGTATAATATACGAATAAAGCAATGAATATGCAGTCTTGAAAGTTGTAATATACGTTACATAATGCCATACAAACAAAAACAAAACTAATATTTTACACTGGAAACGAAGTTAAGCATGGCTTTTCACTCTTGCTTATCAGCAGAATGTTTGTATTTGGTGTTTTAAGATTTTCCAATTGAATCTAATGCTGAATTAAAGAAATAACTTTTTGTTCAAGGTCATCATATTTAACAGTTTGTAACTCTTTAAGTACTTGTGATACAAACAAACCGTTTGCAGCTATATAATGGTCCATCTATACTTGTCTTTAGGAATATGTATTTAAAACCAGAAAGTTAACTGGAAAGCTTATCAAAGAAAATTATTTAACAGAATTACAGTGATTTTAAATGGAGTAGCTTAAAATGTAACATAAATAACATTATAATCGGCCCATATAACTTTTATAAACATGACTATATGTAAGGAATAAAAAGTTATTGTATTATACGTGAATGTTTGTCCAATTTAAATAATTCAAGTATTACTATAACAACCTTGATTATACTTATTTTGTTTAAAAATTTAGGATAACGCAGATAACACGCTGTAGCAGCTGAATACCTCAGCCATCAGAGAGCTAACTTGTTTCAAAAAGCTAAGCCAGGAACATACAGTTATGCTAAGATCTGATTTTAGTCGCAAGGCACAAACGATTTTTCAAGATTATTTTTCGTTGTACGCAATGTGTTTTTCCAGCACATTGACGTCAAATCGACATCAATTTCATGTAAAATTGAAGTCCATATTGAATCAAATTTTCATTTCAGGATTTCTATAGACGTTTTTAACCATTTCAATGAAACAAACATAAAAAAGAAGATTATTTTAGGTGTGTAAATAACCCCACCACATATAAGATCTTTGATGCAAGTGAAAAGACGGTACCCCATTTTGTGACGTCACTGTGACGTTAATACTGCAAGAAAAAATTGTAAACATCTTTTTCCTTACATTTCATATATTTCTCTAGTTGAAAATCGATAAGAATCACTTTTACCAAAATATGCACACGGGAGCCCAAATTTCGACACAGGGGCCTACACTATATCCTTCATCCAACAACCCATATTCAGATATGAACAATAAGAAGAAAGTGGCTGCGAGGTGGTCAGATATGAACAATAGTTAGATGAATGTAATCCATATATGAAAATTGGAAGAAATTTGGTGATTTTGTTTTTTGTTTGATTTGATTCTTTACGTCCCATTAACAATCTTTCAGTTATAAAGGGAAGAGTCTTCTTGGGTTGAACCAGTACTAAGCTAGGATTAATGTTCTTGCTCAAGGGCACAACACATTGACACCAGTGAGGCTCAAACCCGCCGCCCTTCGGTCGAGTCAAGCACTCTACCACTGAGCCACTGGGCTCTCTGAAATTTGGTGATAAATTACCAAGTTAGAGTACATGAAGGATATAAGCTGACAGAACCAGGAGAAAGGCATCTTTAACACTTTGATTTGTATTGTTAAACAGATTTTTGAGAGAGTATATAATTAACAAAGGGGCTGATCAGATTATGCAGATGCGCAGGCTAGTCTGCACCTTTGTTGTTCAGTGTTCAAATGCAACAAAGTCAGGTTTTCTCCCCATAAAGGACCATATTATTTGCTGTAAATATTTGTGAGGAATAGAGCAAAAAGATGTGTCCCCCAAAAATCCAGATTGTATATCTAATGTTGAAACTAATTTGAAACAGTGAAACCTGTCTAATTTTGTTTGTTTGTTTTTATTTGCTTTACGTCCCAAGTCAACAGCTATGGTCATTGCGGGACGGTCGGTTCACCTAACCACACTTTTTTCCTAGGCAAGCTTGAACAAGCAGTTAACCAGTACATTCTTTCGCTTGTAACTGACAACAATCCTTCTTGAATGATTCAGCGGAAGGGAGGAGAATGACCGTAGAAATTATTTCATAATCAATCTCCACAAAAGTATGGGACAGGGCCGGGATCGAATTCACGACCCCTGGATCTGCAGTCAGACTCACATCTGTTGCCAGACACATTACCGTCTGTGCTACGCAGCACGGTGAAACCTGTCTAAGGCAGCCACTTAAAAGTAGACAAAACAAAGGTCTTAAAGCAATGTGGTAGCTTAATGCAGGTCAAAAGTACTGCAGAATGCTCCACGGGAGTATTCTGCAATGCTTTTGACCTACATTAAGCATTTTCGGTCATGAAAGCATATTTTTTGTGTTCTTTTTAGTGGCTGCTTAAGACAGGTTTTTTTTTTTAAATTACAGTACTTACCTGTCTCCATCCAGGAAGGTTTTTATCAATCACAGCCTTGGCTAACTCCTTGAACTTTCTATACGTCATTTCTTTCAGCTGATGCAACATCACTTCCTTGATAGCTTCATCTATCTGGTGGCCATACTGGTCCCGAACCTCGTCTCCGATCCGCGCTAGAATTCTCGCCGCCTCAGTCTGTGGGGTTAGAGGGGTGCCTCTGTTTGCGTGCCTCCTACCAGAAGCAGCTGAACTACTTCTTAAAGCTACAATTAAATTGGCAGTCATATAATTGAGTAGCCAAGCAAGAAAACCTGCTTCCAGGTTTCTGACAAAGTGAGATTCAAACCAGTCTGCTCAGCTATGTATATATATACTAGCTAGAAAATTGAAATTTCGCTTGTAGCAAGCCTAGATAGGATTTTTTCCAATCAGCGAATAACAAAGGCGTTGATCAGACTAGGGGGATGCGCAGGCTGGTCTGCGCCCTTGTTGTTCACAAACCCCAGAAGACAGAATATCTCGGTTGTGGCCCATATGACGGTTAATTAACCCTTATCATGCTGATATTTTTTTGTACTACACACCTCCTCAATTTTTCATCCAATTCAGTCGTACGATTTTAGTTGCTGGTATGTTTTCACAAGCAGAGTGGAAAATAGTTTGCATCCTGATCAGCTGGCTTCTGAGAAGCCAGCTGATCTGGATTTACACTGTTTTTATATTACAGTATATATCCACAGGTTCAGCATGGTAAGGATTACAATTGTATGATGATTTGTAACATGTGTGCAAAACATGACAGTATCAATCAGAATGCAATGTGCATAGTCTGATCAAAAGCCTAAGATTGTAGCAGGAGAATCCTAGAGTTAAGTGGTCTGATCTGGGACTATTTATTTGCATTTATATGTTGATACTTAGGAATATGTACAGATCATCAGCTGGATGATTCCGTTTTAGAAATTCAGCAGTTTGGTAATTTCATCCTTATAAGCACCATCAGGTGAAGAGTCATGGGGTTTTCATATGGGGATTCCATGGGTGAGAGTTCGAAATTTCCAAAATCCTGAACTTTCAAAATTCAAATCTTAAAACTTGCTGTATACCTACAAAGTGCTAACAGTTTCAAGCTTAAACAGTCAATTGTCCAAAGATGAACTGAACATAAATCAGAGAAGTTATAAAACTCTGCCAAATTCAGCATTTTGAGGCTGACTTTTTGTGGAAAGTCAGCCTCAAATCCTGCATTCAGGAATAATCCTGAACACTTTCACCCATGGGATTCATACATCATGAATTGGCTTCTCATGGGGGTACAGAAATATAAGAATCCATCAGAGTGTGGGGGTGGGATAGAACAATGCGTCCCCAGGATCACCAATTGGCACCACCAGGCATGCTGATTGATGACAAAAGGTGACCCCGAGATACAGATTTTTCTATCCCACCCCCACACGATTAATGGATCTTTTTGCTCACCATTTGATACTGCATTTCCATGATTTAAAAAAAAGGTTTTGAGAAGTTCCTGAATATGCTGAGACATGACATAATTATGTCACTTTAACATAACAATGATGCCACTTGTCTTCCAATAAGATGATGTTTGATTTTTATCTTTTTCAACGGGTTGGTATGGGTTATGCGAGATGGAATTTTTTCATATGGGTAAAAACGGAGGAAATCCCGATCTGGTGTGCAAGAACATTCAAGTCCTGATAATAACTGTCTTGATGCAAATATGGTATTTAAAAAATAGGAAGATTCTTTGGTTTTTAATGAAGTTTTGAAACTTTGAAAAAAAATTTATAATTATGTCAGCTATTAACATGTATGCAGTAACTGTATCTTCAAGGTACATGTATCTACACTAAATGATGATATGACAATTGCCAAAAACACAATTTCAAAGTACATGTACTTTTAGCGTCATATGATAAACATAATCTAACATTTGTGCTCCTGTATCAGTGAATTTATTTAATTGGTTGCGAAAAAGTCATAAAATGCTCAGCAAGCCTTGTATTTTATCTCTTTTCCAAAACTTGTTTGATTAATTCATTAATACATTAGCACTCTTGTAAGATCCTCTATCTATCATATAGTGATAAGTACTGATAACTCAAAGCTGGTCCGTAATTTATTATTTTGCTAATGATGCATACCTGAAGATAAGATTTTTTGGTAACTAATTTTAATATACTACATAAGGTAGTCACACAAATTTTTTAAACTTTAGAATCAGTATGGAATGGAAATTCCTAAAATTTCCTTTTTGTTCATTTTCTTGCATCTTTACCCTTGTCACGCTGAATATTTTTAGGTACCATTCTACTCCCTAATTTTCATCCCGTTAACCTGCAGCATTCTAGCTGTAAAATTGTATTTACAATCAGAGTGGTAAACAGTGTGTGTCCTGATTAATACACTGTTTTCTAATAGGATATATCCAGGTTCAGAAGGACTAGAGCCTTGAACAAAATGACCAATATAATATTCTTTGGCATGTTTGTCAAGTTATTTTACCCAATTACCAAATCCCATTTACAGCCTAATCTCTTGCAGTGTAAATCCTGATCAACACTGTCATACTACTTTTTCTATGCTAAAATTAGCAAGTGGTGACCAAAATCTAGGTTAGCTTTATTGTACAATTTTACGAGTGTATACAAATATTCCCTCTTGTAGGCGGGATGAGTTGAAGACGAGTTTCCCGCTACAAGAGGGAATATTTGTATACTCACGAGTAGTTGTATAATAAAATTATTGTATCCTGACCAATAAAACAATCACTTTTGAATTTATTCATCAGATTTTCAAGTCACTTATAAGCTCCACCCTTGACAGGGTCTTGTGGAATTTATTGAACAGCTTAGATCAAAGGAAAGGGAGCAAAGTCATGATACAAGTATTTTTGTTGTATCTTGCCGATTATTATTTCATGTGTAAAGTGCATGCATCTTTTTGTTTTTTCATTTTCTTAAAAATCATATGAAATTACGGATAGAAAAAAAAGGTTGTTACATGTATTTTTATCGGGTTATGGGGCTGAAATTTAGACAATGCCTGAAAATCACCTGTTTTAGATTCCTGTTAAAACTAAAGAATTCATCTTACCTTCTTCAAACTCACTTTCCAAATCAGTCATCTCGCTATTCAGATCACTCTGTAGAGATATTAGTATGTCATCTAACTGTAAGACACGACTTGGAATCTCTAGTGTTAACTTGGACCTGTCAGCACTTTTTCTGCCCGAGGACACATCTTCTTCTGCCCTCTCATCCTGGCTGTGAGAACATGGATCTGAGTGATTATGATGTAGTAACATATGGTCATGTGAATGGGAATGTATATGAGATCTTCCTGAGTCTTTGGAATGTTGCCTACTATGTAAAGATGCCTGACGTGGTGATGGAGATTTATCATGATTACCAGTACCAGATTCTAGTGTGTGTTCTTCTGATTTTTCAATTTCACCATTTTCAATATCATCTGCATCATCTAGTTTAGACTTCTCTTCCTCTAAAGGTGGCATGTGGTGGAGAAGCCCATCTACACAATCTAACTCCTCCTCGGACTGGCTTGTTAAGGTGGAGAGTCTTGGAGATACCTTCCTCAGATCAAGAAACCCATCTTTTAAACAGGCACCTCTCAGGCTGAATATACTGGATGCATTTGACAAGTCCTCACCTTCATCATCAGCATCTGATGCATAGCTGAAATCTCCAGAGCTGCTGATGTCACTGTACCACCTGGATAAACTGTGTGGGGTCTTTCTTGGACTTACAGAACCAGGACTATCAGTTCTAAGAGAAACACTACTCAGAGACTTTCCCTTGTCAGAAGAATCACAATCAGGGAGACAAATTTCTGGTGAATTTGATGGAATGCTTTGCTGATCCAGGCTTTGCATATATTGCCTGTACCGGTAACTGAGATTGTCTTCAGAAGCAGGTGACTCTATCTCTCGTTGATTCATGGATTTTACATGGCTGAGGTGTTTCAGCTTTGGAACTCGTCTTTGTGGTGCACTGTCAAATGACTTACTCTTTGAGAGCTGATTGTGTGACTTGTAATGAGCAGCAAGAGGATGATGGTGACTGGTAGAATAATCACCCAATGATAAATCTGAAATTGCACTTTCAGGTGTTGATGATAGATGAGGGCAGTACAGTTCTTGAGGTAAAAGGCTCATAAAGTTAAGAACGACATATTTAGTTTCATTAAAGAAGCTGTCAGGCTCAGCTTGTTTACTTGGTGATTCAGAGCCTCCTTTCAAGCTGGCATCAGACTCTGGACTCTCTTGGGTTAAAATATCTTCCAAGTCTATCTCTGAATTATCTGTCTCAGAATTCTCAAACTCAAAATTCTCTAACTCAGGGCTTGGACTGTTTGGCTTTGTTCCCCCTTCAGCCATTATTCTGCATAAATAAAATAAAATGAGCCGTGACATGGGATTTCCAACAATGTGGCATTTTGACAAGTGTAGACTTAGAAACTCCAAATGATGTTCAGTCAGTAGCTAAATAATCATAGAATATTCAAGCGACTAGCAAAGGCTCTGATCAGACTGCACATATGTGCAGGCTGGTCTGAGCCTTTGCTGGTCGCACATACCACAGTGTTGGAAATCGCGTGTTGCGGCTCAAATATGATTACAATGTTTATTCAGGGTTAATACAGGCATTGGCAAGCGTTTGTAAAATTGAAGGTCTTAAAGATTTTGGTACAGTTTTCAAGGACTGCATTTATGAAAAATACTTATTTACACTATGATATTCCCCTTCACAAATACCTTGTACTAGACTGAGATACAGGTAATAGAAAAATTAGTTGTCAAAAACTACTGAGGGGATTTGAAAATGATGTGGCACAAAGAGTCCTATGGAGACCCTCTACCAGGATTATTTTCCCCACACATTTTTAAAAAAGCGATGAGTATATTGCAATCGCCTCCGTCTGTCCGTCTGTCTGTCCATCCGTCACGCTATCTCCTAAACCATTTGACAAAATTCAACCAAATTTGGTGTGTGAGTTGCTCACATGAATGAGGCGCTCAACGGCACATTTTTTTTGGCCCCGCCTCCTGGGGCCCTGGGGAGGGGCCAAAAGGTCAAATATCATTAAATTTCGATTACTTAGTCAATTTCAAATATTTTTAACCCAAACTTTGTGTGTCTTCTCACAAATGAAAGATATAAAACATATCAGATGAGATTTTCATTCAGTCGCCTGGGTCATGCCTCAGGGGTCGGCTTTGGGGGTACAGGGGGGTTTGGGGTCAAAAAAATTTTTCTCCAAAATTCCAAAAAAATTTGGTGTGTAAGTGACTCACATGAATGGCACATGCAACGGCACAATTTTTGGGGTCCCCGTCCCCTGGGGCCCTGGGGAGAGGCCAAAAGGTCAAATTTCATTAAATTTCAATTACTAAGTCAATTTCAAATATTTTTAAACCAATCTTTGTGTGTCTTCTCACAAATGGAAGATACAAAACATTTTAGAAGGGATTTTCATTGGGTCGCCTGGGTCATGCCCCAGGGGTGATGCTGGGTGGTCAAATCTTCAATTTTCTGAACATGGTCATGTGGCATAACAAATTAAAGGGGATGATCAACAGACCAGGATACAATGAAAAATTTTACCCTAGCATCAAACTGGTGACCTTGGGGCGGGGCCAAAAGGTCAAATACCATTAGATTTCTTTGAGAGCGTGGGGATCTGCGATGGTGCGCAATCGAATGAGTTCTAGTTCAAATTATTTTGATCCATTAGAAAAAAATGAGTAGGCCAACTTGCAGTCAACATCATGGTTTTTCCAAAAAAAACTGATGGTCAAGAATAACTTGAACATCTTGGCAGATGGTTACACCAGGATGGAACATTTGTGCCAAATTATTTTCTAATTAACTTAAGCATTATTATTACACATACGAGGGTTGTCCCAGAAAGTTGAGACTTTTGTTATAACGCAAGATTGTGTATCAAGAATTCTATGAAATTTGTATGGTATTTTTATATACAAGTTCATAAACATTTTACTCAAATTTGTATGGAATCACAGTTTAGATTACAAAGTAAAAGTTATGAAAAAAACTAGCCCTGCTCCTTGGCTGCCATGTTTTTGATGGATTTGGACAGTCTAGGTTCAGTAGGTTGGTCATTGCACTCAAGGACCATTTGTGCGGGTCAGTCTTATTGCCCCAGGACACCCCAGGACAATTAAAGACACCCCAAGATACCTTGATCATTTTTACTATATTTAAATCAAATTAAGGTTTATTTTCATTGTATATGTCATAAAATCGAATATTACCATTAAAAGAATGTTGAGTACCTGTATGTGTTGTCTCAGAATGAATAGCCCCCAAGAATAGCCAATAGATTACCCCAGGACATCTCAACATACCATAAGGCGAGCAGGATACCTAAAAGATGACCCAGGATAATTTTATTTGTAAATTTAAGTACATTTTATCAATTTAAGATTTGTGTTTATTAAATACATCATGCAATCGAGGTCTACCATTCAAAATAATGATTATGGTGTTGTCCCAGTATAGATAGCCCAGGTGTCAAAAGTCAACAGACTTTCTTCTGAATCCCTTTTTTGTATTTTGAAATGATCTGTATGTGAACTTATTGCATTATATGTACACATGTTGTTTTACAAAAATGAAATAAAAGTTTAAACTAAAGCCCAGGTGTTTCCACAGGACACCTCAATATATACCAAGGCACTTCAAAGTACCCCCAAGATTTCCATATTATAAAATTATTAAATGGATTGATTTAATGCTTCTATCTTAAAGTTTGAATCTCCATCTAGGTATCTGGAAGCAAATTTTAGAGTCCTGGGGCGTCTTTTCAGCAATATACGGGCGGGCTGGCGGGTTGGCGGGCAGGCAGACAGACAGCAGTCCTCTGTTTGTATAATCTTATGCAGATGGAAGTCTTTTTTTTTTCTTCTAAAAAACGCATCTCCCTAGTGTCTACGGCGATTGCAATGAATAGACTGACATTACTTAGCCATTTAACATGGCTCCCATGATTTAGAATGAACGATTTTACTTGCTGAAAGTGTTTTGTTTGTGTTGATTCATCTAGACACTTAGCTTATTTCATCGCACGACTTGTAGTGTAGCTTCATTTGTCGGACGTTACCGTATACGGCTTACCGCTGTACCGTTTTTTTTCAACAATTCTCAGACTTTTTTGTTTGCCGTAGCAATGAACGAATGAAGAAATGCAAATCCGTAAACTTATTGGTTTTTCTCCATGTTGCTCAAATCGCAAATGAGTGCAATTAAATATGTTTTCTCTTTCATCCCTAATCAGTCAAATTCGGAAGTTGGTAGTCTGATGTTGTTTACAATAGCCTATTAGTTTTTCTCCCTTTAATTAACTGTAAATCAGTCGTGCATCCATTTCAAACAATTATCCGATTTATAATCCTTGCTTAATTTAATACTTTAATAATCAGCTCGTAAAAATCACACTGTCCCGCATCGGTAATCCTGTCAATCACCTGTCAGAATTGCTACGCTGCAGTCCGAGTCATACGATTGGTTAACAGAGACAGGACAATAATCACGCCTACCGTGGCTCAAAAGCGATCGATAATATCAAAGTGATTTTGATCTCCCGGTGTGTATTTATCTTTCAGCTATTGGATTTTTAGCGTGTGCCGACTAAAAACATGCGTACCAATACACGTAATTCTGCCTTTCCGAGAGCTCTGATACCTATCCCAACCCTTCCAAACACTACCCTACCCTATTTACATGTATCTATCACATAATAATTTATACTGCCGTACATCTGCCAGGCCAGTATATGCGCAGGTGTCCTGTCAAACATATTAACAGGCTTTTCAAAAATACAACAATCGATACAGCCATAAAATGAAAAAAAGGAAAGTGAAAGTGCGGAATTTAATGATTAACTGGTCTAATGAGCACATTCTATTCAGTTGCCACTGAAACAATACAGAATGAGATTTTTTCGTATTCCGTATCAGGCCTTGTGGCACAATCTCACGAGTGTAGATTCTCTCACATGTAGATTAAGTGTCTCAAAGGTAAAATTTCCACAAATGTAATTTTCAGACCCCCACATCCAGCCCTCATTCAGGGTCAAAATGGAATATTTAGTGCACTTTTATAAAATTAGGGGATTAATCACTAAAACTTTAACTGTATATCAACATTAAACCTATTGTTTTCTGTGGTTTGCTTGTTCAACTAAGCAAGTACCTCTTTTTGTGTTGTTATGTCTGTCAATCGTTGCTACTTTCAGTTTCAAAGTCAACCGGATACACTTACTACGTCATCGAAAGATGAGCATCACGAGAAGAACACTGCTTCCGGCTGATTAATTTATCGACTTTCGTGTATTTTACAAGTTTTGTCCAATTCCTCCCTTCAGAATGGCACTAAGCGACCAGGATGTCCAAAAACAGGTGATCAATTTCTATTTCTTTTGGTATATTTTATAGAATTGTATATGATTACCCCCATTTTAATAGTTTCCTTCGAAAGCCGTTAATGAAATCAGATTCGCCCCCGAATGTTTCGGCCATATGTTCATCTATCTATCTTCTGGTTCTACCTATGCCCTCGCGTGCATTTTTGACAGGCACTGTGCGTCAGGGTTGTGCAAAATAGTAAAAGATGAATGGATTGTAGTGAGTTAGGGTAAAGATGAAGGGTTAAAAACTGGATTGAAATGAGGCAAGAATAAAAACAACTCTGGGATTGATCAGTAAAAACATTAATGAAAACAGTGCTTAAAACTAGTGAAAATGGGCAGTCTTAAACTATTAAAATCATATTAAAATATGCAGTGTACTGTCTAGGTTTGGGTAGTTGCAGAACTGCGACTTTAGATTTTTTTCGATCTGGCTGAATCTAAAGTCGCAGTGTTTTTGTGCTCTATCTTGACCAGTGATGGAGTCCCCTTTTGTTTCGGGAAAAACTCGTTTCCTTGACAATCCAACCATTTAGACTTCTTCATGTGTTTTACATACACAAACAAAGTTATAAAAATGTTACCATTGACTTTGTTATTATGACACGATCAATGCAATCTGTAATATCATGTTCTTTTGTTGTTTTTCGGCTCATCGCAGCCATTTTGCATGCTTTTCACGAGCTAGGGGTGATGACGTTTTTGCGATAGAATTCGGATGTTGAATTGATGAGACGAACTTAATAAAACGTTGATAAATATTATAATAAAACCCGGTACTGGTTATACTATCCATGACTAGGTGAGGTATGTCAGCGCTTTTTCAAAAACTCAGTTCATTATTATAATAAGATTAACAGTGGATTTAAGACATTATAAGAAACAAGTAGGTGTTTGAATTTTGAAAATCAGGACAAAATTGTTAAAGCTATTGATTCTGTTAACTTACTCAATGTTGGTACGCTCGCAGCAGTCACGTTTCTGTATTATTGTGCATTGTAGCGCACCCTATTTTCTATTAAATTATAACGAGTAATGACCTATTTCAGAAAATGAGTCGATTTCCAAGAATGGTTTGATTTCAATTTAATGTAGCATGCCAAAGAAAATGAGATACTTACTTGGCAGAAATCCTTAACAATCACATACCCACCCGTATAAATCTAATTTTCGGAAAGGAAGCTTTGTCATGTCCCAAAATGTCATAATAAGACCAAAAATGGACTTTTCCAACAAGGCGGACAATTGTTATTCTGATCATGTGCTCACGTGACAAGTTTCCCGCCAAAAGTAGCAAGCTAACGCAAGAGTACATTGACCTCTGAACCGAGAGAGGGTCAGCTTGTTAACGACAAGAAGCGATGGATTGGAAAGATCAGAATCAAATTACTTTTGCACAGTGATCAGTAAGATATTAGTGAAAGAAAATATTTTTTATTTCATGGCTAACCTTGCTGCACGCTGAATAGCTTTACTATCACACGCTTATGTTCAAATAGGCTATCAGTCAATACACACAGTTGGTACCCATCGTTTTTAAGGCGCCACGTGAATCTTATATAGAGACATTGGGTGTTTTGACCTTCTTTTTGAACATGTGCGCAATGGTTTATGATTAGAATTGTATAATGATGTCATTGTTTGAATATGCAAAACCATTTGGATTTTTTCTATGTATTTCCTGTTAGCTGAAGTGGGGGAGTTCCTTATCTGAAAATAGTCAATTTTCAATCCAGTGACATCCGTCGGAATACAGAACCAGGGTGAAAAATTTGCATACTAGGTTGAAGATTGACCTTTATTCGTTGACATTCATCAAGATATTAAAAGAAAACCTATTACAAATGGTGAGAGAGGTCACCATAAAAATCAACCTGTATGCACAAAAAAGGATCCCATCCATTGCCATTAAGAACTCCTCGGACACAGTTTGTACATGTCAAACTGGGTAGTTCTCGATGGCAACAAATTGGTAAAAGGCGACCCCAGTTAGATCGGTAATTGGTCATCTTTTTTTGCAAATATCTACATGTAACAAATGTATGGTGAGATGGTTTTGGATTCATTTAATCTCAACAGACCAGGTATGATCATTTTTAAGCCAATTATGATAATAAGGAAGGTAAAAGAAAACATTATATAAGTCTGATTTTGGTATTTAATGTTGTTAAAACATCTGTGTATTCAGAAAACGGAAAGTAAACGAGTCATTGTCGGTACATTAAATACCAAAACAAATTTGTGCGTGACTTTAGTACCCACAGAAAAAGCATGCTCTTCAGCTCAGAAGACAAAAATGACGCCATGTTTTGAAAACAAATAGTGTAAACATTCTGTGTGGACAGGAGTATTTTATCTTTTTAGAACTAATCAGGTATGCATCAGCGGCAAACTAAATAGCAAAATATAGATAAACCTATAAACATACAAAATGGAGTAGTGTTAGAGGAAGACACTGTTTGGAAATGTGTTTTCAACTTGGTTTACGTCCACGATAACAGTAAGGGAAAAGATAGCGGCTTAAAAAATCAGGGCTATATGATAACATAAAATAAAAATCCATCATATCGCCCTGAATTCAGTGCTAAGGTTTGGGATGCTGCAGTTGTCTAACTGCTGTCTTGAAGATATCAAGACTTGGAGCAACTGCAACATTGGCTGCCATGTACTCAGCAGATAGGCATGGTCAAAAGCCTTTAACACAATATCACTTTTTTTTTTATTACGGTAAATGTTCTAAAATTACGAACACTCTAAAATTACGAACGCCTAAAATTATCGCCGAAAATAGTTTTTAAAACATCCTAAAAAATCGAACACTGCCCTTTTTTTGGAAAAGTGAATTTCTAAAATTACGAACACAGGTTATTTTCGGCGGAAAATCGATGTCCGGTTATCTGTTTGTCCAATCTGTGGGTGCGTTCGGAGTTACGCCAATAGCACCATTGGACTGATAATGCCGTTCGGAGTTCAACCATTTGTAACATTGGCTAACCATTGGTACCATTGGCTGTCAACGGTTTTACCATTGGCAGCATATTTTGCAGACGCTCTAGAGCGTGGGTAAACAGATTCACGCGGGAAAATTACGTCATCAAGATGGAGGACTTGAAAAACTTAGCCGCAGAAACCAGTGGAATAACAACTATTTTCCCCATCCAAATGACGATTAACAATAAAATTACAAATTTTTGATGACAAGGGAGTCAATGAAATATATTTCAGACAGCAAGTTGTTATGTTATTCTTGTTTTCCATTTTAATCCCCGTTGTGGGGATCGAATCTGGACCTCGAAGCTAGTGATTGGACTGAACCGAGTTTGAGCATTTAGGGGAGAGTCTGAGCTTTAATGTGATACCAGAAAAATAGTTTTTGAGGCAGTAATCAGCCTGCTATGACAATTTCACTTTTACGAACAAAACATACATGTATATATTTGTAAAATTGTACGAGAATATGCATAATGCGCGATTTCATCCCTTTTCAATTGTATAGCCCCTTCTGATAAGCGATGAACCTTAACTTGAACATTGTTCTCCTGAAATATATGTGTACTTATTAATAAAACATTTTAGGGTGTAGGGGACCCAAAAACAGACACCCGCGGTTCGAGTTCCGAAGAATCTCGCACTAACGAAAAAGTAGAAATATGCGCTTATGTATGCCTGTACACTGGCTGTAACAAGCTGATCAGTCGTCCAAAATTTCTGGTTCTGGTATTTAAATAAAGCTAAAACCCTGTTCTAAGAGCTCATACTCGATTCAAATCAATCACTTGCTTCTGGGTCCAGACACACGGTTATATAAATGTCCAGAAAATCGAAATTTAGCCGGTCTATGCTAATGGTAGACATTGACTGCCATCTGTTGCAAATGTTAGCCATTGGTAAGCAATGGCTAACGGTGGTTGCAAATGGCACCCATTGGTTGCCATACTGATAGGCAGAAAAACCAACCACTGGCTGCCAGTAAACCGTTCGGAGTATTAAGCTTGCGATTGGTACCAATGGTAACCAATGATACAAATGGTAAAATTTACAATGGTACCTTTGGGAAAACTCCGAACGCAACCTGTGTTCGGTGTACTTCTACCATATAGCACGTGAGCGGTAGCGAGATTTGGAAGGTTCCATTATACTTAGATGGGTAATCCGACACGTGACGTTCTGCGCGCGACGTTATACTTTTTGTCTGCTAATTGTGCGATAAGATCAAAAGCAAGAGCGCATTAAAAGCACGGACTTTCCTACATGTACGCATGTACGTGACAGAGGCCATGCATGTTATTGGTATCGGCTGTCAATGTATCTACTCGAGGAAACAGTGCAGGTTACCTGCAGCGTGTTCAAATAAAACCCTTAAAGACAAAGATTACTGTCTAATAGAGATCATTAAAGGATTAACTGATAAGGGACAGTTTCAGTATCTCACAAAATTAATGGGGCCTCAAGAGGGGACTTACCTGTATGCAACACAATTTATTCACTAAGATAAAGATCAATATTTTATCATAAAATACCTAATCCCTTTATGGGGCCACTTTATTGCCCCAGTAAGGAAGTCATAATCACCTCATTATGGCTGTTCTTTTGATCTGCCCAGTATGACCCCTGGAGAGAGTCATAATGAGTGGTACCAGTATTATTGCTCAAATATTTGTCCCTTTAATTGTCGAAATCTTTAGCTATAAGAAGCAGTTGATTTGAGTTCTTCAGCAATTAACATGGATTGACATTAAACAGACACGCCTCGGGCAAGGATTAGGAGTTACAATTACCGCGAGAAAACGCCCATCTAAGCTTTATTATGTTCACCATGAAGTACTTAGGTCATACGTTGCCTGGTCATCTTCTTGTCCGTCAAAATTAAACATTTGCAAACAGTAGATCTTATTACTTAAAAAAACCCATATAAACCACAGCGTTAATAAACAACCGAGTAAATTTGCTAAGTAAGTTTGCTTATATACAAAAGAGCCTTTTCCAGCGATATGGCCTGAGTCGTTCATCCATTCGACATAAAAGCGGTGATGCTTGACATACCTGATCTACTCCCCAACTTTATGTGTGTCATGGTGATTATTGCATGCACATTTGCGCAGACTCGTCTGAGTCTTTGTCGCATGTTGTACAATTAATGAAAATGTCCGTCGCCGCAGTTTTTCAATCGAACAGGTTCACAAACTTTGATAGCAGGTCGTAAAAGTAGAGAGAGAGAGTCTGCATGGTGCTTGCACACGAATCTTTTGTTTTGGCTTGTTTTCTTAGAATCTCGAAACACAATGTTTGGATCTTGTTACAACTGCTTCCGATGAGGACCCATGCGCGGATCCAGAAAGTTTTGTCAGAGGGGTCCAACTCTGACAACGTTTTTTTTCCTTTCTTTTTTAGAGGAGAGATGATCCAAATATCACTAAAATCGGGCCATCATCGGCACCCCAGCGAAACGCCATTTAAATGGCGTTTCGCTGGGGTGCCGATGATGGCGTTGATGGCGTTTCGCTGGGGTGCCGATGAAATGGCGTTTCGCTGGGGTGCCGATGATGGCCCAACGTTGAATGCTGGCTTGGTAACTTTGAGAATTTCAGGGGATCCGGTCCAGTATTGCTAAGATATTCTATATTTTTGTGGTTTTCGGGGGAGGGGGGTCTGACCCCCCTGACCCCTGGCCCGCGTGGGACCGGCCAATGTATAAAATGAAAACCCATTTTATCGTGCGCATCGGCTTTGCGTACTTTCAATAGCATGCACAAAATTTTATATTGGCGAAACATTCTTTCCTGAGTTTCCTCCGGGTATGATCTGGATCCAAACCGTTTTTGCAAATGTAAACAGAGAGAAAGAGAGAGATAGAGAGACTGGTGCATGCACATCCTTTCCGAAGTGCATCGGCGGATCAGCAGTAGAGAGAGAGAGAGAGAGAGAGAGAGAGAGAGAGAGAGAGATGCGCGTGTGTGTTCTTTTTGAATTTCGTCATTATTTTTAACTCTGAGAACTTGCCTACGTATTTCAAAGTTTCGTGTAGATCTTTGCAAAAAATTCTGATCGTACGAGATGTCTTTGAGTGACTGTATTACAATATAAACTGGAAGTCGGCATTTGCGCAGATGGCAAGGAAGAACCGTAAAGTGTAGCGATTCATCGGTTGTCCGAGACGAGTGAACATAGGAGACCCTGCTTATCGAATAGTTAAATAAGTGGACTTTTACGACTTGTAAGTAAATTGAGTGTCATAACATGCACGTGCCAGGCAATTACCGCACGCGCTGGACATTTTACTGGCTCAGTCCGCAAGTATTTTGTGGCGGTTTTTATAAGACTTTAACAAGATATGAGAAAAGAAAAAAAAAATGAGTAGATAGCGCAGAATCATATCGCCGTGTTTTCAACACGTTTCTACCGCATTTTTACATGCATATATACCGTTTTTGCTCATGATAAAGACCACATTCTAAAATTACGAACACTAGCACTTTTTCTGAAACGTAATTTCTAAAATTACGAACAGCGGAAAAAATAATTATTTTTTCGTGTTCGTAATTTTAGAACATTTACCGTATATAACCCTTTGTGGATCGGACACCCCTAAACAGGTTACTTTGCCAAGCAGCTAAGACCCAGATGAAATGCATCTGCACTGTTTGGTAAGACAAAATCAATCTTCAAAGACTGAAATACTTTTTCTATTATTATAACCTTTGACACCTCAATTTATATAACTATATTCTATTTGCAGATCAAGCATATGATGGCCTTCATTGAGCAAGAAGCCAATGAAAAGGCAGAGGAAATCGATGCTAAGGTAAGGACGCAAGATTTTTGAAAAATGCAGCAAAAAAATAAATCATAGGTCTATGCTCTTGGCAACCGTGTCAAACTATTTGCCCCTATTAACCTAATGTCTAGAGCTAAAGTAGACATGACAGCACCAAAATTGAGCTGGTGTACAGTAAAAGATACACATTGGCATGTTGGCCCTTGGAAGACTCAGATCAGCCTGTGCATTCGCACAGTCTGATCAGAGTCTTCAATGGGTGCTATATGGGTAGCCAAGGGTCCAACATTTCTTCAGGCAGAAAACTAAGACTATCATCAGACTGTGTGGACTCGCAGACTGATTTAAATCTTAGCCATATGAACATGCCAACTTGTACGGTGTATCTCCTTATGCTGGATACCAGCTCGTTTATACATAAAAATTTAGATTTCCTGTTTAGATATGGTTAGACCCAAAGTTTTACGTATGCTTCTCAGATGATAAATGATAGCTTTAGGTACTGTCAGGCAAGTGTTAAAACTGACAATATCGTAGAGCAAAATGTAGGAGGAATAGAGCTATTAGAGATCCACAGAAAAAGCAGGTGCCATGAGGTACTTGTGGAAAAAACAGGCCCCAAGGTTATAAAAAAATTTCATGGTCAACTCAACTGAGCATGAAATTTTAACTGCTCATGAAACTAAAATGGTGAAAAATACATATTTTTCCTGCTTTTAAACTCTCAGATGTTGTATTTATTTGTCTTTTTTACATTTATTACATTTGAGCCACGGCATGTGATTTCCAACAATGTGGCATTTTGACAAGTGTAGACTAGGACAAGCCTGTGTAGCCTCCTTTTAAGTTTAGAAACTCCAAATGATGTGTAGTCAGTAACTTAACATTCGTAGAATATTCAAGCGACTAGCAAAGGCTCTGATCAGACTGCGCATATGCACAGGCTGATCTGAGGCTTTGCTGGTCGCACATACCACATTGTTGGAAATCTCATGTCGCGGCTCATCTATTAACAGGATAAATGTTGTGCTGAGTTGAGTATGAAAAAAGTTATATAACCTTGAAGCATGGATTCTTTAGACAAACATTTATATCGTGGGTTCAACGCAACACTGTCGTATCTTGCTTTTATGAAATTTTTCAGGAGAGTTAAAAAACATGTTTCTGTCGTGGCTTTTATATTATTTTTTACAATTTTATAATTGAGTAATGCTAAAAGCCATTTGACATTGATGACAAATGTTATTTTAAATGTTACCGTTTTGTTTTAAAAGATATTTGCAATAATTTCACTTACAACAGTTTTCCCACCCAACAATCCATTTTTGTCTTAGGATTTCAGTGCAACACTGTTGTATCTTAAAGTTACGACAGTGTTGCACTATATTTGTTGCTGTATTTGATTCTTATTTCAAAGCAACACTGTTGTAAGTGATTAAATTTAAGTACAATAGTTGCATTTAATTCATTATTAGGTAGATAAAGTTATATAAGTGGTCATTTCTCTAGATGCGGAAGTTGTCTTAATTCAAATAATTTCGTATGGACCCAGTTTCTTAATTCAAATAATTTCTTATAGACCCAGCAATTTCCTATTAACCCAGTTACAGGTCCTCGGCCTTGGACTTAATACTTAATGCAGCAGACCTAGAGCATAGATTACTGGGCCAGTACAACTATTCTTGTTTAATAATATTATATAAAAAAACAACACCTGTTTATCTGTACTGGAGCTATATATTCTTAACGTTTCCCCAATTAAAATATTACTTATTAGTTGTTACAATGTTCATTTAGCAATGAAAGTAGTTACTTATACTTAGTTCCATTTTGAGTTTATTTGTAAAGATCCTAAATTTTGGACACCTTAGTCTGAGCAAACAGTTAAAATCTACCTGTTGGAGCAGTTTGATCAGGCTCTTCATTTTTTACCATTAAGTATTTGGAAAAATGTATAAAAGATCATAAAGCATCTACTTGTCAAAAAATAACTGGCCTGATTTGGAAATGATTTAATTGGCACAAACTGTCATTGGCCGACCATGCATAGATTTACCAAGAATACTCAAAATGAATTTGATCCATTGATCCGTACCTGAGTTAGCCATTTATCAGATTCAAATTACTTATGATTTTAATGATAATTCCATTGAGGGTCTTCATCCTTTTAACTTCCTCAATATTATTTAAACTTTCCAATGTGAAGTCATATCGAAACTGCTGATCCATCAATCTAAGACTCATAGCTGGATGACCAAGTCAGGTTGTCAAGGAGAAATGCCTTATGTACAATACATTATAGTTGATGAGATTGTGAGGGTTAACATGCATCAGAGGTTAGACTTGCAATGTGGTAGGGGGTTGGATTACCATGCAAAAATATAATTGACCAGGGTCTGGTCAGGAAGATTCTCTTTTCTTTACCAGATCCAAAGGATAATGAAATTAAGGGTGAGATAACCCAGTCGGGACATCATGCAAATGTCTTCTGCATGGTTTGATGGTTGCATCCATTATTTAGATCATTGAGAAGGTCAGTGGAATTGTTTTTTCGGAGGAACACATAGAGAGAATGATAGATGAATTGAGAACTTGATGCTGACTGTGCACCCTGCCTGCAGGTGCAATAAAATTATAGTACATGCGAATGCAGCTACTCCTCATTTTACACTGTGAAATACAGGATAGAACTTAGGTACTGGCCGACCCAGTTTCAGTATAATGTCACTGGATGGAGTAATATTTCAAGCATCTGGGGCATGATCATTCTGCAGGTCATTAAAACTGACCTTTGACCATCTAGTTGATCATTAAAACTTTGACCATCTAGTAACATTCAGACATATAAGTGATATGATTGAAAGATTGTTGACAGCCATATTAAACACACATATACCATTCTGTTTAATGGAAACTGATAAATTCAATACTGCTGATATAATAAGTTTCAACACCCTGAAAAAATTCTGGTGTAAGCCGGATTATGTAAAGCAATGTGAGACTGGCCTTATCTAGCCTACCCTACCCTAGGAAAGTAGCCTAGCTGTCCAAACTGGTTCGCAGAGTTGTATGAGCAGGATAAGGTCACCATAAGATAATGAGGTTAGGATATCCTTACTTAGCCTAGTGGCGGCCAGGAGTATGCCAGGTATGTATAGTCTATCTGACAGGCCGGAAGGGTGGTTAGGTAATGTCCCCCCTCCCCCTGGCAGGTAGGGTTGGTTTGGGTAGGATAAGGTACAGTTGCCCAACTAGTTTACTAATGGTGTCATCCCCTTGTTGACCAGACAGGCGTGGTTGGTAGGGTAGGTTAAGCTATGGCCACCCCACTTAATCAAGTAGGGTCAAGGTAGCCTAATCTTGCTGACAGGCAGGATTTGGTGTGTTAGGGTAAGGTCTGGCTGCTCTTACCAGTTAAGATAAAGAGAAACCAAGCCTAGCCTACCTAAAATGCATGGCGGTGAGGGCTATGTCAATGAAGGTATGGTCACCCTACTATTTTGGTTAGGATAGCCCAGCCTAGCCTCTTGGATGGGGTAGGGTAATTAAGGTACAGTTGCTACTATTAGCCCAACTTAGGTTGGGGTAGCCTAGCCTAGTCTACTGCAGGGCTGAGTTGGATAGGTTAAGGTTTTGTCACCCAATACAGGCTTTTGGTAAGATTAGGATTCTAAGGGAAGCCTACCATAAGTGGCAGTCAGGGTAGGGTTCAGTCAACCTACTGGTAAGGCAGCCCAACCAAATCTAGCATACTTGGCAGGCAGAGATGCACTTGATGGGTAGGGGTGTATGGTAGACCCACTGGTTAATGTAATGGTATGGTAGTCTTTACACTTTATGTTACCCTACGATATGATATGGGCAAGTCCTACCCTTGGCTAGGGTAAGGTAGGTAGCAGTAGGGAATCGTCATTATGTTAAGGTGCAAATAGTATGCCATACCAAAGGGTAGTATGAAAATTTAAGATATTTGGTAAGGCTAGGGTAGGGCTCTAAGGAAATGTAAGGCTTTGTCAGCTAACCTATCCTACCTCATGGGCATTGTTTTGAGGGATAGGGTAGGCTTATGCTATGGTCGCCCTACTGGTTAGGGTATTATGTAGAAAACATACTTTTCCTAAGAATTTACCAATGAGGGTAAACAAGAGTACAAGACCCATCCAAGATAGACTAGCTCAGCCTGCCCTACTTTGTAGGCATGGTGATAAGGTAAAGTTAAGTCTGGGTAGTTCCCCTTATAGTATGGACAGTACTGGTTATAGTAGGGACAAGCTGAACTGTACATAGAGAAGGTAAGGTAGAGATGTAGGGGAGAGATTAGGTTGGCTGAGACTATGCTAGGCAAACCTACCCTATACAGCTCTACTTTTTCTTGAAGACAGCGTGATGGAGGACGGCAGGTCTGGTTAACCTAACAAGGTTTGTGGTAGGGCACCATTCTCTAGCTTAACCTTCATTCACCAGGTACCCCAGTTTGAGGTAGGTTAAGCCTACTGATTAGGGTAGGGGTATGGTATGAGAGAACCTTTCTATAGCCTAGCCTACCAGGTTTGGGTGGTTAATGATAAAGGTTTAGGTTAGATCTTGCATAGGCACTATTGTCACCCTGCTTGGGTTAGGCTATATAGGGGCCAGGTAGTCTTCCTTAACTACTACTAGAATCAGAATCATAGGATTCATACAATATCAATCTTGACATCTGACTATGACCAAAATAAGATAAAAGGAGCTATGGTTGGTCCTACCCTGCAGTGTTTTCGTTAAGAGGCGGCAGCCGGCAAAAATAGCCACCTACTTTGCCTTCTGTGCCAGCTACTTTGATAAATTGGTCCATAGGTTATACTATATAGCAGTGAATTTGGCCAGGTTCATGACAATGTCTGCCGGCTACTCCAAAACTTAGAGAAATCCCTGGACCCTAAGGTAAATATAGTTCTTTACTTTGAAAGGCTAGGCATGGCTAGGCTATGTATAAGTGAGCAAAGCCTAGGCTATGCTAGTCTACTTTATACTACCCCACCTTACCCTACCCTACTTGGTTGACAGGGAAGTTTTGGATTATCATCCTATAGAGGGTAGTTGAAAGGTGTGTTTTTATAGGATGTTGAATAGGGCAGGTAATATCACTTTTTTTTTGTAAAGGCTTAATCTAAAGTTCCTATAATGATTGTCTTTTTTCCTCTGTTATGAGAGAATGGTTATCGTACATGTCTTATTTGTTTATAATACTGGTGTCACTTTAACCCATATGGGTCTGGTGTCCTTTTTGTGGGAAATGGGTGAACAGTGCAGACCCAGCTCAGATGCTGCAGAGAGCAGCATCTGATCAGAGTCTCCACTGCTTGCTTACTGAATGTTCTATTAAGATTTAAATAAAGATGAAAAATACCACCAAACAACCCTTAAAATGGAAACAGACTGGTCCAATTGATAAGAATGGGAAATTCCATTCAGCTTAAATGGGTTAAGTTGATACTTCTTTCCCTTGTGGGGTATATTAAATCTGATTGTATTTGTCTTGTCATTTAAAAACTCTTCTGCAGCAAGGCATATCAGAACCTATATTTTATGGTGATTTAGTTTATGGATTCAAACAAATTGTTGAAAAACCTAATTTTAGTGATAAATTCAAAAAGATTGTAAAACATTATATAAAAATTGGATATAACTTGGATATCATGCGACAGTCTGCATGCCTGGTTTTAAACCCAATCATAGTTTATAGCTATGATTTCCTCTTTAATTGCACGATGGTGGCTCAGGCCTCAGACTCTATGACAGCTCTGACGTAAAGCTTTAACCGGTGGGTTGGTGCCTGATGCTTATTTGTAGCTGGACCCACTGTGGCTCAACTTGAGGTTTTCTTAAGCTCTGGCTATCTGCGAGTCATAAGCCCTTTTCTTTGTTTCATCATGGTGTGTTAATTTGATTAGAGTGTTTCTCCATGATGATACATTGCATTAGTTAGAAGGCCTCCATGCGAGCTGAACATTTCTTGATGTTGACTTTTTTGTTTATTGTTACTCCCATTGTGGGAGTCTGTTATTGTTCTATGTTTTGTTGTACGTTACTTTATGTCCATTCTAGTATTGCATTCTTGATGGGGAAGGGAGAGCTGGTTGCTTTGCTTCATTTGTGTTCCTGGTGTTTTGATGGTTGAGTGGCCCTTCCTCCCGGTGCCGTAGGGTTGTCTGCGGTTTGTGATTATGGTATTTCCTGATCATACTCAATTACTATTTTATATAGCCAGCTATTAAAATAAGTAGTCAAGTTTTTCATCAAAAACCATTTAATATATATACCCCATCAAACTCATTTAATACCCTCATTTTTACCTATAATTGCCATTTTCATAGCATTTCTTCTCAATTTGTCATTCCATCAACTTTTGTGTCATTTTCAACATTACAACAGATCTTCTAGGGCTTGAGAGTTATGATACTTGTTACTGACTTACATCTATGGAAGTTGTCCACCACTTCTGTATCATGTGGTATCTATATTTGGACTGTGACCTTTTAATTTTTCACTGACTTTGTAACTAAATTTTAAGCAGATTTCTCAAGGGCTACTAGAGCTAGAGTAATGCTACTTAGGATTGACTTATATCAAGGGAAGAACATCTTCATAGGGGTATCCATGCATATTTAATCTCGGCCTAAACGTCATGGTTCACCATTGCTGAATTTTTGTATCTTCACTATTTATAGTCCAGTTCTCAAGAAAAACTTAAATTAATAATGCAATTCAGAATTAGACCATGCCAACCTGAACCTTTTGAAGATTGTGCTCCCTTGAGTAGATGTGTCACAGCCTTTGGCAGAATTTTTTTCTTGGTAGTTTTCAAGATGGCAAAACCTGTTTTATGCTGTTATGTACAGTATTAAGAATAAACAGTATGATGCCATTTTAACAGTTATGATGTCATAAATTCAAGACAAATAGCTAGATACAACAGTATTGCACTGAACAAATTAATCAATACATGTATTGTTTTCAATGCAACAGTGATGTATGTGTGAACTGTTGCAGTTACATCAGTGTTGCACTCAAAGAACACAGTCTTCAGCTTAAATCTCAGTGCAACAGTGTCGTATGTAAAGTTACGACAGTGTTGCGTTAAATGAATTGACAGTTGTGAGATACGACGAAATGACTAATTTAATATTACTGGAGAAATATTAACAACTCATTTAGGACATTTTCACAGATTATGTAAACATGTTTTATATATTCAAAACTGCAAAAAAGTACATTTCTGAAAAAATTGCAGTTACGACAGTGTTGCGTTGATCCCACGATATGATCTTCTTGTATATCAGACTGCATTGTATCAAGGTTCTGTTCCAGTGAAGTACATGTGTAGGAGGGTACTTAAAAAATTCTCAGACTCGCCTACATGTCAGAGAAATGTGTTATTGATAAAACACCGATCCAGATAAACAAAAAAAATAATCAGCTTAAAATTGTCATTTTTTCAAACCATCTGTTTTAGCATGTGTTTTGTGTGCTGTCCTTTTGAGTGTCCATATAGTATGTTTTGGTTGAGAAATACGAAAATTAATTTTTGATTATGCTTTCTTATATAGAGGCCTGTCTGGGTAGTAACCCCCAAAACAACCCATCTTTGGATTTTGTTCAGCAATATTAACCCTTAAAGCGCCAATCAGGACTGTAGCAGACGACAAATTTCGTGACGTCTTTCTTAATTTTCAAAAAAAATAAGGAATTATATTTCATGAGAATTGTCTGCTGACAGACAATTCTCATGAAGTATCATTCCTTATTTGTAAATTTTGAAAAAGCAGCGAAATTTGAAATTGTCGTCTGCTGCAAATTATAGGTGGCGCTTTATGGGTTAAAATCAGTAGCTGGCTGTATCTCACCTCAGTTTTCATTTTTTAACAGGCCGAGGAAGAGTTCAATATTGAGAAGGGTCGTTTGGTGCAGCAACAGAGAGTTAAGATAATGGAATTCTACGAACGAAAAGAAAAGCAGGTCGAACTGCAGAAAAAGATGTAAGAAGCAGTTACAATATTTAGCTTAACTCTTTGCCTACTGGTGTCAATTACTGATAACCTTGGCAGACAGATTGAACCCAGGTCAGGCCCGACAAAACGTCGGGGCCTGATATGGATCCAAACTGTTTGACACTCTGCCAGGCTCTGATGGTATTTCTGAGAAAAATTTTGAAAAAGTTGATTTAGACAAAAGTCAGCAGACTGCAACTGAATCTGGGTTGTACAAGACCACTGCTGTAACCGTTGAGATTTATAAGCATCAGTCAGTCAGTTGTCGGAGATTGTTTTATAAATCAAAATGCGCGCCAGGTAGATATTCAGCGTAGGAATAATTCACAATGACAGTATTCATACAGTAGGTCCTGATAAGCAAACATTTTATGCTTTAAATTGTTATTATTATCTCATAGGGCCAGTTAAGCAAATTTTTTAGCCTAAAATTGTGATTATTTTCTTACCCATCAATTCAAACATGTGTTGAGGGTGCTCAAAAGATTTGTCTCATCGAGGCGGTCCTTTTGAGTACCCACAACATGTGTTTTGGTTTAGAAATAAGAAATATAATTATCTGTTACACACTCTGGGGGCCTGTGTTCTTATTCATTTGTTTAAACATATGTTTTGGGTTCTCAAAAGAACCGTCTCATTTGAGTACCCACAACATATGTTTTGGTTGAGAAATAAGAAAAATGATTTTTAGTTACCGGTATGCACACTTTTCTAGAGAGGCTTGAATGATTTTAGCCAATTCACGAGAATTTTGTACTTATTACACATGTGTAAAGTCATTCTCTTTGCATATATACACAGCTTCCATAGGGCCAGTTAAGCAAAATTTTTTAGCGTAAAATTGTGATTTGTTCCTTACTCATCAGTTTAAAATTTTGTTTTGGGTGCTCAAAAGAACCGTCTCGTCGAGACGATTGTTTTGAGTACCCACAACATATGTTTTGGTTGCGAAATAAGATAAATAATTTTCTGGTAAGCACTCTTATGTGGAGGCCTGGCTTCTAAGTGGGTTAGTTGTTCTCCGAGCCTTTATCTACTTTGTGTGTGTGAGCAGGGAATGCTCTGACGAGGCTGCACATTTGCGCAGGCTTGTCTGAACCTTCGCTGCTAACATATGCAAAAAGGTATGCAAATCTCATGAGCTGGCTCATTTATTTAAGAAATGAATTCAATTTTTGGAATGTTCATGGAATCATTAATACTTGGGGTCTCTTGCGAAGTAAGTGAAGTCCAAATGGCTTCAAGTTAACTTTGCAAGAGATCAGAAGTATTCATGATTCCATGCCATTCCAAAAAATGAATTTATTGCTAATATTTACATTTTGTTATAAATATCTAAAATATAAAAACTATTTTTGATTTAGGAATTAAACAAGTTTATATTTAAAATAACGGTTTAGTCGGAGTGTAAAATGGAAAAGCGGAACAGCCAACTCTGAACACGGACAGCCAATGGAGCAAACAAGAGGCTTGCACGTGAGACTCAGGTGTGGCTTGCTGTCAATCACAACACCAGGTTCACTTCTGGCGAATGAGTTCCATGTTCGAAGCGTATTGCGCGGGCAAGTGAGCTTGGCAGCTGTCAATCAAATTTGTGTAAATCATGAGGCTATGAACGGTTGCAAAAATATAAAGATTTGTTAAAGGATTGCCTCGAAAATGTAAAAAATTTGTTTTATATTTCAGTCAAAATTCAAGTTTATTGAATCAGGCTAGACTACGAGTGTTAAAAGCTAGAGAAGATCATTTAAAGGTTGGTAGTATTGTCTTGTCCCAAGTTGTTGAGGGAATAGGCTTTTACAAAATTTAATGCAGAATTCAAAGGTCCAGATAAACAAAACTGTTGAGCGTAAAATTGAATATTTCTTATCAGTTAGTTGTAACATTTGTTTTGTGTGCCAGTGGCCGATCCAGGGGGTTCGCTCAAACCCCCCTCCTCACCCCAGTTTTTAAATATCCCATGAAAATATAATAATTTGGTCTCAGTGAGACCAAATTATTTCATTTTCATGGATATTTAAGTAAAATGAGATACAATCACCTTTATACATAAGAACTGCCCTTTCCAGAAAACCTGGATCCGTCATTGAGACATTCCTTTCGAGTACCCATAACATGATATGTTTTGGTTGATAATTAAGCAAATATGAATTTTTTATTAAGCACTCTTATCTGGAGGCCTGAAAATGGTGATTCTAAACAAAATATGTCAGTTTTTTTTTCTCTCTCTCTCTCTCCGTGAAAATCTTTGGTGTGTTGCTCATTGGATGTGTCTCATTAAGTTGCTCCAAATGACTGCCCACAACATATATTTCTGTTGAGACACTTTCAGAAAAATCCATCAATTTGGAAACCCTCTAAGAAGGGCTATGATAGCAGCTCTTGCTCTTCTTGAAATATTAGTATTTTACGTACCAGTCTACCTCATAGATGTTCCCGAAACACACCCAGAATGTCATACAAAAGTCACCTGATAGTGTATAACTGACCGATGCAAAGATAACAACAAGATGACAGCACAGGTTTAACAGGGTTCGCACAGGCTTGAAAAGTACTCGAATATACAGGACTGTCTTGAAAAATCCTTAAATTTGCCTTGAAAAGCACTCAAAAGCCTTGAAAAGTCCTGAATTTTACCATTTACAGGAGGATTGAACAGTGTTTTTGGAGACCTAAATCAGTATAAAATTTTGGTGCCTTTATTTGGTGCGCCACAATTGTATACTAATTTTCTTAAACTTATATCTTAATTAATGGACTAGCATTTCAGAAGTAGAATTTTAACGTGGAAATCAGTATTTTTCTTCAGTTTTCAGTCATTGAAAACAGTAGGAAAGTCTTTTAGAAGCCCTTGAAAAGTCCTTGAATTTTACACAATCTTGCCTGTATGAACCCTGTTTAAAAAATCGAAAAATCTATAAATTACATCTCGTGAAAGGCTCTCCCAATTTCAAAATTACTTTACACAAAGGTTCCGTATAACACCCTCTACCAAAGTTGCTCAATGATTACACTAGGCAAAACAAAGTTGGCTCCAGGGCTAAAAACTCAGGTGAGCTATCCAGGACCTGCATGGCCCTCCTGTCTGAATTTCTTTAAACTTACAGGTATCTAGGACAGGCATGTAATCAGATTTTTCCTTTAGAGTTACTCACCCTTGTAAATGTGTGTCCACAGAGCCTTACAATGGGAATATGTTGTCATGAACATACCAAGCTTATTACAGTAGAACCTGTGTAAAATAGCCACTCAAAAATAGACAAAACAAAGATCTTTATGACAAATGGTAGCTTAATGAAGGTCGAAAGTATTGCAGAATGCTCCTTAATACTTATGGCCTGCATTAAGTGATGATTAGTCTTGAAAACCAATTTTGGTCTTTTTGAGAGTGGCCGTTTTACACAGATTTACTGTATGTTTGAAAATCAGTAACAGTAAAAACAGAAGGTGCACACCAGTTTGAAAGTTGATCAAGTTTGAAAAAAATACAGCAAAGCCTGTGTAAAATGGCCACTCTTAAATAGACCAAACAAAGATCTCAATGACAAATGGTAGCTTAATGAAGGTCAAAAGTATTGCAGACAGAATGCTCACCTAGGAGCATTCTGCAATACTTTTGACCTGCATTAAGTGATAATTAGTCTTGAAAACCAATTTTTTGTCTTTTTGAGAGTGGCCGTTTTACATAGGTTTTACTGTATTTTTTTCAAAACTTGATCAACCTTCCAACTGGTGTGCACCTACTGTTACCCCTTTTCAAACAAACATTCATCCATGTCTACTAGGGTGTATATAGATATCTCGATATTCTATTTTAGGATCTGATTGAAGATGCAAGGAAACAGCTTAGCAAAGTCACAGCAGATAAAGCCAAATATAAAAAACTTCTTGAAGGATTGATTGCTCAGGTGAGTGAAATAGTTTTAACCCAAAAGACATCACCTGCAATGTTTTGCTTATAAAAGGCTTATAATAAAGTGAGTAATGCCTGATATTTCATGTGAATCGTTTGATACAAATATATCATGCTTTATCATGTGACATTCACTGTTTTACCATGTCATAAAAAAGTGATATGACCAGGAGATTTATATTACCTTTTGACATAATTATAAACTCATAGTATTCTTTGACATCAGGGAGCCAGACAAAACATCCCACGACAAAACATCCCTTGCCAATTTAAGCCACCCTGGACAATACATCCCACACAGATTTGCCACCCTGAACAAAACCAGGGATAATATTCTGGCTCAGAATATCATGAGAGAAAATATCTCATTTGCTCAAGACAAATGAGAAATTATGAATTTTCAGTGAGAAATTTTGGCAAAATTCTTAGCTAAATTACACTTTGCTATGAGCTTTTCTCCCATTAAGCCAATTTCAATGAGATTTGTGGTAGGAAAATGAGCAAATCTCTCAATATCTCCCCCGAAAATAGTCCCTGCAAAACATCCCATGCTATTTCCTAAACATCTCTCCATTTTTCGTTTCCAGTTGTCTATTTAAGATTTGGAATTGAAATGCATTTACCAGTCTTGGAACTTTTACAGCAATAAGCATTATCTCCCTTTTTGGAGTAATGGCATTTGTAGAAACCATGCAAACAATTAAAAAAATTCCAAGCAAAAAAAAAAAAAATCCACATTTAAGGTTTAAACACTGTTAATTACTGGGATTATCATTTTTGTGATAATCAAGGTATATAACAGCATATATAACAGCATTTCGTATAATGCTGCAGCATTAAATGTCTTATATGCATAATAGCTATTTTTTGTTATCACACTGTGAACCACTTCTCCCAAAATGTTGAGTTCAGCTTGATCCCTGGTAGTTACTGCAATATGATACATAGGTCCATCAGGTGTAAAATTGTGAATATTTTCTTATCCATCAGTTTTAACTTTTGTTTTAGGTGTTCAAAAGAACCATCTCATTGAGATGGTTCTTTTGAGTACCCATAACATATGTTTTGATTGAGATATATGAAAATTATTTTCTTTATTACACACTCTTATCTACAGGCCTGTTGTAGATACTCGACATACTTTAAGGAAACTTAACAGCACTTGTCATGTACATCAAATATCTAGTTTGGAAGAGTTATAGAGATTGTTGTCATCATTTGAAATTTAGAGCCTGTTACATGTTTTTCCTTGTTGCAGGGCCTCTACCAGCTTCTAGAACCTAGTGTGACAATCCGTTGTAAAGAAAGAGATGTTGATCTTGTTAGGGTAAGTATGAACCAGAAGTAAAAGATAATATAAAATTCTATGGCACAGGTATTCAGTGTTTTACTTTTTTTGAGACCCTGTCGGGTTGTAGACACCCAAGGCTCTGTTTTGGTTGTGAACTTTGACCGAAAACTGCAAAATGAAACCCCATGACTGAATATTAATTGTCCCAGTCAAAATTAACTTCTTCCTTTGGATCATCAAACCATGAAAAATGGCAGTCCTATATATAATCCAAGTTCTACTAGGCAAAAAGCAATAAATAAAACGGGTGGCGGTAGCTCTACCACTGACAAATGTTGGCTGTCTTTAGTTTTCCTGGCTCCAGTACAGTTCTGAGACACCGATTGTGATTGTGCAGAATCAATTATTTAGAGCACTCAACAGCTGGTTTAGTACCCTACCTACTAACCACAGTCAGTTAAAAACTTATGCTTTCTGTGTCAATAATTTTCACATGCATGTCTAACTCGGTAAAAAGTCGGTAAATAGCTATACATAGCTAATTGTTATTTCTGTGTATACTCTCCAACTTTAAATAAAATATGTCTTGTGCCTTATGTCCCTAGTTTTATTTATCTCCCAAAAGTCATACCCTCAAATTTCAAAATTGGGGGGTATAAAAACCCCAGTTTAATTTTTGCGTGGGAACCCTGGAATTATCTCATTCCATGGAATTCTTTACAGGCTAGTGTAAATAACCTTTGCAAACACTTGGACCCAAATTAGTTCCGACAAAATGTTGATCATGATCTGGGACCAAACTGTTTAATACTCTGATGGTATTCCTGAAAGAGTTCATTGAAAAAGTTAAATTTGACAAAAAAAATCAGCAGAGGACAAAACAGCATGCAATATTACCCAAAATACAGTTAACTGGGTAATTTTTCATTCTTTTTTGTTGTCTGCTGATTTTTTTTTTCAAAGTCAACTTTTATGGAAAATTCTTTCAGGAATACCATCAGAGTGTCACACAGTTTGGATCCAGATCAGACCCGACATTTTATCGGGTCTGATTTGGGTCCAAACTGTTTGCCAAGTCAACACTGTAGTCAAAATGAGCTGTTTATGTTTCAGGATGCTTGGCCTGGCGCAGTTGAGATGTACAGAAATGCTACCAAAGGGAAGAAGGATGTGAAAATTACAGTAGATACTGAAAACTACCTTCCTGCTGATGTGTGAGTGTACTACTGTTTTACAAGTAAACACAGGATCTTACATGAGTGATCGTGTATTATTGAATTTATTAAATGAGTTGAAGAAAAGAGATAAAATGCAGGCTTACCAAGCATTTTATCGCTTTTTCACCATTAGTTTAATACATTCAATTATACAGGAGCAGGAATATTAGATTCTAAATATATCATAATAACATTAAAATTACTTTTAAATCACATTTTTGGCTTGAAAATGTTAAGATTTTTGCATTATGTTTGCTTTAATGTTAATAAATATGAATGGTTTATTGATTTTAATACATGGCATTATATCACTCTCAGAGAGGAAAGACTTTGAGTAAATAAAGGCCACTGGCCCACATTGCAAAGCATACATATTACATTAAAATTTGGAGTTGTGTTTGTTAACCCTTTTCCTGCTGAACCTGGACTTATCCTTTTTGAGAACGCTGTAGGCCCAGATCAGCTGGCTGATTAGATCCACAATGTTTTCAATTTAGATAGTGGTCGATAGTGAATCAATGCTAATTAAGGAATTCATACAACTAGTTAGGGTGCAAATCATCATTAAGTTCAGCTTATTAATTTATTTAGCAGAACAAATGCTATTAAAAACTGTAGATCCTGATCAGCTGACTACTGATGAATACATGTACCCCAAACATAGTGTTAAGATGGGACTGCACTGTATTTCTTCCATGAAAACTTTTGCTGTCATCAATATGATCTCTAGACATTTCCATCGAGTACCTGGGACATATTTTCATGATAGTTGTAATGAAAACAGGATTTTCTGCCCATCTCTAGGGCCCGATTTTTCGGCCCCATTCCCAATCAAAAAAAGCCACATTTTTTCCCAACACCATGTCCATTTTTTCTCAATTTTTTTTTTTTTTTTTTTTTTTTTTTTTATGAGAAACAATGCCCCATATCAGAATGATTCTTAAACACTTGTGCTTAAGTGGTACGCTTGATGCTTGACATAATACAATCTAAAATAACTTGATTTTGGGGATATATTTCTACCCTTGTTACGTTCTATGCCATTAATTTCTCCCAATTTTGATGTTAAGTCGATCATTTTTCCCCAATTTTGGCCAGGGGCCTTTTACAAAAATTGCTAGAAAAAGCCCTGGAAAATATGTCTTGGTTGAACAAGTTGGCCGCTATCAGCCCTCCAGCAGTCATGGCTTTCGCTGGTGGGTCGATAGTGGCCCTTGATAGTATGCTGGCTGGGATAGCAATCTAGATAATCTGTTTACTATGTTATATAAGCTGCTATGTTTTACAGATCTGGTGGTGTTGAGCTGGTAGCGCAAGGTAACAAGTTTTTAGTGGAAAATACCTTAGAGAGTCGATTAGACCTTATAAGTAGACAGGTATGTATTTGATACATAACTCTTTGCATGCTGGGTAATTTTCATGCTTTTGTTGTCGACTGCTGACACTTTCAAAATGAATTTTTGCAAAACATACTTTCAGGAACATTATCAGAGTGTCAAATGATCTGGCACCAAAACTCTTTGCAAAGAGTATCAGCAGACGAAAAAAGTCGCTGCTAGCAAGGAAAGAGTAAAAAGCCCACCAGACTGCTGTTTACTTATGTTAATCTTTCTTTCTTCTAATTGTCCTTAGCTTCTTCTGTCACACTGTTGTTTGTTTTTGCATTATAAGATTCAAGCCTCTAGACAACGAGTATGTAGTGAAAGATAAATTTTGCTTATTTATCAATCAAAACATAATAAGTTGTGGGACGGTTCTTTTGAGCACCCAAAACAGATGTTAAAACTGACAGATAAAAACATATTCTCAAATTTGCCCTAAAATTTTTTTTTTGTCTGCACCTATGTAGATATTTACCTATTGAGAACTTTAAAAGACAGGACTGGAGAACAAAAGGCCACACAGGTATCTCTCAGTCATTCTCAGGAAATGCAGGACGGCATTGTGTAGACGGAATTGTCAGGATGAAACCTGCGAGCTTGAGCCTGTTTTGGAACAGTATCAAAATTCAAACTTATCAAATGCCCCACACACTTAACTTAATATGGTCAGGCATGGATAATGGCAAACAACAGACAGAACTCCTTTCTCAAAGCCTAGGTGGGTGCTTAAAACTTGGGGTTTTGTGCATGCTTTATATGCCAGAGGTGAAGGGGGGGGGGGCACACTGCGCGACATCTCAACCAAAAATCAAATTGAATCTCAGTCATTCTGTCCCCCCCCCCCCCCCCCCCCCCCCCCCCCCCCCCCTGCATGAAAATTGTGTCTTTAAATACAACACTCACTGATGTTACTCTGTTAGCTTGTTTTCTCTTTCTGCTCTATTCATGGAAAAAATTGAATGATCTATACATGCTATGCAATATTGGCTATGTTTATGAGAATTTATGTAAATGTGACTATCTTTTTCAAACCGGAGATTTTATGGACCTTTGTGGGTAGGGGTTCAAAGAATAACACTCTTCAAATGTTCAAATTCAAAACTTATGTTGATTAAGAAACCATTACACAGTCTTTTCTGAAGGGATGAAATGCAGATAAAGTTGTATGGCAAATGCTTTTGAATTTCAATTATAGTTTACTGGCAAAATCACTAAGGAAAACAGTGCTGCACAGATCAAACTGCTCCAAGGAGCAGTCTGATCAGGGTCTGCACTGTTTGCTGATCTGGTAAGGGCCAAAAACCTGCAAATTTACTGTGTTTGCAAAGAGTTAATTTTCTTTTTTATTCACTATATTTCAGATGGTTCCAGAAATCAGAAATGCGTTGTTTGGTAGAAATCCTAACAGAAAATTCACAGATTAATGATATAGATGACTTACTCCTTAAAATCACTATTAGAAAATCTATATATCTAGCAATGACTTGGGAAATGTTTTTATGAGGTCAAATATATATGGGCTTGACACGAGAAAAACTGACTTTGTTGCATGCAAACATCAAAGGTGCAGACCAGCCTGCGCATCAGCGCAGTCTGATTGACATCTTTGTTGTTTGCTAAATGAAAAATTTATAGCCAAACTTGCTTCATGCAAAATTTCAATATATTAGCTAGTCTGTGTAGCTTAGCAGGCTGGATGAGCCTTGGTAAGAAACCCTAAAGACAGATTTCCCATGTCGAGGCCCATATAGTAGCAATCATGACTGCAGCAGATAGCAAAGTTGCAAACTTTGCGGTATCTTTCTGGATTTTTGTGAAGAAGCTCACTAACCCATCATCTGCTATGAAAAAAATATACCTAAAAATGTCGTCTGCTGCATGTAAATGTTTACTTAAAGGTCTCCTAAAGGAGCAGTCTGATCTGGGTCAACACTGTTTGCTACAGAGACATTTTAAACGGATTTGCAGATAATACAGCTGAGGATATTAAGTCGCAATTAGCAGCTGAAGTGTTCATTCATGGGAATCATCTGCCAGCAGTTGATCAACATTATTGGCAAATCATATTTTGTTTCTGAAAGCAGGGACATGATTTAATGAGCTGTCTGCTATAACTTTTGGTGAGTCTGCTATAACTTTTGGTGAGGCTTCAAGGATTGGATCACTTATAGATGAACAAATCACATGTTATCAGTATTTTAAGATTTCACCACCAGCTAAAAAAATTCTTAAATATGTATATTTTTGCTATTATACTACAAGCAAACAGTTTAGACCCTGATTAGACTGCTCCAAAGGGTGCAGTCTAATTGTATAATTTTGGCTTCAAAAGTATAAGAGCAGCTGACACTTCAAGCTTCTTTACTGAAATATTATGGGATGGTGGTGGCAAAAGGTTTAAATAAGTGTGTACTAGTGCAGGCTTTCAAGTGCCCTTCTGCAAAAAAAAAAAAAAAAATAAGGAAAATTGAAAAAAATTGTGGTCCCTTCTGCAAAAAAATAAGGAAAATTGAAAAAAAAATTGTGTAAATGGAGGACCTTACATATGATAAGTGCTGATGTATTATTTAATTTATTAAACGAGTTTGGGAAAAGAGATAAAATGCGAGGCTTGCCCAGCATTTTATCACTTTATACAAAGAGTGAAATAAATTCAATAATACATTACCATCAATGTCGCATTCTATTTATCATATGACATTAAAATTACTTTGAAATTGGGCCTTAGGCGTGAAAACATTGAAAAATTGTCATTTTTAATGGAACGTTTAACAGAGTCATTACAAAATCTTACTAAATTGTGAACCACTAGTACCACAAGTGGTTTATCAATTTTAATGCATGATTTTATATCACTCCTAGGTGCAAAATCATGTGTTAAATAACAGTTCAGAGTGTAAAAGTAGTGATAATAGAGCATTTTAAAGAAAAAAATAAGGAAAAGTAGGAGTACAAAAAATGTAGTGTCTGCTTGAAAGCCTGACAGCATTTAGTCTAGTCATTATATATCATCAAGGCTTAATTAATTTTTCATTTTAAGACTTGATTTAAAGCTTTACACAACCCAAGCAAATAAGATTTTCCTTGGTGTCTGTTGAAAGTGTTGAGTTTTAAGGTTACATTAAATTGGCCATTAGATCATGTACATTCCAAGTCAGAATATCATAGCATCAACACAGTGTATGAAACAACATCAGTAACTCGATTAAGGGAGCACAGTGGCTCAGTGGTAGAGTTTTGACTCAAAACCGAGGCTCGCGGGTTCAAGCCTCACCGGCGTCCCTGCATTGTGTCCTTGAGAAAGATACATCAATGCCTGCTTATGACTGGTTCAACCCAGGAAGGTCCGTCCTGACATAACTGAAAGATTGTTGAATGGGACGTACAGAATCAAATCAAACAAACAAACCTTGGTGTCTGTTTAAAGTATCTGTGAAGTTTACAGTTTAGTTCAAATGTGAAATTTAATGGGCCATCAGATCAAGTACATTCCAAGTCTGAATATCATAGCATCAACACAGTGTGTGAAACAGCATCATGATTCAGTAACTTGATTGGTAAAGATGTGGACCCTCGATGCTCCTTTCATCAAAGTACAGAGCTGCCTCAGTGGTACAGTGCAGTCCCTTAGGAATGGACCGTGTTATAAGACGCCGTGTTATAAATGAACAATTTTACAAAGGAATTATAGGAAAATGATCATTTCATGGTCATTTTCCTGTAATTCCTTTGTAAAATTCCAAGGGAAAAAATTTGGGAGCCACAACATGACCCTGTTGTATCCAAATCCGTGTTATAATGAGGTATGTTATATAGAGACTGCACTGGGTTTGCTGTGCTCTCAGTGAAGACTCAGATTGGTTGGCATTGTGCACTCTCAGGGTTTATCCTAGGATTCGAAAACCAGGGGGGATTTTATAGAATAGTGAGCATTTTACTTAAATTTTGATATTTTCCCTACTTTGCCTATATAAAAATATCTCCCCCCCCCACACTCTACTAGTAGCTATGAATCCATGTATCTTCAGGAGGAAAGGGAATACTCTGATCAGACAATAAGAGTGCGTAATTGAACAATATTCGTCTTATTTCTCAACCAAATAATATGTTGTGGGTATTCAAAAGAACCTTCTCAATGTGACAGTAGAGTGCTTGACTTCAGATCTAGAGGTTGGGGGTTCGAGCCTCACCGGAGGCACTGGGTTGTGTCCTTGAGCAAGACACTTTATCCTCTGCTTAGTACTGGTTCAACACAGCAAGACCCGTCCTGACATGACTGAAAAAATGTTGACTGGGATGTAAAGAATCAAATAAAAATTGAGATTGTTGTTTTGAGCACTCAAAACACATATTTAAATTGATGGGTAAGGAAATAATTACAATTTTATGCTCAAAACAAATCCTTATCTTGGCCTATAGTGGATGCTTTCATATCTGTGTGTACCATTGAAGGCTCGAGGGGTCCAAGCTTTTTCTAGTTGTCTATGCAATAAGTACCAAAATCTTTGTACTGGCTCATATGTTTTTTACCCTTTGTGTTCTGATGGATTTTCCCATACATATTGATACAATAAATATGGACTTTCCATTGTGTACTTTAAGAGGTCTCTGGTAGAATTTTCTAAATTATGATGTATTTCTCTTCCAGAAGTATTTCTCTTCCTGAAATATGTTTTAATCTTAGCAAAAAGTGCAGACCCTGATAGGCCACTGGCTGGATATGGTTTACCTCCCCCCCCCCAGGGGGAATTTTGTAGACCATATTTTTCTTAAAGCCCAATGTCTTGCAAGGATTTTGCAACATGTTAGCCCTCTGACAATGGCAGCGTTAAGCTGTAACAGCCTGTTACATACGTTACCCTACAAAATATTTGATGATTAAAATTCTTTTTAAGACTTCAGAAAAGTGCAAAAGATAAGGTAAGATTACCAAATTGGTTATATTTTCTAAGTAAGCTATTACTGCGCCACAGATTTTGACATTTGAAAACAAAAATAGTCACCCGGATGTAATGTATGTTACATTTTTTTAATTGAACCCCCTTTTAAATGATAAATGCATCTTATGTAGTTTGTCTTAAATTTTATTGAAACCAGTTTATGTTCATTAATTTGGTATTATATTAAGGAATTTTTAATAACCTTTTCAAAACTGCTAACATTACTTTTCTATTTTATATACTATTTGAGTTATTAGATGTTGAACATGGTACCCCCATATCACACAAAAATTTAAAATGTAATTCTCTAGGCCTCTCGCTGGCTATAGACCCCACCTCCCCCAAGGGGGAATTTCGTACATTATGATTTCTAGATACTACATTATATAAGCAACTAAATGAAACATGTTAGCCCTCTGAGAGTGGCAGCGTTAGCGGGTAACATCATGTTACGTACGTTACCCGCAAAATAACATTAAATTTTCCTAAAAATGCCTCCAACATGACATATTCTGACTTTTTTGAAGTCTGGCTCACGTTTAAGAACTTCTTGTAACACAGCTACATAATTTTAGCATTTATTTTATAAATGTCTTGAGTTTTTGCCGTTGTATATGTTACTTAGTGTTTCATATGTTATTTCCAAGTATCAGTATGGCAGTTATTGACTATACATGTATTACATCTGTCAGTGAATGTAGTAAATCTATAAGGCTGCTATTCAAATGAAATAAAGTTCCTTATTATGGTGTCTTACACTATTTTACAGCCCAGGTTACATACATTACTCTCTGAATACCATTAAACGTTCAAGATATGGTCTCAAACACGACCTGCTTGTACGTATTGGCATGCTGGCACAGGTCCATGTATTTCTTTTTACTCTGGCTCATTTGCTGGGGAAGTAACTCAAAACATAAACTACCATAAACCCTCTTTTCTTTTATAGAGACATCAAATATAGTTAACATAATACTCATGGAAAGTTTGTAACATACAGTGCAATGTGCGAGTAACAACTTAAAGATCAAAGAAACCCCATCAGGTAGAAGTTATAGAGCAAATCTTCGTATATTATCCAAGGGTTTAAAGAATTTTCAGAAACAGCATAGTAATCCTCTATCAGATTCATCTTGCAAGGATTTTGCAATATGCTAGCATTCTGGTAATGACACCATTACCTTGTAACAGCCAATTATATATATTACCCATCAACATCTTTGATAATTTTAGTAAATGACATGACATCTGAAAAGTGCAAACCATAAGGTAAGATTTACAAATTGGCTATATCATCCACATAAGCTTTTTTTGCATCACAGATATGGACCTTGAAAACAAATATTCACCCCAAAGTGTTACGTATGTTACTTTTTTCATTATTCCTATAGAAATGATTTATGAAACTAATATAGTTTGATATTTTTTTAAAATGTGAACGTGCTTACTAACTCATTTTGTATTAACGTATGTTTATGTACCTTTTGGAAACTGCAAATATTATTTTTCTATCTTTTATATGGTTCGAGATGTTGAGTTTTGAATATGGTAACTCCATATCACACAAAATGTAAACTATAATTCTGTGGCTCTTTTGTTAGGGTACAATTAAGTTTTCTTTCAGCCAGAGGTACTTGATTTCCTTCCCATTTATTTTACACACATTTTGTCCATATCTGAATAGGCTCACTTGTTTTCATGGGAAAGACTTGATAGTTCAATCTCTGTATGTACATCTTAAGGACAGAAAAGCAGGGTGGAGGTAATCTCATGTTCATGCCATTTGAAATAGTCAGTATATGTGTATGGCTTTGGTACTTTTTTCAGAAACATGTCGCACTGCAGCTTATTCACAATTACATAAATAGTACATGTTAGGGCTTCATATCACTGATGAGTGCCTACAGCAATTCCTTATTTGTTTTCCTACCCTGCTTAGAATGTGGATGAACTAGTGGGGGAGGGCATCTCTATCAGTTTGATAGGAATAACCTTTCCGTAGTACTAACACATCGGCACATTGGTAGTGTCACAATCTGTTAAACAGTGTATTACTGAAGATCTCTTCCCCCATATCCTTGCCAATATTGTTGACATTCAGAAGGTGCACCTTTTGTTGCATACACCAGTGTTGAACAAAACACCCAGGTAATGATAGTTCTCTATCAGTATATGAGTACATGGAGATGTTAGCCCGCTGAGAGTGGCAGCGTTAGCGTGTAACATTTGTTTCCTTCCATTTTATACTGATAGAGAACCCCTACCCCCACTAGAAATTTAAGACTTTATAGACTGCTGCCATTTATACTGATAGAGAACCCCTCCCCCCACTAGAACATTTCTTAGACGTTTCTGAGACTTTATAGACTGCTGCTTATACATTGTATATATTTATAAGTGACAAAACCAACATGCCCTGCCTTTAGTGCCTGGTTGAATATTGGTGCCATCAGATCCTTGAAGAAGACAGGAAAAGCTATTATGCTCTGTAGTTATGGCATTAACATCAAAGTTATGTACAGCACTACATGGCCAATCTAATGTTGGTTCAATGTGTGATTGCAAGCCATGCAGAAGTTTGGACTTGGCAGTTTTGGTGGAAATTCTATCAGGAGTTGACAGTGACCATGGTACAGGTCCCAGAAGGAACCGAAGTGTCAACTCAAGGTCAACAATATGTCCAATAGAAAGATGTCATGCTGACCAAAGACGCTGCTTTAAGCCCTTAGCTGGCTGTTAATGTTTTGTAAATTGGACAATATCTTCTTGCTTGACCTCGCAAACCTCAAAACTTTATAAGCTTGTAGCATTTTATGGGGTTGTGAAAGACAGATTTTTTAACTAAAAAGTGATTCAATGCAGTCTGCAACAGCCTTCCTGCCAATGTCATCAGTCTCAATAAGATATTAGCTATGCCAGGCTTAGCAGGAACACCGAAAGACAAAAAAGCACAGTTAATTGTCTTCAAAACTAGAACTTAAAGGATTGGTGAAGCCTGAAACTGCCTCTAGTATTCGTATTTCATTTCAGTGCATTGAAGAGTTGTTTCAATATATTGAGCTCTGATGTGATGAGTAATGCACCATTCCATCTGTAGTATGAAGCGTAGTTCTAGTTGCTGAAGCCTATAATACCTCTTTATTGTTTGCCTCATAGTTATCTGAAAAGCATTTCTCAAGCAAAGAACCAATGGTCGTGTCACAATAAACCTATTTTGTTCGAGAAGTTCTTTGCATCTGCGATGTGTATCAGATAAATTTATATGTGTAATCAGTTAGTTACACAGGTACATATTGTGCGTAGCTGTTGTGATCGTTTGCAATTAACATTGGGAACAATGCATACAGATAGAGCTGACATGCAATTCAAAGTTGTTTTCTTTGTAGCCCTAATCAGTGTGAACGCCATCTGAATTATATCCATATACTCTGCCCAGAACTGAGCTGTCCATTTTTTAGATTCTCTGACAGACTTTATACATGTACAGTCAACAACTGCTATACAGATACTCAGAATAGCTTATGTATCATTTGGTAACACACATAACAGTTAAAGCTCTGGGCATTTATTAAATGAATACTTAAAATAGGTAAACCTTGTTAGAAGAAGTACATAAACCTGTGCCAGCATGCAAATAAATATAAACAGGGCTTGTTAGAGACATTAACTAGAATGTTTAATGCTATTTTGAAGGTAACATACATAACATGGGCCTGAAAAATAGTGAAAGCGACCATAATAAAGAACTTTAAATCATTTAAGTAGCAGTCTTATAGATTAACTATATTCTGTGACAGATGTAATACAAGTATATTCAATAAATACCATACCGATACTCGGAAATAACGCAGGAAACATTAAGTAACGTATATAACGGTAATAACTCAAGATATTTATAAAATTAATACGAAAAATATGTAACTGTGTTATAAGAAGATCATAAACCTGTGTCAGCATGCAAATATGTATGAACGTGTCATGGTTGAGACATTATCAGGGACATTTAATGATATTTTGGGGGGTAACGTATATAACGTGATGTTACACATTAAGGCTGCCACTCTCAGAGGGCTAACATCTTTTATTTTGTGTCTTATGTACTGTAGTTTCAGAAAATCATAGTGTACAAAATTCCCCCTGGGGGGGGGGGGGGGGGGTCTATAGCCAGCTCAAGGCCTATGATGAAATGCAGCATTATGCTGCATTTCATATGGGTCTTCACTGTTTGCCAAAGTACCTATTTAGGGGTTTGCAGTATACAAAGGGTTACTATTTAGCCATTTCACCACCAGGAAAAGACAATTCAATAATCACATTTGTTGATATTTTTGCTAACACAAAGAGGTGATTTTCAAGTTGCAAACAGTTTAGACCCTTAGCAGGCTGCTCTGTAGATAAGTCTGATCTTGATCTACACTTTTTGCCATGTTAGCTTCAGAAGTGTAACAGCACATAAAACTGCAGGCAGTTACTCAACAATGGTTGGTGTTGATGATAAATGAAGGAAATAATATATTGATAGATTGTGTATAGTAATTGTTAAACAGTGTATATATTGTTTGTGCTATGATTAATCAAGACATCAATTAAATGTGTGTTTGTTATTAATCTTGATTTTTATCCTGCCAATTTATAAAACAAAAATTGTTTGTTTGATTTGATTCTTTACGTCCCATCAACAATCTGACAGTTATAAAGGGGTGGGTCTTCCTGGGTCGAACCAGTACTAAGCTAGGATTAATGTGTCTTGCTTAAGGACACAACACAGTGAAGCCGTTGAGGCTTGAACCCGGCGGCCCCTCGGTCTCGAGTACCATTGAGCCACTGCGTTCCCCAATTTATGAAAATATTGTCTGCTTGTGGTAAATGTTCTAAAATTTCGAACACTTTTTACTTTCTGTTCTCAAATAGAATGTTGGTTATCAGGGCTGGGATTCACAAAATGTTTGTCAGATTAGCAAACAGGGAAGACATGATCAGACTGCTTCTGAAGAAGCAGTCTGATCTTGGCCTGCCATGTTTGTCTATGCTTTTTTAGCGGGTGACTAGTGTTCAAAGTTTTAGAACATTAAATATATTTCATCTGCTCCATAAATTTAAATGCTCACCACGTTTCTTGCACCATGTAAGCAAATAATTTGAACCAAGATTAGACTGCTCACTTTTTCTACATAATTTGATCAATAGAGCTGGAATTTACTGCAACACATATGTAATTGATCCTTCACAACATGGTTTGAATTATGTTCGTTTTCTACACGCGCTACAGCTGTCTTCAAGACAAGGCTACATAGGGAGAACCAGGGCATTTTGCTTTGCATTTTGCTTGTTTACAACATAACAAACCAAACCTCAATGTCTTGTTAGGGCCCCGCCAGCAAAAGTTAGCGGAGCTCTGTTGGTTTCAGCTTGTCCCTCTGTGTGTCCATGGTTGCTCTAATTTAGTCATTTTTTAATCGGATGTCTTCCAAATTTCATATATGGAAGGCTTTCATCAAACTCTCCTTCAAGTTAGAATATGGGTTTTGTCCGACGAAGGATAACAAGATGGCTGACAAAATGACCTCTGTCTATCAGTATCAGCTGTCGTGGTCACTCTAACTTAGTCATTTTAATAGTATTTCTTCCAAAATTCATATATGGATGGCTTCCATCAAACTCTCCTTTAAGTTTGAATACAGACTTTGTCTAACGAACAATTACCAAGATGCTCGACAAAATGGCCCGCTTATCAATATCTGCTGTCTTTGTCACTCTAACTTAGTCATTTTTATTAGGATCTCTTCCAAATTTCATACATGGATGGCTTCTATCAAACTCTCATTAAAGTTCGAATACAGGTTTTGCCGGACAAACCATAGGCAAGATGGCCGACAAAGAATTTCTAGCGATAAGGCAGGCTATTTCCCTAAATGAGACATTCCTTTTATTTTGTTGAAATAAGGACTGGAGACACTAGGCACATTCAACAAATACATATAGACCAGCCGTATATGCACCCTAGCCCCTATATTTAAAACGTTTATTCCCTTAGTGCATGTAATAACCCTTCGTCTTTTTGAATGAAAATATATTTTGATCATCAACTGTACTTGCTATTTCATTTACATGTATGGGAAATAGACCGTTAGAACTAAGGTAAACAAACGTCATATCACGATAGAGTATATATTTATACAGTTGATGTACAATATAAACCACCATCTTGCAAAGTGGTCAATTTTTATCAGATGTGTGATGTATTCTTTGGCTTGTACAACCCCTTCCCCCCTTAGACCCAAGACGCCCTTTACACATGATTGTTGTATATGTTTATAGCGATATGTCAAGGCAGCTTGGGTCTAGGGGGGAAAGCATTTAAAAACAAACCAAAAGACACCAATTTCATCTTTCCAATGACAAACGTCACGGTTTTCAGTGTATTTCGTACGCATGTGCAGGAGGAATACCATAAAGTTTTGGAAATGAAGAGCACTTCTATCCTTAACATTTTAGCACTTTTACTTATGGAAAACTAGCAATGCATTAACTCGAAGTCTGATCTAAACGGCACCAAGTATAAAGACGTAAAATGAGGGCTGGGAGTAGAAAGCACAAGTTTTCAAGGCTTTGTGAATGATGAATCGCTTTTGAACGTTTTTATGCTTACTATGCATATTTTTTACTGCAGAACCACACCAATTTTAAAAACATTAGGACAATTTGAAAATTTGATGTTTGCAATCATGTCAACTAGGGAAAATACACGCCTTATCGCTAGAACTCGTTGGCTGCGCCTATCAGTTTGCTTTTTGTGGACACTCTACCTTAGTCATTTATTACCCGATTGCTTCCAGATTTCATATATGGATTACTTTGGTTTAAACATATTTTATTTCTCTATTTTAAATTGACATGCAAGACATATATACATACAATAGCAATCTATAGGATTGGAATGAAAGCTTAGAGCTTATAGATTTCCTTTCCCAATGTGAAATAAATTAACATATATAATATTGGCAGGTCATTAGCTAATTATGATTATTGTAAGCTATTTTTTGTTCTAAGAAATTTGCAAAACGGTTTTTAACAGGCTTACAAATTCCTTGTACAATTAATTGGTTGATTAATACCTAGTTACAGGGATGTGAGTTAAAAAGTAAGTGTTTACAATAGGAATATGCGTACTGAGTATTGAAAATAAAAGGAGAAAAAAATATCTTAAATAGAGCTCAAAATGAGGAGGATTAATGTGGGGAATCAGATCGTGGGGGCAAGGGACTTCAAACCACTTGGCTTCTGTTATTGATTGTTAAACTGATTTCTTCCCATTCATGACATGAACACTGCTTGTATAAACTCAAGAGAAGCATCCTACCATTGAAAATACCACATAGTGTGCATTTACGGGTTAAGCTATATATATACATATACACATGTACATATACATATACATATATACATACATACACACACATACATACATATACATACATACACACATATATATATATATACACATACATATATATATATTCATACACACATATATATATATATATATATATATATATATATATATATATATATATATATATATATATATATATATATATATATATATATATATATATATATATATATATATATATATATATATATATATATACACATATACATACACATATACATACACATACACATACACACAAATATACACATATACACACATATATATACATATATATACATACATATACATACACATATACACATATACACACATATACATATATATATACATATATATATATATATATATATATATATATATATATATATATATATATATATATATATATATATATATATATATATATATATATATATATATATATATATATATATATATATATATATATATATATACACATACACACACATATACGTACACATACATATACATATATATATATATATATATATATATATATATATACACATACACACACATATACGTACACATACATATACATATATATATATATATATATATATATATATATATATATATATATATATATATATATATATATATATATATATATATATATATACACATATACACACACACATACACACACATACATACACACATATATATATATATATATATATATATATATATATATATATATATATATATATATATATATATATATATATTTACTTTCAACGAAGTAGCTAAGTTGGATGGTGTGTTAGAATCGTTTTGAGTCTTTAATAAATTTATGCACTGAAAGGAATATTTTACTGTTTATGTCAATAGAAAGTGAACTGTCACCAGATAATAAAACATCAAGTGTTACATGACAGAGTTGAGAAACTGAATTCAACATCTCAATTCTTTGCTGGCGGTAAAGAATACATTGTAATAGATAGTGTTCTGCATTTTCAATACTGCCACATCTGCAGAGAGGTGAGTCAGTCAAGTTCTTGAGAAATATGTCATGATTTAGAGAGCTACATTTCGTCCGTAGACGAGTGTGTAATATTTGTGCCTGTCGCTCTCCAAAGTAGTAGTATTTTGGTGTGAAAGAATTGGGCTGATTTAGCTGGTATTTGAAAGAGGCGATAGTTGGTGAGTTTCTTTGCTCTTCTGGAAGATTGTTCCATTCTCTAATAGTTGAAGGTAAGAAAGAAGAGAGATTACTTTTATTAAACTCCATCCCAAGTTGGAATATGGGCTTTTTTTCGATAACCAAGATGGCCGCCACCTGCCAGTTTGCACTTATGGACACTCTAACTTAGTCATTTATCACCCGAGTTCTTCCAAATTTCATATATGGACTACTTTCATCAAACTATTGGTGATGTCTGAATATGAGTTTTGTCGGACAAACACCATTTGTGACAGTAGATCTTAAATCAATAGTTAAGTCCAAAATAGTCATTTTTGCATTGAATAGAGACTAGAAAATCAGTTTTTATTTGAAATAAAAAATTAACACATTTTATGCCTTCCCTATGTTCTCAAACTTTTTAATCTGAAATCACAGTGAATCAGAATAACATAAAAAAAACCTCCTATTACATTTGTGTGTATTCACAGAATGATGGAAAATTGTTTTTCGTTAAAAATTGCCAATCAGTTAAAGCGCCACTGCGAATTTTAGCCCCATTAGTGATACCAGGGGTACAGATGCCCCAGGTCCAGCACAGTGACGTCACAATGGCACCACATGCTCATTCGTTTTGTCCAGCGCAGTGATGTCACAACGGCACCAAATGCTCATACGTCTGTCAACTTGCAAAGAATAATAGTTTATTTTTGTGAATTTGCATTGCAATTGATAAACCCAAAACGATTTAATAGCACTTTGTGAACTTTCTGATCACCCCTTGTATTTATCACACACACAAATAGAGGAGTGGTGGCCCATTGGTAGTGGGCTTGACTCTAGATCAAGGGGTTGGGGGTTCGAGCCTCATCGGCGGCACTGTGTTGTGTCCTTGAGAAGACACATTATCCTCTGCTAAGTGGTTGTTAAACTGAGGCATGCCAAACCCGCAAACACAAAAGAAAAGAACATAGCCAAAGCAAGGCAACCAGCTCTCTCTTCCTTAGGTTGAATCATGAGTGCCAAACTACTGAGCATTGGGGATAGCTCCCATTACGCAGTATCACATATGCGTAATGAAAAAAGTACACATTCATTTTAGGGAGGTCACCTAATGTGGTAAAAGTGATTTTCCATACCATAAGGAACTGCCTTTAAAGGAAATAATTCGCTTCCTCATAGTTTCGTCCATAAAATTTAGAAAAGGTTTTGCGAAGATTATGATAACTATAGCCTTGTTTAAGAAGTTGCTGAGTTAACAATTTATTGCGAGCGTTGAAGTCAGCAACATGGCTAGATGCTCTAGCAAAGCGAATGAGTTGAGAGATATAGGCTCCATAGGATGTAGAGCGAGGAACATCACCATCTAAAAATGGGAAATTGCAATTTCTAAATCAAAATCGTCACGTTTATTATAAATTTTGGTAGAAACAATATCATTAGAAATGGACAAATGCAAGTCTAAAAACGCAGCTTCGGCATCAGAGGTATTAGCTTTATTATGTTGGAGCTCTAAAGGATATATTTGACTTACCATATTGTCAAAATAAACATTTTTAATGTTTAAAATATCATCCAAATATTATGATTAAAAAGTGAGTAAGCTCAAGAAACACCACAATCACATACTGCAGACCAACCCATGGCACCGTGAGGAAGAACCACAGAACATTTACAGTAACAATACATCTGTAAGACAATAATAGCAAAAAGCGTCAATGATATCAGCCTGCTTATCATCAGAAAGAGACATCATAAAGTTCCTTTCATAACAAAACGATCAATAAACTAGATCCCAAACATAGCAACCATATGAAACCCATGCCTAACAACGTCAGACTTCTCACCGAGCAAATTAACCTTATTGTCTTAGCAATGCCAGGTTCTTGGTTGAGAATGTTGATGTTCCTGGGCTATCACTTTAAGCAGGGATATATCGAGGGGTGTGCTGTCCCAGCGTAGAGGGCTGTCAAGACTAGACAAATTGTGGCACAGACTTGATATCTGCTGGTAAAGTAATGGTCATTATTTTTTGCGATATACAAGGTATATAATGAAATCACTTTGTTCCTCTGAAAACACTAATACGCAGCTGTAATTTAATCTGAGCTGTTGTCAGATTTTAAAAGAAAACAGGCCTGGGATTCTGCTGCACCATGATAATGTTCAAAGCCATAGCAGCCACGCTGTGTTGGACAAAGTGAGTGAACTGGATATAGAGCTGCTTCAGCATCCACCATATTGTCCAGATTTGGCAATTTGTGACTTCTGGCTATTTCCAAAGTTCAAAAATAGGCTGCATGGTTAGAAAATACGAGCCCCGAGAGGAGTTGAGGAGTGCTGTAAACAGACATTTACAGGAGATGTCACGTGATGGCCAGCAGCACGTGTTTCAGTCATGGGTTAAATGGCCTTTCCAGGGACGTTACTCTGAAAAACAGTAGAGGTCAAAGGTATGCTGGATTACCTATAGTCGTATCTCAGAATAATTTCACGAATTTATTGGTGGGCCCTCGTAAATGCATCACCCTTCATTTAAACCTTTATATATTTTCATACTTTATTAATGGGAACAGTTAGTGCGCTGGCAAGCATGTGCAGATGCTGAGGCTTGTCTGAGCTGTCACTGAGTGACCTCGTGTTCTGACTAAAAAAACAACAGAAGGGATACTTGTATCAGGATTGATATGTTGCATTTAAGTCCTGTTTATTTGACGCCACCACCATTGTTCCCTCGCATGTTGAAATCGCCTCAGGTACTACGTGGTATTGAATAGACACGTAGGCACGAATGTATCTGACTTCTCATTGGAGGCCGTACAAATTCGGTGGTCAAATAATCAGACCACTTTCTAAAGCCTGACAACGTCTCTGCATTATTCAATTCGATAGCATGCCACTGTGGATAGTCACAAGCATATGAGCAACGATCTGTGAAAAACAGCCTTAATGACATTTAGGACTTTTTATGTAAAAATCATTTGAAACCCGCCAAAAATTATGACATGCTTCTATATTGCCTTAAAACCTATTCAGGTGGATAGAAGAATAAAACTGGCAAGTATTTTTGATTAAACTGCTTCGTTATCATGCCATATGTTTCCATGGCAACAAATTTACCTTAGCAACTGTCAGAACTTTTAAAGTATGGTCAGTGCAAACTCTAGGCAAAAATGAATCAGTATCAACTGTTCTGCAAATTCCATTGCACACATGCTAAGGATATTAAAAACAGTATGTTAGCATAAAAAGCATTTTTTCATGCACCTGACAAACCCGCATATAAGGAAGTTAACTTTGACGTCATTAGTAACGTCATGGTATTTCTGACGTAGTGGGTTAAAGTTAAGACAGTGTTTAGTTTCAAAAGACCATATTTCCACGAATAATGAAGATAACTTGATAACTTCTAAACACTTCGTAGATAAAGTGTGTGTAATTAACTCAATTTTGATGACTTCGTCATTAAGGCTGGTTTTCACAGATTGTGGCTCATATGTTTATCTGGCAGCTGTTGCAGTTAACGGCTATCTTATAATGCGGAGTTTGTATTCCTGTCCCCAAGATGTAAAGGGTCTAGTCTTAGAGTATGGCAGTTCTACAAATATGAAACGGGGAGTATAATTTGCATTCCTGGAATATTAAAATAAAATCCCTCAAGAAAATGAGGAACGAGGAACTAGACGATAGACACATACTAGTAGCTATTGCATTACAAAGAACTTAAAGTGGTAAATCCTGTTTACCAACAGATGGCATTATCCCCTGAACTCAAAGCGGTAGTAATAAGTGAGTGAGAGTTAATGAATGAATGAATAAAATTAGTTAGTGGGTTAGTGTCACCAAGATTCTACAATTACAGACAAACTGCAGTTCTCTAAATGACTATAGGTCCAAGTTGGGACAAGTAACCTCTGCCAGTGCGGACAGGTGGAAGACACAGAACAATACAGTGCCCACTCCAAGAGATTCTCCGTAACATCATGGCAAGGAACCTTGGACTGCAAGTTGGCCTATACCACCTGGATATACAGGACCTACTTGGATCTGAAGAAGAAGTTAACATTCCAGAGTTTAAGGACACCATCCGAAGGGAACTTTCTGAATACATCAGGGCCACAGGAAGATTCACTGCAGCCCAAGCACCTCACTTAAGTGCGTGACCACTATTCAGCCATCTTGAATTCAAGTACAGTAAGGTAAAGTTACCAGTGTGAGTGAGATGACCACCTACAAATATGAGAACTACCTATAACAGAGAACTTGTTGCCATCGAGGCAATGCATAGCGGATAGCGGAGTGAGTTTGTGAGTGAGTGAGCAAAAGCTTTTATTTCATGAGGCCCTCAGTATGTACATATGTACATATACACAAGCTTGTTTCAGCAGTCAACATCACATTGCACATTCAGATCTACTTCTGAGTCTATCTGGTGTCTAAAATTCCTATTCAAACAAACACATAGTTATATACCTGCACAACCTGATACATATTCTGTATAACATTCCAGAGTTCCTATGTTGAATAGGAATTTTAGACACCAGATATTCTCAGAAGTAGATCTGAATGTGCAATGTGATGTTGATCTTCTGTGTTGAAAAATTATGCAAATTTCCCCAAAAGCGACGATTGCCAGTAGTAAACGATCTCGATCTTGACCGTGTGTTTGTTTTTTTTGAGTAATTATGAAATTCAGAGACGTTTTGACCTGGGGACGTTTTGTATGTAATTAATCTTTCTGGCTCATTGCGCTCCGATTAAGTACGGTGTTGGTTTGTTTAACTGAATTGTTTCCGGCTTTTTTGACGTGCAGGTAGTGAAGCTGGGTTCAAGCTAATTCTACTTTCGCTTTGCTCTGAAGCCACGAGTTTGGGCTATAAAGTTTTTCTCTCTCCAAAACATGGCTCATCCAGACCAGCTACACGTGAAACTGATGGCATGGATGAATAGGTACTTTAATTGTTTGACAACGTTCACTAAGTGTTTCAAAATGACTTGATTAACAATTGACATCTTGTTTTTTGCCAAATTTTGGTGCTTAGCCTTTACCTCCCAGTCATCCGTATTCCATAATCGGATTTTTGATTAACGTGCAGGTGCAAGGGCATCATCCACATCAGTGGGCCCCTTTCCAGGTAACTGGCTAGCTGCACGCATAGCAGATCTCACACCTGATCTCCAGGTGCTCCTTTCTTGAGGGTCAACTGTGGTGAGCTTCCACTCACGGCAGTCTTTCTCTGTCAGTTTCTTCCATGTTTGCTTGGGCCTCCCTGCCCCCCCCCCCCCCCCCCCCCCCCCCGCTTTCCGTCAATCTGCATATCATATGCTGTTCTGATTGCACCACTCAAACACTCCACATGCCCAAAAATTGCCAAAAAAGCAAATACAGGTCAACCTCGTTATCTCAAAGTCCAAGGGAATGGAGAAAATATTTCGAGTTATCCGAAGTTCGACATAGCCAAAATGTGACGTAACCAAAATACAGTATACATGTTGAATTTTGTTGAACCAGATTTCCTACGATATACATTTGCAGTACAGACGTAGTAAAACTGTTTCTACTCAAAACTGGATTGAAATAAAGACAAAAGAAAAATCTTTTGAGTTGTTTTATTTCCATTTTAATTACATAATAAAATAAAATAAGCAAACATCAAACAAAGCAAGTTCATATCTCCATATACGAGAGCATATAGATAGCTAAAACGGAGATCTTTGCAGCACACATCACTGAAAAAACGTCAATTTTGTAGGAGCAGAACCACAGATATTCTAGCTGAATCAGATTAGGCTGCACTCTTGCAGCCTAATCAGAGTCTTCACATGAAGAAATATTACACCCTTTAATATCGAAATATCTCACAGCAATCTAAAGACTGTTAAAACATCTCTCATCAAAAGACACCGATGAACAATATTAAGTCATTAAAATTTGAAAGGGACCGCTAATTTTCTGATGCTCCAATCGAACACATCTGAGTGGTCATGTCAAGGTCAATCGGGTCAATTATCTACACAAACAGCTGATCAATTAACAACACACAATAACTAATTGGCGATTACTTGCAACAATGGATAATTTGGGCTAAAATTAAGGCTATTGTTCGATCAATCAGGTAAATTACTTTGTTTGTCATTGGACCGTTTCACTTTTTGACCACTTCGATACAAGCAGTGGTAAACAATGGGAAATTTGGCTTTATGGAATGAAAAATCGCTTCGAAATAGCCGAGTTTTCATGATAACCGAGTTTGACATAAGCAAGGTCGAATTACAGTGCAATATAGGGGAAAAATTCGGGAATGGATGATCACTTCGACATAGGCCGTGTATTCGAGATAGGCAAGTTTGACATAACGAGGTTGACCTGTAGTACATTAGCTTTCCTAAAACGGAACCTTAGACACTGTCCAGAACCCTGTAGAAGAACAGCATATATATCGTTAGTTCGCTCATTACTTGAATATGGATCAATAGTATGGGATCCTTATTATGTAAAGGACATTAATAGAATTGAGAAAATCCAGCGCCAAGCAGTACGTTTTATATCTGGAGACTACGCTACACGCGAACCTGGATGTATCTCCAAAATGCTGAAAGATCAAGATCTTCCATCACTTCAAGACAGAAGGATGGCAGCCAGATTAACGTTCTTCTACAAAGTGGTCGAGGGGCTAGTGCCGGCAATATCTCCAGATGCTTTCCTAAAACCGCAAAGGCCAAAACGCCAAATTCATGCAAAAAAATTTCAAGGCTTTGATTCTAAAAACATTGTAGAAATTCATCAATCCAAAAACACCAAATCTTTCACAGTTGAGCAGTCAAACACAGTACAATATAGCAGTTCTTATTTTATTAAAACAGTGAGAGACTGGAACAGCCTAGAAGAAGCTATAGTGTGCGCGGATTCAGTGGAGGGCTTTGTTTCAGCCCTACATTCTAGAGACTAATTCTGGAACATTAAACACTCTCTCTCTCTCCGGCGCATTTAATGCCGTAACAGGCCCTGCGCTGTATAAATACAGATACAGATACAGATGCCCAAACCAGCGAAGCCTTCTCTCTCTCAAAATGAGGTCGAGGTCCTCAAGCTGAAGCTTTGCCAGTAGCTCGCTTGACCTTACCCTGGCCACATCCTCTGGCTTGATACTGCAGATCTGTCTGATCATGGCCCTATCATTGCGTTGCAAGCGCTGCAGATTCGTCTTGGTAAGTGGCCAAGTTTCACTGGCATGGAGCATGGCGCTCTGCACGCAAGAGCTGTACACATGGCCACGGGTCTTGTAAGAGAGGTGGGGGGATGTGAGAACTGGTAGTAGCTCCCTGAACTTTTTCCAGGCGGTATTCTCACGAGTAGTGACCGCCATTTCACAGCCTCCACCAGCAGAAAGCATGTCACCTAGGTAGCAGAAGGAAGCTACCACCTCAAGCTTATCAGGTCAACATTTTTTTAGTCATGTTGAGATGAGTTCCTGTTTTTCTGTGTTTCTCAGTACTAAGCAGCAGATAAAGTGTCTTGTTCAAGGACACAACACAGCCAGTGTTGAGTCTCGAACAATCAACTTTTCAGATAGAAAGCTTTCTATCCCCAGTCTCACACTACCAACTGAACCCCTTCGCTCCACAAAAAGGTAAGTGGCCAAGTTTCACTGGCATGGAGCATGGTGCTCCGCATGCAAGAGCTGTACACATGGCCACGGGTCTTTTAAGAGAGGTGGCGGGATGTGAGAACTAGTAGTAGCTCCCTGAACTTCTTCCAGGGGGTATTCACACGAGTAGTGACCGCCATTTCACAGCCTCCACCAGCAGATTGCATGTCACCTAGGTAGCAGAAGGAAGCTACCACCTCAAGCTTATCAGGTCAACTTTTTTTAGTCATGTTGAGATGAGTTCCTGTTTTTCTGCGTTTCTCAGTACTAAGCAGCAGATAAAGTGTCTTGTTCAAGGACACAACACAGCCAGCGATGAGTCTCGAACAATCAACTTTTCAGATAGAAAGCTTTCTATCCCCAGTCTAACACTACCAACTGAACCCCTTCGCTCCACGAAAAGGATAACTTTGAGTTCAGCAGAGCGAGAGTTAAGCGTTTTATTGATTTTTTTACTCCATTTTAACACTCATCATTTAGGATAGATTTATGCAGTCATGTACTATGCTACTAAATATTTTAACCCTATTAAACCTGCAGAATTCCAGTTATTATCATGCACATGTCATACAATGGTGTAGCCAGAAAGCTGAAAAAGTTACGCACATCAAAGGGAGACTACTGGGTCAGGCAGTGATTCTCTTCAATTGAGTCCCTTTCCAAAATGGGAACTCCTCTTAAGAGCAGTTCCTTAGCTATGGAAAATCATTTTATCACATTAGGTGATCTCCCTTGAATGTTACTATTTTTATTACACATGTGCGTAACTGGGTAATGACATACCAGTAGAGTATTTTTAAAATGCTGTGGATTCTGATCAGCTAGCTCTTCAAATACCACAGTAACCAGCTGATAGATCTGGGTTTACCCTAGCTGTTTTTAAAATATGATACATATGGATCTAGCAGTGTAAAGTTTGATTAATGAAACTGTCATTATGGCTGATTTATTGAATCCTGAACCTGATGCAAAAGAAAAATTGTTTCCTTTTGCAATATTTATGGAAATGGAAACACTGCAAGCTATTCAAATCTCATGTCAATTATGCTCTAAAGTGGATGCTAAGGATTCTTGGGCCCCATCAAATTTTGCAAAGGGCCCATAAAAATTTCAATTGCCCGTTAAAATTTGGAAATTTGCTTGTATTTGAATGGGATATGGGCCATTGGTCCATTTTAAGGCCCCATCATCATTTTGGGCTGGGATTATCCCTGCCAAGAAACATTTGCTTTTGAACTCAATGGAATTGTCTCAAAAAAATACTTCTAACCCTTAAAGGGCCCTAAAAATGTGCAGCAGACAACATTTTTCAAATTGTGTCCCTGCCTTAAGAAACCAAACAAGGCTTGACATTTCATGTCAATCGTCAGCCAGCAGAAAAAAACCATAAGATGATTGACCCTTAAGGCGCCAATCACAACTGCAGCAGACGACAAATTTTGCGACATCTTTCCCAATTTTCGAAAAAAAAGGTATGATATTTTATGAGAATCGTCTGCCATCGTCTGAAGTATTATGCCTTATTTGTTATTTTAGAAAAAGCAGAAAAAATTGAAATAGTTGTCTGCTGCAAATTATAGGTGGCGCTTTAAGGGTTAATTCATAGCAAATTTTGGTTTTCAATGAAGCAGTTTTCCATTTCCATCAGTCAGATTAATGCAAATTAGAATGTTACGACTATTAAAAGAAAAGTATTTTGTTTTTTTAATAAGTTTCAGTTGATTTTACTATGTCTTATTGTACCCAAAATGAAGAAAGTTGTTACAAAATATGTCGTCTGCTATAGTAATAATAAGTGCTTTAAGGGTTGAATTTTAGAAAGAATTATCAAACCATGGCCTATGTATCAAAATAAAGTCATCAATGTACACACCGCTTAAAATATTACTTTGAAATATTGTTATTTTTTGTCATTATCAATGATTTAAGACTTTGGTCTGGTAGTGTGTAAGCAGGTCATAGTGATTCCAGTCCACTTGTTAGGAGCTCATTGACCTGCAAATGGCCAGACAGCCAGTGCCCACTGAAAGTAATTAATTACAGGCTAATTGAAGGGATTTCACACACATTAAATGAATGATTATTCCTACCATACTGTATTGAGTGTAAGCTCTATAATAAATGCATTTAAAAAAGGTGTGAATTTTCCCTTTAATAGTTTTTTCACAAAATGGATCGGGCCCATCGTAGGATTATCCCTGCTTGGAGATACATAGATTGACAAATACTCAAAGCTACTGTTTGATTTAATTCCTTTGCAGTCACAAGTTTTGTCATCTCCTCTTCCATCTGCTTTTGACATTCAGGCCTTCAGATTTATGGTGGGCCCGGGTCATTGTCCCATGATTCCAAAATGTGGCCCATCACTTTCCAAGGCAGTGGGCCCACTGGACCCATCCTTTTTAGTTGTGAAAAAATCTCACTTTAATATTTCAAATATTCATCTTACAGCGAGTCTACGAACTCCATAAAACAGAAAGCACATGTAGGTTGTCAATACAGTAAAACCTGTTTTAAGCAGCCACTCAAAAAAAGACAAATCAAAAATCTTAATGACAAATGATAGCTTAATGCAGGTTGAAAGTATTGCAGAATGCTCCCCTTGGAGCATTCTGTAATACTTTTGACCTGCATTAAGCGATAATTCGTCTTTTTTGAGTGGCCGCTTAAGGTAAGTACGAGGGTTAGTCAAAAATAACTGAGCCCTACCTCATAACATTTTAGTTTGGTATTGTAGACAGCCAATGTGATTATGTTCTATAAGTATAATATGTCATAGATGTTTTAACCCTAAAAGATTACCCTAATGAAGCTTCTGTTATGGTTGCTAGGCAACTGAAGATCGTCAGTCAGAGCGATGCGTTCACGATCTCAGTAACTAGGAATTTTCTGTATGTCTTTAAAAAGCTTGTGTGCTTGATAGTTTTTGTGAACGGCATATTTGACACTTATTTGAATAACATATATCATATTGTCTTTTCATTTCACTAAGTTCGTTAATGTTTAGGTGAACATTGAGTCTTTGCGTTGCCTAGCAACAAAAACCTCCAAAATTCCACAAATTTTAAAATACACGATGATTGTGTTGTCATGGTAACAAAATAGTGCATTTAAACCAAGGAACTTAATATGTCTGAGGGTTGGTTTGTGTATGCAGTACTGTTAAAGCATTATCACGCTAATGTTTTATGTTTTCTATTAAAATTGTGTAAACATGAATGTGGGTGGGGTAAATAATAGGACTTCAGGCATGTTAAAATTTGATAAATTCTGAAATCAAACTACCACAGTGTCTATAATTTGGGCTCAGTTGGTTTCTGTTCTGTGACACTGAATAGGTACATGTTCAAGGTATCAAGCGACATTGAAAAAAGCCTTGCTTTAACATTACTGTTTCCATAGCAACGCTTAGATTTAGATGTATCACAGCGTGAACGCTCCCCTTTGACAGGTCATTTTCTGTTGCATAGCAACCGTTACATAAAGCTTCCCAACAGAAATAAATTAGTTGATTAAATAGGTGACATGTAACATCACTGAAATATCATCCAAATATATGTCCATTTTACTTAATTCAAATGTTATGAGGTTGGGCTCAGTTATTTTTGACTGACCCTCGTAAGGCTGCAAAGATCAGGAATCGATTCAATCAAGTACCACACCTGACCCAGGATACCAATGGGAAAGTGACAAACTCACAGAAGACACCACAAACGAGAGCCAAGAGGTCAGCCCTTTCCCAGCAGGTGACCACGAAGCACATATAAACAGACGCGCACAAAACATAGCAAACACAAGCAGAGATGGGGTAATCGTAATCTGTAATCACGATTACTTGTAATCGATTACTTTTTTCAGTAATCATAAAGTAATCTGTAATCGTGGATTTTTATGATTACAAGTAATCGTAATGTAATCGATTACATTGCAAAATTGCCTGTAATCATGATTACTTTACGATTACTTTATGATTACTTTTGCTTTTTTTACAAAACAAAATATGAAACTGGTTAAAAACTGTTGTAAGTTGTACAGTGACAGGTACCAGCAATAGATCAGAGAATAATGGATGTTTGAAACAAGGAATGTCTGTTCTGTATTCAGCAATTAAATGGTTAGTAGATTAATATGTTACCTGCAAGTGACAAAATTGTCCTGATGTCCTATACAAACTGTTTGGACTCAATCAGGCCCAACAAAATGTTTGGCCAGATCTGAATTCAAACTATTTGATACTGATTGTTTATATCTTAACAAATAGTGCAGACCCTGATGAAATGCCACCTAATGTTGCATCTCACCTTGGAGACAGTTTGCAAAAAATGTCTGTTCTGTATGCAGCAATGAAAGGGTTTGTAGATTAACCTGTTACATGCTAGTGACAACTTTTGTCATCTGCTGATACCCTATGCAAACAGTTTGGGCTCAGTGAGGCCTAACAAAATGTTGGGCCAGATCTAAATTCAAACTTTTTGATACTGATGCTATCCCTGAAAGAATTTTCATCAAAAGAAGGGGAATTCTGAAAATATGAACAGAATGACAAAAACATTTAAAATTATCTTTAGCAAAAATATTACATGCAGGAAAAGGTCCCTTGTATGTTAAATACAGTTGCATAGTCTTGAGCCAAGCTCAGAGTTGACATTATCTCATCAGATACATATTTAAAGTCAAAACTTTCTATGTCCAATTTCATTTTTCTGAAAAATTTGTCTATAATAATTGTGAACATTGAATGACATTATTGGTCAACTTTTTTATTTGCTCTGCTGTCAAATGAAATAAGGACCCTTTTCTTAAGTGTTTATTTAATCCATAAGTAACTTTTATGACAGTTTAGTTTTAACACCTTTTAGCAAGTGTTTAATCGAATGTAGGACATTTCGGCCACGGACATTTCGGCCTAGGACGTTTCGGCTCGGACATTTCGGCCACGGAAAATGCCTAAGGTGGACGTTTCAGCCAAAATCATAAATTGTGGGTTGGGGTGCGTGCATGCATAAATGTGTGATGCATTTTTAGGAAATAATTGACTGAATAATCTTATATACTATACATAGTATTTCTACCAAATTTTTATCAGTTATTAAACTGCACGTATTTACAAGCAGAGATGAAAACAGTGTGGATCCTGATCAGGTAGGGAGCTGGCTGATCTGGATCAGCAGTGTTTTGAAGAAAAAAGATAAACCCAGGTTCAGCATGGGAATGCGTCCAGTGCGGTCTCCCAAATTTCTCATCCTGCCTCTTTGACTTGACACTTTTTGAAACATCGAACCAATTTGATTCTATCTCAGTTGATGCTAGTATTGACAGGTCACTTGATCCCGAGATCAGCTTCAGTAACCCACGGGCTACGTCTTCTCCAAAAAGAGGCTTATCTCCAAGAATACGCCCACCCAGTGCATCAATGGTTGGCTCCACATATACTTCAGATCCAGATGACCATCTGCTCCATCCCAGTTTCATGAATGACACAAGTGTTCAGCAACCAATACACATTAGTAGGAATCAGCGTGATGACATCCCACTGAAAATCCTGAATGTAAACTGCCAGTCGGTTGTTGGCAAGAAAGCATCTCTACTTAACATGTGCGAAACAACAGGCGCGGACATTGTTATTGGCACAGAGTCATGGCTGTCTGACCAACACCTGAGCACTGAGATTTTCCCTGACGAGTACAAGGTGTTCCGAAGGGACAGAAAGAAACGTAAAGGAGGTGGAGTTTTTATCCTTGTCAAGAACCACCTTCAATGCATGGAACCAGAGGAACTCAGGATCGACCATGACTGCGAAATGACATGGGTCCAGATCAAAGTGACTGGAGCAAGTAGTCTATATGTTGGCGCATTCTATCGACCACCAGACTCTGATAACCCAGATTACCTAGCTCAACTGGATACCTGCCTATCAAGGATACCAGAAAATGCTCATATCTGGTTGAGTGGAGATTTCAACCTAGCGGACATTGACTGGACTGACAACAGCCTAAAGGGGTCTGCCACCAAGCCAGCCCTGTGCAACCAGCTAATCAACATCACCGCTGACAGATTTCTCCAACAACTGGTATCCCAACCAACAAGGATTACTGAAACTACAGAAAGCCTGCTCGATTTGTTCTTCTGCAATAACCGCTCCCTCGTCAACACAGTAGAAGTAATACCCGGCATCTCAGATCATGAAGCTGTATACATTGAAGCTAGTCTACGCCCACATAAGACACCACAGCCACCAAGGACAGTGTTTTGCTACAACAAAGCAGACTATGACAGCATCAAGAAAGGCTTACATATACTCCACCGAGATATGTCAGATATGCTAACAGCTTCAGTGGACAAGCTATGGACCATGTTTACAAAACACCTCTCTGATCTGATGCATGCTCATATACCAGCCAAGACTTTGAAGGGCAGAAAGATGAAAAAGCCATGGATAGACCGCAAAGTCAGAACCGCAATCCGGAAAAAGGCCAGACTATACACAAGGATGAGGAAGACCAAAAAGCAACAAGATATAAGAAAGTATAGACAATGCAAAGGGGACGTCCAAAAACTTGAAAGACAGGCCTACTTCTCATACATTAACAACATCATAGAAGTCAACGAAGACCATGACGACAAACCATCTAAACAGAAACGGTTCTGGTCTTACATCAAATCCCTCCGGAAAGACAATACAGGAATTTCACCACTAAAGGACATTTAGGGTCGTCTCTTCAATGCTCCAAAGGACAAGGCCAACATTCTGAACAGACAGTACCAGTCTACCTTCACCCAAGAAGACACAAACCAGGTCCCTAGCCCTTCAGGCATACCTTATCCCGACATGGAAGATATTGAGGTAGATGAGGCTGGTATCCGGAAACTACTACAGAAGACCAATCCAAGAAAAGCCACAGGCCCTGACTCTATACCTGCCTGCATCTTGAAAGACTGCGCTTCTGAGCTAGCCCCCATCCTAACCATAATCTTCAACAAGTCTCTTCAAGAAGGTAAAGTGCCGGAGGACTGGAGACATGCAAATGTGACAGCCATTTATAAGAAGGGTACTCGCCACGATGCCGCCAATTACCGGTATCCCTAACATCCCTATGCTGTAAGCTGCTGGAACATGTCATCGTATCAAAGACTGTGAATCACCTGGAAAGATACAACATCCTTGATGATTGCCAGCATGGTTTCAGAGCAAAGAGAAGCTGCGAGACCCAGATCTTGACCCTATACCATGAGTTAGCAGCATCTCTAGACAAGAAGATCCAGACTGACATGATCATCTTGGATTTTAGTAAAGCGTTTGATCGTGTGCCCCATCAACGTTTACTTAAGAAGGTTTACCACTATGGGATTCGAGGCACTACATACCAGTGGATATCGTCATTCCTAAATTCCAGAACCCAGCAGGTCCTAGTAGAGGGACAGTCATCGGAGAAAGTTCCCGTTGTCAGTGGAGTGCCACAAGGGTCTGTTCTAGGTCCAGTACTATTTTTGATCTTTATAAATGACCTACCTGAGGACATCAACTCCAGAACAAGACTCTTTGCCGACGACTGCATACTGTACCGACAAATATCATCCGAAAATGATCAACAACTGCTACAAGAAGACCTGGACAGGCTTGCCACATGGGAGAAGACCTGGGGAATGGAGTTCCATCCACAGAAGTGTAGCGTCATGCGTATCTCCAGAGCAAGAACCCCTAGAACCTTCCAGTACCATCTCAAAGGTGTACCACTAGCAGAAGAACAGTCATCAAAATACCTGGGGGTGGATCTACAGTCCAACCTATCATGGAAAAATCACATAAGCCGGATAACTAAAAAGTCCAACAATATGCTAGGTTTCCTGAGACGCAACCTACGACAAGCAAGCGAAGAAACCAAGGCACAGGCTTATTTCACCATGGTACGATCCAACCTGGACTACTGTTCTACAATCTGGAGTCCATACCAACGTGACCAGAAACACCAGGTCGAAATGGTCCAGAGAAGATCTGCACGATTTGTCACAAACAGATACAGAAACACCAGCAGCGTCACGGACATGCTTGACTATCTCGGTTGGGAGTCGCATGAATCAAGAAGAAGCAAACTGCAGCTGATTGTTCTCTACAAAATTGTGCACGGACTGATTGATATACCACCCACAGACTACCTGACACAGACTAATTCCAGGACTAGATCGGCACACAAGTACAAGTATAAGCAGTACTCTACATCTACAGATTGTTTCAAGTACAGCTTTTTCCCGAGGACAATCCCACTCTGGAACAGACTACCACCAGCAGCAGCTGAGGCTCCCTCCTTGGTATCCTTCAAGAGGGAGCTGTCTGACCTAACCTTCTAATGGGGATCTATCTCCCAGCCATGAATGTACACCCAAATGAGGAGTGGTGAGCTGTGTCGTCGGGTCTTGTACCCAGGTACCCCCAGGGAAGGCGGATTGGTCTCACTCTGATGGGCGAAAAATGGCTGGGAACAACTTTTCTTTTTACTTCTCTCTTTTACTTAAGTTTGCATTCTTACGTTGTCTTATCTAATGCTTCTGTCTTTAACTATTTTTTTTCTCTTTTATTTTCTCTCTTGCGCACCACTAAAGAAATGTCAAGTGTGACAGCTTAGTGTAATGATGTAGATGTAGATGTAGATGAAAGTAGTTAAAATTCATCAATTGTTATGTACAGTAGATTCAAAGATACATGAGAAATGTTTTAAACAAAAAAAATATAAACTAATTCAGGTAATGGGTACTTTATACAGGTATTTCATAATCATTTACTGCTGTATAATATACACCATCATTAACATCTTTCTATGAAAATAGCATACTCTTATTATCATGCATCTTTGAATCAACTGTAAGCATTCACATGCATATTTGATTTCAAAAGATTATGAAATGCATCACACATTTATGCATGCACACATCCCAAACCTCAAATTTATGGTTATGGCCGAAACGTCCACCTTCGGCATTTTCCCTGGCCGAAACGTCCGTGGCCGAAATGTCCAGGCCGAAACGTCCTAGGCCGAAATGTCTGTGGCCGAAATGTCCGAGCACTGTTTAATCTTGACCATTTTCCTGCTGAATATGATCTCATTTTTAGTTTCTATATAATTTTGTCATTCTTTTTATAGACATACATGAAACATTATAAATGTATTCCAATTATCAGGATCAAATTTAATGAAATAAAAGAATATCCAAAATATTAGGTAATAATGGAAGCTGGACTAATTTACTTCAGGAGGTCATTTCTCTGAATATGATAGAATAGGGATAAAATCCAAAATTCTTTATAAAGTATATCATCATATTAAAAGAGCCCATACCTCATTCAGCATGCTTTAATGGTACATATGTATGACTCCATGTTTAATTATGGGACGTAGATGCAGTTTAGAAACTTTGATCAGAAAGTGCAGTTGTTCAGACTGATAAGGATCTTCACTGACTATCATCTAGCCATTAGTCTTTGTTTAAATAGCAGAGTTCTAGGTGCTTCATATTTATTAGTTGTAGCTGATTTCACATTACTAAAAAGATATTTTGAATAATTTTAATTTCTCCTTCCACAGAAACATAAATCTGAAGCACATGGAACTGTGTTCTTTATGATGCATGTAAAACAATGGTCAAATTTTGAGGTTGACTTAAAACAGCCAAATATGGCTATTTTAACTGGACCAGGGATATTTTGCAAGATACTATTTAAGATAAATGAGCTGATCAAATGTGTACCAATGCTTATATTTAGAATAATATGGGATTTTTGAATACTGTTGTTTTATTCTTTATTTCATATAGTAAACCTTGTAGCTCTGTAAGTAGAACTGAGAACCATAGCTAAGTTTTCCTTTCTTCAGGATAACATTTTTTTAGTCTTGAAATATAATACAGTTTATTTATTGCTCAAAAGTAATCATAAGTAATCATAAAGTAATCATGATTACTTTGCAATGTAATCTGTAATTGTAATCGATTACATTTGAAAAAAAGTAATTGTAATTGTAATCAGTAATCATGAAATTTCAAAGTAATTGTAATTGTAATTGATTACATTTGCATGTAATCGACCCCAACTCTGAACACAAGACAGAACAAAAACATAAAAGATCCACAAAAGAAGTACCGCCTTGGAACGGTCAGTAAAATATTTTACTGGAGGGCTTAAACCGGTTTAACGGCGCCAACCTCACCCTTAATTCAGATGTGGATCAAGACACATAGATATTTGGTTTGCATGAAAGACCCCTAACTTATCAATGCATCATCTCCTAAAACATATAAATCAAGATATAACAAGGAGATAAAGCAAGGATAAGGACTCAACAGTAAATTAAACTGAATACCGGAGCAAAAGAAATCCAACAGGTAAACCCCGGTGGGCCCGACAAACAGCCAAAGCATCAGGCCCCTACCATCTCATCAATAGATAAGTCTTTAAGTCGGAACCATCATAGAGTCTGAAGTCCGACCCACCGGCGTGCAATTAAAGAGGAAAGCAAAGTTGCCAACTGTGATTGGGTTGACTACCAAGCATGCAGTCTGTTGCAATACATTAATGTTATAGCCAATCTTTTTATAATGGGAAATTATTTTAATGAACTGCGCTGAAAAATTATTAGAGCCAACAATCTTCTTCAACTTATACACCAAGTCACCATAGAAATCAGGTTCCGAAAGTCCTTGGCGCAAGAGAGATTTAAGTCCAACTTGGAATTTAGAAATCAAATCAAAGTATCGTCTATAAAATTTTGAAAATGTTTTGCGAAGTTTATGATACCGATAGCCCTGTTTAAGAAGTTTCTGAGTTAACAATTTATTGCGAGTGTTGAAGTCAGTAACATAGCTAGATGCTCGAATGAGTTGAGAGATATAGACTCCATAGGATGTAGAACGAGGAACATCACCATCTAAAAATGGGAAATTGACAATTTCAAAATCAAAGTCGTCACGTTTATCATAAATTTTGGTAGAAACAATACCATTAGAAATTGACAAATGCAAGTCTAAAAATGCGGCTTCGGTATCAGAGGCATTGGCTTTATTAAGTTGGAGCTCTGAAGGGTATATTTGACTAACCATATTTTCAAAATAAACATTATTAATATTTAAAATATCGTCCAAATATCTGGAAGTAGTGTTAAACGCATCAATAACATCAGCCTGCTTATCATCAGAAAGAGACATCATAAAGTCCCTTTCATAACAAAACAGGAATAAATCTGCAACCAGGGGAGCACAATTAGTGCCCATAGGAATCCCAACTACTTGTCTATAGAGCTTGGTGCCAAATCGAATAAAAATGTTGTCCAACAAAAAGGTCAGCGCATCACATACATTTTGACAAGACCATGCATGATATTTTTTAGGTTTTTCTGAAGTAAAAAATGCATTTCTGTCACTACATGCAAGGTAAGGAGAGCCTTCTCTCTGGAAGGTTCTTTCAATAAGATCAATAAGTTTATCTTTAATTAAATTATGAGGTAAAGTAGTGTAAAGAGTAGAAAAATCATAAGTAGACAAACTGGTCGCATTGAAATCTCTAGCTTTAAGTTTATCTAAAATTTCACCTGAATTTTTAATCGACCAAAATAGGTTTTTACCGGATCTCTCATATACTTTTTCACAATATTTGATAACATGTTTTTTAACAGCTGTAAGACACGAGGTTAACAATTTAGAAAGTTCTGTTGTCGTACAAGAACTAGAATTTGCAATAAATCTTGCTTTATAAGGTTTTTTATGGAGTTTAGGTAACCAGTACAACGTAGGAACTTTGTCTTGATTTTCTTTAGCTTTGACACCAAAATGTAGGGCTGTATGACAACCATGCCCATCAACAATCACCCTTTCACTTAAAGAAGGCTGCAGTTTATAGGCATTAGTGTCAACAAGCTCACGCTTAAGAGTATTAATATAATACAATCGTCATACAACTACAACATTGTTAGCAGCTTTATCAAACAATGTTGTTAAGTCAGGTTTTACTGTATAATCAGCAGTCAATATACATATATATGCATACAAGTGTCAGTGTGTAGGTAAAGTATACTACCCAAATGTCAACTGTGTTTAGTTTGATATGCTTGGACCCATCATTTCAGAAAATGGCCCACCATTTTTTGTGCCATGGGTCACTTTGTCCCACCAATTTTGAAAAAAAATCTGAAGCCCTGGACATTAGGTAGTGAACAATATTAATCCAGTCTGATCAGGGTTCATAGTGTTTACTTCCACAGATGCTACAGAATACCTTTTCTAATCCTGATCTACACTGCTAGATTAACCCTTAGCACGCCAGTCACAACTTTGGCATCTATTCGTCTCATCTGCTTATGTTCCAAGGTAGCCTTTATTGCAAACAATATGGACCCAGATCAGAGATCAGGATTATTATTGTTAGCTTAAATGAAAAAAATCTATTCTGAAGTGCAATTGAATATGTGCAGCAGACATAAAAAATAAACAGACAACATTTTCAGGACATAATAAATAGTGGCGGGATAAGGGTAAATAATTTTTCTTTGATATTTAGATCTGAACTACGGCAAGTGTATGCTGAATTGTACAGTGACAACATTTTGCGACAGAAGCATGCCCTAGGAAGAATTGATGTTTGGAAATCCAGGTAATTTTTATACCCAAGATTTGATGGTTTTACTCCTTGTTCCCTGGGATTTTTTTCATGCTTAAGTTGTCTGCTGATTTTTTTCAAAAAGCATTTTTTTCAAATTAATCTTTCAGAAATACCATCTGAGCGTCAAACAGTTTAGATCCAGACTACACAAATTTGATTGACTGCTGCCAAGCGCACTTCCCCGTGCAATAGGCTTCGAACATCAAACTCATTTGCCAGAAGTAATACTGGTGTTGTTATTGAAAGCGAGCCACACCCGAGTCGCACATGCAAAACAAGCCTCTTGCTTGCTCCATTGGCTGTCCGTGTTAAAGCTGGCTGTTCCGCTTTTCCATTTCACACTCCAACTAAACCATTAATATGATTATATTTTAAATACAAAACTGTTTTAATTCCTAAATTAAAAATAATTTTTATATTTTAGATATTTATAATAAAATGTAAATATAAGCAATAAATTCAATTTTTGGAACGTTCATGGAATCATGAATACTTCGGGTCTCTTGCAAAGTAAGTGTAAGCCTTCGGAATCATGAATACTTTGGGTCTCTTGCAAAATTAATGTGAGCCCTCAGGCTGCACTTACTTTGCAAGAAACCGGAAGTATTCATGATTCCATGAATATTACAAAAAATTGAATTCATTTCTTAATTAAATTGCCAGAAACTTAGGTTCCTGCAGCTTTAACCCTTAACTCCATAGGCTATTTTTTAATCATGACATCATTTTCTATTTTTAGACAACATTTAAAAAAATTCAAGAAAAATTTAAGTAAAGTTTTGAATACTTTTGAAAATATTATGGAAAATGGAGCATATGCTCAAATGGAGCAACTGCTCCATTTTCCATGATGTTTTCAAAAACATATGTAGTATTTCAACAGCGTCAAAAGCACTATCATGGGGTAAAGGGTTAACAGAATCCTGTAACAGAAGAGGGTGTGGAAGACAGAAGAGCATATTGCATGTTAACTCTTTGCCTGCTGGGAATTTTTCCATGTTCTTTTGTCGTATGGTGATTTTTTCAAAATCAACTTTTTCGAAAAATTCTTTCAGGAATACAATTAGAGTGTCAAACAGTTTGGATTTAGATCAGGCTAAACATTTTGTCGCGCCTGATGAGGGTCCAAACTGTAAGTAAAAGTTATCAGCAGATGACACTAATAGGCAAAGAGTTGATAATCTTTGCAAACAATTTGGACCCAGATTTGTCCTGACAAAATGCGGCTCTACCCATTCCAACCCAGCTGTCCATAAACCTTGATATGCCAGTTTTTCTTGCTAAGGGCAACTTTTGTCTTTTGTTGTCTGTTGATAATTTTACAAACAGTTTGGACCCAGATCAGGACCGACAAAAGGTCTGGTCTCTTTTGTCAGGTATGATCTGAATCCAAGCTGTTCGACAATCTGATGGTATTCCTGAAAGAAATTTTTAAAAAGTTGATTTTGAAAAAAAAATCGGCAGATACCCCCCCAAAAAAGCATGCAAAATTACCCAGTAGGCAAAAAGTTAATGCACTTACATCTGTTCTTATACCAACCAAATATGCAGAGAAAATTAGGTAAGCATTTAGATATCATTTATCTTACATTGGCTTTCTCTTTACAAAAAGGCATCAGTGTGCAAACTTTCTGCACACAACATTTTTAATTCATTCTTTCCAGCAAACATGTCTAGTTGTATATTGATTTCTTTGATAGGAGTCTTCACAAGCTGCCATTGGCCCTGGAAAGCACTGCAACATTGGTCCAAGCTAAACTGGCGCATCAGAGGGCAGGTCCATCTATTGAGGATGACAGACACTTAAGAACTTTATACAGCATGGCTATTTTAAGGTGAGCAATATTAACCTTTTAAGTATGGTACTTCATGACTTTAGTTAGGAGTGCATATCATGAAACTAATTTTTTTACTTCTCAACCAAAACAGTTGTTGTGGGTACTCAAAAGAACCGTCTCAATGAGTCTTTTCTTTTGAGCATCCAAAGCATATGTTAAAATTGATGGGTAAGAAAATATTTACAATTTTACGCTCAAAAATTTGGTTTATTTGAACCTGTGTTACTTGAATGTTACACCTTTGCTACAGGACTTTAGGTATTTTTGAAAAAGACCCTTGTGATAGACTGTGAAAATTTCTGCCTTTTAGTTTTGTTTGTTTCATTAAATTCTTTATGTCCCATCAACAATCTTTCAGTTATGTAGGGGCGGGTCTTCCTGGGTTGAATCAGCACTAAGCTAGGATTAATGTGTCTTGCTCAAGGAAACAAGGCATTGACACCCTTGAGTCTCGAACCTGCGGCCCCTCAGTCTCGAGTCAAGCACTCTACCACTGAGCCACTGCGCTCCCTCCCTGCCTTTTAGTGAGAATGCAACAGTGTGTTTGATTGAAGGCGGTCATTTAGAATCTGCCTGCATATCGAGTGTCTGCAATTCTGAAGCATCTATATAATCTGGAAAAAACGGATCCTTCAGAAGTAGAGAGAACCTACAATATAAGAAAAAAGCAGACTCGGTTTTATTGAGTCTGTCCATGAGAACTAGTGGAAAGTGCAACTATCTCAGGCCCCCTAGCAGCGGCTTTAGCGGTATTCTGTTTTCCGTCAGAACCCAATAATCCTGAAGGTTCAGAATATGAAAAAATATCAACACTTTATAGATGTAGGTGGAGAAGTTTTGCCAACTCCAAGCGGCACAATTTGCATAATTATCTATAACTTTGCAATATTTCATCACCTTTTTTTTGACATTTTAGAACTCTCGAAACATGTCACATGATCACATTCAATACTCTATAGAAATTACTAGATGGGTTACACATGTTTTCTACCTAAAACTGTGAGAATGCTAGCAAAGGCTACCTGCACACCCCAAAACAAGGTAAACTCGCCAATGATTGTTTACAACGATTCTCATCTATGTTTGAACCTACTATATCAAGGGAGTAAGTTTGTTGTCTGCAATAGCTGTGAGTATTCTAACATGTTTCCCCAAAATTAATGTATATCAAGTTAACACATATCATGATGAACCTTGATATATCTGGTTTTGGAAACAGTGTAGAGGCAGCTGATCAAGATCCAAACAGTTTCCCATTCTTCTGGGAAATTCATACTAAAAACTTGAATCTTGCAGGTTAATTAAATAAGAAATGGGGAGGAGTGTAAACAGTTACAATGTACAGCATGACAAGAGGTAATAAATGTTTTGTATATATTCTAGATTTGTGAATCATGTCACAGAAAAAGGACAGGGGAAACAATATGCTCAGCCAGTACACCTGTTAGCTGCCAATGTAAGTGATTTTTGTTTGTTTTGATGACAAATGAAATTTTCCATAAAACTACATGCAATTAAGTCAAGATAGCACATTTTAATATATTTTGGGGTCTTATGTTACAGTTTCCCCAAAATACTGTACTTTTTTCTCTGAAGGTCAATTTTGTGTAAGCAAACAGTGCAGACCCTGGTTTACGGTCTACAAAGGGTTAATAAGGTTTTTTTTTCATGTACTTCTTCATTTACATACTTCAGATTGGGGTTCCAGAATGGATTGTTGATCTTCGACATGAAGCAGCACATGGTGATCTTCCTCCACTTGTCAGTCTACGAGCTGCAGCAAACTGGGCTCTTCATTGGTTGAAGGTAAAATTCTCATACGGTTATTTAGGTTACATGTACTACATATATGACAGGCTTTAGTTTTGACCTCTAGATATAGAGGTTATTACATGAGTACCCATGTTTTATTGAATTTATAAAACCGGTTAAGGCAAAAGCAGTAAAATGTGAGGCTTGCAGAGTAAATTTATAGCTTTTTCTGAAGGACGATTTTGTGTGTCCGATAATACAGGGGCAGGAATGTTTGATTCTATTTATCATATGACATTTAAATTGCTCTGACCCTGCTTTTTTGCGTGAAAACTAATAGAATATATCATTATACACAACGTTATTATGGACTTCATTACATAAGGTTGCTAAATATATAAACCACTAGTGGTTTATAGATTTTAATACATGGCTTTATATCACTCTCAGACGTGATGTCATGTGATAAAATGCCTAAGGTGGACTAAAGGGTTGGAAATATAGGATTCATATTTTGTGATTCTATTTTCTCTAAAATTACACTTGGTCGGGGGATAAAAATTCTGACAACGAATTTGTCTTGTTTTGAATAGAAAATGCTGTTTTTGGTATCTTTTCTGCAGCTCTTACTCACATCTGCTTTGATGTTGTTAGAAAAGAAAATCATAACGCTGTGCCTACTAGTGACAACTTTTGTTGTTTTCTGATGACCTTTGCAAGCAGTTTGGACCCAGAACAGGCCTCGAGGTTATAAAACTTGAGTTCATTCTCAGACTCAAAATAAAGCGCAATGGTCTTGATAGAAACAGTTTGACTTTCAGATAGTGTTCCTGAAATATTTTTTTGAAAAAGTTAATTTCTAAAAAAGTCAGCAGAAGACAAACAAATACAAATGTACTTGAAAATTACCCAGCGTGCAAAGAGTTAAAATCATTACAGGTGGAGTATTGGGAGGTTCAGAAGCAGGGTACATACAGACAGGAGCTACAACATATAGGTGACCTGGACATGAGGAAAGACACACTCAGAGATCTTCTAGTAGAGTTTCAACAGAGGAGATTTAAGGTGAGAGATGATGATCACGATGGTCAAGATAAATAAAATTGTTGAGTGTAAAATTGTGAATGATTTCTTACTCATCATTTTAAACATATGCTTTGGGTGCTCAAAAGAACCGTCTCATTGAGACGGTTTTTTTGAGTACCCACAACATATGTTTTCGTTGAGAAATAAGAAAGATAATTTTTGATAACACAGTCTAATCGTAAGGTCTGTCATGTTTTGCTAGTTAGAAGCCATTGTCTGTGCATCTTCAAAGACTGGCCTGTCTGCTATGTTGCATCACTATCCTGTACAAGATGATATTGGGAGCGCAGTGGCTCAGTGGTAAAGTGCTTGACTCGAGACCAAGGGGCCGCGGGTTCTAGCATCACCGGCCTCACTGCGTTGTGGTCCTTGAGCAAGATACATTATTCCTTGCTTAGTACTGGTTCAACCCAGGAATACCCGTCCCAACATAACTGAAAAATTGTTGACTGGTATTTAAAGAATCAAATCAAACAAACAAAACAAGATGATATTATTACATGGTGAACATTAGACAAAACTTTGCCACTAAAAGATAGGAAGCTAGAAAAAAGATTAATTAAAGCCAAACATTGGAATTTTGAATTTTATAGCTTCTCCATAGCAATTTAGTGTCTTTCTATATTTAGTGATGTAATAATACTATTTTCTACATTAAATCATTTTTTGAAAAGTTTTGCACATGGTCAGATCATAGAAGCGTTACAGTGACATGTGATGACACCAATTGATACAAGTTTGATTGAACCATTGGATCGAATCATATGATATCTTTGCACCCTTACTTACTTTTATGATGCATTTGGTAAAAAAGTATGGCAATTGTACCCAGGATGATGAAATCAAACAGGTCAGTATTTGAAGAATGCCACCTATCAGCAGATAATGAGTTAGAAGCTTCCATGGTTCTCACCTGTGCTGAGTAGTCTTACCTCACCTAAATTTATTTGACCTGTGGTCATAGATAAAAAACATAACAAGTAGCATCAAGTGCGGGTTGTACACTGTAATGGAAGTCAAGTACATGGTAATTTACAAAAAATAACTTTGTTATTTCTCAACCAACACATATGTTGTTGGTACTTAAAAGAACTGCCTCAATTATTAAGAAAATAATCACAATTTTAGGCATAAAAGTTTTCTTTTCTAGACCTAGCTATGTATATGGTTAAGTTATATCTTTGCCAAAATGATGTCAATATCAGCATATTCTGAGTTTCTCTAACCACTAAATAATTATTATGAAATAATGTTTAAAAATCTGTCTCTGAGAATCATCCTTTGCTATCACTACAGGGGCAGATCAAGGATTTCTGGAAAGGGGGTTCAGATGTATGAAGGGAGTGTGTAGGGTGGGTGTGTTGAGGGTTCAACTTGCTGATTTTATCTAATTTTCCAAAATATTCCCATGAAAATGAAATAATTTGGTCTGAAAGGGAATCTCAAGGGAACCCCCTTGAACTCCCTCTGGATCGGCCACTGCACTAGGCCATCCTGATAATGTAAACCAGTGATTCTGGCTGCAGAATTTACCACAAGCTACATCTATCTGTGTTTCTTTCATAGAGTGCCTTGGGGATAGGGGTCTCACACCGGACAGGCGGCAATGTAAATGTTTATATTATCGACGAACGAAGACAAAACATCGTTAGAAACAGAGTTTTTGATTGCCATTTGTCGCCCAACTGGCGACAAATGGCAATCAAAAAAACTGTTTCTATATCGATTTTTGATCCGAGTTCGTTGATTGTAAAAAGTGTTTTCGATTGTCACTTATCCGATGTGGGTCTGCTGTCTGTGATTGTGTCATTTCCTAGTCATACTCCCTTTCTTTCAATTTCTGTGTTATGATAGAGTTTATTTTTTCTAGGAAATAATAGGAGAGGAGAAGAATCCCATTATCAATGATTTGATAAAAGAGTTAGACACAATCTTGTTTGACCTCAGGTATGTTGATCGTTTCAAGCCTTATATTAACCCTTTAGTCCATAATAAAGCCTTTTTGACACCTTTGAGATACGACATATTTGAAAATATTATGGAAAATGGAGCGCAAATGCTCCATTTTCCATAATATCTTCAAAAGTATTCAAAACTACTTAAATTTTTCTTGATTTTTTTTAAAAATAGAAAATGATATTGTGGTAAAGTTCATTTTTTGGGTCGACTGGCTGGTATTGATTTTTGTCTTCTGCTAGCTGTTGATATTAGACTGCATACATCCAATTTATCCAAATCATGGCAAATGTCTGTAATTTGACACTGGTGTGAAAACAATGAAATAGATTTCCTTTAGCATGCTCTTTAAAAAGAATCACATTTCTAATTTTGCAGACTGGATCCAGAACAGGTTGAAATTAGGGTTTTTCGAGTTTTTGTCACTTTATTTAAATAGAGCATTGCTACTGACAGTGTAAATTTTTCTATATTTCTATCACATAGGGATATGAGACTGACATGAACAACTGCGCATTTAAGTGTGTGTTTGGCCTACTTATGATTCACCATAGTGGAAATGTCAGACTCAATGTTTTTGCATGCTACTTGCGAATCACAAATTGAATTTTAGGATTTTTGGGGTCTGGGATCATTTTGAAGCTGTGGTTTTTTGGTATGCTTTATGATGTTTTACACATGTGAGGCTGTGGGGACCTTTTGTTTTTTATGTCTCCATGGGTTAAAGAGAAATTGCATTGTTGGTGAAGAGAGATTTGGTTCCTATGTTGTAATGGACTGACCCATCTTTTTATAAAGTTAAGAAATGAGCTTTACAAATAGTTTAAAGTAAAAGATCTTACTTGAAAGTGAATTTAATAATATTTCATATCTCTTTGATCCTTTGAAAATACTGATATTATCCAATATACTAGATTTTTATTTGGGAATATGTTCCATGCTAAAAGTAGTTCCGGTTGTCAGAATTTGACATTTTCATACACTTTTTGATTCAATGATTTTGGGGGTTTTCGTCAACTAATTGTTGAAATGAAATAGGTTTTCATAAATACTAATTAATAATTATTCATTAGGTGTATTAAGCTTATCTGGCTTCACTTTATTCAGTAGTTTTTAAGGACTATTTTGTTTCAGTGTAGGGGCATTGACCTAATCACACTTCAGTAAAGCATTACCATATAATCTGTTATAGTTAGACCACTTAGATTGTATAGGACCTTATTTAGGGTTGTTTTGGCTAAGAGTTTATTATTTCAGAGGTGAATTTTACTGTTTTATTGAGGATGTACATTGAAATACTGTGTGCATGCATTTGTTTAATCTAGAAAGTAAAATTTATTGATATTTTGGTAAATATTGAGGTATTGCGCAATAGACAGGAAGTGATGTTTATTAATAGGTTTGGGTAATTATGATGTCATTTCCTTGCAAATCATATATTGAGTTCCCTAAGTAGAACATGACTAGTCAAGCTAGATTTCAGGTAGCCAATGAAATTGTATTATTATGTCATGTGATCTGATAGCTGTGAGATTTGTTGAATATAATGCCAGTTCCATCTTGCATACAGCATTCTGTGATTTGACTTCAAAACTATTAGATCTGTTGTGATATTTTTCAAAAAATAGATAATTAATTTTCATATTTTTTTCTACTTAGACACTCTTTGGACTTAAACGTAAGCTATTTTGAGATTCACTAAAATTAGTTTTAGATATTTTTATGCTTTAGCAAATTTATATAGCAGAATTTAAGGACATATTTTGGGTGATAACAGACATTTGAGTCTGGTTAATCTGTTCTGCTGGTTTGGTACTAATGAAGGCCGGATATACATTGGTTCTAGCCTAAATAAGGGTTTGCCCTGAATGTGCTCAGTCTGCTGAACAGATTCTGAAATCTCTAACTTCAAATGTGTTCTGCTATACACTAAAAATTAGGCGAAATTAGATTTTTCCTTGATGTTTTCGGACTATGTTTTAGTAGGTTTTCTTAGCAGAATTTAAGGACATATTTTGGGTGATAACAGACATTTGAGTCTGGTTAATCTGTTCTGCTGGTTTGGTACTAATGAAGGCCAGATATACATTGGTTCTAGCCTAAATGAGGGTTTGCCCTGAATGTGCTCAGTCTGCTAAACAGATTCTGAAATCTCTAACTTCAAATGTGTTCTGCTATACACCGATAAAGTAAATAATTTGACTTTGAGATTCTAAAAAGGGTACATACAATTTATAGTTTTTCCCGGTTAAGGATGAATTCTTCTCAGGAGTATTGAATGAGGATTTTATCAAGGACAATTATAGAATTAGACCCCTCTATCCTTCTTTCTTTGGTCTGTCTCTTGTCTCTGATATGGCTCTGATCGTGCATATGCTTGCCTTTTTGGGTGCTTCCAGTAAAATCATCCCCAGGTTCTTTGAGGTGATAGTTGTTCACCTCTGAGATACCCAAGTTTGTCTCGGGAACCTGAATGGTGAATTTACTGACGTTAAATTTTATTGGAATTACTAAATTAGTGATTATTAGTAATTTTTGAGCAGTGCTTTGTGGTAGACTGTTCATTTAGCAAGTATATAAGATGCAGGAAATCAGAGGGATTGTTCAGCTACACATTTGTGGGTGAACCATTTGTTTGAACCTGTCACATTTCCTCCCCCCCCCTTTTTTCCCTATCCGTATGCAAATGAGCTGGCATTAGTTAAACAATTAAATATCTAAATCTAAAATTGATAAATTGGTAACTTTGGCTAAATAATTACATAGTTAATTAGTTATTTTAGGATATGTACTGTGCATGCATCATTGTCTGTACGCTGTAAAAAGAGGCTTTTCTATATAAACATCTAAAATTTATCCTTGCCTTTGTCGTTATCTAAATTCCCTTTTTAAGGTATTTTGGTACACTGAGTATTGGCCATTGGTCTCTATCCGGCTATCAGGTTGAGCCGGGGCCCGTTTAGCTAAAATCAATCTGTGGTGTCATCCTGACGTGTGTATATAGGTATCCAAAAGGGTTTGTGGCTACGCCCCCGAGGTTTTAAACCCAGTTTTACCACACAACCGTTTTTCTGGTGTCAGAAGTGGGATCCATTTTTGCAAATGAGCAGGATTGGATCCCCAGCTTTAAAAAGAACTCAGATTTGAGTCAAAACTATATATGAAATATATCTTTACACTGGCAAGTTATATCGGTATGAGTACATTGAAAGACAAAATTTTGAGTCTGAAAGAATCTCTCAAACAGCTGGAGCTTGAGAGAAGAAATCTTATTCAGCATTTGCAAATTCAGGAAGATAATTATTTAGCCACTTTTAGACAGTTTGTTGAAAAAATTGAGCAGCTTATTAAACAACAAGAAGAGCAAATTGATACACATTTAAGGCAAAAGTGTGATTTGGAAGCTAGAATTCTTGGTATTGATGAAGAGGGGGCTGTATTGCAGTACAGGTGGTGATTAATGAAAATTTTAGCTCTGAGTTCATTGCATATTTTCAGAAATATTTTATTCAATAACAGTATTCAGTTAAGTTTAACTCGTGTCAAGTGTGGCTCTATCCCAAATGTCTATCTTCTGTCTTTCCAATTAACTCTTAGAATTCACAGAATCGGTTAGAGGACTGCAACTGAGTCTTGTCAGGTTACAGCTTTGGTGGTAGCCCTGATAATTCTCTGGAGTTAGTCCTCTGATCTATTATTACATGGTCAGTTTGTGTGTTCACCAATTAGTAATTTCGTAATTTTAAATTTTAGATTTGGATCAAAACCTGAAAGAAGAAGGTGGGCACAGTTTTGAAGACCTACCATCATAGATAGTTTGAGTTTTGAAGTTTGTCAGATTTTATATTTTATTCGTGAAGATTTTTGTGTTGAAAATCTGGCAAAAGTAGCGAATTTGTCAAAATTAGATGCTTTAGGATATCATTTAAGCGTTAGTAGTAGGCTTGAGATTGAGCTTACTTGATCGGAGTTTGAGATCAGCTAACGTGAGAGCTGTCCTAAACCTGCAATTAATCATAAATTCTAAAATTAAACCTTGCATCTCTTTCAGAGGAAAGAAACACTGATTTTTGAGCAGTGGTAGCTTAAAAGTTGGTGAGCAAATTTGTCTGTTGGCATAATCTATTTGCACGGCTGAGAGTGATAAGCTTCTGGTATAAAGACTTGAGTTGTAGTCTTTTGGCTTAGTTGTAGCCAGCCAGTAGTAAATCGTTTCTCATATTGACTGTGGGCAGTGGAAATCTTTCAAAAGATGGATTTGCGTTCTAGAACTGTACCTGAATGACGAACTACTAACCCAGAACCAAGTGAAGGCTCGGAGTGTGAGGGAGGCAGAGTTGATATCCAGGGCTCCCCTAATGCCACAACGATAATACTGGATGAAGGAAATGAGGATCTTGGTTCGCTCTTTGAGGCAGAAGAGACATGTCTGCCAAATGAATTTACACCCTCTAAGATTTCAGATAGAGCTACCGAAAGGGAGGAACCTGGTTTTGTTTGCTGGCCAGGGCAATCAATGGTAAAGGGAGAGCCTGTTGTTGATTTTGATACTCCCATGAGAGAGTTCATGGAAGGGGAAAGGTATCCCCAGAGTTTTAATTGAGAAGGCAGGATACCATTGGAGAGAGGCCATGGACAGCTACCACATATACGCTCTTCTATGAGGGATGGACAGGGGAATGGACCTAGACCTTATGGTATAGCTGTAGATACAGCACCAGGACGAGACCGCTTTAGACCTGCAGGAGGGGATGAATGCGGCAACAATGGAATTGAAGGTTTTCAGTATGAAAGACTTCTCCCCCAGGGAGCCAGACCTAAGGAAAGGGTATCAGCAAATAGGCCTGCTCCAGGAATCCAAGCACCTAGATATGAACCAGAATATAGAATTCCAGACCAACTATTGTTCGAGCCAAGACCCTATTTTCCCACATTCTCTGGAAAACATGATGAATGGGATGCGTTTTGGTTAAAGTTTGAATCAATGGCCAGACGTTATAATTGGTCATATGACAAACAGAAGGAACAATTATTGTTTTGTCTCAAAGATGAAGCTCTGAATTTTGCTGTCACTCTTGGACCTGAAGTAAGGGAGGATATTCTACTATTCTCACAAGCACTGAGAGATAGATTTACACATAGGACCCCACCTGAAACAGTTCGAGCAAGTTTGAACAACATAAGAAGGAGTTCAAAGGAGACAATACAAGAGTATGCTTCAAGGGTCAGGACAATGATGAATAGAGCCTATCCAGACATAGGTCCAACAGAAACATTCAATCAGATGACAATCCACCATTTTCTTCAGGGTCTACCGGATCAGACCATTGCTTATGAGGTACTGATTAGGAAACCCAGATCATTGACTGAGGCAGTGGACATGATTACATGGCATGAATGTTGCAAAGAAACTACAAGGAAAAAGGCTGGAGTAAGGCAAGTAACAGAAGAACCATATTTAGCTGAGAACTTCCCTGAGACAGGAGTGAGACGAATTAATGGGAAAAGATTTGTAACTGAAGAGAGGTTAATCCAATTTGGAAGGGATCTGAAAGCTACTATGGAAACGCTTCTTAAAGATGTGAAACCAACACCTGAACAAGAGGAGGTTGGAAAACAAGATGAGATAATGCCGAAAAAATCAGATGGCAGATCTCCAATATGCTTCTATTGTAATGAACCAGGACATATTGCAACTTATTGTCCTGTTAGGGCAGCAGATTTTGCAGGCAAGCAGCAACATCGGCGTGACAAGGCGAGACCAAAGTCATAGGAAAACGCCAAGGGGCTGAGTCAGCAGGCCGGGACTCAGACCCATTGTTAAAGGATACCATAGAAACGGCCAATACACCATGTACAGCGGAATCAAAACTATTAAAAGAAGAAACTACGTTAAAGAAAGAGTTTGGACATTTGCCAAATACTTGCATCTCTGATGAACAGACCTTACAAGTAATCGTTGATAGAGTCAGAGCAGTGACTATAAAGGCACTGATGTCTGTACAAGGGATATTAACAAAAGCTATAGTAGATACGGGGCAGAAGTCACTGTGATGAGTGAACGGGTGTATAACATGTTTCCTGAGGCGAAAAAAACAAAATTATATAAAGCTAAACGTAGCCTAGTTGTAGCAGAAGCTGGTCGAGAAATGAGTCCATGCGGTATTTTTGACGCTAATTTGAAAATGGGGAATTTTGAATTTACATGGCCAGTTTATGTTGCTCCTATTCGAGATGATATTCTACTTGGTTGTGATTTGATTGATGAAATGGACATCACAGTGAACACAAAACGTGGTATACAGGTGAAAGACCAGTGGATTGAATGTGAAGTTATTCGCTGTCATGACTCTGCAGGTCAAGTTAAAGTTGCAAGAGCCGTTCCTGTTCCCGCCTCATCAGAGTTTGTAATGACTGGACGATGTGATTCATTATCTTCAGAAGAGGAAATGACTTTTATGTTTGAAGGAAGTGAACAAGTGAAACAGAGAATACTGATTGCTAGAAGTGTAGTAAAGCCAACTTCAGACAAGATACCAGTAAAGATGATAAACCAAAGTGCTTCACCTATTAAATTGAAGAAGGGCTTGGTGATAGGGAATCTTAAGCCAGTAGGAAGCATAATGCCAACAGGAGATTCGTATGATATTACATCACATGAAGAGGGTACTTCTGTGTGTAGGCTGAAGTGTCAAGATGATACACGTCAAAGACAATTTCACTACCAGGCACTTAGCCGAGAGGAGGATAGAGAATCGGAACCACCAATGCAGATTTTTCATGTATACTTGAAGACCACATCAAGCACTGTTCTACTGGTTCAGAAGTTTCGAATGATGTAGAGCAACAAGAATCTGCAACTCCACAACATCTTAAAGAGTTGTTCAACAAGAGCAGTACTATGCTAGATAAAGATCAGAAGGTTAAACTTGGAAATTTATTGCTGAAGTACCAAGATGCTTTTGCAAAGTCATCCAATGACTTAGGTAAATGTTCAATACTCAAACATAGGATAGACACCGCTGAAGCAGCTCCTGTGCGCCAACCTATGCGACGTACTCCTCAAGCATTTGAAGGTGAAGAAGAAAAATACTTGAAAGAACAATTAGAAGCTGGAGTGATTCAGCCTTCCAACTCAGCATGGAGTTCCCCAATTGTCATGGTTAGAAAGAAAACAGGAGATGTCAGGGTGTGTATAGACTACCGGAAGTTGAATGAAAGAACTATCAAAGATGCATACCCGCTACCTCGTATTGACATGTGCCTAGACTGCCTGTCATCTGCAAAAATTTTCTCAACCATTGATTTGCAAAGTGCTTACATGCAACTAGAGCTGACTGAAGAAGATAGGAGCAAAACAGCCTTCATAACAAAGTATAGTTTATTTGAATATTCAGTGATGCCCTTTGGTCTGTGCAATGCACCTTCAACATTTCAGCGATGCATGGAGCTTGTATTTCATGGTCTCCAATGGAACTTCCTTTTGGTTTATCTGGACGACATTATTGTCTTAGCATCAAATTTTGAAGAACATCTGGCGAGATTAGAAGAGGTGTTCAAACGTTTGTTTCAGTCTGGACTGAAAATGAAACCTTCCAAGTGTGAATTATTTAGAACAGAAGTATTATTTCTTGGTCATGTGGTTAATCAAGATGGTCTACAGCAAATCCAAAGATTATTGAGAAAGTACTCACCTGGAAGGAGCCTTGTTGTGTTAAAGAAGTACAGAGTTATTTAGGTCTATGTTCATATTATAGACAGTACATACAGAACTTCAGCCATGTTGCAGCTCCTTTGACAAAGTTGACAAAGAAGAAGGTGAAGTTTGTTTGGGATGAGTCGTGTCAGATTGCATTTGAAGTATTGAAGGACAAACTTTGTTCAGCTCCAATTTTAGCATATCCTAAGCAAGATCTAAAGTATGTATTAGATACAGATGCTTCTGATGTTGGAATCGGTGCAGTCCTGTCTCAGGTTCAGGAGGGAAAAGAACGAGTTATAGCTTACGCTTCTAAGAAACTGAACTCGCAGCAACAAAAGTACAGTGTTACCAGACGTGAATTACTAGCAGTTATCACATTTATGAACCAGTTTCGTCACTATTTATTAGGGCGCAACTTCCTTCTGAGAACAGATCATGGATCACTTCGCTGGATCTTTGAGTTCAAAGACCCAAAAGGTCAGATAGCTAGGTGGTTGGAGGTATTAGCACAATAGAATTTTGATATTGTACACAGACCAGGATCAAAGCATGGCAATGCTGACAGTCTTTCCAGGAGAGACTATGACCAGAATAAATGTACCCATGGTGAAGATGATACTACTGATTGTCAAGTATGCCCAGAAATTCAGACAGAATGGGAACAATTTAACAATGAGGTTGATGATGTAGTAGATCTAGGTCACTCAAACAACTCTACCAGGAAAGAACGGCTATCAAGGTTAGAAGGTTACTGTTTGAGAGCGTTCACTCGAGGACAAGCAAAGGAATTAGAGCAGTTGGAAGATTCAGTAAAACAAGGTCAAGAAATTGATAGTTATGGCAAGAGGGAAATTACTGCTGAAACTATGTTTATGCCAAGCTATAGTTTGACAGACATTCAAACACTACAACGGGAAGATGTTGATCTAGAAATTTTACACTCATGGATAGATAAAAAATATTTACCAGACAGAGATAAGGTTGCGCAATTTAGTCCAACAGTTCGGAAATACTGGCTGATGGCAGGACATTTTGGAGTCAATAAAACTTCAAGACGTATCAAGCAAAGATTTCATTGGTATCAGATGGATACTGATATTAGGATATACATTGGGAAATGTGTCCAGTGTAATAAAACAAAAGACCCGGGCAAGAGGCCAAAAGCTAAGATGAAGAAGTACTTGGTAGGATATCCACTTGACAGACTAGCTTTAGACATTATGGGTCCACTTCCATTGACAAGGGACAAGAATAAGTTTATCTTGGTAATCGGAGACTATTTTACTCGCTGGATGGAGGCATATAGTTTACCAAGTCAACATGCTGAAAACATAGCTGAAAAGTTAGTACATGAATTTATTTCAAGATATGGGACACCATATGAAATACATACAGATCAAGGACGTAATTTCGAAAGTCAGCTTTTCCAGGAAGTGCTCAAATTATTAGAAGTAAAGAAGACCCGAACTACTGCTTACAGACCAAGTTCAAATGGCTTAATTGAGCGTTTTAACGGAACTCTAGGAAGGATGATAAAGAAGTTTGTGGACTGAAATAAAAGCAACTGGGACAAGCATCTATCATTATTATTGGCCGCATACAGAGCCACGCCGCATCCTGCTACCGGTTACAGTCCAAACTTTCTAATGTTTGGTAGGGAGGTGAACATACCAAGTGATATTCTGTTCCCATTTCCTAAACCAGAGGCACCATCTACTGTCCACGAGTATGCTTGTGAGCTGAGAGACAAATTGGAGCAGTCTTATCACTTAGTGCGCAAGAATTTACAGAAGGCAGCTGAACGGCAAAAAAGAGATTATGATAGTAGAGCTGTGCAAAATGTGTACAAAAGAGGCGACATTGTTTACAAGAAAGAGGGGGCTGGAAAGAAACTTGATGCAAAGTATACAGGACCATATGTGATACTCAAGTGCCTCAGTTCATCAGTGTATAAGATCCAAGGAAGGAAATTTATGCTGGTGGTACATCACGATCGTCTTAAACTGTATAAACCTGAAAAGTTATCCACATGGCTTAGTAATGTTCGAAAAAGTATGAACTTGTAAACAACAATTTATTAAACTAATGCCAGCTCTCGGTCCAAATTGCTTATTACTAAGGCAGATATTGTATGATCAGAGCCATTGGTACTCACACCATTAGGCGTACACCCTAAGTACCATTTGGTTCTATTTTCCAGATGAGGAATTACATATGTATGCTCTGTGGTTTCTTTGGGTTCCTGCGGAATGTTATGGTCCACCTTTATAAGAGCCACATAAACAGTGCAGCCCCCGTACAATGCGGCTGTGGCCATATAGAATTAACTGAGGGGAAGATGCAGGGGCATATGCGAAGGAGAGGATGTACCTCCAGAGCCCCTCCATCGGACACGACAGTACCGATTGACCGTATGATGAGGAAAGCCACTCAGGCAGAGCAGAAGACCTATCTAGCCAGGAAGGTCCCGGTGGTGCAGTCCTTTACTCTAGATGATGAAGGACTGGATTACCGGGACTGGGATGTAACTGATGCTGGGGAAGAGATGGAAGAACTAAGGAAAAGAAACGATACCCTTGAGAAGGAATTGAAGAGAGCAAGGAAGATTAACGACGTGCTGTCGGCAGAGCTGCTCCAGCCAGCCACTGGCGTTCCGGACTCGTTGGCGCTTCGTGGGTTCGATGATGTGGGCCTGGGAATCGGCAGCTAGTGATACATCTTCCGCTGCTCTGTTTCCAGAACCTCCAACATCCACTTCAGAAGATATAAGAATAACAAGGAATGTGAGGATGTGGAGACAGAGTAGCGTGGAGACTATTAAAGACTATAATAAGCAGCTCCGGTGATGGTACGTATTATATATAGGTAAGTGTGGTCCCGTGGTATTGTTTTTAGCATCAGTTTTGTTATGCCCCCGCTATTCGTAGAATGCGGAAGGGCATTAAGCGTTGCCCATGTCCGTCGGTCCGTCCGTCTGTCCGTCCGTCTGTGTGTGCGTCCGTGCGTCCTTCCGTTCGTCCATCATTTAGGTAGGTACTTCGTGAGCGCAACTCCTCCTACAATTTTATCCCAATCCTTTTGAAACTTTACAGGTGTTTTTATCAAGGACTGAAGATGTGCATGACATTTGGAGATAACCCTCAGATTAATTTTTGTCACTTTTTTCACAGTTTGAACTTAGTCAATTTTGGGCTCAACTACTACTGAAGCTTATGGCCATTAGGTACCTTGTGAGCGCAACTCCTCCTACAATTTTATCCCAATCCTTTTGAAACTTTACTGTTGTTTTTGTCAAGGACTGAAGATGTGCATGACATTTGGATATAACCCTCAGATCAATTTTTGTCACTTTTTTCACAGTTTGAACTTAGTCATTTTTGGGCTAAATTACTACAGAAGCTTATGGTTATTAGGTACCTTGTGAGCACAACTCCTCCTACAATTTTATCCCAATCCTTTTGAAACTTTACTGGTGTTTTTGTCAAGGACTGAAGATGTGCATGACATTTGGATATAACCCTCAGATCATTTTTTGTCACTGTTTTCACAGTTTGAACTTAGTCATTTTTGGGTTTAATTACTACAGAAGCTTATGGACATTAGATAGAAAACAATAGGCGGGGGCATCCGTGTCCCATGGACACTTTTTCTAGTTCACTTATGATGTCTCTGTCTGAGTCCTTTTAAGTTTTGACTATATATTTTTGGGGGATATTATGAAAATTCAAAAAACATAATGTAAATTTTAGATTATAGTTTTATTAACAATTATTTTTAGTTTATCACATCACAGTTTCACATTTGTCAGACACTTTGTTTGAATGCAGGTGTTCATGCATTTTTTTTTATTTGTATGGGTTGTGGTTGGTTTTATGTCTGTTCTGGGTGGTACACAGTGCTGGAAAAAAGTAACCGTTTGGGAAGTGATACGAGGTAAAGGCCTGGCACTTCTTGCAGACTCTGATGTCACCGGATTTGGAACTAGAGAGCAAAAGCCAAAATAGATTCCAAGGTTGTGAATTAGAGTATAAACTCATGTTATGCTTTTCTTTTTTATTTTTTTTATGTGTGTATAGACCTGGGTTGCCTATACGTCCTTTTTATGTGGTTGGGTTGGTTTGACAGGTTCTAATATCTGTCTAGGGTGAAAAATTCCAGCAGTGGGTATCACGCGTAATGGATATGACACTGGGCACAATTTGCACATTTTATTCAGATATATGTGTATATTCAATAGTAGTGCCACATGGTTGAGGATCGTGCAGGGATATAAGAGTTATGGTTTTGGTTTTTAAAGATGTGTGAGGTTCACAGTATCGATTCACTGTGCGCCTGAAATGAGTGAAATCGACTGTATCGGTAGAATCGAGAGTTTTTTGCCTAAATTTGTGAGGGGGTGGTAAGTATTTTCGCATGTTTTCTTATAGTTAGATTTGTCCTTCCGCCTTTGATCTCATTATATTTCTTTGATATATGCAAACATGTCATAATATCGTGCAAAGACAACGACAGTGTATTGTGGGATCGAAGGAAACGCATTCTTTTAGAGGGATAGTTGTCAAAAAAGCGAAAATCCACAGCTTTTTATCTTCCCGTTCGAATTTAAACAACATAGCTAAAAATGATCTTCACCAGAAGTTCGAGAGGCTTATGATCCTACAATACCAGAAATCTCAGACTGATCCGTTTTTTCGATTTTGAGATATTCAGCTATATATGACTGAACCCCCTAACAGCGGTGAATTCGAAACTGTATCGGTAGAATCGACGCACTGTACGCAGTAATACCGATACTCGTAAGATGTACTGTACCCAGTGAAAGGGAACAATGAAGACAGTTTCGTCTATTCTGGGCCAATTTCGAGCGCAAGTTAGACTAAAATATACGTAAACTTTGCGCATCAAAGTAAGTAAGGTTGCAAAGATCAGGAATCGATACAATCAAGTAACACACCTGACCCAGGATACCAATGGGAAAGTGACAAACTCACAGAAGACACCACAAACGAGAGCCAAGAGGTCAGCCCTTTCCCAGCAGGTGACCACGAAGCACATATAAACAGACGTGCACAAAACATAGCAAACACAAGACAGAACAAAAACATAAAAGATCCACAAAAGAAGTACCGCCTTGGAACGGTCAGTAAAATATTTTACTGGAGGGCTTAAACCGGTTTAACGGCGCCAGCCTCACCCTTAATTCAGATGTGGATCAAGACACATAGATATTTGGTTTGCATGAAAGACCCCTAACTTATCAATGCATCATCTCCTAAAACATATAAAGCAAGGATAAGGACTCAACAGTAAATTAAACTGAATACTGGAGCAAAAGAAATCCAACAGGTAAACCCCGGTGGGCCCAACAAACAGCCAAAGCATCAGGCCCCTACCATCTCATCAATAGATAAGTCTTTAAGTCGGAACCATCATAGAGTCTGACCAACAACCTTTGTGCGATAAAAAGTATGATAAAAGCTTGTCAAAAGCTTCAGTTTGTAAACAAATATATGCTTTGCACATTCTTAGAATTTTTCGATGAAAATACTTGTTTGTTTGCTTGATTTGATTCTTAATGTCCCAGTCAAAATGTTTTTCAGTTATGTCGGGATGGTTCTTCATGGGTTGAACCAGTAATAAGCAATAATTAATGTGCTCAAATACATAATGCAGTGACGACGATGATGATAGACCCGGGAGCTCCTCCGTGTCCAGTCAAGCATTGTACGACAAAGCGACTGTGCACCCTCCATGAAAATGCTTTTGGCCGTTCTTCTTCTTCAGTCGATTTATTAAGGTTGGCTGTCAGTAACTGGCAAAATATTAAAAATTATGTACATGTAGAACGAAAGTGCCTTCTATTAGGTTGAATAGTAACAGTTTGGTTAGGATAATGAGCGGGCTCAATATGTGCTGCGTCAAGTGTCTTCAGGATTTCCGACCACATCTTGCTAAAATCAGCCTGCTCAATAGAAGCTTGAAGCTTTGAATGGACCAAGTTTAGCTGCTTAGCTATAATACTTTCCATGGAGCAAATAACAAAGGCACCAATCAGACTAGCCGGATGCGACAGAGTCAGGTTCTCTCGCGACAGAGGCCTAAGTATGATGTTAGATATGCGGAAGGGCTTTACAACCCTAACATGGTATAACAACAATAGATAATTCTTTATAGTGGCGAAACCCCGTGTATATATTCGTTGCATTGTTGCCCCTTCGTCATATAAACGTACCCGCTCTTTGAGTCACTGGCGACGCATGGCCGACACATAGGCATCATGTGTCCATCAGCGTTGTATGCAGCGGCATCATCGTAGTCACACTTTTGGTTTGCAATCCATCATTTTTTAAGGGATTCGTCAATTTAATCATTCATCAAACTTTGCAGAAGAGTAAAGCATCATGAATACAGATTAAGTTCAAAAGTGGCGGTTATCTACAAAATTTTGACCGAGTGATTGCCCTTTTTTATTTAGATTTTGGCTAAATTGTGGTTTCCAATCAATTACTTTTAGAGGGATGCAACAATTTCATTTAAATTTTTAACTGATAAAGCATTATAAAATAATGGTCAAGTTAGAATTCGGTGGTAATTTGCAAACTTTTGACTGAGTTTTGGCCCTTTTTTGACTTAGGTTTAGGCTAATGCAAAGGATATATTGACCTTTTTGGTCGAATAAACTTCACATTTCTTCAAAACTATTATATCTTAGAACTATAAGCCATGATTACCCAGTGAAGATAAGCATAACCGTGATTAAAAATGTACCATCCCCCCCACCCCACCGGTGGAATCAAAGGTCTAATATGTAAATTTCGCAATAACTCAGTCCAATCTCAATATTTTTACAGAAATTTCGCATGCAGACAGCGTTACAATAAATAAGAAACATATCAAACGTGATTTTTGATCGAAGACTGTGCCCCACCCCCTGGGTTGACTTAGGGAGTGGGGTCCAAACGTCCAAACGTCAAAATTCAACTTTTTCAGAACATGATCATTTTGCATATCAAATTTAAGGGAATCATGAATGCAGCACCATGGTAGCAAATATTTTGCCCGCAGAGCCCCGCTCACCCCCATCCCCTGACCCTGGAGTCTAAAGGTCAAAATTCAACTTTTTAAGAACGTGGTCAGATTGTATATCAAATTAAATCATGAATGCAGAAATGTGGTAGCAAATATTTTGCCGCCAGACCCCTCCAACCATAAACAGACCCTGGGGGTGGGGTCAAATGTCAAAATTAACTTTTTCAAAACATGGTCATGTTGCATTTCAAATTAAATGGAATCCTGAATGCAGCCACATGGTAGCAAATAATTCCCCCGGAGACCCCCCCCCTCTCCGACCTTGGGGGTCAAAAGGTTAAAATATAAGTTTTTCAGAACATGACCATGCTGCTTTCAAAGGGAATCGCAAATGCAGCAACATGGTAGCAAATGCAGATAGAGGTACAATAAATAAGAAATATATCAAAGCTGACTTTTGATCGAAGGCCTGTGCACCCAAGGGGCTCAGACCCATGCCTTCAAACTAAAATCCAGTTTGATAAGCTTCATATCTATTGCTGCTCTGCCTGCATGCAAAATTTCAGCAAAAATATTGACAAAATGCCTAATTTTTGCGAAATTTAAATATTTTACCTTTGATCTCTTAGGTAGGGTCAAAGGGGATGAGGTAGAGCTCTGACACTGCCATGATTATCTACAAACACTGGGTAATCATGGAATATAGTGAGAATTTGTTAAATATAATAGCTTTGAAGAAACGTGAAGATTATTACGCAAAAAACTAATATAGGTTTTGCATAATAATTGCCTACACTAGAACTAGGGCAATAACTCAAGTGTTAAGGGGTCAATTTTGACGAAACTTAGAGGATACCTAGAGTCTATGGTACTTATCATTTGTACCGAGAAAAAACTAAATCTGACCAATTGGTACTTAGATATGGTTCCAACCAGACAAAAAAGTGTGGATGGATTGAGGGAATGGACGGACGGACAACGCAAAAATTCTTACCCTACAACTTTGTCCGGGGATAATTAAAGGGAATCAAGGGTGCAGCAACATGTTAGCAAATATTATGCCCGCAGACACCCCCCCCCCCCCCCCCCCACTCTGACCCTTGGAGTCAAAATTCAACTTTTTTTTAGAACATGTTCATGTTGCATATCAAAGGGAATTGGGAATGCAGCAACATTGTAGCAAATGCGGACAGAGGTACAATAAAAAAGAAATATATCAAACATGACTTTTGACCAAAGGGCTGTGCCGGGCCCCCCGGATGGACTTAGGGGATGGGGTCAAAAGGTCAAACTGAAATTTTTCAGAACATGATCATGTTGCATACCAAATTAAAGGGAATCACGGATGCAGCAACATGGTAGCAATATTTTGCCCGTGAACCCCATGACACTCCCATTGCAAATCATGCACGCAAGAGTCTCTATTACAAACATCGGCTGCAGGAGTTGCTATGTCAGACACCAGGTTACGGTGCCTCTCTAACAGAAGACTGTAACAGACAGCGAGTACATGAATCTCTTTATCAGACACATGTGCAGATCCTGAAAGTTTTGTCAGAGGGGGTCAACACCCCACTGAAAAAGTACCATCATCCGTCCAGTGAAGCGCAAATTAAATGCGTTGCTGGTGGGCCGATGATGGGGCGACATTGAATGCTTGATTGGTTTTCTAGGGGATCTGGACCCGTATGCCCAAGAAACCCTTGAGATTTGTGATTTTTCATGCAGATGGGGGGATTGGTGTCCGGACCATCGCCCCCTCTGGATCCCCGCATTAAGCAGCGGATGAGATGAGTTTGCTTCATTTTATAAGTTAGAATCTGTTCCAGCCTATGCTGGGTTCACCTCCGAATTCTGTTCGGAGCGTGGCTTGAATAGGTAGGGGTCGGGCTGTTGGTTCCAACTCCTGGTGTATTGTACTTTGGTGTTCGGTTTAGTGCTAGACTTTGGGTCGAAAGATAAAATTCTAGGTAATTCCATGCTGTTTAATGTCAATATAAATATCAGCTGGAAAAAATACATACACTCTATTACTGACAATATCAACATTAATTCCTGGTTCCAGTTTTTCAGGTGCTCAGCAATGTAAACAGATAACCAGGTCCTCAGTAGCCTAGCCCCACCCCCACCCCTTGGGAAATGTGGGGATGGGGGTCTGATCACCTGTATTTACCTTTCCGATCACCTGAACACTGGGCACCAGATTAATGTTGATGAGGCGAATTGAGATACAGGGACAAACATATAGGTACATATCAGCCTTACGGATGACTGTTCTTACGCCAACAAAAGGTTATGGAATAAGCACATCCAATTTCGCCTTGACTGACAGATATACCAACTAGAACAGTCTGGCTCCGAGAGTGCCCCGCATAAGGCTCTACAGTGAAACTGAGATATCAGCTTTGCGACCATCTTGATTATCATTCATTAGACCATATCCATATTTATACATGAATAATTGTTTGTTGAAAGTAGTCCATATATAAAGGGGTATGTGCATTAAGAGGCTATTTTGGCCCCCCTATGAGGTCAAAAAATAAAAGTTGCTCTTCACAAGTTTCTCCTTATTAGTTTATTAGAGCAATAGCCAAAGTGTAAAGGTCTGGTATTGATTCGACTTTTACGGTTGCTATGGTAACAAAAATGGCCGCCAAAATAGGCTGATAATAGGAAAATGACCATTTTGGAGCAAATTTGAGACATGTAACAGAGGAATTAATATAGAGCACAAGCAAATACCAAAAAATATTTTAACAGATGATGAGAATTATCACGGCACACAATATATTAAAAGTTTTTTTTTTTTGGTATTTGCTTGTGCTGATATCTAATTCTTAAAAAATCGGTCTCCAAAAGCCTCAAATTTGGCCTAAAATGACAATTTCTCTATTTTAAGCCTACTTTGTTGGTCATTTTGGTTACCTTAGTAACCGGTAAAAGTATAATAAATGCCAGAATTTTACACTTGGGCTATTTTTCTAACAAACCAATAAGATGAAATTGGTAAAAAGCAACTTTCAGTGCTTGGCTCTAGAGGGGGACAAAATAGCCCCTTAATGCACGTACCGATTTGAAAGAATTATATATATATGTTGGCCATTTTTCCGCCATGTTGCTTATCGTTCGACAGATAAAAAACGTATTCAAACTTTTATTTTCTTATTTTCTTTTCCTTTTGAGCATGGGTTTCATTGTGGAACTTTAAAACTATAAGAGGGCCACTGATGAGGCCTAACTGGCCGAAACTAGCCAGTCTGGACACGAATATTTGCCTACTCTAGTTTCAATTCTTTGGTGTATTCTTTGCTTCCAAAGGATAACCTTTTTAAGAACATATTGAACGAGATAATATTCATTTATATTCCATAGGGAACATTGTTTTCTTTGCCAGCTGCTGTAATTATTCATAAACGGGTTGAACCTGGATTATGTCAGACAGAATTTCAGACTTGATCTGGGTCCATACTATTTATAACTAAGTTCATACCACAATTACTAGCTTTTTTTCATGCTCACCCTTGTTTCAATGCGCATGAATACTATATATGCTTAAAAGATCAGGCGATTTGTTCCTGGGCTCCGAGTGTTGTGTTGTTATGCAAATAGGTATGAGAATGCAAATAGTTGTTTGTATTAGCATGATGGATTTCATGCTTTGTAATGGTGAGCATGAAACGGGTATTTTTGCCACTTTTATGGGAAAACTGGGGCGACGTCGTGGCGTTACGTTCATGACGACGTGATATCACACATTACAAAATGGTGGAACAGATACTTTGTAGTTGATATTTAAGTGCATGTTTTTCTTGATAAAGGCCTTTGTAAAATTATCAAATGTATTGAACGAGAGTTTGATGGAAGCAATCCATATATGGAATTTGGAAGAAAACTGATTAACATGATACTGATAGGCGACAGCCATTTTTACGGCCTTCTTGCTTATCGTTCGACAGAGAAAAAAAATGTATCCAAACTTGAATGAGAGTTTGATGAAAGCAATCCATAAATTATATGAAATTTTGAACTGAAATGTTTAAGAATCCTCTATGGCAAACAGTGTGGACCCAGATCAGACTGCTCCTATAGGAGCAGATATGAGCAGTCTGTTCTGGATCCACGCTGTTTGCTTCTATACTTAATTCGTCAGTAATGCTAGGCAATTATTTGGAGCAGACGACTTCAGCAGACTACATTTTAGATACATTTTTTCTTGGTGCTTTAAGGGTTAAGAGTGACCACGACAACAGACGGACAGACTAGCCAAAAATAATAGAGATAATGTTTTGTTCTCTAGTTTGTTGATAGGTTTGTCAGTTGATTTTTGCGAGGGTGGCACGTGCACGTGCGTGTGGTGTGTGTGCGCGTCTGTGCGTGCGTGTGTGCGTGCGTTTATGTGTGTGTTATTATAAAGATGTTTATAACAACAAAAAAATCACTAATCTATTTTGTAAACATCCACCCAATTATATAACAAAGCGATATATGTAGCACGAGGTGAACTTACCTGTATATTATACTACACAGCTCTGACGTTTTGATTTTTTTGTTTAGTCCTCAACCTATTTTGCAGTTTTACAGAGGGTGCTCGATGGTTATTTCAAAGAAAGGTGTAATTTTCCAAGGTTTCAGAGGGTCCAACATTTTCCGGGGGGGGGGGGGGGGGGGGGGGGGGGATCCAACGTTTTCCAGGGGGGGGGGGGGTCCAAGTGCTAATTTCTATACAAACCCATATAACTTGTGATTTTACAGGGCAGGGGGTCCCGAACCCCTATCCCCCCTCTGGATCCACACATGATTGCCTGTTAATGTAAACTTCCGTGCAACAAATTCAAAACTGAAAGTGAGCCGCACACGGGAAGATGTTTAAATTATATCATAAGAAAAATCTGACTAATCGATGTAGATCTAACCTGATTGCTCGCTGGGCACAGAAACCTTATTATGGTTTTGCCACAGTGGGTCTTATGAAATGTACTTTCCATTGCCATTTCATCTTACCATACAGCTGTTTAAAGCAGGATGAAAATATTAAAACGTAAGCCTACAAACCTATACACAGGCAACAGATGCAGACTGAAAAAAGCGATACAGATTGACGTATTGTTAACCCTTTATGAACTAATTGAATTCTGCCTGCTGGTAATATACAATAAACCTGGGGTGGTACAATATATATATATTGCTGGTAAGAGGTTTTAATCAAAACTAGTTGCATTTCTTTCTCTGGACATCGTATTTGTATTAATAAACAGTGAAGACCCAGATGAAATGCCGCATTATATTTGGGTCTTCACTGTCTGCCAAAGTACACAATTAGAAGTCAATGGTATACACAGGGTGAAAAAAATAACCTACTTTCTGCCCTAAATTCGAAGATCTATGACCAACATTTGCTTTCACTTCGTGCAGTTGGTAGTTTTTACTTCGTACATTAAATTAATAGCAGTCGATTCTACCGATACAGTTTCGAATTCACCGCTATTAGGGGGTTCAGTCATATATAGCTGAATATCTCAAAATCAAAAAAACGGATCAGTCTGAGATTTCTGGTATTGTAGGATCATAAGCCTCTCGAACTTCTGGTGAAGATCATTTTTAGCTATGTTGTTTAAATTCGAACGGGAAGATAAAAAGCTGTGGATTTTCGCTTTTTTGACAACTATCCCTCTAAAAGAATGCGTTTCCTTCGATCCCACAATACACTGTCGTTGTCTTTGCACGATATTATGACATGTTTGCATATATCAAAGAAATATAATGAGATCAAAGGCGGAAGGACAAATCTAACTATAAGAAAACATGCGAAAATACTTACCACCCCCTCACAAATTTAGGCCAAAAACTCTCGATTCTACCGATACAGTCGATTTCACTCATTTCAGGCGCACAGTGAATCGATACTGTGAGGTTGGGTAGCTTACACCGACATATATCATTTGTTTCACATGATTTGACATTGAAATTTGTATACATGTACCTTGTGACTGGCCATCACATGATGCATGGTAATTGAGTTGTGGTTACACTGTGAATACATGATCCTCTGCTAGTGAGTACTGGGTGTAAGACATACATGTTTTCTTTTGGGTCAACCTTTTGACTTGCATGGTGACCTTGGTTGGTGTGAATTGTCTTATGTGAGTGATTTCTGGTTTAGGTCTGGATTGGTTTGAGTACCAAGCTCTTGTCCTGATATATATTTAGCCCCTTAGTTAGCATAACTCTAGTTCCATGGATATTTACCTATTATTGGGTTCACTGTTATACTGTTTCAAGTTATGACAGTTAGAGGTAGATAGTTGTGTCTTGTCTTGGGTAACTTCTTTTTGTGTAAAGACTGTTCGGAAACATAGAGGTCACTGCATGGGTTAATTCTCATATAATACCGTGGGGACCATGGGGACTAATGGTTGGCAGTATGTGAAAACATGTTACAGGTTACCATTAATATTTTATAGTTTTGTATTAGTATTATTACACATTCCTAAAACGTTGCATAATATAAATACATTCTTCCGTCCTGTAGGTTGCATATCATTAATATTCATTCCTCATTCAGTGGTTTAGAATGAGAAGGGTATAGAGATGTTTCGGTTCTCTTTTGTTTTTGTGAGTAGTACAAAATGAGGGGAGAACTGATGGATCCTGGTAAGCCCTTTACTGTGGCACTGATCATTAAAATTCCATGAGATCAAATAGGATATTTGATTGGAGTTCAGGTATGGGAACAGTTCTAATGTAAATATGGATATATTTTTACACTATTGTCTTGCTTTTTATACGTTTTAGATTTTTTCTTGTTACATTTATGGTAAATATGGATATGAAGTTTATATAGACTGAGTCTGATATATAATTTGAGAGTCTTATAGGGGTATACAGGTGCTTGGTTTTCAGACATTTGGGCCTAACCGCCTAGCACTTGTGTATCCACATAGTCTGATCGGCTCAGATCTGTAACTTCAGTTTGGTGACATTTTAGGTAAGAATCACCAAGATTTCTTGACAAGATTGAAATAGGCACTGGTACTGAATTTTAGTGCTCAGTTCAATTCTTGTTTGAGCCACCGTAATTTTGAATAGAAGATATCTTTTACACTTTTTACATATTGATGTTTTATGTATTTTTGGACATGAACTGTTTGTGGAACATGAGGAATTATATGTAATTGTTAGATTAAAAGGTACTATCATAGCTTCATGATTACAGCAATTGCTATCTAATTACATGTATTTCTCTCTTCAAATTTTAAGTTTTGACTCTGTGAAAATGAATTACAAGAACTATTGTAGGACATATGGTCATCAGTTTGAGTTAGGACATATAAAATGTGAGTAATAAGATAAAAATGGGTTTCACAATCATGTGTCATGTCCAAAAAGTTGTCTTTTTGATAATACCTGATGTGTTCATGTAACCAATAAGATGTATAATTTTTGATAAGATACTTTTGTTCTAGTCATATTTTTGCGTAGACTTAGAGGTAGTTTTTGTTTTACTATGATCAGCATTTTTTCGTGGTGCTATTTGAATTTTTTAAAACTTAAAATTTTTGGAAATTTTGAATTTTTGATGAAATGATACTTTGTTTTATTGATATTAATATGAGATAAGACAGAAAACAAATACCAAGAACTCCTTAATTGTTATTTAGGTACTATCCAAAATACTTTTTTGATATTTTGAATTTCTTTTTAGTTTTGTAGGAACAGGGTTTTTTACATTTTACTTTACCTCAAAATTTTCAAATTATTAAGCACTTTGTAGTAATTTGCCAAATATGAGCACAATGAAAATGTTTGTTAAGATAATGAATCCTGTTTGAAAATTTAAAGGACTAATCGTGTACCTAAAGGTATAATTTTAATGGCAACATTCATTGGTAAACCAATATGACGTTTGTTTTTTATTAAGGCTGTGTAGGCAAAAGGTGTTCAGTATTTTACCATGTGCCAAATATATACACTATTATATGCATGTATTCATACATATGTTTTGTACTTTTATATTTTTGTTTTATTTTCATTTTGTTGATATTGTCATTGTTTGAGACCAAAAATCAGTGATAAAAAATTTGTGGCTTAAAGAAATGAAAATGATCACAGATTATTATTTTCCACGATTGAAGAATGGTAATGCATGGTATGCAGTATGAAATGATTTCAGATCATTTATTTTGGGTCTCTTTCATTGTTTTTTGTTCATGTGACAGTTGACCTCTCAAATAATTTAAAATCAAAGTTAAAAATTGATTTCAGGGATGAAATCCATAAAAATTCTCGCTTAGAATGTTTATTTTTCTGAAAGGGGTGTAGTGTGGTAAAATTCATTTTTTGGGTCGACTGGCTGGTATTGATTTTTGTCGTCTGCTAGCTGTTGATATTAGACTGCATACATCCAATTTATCCGAATCATGGCAAATGTCTGTAATTTGACACTGGTGTGAAAACAATGAAATAGATTTCCTTTAGCATGCTCTTTAAAAAGAATCACATTTCTAATTTTGCAGACTGGATCCAGAACAGGTTGAAATTAGGGTTTTTCGAGTTTTTGTCACTTTATTTGAATAGAGCATTGCTCACAGTGTCCAACCGTAAGGCTGGAAGAACGGTCGAAACGCCGCAACTTCGGTCGTATAATGCCGAATTTCGGTCTTTTTCAATGGATTCGCCGCCATTTTTGGTGTTTTGACTGACGGTAGGTAGAAACTATCACTTGTAAAAAATATTAGGATACGTTCATCGAAAATGAAAAGTAGCCTATCCGGATCTACATGCATTATTCTAACTGCCAAATCTTCAACTGAAACATAAACTTTGCTGAAATTGTCAAACACTCCAAAAGAAAATTGGTGTTCAGTTTCGTACCATGCACTATGAGAGCTTTCGTACTGGGAAGTTTCGTACTTTTTTGATATTTTTGAAATTATTGATCAGTGATGAATGAAAATGAATTTGAAACTGACCTTGTATCATGAACTGGCCATTGCTTAGATTTTTTTAACCCAGGAAGCAAGGACAGAGGCACAATCCACGAAATTTAAGGTAACGCCGGATACAACGGCCATGCATGCTTGCGTTTGTAGGTGAGTGGAGCAAAAGACAGCTTTGAATGTGACGTGTTCCGTGGTCCATGCCATTGGAACAAAAATTTAATTTTAAAGGAGATAAATAAGCTCTTTTAGCTCCAGTCACTGACCAGAATTTAATGTCATTCTTGCTACTATATTCAGACTTTGCACTTGCTATTTATAGCAGCTGAGGCTGTTTTCCATTTTTGGCGGTGGCTCTGTTGCCGTTGATTCATTGTTTTTGTTGCATCCATTATCTATGGGGTTTTGTGTTTACACATCTTTTTGTCCTTCTAGTTTTGCACTCATGTTGATGGGGAACAGGGAGCTGGTCACTTTATTGTTTTGCTGGTGTCTTTTGACTATTAGTGTTCCACGATTCTTTCTCATGGTTCCTTGGGCTAGTCTGCAGTTTGTGATTGAAGCAGTTCCTGATCATACTCACGTCCTCTTTTTATATTAACAAGTCCATTAAATATTCAGGGAGACTTGTTCTCAGGGAAGAATTCTTTAAAGAGACCCAGCCTTGAAGAACATTGGACATAATTCAGAAGTATGATAGGCCACTCCTTGACTTGTTTAAATTCACTGAGCTCTTTCTGTTGCTTGGAATACACGTTCATTTGATTCAAAATGCACAACTGTCTTCAGGGGTTGAAAACTGCTTTGTGTAAACCAGTCTGTTCATTTGCTTAGTCCTCACAATGCTGGTTATTTTAGAAAAGGAGAATCTCTCAGTGGTAATGTGTTCAGCTCAACATAGATGGGTTTCTGGTTTGGGCCTCTTTTGGGGCTATGTATTTTGTCTTTGAGCAATACACATTATACTCTGCTTAATACAGGTTCAACCCAGGAAGCGCCCAAACCTTACTGAAAAATTGCTGATTGTGACAAATATTGATGTAAAAACGGTGGTCATGTGATTCAGACTTCGCTAAAATGTAGGGGACTTTTACTGGGTATAATATGCACTTTTAACAATCTACATCATATGTGCCATTTCTTTCCAAACTGAAAATGACCATTAATAATATATCGAGAAACACTTGGACCAAATAATTAAATTACGAAAAAGACATGGTCACATCTGGGGGGGTACATTGATATTTTCATACATTCAAGTTTTTGGGAGCATCAGCAATATTATCTAACACAGGTTGATTATTCCAGCAGGCATTCTATTTGGCATTTCCACATCAGTAATACGTATTTACACTTGGCACAGCAAAATTGATCCTAGCATTTTCTGGTTTAAAAAATGCCTTTTGAGTCAGCCTGGGACAACTCACCAACATGTATAGGACCACCCATAAAATACAAAAAAAATGCATAAAACAATGGATATCCTGAAAAGCACTTTGTTTCTTCCAAGTTTCGCATTTGAGATGTATTGTCACAATCATAAAAATGCACAGTCTCAAAAAAAGCAGCATAGATATGTTATCTAAAGGAAATTTGTTTTCAACAATTAAAGAAAAAACGCATGAAACTGTGTCCCAAGACCAACTTTATTGAGAATTTTGAATGCTTTATTAACTGTTTCAAATGCTTCTCTTTGTGGGTTTTCTATCTGTTCTTGAAAAAAATGTTCATTCTGTTCTGTGTCTATATCTAGGGGAGTTATTTTACAGTCTTCCCATTCTGATTCCCATTCTGCTTTTGTATTGTCAGTTCTCACTTTTTTGGTGTTTTAGATAAAGGAGTAACAGGTCTTTTTAACTGGAGTTCTTTACCAAGGTGTTGATGGTCTATGCTTGATTGGCGAGAAAGATATAGACTTTAGTGTTGTTGGTCTACGCAGTCTAAAGTATTTTGTATTCTTCTGACGCCTTGCTGTATACAGAGCCAAGTTAGACCTTTTCTTTGGCATGTTGGAAGTCTGAAAATTAATGTAAAATGCTTAGTCCATAAAGTCATTTATAACACTAGATACCATTGTATATGACAATGAAAGATTGGGGCTAAGTTGACCTTATAATATGTATCCAAAAAAATATATACATGGTTAACAACATATATGAGCCTCAAAAAAAGTAAGCTAAACATTGTTGAATTTGGACATCAAAGGCACAGACCAGCCTGTGTATCTGCAATCTGATTATCACTTTTGTGTCTTTTTCTAGAAATTTAGACTATTGAAACCTGCTTGGAACGCACAAAATTTTGGTCTGCTACTCAGTCCTAGTAGCTGAGCAGGCTGAATTGATTTATCCAAACCCATGAAAGCCTCTATGTGATCGTAACATTTTGTGTGCTTAAACAACAGCATAATATTAGGCAAATATTTGGTACCAGTAAAATGCAATAAAGCCAACCCAACCAGTGGCTTAGGCTTCTGACAATTCTAAGGTGGTGGTTCTGTTATTGTTGATTCGTTGTTGATTGTAACTGCCCTCGTGGGATTCTGTAATTGTTCAATGTTTAGTCCCATCTAGCTTCTAATCATCTTGACGGGGAAAATATAGTTGATTGTCATACGTTTTTTCGTCTACCTTGTGTTTTGTGAATGTTGTGTGGCTTTTCCTTATGGTGCCAGGGGATTTGCCTGCAGTTCGTGACTGTGGTCTTTCCTGATCATACTCAATTATTCTAATGATAAGGCCCATATGGTATTTACTTATTACCAAGAATACTGGGTTAAATTCGTTTAGTGCAAGAACCTATTAGTCTTAAAGTTAGCTCCATTCTTGCATTCAGCCTTTGCGCAATATTCCAGCTATTTCCAAGCTCATATATTTCAAAATTTATTTAACAGCAAAAAGGTTGAACATTTTTCTGGAATGTTTGCAGCATGCCAGCATGCTTATTTATCTCTATTAAAATTGTGTTCCAATGGCATGGTTCACGGAACACGTCACATTCAAAGCTGTCTTTTGCTCCACTCACCTACAAACGCAAGCATGCATGACCGTTGTATCCGGCGTTACCTTAAATTTCATGGATTGTGCTCTCTCCTTGCTTTCTGGGTTAAAAAGATCTAAGCAATGGCCAGTTCATGATACAAGGTCAGTTTCAAATTCATTTTCATTCATCACTGATCAATAATTTCAAAAATATCAAAAAAGTACGAAACTTCCCAGTACGAAAGCTCTCATAGTGCATGGTACGAAACTGAACACCAATTTTCTTTTGAAGTGTTTGACAATTTCAGCAAAGTTTATGTTTCAGTTGAAGATTTGGCAGTTAGAATAATGCATGTAGATCCGGATAGGCTACTTTTCATGTTCGATGAACGTATCCTAATAGTTTTAACAAGTGATAGTTTCTACCTACCGTCAGTCAAAACACCAAAAATGGCAGGGAATCCATTGAAAAAGACCGAAATTCGGCGTTATACGACCGAAGTTCTGGCGTTTCGACCGTTCTTCAAGCGTTACGGTTGGACACTGTGATTGCTACTGACAGTGTAAATTTTTCTATATTTCTATCACATAGGGATATGAGACTGACATGAACAACTGCGCATTTAAGTGTGTGTTTGGCCTACTTATGATTCACCATAGTGGAAATGTCAGACTCAATGTTTTTGCATGCTACTTGCGAATCACAAATTGAATTTTAGGATTTTTGGGGTCTGGGATCATTTTGAAGCTGTGGTTTTTTGGTATGCTTTATGATGTTTTACACATGTGAGGCTGTGGGGACCTTTTGTTTTTTATGTCTCCATGGGTTAAAGAGAAATTGCATTGTTGGTGAAGAGAGATTTGGTTCCTATGTTGTAATGGACTGACCCATCTTTTTATAAAGTTAAGAAATGAGCTTTACAAATAGTTTAAAGTAAAAGATCTTACTTGAAAGTGAATTTAATAATATTTCATATCTCTTTGATCCTTTGAAAATACTGATATTATCCAATATACTAGATTTTTATTTGGGAATATGTTCCATGCTAAAAGTAGTTCCGGTTGTCAGAATTTGACATTTTCATACACTTTTTGATTCAATGATTTTGGGGTTTTTCGTCAACTAATTGTTGAAATGAAATAGGTTTTCATAAATACTAATTAATGATTATTCATTAGGTGTATTAAGCTTATCTGGCTTCACTTTATTCAGTAGTTTTTAAGGACTATTTTGTTTCAGTGTAGGGGCATTGACCTAATCACACTTCAGTAAAGCATTACCATATAATCTGTTATTGTTAGACCACTTAGATTGTATAGGACCTTATTTAGGGTTGTTTTGGCTAAGAGTTTATTATTTCAGAGGTGAATTTTACTGTTTTATTGAGGATGTACATTGAAATACTGTGTGCATGCATTTGTTTAATCTAGAAAGTAAAATTTATTGATATTTTGGTAAATATTGAGGTATTGCGCAATAGACAGGAAGTGATGTTTATTAATAGGTTTGGGTAATTATGATGTCATTTCCTTGCAAATCATATATTGAGTTCCCTAAGTAGAACATGACTAGTCCAGCTAGATTTCAGGTAGCCAATGAAATTGTATTATTATGTCATGTGATCTGATAGCTGTGAGATTTGTTGAATATAATGCCAGTTCCATCTTGCATACAGCATTCTGTGATTTGACTTCAAAACTATTAGATCTGTTGTGATATTTTTCAAAAAATAGATAATTAATTTTCATATTTTTTTCTACTTAGACACTCTTTGGACTTAAACGTAAGCTATTTTGAGATTCACTAAAATTAGTTTTAGATATTTTTATGCTTTAGCAAATTTATATAGCAGAATTTAAGGACATATTTTGGGTGATAACAGACATTTGAGTCTGGTTAATCTGTTCTGCTGGTTTGGTACTAATGAAGGCCGGATATACATTGGTTCTAGCCTAAATAAGGGTTTGTCCTGAATGTGCTCAGTCTGCTGAACAGATTCTGAAATCTCTAACTTCAAATGTGTTCTGCTATACACTAAAAATTAGGCGAAATTAGATTTTTCCTTGATGTTTTGGGACTATGTTTTAGTAGGTTTTCTTAGCAGAATTTAAGGACATATTTTGGGTGATAACAGACATTTGAGTCTGGTTAATCTGTTCTGCTGGTTTGGTACTAATGAAGGCCGGATATACATTGGTTCTAGCCTAAATAAGGGTTTGCCCTGAATGTGCTCAGTCTGCTGAACAGATTCTGAAATCTCTAACTTCAAATGTGTTCTGCTATACACCTATAAAGTAAATAATTTGACTTTGAGATTCTAAAAAGGGTACATACAATTTATAGTTTTTCCCGGTTAAGGATGAATTCTTCTCAGGAGCATTGAATGAGGATTTTATCAAGGACAATTATAGAATTAGACCCCTCTATCCTTCTTTCTTTGGTCTGTCTCTTGTCTCTGATATGGCTCTGATCGTGCATGTGCTTGCCTTTTTGGGTGCTTCCAGTAAAATCATCCCCAGGTTCTTTGAGGTGATAGTTGTTCACCTCTGAGATACCCAAGTTTGTCTCGGGAACCTGAATGGTGAATTTACTGACGTTAAATTTTATTGGAATTACTAAATTAGTGATTATTAGTAATTTTTGAGCAGTGCTTTGTGGTAGACTGTTCATTTAGCAAGTATATAAGGTGCAGGAAATCAGAGGGATTGTTCAGCTACACATTTGTGGGTGAACCATTTGTTTGAACCTGTCACATTTCTTCCCCCCCCCCTTTTTTCCCTACCCGTATGCAAATGAGCTGGCATTAGTTAAACAATTAAATATCTAAATCTAAAATTGATAAATTGGTAACTTTGGCTAAATAATTACATAGTTAATTAGTTATTTTAGGATATGTACTGTGCATGCATCATTGTCTGTACGCTGTAAAAAGAGGCTTTTCTATATAAACATCTAAAATTTATCCTTGCCTTTGTCTTTATCTAAATTCCCTTTTTAAGGTATTTTGGTACACTGAGTATTGGCCATTGGTCTCTATCCGGCTATCAGGTTGAGCCGGGGCCCGTTTAGCTAAAATCAATCTGTGGTGTCATCCTGACGTGTGTATATAGGTATCCAAAAGGGTTTGTGGCTGCGCCCCCGAGGTTTTAAACCCAGTTTTACCACAATATCATGATCTAAAAATAGCCTATGGAGTAAAGGGTTAAGTGAAAGTTTGATAATTCGAACTCAGCTATTAGATGTACTCACTGATTTTGAAATATATTTTTACCTACTAGTGTTGTCAGCTGATAATCATTGCAAACAGTTTGGACACAGATCAGGCCCAACAAAATTCCGGACCTGATCTGGATCCAGATTGTTTGGCACTCTGATAGTATTCCAGAAAGAATTTTTCAAAAAAAATGTAGATTTTGGAAAAAATCAGCATATGTCAAAAAAACATGCCAAAATTACCCATAAGGCAAAAAGTTAAATATGGGCTTTGGTAAATGTGTTAAAATTTTGAACACTTTTCTCTTTCTGTTATCAAATAAAATGTCTGGTATCAGGGCAGGTATTAACAAAATGCATGTCAGAATAGCAAGTAGGGAGACTCTGATCAGACTGCTTCTTCAGAAGTAGACTGATCTGGGTCTGCACTGTTTATATATGTCTTTTTGCAGGCAACTTGTGTTTGAAATTTTAGAACAGTTACCGTATATGAATTTAGTGAAAAGGGCAATATTTAAAAAACTGTTTTAATAATTTCCAATCAAAACATATGTTCTGGATGTTTAAAAAGAAATGTATCATCCAGATATTTCTTTTAAATACCCAGAACATGTGCAACCTTTCTTTTAAACATCCAGAACGTATGTTTAGATAGAAAATACTATAAATAACCCTTTTTTCTTTTATTTCATTTAATGACTCAATTGTTTTGATTAAAAAATACTAATAAAAGGAAGGAGAGGAATTCAAATTAACGGATCAACTTTATCTGTAAAATACTTTACTAGTCAAAAGTTCTAATTGGCCATGTGTGTTTTTACCGATTTTCTGAAAAGTTGTAAGCACTATATCAATTTCATTTGCAGTACTGAATAGGCCAGCCTATCAGTATATGATACCAGAAAACGGCTAAGCAAAATTCATTTAATTGTATCCGAGAGGCTTTACCGAATACACAGACCCTCAATTCAAAATTCACAAGAATTTGCATTGGATGGTGGGGTAATTTTTGACATATTGGCCAATAGCATCGAGTCTCATGCAGATGGAGTGTTCATTTCAACATTTTAGTGTTCAGAATGAGTTTGACTTTTGAAATGAAAACTTTTGTGTGTGAAAGATGGCTATTTCAAAAAGTCAGGACTCACAAGTTGTGCCAAAATGCAAATTTTGAAAATGGGGGTACCACTATTCAAATTGGCATCCTGCATGTACTGATAAACATTTTGTCAATACCTTTACTGTCTAGGGTACATGACACGTCTGGCTATTTTGAGATGAAAAAAGCCTAGACATTACATTTTACGTTTAAAAAAAAAATTAAATGCTGGTGGCCGGTTAGAACTTTTGGTTAGTATATATACAGGATTTTTGGGCAACTTAGCTCCTCACTTTCTTGCCCTAAAATTCCACAAGCCTTAAGTTATATTAAGAGGGCGTACCAAAAAATTAAGTTTCTTATTTCTCATCCAAAACATATGTTGTGGGTACTCAAAAGAACCGTCTCAATGAGACTGTTCTTTTGAGCACCCAAAACATATGTTAAAACTGATGGCTAAGAAAATATTTACAATTTTAGGCACAACAATTTTATTTATCTAAACCTATGTTCCACTTCCAATTGGTTCATTTTACTACCTGAAAGCATAGGTCTAGATAAACAGCCTAAAATTGTAAATATTTTCTTATCCATAAATATGGCAAAATATTAGCACTATCATGCAGAAAACATGATTTTTTGATACTTTAGGTGTTATATGATAAATAGATCTAACATTCATGCTCCTGTATTACTGAATTTATTAAAAACTCATTGCCAAAAGGCGATAAAATGCTCGACAAACCTTGCATTTTATAACTTTTCCCTCATTTAATAAAATAAAACATGAGCACTCACGTAAGATCCTCTATGACTAAGTACTGGTTAACTCTTTGCCAACTTTTTGAAAAATTACTTCAGAAATACCATCAGAATGTCAAACAGTTTGGATTCAGATCTGACATTATCGATGTTTTGTTTGGCCTGATCTGGGTCCAAACTGTTTGCAAAAGTTATCAGCAGACGACACTAGAAGAGAAAGAGTTAACCTCTGAGTAACAGTGAGATAGTATAAATTACCTGTGTTATATGACTGATAAGTTGTTGAAAGTGCCATCTAAGTCTTTGCCCCCCTGGGATATTTTGCATGCTTTTTTGTTGTCTGCTGATTTTATTCAAAATCAACTTTTTCGAAAAATTCTTTCAGGAATACCATCTGAGTATCACTCAGATTGGATCCAGATCAGGCCCAAAGTTTTGTCCATTCTGTTTGCCAAGGACATCAACAGACGATGCTTAATTGGCAATGAGTTAACCCTAAAACAATTGCAACTTTGGATAAGACACCTTTTTTGACCAAATATAAGAAAATAGATAAATGGGATTTGATCTAGGACTAAACTGTCTTCATTGTGAGAAATCTTGTGTTGGGGCTTTTGATAATGTATGGCTCATTTCAGCCTGCTCAGTAGAGTTGAGCTAGTATAATTTCCAGAAAGCAAAAATCAAAGAAACTGATCAGAATGCCAGTATGTACATGCTGGTCTGTGCCTTTTTTATCCATTGCAACAAAGACAGGCTTACTGGCAGTGAGGCCCATATATGGTGTGTTTACCTTATGTTTCAGAGGAGAGGTTTACGACTGTTTAACAGAAGATGGTTATTTAGTATCCACTAAAGAACAACTATCAGCTGTAGGAATAAATGTTAAAGGTACCTTATTAGTTCTTTGCATGTTGGGTAATTTTTCATACTTTTGTGGTCGTCTCCTGGGATCGAAGGGTTGCTAGTTCAAGACTCACTGGAGTAGCTTGGTTGTGTCCTAGAGCAAGACACTTTATCTGCTAATTAGTACTTGTTTAACACAGTTAGACATGAACTTGTCCCAACATAATGAGAAATTGTTGACTGGGGCATAAAACATCAACACACACAAAAATCAAACGGCTTGAATCCAGATTAGAATTGATATTCTGTCAGTCCTGATCTGTTTGCAAAGGTAAATTATCAGAAGAAGACTTCTGTCGCAACTAGCATGGAAAGAGTTGATATTAGTGTATTTTAAGATCCACAGACCAAACAATATAGACCCGTATGATGTCCAGCAAATCTACATGAGGAATCCATATAAAAAATGAAATTTCACTATTGGATTGGCTTCTAATCAGAAGTCCATATAGCCTAAATAACTCATTTTCATTTATAGGAGCATTGTGCACATTAGTTGAATTCAGGATTTTGAATTAGGCAGATTACAATAGGTTCTCATGTATTTTTAATTTTATCTAAAGACAATAAATTGAATATTTATTATTGACCATGTAATCTTGATATTGTTAATATTTTGTAGGTATACTGTTTATTTTTATATTTGCATTTCTTAAGCTCAGGATTTTGGAAATTTTTAATTTCTCCCATGTTAAGTAAAACACTGTATTACAATGTACATAACTTTGCTGAGTGATAGCAAAAGGAAGTTCCAAGCAAACGGGAGATTTACGTTTGAGCCGATCTGTAATTTGAAAGAGCAGTTTTATTTTTATAAAGAGCGGAGAACCATAAGGCAAAAGAGTGGATGTTTAAATTATTTAAATGAGCGAATTTTCCAGGTAAACATCCAGGTGCAGGGGTGGATCAATGATTCCTGGAATGGGGGTTCATAAGTATAAAGGTGTGGGGGTTCGCTTTGCTGATTTGATCTCATTTATCTTAAATATTCCATGAAAATGAAATAATTTGGTCTGAGTGAGACCAAATTATTTCATTTTCATAGGATATTTAATAGCGGGGAGCGAACCACCTCTGGATCCGTCACTGTAATGCGCTTCCAATCACCTATTAAGCACTGAGCAATATTGGCCATTACAGGTAATACAATTGAGTGAATTCTTATTTAAAGATCATTACCTGGAAAATTCACTCATCTGAATTATCCATCCTCTCTTTTGACTGTATGGTTCTCCGCTCAATTTATACTCCCTCACGGTATGATTTCCACTCAAACGTAATTCGCCCATATATACACCCTCTCTCTCATTACCTACAGTCCATTCCCTTTATAGCAATACGAGAGGACCATTTTGTTAGTGAATTTTGTTATAAAGTGACAATTTTACAATGAAATTATAGGAAAATGACCATAAAATGGTCATTTTCCTATAATGTCATTGTAAAATTCCATGGTTAGACCATTTTATAGGAGCCACAACATGACTTTGCAATGTCCATTTTTGTGATATAATGAGGAGTGTTATAAAGGGACTGTGATTTGAGCCAGTGCATGAGATTTCCAACAATGTGGTATGTGCGACCAGCAGAGCCTCAGATCAGCCTCTGCATATGTGCAGTCTGATCAAAGCCTTTGTTAATCGCTTGAGCACATATATTCTATGATTGTTAAGTTACTGACTGAATACCATCTGGAGTTTCTAAGCTTAAAAGGAGGCTGCAGAGGGTCATCCGAATCTACACTTGTCAAAATGTCAAATTGTTGGAAATCTCATTCTGCGGCTCAATTTTATTTCCTTGTCTTATTTTCCAGCAATGAAGAAAGGCAGCAAGCTTACCCTGTCCCCTAAAATGGCAAAGTTCTGGAAGCCCGTCCTGAAATTGCTAAATAAACATGGACTGCTTACAGGATTTTTACCTCATTTGGTGTCAGAAATAACTTGTAAAACCAGTCTACGAAACTCGCAGCTATGTGCATGGATACTAAAGCTGATCCCATCAAAGGAGCATGGGATCTACATTAAGGATTTCGATTTTGACTGTCCTTCGTTCAAGAAGTTATTGAAGAATTGTGTATTGTTGGAGAGTCCATACGCTACAAAGCTGATATGCAAGTGAGTATTCCTGGTACACAGAAACTGAGAATCATATCAAAGTGTGCTCAGTAGAGCCTTGCAGGAGCAAGATGGTCATGTCATTTTGGCTTTTTTCGCAATCCATTATCAGGAATATATTAATGTGGCCTCACAGTTACTTAACTTTTTTCATGCTCAGCACAGCTGAGCTTGAGATGTCCACTATGCATAAAAACTAAGATGCTGAAAAATGACGATATTTCTAGGTTTAAAATGCTCAAATGGTCACGCATATAAATGTTTAAATGCCAAAATGCCAACAATGTTGGTGTCGCAGAGTCATTTTATGTGGACTCTGCACAAATTATTCTGAGATCTCGATCCCATATTCTACCCCCATACTTTCTCCTATAGGCCTTGATTCATTACATTTTCTATCATATTCTCATATAAGTCATCTTATAAGTAGCACATATTCAGTAAATACTGCTCACTGTTTGATTTGGGCGCATTTCACATGATTCACGCTTATATGCATGAGCATGCACAAACTCACTTAAGACGCCCTTTCCTTCATTCTTCTGTTTGTTGTGAAGGGGTGAGGAACTCGCGTTCCTTGCCACTGCAGTTTTCATTACTGTAGGATATTCCTATAATTTAGGATAACAATATATATCTTCAGGTATGCGTTTACTTATATCATTTTGATCATGTTGTAAATAATTGCATTATATGTGACATTTGTATTTCCCCTCGGTAACCTCCACATTACGAGTGAGGATGGTCTTAATTGTTATTTAAGGATTGAAATGCAGATTTTTAGCTTGCACTGGATGATGCAAAACATTAGGCTTTTTAATGAAGGGCTTCTCGGAGACATTAAAACGCTAATGTTTTGCATCATCCAGTGCAAGCTAAAAATCTGAATTTCAATCCTTATATCTACATTTATTATTATTAATCAAACATACTTAATTATCTTCCACCCAAATTCGCTGGTAATCCTTGAAAAATGAAATATTTTAATTGTAACGGAGGTGTTGGAACAGCCAGCGAACGAAAGTCCTGTACATAACGTGGCGATACGTGAATGACGTCACGCAAATGTTGGTAAACAAGGAAAGCTATTGGTTGACGTTGACGTTACTCCACCTAAAGGTGCGACCTAGACCACGTGACTGCTCAATGTTTTGCATCGAGAAATGCAAGCAGCTAGGAATTATGGTTTCATCTAAGGCAGCTACATTGAGAATGTAAATATAAGGGGGTGAGGAAACTTGTGTTCCTCGCCACAGCAGTTAACATTAGGATATTTCTATTATTTAGGATACAATAATATATATCTTCAGATGTCGTTGTAATCATTGACCCTCGAACCCCCTCAAGAAAGGGTGTACCGGCCCACTATGGTTCCTGGCAGAGTAATAAACAGCCCGTGACATTGGCATTTTAACATTTATGAGCATGATAAATATCACACTCAGTTGTTAAACCTGGAAAAGTTTTTATAAACCTGGGCCAGGCCTCCAGATAAGAGTGTGTTATAAAAAGTATTTTTTTTCTAAAACAAGCCCACACATATGGACCAGCTCTGACATGATATTTTAACAATATAAATACAGATAGGAGTTTTAAGCAGGAACAATTATTATTTTTATACTCTATGAGCAGTTAAAATTTCATACTCGGCTGAGTTGCGCATTAAACAAATTTGATAACCTCAGGACCAAACCTTCAGATAAGTGTGGGTACTATTATTTTTTCACCCCCCCCCCCCACCACCAAAAAAAAAACAAACAAACAAAACAACAACAACAAACAAACAAACAGAAAAAACAAAAGACAAACAAACAAAAAAATAAACAAAGATACATTGACGAGCTCTCATGGGAGCGCAGTGGTAGAGTGCTTGAATCGAGACAGAGGGGCCACGGGTCCGAGCCTCACGGGCTTCACTGCGTTGTGTCCTTGAGCAAGACACATTAATCCTAGCTTAGTACTGGTTCAACCCAGGAAGACCTGTCCCTGTATAACAGAAAGATGGTTGATGGGACATAATCAAATCAAACAAACAAAAGGGTACTAACTGCAACTGTATATTGTCAACCTTTTATCATACATTCACATCTATCTAATGGAGCTAGAAGACTAGTTGTGTTTTCCAACAATCAAGGCTATATCAAGCTTGCATATGTGATAATCCTAAAATCTCATTAGCTAGCCCATATGTTGTGGGTGCTCAAAAGAGGTGTCTCAATGATCTGATGGATTCTTAAATAATTTCATTTTTACGCTAAAAAATGTGTTAATCTGGAACTTTGTCGAAATAATCCAAAAATGAACAGTGTGAAATTGACTTTGTAGAAATTGCCATTGTATAATACCAATAAGTAAACATGTTGTGTCAAAGGTGAGTTTTGGTTCCCTGTTCGGATTACTTAACAGGTAAACGGGACAATGCAGGTGACATTGAGACAACAGTGAACATTAGGTCTACAGTAATAATATTACTTTGTTGACTATCATTGTGATGCATAGGGTGGTCTTTATCGATATCTTTATTTATCATATGACATTGCGAGTGTAATAATGCCATGCAATAAAATCGATAATCACTAGTGGTTTACAGATTTTCGAGAAACTTTATGTCTTCCATAGCAACATTTCGTACATAATGACAATTTTATACCAATTTTATGGCAGAACTGAGATTTCAAAGTATTCTGATTGTCAAATGACATTCCTGCTCCTGTATTATTAAATTTATTAAACTAGTTGCGAACAAGAGATAAAATGGTCAGCAAGCCTCTTATTATATCTCTTCCCCAACTCATTTAATAAATTCACTGAGCACTCATGCAAGATCCTCTATTTATTGTATGCAACAATATCAGATTTCTCATGACAAGTTGCCTGCCAAAAAAGGTCTAGACAAACAGCCCAGACCCAGATCATACTGTTTCTTCCATGCATTTAAAGATTCTGTGTTTTATCTCTTGAAAGGCTTGATGTACAGCAAATGGAGAGCCCAGTGGTAGAATGCTTGACTCGAGACTGAGGGGTTCGGGTTCGAGCCTTACTGTGTTGTGTCCTTGAATAAGACACATTAATCCTAGTATAGTACTGGTTCAACTCAGGAAGATCCGTCCCGACATATAACTGAAAAATTATTGCCTCAAATAAAACAAACAAAAAGTTGCTTGCCAAAATGGTCTAGCTATATAGCATAGACCCAGATCAGACTGCCTCTTCCATGCCTAATGATTCTGTGTTATATCTCTTGAAAGGTACAGTAAATTTTGCCTTCTTGTTTGCATGCAGCAGAAACATTTTTTTCATGCCGCGACTTAATTGACTATCCTACACTACTTTACAGATTAAAAGATAGAATTCCTAGTGACTGTATTAATAAAGACAAGATCTTGATGCTGCAAAAATTAAACAGCCTTTATCAGGGTAATGAAGAAAATTGGAGAGATACTAATACCGAAAATGGGAGAGATATAAATACCAAAAATGAGAGAGATCCCAAAACCGTAAATGGGAGAGATACGAATACGGAAAATGAGAGAGATACTAATACTGAACTGAAAACTCTTGCAGGTAAGTATATACCCATTCTAAAACTTTTTGCCTGCCAGCTAGTGTTCTCTGTTGATAACTTTTACAAACAGGTTGGACCCAGATCAGGCCCAACAAAATGTCGGGCCTGATCTGTATCCAAACTGTTTGACACTCTGATGATATTCCTGACTATCTTTCGTTGTTTTCAAGTCCTTCGTTCGTTTGATTTGATTCTTTACATCCCAGTCAACAACTTTTCAGTTATGTTGGGACGGGTCTTTCTGGGTTGAACCAGTACTAAGCAAGAATAATGTAGTCTTGCTCAAGGACACAATGCAGTGACACCGGTGAGGCTCTTACCCACAACCCCTCCGTCTCAAGACAAGCACTCTACCACTCTCATTACTCATTAATTCATGCGTAGCAAATACAAGATTCCATATCAAACTTGATTGATATGTTGAAACAGATTCAAAAACTAGGCCCAGTGTCCACCAAATAACTTGTTTTTGATTGGAAAGTGTACATTTCTCAAATTTCTAAAAGCAAGTGAGTATGACTAATGGCTACCTGACAATTAAATCTAGGCAACCAGTGCAGACTGTTTACTGTTCTGACAAGCATTTTATAAATCAAAATTTAATGGCCTGATCATATAAGTTTTAGCCAATGACAGGAGAGATGAGTAAATGAATATTGATTGCATGCATGGTGGTTAACCCAATCACGGTTGCCAACTTTGCTTTCATCTTTAATTGCACCCCTGTGTGTCGGACTTCATACTCTATGACAGGTTCCGACTAAGTTAAAGACTTATCAATTGATGAGATGGTAGGGGCCTGATGCTTTGGTTGTTGTCAGGCCCACCAGGGTTTATGTGTTGGATTTCTTTTCCTCCGGTATTCGGTTTTATGTACTGTTGAGTCCTTATCTTTGCTTCATCTCATTTTTATATCTTGATTTATATGTTTTAGGAGATGATGCATGGATAAGGTAGGGTTATTTCATGCAAACCAAACATCTATGTGTCTTGATCCACTCTGAACTAAGGGTGAGGTTGGCGCCGTGAAACTGGTTTAAGCCCTCCAGTAAAATATTTTTACTGACCGTTCCAAGGCGGTACATCTTTTGTGGATCATTTGTGTTATTTATGTCTTGTGCTTTTCATGCTTTCGTGTCTGTTCATTGCTGCCTTGTGGTCACCTGCTGGGAAAGGGCTGACCTCTTGGCTCTTGTTTGTGATGTTTTATTGTGTTTTTGTCACTTTCCCATGTGATATCCTGGGTCAGATGTGGTACAATGTACTTGATTGTCTCGATTCCTGATCTTTGCCTCCTTACTTACTTTAACCTTTTGTATTCTGACGAATTTCCCATACAGATAAATGCAATATGCAAGGTATTGTCCATTATATGTTATAAGGAGACGCAGGTAGATACTTCCAAATAATTGAGCTGTGACATGAGATTTCCAACAATGTGGCATTTTGACAAGTGTAGACTCAGACGAGCCTGTGCCGCCTCCTTTTTAGCTTTGAAATTCCAAATGAAGTTCGGTCAGTAGCTAAACAGTCATAGAATATTCCAGTGACAATCAAAGGCTCTGATCAGACTGTGCATATGCGCAGGCTGGTCTGAACCTTTGCTTGTCGCACATACCACATTGATGGAAATCTCATGTTGTGGCTCAATTATGTTCTTCAGTCCCTGAAGATTTTATTTATCTTAGCAAACAGTGCAGGCCCTGATGAAATGTGGCCAATAAAAGGCGGCATTTTATCTTTGACAAAGTACCCCTTTAGGGGTTTCCAGAATACAAAGGCTTAATATACTTATTTTCAGACATGCTTGTGTTGAAAGGTACTGTTGGTTGTAGTGGGGTCCATAATAATTCAGATGAACCTCAAGCAGATTCTGATAATCCATGGAGGCTATGTACAGGTTGGTAAACCATGATCTTTTATCCCTAGGTTATATAAGTGGACTTTTCCTTCTTTAAATGTGGGAAATGTCCTTAAAATAGAAAGAATTATCATATGAAGTCAAGTCTGGGAGTGATATAAAGTGGTGCATTAAAATAAAAAAAAAAACAAGCGGTTTACAGATTTTAGTAACACTATTTAATGACGTCTGTAATAACATTGTACGCATATGGCAAAATCTTTGAGTTTTGTTATGCAAAAACGCAATTTAAAGCTGCATAGTCTGTATTTTTTGATCTTCTAGTTTTAAAAATAATGTTTTTATTTTTCAAGAACACAGTAAAAATACTCAAATTCAGGTAAGCAGTTTACCATTTTCGTAAATCTTAACAAGTTATCACCATCAAAACAACTGCATTTATGTTAAAATTCAACGGTCTAGAATTATTGGAGGGACACAAATAATTACAAACAAGAGAAAAAACACCTATTTGATAAGATAATTCACTTTTCCATGCAGTTTTCAGCTGTACTGAACATTTTATTGTGAAAACAAAGCTTAATTCTACTTTTACAAATGATTTAAAAAGAAAATAAAATTTTTCGAAAAATGTCCATAGTTACAGAGTATGCAGCTTTAAGAGTAGTTTTAGGGTCATATGATTAATAGAATCTAACATTCATGCTCCTGTATTATTGAATTAATTAAACTAGCTGCGAAAAAAGCGATAAAATGCTCGACAAGCCTCGCATTTTATCTCTTTTTCCAAACTCGTTTACAAAATTCAATAAAACATGAGCACTCATGTAAGATCAGCTATTATAGAAAACATAATAAGACTGTGTAGTGAAGAGTATATAAAATATGAAAATATTCAGCGAAAGGTACAAGTTGGCATGTGCCCCCATGGAAGACTCAGATCAGCCTGCACATACATGCAGTCTGATCAGAGTCTTCTATGGGTAGCAATAGGGTTCAGTGTTTCTTCAGGTGGAAAACTAAGACTCTGATCAGACTGCCTGGATGTGCAGACTGATTTGAATCTTCTATATATGCACATGCCAACATGTACCTTATACTGGGGATACCGACTCCAATGTAGTTAGCAAGAGCTATCAATATCAGACTGTGTGTACACAACATAGAAATAAAAATACGAATCATAACTTGTTACACATTTTGACAACTATCATTTTTACAGAAATAATTATCATGCAACCTTCGTTCAAGAAATATCAAGCCTTATTTTGTCCATAACCAGGGTTTTACAGGACGCAATATCCTGCGTCTTATACGCATAAATCATTAGGTAGGACCCGTCAATTCACCTTACCTGCGTCCTCTGGGACGCAGATGTGTTTGTTGTGCCTTTCATTAAAAAGTTATTTCGTAACGATTCCGGTTTTCCCATAGTTACAGGCTATCTATAAATAAATAGGACAGGTGCTCTTGTTTTAGACTGCTGCACTGACCTCGTAGGTAAACGAGAAGTGAACATCGGCCGTGAAAAAAAGTCGTAAAATATCATGCTTTCTCTCAGGTCCGCTCTGCTAAAAAGCATGGAAAACGTATACTGATTTGTCCATCACTGACTTTGTGTATTGATTTTTTCATAGTGTGAATAATCTCACTGACAACTCAGCCGACCGCTCAAGCGTGAAGGGCAATTATCTTGACACTTTTCTTCCTTTTGTATATGCCGAATTACGTAACATTTTCACTTGGAAAGGCTCAGGTCGGCAATAGATCAAAGATACCAGAGACTTCAGATAAGTGGAGACTTGTAGACAGATAGATAAAATGCAATGACAGCAAGATCATGTGTATTTCAAATTTACCAACCAAATTTCTCAGGATGGAAAACAAGTAGCAGTCTGATCAGTGACTGTTTTTTCTTGTGTTTTTTTTATCTCAATTAGAGAAAAGTCTGATCAGAGACTGTTTTTTTCTGTCTTCTGGATGCAGCAATCTATCACTTCTCCCTGTTTACTCAAACTTCTCCCTATTTGTACTGGAGAAGAAGCACTCCCCCTAAATTTAAGGGCTATATAGCTTGGTCCCTGCATATTATAGGGACAAGTTCAGCTTTTGTAAAAAAAAGCGTATAGGATTGTGTTTCACTGATGGTAATATGTGGCCCTCAAAAAATTCAAATGGCCCCCCAAAATATCGGAAGGGGGCCAAACATACATGTATCCCTCAAAATAACTGACCTGGGGACAACACCGAGCCTTCATGGAAGGATGTACTACCTTCCAAAATTCGAAGCTTATCTAAAAAGATGGGACCCCCAATTTCAATGATGGGACCCCCATCATATTCAAAGTTGAGTCCCAAGGACCCCCAAACATTCAACTTGGTGTAAAACCCTGCATAACTCTTTGTAAACTGTAAATGTGTAAACATACACTTTAGCAAGCAATGAAGACCTACATGTAGATGAATGCTGCAGAATTCTTAGCCTAAATGATCCTCAGGGACTGAAATGCATCTTAATTTGGAAACTCAAACCTGGACACAGATCTAGCCCTGAGGTTATTTCCTTGCTCAACTCAGCTGAGCATGAAATTTCAACTGCTCATAAAAACTAAAATATTGATAAATGAAGAAGTTTCTTGCTTTAAGTCTCTCAGATGTTGTATTTATCATGCTAATAAATGTTTAAAAGCCAATTGTAAAATACAATCGTTGGCATTTTAACATTTATGAGCAGTATAAATTTTGTGTTCAGCTGAGTTGAGCATGAAAAAAGTTTTATTACCTCGGGGCCAGGTGCTACTAAACATTGGGCCTCATCTAGATTCAAAAAATGAAAAATATTTAAAAAAATATAATAATTTGAGAAAGCATTCAAAATTACCAGGCATGAATAAATTTAATAAACATTACAAGACTGGTTTACTGTGTTTTTTTTCAGAGATAGATGACTGGTCCAAATACCCGATAGGTGTTTTACCCAATCAAAATGTTACATACAGAAACCTAGAGCTCTTCAGAGATGAAGATGGTATTGAAGATGTTGCCATGGAAACGGAGGAGTGTGAGGAAGCTACAGATGATACTGAAGACTCAACAGAAGATATTGATGAAAATGTTGATGCTGGGTAATATTACATTAACTCTTTGCCTGGGCTAACCTTAAAAATATTTTTCTTTCCCCTTACCCGACCCTGTTTTACTGGTATGGGTCTTTCGGTCGGAAACATTTTTTTAAAACTAAAAATCTCAAATAGGATACCCATTAAACTTAATTGTATACAGTAAAACTGTTTTAAGATGCCACTCAAAAAAAGACATTGCATAATGCAGGTCAAAAGTATATAGGGAGCATTCTGCAATACTTTCGACCTGCATTTGGCGCCCACTTGTCTTAACGACCTTTGCTTATATCTTTGAGTGGCCAATTTAGGCAGGTTTTACTGTATAGTCCTACTATAGGCAATAAAATTAAATACACAAACAATTTGCTAAGATAACACTGTTTACATTGGACAATTCTCTCGGATTGTAATGAAATTTAAAAAAAAATATTCTTGACTAAAAATTTGAATAAAATTTTTGAGTAGGGCCTTTTTTCAGGGTCCGTCAGGTAAGGGGAAACAAATCAAATTTTAATTTAGGTCCTACTGGGTAATTTTGCATGCTTTTTTGTCATCTGCTGATATTTTTTCAAAATCATTTTTTTCCAAAAAATTCTTTCAGGATTGCCATCATAGTGTCAAACAGTTTGGATCCAGATCCGGCCGAACATTTTGTCGGGCCTGATTTTGGTCAAAACTGTTTGCAAAGGTTATCAGCAGACATCACTTATCTAGGCAAGCTCATGCAACAAATATCCACTCATTCACCTATCAAGATACCCTGCCTTTGGGGATGTAATTACACTGAAGCAGATGTAATTACACTGAAGCAAACTTATAAATGAACATGTTACATTTTTATTTATTATTAGTTCAGAAAGTAAAAATCTGCCATACAATTTTAATTCTATAAGTAAATCAAGGCTTTATTGAGACTATAAGTTATTTTATTTCAAAATGACTCCTATGTCGTGCACAGACAAACTCCCAGTAATGCCTCAATTACATTTGCCTTCGGATGTGTTTACGATGCCTGTTCTATGTCCAAATCACGGTTACTGCTATGAAGGGAAACTGGGGCCATCATACAGATTTAAAGGCATCGTAGGTAGCGTCACATGATCCTATATTGGCACCGCTTACTGATCACATGGATAACATTAGGTTTTAAGTAGTCATTTTGACTCAAAGTTTTTTGTTATATGACTCATATAAAAGACCTCCTTTGATTGGCTGAAACTAGCTTGCACTGGTTGTGACAGATCATGATGTCAAACAGTGATGAGCTAAAGACAGGATAACATTAGTTTTGTCAGGCTTGACAGAGAGCTAAAAATAGATTGAACTAAATCTAGCCCAGGTGACATGGCTTTTGTCACTGCTACCTGACAGCTAAGAATAGATATTGCAACACTGACTGGTTTCTTATGTATATTTCACAGGTAAATTGTGTTGAATTCAAAATTTGTCCATTGTATGAGAACAGCATTTAACCCATTTATGCCGGATGGAATTTCCCACCATTATCAATTGAAACAGTCCATTTCTGTTTTAAGGGATGTAAGTTGGTATTTTTCATTTTTATTCAAATTTTAATAGAAAATTATGCAAGCAAACAGTGGAGACCCTGATCAGACACCGTGTTAAACTGCAGCGTCTGATCTTGGTCTGCACTATTTGCCTATGTCCCAGAAAAGGGACGCTAGGCATATATGGGTTAAAAATGCAATTAATTTGCTTATCTCATAAGAGTTGCAGAAATTTGGGAAGTATATTAGTGAAATAATCTTCCTAGTGAAAGTGCACTAGGAACATCTGACTTGAGTAAATTTATAAATATGAAAAAACTTAAAATAAAACTAGGAAAAGAGAGGACAGTGTCATATAACAAAACAATTGGTGCATTCTTTTTCGGTTAACATCAGGATTAGTCAACCCTCGAAAGTGAGGTTCACCTCGGCTTCGCCTCGGTGAACATTACTGTTCCCGGGTTGACAAATCCTGATGTCAACCTCAAAAGAATGCATCAATTGTATATTGTAAGGATCTGCTCAGCTCCTACAAGGTCATTGCATGATGCCCTTGAAGTGTTCATAAAATCACAAAGGTGTTGAATGGCCATCCTGTGGTAACCCCCTTTGTAACTGTCAGATATTGTACATGATCTTTTCCTAGGGAGTGCAGTGGCTCAGTGGTAGAGTGCTTGACTCGAGACTGAGGGGCCGCGGGTTCAAGCCTCACCATCGTCACTGCGTTGTGGTCCTTGAGCAAGACACATTTATCCTAGCTTAGTACTGGTTCAACCCAGGAAGACCCATCCCTATATAAATGAAAGATTGTTGATGGGACCTAAAGAATCAAATCAAATACATGATCTTTCCTGTCAACAGTCATCACAATTCAATGTCATAATCCAAGCTCATCATCTTCATTAACAGCATATATTACAAATGTTTGCTTTTTCACCCAAATAACGTTTAATTTAATATGACTGACGCTTAAGACCCACAAGGGTTGATGCATCGTTAAAAACGAAGACTCAGGCAGCAGAGCCTTGGCTGTTCCATACTCAAAGTATGAGTGTAGAGGAAGTCTTAGACCAAAAAAAAGTAGACATCTAGCCCCACTTGATAGATCAACGTAGGTATTTAACCCTCTACTCCATAGGCTAATTTTAGATCATGACGTCATTTTCTATTTTTAGACATTGAAAAAATTCAAGAAAAGTTTAAGTAAAGTTTTGATTGCTTTTGAAAATATTATGGTAAATGGAAAATGCTCCAATGGAGCAAATACTCCAATTTCCATAATATTTTCTAATACATGTATACATTTCAAAAGCTTCACATGGGTGAAAGTCTTCAGAATTAATCCTGAATTCAGGATTTTGAGGCTGACTTTCCATAGAAAGTCAGCCTCAAAATGCTGAATTAGGCAGATTATTATAGTTTCTCTGATTAGCTTTCAGATTATCTATACACAATTAATCATTTAAACTTGAAATTATTCATTATTGTAGGCATCCTGCAAGTTTTAAAATTTGACTTTCTAAAGTTAAGGATTTTGGAAATTTTGAACTTTCACCCATAAGCTTCAGGAGTAAAGGGTCTTCCAGGTGTCTCGTGATGGTTGAGAGGCTCTTCCTCGCGATGCCATGGGGTTGTCTGCGGTTTGTGATTGTGGTATTTCCTGATCATACTCACTATTTTTAAAGGGGGCTTTGGGTATATGCAATAAATAACAAATTCTCATAAGCTGGTCCATTTTTTCTCTCAAAACAGAATGATGGAGGAGACAGAAAGAAGTACAAACGAAAATGTCCCGAGAGTAGCAGCAACTGTACCTTTAACCTCTGAGTGGAGCAAAGAAACACTACAACAAATTATACGCATGGTTTTGCCATCTCGTCTACCTCCCAATGATAGACATTTTGCAGCATATGATAAAAATGTCTAGGTAGCAACCAGATTTTGTTCGGTTTGATTCTTTACGTCCTAGTCAACAGTTTTTCAGTCATGTTTAGATGGGTCTTCCTGGGTTGAACCAGTACTAAGCAGGGAGGAGGAATCAACCAGAGCCTTTTAACTAGAGAAAAGAAATAGAGAAACGGCCATTCTCAAAAAGACCAAAATTGGTTTTCTAGATCAATAATTGCTTAATGCAGGTCAAAAGTATTGCAGAATGCTCCAAGGGGAGCATTCTGATATACTTTTGACCTTCATTAAGCTACCATTTGTCATTAAGATCTTTGTTTTGGCTTTTTTTAGTGGCTGTTTTACACGGGTTTTACTGTATAGATAATGCATAATTGCCCAGGAAAAAAAATTGGTTAGGTGAACTGACCGTCCCCCAATGACCATAGCTCATAGCTGTTGACTTGGGAGGTAAAGCAACAAAACAAACTAAACAAACAAACACGAGTTTTACTGTACTCATCACAGGATGCAAAATAATCCAAGCCACCCTAGATATGAATAGAACCTGGGCTGCTGGGTCTCTTATGAGCCTACTCTTTTATTTTTAACTGAATTCAGAGTGATGGAGGAGACAGAAAGTTCAGACAGCAACTGTGCCCTTAACCTAAGAGTGGAGCAAAGAAACACTACAACAGATTATACGCACGGTTTTCCCATCTCATCTACCTCCCAATTGCCTGGTTGTCATTTTATCATATGCTGCAGACTGGTTGTAACCATTTTATCATATCATTGCCTGGGAGTCAAACCCTCGTATGTTCGATTTTTATCCCCCGACCAACAAGCTTCGGGGGATAAAGCGGGATCTAGCAATCAGCCTGGCGTCTGTCCATCTGTCAATCAGTAGACAAAAGCTTGTGCGCTCAATAACTGTAATATCCTTTGAGAGATTTTGGATAATATTTAGTAGGCATGTACATAAGGTCAAGACAGTGTGTCGCATGCAAGAATGGTTGCTCTCCCTTGCTGGCCTTTTAGGTTGTCTCCCTTGAATAAACTTTATAGGGGAAAGCTTGTGCTCTCAATAACTCTTATACCCCTCGAGATATTTTGATGATATTTGGTATAATTATATATCAGGTCTAGACGGTGTGTCACATGCAAGAATGGTTGCTCGCCCTTGCTGGCCTTTTGAGTTATCTCCCTTGAATGAACTTTATAGGGGAAAGCTTGTGCGCTCAATAACTCTTATACCCTTTTAGATATTTGGTGTACAGTGAGCCACTTTAGTTACGCACCACATATAAAATGTAAAATTACTTGGAGAAAAAATATGCTATTTTTATTCTGAGACAACCAGCGTAAAGCCCATCTATATTTGCATTAGCCATTGAAATTTCATTGTGATCAGATGAGAAACAAGTGAGAAAATGGACCTTGGAGGGCACTTCCCCCAAAACACCATTTCACATTGAATTATTTCGAATGAAACTCAGATCACATTGCCCTTTTTTCAGGGTCGAATTTCTGCAATGCCAGAGATAGGAGCCGATTTATTCATGGCAATATCTATGACTGGAATGTGTTTGTTTACATTATCAGTTTTTTTAAACGTTTTACTACTTTGGTTCCCAGCTGACCAAGATTTGAAAAAAGATGAATTAATTACTTTTTTTAAAGTTAGTTAAAATTTCCCGTGATTCTGAGTAAACTAGTAATCAAAACACTTCTTTTACAATTTCATTTTAAACAACCATGTTTTCGCCGTTTATTTCGTAAAAAAAGTAAATGGATTTATTGGCGGCATGGTGTTGACGTAAGTGATGACGTCACTACTACCAAGGCTATAAAACGTGTCAATGATAAAATGTTTTAGTGTTTTGATACTTCTATGTAAACAAGTGACTCATAACAAAACAATTTGCGAAGAAAAACCTGTTTGAATATTGTAACTAACTTTAATATGACGTCAAAACGAGCATTTCTGTAAAAAGTGACAGTGTTACTAACTTCAACGTTCTAAAAAGGGGTTTTACTTGAATAAAACAATTATTTTTGGTGTTTTTCTGTTACAACGATCACCCTGGATAATTCCTAGCGCAAAACGCAAATACAAAATATAGACGTTCAGGTTGCACGAGCATTTTTGATAAAATTGCCTTTGATGTTGCAGAATGATTCGCATGAGTGATTTCGATATGTTTTCGATCTCATCAAACAGATAAAATGTCAATAAATTAATCATCACAGAGAATGTTTGATTCCAGCATTTTTGTCAAAAAATGTGGGCCCTGAAAAGGTGGTGCGTAACTAAAGTGGCTCACTGTACATATATATCAGGTCAAAAGAATGTGTGGCATGCCAGAATGGTGGCTCCCACTTGATACCCTTTGAGTTATCTCCCTTGAATGAGCTTTATAGGGGTAAGCTTGTGGGCACAATAAATCTTATACCCTTTGAGAATGTTTAATGATATTTGGTTTACATATATATCAGGTGAAGACAATGTGTCATGTATGGTCTAATTGGGCAAACAGTATGAGATGTTGACAAAATGTGCGCCATATGGTAGGCATTTCCGCATTGCCAAAAAGTTGTTTTATCAAAAAATCAGAGTTGCTTGGTTTTGACGTCCGAGCGAAGACATGCTGTAGGGTGGTTGTTTCCTAGACATTTATCATATGCTGCAGGCTATGATAAAATATCCTGGAAATAACTAGTGTCTTTGAATTGGAGTAGAGAAAAGATACACTTGTCACAAGGTGCAAAATATTTGGGAATTAAACCCTGACTGCTGGATCTCAAGTCAAACACTCTACCACATCAATTTAAAAGCAGGTATCTGTTATATATCTATCCTTACTACTCCCGTATGATGATGTTCAGCCAAATTTATAGTCTCTTTAGCTCATGTGAGCTCTAATTGAGCTAACTCAGTGTACAGTAGCCATCATGCAATATCTGTCATCAACATTTTGCTATAATGAGAATGCCTGTACCACTGGACCAATTTTAACCTTTTACTCCATAATAACGCCTTTGAAATATCATATATTTGAATATTATGGAAATGGAGCATTTGCTCCATTGGAGCAAATGCTCCATTTTCCATAATATTTTCAAAAATATTCAAAACTTTTCTTAAACTTTTCATGAGTTTTTTTCAATGTTGTCTAAAAATAGAAATGATGTCATGATCTAAAAATAGCCTATGAAGTAAAGGATTAGTGATGATCAGGGAGCGCAGTGGCTCAGTCACTGTGTTAGAGAGCTAGGTTTAAAAGCAGGTATCTGTTATATACCTATCATTACTACTTATAACCCTATACAGTAAAACCTGTTTTAAGCGGCCACTTAAAATAGATAAAACAAATGTCTTAAAGACAAATGGTAGCTTAATTTAACGTCGTAAGTATTGCAGAATGCTCCAAGAGAGCATTCTGCAATACTTTTGACCTGCATTAAGCGTTAATCAGTCTTGAAACAATTTTTAATCTTCTTTTGGAGTGGCCACTTAAGACAATTCTTTCCTGAATCTGCTCAAAATCATCCTGTAATTTCTGTTCATTTCCATCTTGTTGCCCGAACCCAAGCTGTGGACCCCACATAATGGCCACCAAATTTTACAGAATGCAGAAAAATCTCAACCACTTGAGGTGGGAATAAAAACCTGGGCCACTGAATCTCAATGCAAACACTAAGATGTTGCTGTTAAAACAGGCTCCGAGGTAATAAAACTTTTTAATGCTCAACTCAACTGAGCATGAAATTTCAACTGCTCATAAAAACTAAAATACCAACAAATGAAGAAGTTTCTTGCTTTAAGGCACTCAGATGTTGTGTTTATCATGCTAATAAATGTTAAAATACCAACAATTGTTGGCATTTTAACATTTATGAGCAGGATGAATTTGTTGCTTAGCTGAGTTGAGCATGAAAAATGTTTTATAACCTCTGGGTCTGGCTTTTTCCTGTATCTACTACACATGAACTCTTTGTCAGCTGGAAACTTTTGCATGTACTTTGTAGTCCGCTGCCAAAGTCAACACTTTCAAACAATTCTTTCAAGAATACTGTCAAGAGTGTTAAACAGTTTGGATCCAGATCAGGACCGACATTTTGTCGGTCCTGATCTGCATCCAAACTGTTTGCAAAGGTTATCAGCAGACAAAAAGATGCCCCTGGCAGGCAGAGAAAAATATGTTTCCACTGCCAATCATAACTGCAGCTCACAATAGATATGTGTGTTTTTATGCCCTAGGTGTCTAAAGATCCAGAGGGCATATTGTTTATGGTATTCATGCGTGTGTGGGCATGCAGAAAACTTTAAATTTGTCAATCACTTTTGATATTTCATATGTGTATACCAGTACTGTGTGGTAGAGCTTTTTTTCAAATATACAAAAATATATGTCCTTGGCGCATGGTTTTGCCATCTCGTCTACCTCCCAATCGACCTTAGACCTACTTTTGATAGATGCTTATGACCCAATGGATCATGTGTAAACTCATCATCAAAATTTATCATTGGCGAGTTGCATGTGCTCCAGGTCTGATTGGTCTATAAGGGTAGGCTGAATGCGTGTGTTTTAACATATTTAAGCAGAACAGAATTTCCCACTCCTATCAATTGAACCAGTCCCTTTCCATTTTAAGGGTCGTATATATCATTTTTATTCAAATTTTATAAGCATCTTGTTAGGAAACAGTGGAGACCCAGATCAGATACCACTCTTCAGAGTCTACACTGAGTAGTATACTGTTTTCTTATGTCCCACAAAAAGGATGCTAGGCTTATATGGGTTAATATAATAATTATCATGTTATGTGTTGTTAAGATTAAGAACATTTTTAGTGGCTGTAAATAAACGAAGATGAAAGAATGACAACTTAACTTTTTTGGAATCCCTAAAATTAGTGCAATGACAGAGTAGACCCACCAGATGACACAGAATATATGAGCAGCGACATGTGATTTCCAACAATGTGGCATTTTGACGAGTGTAGATTCAGAAAACCTGTCCAGCCTCCTTTTAAGCTTAGATACTCCAAATGATGTTCAGTCAGTAGCTTAACACTCGTAGAATATTCAAGTGACTAGCTAAGGCTCTGATCAGTCTGTGCATATGCGCAAGCTGATCTGAGGCTTTGCTGGTCGCACATACCACATTGTTGGAAATGTCATGTCGCGGCTCACTATCATATCCTGATCTGTACTATTTGATTATGTGGGAGCTTAGTGGTAGAGTGCTTGACTCAAGATCGGTTGTGGGTTCAAGCCTCACAGACTGCACTGTGTTGTGTCATTGAGCTAGAAACATTAATCCCTATTTATTACATGTACTGGTTCAACCCAGGAAGACCCGTCCGGACATGACTGAAAGAATAAAGAATAAAAACAGAACTATTACATTAACCCTTTCAGGAGCTTTTTCCTTTTTGTTTCATATCATATTTGTCCTTTTGTTCCTATTTTTGACTAGGAATTTTTATAACTGTTTAATACCCAAAACATTTAACATAAAAGATATGATTTGAAGGAAGAAATTGACAAATCATTATTACTTTAATATGCAATATGTGCTTGTTGCTACATGTGTCGTTTTTATCAGATTGCCAGTCAGTTAATCACACTGTTCCTGGACAGGCTTCTTATGAAAGGTTTCTCATACTTTGTGCATTTATATTTTCACCATTTATATTTCCACCAGTAACTGACAGTTGGTGGTAGCGAGATACAATCTCAACAAAAGGATGTGGCCAGACCAGAGTTCGAACTCACTTCCCCATTTTAGAAGTCCACAGAAGTCAAATTACTAGACTTAATAATCGCTAACTTAATACTATATGAATTTTGCTGTTCGAATGCTGAAATATGTGGTTATTTCAGTGATAATGGAATTGGACTAAGTTTAAAGAAAATTGTTAAGTTAAAACTTTTATATTTATCTATCTACTGTTACTGACTCGCTCTGTTTTGAACATGATTATGCCAGGGAGTGATAATTTTGAAATTTACAATTTTTTTAAAAAAAAATCCAGATTACACACAACCAAACTAAAGCTAAAGCCAGCGACCTTTGCTAATCCGCCACGTTTCAGACTGTGCTACCGTGGATTGTATACCTGATATCATTTTCAAAGGTACACTTACCAAACAACCTGCAATTTACAATTACTTTTCAGCTTATGTTTTGAATAATAAGCTCTTCTTTGCTAACAGTAAAAGACTGCAGCTTTTCGTGAACCAGACAGTAAGGATATGAGGAAAAAGCACTAAAAATTTTCTGTTTTGATTTTATTGTCAACATATACATAACAGAACAAATTCGTAAGACAAATAACAATTTTCTCCTTTTTATGACATGGTTATTTGGTGTGTGACATGATACAGGATATTCAAATTTTTGTTATGAATTTGACTGGAATTTCATTTGAAGGAGTGAAAACTAATGTATATTTCATTTGTGGCATGGGTTGCTCAAAATAAAACTTTTTCTTCACTTTAGGAGATGGGGTTTGAATTGCCTGTTTATACAAATCAATGAAATAGATAAAAAAAATCTTGCAGTTAAGAACAAAGTACTCCATGAATGATGAATTTCACTTGTGTAAAAAGTTGTTTCATATTTCTATAGTTGAAATGCATTTTTCTGCAAAATATAATTATACCCACAGGTTTAGATAAACAAAAAAAATCAGTGTAAAATTGTAAATATTTTCTTATCCATTATTTTTAGCATATGGTTTGGGTGCTCAAAAGAACCGTCTCAATGAGATGGTTCTTTTGAGTACACACAACATATGTTTTGGTTGAGAGATAAGAAAATTATTTTTCTGTTACACACTCTTAACTAAAGTCCTGTATACCTAACAACCAATATTTCATTGATTTGTATTTTAAAGAGTTAGATGTCATGGATGTTACAATGATTAATGAAAGTGACACATAAACTAAACATGGTGCATGATTTTATAGATGTAAGCATCTGTGGCAAGACATAAAACAAAATGAAGACTACCAAATCAACCTTAATCCTGGTTATGCTGAATATTTTTATACCCCGCCACACTTTAGTGTCGGGGTATTATGTTATACCTTTCGGTGTCTGTCCGTCCGTCCGTCCTTGCTCACCATTTCTGATCGATAACTTGAGTATTTATTCACAGAATTTTTTCAAATTTTGCATACATATTGTTATCGGCGATGAGTGGTATGGGATTGTTAATGGGCAAAATCCGTCCATTTTTAACGGAGTTACTGCCCTTTTTCGTATTGGAAAAATGGTTTCTGGCCTGTTATTCCTTTACTGTTCATGATATCTGAATGGAACTTCACAGATATGTACTTTCAAAGTGCTTAGTATTTGTGTAGTTTCACGAAAATATCTCAAGCTCCTTTTAAGTAAAAGTGCAGACAAATGTTTTTTGTTAGACAAACAGATGGACAGACTACCATAGTGAAAACAATTATCTCCCCACACTTAAGTGAGGAAATGCAATTAACCGCAAAAAACGCATGATTTTTATGCCAATTCTTCTAAGGCCAAATAAATTAACCCATAAAGCGCTTGCAAAAAAATCCTCTGAAAATACTGTCTGCTTACGTCATCTGCATATTTTTGCTAACATTATTTGACTAATTTAAGTATAGGAGCAAACAGTGTGGACCCAGACAGTCTTTTCTGGGTTTACAGGGTTTGTCTAAAAGTCTGTTAAAAAACATTCCAGTAGACAACAAAAGCAGACAATGATCTAACACAATTTCAAGAGAACAGTGCGCCAAATTATACTGGTCAAACTATATTATTATACCATATTCATCCTCAATATTTGGACCGATCAACTTGAGCAAATGGTGTAAACCCAGATCAGACTGCACCCTCAGGAGTGATCCGATAAGGGTTTACGCTTTTGCCATTCCATCACTCTTCTTTATACTCCTCAAAGATTGTGAAATCGAACGACAATAAATGTACTAAAATTTCGAGCACTAGATACCTGCCAAAATGGCCAAGACAAACAGGGCAGATTGAAGCAAAGTATAGAAGCAAACAGTGTGGACCCAGATCGGACTGAGCAGTCTGATCAGGGTCTTTCATGTTTGCTTCTCCGACAAGCGTTTTGTAAGTTCCAGCCCTGAAAACCATTTTCTTTGAGAACAGGAACAGAAATGTGTTTGAAATTTTAGAACATTTAAAATAATCATATAACATTTTTAGGTAAAGTATTAAGGTGTTTCTATTTATGATAAATATGGGGACCTACATTGAGCAGCTTGGTCTTGAGATTGATCCTCTTTAATATCGCCAAGTTTGGTTCCAATACTACAGAAAGCATTTACCATACTCAATGGACTATATGGGCCTCATCCCGAGAAAACCTGTCTTCATGGTTTCTGACAAAGCGAGCGTCAAACTTGTCTCCTCAGCTACAGAGACTAGCTAGAAAATTGAAATTTCACCTGTAGCAAGTTTACATACGATACTATCCAAAAAGCGAATAACAAAGGCCCTGATCAGACTGCACGGATGAGCAGGCTGGTCTGTGCCTGTGTTGTTCACAAACCCCCGAAGACAGGTTTTCTCGCGTTGAGGCCCATATGACAGAATCTAACACAATTAACAATCTTTAATAATTACCATTTCTCACAATTACTGTTAATATTCTAGTCAATTTTGTGTAATTTGTTGTGTTTCCCGCCATTCACCACAATTGCCATCTGCTCTCTCATCTGCACTATGATAGCCTCATCTGCACTTTGATAGCCTATACTGCAAACAATATGGACCCAGATCAGAAGGCTCCCTTAGGAGCAGTCTGATCAGGGTTCATAGTGTTTGCTTCCATGAAAAAAATATTCTCGAGCTCTTGAATATATGCAGCAGATGTTATCAAGCAGATGACATTTTAGGAGTATAAAACTTTGGCAGGATAAAGATTAAAGTGGGTTTTAATTTGCACAAAATTTCCAAAAAATCTAGATCTGGTCTAAGAGCTATGAAACTTTTTATTATTATTTTTCATGCTCGTCTCAACTGAGCATGAAATTTATCATAGTCATAAATGTTAAAATGCCAACAATTGCTGGCATTTTTACATTTATTAGCATGATAAACACAACATTTGAGAGTTTTCTATGAGCAGCTAAAATTTCATAATCAGCTGAGTTGAGTATAACCTTGAGGCCCAATTTCTGAATTTATTAGAAAAAAACCCCTACCTTTTGGCATCTTGTAAGGCTTCTTGATTTTTTTTGAAGGGCACACCCCTTTAGTCCAAAAAACTATGGTATAACAACTAAATGACATTTAACACAATCATTTAACAAAACAGTAAGGAAAAACATATGTAAGACAAATTATTCATAATAAAGCAAGAGATGATAAAAAATAAGTAAAGCATCTTAACATTATTATGACCCTAGTAATGACTAGTTCACCTCCAGAATATCTACAAAACTGCATACAAACTATAATACAGGATGTCAGGGTACAGTAAACTGTCATGTGACCATCATGTGATAAAGAGTTCAACATTCAACAAGAACAAGCTTACCTTACTAAGGCCAAAGTCAGACTACATGACTGTATGCTGATCTGGGTCTTTATTGCCTGCATTGGCTTATTTCTTTTACAGCATGATAACTGAAAGTACATGTAGACCTTGGTAGTGAAGAGTAAGTTTCATGAGCAGATCCAGAGGGGGCGGGGGGGGGGGGGGGGGGGGGGGGGGGGGGGGGGGGGGGGTCCAGACCCCATTGGAAAATCGCAAGTGGCTAAAACTTCACTTAGAAATACTGATATGGACCCCACTCTACAAGCTCTCGAGGGAGGTTCATATGGCCCCCTGTGAAATTCGGTGGTGACTAAAAAAACGTCAGGACCCTCCCTGACAAAATTTTCTGCATCCTCTCGTGAGTTCAGACAATTTTACAAAACTGATGACAGGCAATCATTGTCAGATCAAGTGTCTAAGCTGTTTGTCCAAATATTAACCATTTTCACACTGTTCATGACCATTGCCATCTGCTCTCTTTTGTGTACTTTGGTTGCAAACAATATGGACCCAGATCAGACTGATCCCTTAGGAGCAGTCTGATCAGGGTACATAGTGTTTGCTTCTGTGATATAATAAGTCTGGAGTGCATTTGAATTTATGCAGCAGATGTTATAAACAGAGGACAATTTCTGTACAAAAAATTATAAGTAGTTGAAAGCGTTGATCAAAGATTATTAGCAGGATAAGGTTTAGGACTAAATATTGTATGCGGTGCTACTTTTTGTCAGCACCCTGACATTTTGTGACAGCGTAAGTATCCAAGCACATTTAATGAAATACATTTAAATGGGTTCCTCAGTGTGCAGCCTCAACCTATTTGAAGGTAAAGCTTCAGTGGGTCAGATCACAGCCACCATGGGGAGTGCCATGGCTCAACGGTAGAGTGCTTGATTCAAGACCGAGGGGCCGCGGGTTCGAGCCTCACCAGCATCACTGCATTGTGTCCTTGAGCAAGACACATTTATCCTGCTTAGTACTGGTTCAACCAAGGAAGACCCGTCCCGACATACCTGAAAAATTGTTTACTGCGACGTAAAGAATCAAATCAAAATCGAACAGAAAGAAAGATCGCAGCCACTTCTAACACCTTAACTCTCCTTGCTAGCGGCGACTTGTCGTCTGTTGATTACCGTTGCAAACAGTTTGGATCCAGATCAGGACGGACAGAGTGATCTGGATCCAAACTGTTTGACACTTGGATAGTGTTCCTGAAAGAGACGCAGCAGACGACGACAAAAGCATGTTGATTTCTAAGCTGCACACTACACTAGGATTGACATTGAAGGAAGGATGAGCAGATCAATGGCCAAACACCTTCCCCGCCCCCCTCCCCCCCCCCCCCCATCAACAAATTTAACATAACATATATGCATACACAAAAATAAAAAAGTGCCCTAATTGACTAATATCATAAAAGTAGCTTTATTGCTGTTCTAATAATGAAACCATGTAAACTAATTATCAAGCACCATCAAACTGACTACGGCTTGATTTCATGTTGCCTTAAGACTCTGATAACTACTTAAGCACCAATGAATTCCGTTAATCTATTTAAATTTAAAACCTACAGTGTCAATGTGTGTAGTCATGTGAGTTTTGTTTGGATACACTGTACGGAAAAATGTCCGACTTCTTTTCCACAATAATGTTTTAAGCGAAAGTAAGTAGAGATTTCTCAATTTTTTCCTCTTTACCGAGAAAGTTATACACCATTTTCCAGCCCACATTTCCCCCCCACCCCCCCATTCAAACTACGCCAGGATATCATCATAAAGCTTCTTACTTTGAGTAGACTCTGTCACAAAATTTTTAGTGGCAAAGATTGACCCTCAATTATAGAAATAAACTGTATGGATGACAGTTATTTTCTTTGTGACAGTCTATACTCACAGTACGAAGCTAAAAAGGGATATCCTGGTAGCGTTTGATCCGGGGAAAACGTTGGCTAGAAAATGGTGTACAACTTTTTGGGTATAAATCAGAAAGCATATAGAAATCTACTTACATTCGATCAGAATATCCGTACAGTGTATTTGAACATCTGTGGCGTGTATCCAATCAAAAACCATGTGACTACCCACACTCGAGTGTGCCCATCTTGATGAGTTCTTTTGTGCAGCCAAAACACGTGTTTAGACTCGTGAATAAGACTATGATCAAATTTTACACTCAAACTTATTGCTTGTCTGTACCTTTTAGTAAAGTTTAACCAAAATCAAGCCTGGTATTGATTTTTATAATTTTTTTTTTTATTATGGATCTAGAATTTCGGCCTTTTTCTTGAAGGGAAATCCCCTATGTTATAGCTAAATTATTACAGTGCAGTCCCTTAATAACGCTCTGTTTGGGGTCCATTGATATGGACCACCCTATAAGTGATCCATGTTATAGTAGGACAACCATGTTATAGTGGGACAATTTTACAAAGAAACTATAGGAAAATGACCATTTAATGGTCATTTTCCTATAGTTCCTTTGTAAAATTCCATGGTAAAAACAATTTGGGAACCCCATGACTGTGTTATATCCAAATCCATGTTATAACGAGGTATTTTGTAAAGAGACTGCAGTTTAAATGCAGATTGAGCTCAGTCTTAGGCAACTTGAAAAGGGCATACATATTAAACATAAAAAAAAATGTACAATGCTATCTTTCTGTAGGCCAAATTTTCTTTATTTCTCTGAGAGAAAAAAACTACCTCAGAACAGATAACTACCTTTATGTAATGTATGTGGCAGTTCCTTCAAAATGCACCTTATTATATGATCACAAGGTTTTAAACATGTAATTAACATTTAAATATGAAATGTGAGCATTACAGGGCTGTGAGTAAATTAGAATTGGCTCCAATATTCACTCTTTGCATGATGGGTAATTTTTCATCATTTTTTGTCGTCTACAGATTTTTTTCCAAACTTAACTTTTTCAAAAAACTATTTCAGGAATACTATCAGGGTGTCAGTTTGGATCTAGATCCAGCCCGACATTCTGTTGGGCCTGATCTGGGTCCAAACTGTTTGCAAAGTTTATCAGCAGAGGACAAAATTTGCCGCTATAAAGGAAAGAGTTAAATGACAGTCTTATTACTACATGAAAAAAACTGATACAAAGATGGTTATATCAAATAATTATTTTTCCCCCTGAATCTTTGGTACATAATATTATAAATCCAAAACTGTTTTCCCATGTAACACTGGAAGATTATCATCAGATATAACCTGCAATTACTCATGTCCTTGCAGTTCCCACATTTCATATTTAAGCTGGTATCTAGCATAATGCACAAGTTGGCATGTGCATTCAGCAAGGATTCAAATCAGTGTCTGTGCATCCGGACAGCCTGATCAGTCTTAGTTTTCTGTCTGAAGAAAGTTTGTATTGTTTGATTTGATTCTTTACATCCCAGTCAACAATCTTTCAGTTATGTCGGGACGGATCTTCCTGGGTTGAACCAGTACTAAGCAAGGATAAATGTGTCTTGCTCAAGGACACAACGCAGTGAGGCTCAAACCCGCGGCCCTTCGGTCTAGAGTCAAGCACTCTACCACTGCACTCCCGCCTGAAAAAATCGTTGGATCCTTGGCTACCCAAAGAGTGCCCATCGAAGACTGATCAGACTGTGTAGGCTGATCTGAGTCTTCGATGGGTGCACAAGCCAACTTGTATCTTTTGCTGACAGTCAAATTCCATATAAAAAATATGCTTGCTTTTTAAATGATAATTTGTAAAACAATTGTTTTGGCACCCAGGATTTAGAATTCTACAAAAGTAATTAGGGAAAATCAACACTGGATATTCCTCCCTATAATTAAGACAGGATCATCCATTAAATATTTTACGGGGTCACAGGCTCAAATTTTCCAAATAGGGCTGCATTTCTGTCCCTGAAGATTGTTTTTATCTTAAAGAACAGTGTATACCCTGATAAAATGACACCATCTATGGCATTTCAACTAGGTCCGCACTGTTTGCAAAAGTACCTGTTTATAGGTTTCCAGTATACAGTAAAACCTGTGTAAAACAGCCACTCAAAAATAGACAAAACAAAGATCTTAATGACAAATGGTAGCTTAATGAAATTCAAAAGTATTGCAGAATGCTCCATTTGGAGCATTCTGCAATACCTTTGACCTGCATTAAGACATAATTGGTCTTGAAAACCAATTTTCCGTCTTTTTGAGAGTGGCGGTTTTACACAGGTTTTACTATATTTCAATAGAAAATCACGGCCACCAATCAAGCTCCTTCATTGCATATACCAATTGGATTAAACTTTCTAATTCGTATTTTTGAGAGCAAAATTTAGAAATCAAGCAATGCTATTCGATGAGAGACTTATTGAACTTTCCGACACTGATATCAGTTTTGAGAAGATATTCTGCTTGACAGTTTAAAATGGTTTGTAATGAAGAAAAAAGGTATTTTCTCAACTTCAACACAGATTCTAGAATCAGTTTATGTGTCAAGCCACACTATTTAAGGTATGTCGAAGGTAGACATCAAGGCAGCATTTTCGGATTTCTAGAATTTTGTATTGGTTAGGAAAAATAAAGATTTTGCTGAATTTAAGGTCCATCATAACATAACACAGTGTTCATTTTTTGCGATGAATGATCAGGATTGGTGGCCGTGGAAAATGAATAAAACAGCTCTATGTATTATAATGGGAATGATTTGACTTAACATTGTTATATATCTAGCCCTCTGACTAATGAGGACTCGAGAACTACATCAAAGTCATTAAGAGTATCCAGTATATGAATGATGAATGTGATTAAGTCCCGATCTCTCATGAATGATTTCTCCTCATACATCTGGGCAGTCACTGTAGTATTGGCAATCATGGGCAACCACTTCTGCAGGGTGTGATCTCTGGAAAAACATGAAATCATTGGAATTATTCCGGTGTGATAACAGCCAGTGATTTTCAATCGGGAAAATTCTGAACGGAGCCCAAAAAGGTCTTACATCACTAATAAAATGGTTAAATTCTGAAATGAGCCAAAAAAACTCTTACATCACTAATAAAACGCAAAAAATAACAAAATATCAATAGGAAGCAATTCGTTTATGCATACTTTATGGTAAATATCTTATTAACCCTTAAAGCGACAATCACGACTGCAGCAGACGACAGATTTTGCGACATCTTTCCAAATTTTCAACAAAAATAAGGCATGATATTACATGAGAATCGTCTCATGAAATATCATGCCTTATTGGTTATTCTTGAAAAAGCGGCAAAATTTGAAATTGTCGTCTGCTGCAAATTATAGGTGGCGCTTTAAGGGTTAAAAGGTGCTAATACTAAATTAAAGCAATGATAAATATGATCTCATATGCAAAATATATACAGTACTATTAAAATTTGAATAAAAATGAAAAATACCTCCCAACAACCAAAAATGGACTGGTCCGATTGAAAAGAGTGGCGCATTCCATTGGGCTTAAATGGGTTAACAGGCGACCCTGTACCTACCTGATTCTAACGCAAACAAAAACCTGGAATTTCCCATCTTTTCCTACTGACTCTATGGCTTGGTTGATCTTGTCAAATAAACTACAGAATTAGGTACCTACCTGATTCCCACGCAACCAAAAATCTGGAATTTTCCATCTTTTCCTACTGACTCTGTGGCTTGGTTGATCTTGTCAAATAAACTACAGAATAAGAAGGTACCTACCTGATTCCAACGCAAACAAAAATCTGGAATTTTCCATCTTTTCCTACTGACTCTGTGGCTTGGTTGATCTTGTCAAATAAACTACAGAATAAGGTACCTACCTGATTCCCACGCAACCAAAAATCTGGAATTTTCCATCTTTTCCTACTGACTCTGTGGCTTGGTTGATCTTGTCAAATAAACTACAGAATAAGGTACCTACCTGATTCCAACACAAACAAAAATCTGGAATTTTCCATCTTTTCCTACTGACTCTGTGGCTTGGTTGATATTGTCAAATAAACTACAGAATAAGGTACCTACCTGATTCCAACACAAACAAAAATCTGGAATTTTCCATCTTTTCCTACTGACTCTGTGGCTTGGTTGATCTTGTCAAATAAACTACAGAATAACCAGAAACCAGCTTTCTCACTCTCTGACAGTGGTCGTCTAACTTCACCTTCAAGCATACTCTCTAGATGTGTTTTCACTTTCTCTGTAAAAAATAGAGAATACTAGGTGTGTGTCTTTTGATATCAAGTTTACCAGGCAAGGCTTTGAGAATGCTTGTTGACATCGCGAGGCTTGCCGAGCGATTCAACATGCATTCACAAAGCCGAGCCTGGTAAACTTGATGTCAAAAGACGTGAACCTGGTATTCAATTTATCAGTTTACCCACTGATTCACTCTTCAAACTAGCGATTATGACATAATTTTCAATTTTTGTGTTGATTCAGCATCATTAGCAACATCATTCAAAAGTGCAACGTCATCATGACCTAATAAAGGCACATGCTGCGAGATAGACAGGGTTTATCAGGTAACGCGCAACAATGCAGTTATATGAGAGGTAACTGATAAATACCATTATTGTACCAATGCATCTTCCTACAGTAAAACCTGTGTAAAGCCGCCACTCTCAAAAAGACCAAAAATTGTTTTTCAAGATTAATTATCGCTTAATGCAGGTCAAACGTATTGCAGAATGCTCCAAGGGGAGCATTCTGCAATTCTTTCGACCTTCATTACGCTATCATTTGTCATAAAGATCTTTGATTTGTCTATTTTTAAGGGGCCGTTTTACTGTATACATAATGATACGAAAGTGATGGGATCATCCATTATGTATCTTTAGGTGTCAAATTTCCATGTTGTGATATGTTTCTGTCACTGAAGATTGTTTTCATCTTAACAATACATGTAGACCCTGATGAAATGCCACATTCTGTGTTCTCACTGTTTGCTAAATTACCCATTTATGAGTTTCCAGGATGAAAAAGGTATTCATTACTTCTTCCTTTCCTGGCGAAGGTATCTGCAATACCGAAACATGTAGATCTTATAAAGTCACCCTAACCATTGCTGCACCTCTTTAATCCCAAATTCTTCCTTCTTAGATCACTTGAATTTTCTACCTTACAGAAAATGTTCTTAAATTTTGAACACTAGTTGCCTGCCCTAAATGCCAGGACAAACAGCGCAGACCCAGGTCAGACTGCCTCTGAAGAAGCAAACATGTTTTCAAATGTGCTCTCTTATCTGAAGGCCTGCTAGAGTGCACAGCAAAGATTGATCAGACAAAGAACTTTAATGTTCAATTTTTGATCACACCTCGTACATATTGATACAAAAGTGATGGGATCATCCATTATGTATCTTAAGGGGTCAAATTTCCATATTGTGATATGTTTCTGTCACTGAAGATTGTTTTAATCTTAGCAATCAGTGTAGATCTGCAAGAAAAGCTGTCTTCGGAGTTTCCAACAAGGTCATGCTCAAATAAGCCTGCTCAGCTACAGGGACTACCTAAAATTTTGAAATTTCACTAGTGGCAAGTTTATATATGATACTTTCCTATGAGCGAATAACAAAGGAGCTGATCAGACTGCGCGAATGTTCAGGCTGGTCTGCCCCTGTGTTGTTCACAAACCCCCGAAGATAGGTTTTCTCGCAAATAGGCCCAAATGATTATTTTGCTTGCCCACCCTAATATGATGATATCTATGACATTGCTATCCTTATTATATGTTCTATAACACTCCTTGATTGGCTTATCTATTGACGTCTTACCTAGATAATCCCAGATGAAGAACTTATTTCTGAACAGCCTTGATGATCTGAACCCATAGAGGAATATATTCTCAAGACAATTCACCAAGCCCCTCTCTCCACATAGCAGGAATGTAAGGTTCCCCCACTAGAAGTCTTACCTAGATAATCCCAGATGAAGAACTTATTTCTGAAGAGTCTTGATGATCTGAACCCATAGAGGAATATATTCTCAAGACAATTCACCAAGCCCCTCTCTCCACATAGCAGGAATGTAAGGTTCCCCCACTAGAAGCCTTACCTAGATAATCCCAGATGAAGAACTTATTTCTGAAGAGTCTTGATGATCTGAACCCATAGAGGAATATATTCTAAGGACAATTCACCGAGCCCCTCTCTCCACATAGCAGGAATGTAAGGTTCCCCCACTAGAAGTCTTACCTAGATAATCCCAGATGAAGAACTTATTTCTGAACAGCCTTGATGATCTGAACCCATAGAAAAATATATTCTCAAGACAATTCACCAAGCCCCTCTCTCCACATAGCAGGAATGTGAGGTTTCCTTGCTAGAAGTCTTACCTAGATAATCCCAGATGAAGAACTTATTTCTGAAGAGTCTTGATGATCTGAACCCATAGAGGAATATATTCTCAAGACAATTCACCAAGCCCCTCTCTCCACATAGCAGGAATGTAAGGTTTCCTCGCTGGAAGAAAATAACTGAAGAATAAATGAGCCAACACAAGACTTTGGTACTTGTTGCATTTGAGCCGTGACATGTGATTTCCAACAATGTGCATTTTGACAAGTGTAGACTCAGATGAGACTATGCAGCCTCCTTTTAAGCTTAGAAACTCCAAATGGTGTTCAGTCAGTAGCTTAACAATCAAAGAATACTCAAGCGACTAGCAAAGGCTCTGATCAGACTGCGCGTATGCGCAGGCTGATCTGGGGCTTTGCTGGTTGCACATACCACACTGTTGGAAATCTCATGCACTGACTCATTTTTTATTTGTTTGTTGGTGTTGATGCTTTACATCCCAGTCAACAATTTTTCAGTCATGTTGGGACATTGTTCTGTCTTCCTTGGTTTAGCCAGTATTAAGCAGAGGATAAAGTGATTTGCTCAAGGACACAACACAGTGCCTCAGATGGACTTACTGAAATTGTCAAGAGAGGCAGCAAGGGATTTGATTTCCTAGTAGATATCTGCTACTATTTTTAGTAAGTTAGCAGAGTTATTGAGAATACATATCACTTATTATCTGTAAGTCCTGTCTTTTTTCTGCCAGTATTACCTGTTCTTGGTAGACTTGAGAGGAGAGGCAGCAAAGGATTTGATTCCCAAGTAGATATCTATACTACTATTTGTAGTAAGTTAGCAGAGTTATTGAGAATACATATCACTTGTTATTTGTAAATACTGTCTTTTTTCTGCCAGTATTACCTGTTCTTGGTAGACTTGAGAGGAGAGGCAGCAAAGGATTTGATTCCCAAGTAGATATCTATACTACTATTTGTAGTAAGTTAGCAGAGTTATTGAGAATACATATCACTTGTTATTTGTAAATCCTGTCTTTTTTCTGCCAGTATTACCTGTTCTTGGTAGACTTGAGAGGAGAGGCAGCAAAGGATTTGATTCCCAAGTAGATATCTATACTACTATTTGTAGTAAGTTAGCAGAGTTATTGAGAATACATATCACTTGTTATTTGTAAATCCTGTCTTTTTTCTGCCAGTATTACCTGTTCTTGGTAGACTTGAGAGGAGAGGCAGCAAGGGATTTGATTCCGAAGTAGATATCTATACTACTATTTGTAGTAAGTTAGCAGAGTTATTGAGAATACATATCACTTGTTATTTGTAAGTCCTGTCTTTTTTCTGCCAGTATTACCTGTTCTTGGTAGACTTGAGAGGAGAGGCAGCAAGGGATTCGATTCCTTAGTAGATATCTATGCTAAGTGAGTATGGGGTGTCTGTACATAAAGGACTAAAAACCTGAACCACCTTAGCAGAATAGATACATTTTTGGAAAGAAATATGAATCAGCACATGAGATATTGGTATTTATCATATTGTAGAGCAACGAAGACTCCGGCCAGTACGGGCAAATGTGTAGACTCACCAGAGCCTTCTCTGCTTGTCTACACAAAGTATGGATGTACAGTAAAGCCTGTGTTCAACGGCCACTCTCAAAAAGACCACAATTTGGTTTTAAAAACCAAATATCGCTTAATGCAGGTCAAAATTATTGCAGAATGCTCCAAGGGGAGCATTCTGCAATACTTTTGACCTTCATTAAGCAACCCTTTGTCCTTAAGATATTTGCTTTGTCTATTTGAGTGGCAGTTTTACACAGGTTTTACTGTAGGTGAAAATCTTGAGCAAAATCTGGACCTCTAGCCTTGTTGAATATGTCAGCATGAGTGTTTATAGGAACTTTATGTACATTTGGGATAAGAACCAAAATCTTATGAGCTGGCCCAAAATATGAAAAATGGTAAGAGAGCTCCAAGTTGGTCAGAGCATCTGTGCAAGCTAATCTTGGTCTACAATTTTCAGCAACAGGGCAACAAAAGCAATGATTTGTTCACCTGAGTCTTGGCTTTAGAGGAAATTTTGGTTAAAAGATTTTTCTCTTTTTGTCTCCCCTCTTTCAAAGGAAAATGAGGGGAAAGAGTATTCTGCTTTCTGTGCTGCTTCTTCAGAGTTCAAGTTTCCTGACCCTGAGGCTAACCTCTTGGTTCTCTTGTGTGTGATGTTTTATTGTGTTTTGTCACTTTCCCATGTGGTGTCCTTGGTCAGGTGCGGTACCTGATTGCATTGATTCCTGATCTTTGCCTCCTTACTGACATTTAAAACTTTTTTCATGATCAACTCAACTGAGTGCTCATGAAAACTAAAATGCTGCAAAATAAAGGCTTTTCATGCTTTCAAACTCTCGGATGTTGTATTTATCATGCTAATACACGTAAACAATTGAAAGGAAAGTCAGCCTCAGAAATACTGAATTCAGGAATAATTGTGAAAAGTTTCACCCATGAAGTCAACTTACCCTTAAAGCGCCAGTCACAACTGCAGCAGACAACAAATTTTGCAACATCTTTCCTAGTTTTCGACAGAAATAATGTATGATATTACATGAGAATTGTCTGTCAGCAGAAGATTCTCATGAAATACCATACCTTATTTGTTATTTTTGAAAAAGAGGCAAAATTTGAAATTGTCGTCTGCAACAAATTCTAGGTGGCGCTTTATGGGTTAAATATATTTTCACAGCTACCTCTTTCTCTGGTCTATAGAAATGCTTGATCAAACCATTCACTGCATGTCCCAACATCTCCTGAATATCTGGGATTGTCAAAGCTGTAAAAAAGGTAAGATTTCACTCTATGGGAGATAAGTTCAATCAATATGTTTCCTTTCAAAGACATGCAACATTATTTCTTTCATTTGAGCTAAGCCAACCAAAAGGTGAGATGAAAGTGAAAGATTTCAAAAAGAAAATTATTGATCATGTACAGGGCAGAAATTGACATTCAGACATTTTTAAGTGTGATCTTAACCTAGGAGAAACAGTGCACTCCTCCCCCCCCCCCAAAGAAAAAAATCAACAAAAAATCTTCATACCCGAAACATAATCATTTTTTCTGAGAAAAACCCCCAACCCCAAACCAAATATTTTGACCCCCCCCCATATCCCCCCAAAGAATCAAATAAAAAAAATTGGCCATCCCTACTATAAAATATCAGAGTAACCCCCTGGGTCAAATGGTAACACCCATAAGGCTTATGTTACAAACATATCAAGTAATTGAAAGTCAACATCTTAAACCAATTCTTAAGTGGCAAACATTATTTTAGATGAAATGGAGCGTCATTTTGTGTCTTGAAATATGCTAATAGCTTTTGAGCCAAACTATGGATGTTCAAATAGATTGAATTTTAAAGCTGGCAGCTAAACTATTTAACCTACAAATAGGTTAGTATTTTTTTCTAACATTGATGTCAAGCACTCTCTATATAAACATTAATTTTTCATTAAAATACCTTGTTGATCTTGATTTTTCCGTGGTGACACTGGTGATCTGGCCCTAGGTGGTGTCCTACACGCAACCGTCATTTCTGAAATAAACAAGCAGTGTAGCTGAGCCTGCCAGGATTATTTTTAGAGTGTAAAGCAGTTTGGAACCTGGCCCCGAAGTTATAAAACTTTTTTTCATGCTCAACTCAAGTGAGCACGAAATTTCAACTGCTAATAAAAATTAAAACCCAGACAACTGAAGGAGTTTCTTGCTTTAAGTCTCTCAGATATTGTATTTATCATGCTTATAAATGTTAAAATGCCACAATTGTTGGCATTTTAACATTTATGAGCAGGATAAAATTCGTGAGCAGCTGAGTCAAGCATAAAAAAAGTTTTTTAACCTCGGGGCCTGGTCAGGACCAACATTCTGTCTGTACTGAACTGGATCCAAACTGTTTGCAAAGGTTATCTGCAGACGACAAGTCGCTGCTAGCAAGGAAAGAGTTAAGTAAAGTTTGAGCAAACGAGATGTTTACTTTATGACAGCCTATGCCCAATGTGCCTACTATTGCATCAGGCATGTTCATCTGACATTATGACTTTAGTTAGCACTTGATATCACAGACTTTGAAAGCCAGATCAAACTTCGTAGTTCATAAACCACCTATCAGATAAGCAAAAGAAACAAAAGACTATCATAAGAAGGGTTAAAAAGACAACATATCAGTCTGCATGAAACTGAATATGGTTAACACATAAAGCATCTGCAATACTTGCATCTGAAAATGACCTCTGCTGCTGCATATATTTCCTAACACTGGTGATTAATGTAAGTGTAGAGGCAAACAGTGTGGACCAAGATCAGACTGCTACTGCAGTCTGATCTGGGTCCACACTGTTTGCCAAAGATGCTTCTTTTTGTTGTTTGATTGTTTTGTTTGTGATTTGATTCTTTACGTCCCATCAACAATCTTTCAGTTAAACAGGGACGGGTCTTCCTCGGTTGAACCAGTACTAAGCTAGGATAAATGTGTCTTGCTTAAGGACCACAATGCAGTGACGCCTGTGAGACTCGAGCCCGCCGCCTCTCGGTCTCAAGTCAAGCACTCTACCACTGAGCCACTGCGCTCCCTTCTTTTTGTTGTGATTGGTGCTTTAATGGGTGAGTTGATGACAATGTCTGCTATTATACCTTCTGTATCCACATCCTTAGAAAGAAGTTCTGCCACCAGGAGGCGCTCTATGCTTCCATCATCTATACCTTTACCTAACCACCGACCACAAGTAAATCTGTGAAAAATAGATATAAAAGTCTTATATTGATACTTGAACGGGCCTCCAGATAAGGGTATGTATGTAATTAAAAATTAACTTATTTCTCAACAAAAACATATAATGTAGATACTCGAAAGAACCCTCTGAATGATACAGATCTCAAAGAACTGTCCGATTAATCTGAATGATACTTTTCTTTTAAGCACCCAAAACAAATGTTTTAGCTGTTTGATAAGAAAATACTTATATTTTTGCACTCAAATGTTTTGCTTATCTCAACCTATGTACTGAGACATGGACATTCAGACTTTTCAAACATAAATTTACAGGGCTTTTTTTACTTTTTAGTAATTCATACTTGTAGTTATAAATACTTTCAAAATTTCCATCTGGATTTGTCAAAAAACTTGATGGGTTGAGGGCGCAGGTGGTCTTTGTGAGAAATCTACTCGCCAATTGAGTTTATGCTTCTCCATTTTTTTCATGCAACCTCAATGCCTACTCTCCCATCTTTCCAAGATCAATCAGTCTTGTAAAAACTTTACAATATACTTGTACCGGTATTTATTTTCTGCTTTACCCATGTTAACCTTAGATGATTTACGTAAAACATTTATGAAAACAACCCTTTTCAATATTTCCATAAAATAGTACAAAAGTGTGAGGTTTTATGGCATGATTGTCATTAACACTTTGTATTTTAGGGACTCCTAAATGCATTCTCTGGCAATAGTAAAGACCGAGATAAAATGCTGAATAATGCAGCATTTCATCAGGGTCTATACAGTTTGCTATGACAAAAACAATCTTCAACGAAAGAAATATATTTTTTATGTGAAATTATAACCTGTGACCATCAGTATAGACAATGGACCATCCCAAGTTTATAGCATCAAACCAAAAGGAAGAACTCATTAGGGATATAGGGTTAAAAAGAGACTATAAGCTGACTAATATGAATGTATAACTAACTACCATAAATGGGCCAACAGATCAGAATATTTTGTTCAAGAAATAGAGGATAGCTACCTATTTCTTGCGAAACTAATCAACTTTTTGGAAAGACTGCTGACTGTGAAAAACTAAATCTAAGGGTTATAAATCTGAATTTTAAGGCCTCAAAGATAGGATTTAGGTTAGGAGCTTTTTAGGACCTCCCAAGCAATTTAAGTACTTTTTAAGACTGTGCGAACCATGTGAGATACCAATTTTTTCTCAAACACTCAGAAAATTGATTTTCTACACTTTTTTTTTTATAAATGTAGCTAATTAGACTTGAATAATTATCAGGTTATGCTTCAGCATAATATGGGCTTAGTCTGGAGATAAACAGATTTTGCTGCAGAGCACAGCAGAAAAAAGATGGAAAGGCATTATTCATTTATTTACCGATTTATTTAGGAAATATGAGCCTGTCGACCGGAATTGAGATTACAAGTGCCATAATCTTGAGTACAATTTTAGTACTTTCTGTGATATTCTTCATTTCTTTATGGTACAGGTGTTCCATATTTCTTGTTAACTCTTTGCATGCTGGGTAATTTTCCATGCTTATGTTGTTGTCTGCTTACTGTTTTCAAAATTGACTTTTTCAAAATGTTCGTCCAGGGAAACTATCACAGTGTCAAACAGTTTGCATCCAGATCAGGACTGACATTCTTTCGGTCCTGATCTGGGTTCAAACTTTTTGCAAAGGTTATCAGAAGACGACAAAATTTGCCACTAGCAAGCAAAGAGCTAAAATTCACTAGAACTTGCAGCACATTTATGAATAATCTGTAGAAAGATTTGAAACACTCTGTTATTTTCAGACATAACATGGGCCTTAACCTTTCAGATAATAATGTCTTTCAAAACTAGAAGTTGGTATAGTCCATATAAGAGTGAGGGATGTAAGGGATAGTAAGCTCACTTGTAGGTATACTTCCACACACAGTTTATGCCAGTGACGTAAGGTAAATCCCAAACCCATTATAACTTTCAATAACTGTATACCATCTGCTGATAGCTTAAGTTTAGTGCATAACAAATAAGGACCTCACTGTTGGAATCTCCATGTTTATTAGTATGACATAAGATCTCATTGTCCTACAACAAAACATATGAAGGATACCCTTAGTATTCCAAAATTGGATGTTGGGATAGTCCATAATATAAGATTGAGGGATGTAAGAGATAGTAAACTTACTTGTAGGTATGACCTGAGATCTCATTCCTGATAAGGACATACTCAACAAGCCGCTTGGGTGTGAGACCGCTGTTATCATGCCCTAGTCTCATTGGTACAGTTTTATAAGAGTCAGGGATATAAAGGGTAAACTCACTTGTAGGTATGACCTGAGATCTCATTCCTGATAAGGACATACTCGACAAGCCACTTGGGTGTGAGACCACTGTTATCATGCCCTAGTCTCATTGGTACAGTTTTATAAGAGTCAGGGATATAAAGGGTAAACTCACTTGTAGGTATGACCTGAGATCTCATTCCTGATAAGGACATACTCGACAAGCCACTTGGGTGTGAGACCACTGTTATCATGCCCTAGTCTCATTGTTGTAAGAACACCAAGATTCTTATGCTGAAAGAACAAATAGAAAATTAATGATCTGTTTGTCCCTAGAAGACTCAAATCAATCCAGGCATCAGCTCAGTCTGATCAGAGCCTTCGCTGTCTGTTGTTATGATGTCCTAGTATCATTGTTGTAAGAACACAGAGATTTTTATGCTGAAAGAATGAATTAAAAATTTGAGCCGAGACATGAGCAATCGAAATAATGTGGTTGTGCATCATGAGAAAACTCAGATCAACATAGACATCAGCTCAGTCTGATCAGTCTTTGCTGTCCACTGTTATCATGTCCTAGTTCCCTTGTCATGAGAACTACATATTTGCTGGTTAAACATGCATGCATGTGTGAGTTCAAAATTCAACAAAAAACTTGAAATTTTGAAATTCAAAGCTTAAAACATGCCATTTGCTTAAAAGGTCAATTTCAATTGAAAATAAATCAAAGATGCTTTCATAAACTGCTTAATATAGGATTTTGAGGCTAACTTTCAAAAGACCCAAATTTTTATATATTGAAATAAATAACTTGATCTGGCATTTGTATCATTTGTTTGTTTGATTTGATTCTTTACGTCCCATCAACAATCTTTCAGTTAAACAGGGACGGGTCTTCCTGGGTTGAACCAGTACTAAGCTAGGATAAATGTGTCTTCCTCAAGGACCACAACGCAGTGACTCCGGTGAGGCTTGAACTCGCGGCCCCTCGGTCTCGAGTCAAGCACTCTACCACTGAGCCACTGCGCTCCCTAAGGCATTTGTATCATATTTTGTGGATGAGTTCATATCTTTAGATCACTTTGGTTGCTTTGCATCCCGTGTGATCCGAAGAAATGAGCTAATCCATAAAACACAATATAGTGCACCAGATCAATTTACAACTGTAATAATATGCATGTATTTTAAGTGAATCATCTGTTGAGTAATGGTTCACATGAAATATAAAAAATTATTTAGTTTTTCGTCAGATTGTCATCAGCTACAAATTGCTCTTAGTGCTTTATCTGGTATTCTAACACACCTCACCTATATAGCCAATGGTTAAACTCAGTGATTTATTGGTTGATAAATCACAGCACGGACTGGGCACGGACCGGCGTGACGTCATTCGGTCGCCAGTTTGACTATCACGATGTCATCTATCACATACCGCATTGTAACCTTGACAATAGACCGCGTAACGTCGTGGAGCGACTATAGAATATGTCCGCCACTTCTTTCAGTAGCTAGATAGAATATGACATAGTTGCTCAGCAGCTACCAAGCAATACCCTAACCCTAACCTAACCCTAACCATCATAATAGATGTTAAACATTTTACATTACTTCCATGTAATCTATGTTCAAGCACATTTGCCCAATGAACCAAACAAATTATGGCGGACAGATTCTATAGTTATACCAACGTCGTTTTTACAAATGCCTGACGTTCATATATGCGTAAATATACGTGTTTCAGTCTTAACAAGAGTTGCGGGAAATTCTGACAGTCTGTTCAAGATGGCGGAATCGTTATTGACTATGAAGGATTCATTCATATTTTTAATCTTTTTGTGTGTTAGAATCGAAATAAATTCACACTGGCAGTGATTTGTTGCTTAATATATCACTGTTTGTCGGTCAGTCGTTAGTGGATAAATCATTCGCGCTTCGTGCTCATGATTTATTCACTTCAGTGACTGACCTCCAGCCAGTGATATATTAAGCAACAAATCACTGCGAGCTCGAATCTATTTCTTAATTAACTCTTCTTTTGCTAGCAGCGACTTTTGTTTTCTGCTGATTACCTTTGCAAACAGTTTTGACCCAGATCAAGACCCATAGAATGTTGCTCCTGATCTTGATCCATACCATATGACAATCTGATAGTGCTCCAAAAAGAAATTTTTGAAAATTTAATTTTGAAAAAAGTCAGCACACCAACAACAAAAGCATGCAAAGAGTTAAATGAATTTGATTTTGATTGGCATAAATCACATGGCTTTGTACATACCTCGACAGAGAATTCTAAGACTCCTTTGGGTATCTCAATGATCCCTGTCTCACCCATGTGACCAGCGAAGTTGATCCAAGGATTGGCACTTGTTGTTGAGCAACCAAACTTTAAGCTTGGGAAGATTAATACTCTATATGGCACAACTGTAACAAACAGAAACATGAGCCTGACATGAGAAAACAACAATGTGGCAGTCAGGCTTTCAAGTGCCCATCAACAGAAAAGTAGGGAAAAAGTAGGGATAAAAATTTGGAAAAAAATGAAAAAGTAGATATAACCATGTAAAAAAGTAGGGATAGTATGGCTTTTCCAAGTACAAAATTCATTACAATGAGATGTTTGAAATAAGGAATTTCACACTAAATGAGCAGGATAATACCTGTCACAATAGCACCAGTTGAACAGAGAGACTTTTTGGGTTAAAAATTAAAATTTGAGGCGCTTAGCAGCGTGCCCCCTAGATAAACATAACAGTTAATTTATAAAATCTGAACGAGGAAAAATTTCTGGATTTTTACGCGTTAATGACATTTTAGAGTGAAAAAGTAGGGATAGTAGGGCATTTTAGGAAAAAGTAGGAGCAAATCAAAAAAGTAGGGAAAAGTAGGGCCAACATGAAAGCCTGGGCAGTGTGTCACAAGAAGACTCAGATTAGTCTAGGCATCAGCTCAGTCTGATCTGAGTCTTTGCTGTCCGCATGAAGAAAGCTTGGATCCTTATTTACCCACCAAGAACACAGGGAAGATTCTGATCAGACTCGGCAGATGCCCAGGCTGATCTGAGTCTTCACTTTTTGCACAGCTCACTCATTTTGTTGGTTTTGTAAATATGGGCCTCGAGGTGAGAAAACTGTCTTCGGCAGTTTGCCAACAACACAGGGGCAGACCAGCCTGCGCATCTGCGCAGTCAGATCAGCATCTTTGTTATTCCCTATTTGGAAAGCATCATATGTAAACTTGTTACATGTGAAATTCGAATTTTCTAGCTAGTCTCTGTAGCTGAGGAGACTGGTTTGAAACAGGCTTTGTTGGAAACCCTGAAGACAGGTTTTCTCACGACGAGGCCCATATGATCCAGCCCATTAGATAATCACATGACTTAGTATTTGTTTGTTTCTTTTGATGCCTTACGACCAAGTCAACAATTTTTCAATCATGTCGGGATGACCTCCTGTCTTCCTGTGTTGAGCTATTACAAAGCAGCGGATAAAGTGTTTTGCTCAAAGACATGACACAAAGACTCCGCCGGCAAAGAGTCTCTGACTAGCAGCCCTTCCCCAGTCTAACGCTCTACCAACTGAGCCACAGAACTCCACAGATGACTGTGTGGGAAGTTACTCCATAAACCTGCATCAAGCCACAAGATAAGAGCCTGTAGAGTAATTGAAAATAAATGCATGTATTCTTATTTCTCAACCAGAACATATGGTGTGGGTAATAAAAAAAAATGTCTCTATGACACGGTTCTATTGAGGCTAAAACTAATGGATAAGTAAATATTCACAATTTTATGCTCAAAACTTATTTATTTGGACCTATGAGCATGCACAGCTATCTAGTTGGACTAGAGGCTCTTTCAGTGTGAACCTTCACCTATAATTCCATACTTTAGTTTAAACATTATTTTATTTTGAAGATACAAAGCATGAGTCAATCAGGACCTTAATTAAATTTTTTGAACTATCGGGTATGTTATCCACTTCTTTTATTCATTTGGGTATTGCAAATGTTAATTGGGTATTGAACATTTCTAATAACTATTTGTTTGGGTATTTTGGTTTTCTATTGGGTATTTTTGTAAATGTTCAAACTTGGTATCCTGGGTCAGGAGTGATACTTGATTGTATCGATTCCTGATTTTTGCACCCTTATTTACTTTACTTCGAAATTGATACATTTTATATCTTTTTGCCTATCTGAACATAACATGCTGCTCAAAATTGACTTTCTCTCACCCAGAATAACTTGATACATACTAGTATTGACAAATGAATTGGTAAAACAGAAATAGTCCATGGCATTAAGTGATAGTAGATGATAGAGGAACTGTTCTCTCTCATCCTCACAGCGTAGGAAGGCGTAACGTTTGTACAAGCTGCGTAGGAGATAACTGTCCGACAATAGCTCCTTCAGGTGAGTAGACAACATCTTCTTCTCAAGGGAGAGCCTCACCCATGCTCTCGCATAGCCAACGTCGGTCTTTATTGCATTCATTTCCTGAACTTTCCTGCAAAAATTAGATATATATGGGCCTCGTCGCGAGAAAACCTGTCTTTGGAGTTTCCGACAACACAAGTATCAATCCAGTCTCCTCAGCTACAGAGACTAGCTAGAAAATTGAAATTTTACCTGCAGCAAGTTTACATATGATATTTTCCAAAAAGCTAAAAACAAAGGCGCTGATCAGACTGTGCGGATGCACAAGCTTGTCTGCGCCTGTGTTGTTCGCAAACCCCCAAAGACAGGTTTTCTCCCGTCAAGGCCCATATGGTAGCTGCTCTAAAAATGTGAACACAAGTTGGCTGCCAAAAAGGCCTAGACAAACAGTGAAGATCCAGATCAGACTGCTTCTGAAGAAGCAGTCTGATCAGGGTCTTCTCCATTTGCTATTCTGACAAGCATTTTGTGAATTCCAGACCTAATAACCAACAATTTATTTGAGAAATTAGAAAAGTGTTCAAATTTTAGAACATTTACGGTATTAAGAAAATCTATGTTTTAGAGGGGGTAGATAGAAAGATCAATCCAGACGATAACATCATGTTGCTTGCTAAGTGATGATAAATGAAGATCAAGAGGGACAGACTATAAGAATCTATTAAAACCTGTGTAAAAGGACCACTCTCAAATAGACCGAAAATTGGTTTTCAAGACCAATTATCGCTTAATGCAGGTCAAAAGTATTGCAGAATGCTCAAAGGGGAGCATTCTGCAATAATTTCAACCTTCATTAAGCTACCATTTGTCATTATGATCTTTGTTTTGTCTATTTTTGAGAGACTGTTTTGCACAGGCTTTACTGTATAATAGAAAAATCAGAGACCATTTTACACAGGCGCTTTACTGTTTCATAGAAAAATCAGTCATGAGGATCACCATTTGGCATCACAGGGCTTGCCTAGTGGTGCTAAATGATGATCCCAAGGGATTGTTTTTTTTTATCCGCCTATCACCCAAATGATCAAATGACGTATTCTTTTGCTTGTTTTAAACTCTTCATTTTTATTTCAAAATAAGCTCCCAGAAGTTTCTAAATTCGCTGAGGCATCATAATGATGTCACCTACGTCCATGTGCGTGATTTCCAACGCAACCAAATGTAGACTACTCATGACATTCCTGGCCTACTAAGGCCAAATAAAAAAAATAGCTGTGCTTTGGGTAACCTGACCCTACCTAAATTTACTGGTGAAACCTAGATTACGTTTTAGGTTTTCTGGAAAATATATAAATTTTATGCATTTTGAAAGGTTTTAATTGCCTTTCAAAATGCATAAAATTATGATTTTTTTTCGATAAAAAAAAAAAAAATATGTGTGCCTACCTTACCTAAAATTTCTAGACCTGTTACCCGAAACACACTTATTTTTTTATTAGGTCTAACAAGGATAAAGTAAGAATTTGTATAGAAGTCCCCTAAGCATCAGACAAAGTAGCAAATATTCATAAATTCAAGCAGCAGTGAAAACAGTATGTACTAGTTTTTCTCACCTGATCAGGATATCTGATATTTTACATTTGAGCTGTGACATGTGATTTCCAACAATATGGTATTTTGACAAGTGTAGACTCAATGCAGCCTCCTTTTAAGCTTAGAAACTCCAAATTATGTTCGGTCAGTAGCCTAAGAGTCATAGAATATTCAAGAGACTAGCAAAGGCTCTGGTCAGACTGGCTGGTCTGAGCCTTTGCTGGTCGCACATACCACATTGTTGGAAATCGCGGCTCAAATGTAAAATATCAGATATCCTTATCATGTGAGCAAAAACTAGTATTGTTTTCACTGCTGCTTGAGTTTATGAATATTTGCTACTTTGTCTGATGCTTAGGGGCCTTCTCTTAAATTCCATCCAAAAATTTTGAGAAAATAACAGCCCATAAAAAAAATGAAAATTTTGGCCAAATTGATTCATAGAAAAAGCGAAGTTGTCATTATTCTTATACTCGATTTGAACATTTTTTTCAAATCCTTAAATAGTCGAACTTTCTTCATTTTAACGCACATACTTGTACTAAGTTTCCCTAGTCCTAAAAGCACTCAAAAATTATGACTTCAAGCCCCTGTGATTGTTTTCATAGAACACAGATGTAGGAACAAATTACCTCATATCATAGGCTAAGGAGTGTGGCAAGGGTTTTAATTCTGGTAACTCTATCGTTCCTCTACTTCCTGTCCGACGATGACCTCTCTTGATTGTCTTCTCCGCTTCGTTTATTGCTGTTGTTGACAGGTCTAAGTAAATACAAACAAAAAATTACATTAGATTTTGGAACTTATCACATAATATTATAAGAATCCATCATGAGTGTGAGGATGGGATTGAAAAATCTGTCCCGAGGATCACAGATTGGCATCACCAGGCTTGCCCAGTGATGACAAACAGTGATCACGAGGGATAGATTTTTCTATCCCTTCCTCACAGGAACAATGGATTCTTTTTCATGCTCACCACTAAATACCTCATTATATATTGGAAATACATGAAAAAGTGCTTCCAGGAACTCCTGAATACGCTGAGATGCCACATATATGAGACATGGTGATGTCATTTTAACATTACAATGATGTCACGGATCGACGAGCGGCCAGCATGCGGCTGTTCCTTTTTTATCTTTCTCACAGGCTGGTATGGGTATGTAAGATAGAATTATCTAACATGGGTAAAAACAACGGAAATCCCGATCAGGTGTGCGAGAAAAAATGTACTCTTCCAGCCTCCTAATCCAGAAAGGTTGATATTATAAATGTTCATGAAAGTACACAAACTCTGATCTAGGTTGATACTTTTCTAAAATTTCATGTAAGATACACAGCACAAACTTGTATCAATTAGGCCAGAATTTTTTAATTAGTTGATTTACAGGATTTTTTTTTAGATTTAGGGTCAGGGGGACGAAGAAATAAAAAGCACTGAAAATTACCAGTTGACTGAAAATTACCTGTTGACTGGTCATTTTAAGAGCTTTTTTTTGCTTTTTTAATATCTCCAGAACAAACAGTAAACTATTAAGGTAAACCAACAGTCTGTATTAAATCTTTAAATATTTCATCATTTTTCTAAAAATCTGGATAGGACAATCACTTTTAACAGTGTCACTCTCAAAATTACACAGGCAGAACCACAAATTACACTGACAGAACCTGAAAAACTTTTTTTTTCAACAAAACACATAATATTTAGAGTCAGCGGACAAAATAAAAAATAATTTTAGAATGTTTTTTTTTTTACCTTCCGGAAAATTACAGTAAGAGGGTTAGTAAATCAACTAATAAAAAAATTCTGGCCTTAGAAATAGTGTTTTTTATTAAATATTGTCACCTATCAGATAAGTTTGCTTGAGACTATAAAAAAATTTAACTGACAAAAATGCCTTGACAATCAGGGCAGATCCTGTTCAGACTGTATAAATAATGCATTCATTGTATGCTACTCTGGCAAATATTTTGTAAATCAGAGATATGAAGACCATAATAAAATAAAAGTCCAGATTTCAAAACATTAACATGTACTGGAGAGAAAAAAAAAAATATGCAAATTGCATGTGTAAACATTTACAAATGGTGTGGTCCAGCATATTGGTGCAAAAACATGAATAAAATTGCTTGTGTGTGTGTGTGAGAGTGTTTTTTCCAAAATGAAAAACAGAACAAGTCATGCATTTTGTGGACTTACATTATTTATTGCCTTTATGATCATTTCTTATCTCAGTTGATATCACATTATACTTAAAGGATCCAACAGTCATTGTACATGTTATGATTTACTGTCACTTTCAACAATTTTTCAGTCATATCATAATAGTCAGTTCACAGGGGTGTTCAACTAAGTTTTCCTTGTAGCAAAATTAAAACCTCTTGTAGCAGAACAGAATAAAGCAATTTGGCGCACGTAGCCGTCATAAATTTCTCTATACATAGAGTCTCATATATCAACTTGCTATACCCCTATCCAATCTTTAGATCAACTTTTATTTTTAAAATGTGGTGTTGACTATTGAGGATGTTTAGAAGTGGGTATTAGCAATACTAGGGTCTTTCTTCCTACCATATTTTTCACTGTACACATTTAATTAGATGCAAAATCTAGATACCATGTCCACTCACTGCTGCGTGCCTAGGCCACTGCCATATGAGAGAGAAAACAATATTTCCTTGCAGGCGATCAGGTTGTTTGTATTATCAATCAAAAGTCATGAAATGTATTTGATGGAATAACTTGCCTAGCAGTACTTACGAATCAGTTGGGCTCTGGGAGCGTTTGTACACAATCATTTTTGAAAAGCTGTACTTGTTTTACAGGGGCAAATTTAGGCAATCCTTTCTTAAAAGGCTTGTACCTGTTGTACAGGGAACCTTTAAGCGCCAACCATAATATTGATTGCTAAATTGTTTAAAAAACAACCAGTTTTTCTTGACCCAGACCAGACTGTTCTTGCAGAGGAATCCTACAGGAGCAGTCCGATCTGGGTCCACACTGTTTGCTTCTATGCTTAAATTAGTCAATTAGGTTAGCAAATATATATAGAAGATGACTAAAGCAGACTGCAATTACAAATGAATTTCTGCAGGTGCTTTAAAGGTTAATGTTTAACCACTTATTTGTTTCAATCTAAAAAGGAAAACTTTTTGACAGCACCCATACACCTTCAAAATCGGGGAAGCCTTTCTTTTAAAAGGAAACTTTATTTCCCCAACAGCTCGCACACTTGCTTAATTCAGAATGATTGCATTTTGGACGTTACTGTTTAATTTTTTTTCGATGTACCAGCAATTTCAATGTGTCAAACAAAAAGCTTGAAACATTGCCCCTTTTCAAGATTTGATGGATTTGTCAATATCCCGCAGGAGTGTCACAGTCTTTGTGCGACATTATGCTTGGCCGAGAGCACAATAAGCCACGCCTACTGTTTTCACTTCAAGACAGGTAACCTTAACATGCCCCGAGCGTGGATTAGCGGTAACCTTTAGATCTGTTTGGGGAAGTGAAATTTAGACTCCCACCGTCATCTTCACACATTGCGAACGGTTTTGCCAGACATACATGTATTTGTGGTTAATTCCCAGAATCAATAGATTAACTATGAGTGGCCATTACTGATAACTTTGGTCCAAAAGATTATCAGCACCCGCTGTGTACCGTATTATTGTTTAAATTTACAACAGTGTAAAATATATTGAGATCAGGAGACAAATTCTTAAAATTGATGCCAAATACTTTGGATAATTCGAGTTCAATTTGCAAAAGCATAATTTGCATTTTCTGGAAATCATTTTGCAAAAAAATGCGAAAATGCGACAGATGGACACCCCTGCAGTTCAGCTACCTTATCACAGTGTTCCTGGGCAATTTAATAGTCGTTACTTTCATCACAGGCAGGGAGAGACTTATCTCCTAAGAAGTTACATAATAATGTGGTAATTCACAATCCTACTATTGCAGTCCAAACAGAAATCAGAAATATCAATCTAACTAACTACTGACTGCTCTATGCAGACTTGTTTGTACATATAGATTAACAAAAGTATTGTATATGTATAATAAATATTCTATTCTTATGAATATATAAAGAATAATATGTAAATCCTTATCCTGCCAATATTTTTTAAATCTGAAAATGTCATCTGCTGATTATGTCTGCTGCATAAATTCAAATGCACACAAGACAACTTTTATCATGGAAGCAAACATTATGAACCCTGATCAGACTGCTCCCTAAGGGAGCAGTCTGATCTGGGTCTATATTGTTTGCATTATTGGCTACCAAAGTACATATGCAGATGAGAGAGCAGATGACAAATTGACAATTGTTGTGATTGGCGGGAAATGGTTATCCCTTTACTCCATAATAACGCCTTTTGATGCCTTTGAATTATCATGTTTTTGAAAATATTATGGAAAATGGAGCATTTGCTCTTTTGGAGCAAATGCTCCATTTTCCATAATATTTTCAAAAGTATTCAAAACTTAACTTAAATTTTTCTTGAATTTTTCCAGTGTTGTCTAAGAATAGAAAATGGTGTCATGATCTAAAAATAACCTATGGAGTAAAAGGTTAAAAATGATTATACAGATAAATTGATACATGTATCATTTATGTCCAGTAAGATTAAGCAGAATGAGATTATGAATGCACAATGCAGAGACTATAAAATAAAAGCACATTATAATAATAATATTGCATTTTTATTCTTTCAAAACCTCTTAGACATCCAATAAACCCTTATCCCTCTATTAATTTTTGTTCTGAACAGGCTGTCTGCTTCTTACATCTGGTGCATATATTCAAGTGCACTTCAGACTAGATTTTATCATGGATGCAAGCACTATGAACCTTGATCGGATTGCTCCCAAAGGAAATTTTGCCAATGCACAAAGCTACTTAAGTCAAAGTGAACCACAAACACTCAAAGTTGACCTACTAATTAGAGCAATGTTCACCCAGACCTGACCAAGTCTTCAACACGCTCCAATTTTGTATCCATACAAATATGGCTCCAGACCACCCAATTATTCATGAGATAATGTCTTGCATACAAGAGAGTGCCACACCAATGCCAACCCTATCGCCAACAGGATCCACACCAAAAATCAATATGTCCCTTTGGTGGGAGGTCATAATTCTCGATATTTAAGATTCAGGTCAGAGAAGTATTTCTGAATTATTTTTCTTATATCCTATCAAAAGCCATCCTCCCCATTCTACAATTACATTCCCACAGTTTAACAAACTGGACCATTGCGAAGTTCCAGCATGATTTGCAAGTAATCTTTTCAAATCCTTTAAACTTACAGATAATAATATTCTTATCAAATTATTTGAAAATTGTCTCAATAAACTTCATAGATCATTACCAAACCTTCCATGGAACATGGCATTTGCAAATGATTTGGGGAAATGATTTCTTATACACAAATTTCTTGAGGTGATATCTGTTTGATTTCTTAACAATAAGGCAAGCATCAGGCTTTGACTGTCTGTAAGCTGGGAGCACTTTCCTTTGTGTCATCAGAGTATGTTAATTTGATTTGATTGTTTCCCTGTGGTGATGCATTGCTTAAGTTAGGAAGCCTCCACAAGCTAAACAATTTTTGAGTTTTGACAACAGCAGAATGTAGGGTGAAGATTTGGCCAGCAAATTTTATTTAAGCAGGCACAAAATGGCAATCTAGACCCTATTGTTAGGTGATTAAATGAGATGGTGGAAAAATGTTCGCAGTAAAGTTCCTTTTCCTAACACCTTGTGTTAGAATGTTTATCAAGTGAAGAAATGGACATTGAAGATGGTTCTCAGTTGTAACATGTCAATGAATAGGAATGATAAATTATTTAGTCAAACAAAATATTTTAAAGAAATCTAAGCATGAAGATTGTAGAAGGGTGTAAAAATGTCTTCCCAAAACAATTCCTTCATATATTTTTTAGTTATACATGACTATTGTGTACAGGCAAACCCATTCCAGCTGAAACTACCAATAACCCAAAAGGAACTTTGGTCCTGAGGACTTTGAATCAATGAGTCAACTGTATGCTGTATATTTTTAAAGCCAAAGTAATTCATGCATTGCACAACGAAACTGTAACCAATGATCATTTTACCTTCAGCATGCTGTGTTTCACGCTTGAATAAAATTATAATTTAAATATTGTTTAAAACCATATATAGATTATCTTACATAAGTCCACATATGGAACAAGTTGAGACAAAGTTATAAAATGCAAGGCTTACTGAGCATTGTACCAAATGCAAGGCTTACTGAGCATTTTATCGCTTTTCCCAACCAATTTAATAAATTCAAAAATACAAGAGCATTAAATTACATTCTATTTATCATCATACAAAAAGTACTTTGAAATCACTTTTTTTTGCAAGCTACACACAAAAAAGCAAGATCTGGCCATATATAGGCCACTTTGTAATGACCATCATAATATAATGTTACTTAATAATATGTAAACCACTAAGTGTTTATCAATTTTTTGTATGTACAATGGACTATCCCAAGTTTATTGTATCAAACCAGAAGGAAGCCTCCATTAGTATGCAAAGGGATAAAAGGAAAAAATGATAGAAAAAATTGCGCTAGCAAAATCCATGATATCATAAATAAAATTAATGTATTATTCACAGCTATATTTGTTTGATGAAAAAAGACAAAACAGCCACAAACACTTGGAACCATTCACATTGGAAACAAGGATCATACATGAACTGATCAAGAAAGAAGTTTAAACAAAACAATGATTCTAAAAAACCATTCCCCAAGCGACAAAAAATGATACACAAAATCATTTTTCCTTAAACCTCAAGGAAACAAAATTATACTGGAGTGGATGGGATTGCATTTAACAACATGCAAATTATAAATATGAATTACAGTAAATGTTCTAAATTTCAAACACATTTCTCTTTTTGTTCTCAAATAAATTTTTGGTTTTCAGGGCTAGAATTCACAAAAAAATGTTCTCAGAGTAGCAAACAGGAAAAGTGGGAGCGCAGTGGCTCAGTGGTAGAGTGCTTGACTCAAGACTGAGGGGCAGCGGGTTCGAGCCTCATCGGCGTCACTGCATTGTGGTCCTTGAGCAAGACACATTTATCCTAGCTTAGTACTGGTTCAACCTAGGAAGACCTGTCCCTCACTGTTTAACTGAAAGATTGTTGATGGGACGTAAAGAATCAAACAAAAGCAAACAGGAAAGACCCTGATCAGACTGCTTCTGAAGAAGCAGTCTGATCTGGATCTGTACTGTTTGTTAGGCTTGTTTGGCAGGCAACTAGTGTTCAAAATTTTAGAACATTAACTGTATATGAAACCTTAATCCTGACTGAAACAAAATGAAAATGGAGGTGGATGGACGCAAAAAACAGGGATCGCAGACAACATGCAATTTATAATTTAACACAAAATTTTTCAAATACAGATTTTATCTTTAAACATGTACAGTAAAACCTGTGCAAAACGGCCACTCTCAAAAAGACAGAACATTGGTTTTCAAGACCAATTATCATTTAATGCAGGTCAAAGGTGTTGCAGAATGCTCCAATGGGAGCATTCTGCAATATTTTTGACCTTCATTAAGCGATAATTGGTTTGTCATTAAGATCTTTGTTTTGTCTATTTTTGAGTGGCTGTTTTACAAAGGTTTAACTGTATATGAAATGGGAGAATATCAATGACAGGACTAACTGATTGTGTTCAACCCTTTACTCCACACAAGCGCCTTTGGGCGCCTTTGAAATGTAAGATTTTTTTAAAATATTATGAAAAATGGAACATTTGCTCCTCAGGAGCAAATGTTCCATTACCATAATTTTCAAAACTATTGAAATGTAAAAAATATTTTGGAAAATATTTGAACATTTAATTTATTTATAGAAAATGATGCAATGTTCTAAATATAGCAAATGGGGTAAAGGGTTAAACACACTTTTGGATACCATATGGAATGACAAAAATAAAGCTACATAGAAAAGAATTCATTGCATCATTATAAACAATGCAGTCCTTTTATATCACAACTTGTTATAACACAGATTCCGCTATAACAGGGTCATGTTGTGGCTCCCATATATTCATTGTATGTAGCTTTATGGAAAATTCCATTGGTCTGAAAAGGGTTAATTTAAAAAATCTTGTGTTATAAATGGTAATCCAATATGAAACATACGTTGATTATATCTCTTACGAAGAATGCACCATGCCAGCGCTAACGAAAGAAGAAATTTGTATTAGTAGTACTAAATATTTTCATGTTAGTAAATTGAATTATCATTTCTATTCCAAAAGGTACTATTCACAAAAAGATATGACAGTATTCAGTTGGCCAAAAATAGATCTCTTGTTTCTGGTTTAATTCCCTACAGACCCTATTTTTCGGGGACCTTATCAAAATATTTTGAAGCCTTATGGGATACTAAAGTCTATTTTTAGACCTTATTTACAGAGTTTTTATACTTTTTCCTTTTTTTTTGCTACCTTCTGGAGATGTAACCCGACACAAGACATTTTTTCTTTGGGCCTCGAAAATTAATATTTTTTGCCTAATTTTTCTTGCCTTTCTTATAGAATAGTTTTTAAATTCTGGCCTGAGATCCCTTTAAATATATGATGCATAATCCCAAAATTATGGATGATTTCATCTGTATTGTATCAATCAGTATGGGAAAACACATCAGTATAAAATAAAGGATTAACGGGTGACAGATTCATTGGAATAGATATGATATACAGTAAAACCTGTCTTAAGCGGCCACTCAAAAAGAATACCAAAATTGTTTTTTAAGACTGATTATCACTTAATGCAGGTCAAAAGTATTGCAGAATGCTCCAAGGGGAGCATTCTGCAATCCTTTAGTCCGGTCATTAAGGTACCATTTGTCATTAAGATCTTTGTTTTGTCTATTTTTGAGTGGCTACTTATACAGGTTTTACTCCAATATCAATAAGTGGTCTTGTAGTCACTATTTATACAAACTGGTTTGCCAACTAGTGAAACTGTGGCCTTAACTCTTTGCAAGCTGGCTAATTTTTCATGCTTTTGTTGTCTTCTGCTGACTTTTTTCAAAATTTCTTTTTCAGAAAATTCTTTCATGAACACCACTAGAGTGTCGAACGGTTTGGACCCAGATCAGGGCCGACATTTTGTCGGTCCTGATCTGGGTCCAAACTGGTTTCAAAGGTTATCAGCAGCCAACAAAAGTCACCGCTATAAAGGACAGAATCAACCAGTGTGTATACTTATGCATCATACAGCAATCAGCTATGTCTTCAGAACAATACCCCAATGCAGCCTGTACTATCTAGTTTAGAGGCACCTTATAATTTCAAAAAAATATTTTTGTTGTATGTTAACATTACAGTAGTGCAGGCTGATCAGCATCTATTTTTCAAGATTCTAGTTTGTCTCTGCAGATAGGTTTGACGGTGTGCAAACCCCAAAAGACTGTTTTTCTGGTAAAGTTGGTCATTCATGCCTTCTTGGTTTACGGTACCCGTACTCAAGTGTATTCATACTTTTGTCAGTCACTTGCTCTCCTTAACTCTTTGTCTGGTCATTTTTATGCTTTTGTTGTCATCTGCTGACTTTTTTAAAAATTAACTTTTTCAAAATATTCTTTAAACGGTTTAGATCCAGATCAGGACTGACCTTCAGTGATTCCTGATCTAGATCCAAACTATTTGCAAAGGTTATCAGCAGACAACAAAATTTGCCACTGGCAGGCAGAGTTAATGAATCTATGTTCTCAGACCTGACTTTGAACCCATAACTCCTGCTCACTTTCAATTGTTTTGTGCTGTGCTACTGTCGTGCCAACCAAGAGTGACAGTGAGGTAATACTTTGTTTAGAGTTGCTTAAGTAAAACACTAACGTGAACACTTCACCTGAGCTAATGTAAATCAATAGATCACTTGTTTATTAATCCTATCCTGAGGATAGGATTAATACACAAGTGATCTATGGATTATAAGTCCCTGATAACTTTGTAATCAAAACATGAAGTCACTGTCACTCTTGGCTGGCAGGGTTATGTGGAAGAGTCGATATACATTAATGCCCAAGGCCACCATTGAAGAATACTGTAAATGTTCTAAAATGTTGAACACTAGTTGCCAGCCAAAAAGACCTAAACAAACAGTGCAGACCCAGATCAGACTACTACTGAGGAAGCAGTCTGATCAGGCTCTTCCATGATTGCTATGCTGACAAGCATTTTGTGAATTTCAGCCGTGCTAACCACATTTTCTTTGAAAACAGCAAGCGCAAAGTGTTTGAAGTTTTAGAACATTTACCGTATCCTTGGAGTAGTGGTATGTGATCTGATGATCAAGCTGAAGCTTATTGCACTAAGAATGGACAAAGTGGTACAATTTCTAATCAAAAAGAAGGAATCACAGAGGGGCTGCACAAAGTCCTAGTATTGGTTTAAGGTAAATTTTTGCATCAACACTTTTCAAGTTGCAGTTAACAAATCTACCATCAACACACCGGCTAGGTGGCAATTGAAAATGCTCTTAACAATCGACAAACGCGGATCAAAAATCGCTAAAAACAGTGTTTTTGATTGCCATTTGTCGCCAGTTGGGCAACAAATGGCAATCGAACACTCTGTTTCTTAGGATTTAAGATCTACGTTCCTCGATAGTAATAACATTTTCGATTGCCGTCCATCCAGCTATCCGGTGTGATCAACCCACCCCATCCCACCCCAACACTTTTTTCATATTTCTGCTCAAAAACAAAGGTTTTTGGTACTCATTACTGTAGAAGTAATATGCTTCTACTGAATACCCACAACCAATGTATTGAGCAGAATTAAAAAATATTGCATTTTTGTTGAAAAAGATCAGTTTACTGAAACCAGTTATAGAAAGTATTGAGTATATAATAATGTTAACATAATGGGAGGAGATACATTCTCTGGGATAAAAGAGTGTGTGCAAAAACTCTTCAAGCAATTCAGAAAACCAAACAAAGTAGTATGGGCCAGCACAGGAGATTTTGGTACATACAGTTAAACCTGTGTAAAATGGCCACTCTCAAAAAGACCGAAAATTGGTTTTAAAGACCAATTATCGCTTAATGCAGGTCAAAAGTATGGCAGAATGCTCCAAGGGGAGCATTCTGCAATACTTTTGACCTTCATTAAGCTACCATTTGTCATTAAGATCTTTGTTTTGTCTATTTTTTGAGTGTTCGTTTTACACAGGTTTTACTGTATCACATATGCGCAAAGCCTCCTCTAAACCCCCATGCTGACATATACAGCACGTCTGGCAGTTTAAATTTCAGTCTGAGTCTTCATCTACATCCATACTTTATGTTTCCAAGCAGCGAAGGCATTGGTGAGTCTGCACATATGCCCAGACTCACATGAGCCTTCGTGGCTCGACAATTCAAAAAGTATTTCAAGTGCTGGCTCATATTTCTTCCAGAAAATGTATCTATTCTCTTGCTAAGGTGGTTCAGGTTTTTAGTCTTTATGTACCAACACCCCAGGCTAACTTACTACAAATAGTGGCATAGATATCTACTAGGGAATCAAATCCCTTGCTGCCTCTCTTCTCAAGTCTACCAAGAACAGGTAATACTGGCAGAAAAAAAGACAGGGCTTACAAATAACAAGTGATGTGTATTCTCAATAGCTCTGCTAACTTACTACAAATAATAGCATAGATATTTAAAAGGGAATCAAATCCACTGCTTCCTGGCTTCTGATATCTACAAAGAACTAGTTATCTAATGCACTTGCAAAAGTGACGTTTGACTGGATAACCACAATCATTTGTGCCAGTGTATCTTTCGATATAGTGTATCCTTCGATATAGTGTCAGAAACTTAGTGTCCTCACATAACATCCATTTTCAATTGCTGGTAAGTGGTTTCAGCCACCTGCTGGCTAAAGGTGCAACATAATACATTTTCACTGTTTTTTTTTTTTAAAATAAATTATGCTAGAGCATAAGAATGGATATAACCATATTCAAAACTTTGTATATATGGTCAAAAATCTTTGCTAATGCATCTTGAGTAAATCTAAATTTCCAACTGACTGTTTTTTGTTTTTTTTGTTTTTTGTTTTTTTCAATTTAAAAAATCAACTTGAATATATTACTATTTTTCAGTTGAAATCTAGCACCCTACAAAGAAATATATGCTCAGTTCAAATAACTAATTAATCACACATAAAACTTTTACTTTATAACTGACTGCAGTATCAAGATATAAACAAAAGTAAAACAATTCAACAAATACCTAACTACCAATGTTGCATTTGCATACCATTACAAGTCATACACTGGAAATGAACAGATTTATTTATAACATTAACCCTTTTTGGACCAATGGAATTTTCCATAGTAAAACATTGTATATATTGAGGGGTCACAAGTTATAAATTTAAATAATATTGCATATTTTTCTCTGAAGATTGATTTGGTCTTTAATAGCAAACAGTATAGACTCTGATGAATGCCATATTTCATCAGGGTTTTCACTGTTTGCCAAAGTACTTGTTTAAGGGTTTCTGTTCCTCAAAGGGTTAATAACAGTAAGGGTCTGAAACTTACAGCAAAAGCAATCTGATAATTCTCAGTATTAAATATGGAATCATCGGTAACCCAGGTGTGACATATAAGATTTTACTTCATACATCATGCTACAGTGTAACATAGCAGAATAAATGCACCATCTGAGGAATCCAAAGCCAGAATATTACTTATTTTTTAGAATTTTAGCTTTTATGGGAATCTCAAATTTCTTGAGCATGAAAAAGTTTTATAACCTTGGGGCCAGGTTCCTCATATAACAATATTTGGGCCTCAGCCCTTAATGGGAGGAAACATGTATTTGGGGTTTCTGACCAAGTAAGACTAAACCAGTCTGCTCAGCAACAAAAAACAGCTAGAATATTGAAATTTTGCTTAATATAGCCAGTTTCATAATTATACTTTATATAGAACAAATGTTAAAGATGCTCATCAGACTGCACAAGCTGTTCTGCAGCTTCATTGATCGCAAACAACAAAGTCAGGTTTTCTCACAATGGGCCTATACATAGTTAACCTTAGACACCTTGAAATAAATGAATGCTGTAAGTTCCGAGTTCTGAGACAATTATTTTGTGCAGGGCTAAATAGTCTGACAAAAGGCTGTATGGAATATTTTGTTGCTGGGTCAACACCATTTGACAGGACTATTTACAAAATACAGTGTAGACCCAGATCAGACTGCTCCTGTCCACAGTGTTTGTCGATACACTGAGGTGCTGGCAAATCATAACTGAATCCTATCACAATGTTTGTGCATCTTACTTAGGTTTTTGAGAAGACAAGGCTTGATATTTCATGTGAATCATCTGCAATGACTATACGAAAATACAAAATTTGAAAATGTATTCTGCTGAAATTTGAAAAACTAACTAACAATTTTAAGCCAGTAATACAGGAGAGGAAATAAACTGTTCTTTTGAAGCTCATATCACAAGTGTGAAACAAACCATTTTGTATATATTATATACATTGAAGTGTATAGTATGTGGATTGTATATTTCAATAGAAGCAGTCTTTGTCAGTTCTCCTATCAGAATATTTAGGACATAAACATACATGTATGTGCTATATAAACCTAAAAAGCACCAATCAAAACAAAAGTTGTCTGCTTTTGTCATCTGCTGAAATTTTTTAGAAGCTTCTTGCTCAGACAGTGTAGACCCAGATCAGACTGCTCCTACAGGAGCAGTCTGATATGGGTCCACACTGCTTGACAATGCACTTACATTAGTCAATAATGTTAGCAAATATGTGCAGCAGACAACTTAAGCAGACAACATTTAGACACATTTTTTGCAGGTGCTTAAAGGGTCAATTTGATTACAATACTAAAGAAACATTTACAAAATTTACAAAAAACAAAAAATGTAGAAAGCTTAATAATGAACAAGACTAGAAATTAAATGACATAGATTCCTGAGAAAATGTAGTTTTGGCATGCATGTCCAGGGAAGATTAAAACAAGAATGGCTTATGCACATTTGTGTAGATTTCACTCCATGTTGCTCCTTTGTAGAAGCTACTGTAAATTCGGAAATTTTCGCGAGACTTTTATTTCCACAAATGGGGCTAAAAGATATATACGTGATGTTAAAAAATTACGACTAGGGCATGATTAACCTACATCAGTAAACGACAGTGATTTCGCTATTTCTCAAGAGTTTTATTTTCACGAAACTTCGCAAGTTTTGAAAAAATAAAACCCTCATGAAAATTTTCGAAATTTACAGTAACATTCTCTAGCTATGATGAATTAGTCCTCCAGATTGGAAAATTAATGGATAAATATTAAATTGTTGTCTTATCATTCTATCAAAACAACAATGTTGAGGGTACTCTTAAGAACCATCTCTTCTGAGCACCCAAAACATATGTGTTAACTTATGAAAAAAAAATAAGAATAACACTTCACACTTATGAAGATTCCATATCTGTACCTGTAGTCTCATCACTGGACACGCATAATAAAATGTACATTTCCTATTGGTGCAATGATATGGAATATATATTCAGGATGATAGTTTTGACACATACACATGTCATGATGTCTTGCTGAGATACTTCCAAAGAATACTATAGAAATGGTTTTATGTAGATTTAAGAAATATTTCACCATTTTGGGGTTGAAAAAAAGATCCTAGCTAGGGCTTTATTAATTCAGTGCAAATCTAGTAACAATCAAGGGGTACTAGTGTGTCTCAATATTTAGTTATCATGGTGCAACTGAAGGGTTTGATACAGGAATAGTTGAGCTAACATAACTGATATAAAAGGGTGTTTTTCACTCTTACTTTAACTTGAAGTAAGTAACATTTTCTTCCCCAGGAAAGGAAAGCACTAAGTCTTATATACTCAGGCTAATATCTCAGATATTTTTATCCAATGTGCAAGTAATTAAAAGTCCAACATATATAAATGTTGGCTCTGTTCACGCTGCTAAGGTCAATTTTCTCAGGATTAGCAAATACCTCACTCCTCCTCTCCTTGTCCGCCTTGAAATCTGTAACCCCCTTCTTAGATAGGAAATCTCCACCAAGAGCATAGGTACAGTTTCCGGTAAGCAAACTTTTTGAGTGTAAAATTGTGATTATTTTCTTAGCGATCATTTTAAACATGTAATTTGGTGCTCAAAAGAACCGTCATATGGAGACCGCAGCATATGCTTTAGTTGAGATACAGTATATAAAAATGGTTTTAAATTAACAACTTTTATCATGAGGACTGGACTTTGTATTACATGTTGAATAGCACATCAATTTAGCAAATACCATTTTTTTAGGTGAAGCCGAGAAGTTCTTGAAGTGTTTGCAATAAACGAAAAAATTAAATCATAATTATGCACGTGTATTGGAGCATGACAAAAATGCACTGATAATGAAGCGATTACAATAATGAGATGAGAAGATGAATGCTAACCGTGACAGTCCACTTTATTACCTGGAGACAGGAGGTTAGGGTCTACCTGGTGTGAGCTGTTGTTACCCTCCTCTATCTCCACAAAGTTCAGGAGGTGGGACCACAGCGCCGATTTACCCTGAAAGTAAATAGAACATAAAATCATAGGTCCAGTTAAGCAACATTTTGGAGATTTTGTTTGTTTGATTTGATTCTTTATACCCCATCAACAATCTTTCAGTTAAACTGGGACGGGTCTTCCTGGGTTGAACCAGTAGTAAGCTGGGATAAATGTGTCTTGCTCAAGGACTACAACGCAGTGACGCCGGTGAGGCTCAAACCCGCGGCCTCTTGGTCTCGAGTCAAGCACTCTACCACTGAGCCACTGCGCTCCCTACACAATTTTGGAGAGTAAATTGAAATTATCTTCTTACCCAACAATTTTAACATATGTTTTTGGTGCTCAAAAGAACCATCTCATTGAGACGGTTCTTTTGAGTACCCACAACATATGTTTTGGTTGAGAAATAAGAAAATTAAATTTTCGTTACACACTCGTCACTGAAGTCCTGTTCATAGGTCCAGTTAAGCACAATTTTTGAGCGTAAAATTGTACTTACTCATCAATTAAAACATATGTCTTGGGTGCTCAAAAGAACCGTCTCAATGAGACGGTTCTTTTGAGTACCCACAACATATGTTTTGGTTGAAAAATGAGAAAACTAATTTTCAAATATGTGCCCTTTAAGATATCTGGGAACCTATATAAGAACAAATATAATTTCAAAGGACCAGTTAAGCACAATTTTGGAGCGTAAATGTGTTATTATCTTCTTACTCATTAATTTAAACATATATTTTGGGTGCTCAAAAGAACCATCTCAATGAGACGGTTCTTTTGAGTACCCAAAATATATGTTTTGATTGAAAAATGAGAAAAGTTAGTTTCAATAATTGAATTAAGCACCCTTATCTGGGGGCCTACATAAGAACAAATATAGGGATCACAAATGTTTTTCATTCATTAACATTTGCTGGTTCCCGAGGAAGCTGTTTGAACACGAGGCTGATAAACTGAGTGTTCAAACATCTACCGAGGGACACGGCAAGTGTTAATGCAATGAAACAAACATGTGTGATCTTTATTCTTGCATATTTTACCTTATTCCAACCAAATTTGCACTAAAAACGCTGATGAAACATTAAAACCAGGGAAAAAGACTAACAGGGGCTCAGTAGCCCAGTGCCCCTTAATTTTGGGCTGGGCCCCTAAAACTAAATATTTAGGTGCCCAGCTTGCCCTTGAAAAACAGCAGTATGTTAAGGTATGAAGTATCGTCAAATTTGACACTTGCTGCTGGAAGTTTACAAATATTCATTCAGCTAATTCCCAATACTGTTAATATGGTTAATAATAAGAGGAATACAGATTTTGAGCATCTATGACTTCAATTATGAGTAAAGCAAATGCTTTGCAATGGTGTTGAAATGTGTTTAATTTTCCACCAGATCCTGGGCCCCTATGTTTTGGGCTGGGCCCCTAATCATTTTGTTTAAGGGGCCCAGCTTGCTCCTGGCCAAAAAGGTTAGTCTGTATCCCTGAAAACAGCAAATGATTCTCCTGATTTGAACATGGATTTTCATATATTTGACAATGGGTTAAAACAGCTATAGGAATAGGTATTTATGCAAGATTAGATATTTGTGCCAACTCATACTTTTTTGGTCCTTAAGAGGTGACCAGTGTAGGTGAACCTGCACAAAAACTAATATAGGAATTTTTTGGAAAAAAAATGGAAAAAAAAAAGTCAGCAGATGATAGCAAAAGCATGAAAAATTACCCAGTACAGTAAAACCTGTGTAAAACGGCCACTCACAAAAAGACAAAAAAATAGTTTTCAAGACCAATTATAGCTTAATGCAGGTCAAAAGTATTGCAGAATGCTCCAATGCAGGTCAAAAACATTGCAGAATGCTCCAAGGGGAGCATTCTGCAATGCTTTTGACCTTCATTAAGCAAGATCTTTGTTTTGTCTATTTTTGAGAGGCCATTCTACACAGGTTTTTCTGTATTAAATGAGTTAAGGATTAACCCCTTTATTTCACCTTTTTAGTCTGTAGTCCATGACTCCAGATTCTCTCTAGAAGATCACAAAGACTCGCTATGAGGGTGTTCTCTTCTACTCCAGACACATTCCCCTCGCTGTGACCCAGTTCTATAGCTTCCTGACCCATCTTCTCAACTAACATTCTCTTTGTCTGAAATCAAATTGAAATTTATACTTTCCCTTGCCGTGGCGACTTTTGTCGTCTGCTGATAACATTTGCAAACAGTTTGGACCCAGATCAGGACCGACATTATGTCGGTCCTGATCTGGGTCCAAACCGTTTGACACTCTGACAGCGTTCCTGATAGAATTTTTTGATAAAGTCTATTTTGAAAAAAGTCAGCAGACGACAACAAAAGCATGAAAAAATACCCAGCATGCTAATGTTTTATCAGCGTTTTATGTCGGTCCTGATCTGGGTCCAACTGTTTGACATTCTGGTAGTGTTCATGGAAGAATTTTTTGAAAAAGTTGATTTTGAAAAGTCAGCTGGCGTCAACAAAAGCATGAAAAATACCAAGCATGTAATGAGCTAATTTACTCTTAACACGTCCACTGCCATTTATCTGCGCTGTCCGATCAGCGTCTTTACTATTCATTCTTTTGTAGAGTATACTATCTAAGCTTGCTACATACAAAATTTTAATATTCTCGTTTGTTAGTCTCTGTAGCTGAACACGCTTCATTCAGCTTACCTGATTGCTAGCCCGGACAAGCAGATCTCCCCCCCCCCCCCCCCCACCCCATGAGATTTTAAGTAATTTTTAATGTTGTGTGATTAATAGAATCTAACATTGGTGCTCTTGTATTATTGAATTCATTTAACTCTTTGCACAAAAGAGCTGTGGAGCATTTTATCGCTTTTCCCCAACTCGTTTAATAAATTCAATAAAACATGAGCACTCATGTAAGACCCTCTATATAACACATAGGTCGAGATCAACAAAAAATTGGGGTATAAATTGGCAATATTCTCTTATCCATCTTTAACATTTCATTTCTTTTCATTGAGACAGTTCTTTAGAGTACCCACAACATCTGTTTTGGTTGAGAAATAAGAAAATTAATTTTCGATTACACACTCTTATCTAGACGCCTGGTTAATATAATGAATCAATGTAATTACCTTTGTTTTACATTCTTTGAGCAAAGTTTCAACAAATTTCCAGTTTGTCTGCGCCATTCCACCACTCGCCATGTCAGAAAACTTTGGCTGATGAACAATCTTACTTCGAGCTTCTGCCATATATTTCTGAAAAATAATTGAAACTATTACTGTAAGATTTTAATGCATGGGAACAACAAAGGCTCAGACCATGACCTGTGTTTTTCCATCTTTTAGTATTATTCCTCAAAATTTCAAAATATTTAGCTAATCTTTGTAGCTGAGTGTCTGGATTGAGCCTTAACTCTTTGCCTACTAGTGTCATCTGTTGATATCATTTGCAAACAGTTTAGACCCCGATCAGGCCCGATAAAACCTCTGGCCTGATGTGGATCCAAACTGTTTGACACTCTGATTGTATTCCTGAAAGAATTTTTCAAAAAATCCCCATGACGACAAAAAAGCGTGAAAAATTACCCAGCATGCAAAGATTTAAACATGAAGCTGGATAGTTATTTTTGATACAGTTCACCTAAATATTTATCTAATTAAATTGCAAGAGTCCATTTATAAGCATCTATTTACAAGCCGAGTGAAAAAGAGTTCAGATCCTGATCAGCTGTTTCCCTAAGCCAGCTGATCTGGATCTCCACTGTTTTCACAATTCATATCTTTTATATCAAATGTTTAGTTGACTATTTGTAGCTGAAGAAATATAGCCATTTCAGATGTATATGGTGCCTGTAAAACACAAGCACAGGTATTGCCTGCAAAACAAGTCCCCTGCCAGTGCAACATTTTGACTATTTTCATTACCATAGCAACCACAATGTTTAAGGGACAGCAACGGCGAACAGAAAATGGCGTGTATAATCATTATAATTGCCACCTGCTCATATACCAAGTTCATCAAGCTAGCTTGAATAGTTATCTTGGGACAAATGTTTTCACATAACTTTGACTATTTCAGTTAACATAGCAACCACAATTTTCATGCAACGGCGAAAAAAAAATACGTGCATAATCAGCACATTGCAACCTGTGTACATGAACTGAATTGCATCAAGCTAGCTTGAATGGTTTTTGAGTTATTTTGGGATCAAGATTTCAGCCGACAGACAAACTGATGGACAGACCGACGGAGGGCAAACCTGTAGTCTACACCAGTAGGGGCCAAATAATCACATATGTTGTGGAGAATGTGTTAGTAAAAAAGAGTATAAGCTGGTTTTAAGAATACCCATACTTATCATTTGCACTTTTGCAGAGGTCTACTGATCAAAACAATTTAACTCTTATCCTTTTTTGTCCTGAAAATGTTGCCTGCTGTTTATGTCTGCTGTCAGAATATATTCAAGTGCACTTCAGACTAGATTTTTTCATGGAAGCAAACAATATGAACCCAGATCAGACTGCTCCTTTAAGGGAGCAGTCTAATCTGGGTTCATATTGTTTGCTATTAGGGAGCAGTCTGATCAGAGTTCATACAATTTGCAATACAGGCAACCTAAGAATATAAGCAGAAGAGAGGAGCAGGAGACAAGTCTTGACTGGCGGGAAATGGGTTAACCCTTAAAGCGCCAATCACAACTGCAGCAGACTACAAATTTTGAGACATCTTTTCTAATTTTCGAACAAAATATAAGGTATGATATTTCATGAGAATCGTCTGCCAGCAGACGATTCTCATGAAATATCATGCCTTATTTGTTATTTTTGAAATAGCAGCAACATTTTAAATTGTCGTCTGCTGCAAATTATGGGTGCCTCTTTATGGGTTAATGATTGCAGAAATAGAATCAAACCAAAGATTAAGGAACGACAGGAATTTTGCATTTTATACCTTGTTAACTCTAATTCTGAATTTTTAAAATGAAATCTTCTAGTTAACTATCACGACTAATCCATTCTAGTGATCAGTAAGCAATTTGTTTAAAATAGCAAGCAAAGTGTCCTTGATCAGACTGCTCTTCTTGGATAAATGTTTTTGCACATGCTTTTCTTTTCTGGGTACTTTTTCAAGCCAGAGCGAACCCAGAGCAATGTACCTGTAGATAGGCTCTTGTGAGCCTTCTCGGTTATTTTGCAGTTTATGTCAGACAATGACCTAAAGACAGGGTCAATGTCACCAATGTCTAATAAATATAAGTATAATATAATATCACATAAGTCACACTAAGTCAATATTGACGCCAATGGGATCTGCAACAAAAACAGTAAGTCCTATCCATTCTGTGGGGGACATAATAAAAAGAATAGGAGTAAAGCAAAACAGCCACAGAAAAAATATTTATGACAAACTTAGACTAACATATGCTATCATACAGAAAAAGATAATAATAAAAAAAAAAGACTCAGACGAACAAAATACCCAATGTAGCTAGAGAAAAAACAAGAAATAAGAAAGTTTCAGGTGAGAAATGTACCCAATGTAGCTTCAGAAACAAATGCTACAATTTGCTTATCAAAATGTGACATGTGATTTCCAACAATGTGGTATTTTGACAAGTGTAGACTCAGACAAGCCTGTGCAGTTTCCTTTTAAGCTTAGAAACTCAAAATGATGTTCGGTCAGAAGCTTAACAGTCATAGAATATTCAAGCGACGACCAAATGCTCTGATCTGACAGCGCGTATGCACAGGCTGATCTGAGGCTTTGCTGGTCGCACATACCACATTATTGGAAATCTCATATCGTGGCTCAAAGTGAAGAGAAGGCAGAGTTTATAAAGCTCAAACTCTACAATATGAATCCATGTACAATTTTCTCTCATCAATTCCCATTACGCAATTACGCATGTGTGTAAAAAAATTTTATAACATTCAAGGGAGGTCACCTAATGTGGTAAAAGTGATTTTCCATACCATAAGGAACTGCTCTTAAAGGTAAGAATTTGCTCCCTCTGGGAGCAAAGTCTTTCCTTTAAGAGAAGTTCCCATTTTGAAAAGGAACGCAATTGAAGAGAATCACTGCTTGATCAGGTAGTCTCCCTTTGATGTGTATAACTTTTTCAGCGTTCTGGCTACACTCTTGCTAAGGGGTTGGTCTGTAAATCATATACAGTTCAGTCCCTACAAGACTTTTGTTGGGAATGGGCCATTTTATAAGTGAACCATGTTATAAAGGGACAATTTTACAAAGGAATTATGGGAAAATGACCATAAAATTCCTTAATAAAATGCCATAGTAAAAAAAAAGGTTGCCACACGACCCCATTATATCCAAAACTGTGTTATAATGTGGTGTGTTATTAGGGGACTGCACTGTGAAACTAAAAATATTTATTTTTATATTTTCCTATATAAAAAGATATGAAAGGGGCACTTTAAAGAATCACCTTACTAAAAGACATACCAAGGCCCAGATAAACAAAATGTTTCAATGTAAAGTTGTCACTATTTTTTTTGTATTCATCAATTCATGCTCAAAAGAGCCATCTCAAATATGTTTTGATTGATGAATAAAAGAATATTTTCAACCTGGCACACTTTGATCTGGTGACTCCCATATGTCATAGGGCCAGTTAAGCAAAATTATTTAGCATAAAATTGCGATTATTTTCTTATCCATCGGTTTAAACATGTGTTTTGGGTGCCCAAAAGAACGGTCTCATCGAGACGGTTCAACCATCTCATCGAGACGGCTCTTTTGAGTACCTACATCATATGTTTTGGTTGAGAAAAAAGAAAAATATTTTTCAGTTGCACACTCTTATCTTGGGGGGCCTGATATGTTGTGTGTTCTTTAGAAGAAAGACACAGTTAAGCAAATGTTCTGAGTGAAAATTGTGAAGTGAAATCAGTGTCAGACTGGCAATGTAGGTGTGGGTATGGAAAGTGTTTGTGATCAGAACTTCTGGCCTGACGGGTGGGAAAAGGGTTATGGAAAAATATTCAAGCACAATCCTTAAATTGTTATGTAACTGTGTTATATCAAAAGTTGTGATATAATAAGGTTTCTTATAAAGGGACATTACTGCATCAAACACGAGAACAGAAATGAGCTTTTCACCCAGAAGTTCAGGAGAAAACTTTACTCTTTGCCCCCTGGGAAATTTTCCATGCTTTTTTGTTGTCTGCTGATTTTTTTTTCAAAATCAACATTTTGAGAAAAAAAATTCAGGAATATCATCTGAGTGTCATACAGAATGGATCCAGATCAGGCCCGACATTTTGTAGGGCCTGATCTGGGTCCAATCTTTTTGCAAAGGTTATGAGCAGCCGACACTAGTAGGCAATGAGTTAAACCAACCCTAACACTGCCACATACATATTTACTATAGCTCTCCTTGGTCTTCATGTTAGGCATGTTTAACTCTTTGTCTGCCAGCAGCTAATTTTGTCGTCTGTTGCTGATCTTTCCAAACAGTTTGGACCCAGATCAGGCCCAACAAGATGTCGGGCCTGATCTGGATCCAAACTATTTGACACTCTGAAAAGATTCCTGAAAGATTTTTTTCAATGAAGTCAATTTTGAAAAAAGTCGGCAGACAACAAAAAATCATGAAAAATTACCCAGCATGCAGAATAAATATACTCTTGTATTTTGAATTGTGCTAGACTAATCCACTTTTGAATCATTTTTTAAGGGCAAAAACTCCTCCTTATAGCCAAATTAAAAATTCTGTTGTTGAATCTGCTTCATGGATTCATAGTCACTCTTCTTATACTTACTAGCCAAGTATGTTTAGCGATGGAACCTTGAAACGACAACTTTAAACAGGAAAAAAAATATTGATTACAATCCACAGATCAATATAAGGGACCTTTTTGAGCCTAAAAATGTGATTATTTAGTTAGCCATCAGTCTAAACATGTATTCTGGGTGCTCAAAAGAACCGATTCATCAAGAAGGTTCTTTTGAGTACCACAATATATGTTTTGGTTGAGAAATAAGAAATTAATTTTCATTTATGCCCTCTTCTTATCTGGAGGCCTGCAATATAACTACATATCTAACTATCAGCATGCACAATGAAAGCAAATAAAACAAATTTAAAGCTTAAAATCCACAAAACAAAACATTCGAAAACTGTTTGGATCAAGTCAGGCTGGAAAGTATGTCAGGCCTGATCTGGACCCAAAACCATTTGACACTCTGATCCTGAGTTTCGAATAAAAAGGGAAATTTAAGAAATAAAATATATACAGACAACAAAAAAGCAAGTAGATATTACCCTTGTTCCAAGATTTTATCCACCTGTGCTCAGACAGGCCGACAAAGGGCTAATTAACTATTTTGTTACATATAATATGGAAAACTATACAGTAAAACCTGTGTAAAACGGCCACTCTCAAAAAGACCAAAAATTGTTTTTCAAGACCAATCATCGCTTAATGCAGGTCAAAAGCATTGCAGAATGCTCCAAGTAGAGCATTCTGCAATACTTTCACCCTTCATTAAGCTACCAATTGTCATTAAGATCTTTGTTTTGTCTATTTTGATTTGATTCTTTACATCCCATCAACAATCTTTCAGTTAAACAGGGACGGGTATACCTGGGTTGAACCAATACTAAGCTAGGATAAATGGGTCTGCTTAAGGACCACAAGGCAATGACGCTGGTGAAGCTTGACCCCACGGCCCCTCTGTCTCGAGTCAAGCTGTCTACCACTGAGCCACTGCGCTCCCTTGTTTTGTCTATTTTTGAGTGGCCGTTTTACACACTTTAACTGTATAATAAATTGGTGCACTCAGGAAATAAATTCCATATTGGATAATCGCTTACAGTAAGATAGTTAAACATTTGAATATTATGTATGATTGTATAATATTTCAATAAAATATTGTAAACATTTGAGTAAACTGGGAAACATTGTAGACCCTAATGAGATGCCCATAATCTAATCAGCTCTTTGGCATATCCAAATAATAAAGGCCACTTGAATGGGCAATTGTTTAAACATAACCTGACCAATACAGATGCAAATACCCAGCCATTAAAATTTGGTTAGAAGGGCATTAAATAAGCGTTAAATAACAAAACAATTACAGCACATACTATATCAACCAAAAACATGCATTTAAATATGTTAAATTGCCAGTTACCTCTCTTTGCCCTGTGTTCAGTTTGAGATGTTGGGAATGCTGCAGTAGCCGATCCTTTCTCCTCCATTTGGCACTATCTTTAGTTTTGGGCCTAAAAGAAATTGCATGTACATAGGTATAGTTAAGCAAAGTTTTTAAACGTAAAATTGTCTCTTGAGACGATTCTTAAGAGTACCCACAACATATGTTTTGGTTGAGAAATACATGTAGAGTGACAGTAGATAGATTCGTACAGTAGACAGATTCGTACACTCGGCAGTTCTAGCCCTCTGCTGCCTTTAGTATGCAAATTAAAAGCCCATTAATTACACCAGCAATCAATCACGCATTTCTGTCAATCATTTTCAGTGCCGATTCGCGCGTGCTTGGCAGTGCGAGAGCTTTGCAGACGACTTTTTCGGGCCACCGAAACAGACATTGTACTGAATCGTAAAACGTTTGTGTACATATTCAGAATCCGCAACCAATATAAAGCTTATCTAAGCACTAGATTGTAAGAAAATAATCCTTTTTGTATTTCAGGTACTTACATTTCTGCCCCTTTGCTTATTTGTGTACAATTTTTATTGATCTGCTGACCTCTGTCGCAGCTGTCATTCCGGATATTCTAGAGTGATTATTTCCTTTTACAACAACAACAACAACAACTTAGAGGGAGCCCTCATTATTTCAATTTGGTTGACTACTTGATGCGGACCTCATACATTGTAATATATGCAATCAAATGTGTTTTTTTTATGTTTCACATACATGACACGTCCCCAACAAGCTAAAGTGCCGTTCTGTTCTATTCTATTCCACTAACAAAAGTTGCCAGCTACTTTCAAGTTTCTAGCGGTTAAATAACCATACAATTCAGCAGTTTAGAGTAAAATTGGTTGAATTTTATATATTTTATATTATTTCATCTCCGATTTGCGTGTAAAGTCAGATAAAAAGGTGTACGAATCTGCACTGTCATGTTCAATTTTTTTCTATTTTCCGCCAGTTGAATAATGATAGCTCCCTAGCTAACTGGAAAAGCCGGAAATGAAACTAGGTCAGCATAATAAACTAGACATGTGTATTTTCTTGGCTATGACATATGAAAAGGCTAGTTAAAAAGGTAAGACAGTTATAATTAGTTAATTGCAAAACTGTACGAATCTACCTACTGCCACTCTAAGAATAATAATTTCCAATTACACACTCCTATCTATAGGCCTGATGAACATCACATTCTACAACAGAACTCTAAACAAGTTCACCTTATCTAAGCCTATGCAGTGTTTGCACTAGTTTTGAATTAAACTGAGTCCCTGGGATCCTGGGCATCAGTGGAACACACTGGTAAATGTATATGTCGATTTGCTGGTATTTACGCGTATTGCCGGTTCTTCATAGACCGGAAGTGGTAGATATTGGTGTTAAATCATATATAGAAAAACATGCCATATGCCTAAAGGACTATAGAATTAGACCATTTTTAAGTATTAGGCATGCACATGGGGATTTATGATGGGGATTTATGTAAGCATTTAGGAATAGATTCAAGTACCGATCTGGATGATCGGTACTCGAATCTCTTCCTAAATGCTTACATAAATCGCCATGCACATACTGAATACTTAAAAATGATCTAATTCTATAGTCCTTTAGGTATGTGGCATGTTTTTCTATATAGTATTAACATCAATATCTACCACTTCTGGTCTATGAAGTACCGGCAATACGTGTAAATACCAGCAAATCGACGTATACATTTACCAGTGTGTGGAAGCTGAGTCCAATGCAAGTTCTACTGAGTCCCAGACTATTCTGCTGATTGTCAAAGTTTTATGCACTGATAAATACTGAGATCATAAGGCCAGTTAAGCAAAACATTGAGTGTAAAATTGAGATTATTTTCTTATCCATCAGTTGAAACATATGTTTTGGGTGCTCAAAAGAACCGTCTCATCGAGACGGTTCTTTTGAGTACACGCAACATATGTATTGGTTGAGAAATAAGAAAAGTAATTTTCAGATACGCACTCTTATCTGGGGGCCTGTGAAATATGTTTTTTTAACTATTTAAAACATAAAACCAGTATATCCTGCAACTTTAATCTTAAACATGATTAGTTGGTACCCATGATAAAAATATTCTTACATTCATAAATACAGACACTAAAAGCCCAGAGCTGGCGGCTTATCCCTTTATATACTAGTTACTCCAATATGCATACCTTGGTGGCAAACAGGGAAGACACAGATGAAATGCCTCAAGATGTGGCATTTCATTAGGGTTTACAAGGTTGCTAAGACAAAAACAATATTCAGAGAAAGAAATACAATTTTTGTTTGGAAATTACAACCTGTGACCCCTCGATACATACAATGGACCATCCCAAGTTAATTGTATCAAACCAGAAGGAAGAATCCATAAGCAAGTAAAGGGTAATCTGATTATAAATCAGATGGAGAGTCTTGTCATACCGACCAATCTTTGAACTGATGGTGTTGTTGCAAACTTAATATCCCCAAATTATATCATTTTCACTAAAACTATTTCACTAACAATGTAAGCCTCAAAATTAATGTGCATAAGCCTATAATAGTGTCTGCAAGCATTTGCAAGAGACCTGAAGTATTCATGATTCCATGAACATTCCAAAAATAGAATTCATTGGCCGACTTGGGGTATTGAAGAATGTGAGCTTGTGAATTTTTTTTTTTGAAAGCGCTTTAGGGTTGAATGATTTCTTACTTTGAAGACACAGGTTCTGTACTGATTATATCTCCTACTAGGACAGGGAAGAAGCCTGGTGTAATAGCAAGGAACTCTACGGTGGTATCTTCTGGCATGTGAGGCTTGGTGGCTACATGATCTATGTATGTGGAACGCTTCTCTATCAGAAGTTCTGAAAATACAAGAGATTATCTGTACCTGAGCTCCACAAAACTAGGATATTTTTCTTTATTGTCAATCAAAGAAGCATGTAAGGCCAAATAAAAAATATGTGTGGATCAGGTTACACCCTGAAAAAAATAGGGTAGGTAGGTAGGATACTATATTTTTTTTTATTGGAATATTCAGACCTGGTGGAAATGTTTTAAATAAGACAAAACTGATATAAAAGGTCTATTTTTGAAGATATACCCCCTGTAACCTTGTTTTAATCCTTTTACTTCCAATGCATAGAAATTTAGATTCCCATTTCAGATCAGATGGTCATTTTGATATGTATATTTTTTCTCCAAATTCTACCTGAATCACACATATTTTTTTCTTGGCCTAAAGTTATGGCACAACTTTTTCTCAGACAGGAAGAATGTGAAAACAAAATAGTCAAAGATCAGACTGCTCATAGGAGAAGTCTGATCATGGACTAATTGTTTGCTTTCTTCAGCAAATGGTTTACTGATAGGGCCAAATAAAAAATATGTGTGGTTCAGGCTAAACCCTGAATAAAATTAGGGTAAGTAGGTAGGATACTATTTTTTTTTTTGAAACTTTTTTCTTGGAATATTCAGACCTGCTTGGAAATGTATTAAACAAGACAAAACTGATATAATAGGGTCTATTTTTGAAGATATAACCTTATTTTAATCCTTTTACTTCCAATACCAAAAACTGAATGCATAGAAATTTTTATTTCCATTTCAGATGGTCATTGGTATGTATTTTTTCTCCATATTCTGAAGTTGGAAGAGAATAGCAGAAAAAAAGTATTTTGTTCTGCTATTCTCTTCAGACTTCAGAATTTGGACAAAAAAGTTTAAGGTAGGGTGGTAAATTTATGGAAGGTCGGGTAACCAGAACCACACATAATTTTTTTCCTGGCCTAACTAGGATGTAATAGTTCAGATCATTAGCTGCTGGATTCCATTTCAGAAATTCAGCACTTTGAAATATAGTTAACTCTTGCATGCTGGTTAATTGTTCACGCTTTCCTTGTTGTCTGCTGAGGTTTTTCAAAATCAACTTTTTTAAAGAAAAAATCTTTCTGAAACACTATCAGAGTGTCAAACAGTTTGGATCCAGATCAGGACCGGCAATCTGTTGGTCCTGATCTGGATCCAAATTATTTGCAAAGGTTATCAGCTGATTAATTGTTCATGCTTTCGTTGTCGCTTGCTGACGTTTTTCAAAATCAACTTTTTCAAAATATTCTTTCAGGAACACTATCCAAGTGTCAAACAGTTTGGATCCAGATCAGGACCGACAATATGTCAGTCCTGATCTGGATCCAAACTGTTTGCAAAGGTTATCAGCAGACGACAAAAGTTGCGCCTAGCAAGGAGAGTTAATAGTACAGGACTTTAGTTAAGAGTGCGTAACAAAAAATTTATTTTCTTATTTCTCAACCAAAATATATGTTGTGGGTACTCAAAAGAACCGTCTCAATGAGACGGTTCTTTTGAGCACCCAAAACATATGTTAAAACCGATGGGTAAGAAAATATTTACAATTTTAAGCGGAAATTTTTTGTTTATCTAAACCTATGTAGTATGAACTATGTTTCAACAGAAAGTGAACTCACCAGTATCTCTAATTTTAGAACATGGCGTGTACGAGTCCATCCTATGAGTATTAGCATCGCATTCATCTCTCAATGTCTTCACACGAATATCAAACACTTTCAAGTTAGGGTCTATTTCCTCCCATTGTGACAATATCTTGTTGTCTATGAAAGTAGCAAACATCTGAGTCTCTAGAAACGGTGAAAGAAACGGCAGGTAGTTTTCGGGCTGATCACTCAGAAATGAGGCCTTATCAAAATTATGCATAGTTTCACGATTGCTGATCCACGAATCCATGTCTTGCGTTGTCTGCATAACAAACTCGTCATACCAACAAAACATGTTCACAAAACGGTTCAAGAAGATTTCTCGAACAGCATTGTTGAATTTCAATTCTTCAAGTTCCCGATTTGGCATGGAATTGAAATCCTGAAACACTGGATCTGCTCTTTCCACCTCTTTCACGATCTTGGGACTCTTTTCTGTGTAATCATCTAATGTATTACTCCACACACCGGTTTTCTTGGCTAAAGCAGATATTTTTGTCCAGGCCTCACTATGCTGTAAGGCCTCTAACTTGTCAATGCCTCTCGACAGACTGTTAGTTTTACTTAGCACTGGTTCTGTAGAACGACTAGAGAGTTTTGTAGGTTTACGACGAGGACTAGATATTACACTATCGGCACTGGTTTCTTTGAGCATTCTTTCTTTGCTGCTAATAATAGCTTGAACAAGTTCTTCTTTCAAGTCTTGTTCAAAGGGAAAGGAGGGAAGATCTTCCGGCACTTCAACAGTGTTTGAATCAATATCAACAAAGCACATGTTAGCCTGAAATAGAAATAGAATACAAAAATTCATATGGGGTGTGACCACAGGTTTAGATAAACAAAAGTTTTCAGCGTAAAATTGTTAGTATTTTCTTACCCATCAATTTTAACATATGTTTTGGGTGCTCAAAAGAACCGTCTCATGGAGATGGTTCTTTTGAGTACCCACAACATATGTTTTGGTTGAGTAATAAGAAATTTAAATTTTCATTACGCACTCTTAACTAAAGTCGGGGGTGTGACACACGAAAACCTGTCTTCGGGGCAACCCAGTGAATAAGACTCAAACCAGTCTGTTCAGCTACAGAGACTAGCAATACTCAATGAAGGCCCATCTGATATGATATATGCTTTTACCATGACAACCACACTGTTACTATAAACTCATTTGTAAGCTGTAACTGAGATCTCTATGAAGGCCTATTTAATATGTTCAAGGGCATCAAGACATACATATGTTGCCATGACAAAGTACAACACTTTTGACCTTTACTCAATTTAGAAGCTACATAATGAGATTTGTCTGTTTGACCAATATGAAGGCCCATTATATAGGGAACTTGAGGATGTTGCCATGACAGTGACTGCTACACTATGCCTTTAACTAATTGGAAAGCTCTAATTGAGGGCTATCTTTTTTTTACCTTTTTGAAGGCCCATTATACACTACACTATCACTCTTACCTCATTGGGAAGCTATAATTGAGATCTATCACCTTGACCTCTATGAAGGCATGCTGCCATGACAACTACATTATGACTCTAACCTCATTGGGAAGCTCTAATTGAGATCAATCGTCTTAACCTCTATGAAGGTGTGTTGCTATGACAACTACACTATGACAAACTAATTTGGGAAGCTCTAATTGAGATCAAGCATCTTAACCTCTATGAAGGTGCGTTGCCATGACAACTACACTATGACAAACTAATTTAGGAAGCTCTTATTGAGATATATCATCTAAACCTCTAGGAATCCCTGTTATATATGTAACCGGGGCATATGTTGCCATGACAACAACAATATGGCCCTTAACTCATTGGTTTGTTCGTTTGTTTGACTATTTTATGTCCCTGTCAACAGCTTTGGGCATGTCGAGACGGTCAGTTAACCTAACCACACCTTTTCCTGGGCAAGCTGGACTAAGCGGTTAACCAGTACATCTTGCAATACTTTCCCTTGTAACTGACATCAACCCTTCTTGAATCAGCGAAAGGAGGAGATTAAACATAGAAAAAAAATCCTGATCAATCTCCATGAAAGAATGGGACTGTGCCAGTGTAACGGTCAGTTTTTTCCCCAGTCAGTTTTTTCCCCCGGGGAAAGATTTGACTAGTCAGTTTTTTCCCCACCCAGTCAGTTTCCCCCCCCCCCCCCCCCATGTTATTTTTTTGGAAAGGCTTGAAAATGATATATGTGTCATTGTGTAGTTAAATCAAATAAAATATCATTCTGAAATAGCTGTATTATAACTCTACCACCCTCAACACAGCACAAAAGTGCAGAGGGTGTAGAAGGATTTGATTATAAATGGTTAGCCTATTCAAAAAACAAAATGAGTGTTCTTAATTAAAAATGGTTATTTGAATGGGTTAAAGGAAAATCGGCCCAGTCTTTCCCCACCCCACTATTTGGAAGAATCAATTCACTAAGATAAAATACAACCGTTGGAACACTTTGGAGGGGGATAACCAATAAATTTTTGGAATGAGTCATTCATAAGTCTTCAGATACAGTATAAGAATGACATAAACTGAAAGACTGAAAGATAAATCCCCACCCCACAATGTAGCAGTACAAATAAAATGTTTGGTTTGAAAACTTGATTCTCTCTTTGGAATAGGTCATTCATAAGTGTTAAGATACAGTTAAAGAGTAACATAAACCGAAAGACTAACTGATCAATAGAAAGATCAAAAGATTTTGGAGGGGGGAAAGAATGGGCCAGACCAGTCTTTCCCCATCCCACAATTACGAATAAACTTGTTGGTTTGAAAACTTGATACTCTCATTTGAATAGATCATTCATAAGTGAAAAGATACAGTGAAAGAGTAGTATAATCCAAAAGCCTGAAAGATAAAAAGAAACATCAAAACATTTTATAGGGGGGGGGGGGGGTGGGGGGGGGGGGGGGGGGGGGGGAATGGGCGGACCCAGTCTTTCCCCACCACACAATGTAGAAGTACCAATATCCTTGTTGGTTTGAAAACTTGATTTTCTCTTTGGAATAGGTCATTCAATATTGTACAGGTACAGTTAAGAAGTAACATTAACCAAAATACTAAATGATAAATAGGAAGATCAAAACATTTTGGAGGGGGGAAAGAATGGGCTGGCCCAGTCTTCCCCACCCCACAATGTAGAAGTACCAATAAACTTGTTGGTTTGAAAACTTGATTTTCTCTTTGGAATAGGTTATTCAAAATTGTACAGGTACAGTTAAGGAGTAACATTAACCAAAATACTAAATGATAAATAGAAAGATCAAAAAATTTTGGAGGGGGGAAAGAATGGGCCGGCCCAGTCTTCCCCATCCCACAATGTAGAAGTACCAATAAACTTGTTGGTTTGAAAACTTAACTCTCACTTTTAAACAGGATATTCATAAGTGTTCAGATGCAATGAAAGAGCAGCATAATCTAAAAGACCGAAAGATAAATAGAATGATCGAAACATTTTGGAGGGGGGAAAGAATGGGCCAGCTCAGTCTTTCCCCCACTCCAAAATGTTGAAGTACCAAACTTGTTGGTTTAAAAACTTGATCTGTCTTTGGAATAGGTCATTCAAAATTGTTCAGATACGGTCAAAGAGTAACATAAACCGAAAGACTAAACAATAAATTGAAAGATCGAAACATTTTGCAGGGGGGGAAAGAATGGGCCGGCCCAGTCTTTCCCCACCCCACAAAGTAGAAGTACCAATAGACTTGTAAGTTAGAAAACTTAATTCTCACTTTGCAATAGGTCATTCAAAAGTGTTCAGATACATTCAAAGAGTTGCATAATCCAAAAGACTGAAAAGATAAATAGAAAGATAGGAACATTTTGGAGGGGGGAAAGATTGGGCCGGCCCAGTCTTTCCCCACCTGACAATGTGGAAATACCAATAAACTTGTTGGTTTGAAAACTTGATTCTCTCTTTGGAACAGGTCATACATTAGTGTTAAGATGCGATGAAAGAGCAGCATAATTTAAAAGACTGAAAGATAAATATATAGATCAACACATTTTGGAGGAGGGAAAGAATGGGCCGTAAAGTTTTCCCCCACCCAACAATGTAGAAGTATCAATAATCTTGTTGGACTGAAATCTTGATTCTCACATTGGAATAGGTCTTTCATAAATATTAAGATACTGTGAAAGAGTAACATAAACCGAAAGACGAAACGATCAATAGAAAGATCGAAAGATAAAGGAGGGGGGGAAAGAATGGGACGGCCCAGTCTTTCCCCACCCTAAATTACAAATATATTTGTTGGTTTGAAAACTTGATTTTCTGCTTGGTATAAGCCAAGAGAGTTCAGATACAGCAAAAGAATAACATAATCCACAAGTCTAGAGGGTAAATAGAAAGATCGGAACATTTTGGAGGGGGGAAAGAATGGGCCGGCCCAGTCTTTCCCCACACTACAATGTAGAAGTACCAATAATCTTGTTGGATTGAAAACTTGATTCTCTCTTTGGTATAGGTCTTTCATAAATGTTAAAATAGAGTGAAAGAGTAAGATAAACCGAAAGATGAAACGATCAATAGAAAGATCGAAAGATTAAGGAGGTGGGAAAGAATGTGCAGGCCCAGTCTTTCCCCACCCTACAATTACGAATAAACTTGTTGGTTTGAAAACTTGATTCTCTGCTTGGTATAAGTCAAGAGAGTTCAGATACAGCAAAAGAATAACATAATCCAAAAGTCTAGAGGATAAATAGAAAGATCTGAACATTTTGGAGGGGGGAAAGAATGGGCCGGCCCAGTTTTTCCCCACTCCACAATGCAGAAGTACCAATTAACTTTTTGGTTTAAAAACTTGATCTCACTTTGGAACAGGTCATTCAAAATTGTTCAGAAACAGTCAAAGAGTAACATAAACCGAAAGACTAAACAATAAATTGACAGATCCAAACATTTTGGAGGGGGGAAAGAATGGGCCAGCCCAGTCTTTCCCCACCCGACAAAGTAGAAGTACCAATAAACTTGTAAGTTAGAAAACTTAATTCTCACTTTGCAATAGGTCATTCAAAAGTGTTCAGATGCATTCAAAGAGTTGCATAATCCAAAAGACTGAAAAGATAAATAGAAAGATAGGAACATTTTGGAGGGGGGAAAGATTGGGCCTGCCCAGTCTTTCCCCACCCGACAATGCAGAAGTACCAATAAACTTGTTGGTTTGAAAACTCGATTCTCTCTTTGGAACAGGTCATAGTGTTAAGATGCAATGAAAGAGCAGCATAATTTAAAAGACTGAAAGATAAATATATAGATCAATACATTTTGATTTTGGAGGAGGGAAAGAATGGGCTGGAAAAGTTTTCCCCCACCCAACAATGTAGAAGTACCAATAATCTTGTTGGACTGAAAACTTGATTCTCGCTTTGGAAAAGGTCTTTCATAAATATTAAGATACAGTGAAAGAGTAACATAAACCAAAAGACGAAACGATCAATAGAAAGATAGAAAGATAAAGGAGGGGGGAAAGAATGGGCCGGCCCAGTCATTCCCCACCCTACAATTACAAATAAATTTGTTGGTTTTAAAACTTGATTCTCTGCTTGGTATAAGCCAAGAGAGTTCAGATACAGCAAAAGAATAACATAATCCAAAAGTCTAGAGGATAAATAGAAAGATCTGAACATTTTGGAGGGGGGAAAGAATGGCCCGGCCCAGTTTTTCCCCACCCTATAATGCAGAAGTACCAATTAACTTTAGTTTAAAAACTTGATCTCACTTTGGAACAGGTCATTCAGAATTGTTCAGAAACAGTCAAAGAGTAACATAAACGGAAAGACTAAACAATAAATTGAAAGATCCAAACATTTTAGAGGGGGGAAAGAATGGGCCGGCCCAGTCTTTCCCCACCCCACAAAGTAGAAGTACCAATAAACTTGTAAGTTAGAAAACTTAATTCTCACTTTGCAATAGGTCATTCAAAAGTGTTCAGATACATTCAAAGAGTTGCATAATCCAAAAGACTGAAAAGATAAATAGAAAGATAGGAACATTTTGGAGGGGGGAAAGATTGGGCCGGCCCAGTCTGTACCGGGATCAAGCTCAAGATCCCTGGATCCACATTCAGACTTGTTACCGATTGCACTACGGGGCCCGATATTACCTCATTGGGCAGCTCTATTTGAGATCTATCTTCATGACCTCTATGAAGGTCTATTCTTTAGGAAACATGAGTGCCCAGAAAATACTGCATAGATGCTGGGAGTATATGAGCTGTGACACGTGATTTCCAACACTGTGGCATTTTGACAAGTGTAGACCCAGACGAGCCTATGCAGCCTCCTTTTAAGCTTAGAAACTCAACTCAAAATGTTGTTAGGTCAGTAGCATAACAGTCATATAATATTCAAGCGACTAGCAAAGACTCTGATCAGACTGCGCGTATGCACAGGCTGGTCTGAGCCTTTGCTGGTCGCACATAACACATTGTTGGAAATCTCATGTCATGGCTCAATTATGAACATATTACATATGTTGCCATGACAACACAACACAACTGTGACTCTTACCTCATTAGGAAGTTCTAACTGAGATCTATCTTCTTGACCTCTATGAAGACCCATTATATATGGAACAGGAGCATCCAGGAAATGCTGCATGGATGCTGGGAGTATAGGTACATACACATGTTGCCATGAGAACGGGAAGATGAGAATGTTCATACTTTCTGCAACCAGCATTAATCTTTGGTAATCTGAAAAATATACAGGAGATGCATAACACCTCTGGGCTTGTGACTGACTCTGATTTGATGACAGTCGCTTGCATTAATCTATTTATTACTATTGCTATTATGGATTAAAGGCTAAATCGAAGATAACTTCAGAATTCATTTTAGCTGGATTTTTTTTGTCCTTTTGTCACACAATTCTGACCATTGCCTATTGGGTAATTTCTAATGCTATTCCTTTGCCTCTGCTGATTTTTTCAAAATCATTTGAATAATTCTTTCAGGAACGCTACCAGAGTGTCAAACAGTTTGGACACAGATCATGACCAACATTTTGCAGCTCCTAATTTGAAGCCAAATTGTTTGCATAGCTTATCTTAATATGACAAAAGTTGCCCCTAGCAAAGGAAATATTTCACGTTTGCTAGCACTAGCGGATGAGCTACGGCACTCTTGAAAAGCTGTTATTACTCAAAATCTATAAAAACAGTGAAAACACTGATGGCATACTACAGATCAGACTACATTCTAAACTTTCTTACCGCACAACTAAATGTTTGATATCATCTCTTGTTGTTTAGATTGTTTTTTTAATTTAGTATAACATAAATCTCACACCCTGACCAATTTTGCTTGTTTGTTTGATTATTTTGGTTCTTTACATCCCAGTCAACAATTATTCGGTCATGTTGGGATGGGTCTTCCTGGGTTGAACCATTATAAGCAGCGGATAAAGTTTCTTGCTCAAGGACACAACACTGTGACTTTGTCGGTGGGAAGTCGCGAACTAGCAACCCTTGGATCCCCATTCCACTGCTCTATCAACTAAGCCACTGCGCTTAACATCAATATAATACCGAGCCTAGTTCTTTATTCACAAAATGCTTTTTTAAACTGGTGGCAATGTTTTTCAGCCATGGGCAGGTCCAGAGGGGGGGCCCGGACCCCCCTGGAAAATCACAAAAATATAGTTTTTTTAGTAATACTGGTACCAAGCCGGCATTACATGATGGGCCATCATTGGTCCGACAGAGTAACACCATTTAAATGGCGTTCCGCTAGTGGGCCAATAATGGCCCATGCTTTTAGTGGTATTTGGATCCTCTCTCCCCCTTATCAACTACAAAAAAAAACATTTTCAGAGTTGAGTTGAACCCCCTCTGACAAAAGTTTCTGGATCCGTGCATGTCAACTGATCAAATCAATTTGAGCCGTCATGGTAGGTAAAACAGGGACAATCATTAAGTTGTACCAAATTATTTCCAAATCAGACCAGTAGTTTTTCAACAGAAGGTCTAAAGTTATTCCAATTTTGGTTGCCATGGCAACCAGAATTCTGAAGGCATGAAATCTTTCAACATTTTAAAAAAGAAAAAAAGAACAAGCTACCCAAGCATCATTCCTTTGAGATTTTGTAAAATTCCACCATTTGGTTTAGAAAAAGATATTGCTCAAAGTATAGACCATGTAAAGCAAGGGTTCCTAAGTACACTGGAGTTTACCAGCCACTCTTCTTATGTCATAGAACCAGATCAGACTGCTCCTGATTTATATTGTTTGTTTCCATGGAAAAATCTTGCCTGAACTTAATATATGTAGAAGACACAAGAAGCAGATGATATTTTCAAGACAAAAATTGTTTGATTTACGTCCTACTCAACAATTTTTAGTTATATAATGTTGTGACAATTTCCTGTCTTCCTGGGTTGAACCAGTACTAAGCAGCTGATAAAGTGTCTTGCTCAAGTACACAACCCAGTGACTCTAGCGGCGGCGAGTCTTCTTCAATCCCCAGTCTAATACTCTACCAACTCAGACACTGCACTCAGGGTATGGGGATAAGAGTGAAAGTGTTTGACAAGGAAAGTCTGGAAAGAATTGCAATTTTACTCACAAAATATGAGCCGAGACATGGGATTTCCAACAATGTGGCATTTGACAAGTGTAGACTCAGACAAGCATGTGCAGCCTCCTTTTAAGCTTAGAAACTCCAAATGCTGTTCTTCAGTCAGAAGCTAAATATTCATAGAATATTCGAGTGACTAACAAAGGCTCTGATCAGATTGTGCATATGCGCAGGCTGGTCTGGGCCTTTGCTGGTCGCACACACCACATTGTTGGAACTCAATTATCTGTTTTTCTAGCTGTGAGTGAATGAGTAAGTTTGTATTTAATGGCCCACCATAATCAAATGTTATATAGAGATGATGCCATGGCTTGGTGTCTCATCCCACAGACTGGAGGATCTTTCTGGCAGTGTACTTACTAGACTGGCTCCAGTCCTTAAAACATTTTTTCATCAATGTGTCATATCATATACTTGTAGTCAGTCTAACTCTGATTGCTCTGTTTTAAAACAGAGCCATCAGAGTTAGACTGGCTACAAGTATATGATTAAAACAGAGCTATCAGAGTTAGACTGGCTACAAGTATATGATATGACACATTGATGAAAAATTGTTTTAAGGACTGGAGCCAGTCTATGTACTTACCTGATGAATAAAGGAGAACCTGATGTTCCAATAGAACACTGATGAAGAGGAGAATTAGATTGTCAAGGCCAAGAAGTCGGACTAAGTCCCAGAGAGAAAAATCAAACAATGGTAGCTCACTCGTACCTGAAAACAGATTAAACCATTTAGATCAACTGAATGGTGGCTCCCATTACTACTTAGCTACATAGAATAAAGTCAGGATGGTCCATTGAAAATATTTCCCCCAAAAAAATATTGTATTTCTTTCATTGAAGATCAATTTTGTCTTAGCAAATGGTGTAGACCCTGATGAAATGCTGCATTATGCGGCATTTCATCTGGGTCTTCACTGTTTGCGAAAGTACCCATTTAGGTGTTTCCGGTCTGCAAAGGGTTAAAAATTCTAATAAGACATTGCCACATTGTTCCATGTTACTGAATCCTTTTCAAAATCATGCAGATTCTGATAGACTTGAATAGAAGAAAACTAGAATTTCCCTTTGTGAACCACTGTGCCCCCTACCATACATGTCTGCTTGTCCATGAGAGAGGTACTGTTTCTTAATACAAGGGCCATAACTCTGATAAATGGACAAGTTAAAAGCAATAGTTTGCCTCAACTTTTCTAATTTCAGAGGCATAGAAATGGCTTAACTCTTTGTATGCTATGTAATTTTAAATGCTTTTTTGTTGTTTGGTCATTTTTAAATGTTTTTTAAGAAAATCATTTCAGAAGTATATGTACATGTACATGTAACATCAGAGAGACAAACATTCTGTTGGTCCTGATATGGGTCCAAAGGTTATCAGAAGATGACATATTTATTAGCAGTCAAAGAGTTAACTCCATCTTGTTTTCATCTTAAAAGTTGAGCAAGTGAATTTTAAACTACCTGATGAAGTGTGCAAAATACATATGAGCCAGTGCATGAGATTTCCAACAATGTGGTATTTTGACAAGTGTAGACACAGACGAGCCTGTGCAGCCTTATTTTAAGCTCAGAAACTCCAAATGATGTTTGGTCAGTAGCTTAACAGTCATAGAATATGCAAGCGACTAGCAAAGGCTCCGATCAGACTGTGTGTATGCGCAGGCTGGTCTGAGCCTTTGCCGGTTGCAAATACCACATTGTTGGAAATCTCTTGTTGTGGCTCATATATGAATCACATAACAAGAAAACCTGACATCAGGGGTTAAAGTGAGAACCAATAAGACTTAAACCAACCTGCTCTTTGCAAAGACTATATATCATCTAGAGTCTTTAAATAAAGCTAAATGCTCAATATAATGCTTTTTTTAGACTGTAAACAGGAAACTGTTAACAAGAACAGCCTGATCTGCATCAATCATTGCTACTATTTGGGTTAGTCAACAGATTTTCTCCTGAGTCGGCTCAAAAACAACCTTTTCTACTTATCAAAACATGTATTTTATGCATGCGTGGGCTTCAGTGCAATAAAACATGTGACAATGTCCTGATGAATGAAATCACTTTCTGTCCCAACTTCAAATTTTCATCAGCCCGTTATAATTAATCGATGCAATTCACAAAACAGTCAGCCGACTCAGATTGCAATGTAGTTACTGATCAGCTGACTTTAATTTTTAGAAGCAATGGTTTCTGGATCTACAATGTTTGCAAATTAAGGATACGTATCTGTTCTCTAAACCTGAGCAAATCATGGTACCCATAGGACCAGTCAAGCAAAATTTTTGATCGTAAAATTGTCATTATATTCTTACCCATCAATCTAAACATATGTTTTGGGTGCTCAAATGAACTGTCTCAATGAGACAGTTCTTTTGAGTACCCACAACATATGTTTTGGTTGAGAAATAAGAGTGTAAAAATGTAATTATTTTCTTATCCAGCAATCTAAACATATGTTTTGGGCGCTCAAAAGAACCGTCTCAATGAGACGGTTTTTTTGAGTACCCATAACATATGTTTTGGTTGAGAAATAAGAGTGTAAAATTGTAATTATTTTCTTACCCAGCAATCTAAACAGATGTTTTGGGTGCTCAAAAGAACCGTCTTAATGAGACGGTTCTTTTGAGTACCCACAACATATGTTTTGGTTGATAAATAAGAAAAATAATTTTCAGTTTCACATTTTTATCTGGAGGCCTGGTACCTGTATATCTAATCATTAATACAATTGAGAATTTAATATTCATAAAGCATGTTATCAAATTCAAATATGCATCTTTGAAATTTTACCATTTTAACCCTTGTCCAGCTGAATATTTTTATCATTCATGTACATGCACTCCATTCCTCTTTTGCTAACTTGCTAAATGGCATAAATGCTAATAGTTTTTCCAAAAAAGCAAGTTGAAATTACAATCACTTGCCTTTTTTAGCAAGTGAATACAAGTCGCTCTTTTCAAATTATGCAACATAGCATAAGTAGTAGTAGCAGCATAGCATAAATTGTTTGAAAAACTGTGTAGATCCAGATCAACCAGCTTCTGAAGAAGCTGACTGATCTGGATCTACACTGTTTTCAAGATAACCAAAATGTGCCTTCGCCTTTCAGAAAGTAGATAATATTTGAAATAATTTTTTGGCACACAATGCGCTAAATGAATTGGTTCAATTTTCTAATTAGGGATATATATGGAGTGACTTAGCAAGTTGATCATAGGAAAAATCATCACTTGCTATTTTTAGCCAGTGATTAAAAATCTTAAATTTGATCCCAATTTTTATCCTGTTAACCTGCTAGCATGTATTTTCACATCTTCACCAGCGAAGGTTTCGTCGTATCTACCTTTCGACAAACCCTTCGCCTCACGACCCTCAAAATTTATTAATAGCGAAGGCTAATCGACCAATGAAAACGTCAGGAAGGATTTTTTCAATAATCCCTTCCTGCCAATCAGATTAAACGTAGCAGTTTATCGGCATCTAATATACACCAGCTGTTAAGTCTCCATAAGTCCAGATAAACAAAGCTTTTGGTCGTAAAATCATTTATTTTTCTTCTATCCTTCGGTTCAAAATTATGTTATGGGTGCTCAAAATAACCATCTTAATGTGACAGTTCTTTTGAGCACCTTAAACGTATATTTTAGTTGTTAAATAAGAAAACTGAATGTAAATTAAATTTTGCCGTCTTATCTGGAGTCCTGGTGTTTATCGATTTTTTGCACCGCTTTGTGATTGATCATATTACTTGTTACTATTTTCGTCTTATGACATACTCAATCGGAAGAAAGTATCCTTGTGAGGCCAAGGGTTAAGATAGCGAATCGTAACCCTTGGTATGACAAGATGGTATTTTCAATGAGAGTGGAAAACAGTGTGGATCCTGATCAGATGGATTAGGCAGAAGCCAGCTGATCTGGATCTACAGTGTTGTCAAAAAAAGGATTTAGCAGGACAAGCGCTCTCTCTTAACATTGATATAGAGTGTGATCATTTGATTTGAAACATCTGCTTAGTCTATTCATATGAAATGTCAAGCCTTATTTGGAAACTTAATGCAACAGGTGTCTGCAGCCAAACTGTGTAATTTTTCATGATTTTTTTTCTATACCTGCGTGTCGAACAGTTTGATCCTGATTTGACCTGATGTTTTGACGAGCCTGATCTGGTCCAAATATTTGGCAAAGGTTACAAGCAGAATTAAGACACTAAGCAGACTGACTTGATTCCCTTGTTGAGTTGAGCCTTCACTGGACGCACAGTCATGTTGGATTTGTCATGGTTTGCAAACTGCACATAACTCTAAAATGCCATTTAACTTTTTACATACTAGATAATTTTTCATGCTTTTGCTGTCATCTGCTGACTTCTTTTTTCAAAATTAACTTTTTCAAAAATTCTTTCATGACCCACACTATTAGAGTGTCAAATGATTTGAATTCAGACATATTGTTGGCCCTGATCTAGAATCAAATTACTCAGACATTACAGCAAAAGAAATTAAGCCTTTTAAGACTTTTATGACTCGTAAATTAAGACTTATATGCTATTCTTTACTAAGTGATGCCCAATTCTCTTTTTTTACCAAATTAGTCACATAATATGGGAAGTACCCAAAAATTATGTTTTGGTTAAGAAATAACATGGATAGAATATTTCAGATCTTCATCTGAATTCTGTAATAATCCACTTTCATATTAAATTCACGCTAGAGAGCCACTGTATTCGAACAGGGCAATCATCACGTGGTGGTTGCAGTCGACGAGTGCACAAAATAGTGTACCTAGCTGTTAAAAAGGGTAATATTTTGGTCATCATTTTACTTCTGAAAATATTCATCGCGAATTATTGTCACGTATAAATCCAGCTGTGTATCTGCTTAATTTTTTTGTGTGGGTTGAGCGACTGTCGCTACAGTGCCAGAGTTATGCCAAAATGTGATTTTTTTCGTGAAAAAGAATGAAAGAAACTTTTGCTTATGTTCTGGAATTTATGCTTACTTTCGATAAAATGCAAATTCAAAGTACTTTAATGTGCACAAAGTTTGAAATCTGAAGCTCGTGCATTTTGAAAGTCATTCAAGATCTGGTGTTCTGGCCCAGTGGTCCAGTTGTTGACTGCAACATATTGTTTTATATAGACACTCAACTACTGCATTGTTCGAGTACAGTGGTTCTCTAGCGTGAAATTGTGCAGTCAAAGAGTTACATGTATGTAACAGCCTACTTTGTCACTACATTGCATATTATTTTTTTTTATTTTTGAGTGTGCATTTCCAAGTATTTACAATTATTTGAACACTTGAACAACAACATTTGAAGTCATTGTCATATGAAACTATGCAAAACAGGAAAAACACACTTAACTCTTTCCTTGCTAGTGGCGATTTTTGTCGTCTGCTGATAGCCTTTGCAAACAGTTTGGCGCCAGATCAGGATGGACAGAATGTGGGTCCTGATCTGGATCCAAACTATAAGACACTCTGATAGCGTTCATGGACGAATTTTTTGAAAAAGTTTTTTAAAAAGTCGACAAGCATGATAAATTACCCAGCAAGCAATGAGTTAAGCTTCAGCACCATACCTTGTGAAAAGGTACCTTAGCGCTCATCTATTAATTTTCCCATCTTTGTGTGTGCAAGCAGACAAGGCTCTGGCGTAACTACACTAACTTTCAGACACTTCTGAGCTTTTGATGGTCAACTATGGGATAAGCATCAAAATCTCATGACATAGGTCCATCTGCGTGTAAAATTTTCATTGTTTTCTAATTCATCAGAGTGGAACTGTTTATGCAATTTTGGTAGAGGGTATAATCAAATTATGAAGAACATTTCTATAAAACTATTTTGAATTTGGGTCAGCGGTTTGCTTAACAATTTTTAGCTCAAGTGGCCATTTTGTTCATCGATGCAGAACTATTTGTGCAAATTTGGCAGAGGGAATTATGGGTACCGTTCATGTTAAAATATTTTGAATTAAATCAGTATTACAGGAGATGTTTTTAAGAAATATTTTACAGACAATGCACTATAGACGAAGCACAACAGATGCCAGATGAAACCTGATCACAATAGGTCACCATGAGTCTTTATTGATCCCTATTGTCAAAAGGTCACCCTGAGCATTTGGCTCAGGGGAGCTAAAAATGCAACAGCAGCAGACTGTTAAAATGGCAGTTAAAGTTTCAATCAAAGAAACACCTAAATCTACCCCTCACCACACACTAGATATAGAAAGCACCATACAGATATAATATATACCCTGAATATTGGGATGTTTTAACTACATTTGGGCCTTGACACGAGAAACCCTGTCTTCGGGGTTTCTGACTGAGTCAGACTCAAAACAGCCTGCCTAACTACAGAGAGTAGCTAAATTATTGATTTCTCTTGAAGCATGTTTAAATATGATGCTTTCTAGTAAGCAAATAATAAAGGTGCTGATCAGACTGTGCCGATGCACAGGCTGGTCTGCGCCTTTGTTGTTCTCAAACCCCAAAGAAAGGTTTTCTAGTGTCAAGGCCCATTTTACATTGTATTTACATTTTGTACCAAAGCTTTTTGTAATACTGATGAATTCAACGGCCCGAGCTGAGACGGGTACCAAAATTAGTACAATAAACCAAATTATTTGATTGTTTTGATGTTTTACGCCCCAGCCAACAATTTTTCAGTCATGTCAGAAAGATTTCCTGTCTTTCTGGGTTAAACCAGTACAGTACTTAGCATCGTATAAAGTGTCTTGCTCATGGACACAACACAGTGACTTCGATGGTGACAAGTCTCAAACTAGAAACCCTTCGATACCAAGTTTGACGATCTACCAACTGAACAACTGTACTTTACCAAAAAAGTTTAAATGATAATGCACAATGTTACATTGGACAGTATACTTTGTGAATTGAAATGATTTGTCTTTTTTATTATGTTCGAGGCAACTTGTCTCCATACCTGGCTTCATATGTGGGAAATTTACTATTAACCATTGTCCTGCTGAACCTGGATTTATCCTTTTTTGAAAATACTGTAGATCCAGATCAGCGATGACTACTGACAGAGCCTTCTGATCAGGATTCACACTGTTTTCCATTCTACTTGTAAATAACATGCTGATAACTGGAAAGTTGTGCATATGTTAACAGGGTAAAAATAGTATCCTAGCATTACAATTGTTAATAATACTGTTTATCATTAGTTACAGCTATGGATGATGTCAATTTTGCATTGCAATGACATCATTTAAATAACCCATAGGTGGAGATAGACAAAAATTTGTGAGCTAAATTGTAAATTTTATCTATTAATTTTAGCATGTGTTTTGGTGCTCATCGAGACGATTCTTTTGAGTACCCACAACATAAATGCATTGGCTGAGAAATAAGAAAATTTAATTTTAATTACGCACTCTCATCTTTGGGCCCTGCAAGCATGTACATGACTTCCAATACAACAAAATGTACAGACCACATGTGACGCTATGGCATGCCAGTAAATGAGTGAAAACTTGAAAATCAGGGCTCAAGCTCGGGGGAGACTCAGGAGAAATAGTCTCCCTATTCTGGCTCACTATTCATTTTCTACTGAGGGAGAAAATTTAATGCATAGAATATATAGCTGAACTAAAAAATTCAAACTAAAACTTCTCCCTAAAAATGACTAAACTTCTCTTGGGCCCTATCTAAGAGTTCTTGCTTGAGTCCTGAAAAACATGGCAACTCTTGTCTGCTATGCAAGAACATTCTGTATAAAGGCTCTCACTGCTAAACAAAACTCATATATACCCAAATTTTCAAAAATGTTGATACCCACATTATGCAATGTTGTTCCTAGACAGGCCAATGCATTAAATACATAGAAAATCAAAGTCATAATTAGTATTTTGCTTGTTTTTTTTTTTGTTTGATTTGATTCTTTACGTCCCATCAACAATCTTTCAGTTATGTAGGGATGGGACTTCCTGGGTTGAACCAGTACTAAGCTAGGATTAATGTTTCTTACTCAAGGACACAACGCAGTGACGCCGCTGAGGCTCGAACCCGCAGCCCCTCGGTCTCGAGTCAAGCACTCTACCTTAATAATAATAGTCTTTATTTTCAGAGGGTACCATTACGCCACTGCGCTCCCTTAGTATTTTGCTTGGTTTAATAAATAACCCTGTTATTATATTTGATTTATAGAGCAAAACATAGTGCTAAATACATGCAAAATATCTAAAATTGAAGACTCATTTGAGAGGCTGGGAAAGCTAGCCATTAACTCTATAAAAATAATAAAGTAATGTACATATACAGGTAAGACCCATAGGAACAACATTACCTCATGTCAAATATCCTTACTCCAATCACCCCTACTCATGCTAAATTGAGCAGTATAATGCAAATAGGCACCTTCACAGGCATGTAGTTGCAGACAGCAAATGCATCAACCAGAATGTGCAATTAAAACTTAAAATAAAAACACCTCATTCTTGATCATTGCTTGTGTTCTAAGGTACCTTAGCCTATAGATATTCAATATCTATAGGCTTCTTTAGAACACAAGCAAATGCGAGGAGCAGAAAACAAAAGTCATGACTGTCGCCGGCTAAGGGGAAGTTCTGATAAAACTGCACAAAATTTGCACAGGCTGATCTGAGCCCTTGCTGTTTGCATCTAGACCTAGACCGAAGGTAAGTTTTTGCTTTGATGTTGCTCAATTGACAAACCTTTCATCACTTTCCAGTCCACTGGAAAAATAAACAATACATTTCATGCTAATATGAAAAAGAAACATACACAAAGCTAAAATTCTAAATATGAATGAAAAAACATTCTTTCTTCAATACATTACATTATTAAATTATATATATATAGAAAAAAATATTTGTTATTCATGCAATCTATATATTCACTATAAGAAAATGGTGCTGACCATGTATACGCAAAGACAATCTTTTCGTTTGCATTCAGAGAAACTGGTGACGCTAGTGGTCTAGTTATAGGTCTTTAACTCTTTGCATGCCAGGTAATTTTTCATGCTTTTATTGTCATCTGCTGACTGCTTTTAAAAAAACTTTTTCCAAAAATTCTTTCAGGAACACTATCAGAGTGTCAAACAGTTTGGATGTCAGGCCTGATCTGGGTCCAAACCGTTTGCAAAGGTCATCAGTAGATGACAAAGAGTTAACTTTCATTCCATTCCATACTTTGTGCCTGTGAGCAGTGAAGGCTCCTGCAAGACTGTAGCCTTCCCTGCTCACCATTTCCGCAAATTATAAAAATGGGCCGCGCCACGACAAAACCTGTCTTCAGGGTTTCCGACAAAGTGATATTCAAACCAGCCTGCTCAGCTACAGAGACTAGCTAGAAAATTGAAATTTCACTTGTAGCAAATTTACATATGATACTTTCCAAAAAGCGAATAACAAGGGCGCTGATTAGACTGCACGCATGTGCAGGCTGGTCTGCCCCTGTGTTGTTCGCAAACCACCTAAGACAGGTTATCTCGCATCGAGGCCCAAATCTAATGTGCTAGCTCAAACAACTTAGTTATCTTTTTTGCATCTTTATTAATTTTAATAATCATAATATATGTAATGATAATCATAATAAAATGTGCACAAAATATTAACATGCAAAGAGAAGAAAATCCAGTACCATATGAAATCTGATAAATTAAAAGTTATGATTTTTCAGTTTTGTTTAAAACTTGACTAGAAAGCTTTTTTGCAAGAAGAGTGATCATACCGTTTTATTATATAGCAGTTGTAAATTTCACATTAGTGGTCACATATATACAAGTGTGATTGCTAGCAGAAAACCCATATCAAATATCATGTTGTATTAGTCATGAAAAAAAACCCTGGAGGCCAGAATACACTTTCTTAACCATTTAAACACCAAGAAAAAAATTGCATCTGAAAATGTTGTCTGCTGAAGTGGTCTGCTGCAAATAATTGCCTTACATTACAGACAAATTAAGTATAGAAGCAAACAGCGTGGACCCAGAACAGACTGCTCCTATAGGAGCAGTCTGATCTGGGCCCACACTGTTTGCCTTAGAGGCTTCTTAAAAATTGCAGCAGACGAGAAAAGCAGACGACTTTTGTTGCGATTGGCGCATTAAGGGTTAACTGGAAACCTGTACATGCATATAGCTAATACTTACTAGGTCTTTGGCAAAAGATGGGTGTTGATATACCATAGTATTTCATACTTCTTCCTGCAGGGGGTAATGGCACCTCAAACAGCATATTATATATGTAACTCTCCAGAGGAAGATGCCATGACAGGGGCCTCTCCACTGCCTCGTACAACTGCCGCAAAAACTGCCTCGTGGCCGAGACATACTGCATCTGTGAAACAAGGCAAATGCATTTTGACACGTATAACGTGTCGGTTCTGATGTCGTACGAAAAATCTTCTTCTGTTTCCGAGTATAGCCTTCTCTGTTCCTGCAGGGGACTGTGATCCTTCAAAGGTTCCTGTATGGATAGCACCGTATGTGCCTGAGATCGTAGAATTTCAGCATCATGCATGTGGTGAAGCGTCTGCATAGCTGCACAGATCTGTTCATTTGTGACCTCCTCATAGAAAATAAAGGAGGATCCATTGACCCTGGATCCGTCTTCACGTGTTATGATAAAAGAATGGAACTTGGGCTTGTGCTCAAGTTTCTGGGTACGAAAAGTCAGGCCCTTTGGGAGACACAGCTGAAAAATAGAGGAAACCCATGACATATCATAGGTTTAGAAAACCAAAACTTTTGAGTGTAAAATTGTTAATATTTTCTTACCCATAATGTTTAGCATATGTTTTGGGTGCCCAAAAGAACTGTACATCTCATCGAGATGGTTCTTTTGAGAACCCACAACATATGTTTTGGTAGAGAAATGAGAAAATTAATTTTCTGTTATGCACCCTTAACTAAAGGCCTGCATATTGATACAATAAACATTGAATTATCCATTTTGTATTTTTAAGGGGTCACAGGTAGAAATTTCTAAATAATGATGCATTTCTATCTTGAAGACTTGTTTTTATCTTTGCAAACAGTGCTGGCCCAAATGTAATGCTAAATTATGCGATATTTCATCCGGGTCTTCACTGTTCACCAAAGAACCTGTTTATCAGTATCAAGAATGAAAAGGGTTAACCGTTAACTTAACCCGGGACCCCTAAAAGTTTCGACCACATAGGTTAAAATTCAAGTCCTGAACTTAACTTAAGAAATTCAAATCTTAATGCTGTATTGTCTGTAACTTTTGATCTTCTAATTTTAGAAATAACTTTTCTATTGTTCAAGAACACAGTAAAAATACTGAAATTCAGGTGAACATTTAGCCATTTTTGTAAATCTTTACAAATTATCAGTATCAAAATAATAGCATTTCTGTTAAAAACCAATTGTCTAGAATTATTCGAGGGACGTAAATAATTAGCAAAAAGAGAAAAAAACATCTGTTTTGATAAGATAATTCACTTTTCTTTGCAGTTTTCAGCTATACTGAACATAATTATTTATTGTGAAAACATAACTTATTTCTATTTTTACAAATTATTTAAAAAGAAAATAAAATTTTTCTGAAAATGTTCATAGTTACAGACTTAGTCACTTTAATAATTGAAGATAATGCCTAAAAGGCCAATTTTTTTAAAATTGTCGACTGCCACTGAATTAACTGAAAATAAAAGTATTTTGTGCAGAGTTAGCACTAGAATTTCAAAAAGGAGTAAAAATGATGTCTGCCAAAAAGGTTTGGAGTTTTATTATACTTTCCTAAAACATCAAAATGGTCTAAATGAGGTGGTTCTTTTGAGCACCCCAAAATGTACATTTGTATGTTAAACCTGATGGATATAAGAAAATATTCACAATTTTACGCTTAAAATCTTAGTTTTAGACCCATGGAGCATGTGTACTTTATTTGGTTGAATTCGGGGATAATTGTATTTGAAATTTCCATTTAAGGAGGTAGATCATCGGATACACGATCAGAAATTTAGTTTTACAGCAACATGTGTGAGGAGCCGTAAAACTTGATATCCAATCATATATCTGATGATATACAGTAGAACCTGTCTTAAGCAGCCGCTCAAAACGAACACAAAAAATAGTTTTCAAGTCTGATTATATCGCTTAATGCAGGTCAAAAGTATTGCAGTATGCTCCAAGAGGAGCATTCTGCAATACTTTCGACCTTCATTAAGCTAACATTTTCCATTTAATAAGACCTTTGTTTTGTATATTTTTGAGCGGCCGCTTCAGAAAGGTCTTACTGTACCTCCCAAAATGAACATTTTGGATACCCTTATCCCCACTCTAATGCACTTGTTTGTTTTGTCTCAATTTGAGCATGTCATCTAACGAAATGCATAGGTTTAGATAAACAAAAATGTTCAGCATAAAATTGTAAATATTTTCTTACCCATAATTTTTAGCATATGTTTTGGGTGCTCAAGAGAACCGCCTCATTGAGACGGTTCTTTTGAGTACCCACAACATATGTTTTGGTTGAGAAATAGGAAAAAATATTTTTCTGGTACGCACTCTTAACTAAAGGCCTGGAAATGTGATGGAATTATTTTAATGGCATCAAAATTGTTTCATCAGTACATCGCAGACATACTCCCTAACACTATCCAATCAGAAGTAGTGTTACAATAGCAAGTGGATTATTTAGTATATATTCTTACCATCCCCACTGCGTCTTTGTCGAAAGGATTCCATGAAAGGGAATCAGGGTAGTAGGCTAGCACATGTGACTTGTAAGGTCTGTTCAGAGGATTGCAGTGTAGATGGTCACCTGTGAAATACAAGTGAGCCACGACATGAGATTTCCAACAATGTGGTATGTGCGACCAGCAAAGCCTCAGATCAGCCTGCACATACGCGCAGTCTGATCAGAGCCTTTGCCAGTCGCTTGAATATTCTATGAGTGTTAAGCTACTGACTGAATACCATTTTGAGTTTCTAAGCTTAAAAGGAGGCTGCACAGGCTCATCTGAGTCTACACTTGTCGAAATGCCACATTGTTGGAAATCACATGTCGAGGCTCAAAGTAAGATTGCCTTGAAGAAACTGCACATTGTGTTTAAACAAACCAGAGGGCCAAATGATCCTGAATCGCTCACCTGAGTTTTGTGTAAAGCTTATATGTAGGTATCTGTTGAAAGCTGGCCACTTCCCTGGTGACACCTGGGGTGGTCATTTTTGGCCTCAGGGCCATAATATATTAAAACAAACTTGGTAGAAGTCCATTTAAATATATCACATCGTTTGAACCTAAAAATATTAAATTTTTTACCCATGTTGCCGCGTGAAACTATTCGGTAATTTCCGTGAGGGGTTCAGGGGTGCGGGGTAGGGGGTTTCATACCCCATCATGCCATGCACTCGAAGATGAGAGGAATTTTGAAAAGCAAAACAAAAAACTTTTAGCTGTGTATCTCTGGAAAAGGGTAGGCATCTGGAAGTATAAATAGTGTGTCTCATTGGCTAGCTTTCACATATCAAATAGCTCTGGTTATCAGATGTTACAGGGCCGTCGCCGCATATTTAAAAGTGGTCCGGCCGAGGAACCATCGAGTGCAGAAGGCACGAGAGGGGGAGAGCAGGAGAGGGGGATTATTCCCCCTCTCATTAGGGGGTTTGGGGGACCTCCCCCGAGGAAATTTTTGAATTTTGAGCGCTTGTATGTGCGTTTTTAATGGGGTTTTCTATGCGTTTGGGACCAGATTTTAGTTGTTTTGGTCACAAAGATATGTCTTGTCGCGTGAGAAACCGAATGCTGGACAAAATTGCTTTCAGACAGTCACATGTTGTTTTTTTTTTACTTTTTTTTTCTTCAGCATGTTTCTTTGACATTATTTCATCTATGTCCCCGCAGGTCTTAGCAAAGTTCTTGTAGCACTGATCCTTGGTGGTACTTCAAAGAGTCACGTTTTCGAAAAGATATGTATACACTTAGTCTAGCGTCTTTTCAATTAGAACACCCGTTAAGGATGCAGGCTTCATCTAGGTTTTGGCTTCGGTGGGCATAACATGAGATCTTTCGCTTCATCGTAACAGCTGTCGAACCACGACGGCTAAACACTTCTTTGCTCAGGATTCTTAAAGATGAGTGGATGTTGGGGGAAGCGAAAAGTCTTGGGCTGAATTGGAACAACAGGCGGGACTCGTATATCCGTAACGGAATGCATCTTAATTACACAGGCTCACGATGCTCATATATATGTAAAGTCAAAACGTTTGAAACATACTTTGTCGCTCGACACGTTAATTATATGAAGAAAAAAAAACAATATGTCAATTTGAGGGAATGAAACTGGATCACAGAAATTATCTGGACCTCAACGAGAAGACCTGTCTTCAGGGTTTCCGACCATGCAAGGCTCAAACCAACCTATGCAGTTACAGAGACTAGTTCAGTAGAATGCTGAAATATTGGGTGTAGCAAGTTTATCAATTATACTTTCCTGGGAGCGAACAATAAAGGCGCTGATCAGACTGCACGAATGTGTAGGCTGGTCTGCGCCTTTGATGTTCGCATGCAGCTATGTCAGGTTTTCTCTCGACACGGTCCATTCACCATATCTACATTAATTGCTGGTTCCCTGTGTACAGGTGGTCAGTAATGTAAATACAGGTAACCAGAACCCCCCCATTTCCAGGTATTGGGGGGGGGGGTACTGGTTACCTGTTTTTCCATTACTGACCACCTGTAAAGCGGGAACCAGCAATTAATGTAGATATGGTGAATAAAAATGATAACGTCCACTGCATGTCTCTAAGACCATCAGATTATGAAATTAATTAGGTGTCATTATATTTTTCCAATGCTTTCACATCTTGGCTAGTTCGATCTATTGATGACACGCGCAACGAGTGTTATTGATAATTGCATCAATAAATTTTGGCAGATTGAATAAAATCAGAGTAAAAAGTAAAGTGAGCCGAAACGAGAAAAAAGGACACGGCGGAAAGCATACTCGGCCACAAAAGTGGTCCGGCGCTCGCCGTCCTACCGGACCGGCGACGACGGCCTTGTGATATACCATATATCTCCTTACCTGACAGCTGATCCGGTTCTAAACCAGCCTCCACATCCAGTCCACAGACCACAAAATAATCAGTAAACCGGCTTCCGGGTTTTTGACCAGACATCGTGAGAACTGATCCCGTTGACTGTCGAAGGAAATCAAGTCATTTTACATCAAATTCTCAGTCTTTGAGGTGAATATCTCGTTGTTTTGTCTGACGCATCCTCTTCCTAATCTTGTTTGTTCATTTACGCCTTGTTTTGTCGCTAGAGGGCGATCTTGACCGGTGTAGTGGTACGATTCTGAGCCAGCTTGTCATTTTTTCGCATTTATTATTATTTTATAACGGTGACATGCTATCATTGCAGTAATTATATGTAGTTTATATATTTATAAACCATTTTAGCTCATATACTTCTCATTATAGTGCTCAGTTTTTGGCTAAGCAACGTTTAAAACGGTTTGTTTTGATTAAAGCGGTGTGGAAGTGTATTTTATCACCGTCGATTTATCTGGTATTTCCATCAGTGTTTTGACCTTTCGTCCCTTTTAACCTTATCATCAATGTGGCACCACCTCACACAGTGTTACATAAAATAATCAAGACAGTATGTCCTAGTTTACAACCTGTTTATAGCATTAAAGCAGGGTTCATCCTAGGATGGGCCTGATCCATTTTGTGAAAAAACTGTTAATGTTTTGCTAAAAAGGACTTTATTTTTGGCTGGGCCCCATATACAAGCTATTCAAATCTCATGTCAATTATGCTCTAATGTGGATATTAAGAATTCTTTGGCCCATCAAATCTGCAAAGGGCCCATAAAAATTTCAAATGGCCCATTAAAATTTGGAAATTTGCATGCATTTGAATGGGATATGGGCCATTGGCCCAGTTTAAGGGCCCATCATCTTTTTGGGCTAGGATTAACCCTGTTAAAGTGATAATTCCGACTTTTTTTCATATGCATCTATTATATGCCTAATAGTATACTGGGAACAATATGACCATTAATTTTGTTGAAACTGCTCCAATTAGCCCATAATTTAATTGCACTCACATGCCACAGGGGATCGCCATTAATCACTTGAATACTCAAAGAAGAATTCCTCAGGCAGCACTACACAAGGTGCAGCTATCAGGTCAAGCAGGTTAATTGCAGTCAGTGTATAATGTTCACTCTGATCTATTTCTAAACTGTTTGGAAAGATTATCAAAGAGTGTCAAACAGTTTGGATCCAGATCGGGCCCGACAACATGTCAGACCTCATATCATTTTTTTTGTAAAGCTTATCAGCAGACGACACAAACAGTTTTAAAGTAAAATGGTATGAGCATCAAGCACCGCATCTGCGTTTGATTATAGTCTGATCAGTGTTTTCACAGCAACATAATGGGTAGCTAAAGTATCCAAGCTTCGAGGACTCTGGCTGAATTGGCAGATTCATGAACAAACAGGCGAGGCTCAGATCAGCCTGGTTATAGACACTGTATGGTCAGAGTCTTTGCTGTCTGCATGGATCAATGCGCAGGCTGATCTGAGTCTGTTAGGCTTGCAAGCCATTTTGTTGGATTGGACCTAATAAACTGGACTTGGTTTGAATTTTCAAGAATTTGCTCAGATTTATGGAAATGATATAAGGAATGATAAAAATTATGACAATAAACAATGCAAATACATGTACTCTTTGCGAATACAGGATTATTTTGAATGTTTTAATTGTCTGCCTTTTTCTTTGAGAAATCACTTTTCCAAAAAAAACTCTTTTCAGGAATGCAATCAGAGCACCAAACAGTTTGGATCCTGATCAGGTCCCTTATTTTGGTGGGCCTGATCTGGGTTCAAAATGTTTGCAAAGCAGAAAATATCATGCACAGAGCTAAATGTTACAATTTCAATTAATGCTATTAACTATTACTTACTTAGGAGCCCTGAACCAGACTGCTTATTTCTGCAGTGCAAACATGTAAGGTAGCCCATGTCTAAAGAAATTCTCATTCTTATCACTTGAAGCCATTATTACTCAATGAAATAATTGAATGGAAGCACAGCCTAATTATAAGCTCTCTCCCCGGAGATGTGGTGCCATTAACTCATAGCTGAGGTGACCAAATGCTTGATTTCAAGCTATTTGGCAACCATGAGGGAAAACATGTCAGCAGCCAGTTATTGGTTTTATGGGCAATAAACTTGCTTTTAATCACCTTAGCTGATGAAGAAGCAGAGTGGTAAAAATAAATTAGTAATTAATGAGGAATCTATTTTTGATCAAGATAAATATTAATAGAGCCGGAATATTCCTTTTAACTTGTTAGGTTATTTGTCACCATCTATTTCTTTTCAGCTAGGTGTAGTCACTAGGATAAACCACTCGCCTTGTACCCAGAGGTACAAGTGGGAGTGCACATGCGCCAGCGAATGGCGGTCCTGTTTTTCCGGGGACATTTTCAGGACATTTTTTTTTGTTTGTTTTTTTATTTTATCAAAATTCCAAAATTTGCACTTCCTGGCGTAATGCTCAAGTTTGAGCGAGGCCAGTATTGTAGAGAGAAAGAAAGAAAGAGGTCCAGAGTTTGATCTCTGGCTCATTCAGTCTGTCAGAAGAGACTTTAAACCATGGCTGATCTCCATATGACCTTAGCTGTTGGTTTAATATTAAGTCATTAACCACAAATTCACTCACTCAGCTATTTTCTGTTCTATCTATCTCTTCATGATTCCAAACCCTCGTATTGAGTATTATTGGAATGTGACTTGCGCATGGTGTGTTAGTAAGAAAGATTAAAAACAAGAGGTTAAGATAAAAGAATGATAGTGAGATGAAAATAAAGATGATAGTGTTAGGTGTTAATAAGATGGAGTAAAAAGCAGATTAAAAACAGTATGCATTTAAGGGTGTGTATGATTTATCTTGCTGACTCCTGTTTTAAAGAAGTCAAGATCAGGAACCAGGACGAGATCAGCTGGTAGCTTGTTCCAAAGAACAATGGAAGCAGAAAAAATGAGTATTTATAGTAACAGACAGATGTGTGAATCTGTCTGTAAGAAAGAGAGTGCATGTGGCGAGTGTATACTTCAGGATGCACAAAATATGATGGAAGTGGTATGGCAACTAGGCTGAAAATGATCTTATAAAACATAGTGATGCGCGTATCAGTACGTCTGTTTTCTAGGGATCGCCATCCAAGGTTGCTCAGCATATCCGTTACACTACTATATGAGGAGTAGTCATTTGTGACCCATCTGGCTGCCCTTCTTTGTACTTTTTCAATTTTATTTATGTTTTCTTTGGTGTAAGGGCTCCAGACGGCCGATGTATACTCAACCTGTGGACGGACAAGGGAGTTGTATACCATAGTTTTGATATCTTTATTTTTAGTGACAACTTTTCTTTTGACAAAACCTAGTGTTTTGTTAGCAGTACTGGTAATATTGTATATGTGGGTGTTCCAGCTCAGGTCCTTGCTGATGGTCACACCCAGATACTTCGCTGCATCCACAGATTCTAGTTCCTGGTTATGCATGAAGTATCTGGACTTAACCGGGCTTTTTGAACGGGTGATATGGATTACCTGGCATTTGCCTGGGTTAAACTCCATATCCCAGGTTCTCTCCCAATGCTGAAGAGACTCCAAGTCAGACTGAAGTACCTGACTATCTTGCATGTTGGTGACTGTGAGGTAAACGGCAGTATCATCAGCAAATAACCTGACCTGGGACTGAATGTTTTCAGGTAGGTCATTGATGTACAATAGAAAGAGGAGCGGGCCCAGTACTGAGCCCTGAGGTACACCAGAGGTTACTTTGACCTCCTCAGATGACTCCCCATCCAGTACAACAGTTTGAGTGTGACCTATCAGGAATGACTGAATCCAATTTAAAGTGTTACCTTTTACACCAAAACAAGAAAGTTTATATAAGAGTTTTAGATGATTTACTTTGTCAAAGGCTTTGCTAAAATCCAAAAGTATTAAATCAGTTTGCTTTCCCAAAGATAGCTGCCTTTCTATTTAAAGTCTTCTACTAGTTGAATCAGTTGGGTCTCGTATGAGCGTTTTTCGCGAAACCCATGTTGAAGTTCATATAGGATATTATGCTTGTTTAGGTGTTTAGAAAGGTTGGAAGCAATTATGTGCTCCATAACTTTACATAAAATACGTGTTAAAGAAACAGGCCTATAATTTGAAGGTTCCGTTTTGTCACCTTTTTTAATAAGGGACAGACTTGTGCCTTTTTCCAGTCAGCAGGGAGTTGTCCGGTTTGCAATGTTTTCTCAAACAAGAGGCATATAACAGGAGCAACCTCTGTCTTTAACTGTTTCAAGACTACTGGTTTGATGGAATCAGGCCCAGCAGCCTTGTCTGGAGCCCTTACACCAAAGAAAACATAAATAAAACATTACACTCATGGTATTATCAGACACTTTGGATGAGGCACTGTAATTAAATCTTTGATAAGACTAGCCAAATCATGCAATATGAATAAAGAAGTAGAGCTATCTTCTTTTACTGGCTTGCTCAAACTTGAACATTTCGCCAGGGAGTGCTGAATTTTGAAATATAAAAAACATCTTTTGTCTGTGTTTTTGAATAAATGAGAGCTCTAGATTCCTCTGTGGTCGGAGCATTCATGAATGACCGCAGAAGGAGAACATTTGTGGAATAGTTGGGGAAAAAACAAATTCTTAAGGACATTGATCACTATATGTCTGGTGCATGGTATCTAAAATTTTGCCAATCGGGCCTGCTGTTGTCCTCTGAACTTTCTCGGTTTGGTTAGTCTGAGTTTTAGAATAAGGGTGGCACATTGACAAGTGAGTAAACCAATTTACCTATGTTGCTTGAACTGCTTACTGCACATATAATCAAATGCACTGACTTCTATCATGAAAGCAAACACTATGACTGAACTGCCTGATCTGGGTCCATAGACTACCAAAGTACCATTAAGTAGTTGTCGGCAAAATACCTTGGTATCACCATTACTGATAACAAGGATTGGGGTCAGCATGTCTCAGAAATCTCTTCCAAAGCAACTAAGACACTTGGTTTCCTTAGCAGGAACTTGGCTTTTGCACCTAGGAGTACTAAGGAAGTTGCATACAAAACTTTGGTTTGCCCTAAATTAGAGTATGCAGCACCCATTTGGAGCCCTTACTAGAAACTTCAGATTAATCATACTGAGAAAGTTCAGAGGACAGCAGCCCGCTGGACCTGCAAGAGATGGGGAAACACGAGTAGTGTCAGCGAAATGCTTGATGAGCTTGAATGGCTATCTCTTGAGGCCGGGAGGGACCCGTCCTCCTTGCTTCTCTTTCACAAGATTCATTGTGGAGCAGTGTCTATTGAAAAAGACAAGTATATGACCCCTGCTCACAGTTTGAAAACTACCAGGTGATCACATAGTGCTCAATACTGCAGACACCAGACATACAGTGATGCCCTGAATAGTCTGTCCCCTTCTGTGGCCAATATCCAGACCACAGAGGAGTTTAGGGCACTCCTTATTGAAACAAAAATTCAGCCAAAAGTTTGTTTTTTTTTTGGTTGTTTTGGGTTTTTTAGTTTATCAAAATTTCCAAATTCACACTCCCTGGTGTAATGCTCAAATATGAGCGAAACCAGTAAAGATTGAAAGAAAGAAATAGAGAGAAAGAAAGAGAGAGCAGACGACAATAATTGTTGTCACTTGTGAAAGGTGGGAAAAGGGTTAGTCAAAACACTTAACCCTTTTTATACTAGTGACTCCTAAATGGGTACTTTAGCAAATGGTGAAGACCCATATGTTTCATCAAGGTCTACACTGTTTGCTAAGATGAAAACAATTTTTAAGAGAAAGAAATGCAATATAATTATAAATTTGGAAATTATAAGCTGTGACCCTTCTCTATATACAATGGACCACCTCAAGTTTATTGTATTAAACCAGAAGGAAGAATCCATTAGTCACAGTGAATAAAGGCAGGATTTTAGTTAAGAGTGCCTACCAAAAAATTAATTTTCTTATTTCTCAACCAAAACATATGTTGTGGGTGCTCAAAAGAACTGTCTCGATGTGACGGTTCTTTTGAGCACCCAAAACATATGTTCAAACTGATGGGTTAGACAATATTAACAATTTTACGCTCAAAAATTTTGTTTATCTAAACCTATGATAAAGGGTTCAACTTTTTTTATTTTAGCTTCCATAAGTTCTGAAGATGATTCGAAGCATGTTAAGGTATTCTTTGGTTTCTGCTGGCAGAGTTGGCACAGCCAGAGCAGCCCTGAAATATCTCACAGCTGTTAGCCTTACAAGTCATCTATCTGCACAAGTAAGCAATCATATAGCTAATGTTTACCTGATGCATGCTGGGTAATTTTTTAACCCTTAAAGCGCCAAGAAAAAAACCCATCTGAAAATGTCGTCTGCTGAAGTTGTCTGCTGCAAATAATTGCCTAACATTACTGACAAATTAAGTATGGAAGCAAACAGTGTGGACCTAGAACAGACTGCTACTATAGGAGCAGTCTGATCTGGGTCCACACTGTTTGCCATAGAGGCTTCTTAAACATTTCAGCAGAAGTGAAAAGCAGACAACTTTTGTTGCGATTGGCACATTAAGGGTTAATTAATGTTTACCTGTTGCATGCTGGGTAATTTTTAATGCTTTTTTGTTGTTTGCAGATGTTTTTTTTTTAAAAGTTTATTTTGTTTTTTATAAAAATCAACTTTTTTAAAAAAAAAATCAGGAATATCATCAGAGTGACTAACAGTTTAGATCCAGATCAGGCCGAACATTTTGTTGGGCTTCAAATGGGAACAATATCAGCAGATGACACTACTATGGTAGGTAAAGAGTTAATCGTTGCATGCTGGGTAATTTTGTATGCTTTTTGTCTTGTGGGAATTACAAAAAATCAAGCATTCCCTCAATGTCAAACTGGATGGATCCAGATCAGGCCTGACATTTTGACAGCCTGATCTGGGTCCGAAATATTTGCAAAAGTTATTAGCAGACAACGAAAATAATCTGGAAACCGGATACTCCAATCTACACAATATAACTCTTTATCTCCTAGTGTCATCTGCTGATAACTTTTGCAAACAGTTTGGACCCAGATCAGGCATGACAAAATGTCGGGCCTGATCTGGACCCAATCTGTTTGACACTCAGGTGCCTTTCCTGAAAGAATTTTTTGAAAAAGTTGATTTTGAAAAAAATCAGCAGATGACAAAAAGCATGAAGAATTTCCCAGGGGCAAAGAGTTAAAAACAAAAGACTAGGTTTCTTTTAAATTTGAGCTTATGAGAGTTAATGGAAAGCTCAACATCTCTTATGACCCCTAGCACAGGCTTAAGTGGTCAGAGCCTAATTTTCGAGGACCAGAATATGAAAAAATATCAAGACTATATTCACACTGGTAAATGTATACGTCGATTTGGTGGTAGTTTAGGAATAGATTCGAGTACCGATCTGGATGATTGGTACTCGAATTTATTCCTAAATGCTTACATAAATCGCCATGTGCATGCCGAATACTTAATGATCTAATTCTATAGTCCTTTAGGCATACGGCATGTTTTTCTTTATAGTATTAACACCAATATCTACCACTTCCGGTCTAAGAAGTACCGGCAATACACGTAAAAACCACCAAATGGACGTATACATTTACCAGTGTGATATTGCCAAGACAAGATTTTTTTAACGGGTTTATGAGTAGCAACGGTTCAGATGACCCAGCGTATATGCATAGTCTTGCCAGAGCCTTTGCTTCTCAGATAATGGAAATGCGGAAATTTTCGTGAGAATTTTTTTTTCGTGAATAGGGTTAAAAGACATATTTGCGAGGTTGAAAAGGCACCACTAGGGCATGCTTTAGCTCTATTAACGAAGGACAGAGTGGTCTCGCCATTTCGCGAGGATTTTATTTTCACGAAACTTCGCATTTGCAAAGTTTCGCGAAAATAAAACACTCGCGAAATTTCCGAATTTACAGTAGCCAAAGAATGCAGTAGAAGACTCAGACTAGCACCTAGACCTCTAGACCAGGTGGATGACATCAGCATGACCTTTTGAAGGAGGCTTTTGCGTATATCATGTGAAAGTACCAAAATCTTGTGTGCTGGCCCATATCTGGGGAGAAATTCTAAGCAAAGTGCCAATAAAGTTAATAAGCAATGATGCTGATACATAGCCCTTTGATGAGTCAATGTCAAAATTCGTCAAAATTCTTGTCCGTTTCGTATCTTATGAAAACCGCTGATGTGATCATGATTTTTTTTTCTTCACACAATACTATTGACCATACTTAATAAGGCTAGCTGATAAAATTGAAAAATATTGGTGTGTAAATGTATTTTTTATTGGATTGAAACCCCATTTTTTGGCATTTTTGCCCGTCCAACGGAAAAAATTGAACTTTCGACAAGAATTATTAAAAAAACTGTTATTTTCTCAGGAATTTTAACTGGCTGTATTGATAAAAGCATTATCAAAGTAAATCTAGGAGGTTTCAATATGTGATTTTTCATTACATTTTTTGCATTTTTTTGCCAAAAAACCTCTGTCCGAAGCGTTTATGTCAAGACCGTAACACTTGATAAATTGCAAAAATAATACTGGATCCCTAATGGTGCTGAATCTGGGTTTCTGTCATACTAATTTGACACTTTCTGTTTACTAAGAATACATGTGTTTTGTAAAGCATCTACAGAACTGGCAAAAGAAAATACTGTTTTGGTGAGTGAAATTTTTATAGTATTTTTTTTGTGTGTCAAATGCCGGAAACACAAAAATGGACAATGGAATTTGATAAAAAAAATTCTGGTTTTAACGTCTTGACCAAATAAAATTTCTCAACAAAAAATCACTCTGTTGCGATGTTTTAGGGAGTAATCATTATTTTAGGTAAAAAAATATGCAGAATTTATCAATACCGTAACAGTCAATACTGTAACGATGAAAATGTTGTGGTATTGACACATCTTGTTATGGTTTTGACATATGCTGTCAAAAAAGTACAGTTTTGAATGCAAAGATATTAGTTTTTAGTCAAGTTTATTAAGTGAATTTATGATAAGAATGCTTTATCAAATTTAAACAAGCATAAAACACAAATTGAATGATGAATTTGAGTATAAACAGTTTGTTACGGTATTGACATATTGTTTTGTTGTCAGGCAGGGTTTGTCAATACCGTTACGGTTTTGTCAAACCTGTAACAATATTTTGAAATAAATGCAATCTACCATATATTCCAAACTTCTTTCTGTGCACATGTGTCAAGAGTATTAACATTGCAATCTGGTCAACAGTGCTCTACACCAAATCTTAAACAGAAGAATTACGCTAGCATATATTCTTTAAAGGTCAATACTGTAACATTTTTGTCAAGTACCGTAACAGTGATATTTTTGGGAAAAAAGTATATCAGACAGAGACAACATGTAGATTTTAAGTACCTCATCAATTCCTTTAGTTGATTACAATCATACCAAAGCAATGTAATTTTCTAGAAATGTGGTTTTTAAACAAAATAGTATGCAAAATCACTTAAAAGTTAAAAAAATTCATTTTACGTTTGCTCATTGTCATAAATAATCATTTTGTTCAAATTTTACCTTTGACACAATTAAACACATGATTTATTGAACTTATCCAATGCAACAAAATAAATATCCATAACGAGATTTGAAGAAAAAACAGGAATTAAAGTTTGTTACGGTATTGACATTTTATCTGGTCATGTGATCTTTGAAACTTAATTATAAGGATCTGATTGGCTGTTAAGGTTTCTTTTCACTTTTCATAGTATTTTCAGAAACAACTAGTTACTTTCTTGAAAAAAAGAACATCATTTTATTTAATTCATATTTTTCCTTTTACTTCTTTCAAAATTTGACGAATTTTGAAATTGACTCTGATAAAAAAACTCTTTTTTATGTTCAATAACAAATAGAGAGCAGGCCTTTAGTTAATTAAGAGTGCGTACCAGAATAATAATTTTCTTATTTCTTAACCAAAATATATGTTGGGGGTACTCAGAACCATCTCAAGGAGACATGCTAAAAGTTATGGGTTAAAAAATATTAATAAGTTTACACTGAAATTTTTTGTTTAGCTAAACCTGTGAGAGAGCCTTTCTATCGTTCACTCACTGTATGGTTCTCATTGCATACAACCCATTGGTTCTCATTGCATACAACCCATTGTGGGACTTTTAACTCTTTCTTTGTTAGCAGTGACTTTTGTCGTCTGCTGATATTGCAGATAATCTTTGCAAACAGTTTTTACCCTAGATAATTATACTCATTCCAGGCCACTTGTTCAACACAGGGAGTCCCTCCCAACATGACTGAAAAATTGTTGACTGGGATGTAAAAATCAAACCAAACCGCTTTTATGTTTGAATAGCTACTCTGATACAATGATTGGCCCTGGACTGAAATTGTCCAGCCACATGTTGACTGTGAAATGTTGAGTCGACATAAACATAGTCTCATATTTTTTCACAGTTTTTGACAAATATCTCGTCGATTTACACAATAATAGTGATCAAACATGATTTTTTAATCCAAAAACATTTGCCTGGTCCCAGGGAGAAGTTTTAAAAACCTCTGACTTTGCCCTTTATTAGTTTTTAACATCTCCCTCTAGGCCTGGTTAATACATGAAAAACATGTTTGAACCCTATTATATAGAGGATCTTACATGAGTGCTCATGTTTTATTGATTTTATTAAACGAGTTGGGGAAAAGAAAAAATGCGAGGCTTGCAGAGGATTTTATCTCTTTTTTCGCAAAAAGTTTAATATTTTCAATAATACAAGAGCACGAATGTTAGATTCTATTTATAATATGACATTAAGATTACTTTGAAATCTCATTTCTGGGGTAAAAAAACTTTATGATTTTGTCATTATGTGCACAACTTTGTTATGGACGTCATAACGTTTCACTAAAATCTGTAAACCACTAGTGATTTATCTATTTTATTGCATGGCCTTATTTCACTCCCAGACGCAATGTCATATGATAAAACGAAATAACACCACTGGATGTATCTGGAATCAAGAATTAACTCTTTTACCTCCTAGTGTGGGAGCGTAGTGGCTCAGTGGTAGAGTGCTTGACTCGAGACCGAAGGGCCGCAGGTTCGAGCCTCACCGGCGTCACTGCGTTGTGGTCCTTGAGCAAGACACATTTATCCTAGCTTCGTACTGGTTCAACCCAGGAAGACCTGTCCCGCATAACTGAAAGATTGTTGAGTGGACGTAAATAATCAAATCAAAACCTCCTAGTGTCGTCTACTCGACGCTTTTCATTTGCACACTTCAGCATATCTTTTGCGCACTTTGATTCCTTCATTTGCGCACGATTCTGCATATCATTTGCGCACCTTTATCACACCTCATTAAAATTTAATTATGAGTAATTAAGGTAGTTGAAATTCGTTGCAGGTAGGTTGAAGGACTAGTAGCATATTAAATAAAGTTAAATAAAAGTTCGGTCAGTTAAAAGCACTATATGTAAGTTTTACATATATAGAAGTTAAAAGTTTAGCCGCGTTTATGTCAGTTTTAGCACTGAATCTGTAGCCAACCATTTTGAAAAAGCCCAACCTAGAGATTTCTTCGTTTTGAAATTTACTGTACTGGTTCATTAAGAAGTTAAGTGTTTCTTCCTTGGATTCTGATAGTCAAGGCTTTTTAGTTTCACGTATGTTTTTTTTCTTTCTTTCTGCCAGACCCTCTTTCTAGTATTATTGGCAGGTGTACTTTGTAGTATCCAGGTTGCAGGATGAAAGCCTGCAAGTAACCATATCTAAATTACCGTCGGGTTCTTTAACCTGCACAGGGGGTGACTTGCCCTGCACAGGGGACATCCAGTTAATGTCCTGATCCGAAGGACGATGCACTTATCTAATGTCATCCCTGCAAATGCCACTATAGAAAGCGTGTTCGGACACCGAAATTTTCCTCGCCGCGAACAGGGATCAAAACCTGGGACCTCTAGCACCAGAGGCAAGTGCCTAACCACTGAGCTACCGCGCTTCATCAAAATTATACATTTATTCCCTCGATTTGCTTCCGACAATTTAAAATCCATGGTTCACCGGGCCGCCTAGCGCAGTCGATAACATGTCTGGCAACAGATGCGAGTCTGACTGCAGATCCAGGGGTCGCGAGTTCGATCCCGGCCCAATCCCATACTTTCGTGGAGATTGATCATTAAATAATTTCTACGGTCATTTTCCTCCCTTCCGCTGAATCATTCAAGAAGGGTTGTTGTCAGTTACAAGCGAAAGTATGCGCACGAAGTACTGGTTAACTGCTTGTTCAAGCTTGCCCAGGAAAAAGTGTGGTTAGGTGAACTGACCGTCCCGCAATGACCATAGCTGTTGACTTGGGACGTAAAGCAACAAAACAAACAAACAAACAAAAATCCATGGCTCGTATTTAAAAGAAATATAAATGTGACTACGAAACAGGTGTTAGCTCAAAAATGCATTTTTTTGAGTACATTTCATGATTTATGTAAAGAAAGAAAAGAAAAAAAACTCTAAATACGCATTTACCTGTACGGTTACCTGTACAAGTCATCGTTTCACGACCACTAATTACTAATTGCCCCTGATTGGGGTGTGAAAAAAGTGCGCAAATGAAATCCCAAAATGTGCGCAAAAGATATCATTGCTTATTGCAAAAAGTGCGCAAATGCAATGCGCCCCGTCTGCTGGTATATTTTGCAAACAGTTTGGAACAAGATCAGGCCCGACAAAATATTGGGCCTGATCTGGATCCAAACTGTTTGACACTCTGATGGTATTCCTGAAAGAATTTTTCGAGAAGGTTAATTTTGAAAAAATCAGCAGACGACAACAAACATGAAAAAATTCTCAGGGGGCAAAGAGTTCAGTTTACAGTGAATAGTGTATAGAATACAGAAAAGACTGTATGTGCTAATAAGAGCATGTGCATGTCATCTATGTTTTTTTGGTTATTTGCTGCAAATATAACTGGGCTTTGTTGCAAGAAAACCTGACTTTGTTGCTTTTGCACAACAAAGATGCAGATCAGCCTGTACATCTGCACACTTTGATCAGTGCCTGTGTTATTCACTCCCTGGAAAGTAAGATAACTCCACTTTACGACAACAAAATTTCAATTTTTTAGCTAGTCTCTGTAGCTGTGCAGGCTGGTTTGATCCTTACCTGACGGCTATCCACAGGTTTCGATAAACAAAAAATTTTAGTGTAAAATTGTAAATATATTTTTACCCGTCAGTTTTAACATATGTTTTTGGTGCTCAAAAGAACTGTCTCATTGAGATGATTCTTTTGAGTACCTTTAACATATGTTTTGATTGAGAAATAAAGAAAATAGCTTTTGTTACGCGCTCTGAACTAAAGGCCAAGTCAGGTATTCTCACACCAAGGCCCATCTTATATTGTGCTTTCTTGTACACCAGGATATCTGAGATTTTACCATGGGATAGAAAGTCTTTTCTCCCACCTCTGCCCATGTAAGATAGGCTGTCAGCTCATGTAAGAAATTTCTATCTTACATGACCACGTGACTGCTTTCTTACATGGGCAGGGTAAAATATTCTATATTCCAAAAAAATGATGCCCAAAGGACACATATATTGCGCCTAGATAACTCAAATTCACTGAGCAAGGATAAGCGTTACTTACTAACGTCATATAGCGTTAATGACGTCACCGAACGTGCACCGCGTGATGATAATGGCAATGTGACGCTAATGGCCCAGGGAGCCCAGCAGGATTTTATTTTGCATTTCGCAACTTAACTAATGCTCCAATCGTGTTTTCCAGTCAATAACAAGATGCAAACTTTGTTTACACCCATTTTAATGCCCGATAAAAACACCCAAGAACTCAGAAATAATGTAAATCCAACGAGTAAAAAGGTTCAATTTTTCACGTTTTTTTTTTTTACTTTTTATGTCTCGACAAAAAACCTTGGAAAAGTGGGAGAAAAACAATCCATCATGAGCCGGCCATGTAGGATAGAGAAATTCCACCCTCGGGGTCGGAATTTAACCAGGGACTCGGCAAGCCTCGTCCCTGGTTAAAATTCCGACCCCTCGGGTGAGATATCTCTATCCTACATGGACACTCATGGTGGATTGTTATAATCTTGCCCTTGCTATCTTACCCAGGACATCAAAGTAACATCATCATGTGAAATTGCATCTTAGCCTATTCATGTACTTCTGGAAGCTTATTTTGAAATAAATAAATAAATGAATAAATGAATAAATAAATAAATAAATAAATAAAAAAAAAAATAAAAAAATAAATAAAAACAGTGGTGAGCTAGAAAAAAAATCCATTATTCGTGTGAGGATAGGATAGAAAAATCCATTCCTTGTGATCACCGTTTGTCATTACTCGGCAAGCCTCGTGATGCCAAACGGTGATCCTCGGGACGGATTTTTCTTTCCTACCCTCACACTCGTGATAGATTCTTATACTATTATTCAACAGTTTTCAACTGCTGGGGGAGGCGGTGATGAAATAGAGAAAGCTCAGAAGGCACAGAAGACATCAGAGCCAACTATATTCTCTGAGCGTAAAATTGTAAATATTTTCTTACCCATCAGTTTTAACATATGTTTTGGGTGCTCAAAAGAACCGTCTCATTGAGACAGTTCTTTTGAGTACCCACAACATATGTTTTGGCTGAGTAATAAAGAAAATAGTTTTTGTTACGCATTCTAAACTAAAGGCCTGCCACTAACCCCAAAGTCAGGTATTCTCACATTGAGGCCCATCTTATATTGTGCTGTATCAGCTACCTCTCATATTAACTGCATTGCTTCACATTGCCTGATAAACATTTTCTATCTCACAGCATGTGCCTTTATCAGGTCATGATGACATTGCACTTTTTGAGTGACGCCACTAATGATGCTGAATCAATACAAAAATCGAAAATTACGTCATAATTGCTAGTTTGAAGAGTGAAACAATGGTTAAACTGATAAATGGAAAACCAGATTCACGTTTTTTTATATCAAGTTTACCAGGCTCTGCTTTGAGAACGCAAGTTGAATCGCTCGGCAAGCCTCGCGATGTCAACAAGCGTTCTCAAAGCCTTGCCTGGTAAACTTGATATCAAAAGACACTCACCTAGTATTCTCTATATATTATTCAACAGTTTTCTACTGCTGGAGGAGCTGGTGATGAAATAGAGAAAGCTCAGAAGGCACAGAAGACGTCAGAGCCAACTATATTCTCAAAGATAATAGACAAGACCATTCCTGCAGATATTATCTATGAAGATGATCAGGTAGAAACCATTTTATTTGTTAGGGTACGGTAAATCTTGTATTAGTTCGTACAGCAAAAAATAATTATTTCTCTCTGTGTACGAACTAATAAAAATTATTTTCCTGAAAAACGGCACTGTACGAACTAATAAAATGAAATTCTGAAGATCGATTAAAGGGGGCCAAAACATGCGAAAATTGCCAAAGAGGGAGAAATTTCGGTTTATCCTTTTAGTCTCATCACAGATTGAATGTCTGATTAGTATTTTCAATTAAACTAACATTCTTAATTTGAAAATAAACAACCAAACATAAAGTCGCGATAATCACCTACTGTGCTGTTTCAACCAACTTGTTACTCAGATACAACGTGCCATATACGCGGCTAAACTTTAATGTTAAACTCGTTCTACGACAATTCGTACCCAGTACTGGTCCGAGCTGACAATTCATAACAAAAATACTTATACAACTTCTGTTCACTACCGACGGCTAGGTCTACAACGTAAAGCTGACGTTTATCGCAGCTTTCGTTTTGGGTCATTATTCTTAGAACCCTCGAAAATGCAACACATAAGTAGACAAGACAATATTTTATGATGTGTGCGTACATTAAGTCCGGCAGGTTAGACGTATGTATGCACTCATCTTGGTTCGATTTTTTTGATGTGCAGTGCGCGTTCCGAATGTAAACTGAAAATGAAAATGACTTCTGAAAATGTGAAAATTCATGAGAGTAGTACATTTCCCCGCCTCTGTATTGTAAAAAGACCCACAACTTACGTTTTTGCGAGTAAACTCCATTTAAAGGCTTTGTATGAACACCTATATTTCAGTATAGCTTGGTTCGAGTCTTCATCGTGACGCAGTATTCCATTTATACATATTCATGTATTCTTGTGGCGACTTATATGCTCAGCTTGCTCGCGTTAGCATTCTAAGATTATGATAATGGCAATCAATGTAGAACCAGATTCTCGCACTTGTCATCTATGGTCGCTTGACCAGGGAGAAAACCTGTCTATCGTGATTTGAAGCTCGGTTACGGTGAAAATTGGATTTCGCAGGGGATCTGTCATACCAGGCCTTTAGTTAAGAGTGCGTAACAGAAAAATAATTTTCCTATTTCTCAACCAAAACATATGTTGTGGGTACTCAAAAGTACCGTCTCAATGAGACGGTTCTTTTGAGCAGCAAAACATATGCTAAAAATATGGATAAGAAAATATTTACAACTTTACGCTGAAAATTCTTGTTGAGCACATGCTAGTCTTTGCACTCTCGTGTAGCTGGCCGTAAACAGCAGAGATCTGACAGCTTATTTCTTTGGGTGGCATTTTTCATTTTTTATTATGATAGACCACGATTCTGTAAGCAAACAGTGGGCCGGCGACCCTGTTCCATGCGCTGATCCAGACAGTTTTGCCAGAAGGGGTCCAACTTTGAAAACTTTTTTTTTTTAGTTAATGAGAGGAGAGAGGATCCACCACAATATGCGGCGTTTCGCTGGCGAGCCGATGATGGCCCAACTTTGAATGCTTGCATGGTAGCCTTGTACTTTTTCAGGGGATTCGGCCCAATATTACTATAAAACTATATTTTTGTGATTTTTTTTTTGTGGGGGGGGGGGGGGGGGGGGGGAGGGGAGGGGAGAGGGGGTCCGGACCCCCTGCCCCCCCCCTCTCTGGATCCGCCCATGTGTTCATACGCCGCCAAATTCCGATCTGGGTCACTGTTATCATGTCCTACAAACAGGCACATGGTTGACCTTAATGTGTCATGTACATTATCTTGTGTCAAGGCCACCACGTGCGACCCCAAATCTTAAAACAACACGTGGCCGGAATTGAAGTGAGCGGTCTCTTTGATCTAAAAAAGGATCATGCTGTCTTTGCCTTTGACGTCAGCTGATGTAATTAGCAGACGGTTTGTGAATATTGACACGGCCCGGCAATACATATGTCCAAGGACTCTCTGGTATAGAAAGTCCCTGGTATGTCGTACTAATGTAAATTCAAACTGTTTGAAACTTTGGGACCCCGGACCTGCCCTGGAAAATTAAATTTGTCATTCATTTCCAAGAAGAAAAAACTGGTACGAACTTCCCTCGAGAAGCAATCCCCCCGCCCCCGTTGGAGTTGTCTGGATCCGCACACGCATGTCCGACGGTGGAATTTTATTTTTTGTTTGTAGCAGGTTTAGCTATCATACTTTCTAGAGCTAACTGACTGTGCGGATGCGCAGGTTGATCTGCGCCTTTGTTGTTTGCATGCAACAGCAATAAGGTACATACGGAATGGGGTAAATAAAGCAAACCCTGATAAGACGTCGCGATCACCTCAAAGCTGTTCAAATGCCAAATTATGTGGAATTAAGTTTTAAATAAATTATAACGCAAATTTAAGTATAAATTTAGTCATAAAACAAGACACTTTTTCGAACATTTTTTTTTTATCTCAAAGCAAACAATTGTTGCGGTGTTCATTGGTGTATTATACACAGCCACCTAGTAGGACTAAGACAAGCACCTTCATTGTGTATGTGAGCAGTTATGCCCCTGGCAAGACTGAGCGGATGTGCAGACTCGTCTGAGCCTTCCCTGGCCGCATGTGTGAGAGGTAAAACATAATCTCATGAACTGAATCGTTTCATTGACAGCCCAATGTAAAGTATGATGCAGAAGCATGCAAAAATCAATTTACATCTTGGTTTGTGCGTACGTGTGATGATCCACTGGAATCATTTAATGTCTTAGTCTTCACCCATCTAAAAACTTTGAGTTAATGAGCATCGTGACCCTGACAAGATTGCACAAAAGCGCAGGCTCTCCTGAGCCTTGGCTGATCACATTTGTGATAAGCACCAGCCCATATGGTTTCATCAAGCTCGGGTTCAGTGATTAAAAATAGATACATGGGCATTGCGTAGACGTTCTCCATGTCGCACAAACGCGTGCGTTCTCTTGATTTAAAAGTCGCCAGGAGGAAATAACGCTAAAATAAGCTGTGGGTTTAATGGTAGTGTTGGTATAAGGATTAACGTGCTTAGATTCCCGTTTCGAGAATAGTGATGGAAAGGCTCAATGATCACAGACACGTTCACAATCAATGTGCACGCGCGCGTGGTTGTGTAGATGTATTTGATTTTTGTCATGACTGGACGAAATATCTGCAATGCGTGCAAATTTGCATCAGTCCGACGTTCATTGAACCTAGAGCGTTTACCAGGGAATAAAAGTTTGGTATGCATCAATGCTGAATGCACGTTTCGCACTGACAGGCGCTGCTGATATATTTGTAAACTGGCGTGTTCGCCAGTAGGAAAGAAAGACACACTGATTAAAAGACATGTAGGTACCAAAATGAAGGAAAAACCCGTTGTGTACGAACTATTAAAATTACAAATTGGAAAAATGACCACTGTACGAACTAATACATGACATTTTGGTCCGACCACCGTGGAATAATTGATGGTGTACGAACTATTCGAGTGTACGAACTAATACAAGATTTACCGTAGTCAAAATCAGCTGAATCAGCACATTTTGATGTATTTTTTATCTGGTCTGAGTATTAACCCTTAAAGCGCCAATCACAACTGCAAATTTTGCGACATCTTTCCCAATTTTGACAAAAATAAGGTATGATATTACATGAGAATCGTCTGCCAGCAGACGATTCTCATGAAATATCATCCCTTATTGATTATTTTTGAAAAAGCGGCAAAATTTGAAATTGTCGTCTGCTGTAAATTAAGGGTTAGGTGCTGGAAGATGAGCTATTGTGAGCCATCTTTTTCCATCCTGCATAGTGAGTTGTCTATACATGTAATTCTTTAAGCAAAATGAATCTTCTCCTGAAAGGCTTGCCCAGAGTCTAAATAATATCACAAAAATTATGGTTTTGTTTCATGGAGCAGCTACTATAGCAATGTCTTCTGAAGCACTGGTTCATATTAAAAAAAATATATACCCTCAGTGGTGAATCTAGAGGGGGTTCAAGGGGTTTGAATGAACCTCCCTTTCAGACAAAATTATTCCATTTTCATGTAGAATTTTCAGAAAAACAGGGAAAAATAGCAAATAATCAGGTACAATTAACAAATCAAACCCCCTTTGAAAATTTGAACCCCCTATTAAGAAATCCTGGATCCACCCCTGCTTTGTATTCTGATGGATTTTTCATTTACATATTGATACAATAAGTATGGGACTGCCCAATGCCCATTGTGCACTTTAAGGGATCACAGGAAGAATTTTCTAAATTACAGTGTATTTCTGTTCCTGAAGGTTGTTTTAACCTTAGCAAACAGTGCAGACCCTGATGAAATGCAGCATTATGCTGCATTTCATCTGCATCTTCACTATTTGCCAAAGTACCCTTAAGGGGTTTTCCTAGTTTGAATTCCAGCCTGATATTTTTTTCATTTTTTTTTCTTTTTCCATTTCTTGGTCAAAAATGACAATATCACCAGTCAATATCTATTGAAATTAATAATGGACTACTGATACCTTTGATGTGTTATCTTTTTATTATCTTAATTTTTAGAATATTAGCATAAGAAAACATTGGCAAAAAAATAATTGGCGACTGGACGGAGGCTAGGGTTTCCCGTATACAACGGGTAAATGTTCCCCTAAAATTACTCAAATTAACCAGCACTTCATATTTTGGTACTCATAGTATCCGCAAGCAGCTAAGGCTCTGTTGAGCACAGACTCAAGACTTCATTGCTCATATTCCCAAAATAAGATGATGACTCAGCCTGACCAAACATTAGAACTTTATCCCCACTTACAGCTTTGCATAATGTCCAATCTGGAACTGCAACTGACAACTTTGTTACACAATGGACAGAATCTTGACATTAACAGTAAGTCTCTTTAGAAATGTCACCTAGTTCTTGGCCAGGCTTCTCCTCATCTTCTCCAGCGAAGGTTTTGTTAGTATTTACCTTTCAAGGAACCCTTCGCCTAACATCCTCAAAATCTATTATAAGTGTAGATTAATCAACCAATCAAAAAGCGAGGAAGGATTTTTCCAAAAATCCCTTCCTGCCAATCAGATTTATCTGAGCAACTTACCCGCATCTAATATACACCTCGGACACAGTATAAACGGACTGGTCACTGACGGAAATACAAAGTTATGTTGTTGAGGCTTTATTTTAGCGCTATTTCAAAGTACTACAGTCGATAAAATTGATTCTGAACATACACGAGATTAAAAGAGGTTACTCCCGGTATGCGAAGCTGAAATATAACGAGTCACAGTAAAAAGAATTGAAGTTTTCTCATCTTTTTATGTTGATTTCTGATGATTTTCGGCTAAAAGTGCCGAAAATAGTTAACAAGGGTACCTAGGTTTCTTGTTGAGGTTCATAAAGACGGATACACTTTCAATAAATATGACAATACAGTCTTAAAGATAATATATTGAACCATTGCTTTTTGAAGAAAATTCAAAGATATGCAGAGAAATGACGATGATATGATTATTTAATCGTCAACATATGTCAGTTTTGAAAGCTCAACCACCGTTGAGCCACGACAATGTATTTCCAATATACATATTTACCTGTATACCTGTATGTAAGTGACCAGTCCGTGTTTATTAGGTCCGAGTATACACGGACTGTTAGTCTCCATAAGTCCAGAAAATAAAAGCAAAGCTTTTGATGGTGAAATTATTTCTGTTTCTTTTATCCATCAGTTCAAAAGTATGTTTTAAGTGTTCAAAAGAACCATCTTAATGTGACGGTTATTTTGAGTACCTAAACATATGGTTGATCATGGTTTAATTGTGAAATAAGAAAATTGATATCGATAAACATGTGTCTTATGACATACTCCATTGGAATTAACTCCACCTGTGAGGCCAAGGGTTAAGATAGCGCAACTCTTGGTAGGACAAGATGGCTTTTCCTAAGTCTGTATGTCCAGTATGTTCATTGGTGTAAGTTTACAGAGTATTCCTGAATTCTGGATTTTGAGGCTGACCTGCTTGATTAATTTGGTACAGGCCCTCAAAGAGTCAATTAATTACCAGACACAAGTATCTAATTATGATAAAAGATATCTTGTAATATGTAGACAGCTAGATTGTAAGTTGATAAAAGAGCCTGAACTCTGTATCTTAACCCTTGGTGGTCAAACACTGATTGGCCCTTTAAGGGTTAAAAAACAGAGTTCACATCAGAAGTCGTCTGCTTTTGTCATCTGCTAAAATGTTTCGTCAAACAATGTAGACACAGATCAGAATGCTTCTGCAGGGTCAACACTGTTCATCTCTACACCTACATCACCTACATAAGTCAGTAATGTAAAGCAAAAAATTGCAGCAGACAATTTAAGCAAACCAGATTTCAGATATTTTTTGCAAGCACTTTTAGGGTTAATACATAGTTCTGATCCCTGAGATAATACGCAAGATCTTGCCTGCTGACATAACATCCTGAATGTTACAAGCCAGATAAAGAGTGCAAACCCAAGTCACACTGAAAGAGTAGAATGACCAGGGTCTTCAATGCTTGCTTGATATTCTGAACATTACTCGATATTTTCTAGCAGACATATTTATCTACCTTTACAAACAGTTTTGGACCCAGGTCAGGACCAAAAGAAAGTTGGTCCTGATTAGGATCCAAACCTTTTGACATTCTGATAGTGATCCAGATGACTACGAAAACATGAAACATTACCCAGCATGCAGAGTTAATGTGTGTGTATGTTTGTTTTCAACAAATCAAAATCTTTCTTAATAATGAGCCAGTGCATGAGATTTCCAACAATGTGGTATGTGCGACCAGCAAAGGTTCAGACCAGCCTGTGCATACGCACAGACTGATCAGAGCCTTTGCTAGTCGCTTGAATATTCTATGACTGTTAAGCTACTGACCGATTATCATTTGAGGTTTCTAGGCTTAACAGGAGGCTGCAGAGACTAGTCCGAGTCTACACATGTCAAAATGCCACATTGTTGGAAATCTCACGCACTGGCTCAATTATTGATTTTCTTGTTTTTTTCAGTGTATTGCCTTCAATGATGTTACACCACAGGCACCCATTCATTTCCTTGTGATACCACGAAAAAGGATTGCCCAGCTAAGCGATTCGGAACCCAGTGATCAAATGGTAATGCTACAGTAGATCTATGTTCTAAAATTTCAAACACTTGATGCCTACCAAAAAGGTCTAGGCAAACTTTGCAGACAGAGAAGTGTGTTGGCTCAGTGGTAGAGTGCTTGACTCGAGATCAAGGGATTGCAGATTTGAGCCTCACCAGAGGCACTGCTTGTGTCCTTGAGCAAGACACTTTATCCTCTGCTTAGTACTTGTTCAACCCAGAAAGATCTGTTCCGATATAACTGACGGGAGGGGGGTGGGTTGATATTCAGGCCACATATCCATACCAAATATGACTTCCAAGTCATCCCCCCCCCCAACACGACTCCCCTAACTTTTATCCTTTTAACCTGCAGCATTCCAGTTGTAAGCATTCTATTTCAATCAGAGTGGAAAAGTGGAAAACACTGTGAAGACTGATAAGATGGCTTATTCAGAAGCCATCTGACCAGGATCTACAGTACATATTTTCTAAAAATGATAAATACTGGCTCAGCTGATACCGGCTCCTGGGTATGACGTTAAACTGCATCCCCCACCTCTGGGTTAAGAGGCTGCCACAGCCTGGGTGGCAGAGCTAGATGGCAGCCATCTACACACCGATGGTTTGGCATCCTAGCTATTGTGGCTTGGCGGACGACTCTGTTTAAGAACAACGGCAAGGCACACTGCCCGAGTGAGGGAACGGCGGAATCTCAGAGGCCGTCAAAGATCTGAGTTGGGATGTCAGCTAGGACAGGCGATCCCAGAAAAAACTTAGTTCCAAAAACAATCATGGCAGAATCAACAAATGAAGTCACGTTAGGCGATGCTGGCAGAAACCAGATTTCTGTCAGTGGCGTCTCCGGCTTGGCCCCCTCTCAGGTGTGGGGGGCAGGGTCGGGCCATTGCGGCAAATCCAGCAAGCATCTTAGAAATTTCAGGGTGGGCACTCTTAATGTGAACACCCTAAAAGGGAGGGTCTGCGAGGTGGTGGAAACACTATCTCGTAGAAAAGTAGACCTTTGTTGTGTCCAAGAGACCAGATACCGGGGTGGTCATTGCCGTATAATAACGGGCAAAGACTCAAGGTACAAACTGTTCTGGTCTGGAAACAACAAGGGTACTGCTGGTGTTGGAGTGTTTGTGGCAGAGAAGTGGATAGAGAAGGTATTTGAGGTCAAGCGAGTCTCCGACCGGATCATCCTGGTGAAGATCATAGTCGGTCAGCGGGTGCTTTGTCTTCTGTCTGTCTATGCCCCACAGTGTGGTCTCAGTGATTCTGTAAAGGATCTATTCTACGACCAACTTAGGGCTGTTACTGCAATGATCCCAGCATCGGAATTCCTCATCCCATGTGGTGATTGGAATGGCCATGTAGGCAGTACAGGCTCCGGTTACAAAGAAGTTCATGGAGGCTATGGGTATGGCAAGCCAGACCCTGATAGTGAGGGTGAGAGGATCCTGGAATATGCACTAGCATATGACCTGTTCCTCGGTAACACATGTTTCAAGAAACGTGACAGTCACCTCATCACATACAGGTCCGGTAATACAGCAACCCAGATAGACTTCATGTTATTTCGAAAGAGCCTGCGCAAACTTGTTATGGATGTGAAGGTGATTCCTGGAGAGGAGGTTGCTCTGCAGCATCAGCTCCTTGTGTGCGACATGATGATTGATATGCCGCCCCAAATTAAGCGCAAATTCACCCCACGTCCAAAAGTGTGGAAGCTCAGAGATCCTCAAACGTGTAGCCGATTCCAGGAAGTCTTCAAGGCACATGTGCCCGCTGTGGAAACTGAAGCAGCTACTACTACTGAGGAAATCTGGGCGAAACTCAAGACAGGTTTGCTGAAGACAACAGAGGAGGTGTGCGGCACAACAAAGCCCCACCGATGGCGACGTGAAACTTGGTGGTGGAATAAGGAAGTAGATGATGCCATCACAGCCAAGCGCCAAGCTTTCAAAGCATGGAAGGCTGGCAAATGCACACGAGCATCATATAACACTGCCAAGCGCATCTCCAGACGTGTGGTGCACCATGCACGCCACGAAGCAGACAAGGTGGTCTATGAGGGCATTGACCACAAGTCGTCTGATATCTTCCGCCTTGCCAACCAGATGAGGAAAGAGAATGTTGATGTTGTAGGCGAAAAGCCAGTGAAGAATGACACTGGGGAAATGTCAATGAGTGAGGAGGCAAAGCAGAATGCATGGGCTGAACATTATGAAAGGCTTCTCAACGTTGAATTTGATTGGGACCCTGATCACCTGTCCAATGAACCTCCATTAGAAGGCCCGCCTATCCCAATCACTATTGACATGGTGAAGAAGGCCATCTCAAAGATGAAGTCGGGCAAAGCTGCAGGTCCATCAGGCATAGTGGTGGAGATGATCAAGGCAGCAGGTGATACAGGGGCCACCATGATCCGAGATCTTGCTACTGCGATTATCCGTGATGGCAAGGTCCCAACTGACTGGGAGGAGAGTTTCATTGTCTGCCTTTACAAGGGCAAGGGTGATGCTTTGGATAGAGGCAACTATCGAGGCCTCAAGCTGACTGAGCAGGCCATGAAGATCCTAGAGAGGATTGTCGATGGTCTCATAAGACAGGTGGTGTCTATTGACGACTCCCAGTTTGGCTTTGTCCCAGGAAGAGGCACTACAGATGCAATCTTTGTGGTCCGGCAGCTGCAGGAGAAATACTTAGCAGTGAACAAGAGGCTTTATATGGCCTTCGTGGACCTAGAGAAAGCATTTGACCGTGTCCCTCGGAAGGTTATCTGGTGGGCCCTGAGAAAGCTAGGCGTTGAGGAATGGATTGTTCGTTTAGTCCAGGGAATGTACGCTAATGCACGAAGCCGGGTTCGTGTTGGCGAGGGTTTCAGCAAAGAGTTTGAGGTGAAGGTCGGGGTCCATCAGGGATCCGTACTCAGTCCCTTGCTCTTCATCATTGTGCTGGAGGCCTTGTCACGTGAGTTTCGGGCTGGTGTTCCCTGGGAGGACCTATATGCAGATGATCTTGTCATCATTGCTGACTCCCTAGAGGAATGTGTCAGGAGGCTCTTGATATGGAAAGAAGCCATGGAGAAGAAGGGACTGAGGGTGAATGCAGGAAAGACAAAAGTCATGATCTGTGGTACAGGCCTGGACCTCTTGCAGAGTTCAGGCGAATACCCATGCGCTGTCTGTCGTACAGGAGTAGGCAACAACAGCATCTACTGCAATGGCTGCAAACTTTGGGTGCATAAGAAATGCAGTGGGCTACAAAGACTGACACCAAATCCTGATTATAGGTGTGCACGGTGCATGGGAAATGCTCGCCCTATTGACGGCAGACCACAGAGTGAAGTCCAGGTTGGACCTGATAAGCTTGAGGTGGTAGCTTCCTTCTGCTACCTAGGTGACATGCTTTCTGCTGGTGGAGGCTGTGAAATGGCGGTCACTACTCGTGTGAAAACTGCCTGGAAGAAGTTCAGGGAGCTACTACCAGTTCTCACATCCCGCCACCTCTCTTACAAGACCCGTGGCCATGTGTACAGCTCTTGCGTGCGGAGCGCCATGCTCCATGCCAGTGAAACTTGGCCACTTACCAAGACAAACCTGCAGCGCTTGCAACGCAATGATAGGGCCATGATCAGACAGATCTGCAGTATCAAGCCAGAGGATGTGGCCAGGGTAAGGTCAAGCGAGCTACTGGCAAAGCTTCAGCTTGAGGACCTTGACCTCATTTTGAGAGAGAGAAGGCTTCGCTGGTTTGGGCATGTGGCGCGTTCCAGTGGTGCAATCAGAACAGCATATGATATGCAGATTGACGGCAAGCGGGGGGCAGGGAGGCCCAAGCAAACATGGAAGAAACTGACAGAGAAAGACTGCCGTGAGTGGAAGCTCACCACAGTTGACCCTCAAGAAAGGAGCACCTGGAGATCAGGTGTGAGATCTGCTATGCGTGCAGCTAGCCAGTTACCTGGAAAGGGGCCCACTGATGTGGATGATGCCCCTGCACCTGCACGTTAATCAAAAATCCGATTATGATGATATGAGCAGGACAAGGTTAAAATCTCAAAGAGAAATAAGGGGAGGTCTACCTGGAAATGTTTTGTGATGAAATGAAGTTTAAAAGCAGGAAATGGGAAAAGAGGTCCACTAAGAATTTCGCTTACAGAGTTCAGTTAAAGCTTTAAAATGAGTATTTGCCAAGACAATACAAAAAATCTTGAACCATTTGGATGCCAGTTTCACTTATTCACCTTTATAAGAAACCTAAATATCATCTGAAACCAATGATTAGAACTGAAAATATGGCCGAAACGGATCGTTTTCAGAAATAGCTAGACTTAACTAAAGTTTGATCAAGCAAACATAGCTGCCTGGCAATCGGATTTGCCTCGGCCAATTCCATGGAATCAGACCTCAGATGTACATCGACTATCTACTTTGATAAAGTGAAGCTGACGTTACATAACGTGATGCTTACAGTTATCAAACGGTTATAAATGAAAGTACTAAAAAAGGGCAAAGATCAGGAATCGATACAATCAAGTACCAAAGCTGACCCAGGTAACCAATGGGAAAGTAACAAACTCACACGTAAACTTCATACATTCTGCTGATTAAATTTTTTGGGTAATCAGACAAATGGATTTTTCTAGGGCTGAACTCACATGCTAAAAAACTTATTTTCCTTACGCCTTTTCCGGCTTACAAAATTGAGCTTTTTCATACATAGTACGAATACATATTGTATATACATTTTACCTTCTTATTTTGCATGCTGTGATATATTTTGTACATTGTGCTCTGTCTCTTATAATACTGTTTTATATATGTGCATGCTGTGATACTTGTTGTCTTAAAATGTTTGTTTATTCTCGTTTGTCGAAGTAAATGCCCTACTGGGCTTAAGTTACATGTTGTACTAAAATCGACTCAAAATTTCTATGTCTATGCCTATAGTACTATGCGTAATGCGCCTTGCGTACACCCGAGGCTTGATTCGATTCTAAAATTGTGCCAGACTTTCACGAATGAGCTGCCTGGGAGTATGGCCTTTTGTGGTTATTAAACTTTGACTCTTTTTGACTCTTTGCCTACTGTGTAATTTTTCATGTTTTTTTGTCTTCTGTTGATTTTTTTCAAAATCAATGTTTTTGAAAATTCATTTCATGAATATCATCAGATTGTCAAACAGTTTGGATCCAGATCAGGCCCCACCTTTTGTTGGGCCTGATCTGGGTCAAAAATGTTTGCAAAGGTTATCAGCAGATGAAACTCGTAGGTAGAGAGTTAACCATCTTTTCTGAAAAGGCTCATGAGATGTTGTAATACATCCCAAAATTATTTCCACCTGTAACAGGTACTTTGAGTTATATAAATCCAAGCTTTCAAGCATCAACTGTACTCTTACATTTGTATTTGGAAACTTATTATTTATTTCTATATTTCTATTTATAGCTGCTTGGACATCTTTTATTGGTAGCTAAAAAGGTAGCAGAGGAGAGGAAACTTGATGGCGGATACAGAATTGGTAAATATTTGGTTATTGTGCAATGAGTATGACCAGTGAGCTTAGCAATTTCAGTTTTGCCAGCCCATGTTAAAAAGGTTTTCATGCATATTAGATGTAATCTTCCCGACATTTCATACCTCAGTGAAACAGAAAAATAACTTTCAATTTTTTATACATGTAATTACACCTTCTTTCCTTATTCTTTCTCCTAAGTCTTTTTTTAAATTATGTTTTCCTTAAAATTACGATTCCAGTTAATAACGTCTCTTGCATTTAGACGATGACATGCGCTATGACGCGTACATAGATGTCATGATGTTAAAAAAACAAGATGGCGGTGAGATCGCATTAGACAGCTGATTGGCATGAAAACTGTTTATTCAAGCGTCCTGTGTAAGTTTATCTTTGCTTTTCCACCTGAAAATATCAGTGAAAGTGTAAAGTAAAGTGTATGTAGTTGTCGATTGTCCATTTCTCTTCATAGAAGCATTGCAGAGTATCACAAAAGAAGTTCTGCTGTGAATGTCCCCGCCCCTCATGAATACGAACTGGAGTTCATTGAAAAATGAACTACAGGTCAATATGATCAAAATGATGACCGTTCTTGACCATCAGATTATAGGATCTCAATAAATGTTATGACAGATGAAATTATGTGCTAATGGATCAACCATCTGGTTGGACACAATAACTTTGGACTGGTTCATTGTGTATATATTGTGGGATCATAGGCTATAACTTCTGTCAGACCGTTTTAAACTTGATTTTTTCTCTTTAAAATGTAAATTATTTCTATATAAAACCTTTTATTATATCTGATGAGACAGTTATGATTTTACATGTACATAATTCAATTGTATTAAATTTGGCCTCAGTGTGAGGAAACCTGTCTCCGAGGGTTGCAACCAAGTAAGACCAGCTAAAATATTGAGACTTTGCACACAGCAGGTTTAGCTAGCGGTATTACCCTTTTCCATATAGCAAATAACAAAGGTACAGTTCATACTGCACATATGTGCAGACTAATCAGCATGTTTAATGTTCGCATGCAGCAAAGTCAGGTCCTTGTGACGAGGCCCATAGTATTTTTTATGACTTTATTTGTCACGATGAACAAATATTTTGAGCGTAAAATTGCCATTATTTTCTTACCCATCAGCTTTCACATATGTTTTGGGTGCTGAAAGAGCTGTCTCATTGAGACAGCTCTTTTGAATACCTACAACGTACGTTTTGGTTGAGAAATAAAAAAATCTTTAAATACCAACTCTTATCTATAGAGGCCTGGCCCCCGAGGTTATTAAGCTTTTTTCATGCTCAACTCAACTGAGCACGAAATTTCAACTGCTCAAAAACTAAAATACCGACAAATAAAGATGTTTCTTGCTTTAAGTCTCTCAGATGTTGTATTTAATTGTTGGCATTTTAATATTTATGAGCAGGATAAATTTCGTGCTCAGCTAAGTTGAGCATGGAAAAAGTTTTATAACCTCGGGGCCAGGACTTTATCCACTGAATAACAGCATACCCCTCACATGAAAAACTCTACTGTTTTCCATGCTATTTTTTCAGTTATCAACAATGGTGTGAATGGCGGGCAGTCAGTTTATCATCTACATGTACATGTGCTGGGAGGAAGACAGATGAGTTGGCCTCCAGGATGAATCTAAACAAATGAATTTGATTAGTTGCCATAGCTTTGAAAACCATTTGTTATGGGCCACCTCAACTCTTTGTCTACTAGTTAATATTGAATGCTTTTTTTTTCGTCTGCTGATTTTTTTCAAAACCAACCTCTTCCAAAAATTCTTTCAGGAATGCCATCAGAGTGTTAAACAGTTTGGATTCAGATCAGGTCCGACATTTTGTTGGGTCTGATCTGGATCTATACTGCTTGCAAAGGTTATTAGCAGTCAACACTAGTAAGCAAAGATTTAAACACTAGTAGGCAAAAAGTTAAATATCTATAGTAGAACTGTCATAGCTTATAGATAATATTCTTGCACAGATCGGGATTTCCGTTGTTTTTACCCATGTGAGATTTTGATCTCATATACCTGTACCGGTCCGTGGGAAAGATAAAGACAAACAGCCACACCTCTGCCACAAGTCGATCCTTGACGTCACCATGTTGCATTTCAGCAAATTCAGGATTTTCTGGAAGCCTTTTTTCATGTTTTTTCCAATATGAAATGCGGTACTTTAGTGGTGAGCAAGAAAAAGAATCCATTATTCACGTGAGGTCAGGATGGGATAAAAAAAATCTGTCCCTTGTGATCACCGTTTGTCATCACTCAGGAAGTCTCGTGATGCCAAACGTTGATCCTCGGGACGGATTTTTCTATTCCATCCTCTCACTCATGATGGATTCTTATAATCAATCATTGACAACTGTATGAGAGAGTTGACTCTTTGGCTCAGATCTTGTTCCGGGGTAGCCCAGCGTTGATTCCCAGTCATGGCAAAAGTCACCGCTAGCAATGAAAGAGTTAGTGTCCTGCCAATGAAAAAAATACCTATGTTTAGGGTAACCCGACCCTACCTAAAGTTACTGGTGAAACCTATAATTTTTTTCAGGTTTACTGGAAAAAATTATGGTTTTATGCATTTTGAAAGGCGAAATGCCTTTCAAAATGCATAAAATTATATATTTTTTTTTTTAGAAAAAAAAAATATTAAAAAAAAATATGTGTGCCTACCCTACTTAAAATTTTCAGACCCGTTACCGCAAACACACTTATTTTTTTATTTGGCCTTAAAGGAAAATATCCTTTCTTGATTAGAACAAAAGGTGCATCTGATTTATGGATATGAAACTCATTTTCAAAAGTCTTAGGCTTCAGTAGACTTGTGGTTGAACAGTCGCACCAGAGACACTGCATTGTATCCTTGAGCAAGACATTTTATCCTCAGCTTAGTACTGGTTCAAACCAGTAAGACAGGAAATTGTCCTGACATGACTGAAAAATTGTAGACTTGGATGTAAAGCAACAACACAAACAAACTTAGGTTTAAGCATTATATTGAAACTCATTATTGGGGGTTCTAAGGCTGGACTCTTTGCATACTGGGTTATTTTTCATGCTTTTTTGTCGTCAGCCGACTTGCTTAAAAAATCAACTTTTCCGAAAAACTTGTTCTAGAATTTCCATCAGAGTGTCAAACAATTTGGATCCTGATCAGGCACAACATTTGGTCGGGCTTGATCTTGGTTAAAACTGTTTACAAAAGTTATCAGCAGACTACACTAGGAGATGTTATTCCGAGTCTGCAATCCCTACCAGTTCATAGCTTTAACTCTTTGCCTCCTAGTGACGTCTGCTGATACCCTTTGCAAAAAATTTTGACAATCAGGATTCAAACTGTTTGACACTGATGGTATCCCTAAAGGAATTTTCAAAAAAATTTGATTTGGAAAAAAAATCAGCCGACAACAAAAAAAGATGAGAAATTACCCAGGAGACAAAGAGTTAAAAAAAATCCTCAGTATTTCTATGGTTTAGCAGGCCTTTAGTTAAGAATGTATAACGAAAAATAGTTTTCTTATTTCTCAACAAAACCATATGTTGTGGGTACTTAAGAGAACCGTGTCAATGAGACGGTTCTTTTGAGCACCCAAAACATATGTTAAAATTGATGGGTAAGAAAATATTAACAATTATACCCTCAAAAATGGTGTTTATCTAAACCTATGTTTAGTTACCATGTGTGAAATTTACTTTGACTAAAATCCATTGTTGACCAGACGCTGGTACTGTAGCAAACTGAAGATTCAGATGCAATGTTGCAAAGTATGCCACATTTCCACATGTTGTGCAATAATTTGCTATAAAGAGGATCTTACATGAGTGCTCATGTTTTATTGAATTTATTAAACGAGTTGAGGAAAAGAGATAAAATGCGAAGCTTGCCGAGCATTTTATCTCTTTTTCGCAACGTGTTTAATAAATTCAATAATACAGGAGCATGAAAGTTAGATTCTATTTATCATATGACATTAAGATTACTTTGAAATCTCATTTCTGCCGTAAAAATGTTAAATTTTGTTATTACGTACGCAGTGTTGTTATGGACGTCATAACATTTCCTGAAAAATATAAACCACTAGTGGTTTATCGATTTTATTGCATGGCGTTATTTCACTCCCAGGCGCAACGTCATAGTACCGGTATTTCTGGAATGAAAAACTTTGAACCCTTGAATGTACATTCTGTATACAGGCCTTCAGATTTATGGTAGGCCCGGGTCATTGTCCCATGATTTCAAAATATGGCCCATCACTTTCCAAGGCAGTGGGCCCAGTGGACCCATTCTTTTTAGTTGTGAAAAATCTCACTTTAATAAAAATATTAATCTTACAGGGAGTCTATGAACTCCACAAAACAGAAAGTACATGTAGGTAGTCAATACAGTAAAACATGTCTTAAGCAGCCACTCAAAAAAGACAAAACAAAGATCTTAATAACAAATGGTAGCTTAATGAGGAATGAAGGTCGAAAGTATTGCAGAATGCTCCCCTTGGAGCATTCTGCAATACTTTTGACCTGCATTAAGCGATAATTGGTCTTCTTTTTTGAATCGCCGCTTAAGACAGGTTTAACTGTATAATCAGCAGTCAATATACATATATGCATTCACGTGTCAGAGTCAGTTTTTAGGTAAAATATTCAACCTAAATGTCAACCGTGGTTAGTTTGATATGCTTGGGCCCATCATTTCAGAAAATGACCCACCATTCTTTGCTCCATGGGTCACTTCGGCCCACCAATCTTGAAAAAAATCTGAAACTTTGTGTATAGGTTGGACCATTCAAATTTTATTGTTTTGAAATTTGATTGAAAATATCAATTGTTAGTTAATTTGAGTATGGAGAGCAGCTGTATATTGTGGGCTTAATCCTGAGAAACCTGGTCCTTAGGTTATAAAACTTTTTTCATGCTCAACTCGACTGAGCACGAAATATCAACTGCTCATAAAAACTAAACTACAGACAAATAAAGAAGTTTCTTGCTTTAAGTCTCTCAGATGTTGTATTTATCATGCTAATAAATGTCAAAATGCCAACAATTGTTGGCATTTTAACATTAATGAGCAGGATAAATTTTGTGCTCAGCTGAGTTGAGCATGAAAAAAGTTTTATAACCTCGGGCCTGGTCCTTAGGTTATAAAACTTTTTTGAAGGCTCAACTCTGCTGTACATGTAACTTTAACTCCTCATACAAGAGGTGTTTCATGTTTATTTGAACAAATTTGAAAATGTAGTTAATTATATTTTGGAATAACTGATCTACATAGGTGAGTCTGATCTCCAGGAATACGCAATCACTAAGGGCAGACTTGATTTAGCTCTTCTCTTTACTCCTTCCACTCCGAACAGAAATCAAGTGCGCTGGAACATCTGTGCTGGCGTACGCCGGAGTACTCCATCTTCCTAGGTGGTGCAGACAGAACAGTCATGTGACCTATTTCAAAATAAAATGGGGGAGCACTGCCTACACTGTACTGAGATATTTTTCAGTCTTTCCCGATAGGTTCTGATAATTATTCATATTGAAAAAATATGGTAATTAGTAAAAGGAATTGAAAGCACTTGTACTTTGTCAATCTTATTCTTTCTTCTTGGCAATCGGATCGTGTTATTTTTTATAATTCAATTAGTAATCGCTTGATTTACTCCGGAGTACTCCAAGGTGCCCAGTTTTGCTTGTTTTAGGTGGCTGTTCTGGCATACTTTACATACTCTGAAATTGCTAAATCACGTCCACCCTAAGTAAATAGCTCTTAACTTTATTCGCTTGTTTGAAAAAGTCTCATGAGTTCTCAAATTTTAAGCGTTTAAAAATGCTGTTTGAATTGAAATGTTCTAAATAGTTCTTGAACAATTTCTCTTAAGCCTTTACTCCATAATAACACCTTTTGACGCCTTTGAAATATCATGTTTTTGAAAATATTATGGAAAATGGAGCATCTGCTCCAAAATAGCTGTCACAGGGTCTGGATAAATACACTTCTACTGCCTTGCGGTAGAAGCTGTCTTTTACAGCGACATGGTGGAGTGTTTGCCTTTAGACCCTGCGGCCCAGGTTTGATTCCCACCTCAGGCTGTTTGGATTTTTCTGCACCCTGTGACATTTTCCATTAAAAGTATTCAATACTCCATTTTCCATTAAAAGTATTCAATACTCCTTTTTCCATTAAAAGTATTCAATACTCCATTTTCCATTAAAAGTATTCAATACTCCATTTTCCACTAAATGTATTCAATACTCCATTTTCCATTAAAAGTATTCAATACTCAACTTTATTTTTTCTTTAATTTTTTCAATGTTGTCTAAAAATAGAAAATGATGTCATGATCTAAAAATAGCATATGGACTAAAGGGTTAAAGAGATGGAGTGTTTTTCTTGGAACCTATTATAAATTGTACATAAATAGTTAAAGTGTGTTCTGTTACAAAATAAAGCATTTCTCGTGGATATTAACTTTTCGGAAGCAACTTGATCATCAATTTTTAGGGTTTCATTTCCAAGGCAACACTAATATGTGAATGCAATATTTGGTGATCAGTTTTATCGGCGATATATACTTAAAATATTTAAGAACTTGAGTCGGCTGTGAGTTTTGAGAATTTTTGATGTTGTTCACAATTCTTCCAGGACACATTTTATACATGGAATATCCTTATGGGAGGCCCTTGAAGGGTTTTTAAGGGATAATGGCCAAATACTTAAAGGGATAGGGGATACTTTTGTGAAAATTCAAATTACTTTTAGGGATATGGTTAAACAAAGCTTTCTGAAGTGGGGTGAATTTTTGGGATATTTGCCCATTTCTTTTTAGGGATATGGGATACTTTTCAAATTATTTAAAGTGATATGGGATACTTGGGACCCCCCTTCCAGGGCCTCATATGGGTACTTGTATGGTAGAATTTTTTAAGCCCAGTAATTGTTTTCAAGCAAAATCAGGCGCACAGAAGCTGTTTTTCATTTGAATAATAGACTGAATGTTCCTCTAAACTTAAAAGAAAATTGCACACTTAATTACGCATTTCATGAAAGGTACGCCCGTTTTAGCTCTTAAAATCATTTAATGGGAGATGGGTTTTTATTTTGGGCTGCCATGTTATGGTTATGTTTTAAATTGCCATTTTGTCTATTTGGCATTACCAGGGACACATGAAAGCAAAATTTGTTTGTATTATTTATATGCAACAGCAAATAATGAAATTCACATCTGTTCAAATAAAAATGAAACAGGTCTCATATAAACTAAATTACATGAACTGAAAAATGACAATTTTTTTATTGCTTTTCAACATGCATATGCTTTCATTTATCTTGCTAATAAATGTTTATATGTCAACAATTGTTGGCATTTTACCATTTATGAGCAAGATACATTTCATGCTTGAACAATTACATTGAGTTTAGAATAAAATAAGTCTTATAATAATTCAAACATCTATGTGTCTTGATCCACATCTCAACTAAGGATGAGGTTGGCACCGTAAAACTGGTTTAAGCCCTCCAGTAAAATATTTTTTACTGACCGTTCCAAGGCGGTACTTCTTTTGTGGATCATTTGTGTTATTTATGTCTTGTGTTTGTCATGCTTTCGTGTCTGTTCATTGCTGCCTTGTGGTCACTTGCTGGGAAAGGGCTGACCTTTTGGCTCTTGTTTGTGATGTCTAATTGTGATTTTGTCACCTTCCCATGTGGTATCCTGGGTCAGGTGTGGTACTTGATTGTATTGATTCCTGATCTGTGCCACCTTTCTTACTATTATAATCTCAGGGCTTTTCTTTAGAGTTTTGGCAAAGTAAGCTTCAACCAAGCCTGCTCAGCTACAGAGACTAGCTTACACCTTCTAAAGTGTGAATAACAAAGGCACTGATCAGACTGGGTGGATGTACAGGCTGATCTGTGTCTTTGCTACTCATATGCATCAAAATCAGGAAGAGAGAGCTGGTTGCTTTGCTTAGTTTGTCTTCCTGATGTTTTGTGATTGCTTTGTGGCTCTTCCTGGCGGTGCCATGGGTTTGTCTGCAGTTTGTGATTGTGGTACTTCCTGATCATACTCACTATTTTCTCTGGGTCAGGCCCATGTGAGTTTGTTAGGTTTTTATATGACATGTGATATTTTATCTATTAGGTGCTAATAAAATTTTAAACAGAATGCAATGTCTTACTGTATTAATAAATAGTTTGAAGTACAGTAAAACCATTCTTAAGCTGCCAATCAAAAAGATAAAAAAATTTGTTATAACTGCCACTCAAAAGAAGACCAAAAATTTGTTTTCAGGACCGAAAATTGCTTAATGCAGGTCAAAAGTATTGCAGAATGCTCTATGAGCATTCTGCAATACTTTAGACCTACATTAATCTTCCATTTGTCTTTAAGATCTTTGTTATGTCTTTTTTTGAATGGCCGCATAAGACAGGTTTTTAATGTAACTAAACACCACAAACCATGATAAAAATATATGGCAAGGCTTATTAACCTTGACATAGAGTAAATGTTCTAAATAACCTACAGAAGTTGCATGCAACACATGCTTGGACAAACATGGCAGAAGAAGCAGTCTTATCAGGTCTTCCCTGTTTGCTTTGTACTACAAGCATTTTGTGAGCTCCAAGATACAGAAAGAAAAAAGTATTAAAAATGATAAAACATATATCATAGTCAAATGGGAGCGCAGTGGCTCAGTGGTAGAGTGCTTGACTGGAGACCGAGGGGCTGCGGGTTCGAGCCTCACAGGAGTCACTGCATTGTGTCCTTGAGCAAGACACATAATCCCAGCTTAGTACTGGTTCAACCCAGGAAGACCAGTCCCTACATAACTGAAAGATTGTTGATGGGACATAAAGAATCAAATCAAAGGCAAATGACCAGCATCATCACCAAAAGCCTAGTAATGCGTTTCTTCATCGAGTGCATGGTCAATACATGTAATTATCATATGATGTGGCGTCTAGGAGTGAAATAACGCCATGCAATAAAATCGATAAACTACTAGTGGTTTACTGATTTTTGCAAAAAGAGATCAAATGCACGGCAAGACTCAGATTTTATCTCCTCCCTACTCGTTTAATAAATTCAATGAAACACGAGCACTCATGTAAGATCCTCTATTTATATTATGATAATATGGGCCAGTGCTGTAGATTTCAGTACTGATTGCATCAGTGTGCAGAGAAAGCTCAGGCCCCGAGGTTATAAAAAAAATTTCAAGTACTCATAAAAACTAAAATACCGACAAATAAAGAAGTTCCATGCTTTAAGTCTCTCAGATGTGGTATTTAACATGCTAATAAATGTTAGGAGCCGCTGTGGTGTAGTGGATAAACCGATTGCCTTGTAAACCAGGGGTCGCAGGTTCGATTCCTGGCTTCACCAGTCTGTAGGATGAGACTTTAAGCCGTGGTCCCGTCTCCATATGACCTTAGTTGTTGGTTGGACGTTCAACACAAAAACAACAACTAATAAATTAAAAACTAATAACCATTATTGGCATTTAAATATTTATGAGCAGGAATAATTTTGTGTTCAGCCGAGTTGAGCATGAAAAAGATTTTTATAACCCCGGGGCCAGGCATGTACACAAAGTAAGGATGCAGAAGTCTGAGACCAAAATTTGACCTCTAGCTTTGTTAGATGCATCAGCATTGGCAGGGTTAAGTACCATAATCATACTGGTTTCAAACACTCTGTGTAGTTTTTATACACCGCCACAAAGTGTGGGGTATCATGTTAAAATTTGCGTTGAATGTACGTCAGTCACCGCTTCATTTCCGCTCTCTATCTTGAGCATTTTTGGACAGATTTTCTTCAAATTTATTTTGCATAATAGTTGATATTGGGGAGGAGTGGTTTGGTAGAGTAGATGGGTAAGCTTCATCAAATCAACACGGTTATAGCCCTTTATTCGTGTAGAAAATTGGTGTCCGTGCTTTACCTCACGCATTTTTTTTGCGAATTGTCTTCAAACTTTGTATATGAGTTGATATTTAGGAGGAGTGGTTTGGGATTGTAGATGGATAAATTTCGTCAAATTAGCACAGAGTTATTGCCCTTTATTAGTGTAGAAAAATGGTTTCTGTGCTCTATCTCGCGCATTTTTGGCTGATTGTCTTCAAACTATGTAAATGAGTTGATATTCAGGAGGTGTACTGATTGCATCAGTGTGCAGAGAAAGCTCAGGCCCCGAGGTTATAAAAAAAAATTTCAAGTACTCATAAAAACTAAAATACCAACAAATAAAGAAGTTCCATGCTTTAAGTCTCTCAGATGTGGTATTTAACATGCTAATAAATGTTAGGAGCCGCTGTGGTGTAGTGGATAAACCGATTGCCTTGTAAACCAGGGGCCGCAGGTTCGATTCCTGGCTTCACCAGTCTGTAGGATAGAACTTTAAGCCGTGGTCCCGTCTCCATATGACCATAGTTGTTGGTTGGACGTTCAACACAAAAACAACAACTAATAAATTAAAAACTAATAACCATTATTGGCATTTAAATATTTATGAGCAGGAATAATTTTGTGTTCAGCCGAGTTGAGCATGAAAAAGATTTTTATAACCCCGGGGCCAGGCATGTACACAAAGTAAGGATGCAGAAGTCTGAGACCAAAATTTGACCTCTAGCTTTGTTAGATGCATCAGCATTGGCAGGGATAAGTACCATAATCATACTGGTTTCAAACACTCTGTGTAGTTTTTATACACCGCCACAAAGTGTGGGGTATCATGTTAAAATTTGCGTTGAATGTACGTCAGTCACTCTCTATCTTGAGCATTTTTGGACAGATTTTCTTCAAATTTTGCATAATAGTTGATATTGGGGAGGAGTGGTTTGGTAGAGTAGATGGGTAAGCTTCATCAAATCAACACGATTATAGCCCTTTATTCGTGTAGAAAATTGGTGTCCGTGCTTTACCTCACGCATTTTTTTGCGAATTGTCTTCAAACTTTGTATATGAGTTGATATTTAGGAGGAGTGGTTTGGGATTGTAGATGGATAAATTTCGTCAAATTAGCACAGAGTTATTGCCCTTTATTAGTGTAGAAAATTGGTTTCTGTGCTCTATCTCGCGCATTTTTGGCTGATTGTCTTCAAACTATGTAAATGAGTTGATATTCAGGAGGAATGGTTTGGGATTGTAGATGGATAAATTTCGTCAAATTAGCACAGAGTTATTGCCCTTGATTCGTATGGAAAATTGGCCTCCGTGCTCTATCTCCCGCTTTTTGGGCCGACTGTCTTCAAACTTTGTATATGAGTTGATATTTAGGCGGAGTGGTTTGGAATTGTAGATGGATAAATTTGGTCGAATTAGCACAGAGTTATTATAAAGCTTGGCCAAGTTTGAATTTCGGCAAGATTCCATCACCGACTTCAGAGTTAGCTGCCTTTGAGCGTCTGAAAAATCAATGAATACTGTTGTGGCCACTCTTTTTTGATTGGATCTTCTTCATTCTTGCATGTAACAAGGAAAGCCATAATTTCATGAATTGATTCGAAATTCGGCTAGATGAGACCCGGACTGCGGAATCAGCTGCCCTTGAGCGTCTGGAAAAATTCCCATAGACTTGTAATGGGAGAAACATTGTGACTACTCTAGTGCCTTCATTTTGAATGGATATTCTTCTTTCTTGCAGCTATCAAGGACAACCATAAAAGCTTGAATGAGTTTGAATTTCAAGCAGAACCAACCTTAGACTGTGGAGTTAACTGCCATTGAGGGTCTGGAAAAATCTGCATAGACTTACAATGGGAGATGTGTTATGACCACTCTAGCGCCTTCACTTTTGAATGGTTAAAATTGATGGATACTGTTTTGACCACTCTAGCGCCTTCTTTTTTGATTGGATCTTCTTCATTCTTGCAGGCAACAAGGACATACATAAAAGCTTGGATGAGTTTGAATTTCAAGCAGAACCAACCTTAGACTGTGGAGTTAACTGCCATTGAGGGTCTGGAAAAAACTGCATAGACTTACAATGGAAGATCTGTTTTGACCACTATGGCGCTTTCACTTTTGAAAAGATCCTCTCAATTTTGCAGTTATTAAGGACAATCATAAAAGCTCGAATGAGTTCGATTTTCGGCCACACCCGACCACCAACTTTAGAGTAAGCTACCCTTGAGCGTCTAAAATAGAGCTGTATAATGTGACCACTCTGGCTCCTTCATTTTTCATTTGATCTTCTTCATTCTTGTAGGTAACCAGGACATACACAAAAGCATGGATAAGGTTGTATTTGGGTCAGATCCCATCACTGACTACGGAGTTAGCTGCTTTGAGCATCTGAAATTATAGCTTCATCAGGTTTCCTCTGCAGTTTTTATTCAGATATTTTAATACTAGCTTATATTGAGTGTTTTGATTATTCCTGATCACTGTTTCAAGTTCAGAGTGACCTGCCTTCGAGCATCTTAAATGCTTGTGTCCCAAATGTAATGCTGGCTCCACGGTGAGCGATCGTTTACCATTGGGCTACTTGTTTAGAGTATACCCCTGGGGCCAAAAATGGATCCACCCCGGGGTCACATGTTTTACATAGGCAAAAACATGAAAAGTTCGTCTCTGAAACTACAAGGCCTTGAGCATTGAAATTTAGTATGTAGCATCACCTAGTGGACCTCTACCAAGTTTGTACAAATTATGCCCATGGAGCCAAAAAGGCCCCAGCCCGGAGGTAACATGCTTTACACAGGCTTATACAGGGAAACATGAAGAAATCTTCTTGCCTGAGACCTAACCCACCGTCGTGCAATTTAAGATGGTCACCATCTGTCCGTTTGCACTTGGACGCTTTTCACCCCATTTCTTCCAAATTTGATATATATGTATACATTATGCCTATCAATCTCTTGAATATGGGGTATAGTCCGATGTACAATGCCAGGATTGCCACCGCCACAGTTATGTCGTTTGCACTTGGCCACTATTTTAAAACCATGTATGACATTGTGCCGCACCCATTTATTCCAAAGTTAGTAAGGGTGCAAAGATATCGATACAATCAAGTACCACACCTGACCCAGGATACCAATGGGAAAGTGACAAACTCACAGTTAGACACCACAAACGAGAGCCAAGAGGTCAGCCCTTTCCCAGCAGGTGACCACAAAGCACATATAAACAGACGCGCACAAAGACATAGCAAACACAAGACAGAATAAAAACATAAAAGATCCGCCTTGGAACGGTCAGTAAAATATTTTACTGAAGGGCTTAAACCGGTTTAACGGCGCCAACCTCACCCTTAATTCAGATGTGGATCAAGACACATAGATATTTGGTTTGCATGAAAGACCCCTAACTTATCAATGCATCATCTCCTAAAACATATAAATCAAGATATAACAAGGAGATAATGCAAAGATAAGGACTCAACAGTAAATATAACTGAATGCCGGAGCAAAAGAAATCCAACAGGTAAACCCGGGTGGGCCCTACAAACAGCCAAAGCATCATGCCCCTACCATCTCATCAATAGATAAGTCTTTAAGTCGGAACCATCATAGAGTCTGAAGTCCGACCCACAGGCGTGCAATTAAAGAGGAAAGCAAAGTTGCCAACCGTGGTTGGGTTGACCACCAAGCATGCAGTCTGTTCCAAATATCATGTATAACACTGGATAGGCAGCAATTGAAAACGTTAATACTACTGACGAACATAGATCAAAAATAGTTAGAACCAGAGTTTTGTTTGCCATTTGTCTCCCGACTGGCGACAAATGAGCCGCGACATGAGATTTCCATCAATGTGGTATATGCGACCAACAAAGCCTCATATCAGCCTGTGCATATGCGCAGTCTGATCAGAGCCTTTGCTTGTCGCTTGAATATTCTATGAGTGCTAAGGTATTGACTGACCATCATTTGGAGTTTTTAAGCTTAAAGGGAGGCTGCACGGGCCGTCTGAGTGTACACTTGTCAAAATACCACATTGTTGGAAATCACATGTCGTGGCTCAAATGTCAATCGAGAACACTGTTTCTAGCGAGTTTTTATCCGAAAGAAAACCCAACAGTGTGGTTGTGCATAATGAGAAGACAGTTCAGCCCTGGCATTAGCTCAGTCTGATCAGAGTCAGTAGTATAGGCCCCTGGGGCCTATACTACTAGAGTCCTTGCTTTCGGCATGAAGAACACTCGATCCTGAATTACCCACTAAGTGCACAGCTAAGACTCAGATCAGACTTGGTCGATGCTGAGGCTTATTTGAGTCTTAATTGCTTTGTGCACACTTTTTGTGGGTTTTGTCATGTCAAGACTCATATGCATTGACTTAATCACTTCCTTGCCCAAGTTCAGTATGTGACTTGATCCTCATTTACCCTCTAAGACTGATAACTCAGACTGGGCGGAAGCCAAGGCTGATCTGGGTCTTTGCTTTTGCGCACTTATTTTGTGGGTTTTATCATGTCAGGGCTCATAATTATGCAATAATTTAATCACTTTCTTGCCCCAAGTTCAATATTATGAGCAGGATAAAGGGGTACATGTACGTGCATTAAGAGGCTATTTTGCCTCCCTATGAGGCCAAAAAATGAAAATTGCTTTTCACAAGTATCTTCTGATTAGTTTATAAGAACAATGGCCCAAGTGTAACAGTCTGGGATTGATTCTATTTTTACCGTTGTATGGTAACAAAAATGGCTGCCAAAATAGGCTAAAAAAAGGAAATTGGCCGTTTTGGAGCAAATTTAAGACATTTGAAACAGAAATTAACATGGAGCACAAGCAAATGCCAAAAAAATATTTTAACAGAGGTTGAGAACTATTACGGCACACAATATAGTAAAAGGTTTTTTTGTATTCGCTTGTGCTGATATCTAAATCTTAAAAAAATGGTCTGAAAAAGCCTTAAATTTGGCCCAAAATGACAATTTCTCTATCTTAAGCCTACGTTGTCGGTCATTTTTGTTACCATAGCAACGGAAAAAGTAAAATAAATGCCAGAATTTTACACTTATAAACCAATTGGGTAAAATTGGTGTAAAGCAGCTTTCAGTTTTTGGCCCCAGAGGGGGCCAAATTCGCCCCTTAATGCACGTACCCCTTTTATGCTCAGTTGAGTTGAACATGAAATAAGTTTTATAAGCTCATGCTCAGATCACTCACATACTCTTTAAGCTCAATACAAAGTATAGATTCCGTAAAGAGCCCAGCTAGATCGGATCTTTAAGACGTCAGTGCAGTTAGCAGTAGCACAGTAGCAGTAGAACAAATTGTGAAGTTGGCAGAAGCGCAGTATGACAGTTACTGTCATACTGCGCTTCTGCCAACTTCACAATTTGTCAGTTACTTCTACTGTCAGTACCAGCCGTCTATGATGTTGGCAGTAGCATAGAAATGCAAATTAATCAACGTACTATTTCTGAAATGATCATCAATTGATCCTATACAACAAATTGGCGTGTCGTGAGTAATCAATGCGTGTAGCTATCTACCATCATCCATCATGAACGGAAACCAACGTTGACAGGTAGTGTTAGTGCAGAAACAGTCTTCCGGCTTGGTAGCCCACGAAAATAGTCCCTTTTGAAATTTAGCACTTGCTGTTTCTGTGTCTTTTATTGGGAAATAGGTGCTCCATTCGACTTTAAATGTGCCTATGATTAATTGGTCTATTTTTGTCATGCTGGTGCAGAAAAAACGCATCGCTGATGCAGAAAAAATGCATCTTTGTGTGGACTATTTTGTCACAGACTCCCCAGCCAACTCCCCAGGCAACATGACGCAGGTGAATTTTCGGACTGTCCCCAAAAGTAAGGAATAATGCAAAGATCAGGAATCGATACAATCAAGTATTACACCTGACCCAGAACAGCATATGGTAAAGTGACAAAAACACACGAAAAAATTACACGTAAGAGGGGTCAGCCCTTCCCAAGCAGGTGCACAGGTTGCAAGGAACAGACAAGACAGTATGACAAAGATATATGTACACGAACATAAATAATAAAAAGGGTCCACAAAAGAAGCACCACCTTGGAACAGTCAGTAAGAAAATACCGCAGCGTTTAAACATGTTTGACGGTACCAACCTCTGAGAATGCCAAGAAAACGTGATTATCCATATAGGTTGTCTTGTAACTATTTTTGAAAAGTGAATGACAGATCTTGTCAGGAAAAAATCGAAGCAATGTCTTGAAAAAAATGCAGAGCCTCGAAATATGCCTTTTTACATGGATATGAATGGAACCATTTAATTGTGAACCAAACCAAAGTAAGCAAGAGTTATGGCTATATTTCGCTCTCATTTTTAGTTTCGAAATTGGGATGGATGATATATGAAGCATAGTAAAAAAAGCTTCAGAATTGTCATGACAAATGCAACAAGTCTGATTGCTATATGACTCCTATAAAAGACCTCCTCGGGTTGGCTGAAACTAGCTTTCACTGGTTAAAATTGGTGTCCTGTAATCGTCTCGACAACAGGTAAAGCATATTGTATCACTAGCTGTGATTGGTTTATTGATCGACCAATGGATGGCCTGTTACGTCTTAAATTTAGCAAGGGTTGCAAACTGTTAGAGAGTTACGATATTTTGTTAATTTTAAAGCAAAGTGAGTTTTGAAAAAAAAATGCACGCTGTTCCTATATTTTGGCTGATTTTATATGTTTCTAAATCTCATGAATCATTATCCGCTAGATAATCCACGTCTTTGTTCAAAGTGAAGAGTAACTTTACCCTCCCCTTGGATCACGCCTTTAACGAGATTCTCGCCAAATCTCATGGTCATAATCTTTACCGCCTGGATTAGCCTATACTTGGGATAGTTAGATCATTTGTTGCGACCAATCTTGAATGTATACCAGTGATAAGTTATTTTTGGCCCACGACAGGTTGACATCACTTTTTTCACTGCTACCAAACAGCTAAAAATAGATATTGGAAATCTGACTCGAGAGATGGCATGCTTTCTTATGTATAATAGATCCAAAAATTAAAAAAATTAAGGGAACCCTTTCATTTTGAAGTATCTTTTATGTTACGCATTAAAGTTATGAATTGAAGTAAATATCTGGTGTGACCTCCACATATCATCTCCAGTAAGCCCAACAGGTGTCAAGCATGTATTGGTGCACGTGTAGGTCATGTGGGGGTCACACCCGATATTTACTTAGACTCCATGAAATACAAGAGTTCCCTTATTTTTGGTTCTTCATATAGTTCACATGTCAAATGTTTTGAAATACTGCACTGTGCAAAACTGGCTCTTGATAGTTTTTTGTGGATTGTGTTTATATCATTATTAGCACATCT